>CM075340.1:59425338-60771724 GCA_037788925.1 Mytilus galloprovincialis | reverse complement strand
CGTACGGGTCTAAGGTACAAGAGCTATGGGCCATTTTAAAGGCAATAAGTACCTCTTCCTCTGGTATCATTGCCCACGTGGAGAATCTTCGTTTGGCCAGCCGGCAATAGTTCATTTTCGAATTTGTGATATACCAGGGTACCCCCCTTATCCTTTTCTGACTAACTCGTACGGGTCTAGGGCATAAGTGCTCTGGGCCATTTTAGAGGCAATACCAACCTCTACCTCTGGTATAATGGTCGATGTGGAGAATCTCTTAGTTTGGCCAGCCGGCAATAGTTCAGTTCGAATTCGTTGTATCCGGGATACCATATCCCCCCTTTGAACCCTCTACTGACAAACTCGTACGGGTCTAGGGTATAAGTGCTATGGGCCATTTTAAAGGCAATAAGTACCTCTTCCTCTGGTATCATTGCCCACGTGGAGAATCTGTTCGTTTGGCCAGCCGGCAATAGTTCATTTTGGAATTTGTGATATACCAGGGTACCCCCTTATCCTTTTCTGACTAACTCGTACGAGTCTAGGGCATAAGTGCTATGGGCCATTTTAGAGGCAATTAAATGGTCGGTAATGTTGAGATTAAAGACTCTTATTGATCTCCGTAATTTTGAAGAATTATGTCATTGAAATAGTAATTGACAGTTTCTATTTTTCTGTTTATTATATTCCTTCAATAAACTATGTTTCTTGTTTTTCTGATCTTTTTAATTGTGTGATACTATCGTATGTATTGTATATTTTAGTTTTAGAATTGGACTATATTTGTAGACAACGAACAGATTGTGGAATGCCCATATGACAATTAATTCCATTTAATTACCCTATATTTAATCATCTTGTTTTAATTACTATAGTTTACATTGATTCAATAATAACAACATTTTAATGTTCATAATTGTTTTGTGTTGTGTGAGGCAATGCAATTAAACTTTTCATTTACTTTCATTTTAAATGACGCGGACCTTGCAGAAGACACCTATTGGCTTACTATTTCCTAATTACTTTATATTGCTATAAATAGCATAACCATATTGGATATTAACAGCAAAAGTTATTTTATTGTCACAATCTAATGACTACCCAAAACATTTCATCGAACGCGGTTTTGATCTCATGAATATTATTGACGGCTAGCCTCATGAATATTAACGCCGGCTAGATCCACACTAGTTAGAAAAGTTACTATTCTTTTTTTAAATTCTTACCGTGTCGTCGCCGACGTTATATATAACAAGGCGGAAATTTTAGCTTCTCACGCTACTACGGGGGGGGGATTGGCCTGATCCTGGCCCCCCCCCCCCCCCACAATAACGCTGAGGGGAAAAAGTGGGATCATGCCTATTTTTCCAGGGGGAAATATTGGATCGATCCAGTCTTTCCCCCCGGAAAATTTGGCAATTGGGGGGGGGGGGGGGGGGGGGAATGGCTATAGGACACCGGTTCTTCGCGATGTCGAGGAAGATACATAATAAGAAGGCAATAGTTCAGTAAAAATATTAGACTGTCACAAATTCAAAACGCATTAAAAATATTGAATTCTATGCTGTGGATTTAGGCAAATTTGACAAAGATTTCCAAATCTTATTCAGCCTCTAGATTTATCCGTGTTGGCCATTCCACATCTTCGCCAGTCAAAGGTTACGATCCAGCCCCTTCCCTTCAAAATGACCATTCCAGCAATAAATCACAGACCACACCATAAATCCTTAGAGACGTTACAAATACTAAATGGGTAGTTTAATTTTCAAATTTCAGCTTGAGCAACATTTCACTTTGATTTGATTTGATTTGAATTTTTTTTTTTGCAAATATGTTCTGTCTCAAAAATAACTGAGATTTTGTTTTTGCTAAGTCTTCAAATTTTGGAGGGGACATTATATTTTTGTTTGTTCTCTTGTCTGACGGAGAAAGCCTACAGCAGTGATATCTTTTAAATTTGTATTATTCTTTATTGGAACCTGCTGTTTTCTCGTTGAGTAAGATAGGCCAATGTGATCTTTCATGCAATATTATTTGGTTGCTATAAAATTGAGAATGGAAATGATGAATGTGTCAAAGAGACAACAACCCAACCATAGAGAAGACAACAGCATAAGGTCACCAACAGGTCTTCAATGTACATGCTTGTCGTCTCTATCTTATTTCGTAAAAAGGTCAAAGGAAAAAGAAGATTAAATACGTTGTCATCGTCGCCCGAAGACATTTGGTTTCCAGACAAACACTTGAGTATCAGTGTATGGATCTCTAAAAATATTATACGACAATTAGGGATCAAGCAGGGGCTATAACAAGATTATTTTCCCTAGTTTCAGCACAATAACTTGCGTATAAGTGTATAAGCATCTCTATGAAATTAAACCAAAAAGTTCCATACAAAAATGGAAGGTTGGGATTGAATTTGGGGGCTATGGCTTAGACCATTTTGGAATTATGGACCGAAAACAATACTTTTATGTATAAATTGGTTACCGGTATTTCTTGATTATTTTCAATGGGGTTTAATTCAAAACCTTGAATTGTCAAGGTTCTTTTATATGCTGAATCCAACCGTGTATACATAACGATTTTGGATAATGGCCCCCGTTTAAACAAATGTGTCCAAAATAAAACTTTTAATTATATATGTATTGGGATTCTTTGAAATGCATGATTTTACAATGTATATTGAGATTGTTTATTAAAAAAAAACACCGAAAAACGGATTGACAGATTTTTCTGAACTTTTTAAGGGTTTAGAAATCTTCGTGGTGTTGATCATTTTTGCAATTAATTATTTCAAAATAACTCTTATATTTTGTAACGATAACAACCCCCTCCCTTCCCCAAGAAATGCAAAAGAACCTAGTATTTCAGGGGCAATAACTCCAAAACAGGAAAAAAGATAATTTAAGCTCTGGTGGATGGTCACAAGCACTTGTCTCAGAAAAGATATCTTTGGTTAACTTGGTTGCTAGCTGATCCGTGAAGTCATTATTAGGTTAGGTAAACTACCTTCCTTTAAGAATAGACTAGTCCGACAGATAACCAATCTATCTGTCTGTTGGATAAAGCTACTTCTAAAGGAGGGTAGTATATATCTGACCTAATAATGACTTCACGGTTCAGCTATAGCAAGCAAGCTAACCAAAGATATTACCTTTGCCGACACACTCACAGCAATCGGCTGTATCACTATTAGTCGGATTCCAATAGTTTTTGAAACCCAGTGACAACAATTGGCGGATCAGAAGATATTCAGACTCACTGATTGCCTAAGAGGGGGCCCGCTGCAGTTATGGTTCGGTGATTTCCTATATAATTAACCATTTTTTTCCACAAAAGGTGTGCCCCGACACCCTCTAAATTCGCCTATGCCAATGAATTGGCAAAACAAAAATCCAAAACAATTGACATTTCAAGGGCTATGACTTAAAACAGGTGGACATTTTTTTCAATTTTTATTTCTATTTTTTTTTATTTAGATTGGACTTACTCTGAAACCGTTTTTAACCCTGTCAGTTTTTCCCCAATTTATTTAGAGATAGAGAGAGTCAGACATAGAGGTCATGTTGGTTGATCAACATTAGACGAAAATCACAAACTTTGTAGTTGACCTCTTAAAGGAGACAAACTTTAATTCATTTTGCAGTTTCAGAGAAGAAGATTTTTAACGAAAATTTAAGGACAACAAACAACAAACGGCGAACAATCGGACGGAAAATGGTGGCATAAGCTCAAATGGCCCTAGTACTTAGGGGCTACCATTTGATTTTTTTTACCTGCATTTTTTAGTTGTAATCTCTATCCTGTCTTTTATGTATCACACTATTCGGTCATGCTTTTTATTTTATAAGTCTATCTTGACTTTTTTATACATAAATTGTCATCCTGCCTTTTTTTTCAAAGTGTCTCATCCTGCCTTTTTATAAATAATCAAAACGTCTGTCCTACAACCCCCCCCCCCCCTTTTTACAATCAAATAGAAGCTCCCTTACTCCTGATCATAATTAAACTGTTATCATTACATTACAATTTAAAGATTCTGCAGTACCATGGTGTAGAATGGTTACAGACCTTTTTGGGCAATTCCACAATAATCAGGAGTCGATTTCACAAAAAAACTTACGACTAAGATTTATCGCAAGTATACTGATTTGTTCATGACTTAAGACCAATCTTAGTCATGTTTTTTTGTGAAATCGACTCCAGGGTTTTGATACAAGACAGCATGACACAATGATCCACATAGACAATAAGTCATTTCAGAGCCTTTTTAGCCGACTATGCAGTATGGGCTCTGCTCATTGTTGAAGGCTGTACAGTGCCCTGTAGTTGTTAATTTCTGTGTCATTTGGTCTCTTGTAGAGAGTTGTCTCATTGGCAATCATACCGCATCTTCTTTTTTTTATAAGTGTTTGTGTTGATATTTTTATGGAAGGCACCAATATTTCCCCTCCAGAGCCTGAGATCACCCCTAGTTTTTGATGGGGTTCCTGTTGCTTAGTCTTTAGTTTTTCTATGTTGTGACTTTTGTACTATTGTTTGTCTGGAACATAATGCTTACTGGATCTATAACTTGTCATGGTGTAAACTACATATAT
Organism: Mytilus galloprovincialis; assembly: GCA_037788925.1. Taxonomy (NCBI): domain Eukaryota; kingdom Metazoa; phylum Mollusca; class Bivalvia; order Mytilida; family Mytilidae; genus Mytilus; species Mytilus galloprovincialis. Next base: position 60,767,144 of record CM075340.1, on the reverse strand, counting down.
CAAATATCAAATTAATCTCTTGTAGTTGTAATTTTTTTTAAATTTGATTGTCTGTGAAGTTATTTCTAGAATATTGTACATCTCTTTTTTGTATTTTCAGTGATGACCAAATTGAAGAACTAATCATTCTAATTCTATACACTAAATATAGATGACCTAGTGCCAAAAGTATTGGAAATACAGACTTAACCACAAAAACTAAACCTTGATTAATGATCCATGAGCTGATGCCCAGGTCAGGTGAACCTCGTCTGACAGACATGAAGACCTTTCAAGAATCCTTTATACCAAATAGTCATCCTATTAATCATGCTAAGAGAGAGAGATTTACACGAAAACAGCAGTTTTGAACAATCAAAATGAGATAAAAGACAATGGACACATGATTGATGGAAACTTCATAACATGAGACATCTGTATATATGGTTATATGGTTATATCAAATTAATCTTGATTATATGTATATATGGTTATATGGTTATATATATATATATATATGGAGGCCCAGTATTCACATTCATCTTCCCTCTGAAAAATATTTGAAGCAATCTGCTCCACCAGATAAGCATCCCATATTCTTCAAAACTTTAAAATAGTGTCTATTCTGCCAATATATTGTGGTCTACCAAGACAACTTATCAATCTGAACAATTATAAACCATGAACATTTGTATCTCTGTGAAGTATTTTTTTTAAACAAGATATCATTGATTGCTAAATAAATTCCACTGTGTGACAAACTGTCAATGTTTTTCTACTTGATAGACAGTTTATTTTGTTCTTTCTTAGCTGTCAGATTCATGTTCACCAATTTGACACTAAGACGTATATCAAAATTACAATAAGTCTGAAATAAACAGTTAACAAAGCATGTACTCAATAACATATATCAGTTTGGTGTGTATTTAAGGGTAGACGCCATCTAAATAACTATGGAGATGACCGCCAAATACTACCAACAGTCACATAACCCAATATAAACATAAATATAAATATAAATAGATTGGGACATCATGCAATTGGATTTAAATAGGTCTGTTTGATTCATGTTATAGGTCAATAAAGTGCTTCACCAAGCACAGCTGGATACGACTGCAGAGGTCAAACCATGAACAGTTGGACAAAAATGGAAACAATATTCAAGTTTGATACAGGTCTGAATTTGGATTGTAATTAAATATGACACATTATAGGTTTCTGACTCAGAATAAATGTAGTCAAAGAACTTTAAATTGGTTTGAATTTATATTCAGATTAAGATTTCTTGCTTTTACCCCCTCCTTCCTTTTCCCCCCAAAAAATAAATTTAAAGTAATTTTCTATTTTAATTTTTTTAAATCTTAAAACAGTGGAAAACATGTCTTTGGACAACAACGCTGACGATGACATGATAGCAATAAATGATCCCAATTTTTTTTGTGCTTTTGTATAAATAGTAAGTTAAAAGTGTACACTTTTACCTGTACAAGATAAAGAATGATTTTTTTTGTGGATCGAAGAAACTGGTTCACCTTTGTTTCACTATAAATGTTGACATTAATTTCCTTTTGACTTCTGCATGTGTAACCAATCTCTAGCTAATGGGTTAAATTGAAGGTCATATGAATAGAGATTTAATGAAGTCTAATTTTCACATGCAAGTGAATAATTCATCAGTGATATTTCTATGCTTATTTTGACAAAATTAAGCAAACTTGATTGCTAAAAAATAATTATTTCACTTTTATTAAAGATTGAACCAAACAAAATCATCATCTACCTTTTTCCATATCTCGTAGCTAGTGCCCCTTAAAATATGTATACTTATACTTATACATACACTTATATTCAAGTTTTGTCTGGAAATCAAATGTCCTCGGACAACAACACTGACAAGTAAAAACATTATATGACGCAATTTCTTTTTCGGTTGTATAAAAATTAGTGTAATTTTTCAACTACTTTCAAATTTACAACTAAGAGCATGATGAGTGCTGCCACAAATCTGTATGAAAAGAAACAAATACTAGAGTTGGTCAAAATCTATTCAACAAATGTTAAATACAACTTCACTTCTAAATAAAGTTTGATCACAAATATCTATGAATGTTAGTCATTATACAGCTTGCTTAATTAAGTTGGTATATGTGTTGATTTTTGATGCCATAGACATATCAACATATTTGTCTCCAATATAAACCACCATGCCACCAATCAATTTGGGATCAGTCTGTAATTATAAATAATTATTTATCATAATAACTTGCATCTCCAACATACTATGTAAAAGAAAATATACATATTAAAACCTTCAGACAAATCAAGATATATTAAAATATTTTTGTCACCTTTACATTTATTAGCTGCTTAAATCTTGTATAAAAATAGGTTTCTTGGCCCATTAGCTACTTATCTGCTCTGTTTTTATGAAGAAAAAAACTTTTCAGACAGAAATGTATAGACTATTATCTTGCATTGTTTACACACTTTACAAGTCCAGTTTTATTAAGATTTTTTGTAAATTGCAATACCTCTTTGTGTATAAGGATAACTAAAGAACTTCAAATTTTGAACTTTAGCAAAGACAAGTGCTAAAACATCCTCATGTTTCTTTGCCATTTGGTTTCACTAGATTTAACAAACCAACATCTACTCCAATGCATATGTAAACAGATTTTGGTGTGTAGGTTTCAATGCTCCTCATCTTCATATTTTATTTAGACTTCCACCTATTTTCATTTGATTGCCACTGACAAGTCTAATGTAGAAGAAACATGTAGCTGGCAAACCAAATTATATGCTTGATATTTTTGGTGATTTTTTTTCTTTTCTCAAGCTGATTTTGTTCACTACAGTAATTTTATTTAACAATTAAATGGGCACTGACTGACAAGTAAAACTTAAGAAAAAAAATCCAAATTGATACTTCAAAGTTGAATCATACTAGAAGATACTATTCAAAACATGCCAATGTTCGACTTAATTAAATTACCAGTGGTTCACATTGTCAACTGATAATGAACATAGAGAGAATAATAATTCTGAAACTATTTCCTTTAAGATCAAAGACAATACCATACCTCCAATGTTAAGAACAATTTCTCTCCTGGTTTTAAGAAACTTTGTAGAACAGTTCTGATTTCTTTCTCATTTGTTGCACTCATAGCCTGCAAAATTTATACAGATTACATTAAAAATCTTAATAAATGGGGAATGTGTCCATGGAACACAGATGATGCTTCCGCTTGCATATCATATATAAAGGTTAAATAAAAGTTATAAAGGGACATAACTGAAGAACGGTAAATAAGTTAGAGAACGGAACTCAATTTTTCCATTTGTAAAGGAACATAACTCTAGAATAGTAAAAGTGACACCACTAAAATTCAAACTTGATCTGTGTTTTCAGGTAACAAGCATTCTTCGTAAGTTTCATAACATTTGGTTGAGGCTAAATTAAGTTAGAGAATGGAAACAAAAAAAAATCATCAATTTTTCCATTTGAAAGGGGCATTACTCTAGAACAGATAAAGTGACACCACCAAAATTACAACTTGATCTGTATTTTGTGGTAATAAGCATTGTGTATAAATTTCACAACATTTGGTTGAGGAAAACTTAAATAAGAGAAATGCAATTAAAAATTCAGCAATTTTTCCATTTGTAAAGGTCATAACTCAACATTCAAACTTGATCTGTGTTATGTGATTATAAGCATGGTGTATAAGTTTCATAACATTTGGTTGAGGCAAACTAAAGTTAAAGAACATAATTGAATTTTTCATTTAGTAAAGGGGCATAACTCTAGAACGGTTAAAGTGACGCCCCCATAATTCAAACTTGATTTGTGTTTTGTGCTAATTAGCATATTGTATAATTTTCATAACATAAGAGTTAGGCAAACTAATTTTACAGAACCGAAACAATAATTTCAACATTTTTTTCCTATGTAAAGGGACACGACTCTTGAACGGTTGAAGTGACACCACCAAATTCATACTTAATCTGTGTTTCATAACATTTGGTTGAAAAAAACTAAAGTTAGAGAACAGATACAAACTTTGGGATGTACATACACAGTCTGCACGGTTAGCCACTAGTCCGATGCCCCAGACTAGTAAAATTTTATTCAGACTAGTAAGATTTTGCAAATCTTTGTTTGGACTAATAAGAAAAATGTCAGAATATTTGTCTTCAGACTAGTAGTTGAAAAAGTTTTTGGTGCAGACTGCATACAAACGAACAAGGGCAAAAACATAATACCCCTTATCCACTATGTTGGGGGCATGAAAATAAAGAGCCTGCATTGAACATTGTTTTCCTGAACTTTATGAAGACAACATTTAATAGTAAGTCATGGTTGTTAATCATAATTCAGTATGTATAAAGTTGATCCAATCAATGATTATTGGTGGATTTTTTTTAGCGTCTCTAGGACATTTTAAAGTTGATTGTTCCATATAAAAACATTTTCAATGCATTATGTGGGTAGTTTTTAGATGTTTTTTCAGTCTACTGTCCTGTTAGGTTGTTATCTAATAAATAAATTCTCCATACAGCATTTATTTGTGCTAAGCAGTTTATTATATGCTTAAGTTATCTCACTATTATTTCACCATATTCATCAGTACAGGACTACTTTTGGTTTGTGAGAGTTATTTTGTTGTTACTGTTAATTCAGATATTATTGTGATGTTTTCAAGATAGCAAAAAAATTGACAGGGTTATAATTGTAATAATTTAAACTACCATTTTTTTTAAAAATATATGACTTAAACAGGATTTTTCTGAATATCACAAAAATTAAAATCGCATTTTAATCTTAAAGTCATATGAAACGAGTGAGTGGTGAAAAATAATGTTTATCCAATTCTTGAACCAATGCATGTATATATCATAAACTTAGTCCTCTGTGCACGATTTTTTCCATTTTTTACGCAAATATATCGTATAATCGTCAATTTTTTTTCTCTATGTCTGTTATGATTTAACAAATATGGCTGCTCATTAAATGTCTTGTTTTAAAGCCGAAGTTTAACGATTGTCACCTTATAGTAAATAAATAACAAAAAGCATGGGCATTGAGCACGTGTTTAAAAAAGTATTGTTAGATTCTGTATTTTTTATTTATTTTATTTTTGTGCGAGTCTCTGGTCATTTTTTACCTGTACAGGTGCAAATAGAGGTAAACAAAGGTAAACTTATTTTTTTCATGTTTTATTAACGAATCCATCAATGTAAAAGTATCCATGACTTCAGTATTGACCCAATATATAAAAATCTCTTTTAAGAACTAGTTCCATTGTGATTATCAAAAAAAAAAAAAGTTTCTTCTAGAACAAACAGCCTTTTTGATGCAAATATTTTCCGGTATTTTCCTCCGACTTTCACTGCGCCGACTTTTACTTCCATGTACAAATATATTTATACGACAAGTTCATTGTTATAGCTTTCATCAATAAATAATCTTGACAAACGTAAAGTTCGGATCTATCGATGTCAGTCAATATTGATTCACATTTGAAAGGCGAAATGATAAACATCGAAAATCATGTTTCATGCCATCCATTTTGGACAAGGTTTGGGAATCCCGGTGGTTCTCACTTTAAAAGTCTTCTGTTCGCAGTTTTGATAGAATATTTCTATTTCCATCTATTATATCTTCTGTTCTCGTCCAAATCCTTTTTATCGGCAGCCGCTGTTAAATTGTTATCATTGAAATACTTCAAAATAGCCAATATTGGCCATTTCTCCAAATAATATCCGCCATTTTGTCACTTTTTTCATCAACATTTTTCACTTTCGGTTTTATCGCTTATACCTGATTTAAAGTCAAGAGACACTCGAAAGAACGCAGATTTTTAACCAATCAGAATCCATACAAGTCGAAACTGTCGCAATCTCATGAATATTGACTCCGCCCATTCCATGGTAACTGTGTAAACAAACGAGTTACGGAAAACGACTATAGTCGCGCGTAGCAGTAGCGGACTGCTTTATCGGAACGACAATAGTCGCGCGTAGCAGTATGTACAATCAGATAATTGTTTATTTCAATGACAGATCCATGCGTATTGCGATCACCAGATTTTTACGAGGAGGGTTACGCTCAGGTCACTATGCATACGGAAAATATTTTGGCGAATTGCTTCCTGGAAGCAAGCAATTAAAAATAAGTAAACTTCTTTTAAATGTGGACAAATTGAAGAATTTTCCTGAGATAAAAGTATATGTACATAAGTTGTATAGTGAAAACTATCCATTAAGTTATAAAAAAACATGTGCATATTTTTTTTTAATTTGAGGTTTCTTATGACTTTAAAAGACAAAATTGCAATAATAAATGCATGCAATGATACCTGAATTTACAATATTTCATTAATTTTTAATTTTCTTTTATATATTATTGTCTTACAGTTTAAAATTATCTTGTGTACATGGAATGAATAGGAATATAAAATTTATCGCACCATATCATATCACCAACCTTGGAAAACCATAGGATGAAAATAAAGCCCTATATGAGTATGAGATGTTTTTATTGACTAATTTGTATTTTTACCTTAGCTGTGGTGACAACACACTGTACCTCGCCTTTGTGAGCACTCATAATTTTCTCAAAGGCATCCAAAACACCAGATAATTTATTTAGTCTACCATTTTCTGCTAATGCACCTATCAAAATAAATTTTCTTTTGTTATTCAGATAATATTACACAGAATATGACCCTCACAAATATGGTTACACAAATGCCTATAATCATGTCTATAAAATTGATTGGTTGGCCTCTATCCAGTTAATTTTCTCCAGTTGGTGGTGAAAATGTAGAGTGTGTCTTTTGTCTTTTATTTTCATTTCGAAGGTTTCACTACCATTATATCATGATGAAACCATGGGAAATAAATTACAGACACATATCCTGTATATTGTATTCGTTTTGTTTTTAAAAGACAATCTTGTGTTTGTAATACATATATGAATGAGTAAATACAAATTTAAGCTACTATTTTGCATCAAAATAGACATGATAGATGACAAATATATCAAAATGAAATATCAATTACACATCCAGCTTTTGGGATATCCTATCATGTGTTTTTCTGTGAGATTCTTCAGCACTATATATATTTTCTGTGAGATTCTTCAGCACTATATATATTTTCTGTGAGATTCTTCAGCACTATATATATTTTCTGTGAGATTCTTCAGCACTATATATATATATTTCACAGAAAAACACATGATAGAATATCCCAAAAGCTGGATGTGTAATTGATATTTCATTTTGATATATTTATATATATATATAAAAGTCTTTTTTTTTTAGGTTGTTTTTCTCTATTTTGACCTTAAATTATTATACTTACCGAATAAATTACTTGTTAGATCTGAATATTTTTGTTTCTTTGCAATATTTGTCAGTGTGTCTGGAATTTCAAACCAAAATATTAGACAAACATATTAAACAAAATTAATTTCCCTTTATAGATAACATATATCTAAATGTCAGTTGTTTTGCTCCACAACAGCTTTTAAATTTTATTTCTTATATTAAATCTAAAACACTTTTTGAACTTTTCAACTTGAATTGGCTAACTCACATAACCAGTTATTAAGTTTTTATCATTAAAAAAAAAATTTCTTCTTAAAATTACCACTAATTAGGCAAAAGAAATAACAAAACCTTAAAATAATTAGCATTTATTAATTTTGATGAAATACAACAGTACTATAACACAAAAAAGAACAAAAGTGAACATCATGAATTTTTCCTTTAACACTGTAAACGGGCGTATAAAAAGTTGCACATATTTTTTTCAATAAGAACTCTGCTTTGTTATTACAATAGCATACTTTGTAAAGATTCATCAGATTTTTCATGTAGACTTATGAAAGGGTTACAAAAGTCATTAAATTCATGGTGGACTAATGCCATAAAAAATTGAAACCTTTACAAGGTTCAATTTTTTTTTTACAAAGAATACTGTCGAATTATTAAAAAAAAAAAAAAGAATTGCTTCACCTAGCACAGGTTTTTACCATCCCTTTGTGGTATAATTCCAGAGAGATCCATACGCCATTCCACAAGTTATTGATGGGTACACATGTAACTAGAAAAATGCTTATTTGGGCCCCTTTTTGGCCACTAATTCCTAAACTGTTGGGACCATAACCCCCAAAATCAATTCCAACCTTCTTTTTGTGGACATAAACATTGTGTTTAAACTTCATAGATTTCTATTTACTTATACTTAAGTTATTGTCAGAAAACCAAATGTCTTCGGATGACTTGATACAAACATACAACCGTATAACGTTTTGCAGTTGTATAAAAAGAACAACATAGACTGTACTGCTTAGATAAGTTTTACAATAATCTACCTTTCTTTTCTGTTCGACTAAATGTTGGGTTCTGTAGGAATTCAGCAAAAGGCTTATCGGTTTTAATAAGTTTCTGAAAAAACAAGTATATAGCTGTTAAAAAATAATTAACAGCATCTATCCTGTAAACCTAAAATATTCCTCAACCATTTTTTTTTTTATCAATTTCCATAAATTAACCCCTACTGTCCCTCAATTTACACAGATACTGTTGTTATTTAATGATTCACAGCAAGGATTACATGATCTAAATCCATATCTCTTTGAAATGTGTATCAAATTTGAGAAAAAATAATGCAGTTCCAATCATATTTCAATTTTCAGAGTCAGAGTAAAGAGGTGTGTAATAGCAATATTTGTTGAACTGGGATAAATGCTGTCAAGTCTAAATTTTGACTGTCCATTGTTTCATATTCATGATATCGGCATTTAAGAAGGAGAAAAAAACAGACGCTCCACAGGGCGCAGCTTTATACGACCGCAGAGGTTGAACCCTGAACGGTTGGGGCAAGTATGGACACAACATTCAAGCTGGATTCAGCTCTAAATTTGGATTGTGATAAAATATTTGACACAGCATAGGTTTCTGACACAGAATGAATGTGTTCTAATGAACTTAAAATTATTTTTTTTGCCTTTGAGCAATTCACTATGCTGTTGAATATTAATCCTCTCAAAAAAATGTTTGAAGAAATTTTCTTTTTATTTATGAAATCTGAAATGAGAAAAATTTACCCCCCCCCCCCCCCATTTTTTTTCACATCCCCCTTTCCCTTTTTCCAAAACTGATCTCAATGGTAAAGATTGTTTTAATTTATCAGTTGGTAGTAAAAGTGAACATACATTGTATATTGTATAAAACAATGATTTAAGTTGATTCAACTACTATTCTGGACAAAGAAAGATAACTCCAATAGAAAATTACTTGCTATTGCACAATATCGTGCAATTAGATATTTCTTGATATTGCGTAATACTGTGCAATTGAAGATTTCTTGCTATTGCACAATACTGTGCAATTGAAGATTTCTTGCTATTGCTGAATACTGTGCAATTGAAAATTTCTTGCTATTGCACAATACTTAATATAATAATTTTGGATCCTGATTTGAACCAACTTGAAAACTGGGCCCATAATCTAAAATCTAAGTACATGTTTAGATTCAGCATATCAAAAAAGCCCAAGGATTCAAGTTTGGTTAAAATCAAACTAAGTTTAATTTTGGACCCTTTGGACCTTAAGGTAGACCAATTTGAAAACGGGACCAAAAATTAAGAATCTACATACACAGTTAGATTTGGAATATTCAAGAACCCAAATTATTCAATTTTTGATGAAATCAAACAAAGTTTAATTTTGGACCACAATTTGGACCAACTTGAAAACTGGGTCAATAATCAAAAATCTAAGTATATTTTTAGATTCAACATATCAAAAAAGCCCAAGGATTCAATTTTTGTTAAAATCAAGCTAAGTTTAATTTTGGACCCTTTAGACCTTAATGTAGACCAATTTGAAAACGGGACCAAAAATTAAGAATCTACATACACAGTAAGATTCGGCATATCAAAGAACCCCAATTATTCAATTTTTGATAAAATCAAACAAAGTTCAATTTTGGACCCTTTGGGCCCCCTTATTCCTAAACTGTTGGGACCAAAACTCCCAAAATCAAACCCAACCTTCCTTTTATGGTCATAAACCTTGTGTTTAAATTTCATAGATTTCTATTTACTTATACTAAATTTATTGTGCGAAAACCAAGAATAATGCTTATTTGGGCCTTTTTTTGGCCCCTAACTCCTAAACTGTTGGAACCAAAACTCCCAAAATCAATCCCAACCTTCCTTTTGTGGTCATCAACCTTGTGTCGAAATTTCATAGATTTCTATTTACCTAAACTAATGCTATAGTGCGAAAACCAAGAAAATGCTCATTTGGGCCCTTTTTGGCCCCCAATTCCTTAAATGTTGGGACCAAAACTCCCAAAATCAATCCCAACCTTTCTTTTGTGGTCATAAACCTTGTGTTAAAATTTCATAGATTTCTATTCACTTTTACTAAAGTTAGAGTGAGAAAACTAAAAGTATTCGGACGACGACGACGCCAACGTGATACCAATATATTACCAAAAAATTTTCAATTTTTGCGGTCGTATAAAAATCATTACCAGTAAAATTAATCAATTTACAGTGAGTTGCTTATAGGTGTTACTGTAAAAGTTTACCTATAGCTCAACCTGTTTTTAAAATTGACAATACAATAGGGACATTTAAATTGACCAGTTGGTATTGTTAGATTTAAATCTACCTTGATGCTACCTGTAAAAAATTTTATTCACCTAACCCAAAGTTTCAGCATGCTTTTTTCCTGAACTTTTTCTTACCTAGGATTATTCTATTAAAAAATTGATAGGGAAGAAAATAGTTTTGGTTTTCAATGTTTTAAATCCCTGATATATATAATTTATCTATTTTTTACCTAAAATTCTAAATCAGTAAAAGATTAAATTAAATATGTATTACTGTGTTTGAAAATTAAACTGTCTTTATACACTAAATGCTTCTTTAAAATTCTAACCCTTATATATAGTATTGTCCAGCTGCCAGTGAAACAAGAAATAGCTGTTCAGGTGTTTACAGTTTAAATTTTCAGATGGATATGTTGTTCATTTCTTCACATGTCCCTTCAAGATTCTCATTTTGGATTATTATTTGCAATGTTTGAAATCTTTTGGTGTCATTGTGCATACAATATTGGATTTATTTTATTTGAATTCACTTCTTAGATTTTTTATAGCAATTTTGCTTCTTAAGGTTCATGTGGACCCTATGGCTAAAATGGCCGTATTTTCACGTCAAAATTTACTCTGAGTACAGACAAACCTGCGCATCTGTAAAAAATTTCAGGCATAGCATGCCCTAGATAAATTAATTTCAAATATGTTTTATGTTTTAGAAAAATAAAAACTTACCAGGATTTTGCCGTGCACTTTTTTTCATTCCTCCAGAAGGTGCCAAAATAAACTAAGTTGGGAAACAGGTTTGAGAACTTCCCCACAGGTAATAATTGAAGTGAGCTGTATTGCTTGACATGGACATGAGATGGACAATAGATACCTGACAATAATTGGTTATTTAAACTGTGTACCTGAGTGGACCATATCAAGGTAAACTCAACTGTCTGTTAATTTTATCATCTTCTGCAGGGACGAAAAAAAGTGTACGGCAAAATCCAGTTAAGTTATGAATTTTCTAAATCATACAATGCATTTGAATTCTATTTATCTAGGGCATGCTATGCCTTAAAACTTTTCCAGATGCACAGGTTTGCCTGTACTCAGAGTAAATTTTGAGGTGAAAATACGGCCATTTTAGCTATAGGGTCCACATGAACCTTAAAATGTGATGTGTTTTTTTCAAGATTTTATTGTCATGAAGGACATCAAGGAGGAAATAATTCATTCAAACTGTTTTGTGGGGCTTACATATGATGTTGTACATGTAAAATTCAAAAATAATTTTGGAGTATACCTTGCTGTGTTTTTTCTTTGAAATCTATTATAATATTAGTGGGACTTTTGTGCATAAAATGCTGTTCACTCAAGGAAATTCAAATTTTCATAAGATGGGATTTAGTTATGTTAAAGATTAAAAAATTTCAAAACTGGAATTCAAGTAGGAGATATAGTGTGAGTTCATCCAACATGTTTCTGTGGCTTTTCGTGATTTTAAAAACATTCATTATTAATTTGGGATCTATTACAAACTTAAGATGATTTACCATTTAAATGGGATCTTGGAAATGAAATAAAATGTTGAATTAATGCAGTGGATATAGTCTAATCTAGTGATAAAGTGAAAAATGAAAGTAAAATATTCTAAAATATTCCTAACGTGAGGAAATGTTTTAAGTGAATGTGAAATTGGAAATAGTCATTATAAAATTCTGGATCAAATATTGTTTAATTTGGAAATTTATAATAGGAAATGAAATAAAATGTTTACTGTGGATATAGAAAAATCAAGTGATGTATAGTAAAAATATAAATAAAATATTACAAAATATTTGTAAAGTGAGGATAACTATTTGGAATATAGTAATGGAAATGATAAAAAAAAATTACAAGATTCTGAATTATGTATAGATTCTGCACCTGTTAAATTAGGATGTATATCATGGGAAGTTAATCAGAATTTATACTATGGATTTAGAAAAAAATCTAGTGAAGTAGTGAAAAATGAATAAAATTGGGAATTATTTAAAAACTTTGGAATTCTGGATGAGATGTCAAATATTAGTGTAAAAAAATAAATGAAATTGTTTATTCAAATATGATTTTGATGTTTCATAAAGTGAGTGAAATATAACGACTGGATTATTTAGGGTATTAAACACTGCTAGTAGTGGCTATGCAAACATTAAGATGAAATGTAGTGCATTTTAGGCCATGCAATTTTAAATAAACTGCAAGAAAATAACATATATGATATAGTCATTCTTGTTTGGCTTGATCACTCCTAATATTTTGAATGACAGTAAAATAAAAAATCTCTCAATAGAATAATCCTAGGTAAGAAAAAGTTCAGGAAAAAAGCATGCTGAAACTTTGGGTTAGGTGAATAAATTTTTTTACAGGTAGCATCAAGGTAGATTTAAATCTAACAATACCAACTGGTCAATTTAAATGTCCCTATTGTATTGTCAATTTTAAAAACAGGTTGAGCTATAGGTAAACTTTTACAGTAACACCTATAAGCAACTCACTGTAAAAGCACCTAAAAATTAAACTGGTTCATGGATCATTTCAATTGTCAATGAATGCAGAATATTAACCAATAAAAATAAAATAATTACTAATTGTATTTGACCTCATAATGTCAGCGTAAAAAATATTTTTAAAATGCACTGTAATGTCTTACCTTCAAAGTCTTTAATTCACCTTCTACTGAATCTAACTGCTTCTGTTTTGTAGCAGCAGAGTACATTGCTGTAGCATATCTGCCTTCAATACCAAACACCTGAACTGGTGGCTGCAAAAGTCACTTATAATTACAAAATCAATGTATCAAATTCATTATACTTAGACTCTAATTTGTAGTTTCTAGAATCAATATTAAGCTTATCATTTTTTTAATATCTTCAGATTTAGAGGTTCCTTAGAATTAAAGCTGACGACACTTTATACTGTCCAGACAAAAACTAAACCCTCCATGAATTATAAAAGTGTCCATTAATCATTTAATAAATAAACATAAACTAATAATTTACTAATGTACTGTGTATATATACATTTCAGGTATTATTGATACATGTACTTATAATCAAAGATAAAAACCAAGGATGGTGTTGACTCTCATTTAAACAAACCCTCCTATGAATTATAAAAGTGTCCCTTAATAAATAAACTTACTGTAACTAGTTGGTTTCTTACAGCTGAAGAGCTAAACTGTCTCACCTAAAATAACAACAGATATGACTATGAAATTTCAGAATTCAATGTATCTGCTGAGAGGTACATGTATTTAGATAAATGTATATAGATGGAGAGAAGAAATATATATCTTAAAGATTTACGACAAGCTCAATTTCCAAACTCTGCAAAGTTTACTTCTGACACAAGTAATCCCTTGGTGCTTGATCATTATCAAAATTTAACTGGTAACATATTAAGTCATGGTATAAAACAAACTTACATTTACATTTAAAGGTGTTTCTGTAACTAAATTTAGAATGTAGATTAACTTTTTAGTACATATAGTATCCTTGAACAGTGTTCCAGCTAGGATTTCAAAAGGGCAGGGTGCCAATCCTGAAAAAGGGCATTTAACGTGTGATATGATAATATGAACAGGACATGTTTTCATAAAGATATTAATCAAACATTGTGTTTATTCATTGAAATCACTGGTTATACAAGAACAACATCATTAGCCCACATAGAACTCTATCTTTCTACTTTTTTAGGCTGAAAAACTTGTCAAGCAGCTTGTCACAAGTTTTTAGATCATTGCTTGGCACAGTTGAGCCTTACATGTATATGCGGTATGTTTTGAAAGGTGACCTGCTTCATTCTATTTCTATGGTCTGACACACTTTACCAGTTTCACCTTTCTACCTCTGCTGTGCTTAATGGCAATACAGCACAAAACAGCTGTGCTCAGTAAATGCACAATGTTTAATAGGATATAGCAACAGTGAAAATTTGTATTAAAAACAAAGAATACAGTAAAAGATGACCAAGGCACCCTACCAACATTGCTACTAAGACCCTCTTTAACTTTTCCCATAACTCAAAATACCTAAACATATATATTCTCAATGCTAGGAAAAAAATCAGATTGAGTTATCTTTCTTTATTCGGGTGTGCTCCTTCTTTGGAGGATTATAAACAGTACGTATAAGACGTAAATATGATCAACAATATGGCATCCGATTTTGGTATTTTCGTATCAAAAATGAGGGCAGTCAATAACAAATACTCGGAATTTGCTATTTATTTCACGGAGAACAAGTAAACAAGGTCTTCCACCAGTTGTTTAAGGGTTTTTAACTATCTGTCATTACGTTTTCTCCATGAAACTACGGTAAACATTGCAAATTGTGCCCAAGTTGTCGTATGAGTGACATTTCTTCAAAGATAATTGCAGACTGACCGATTCTATTTGAATGAATAAAAGTTGATGATCATTAATGACCCATCCGATAAACTGATTACCTATAACAACAGATTATGACACCAGTTGTAACTGTTGATTGGCTTGGGGTGGTAAACAAAGTCATAAACTTTTCGCCAGGTAAAATTTAGTAATTAGTGGATCATATCAATACCAACAAAATAATATACAATCGATCTCCAAAAAAGGCAGAGCGCCCTGGAAACTGTAAAAAAGGCACAGGGCGGCACTTGGGAAAGGGCGGGCGCCGCGCCCTCTGAAAACGGCCTAGCTGGAACACTGTTGAACTTTCAATCAGCTTTCAGTATGATGGGGTACTCTTATATTTGTAATTTGAGTCTTTTGCAGTTTTATTAGAGTGTTTGTATTTGTGCACAGTTCATTTAAATTATTCTTTTAAGTTGTGCTGTTGAAGCACTATCCCGGGTCTAAGTAAAACTAAGACACATTTCTATGCGATCTACAATATTTGTTTTTGGTTTAAAGTTACAAGAATGAATCTTGGTTGACAAAATTTTACTTTTGTTAAGTATTTTAGAACAGGTCATTTAGATTTTTGAGCATGCATGTGCAGTCTTGTCAATATATTCAAATTAATTGTTTACGTTGAAATAAGATGTGAAAAATAGGAGGGTCTGGATGGGGGTCCTTTGTTTCTGTATTCTGTAATTTTTTAGGCTGTAATTTTCTATTCTTTAAAACTTTAGCATCACTTTCTTTGTTATTTTACTTTTTTTAACCATTTTTCTTTATTTTTTATTCTATGAACCTCCATAAATGCTTCCACACTCTTTTAAAGACTGAATATTAAACACTTCAAATTTGATGCATGATCAACGTATTTTGCCTGTTCAACCTCTCTGGACTAATTGCCTATATTATTTTAGTTTAGTATACAGGGAACTGATGAGTGCCAGTGACATAAAATTTTGTCAGTTGAAAAATAAAGTTTCAAACTAATTTTACACCAATAGACAACTTTTGTTTTTCCGTCATACACTTTTGTTTTTACAGCAAATATCATTCATGAGTTGAGGAGCATCTTCACTTCTGTTTCAATGTTGATCGAGTGGGTGAACATTAAATTAAAAAAATTGACAAACATTAAGGAATTGTGATGGAACAAACATTTTCATAGATTTATACCCCTGCACTAAACTCATAAATTGCTTGCTACTTAGGAAGTGAAAACATTACATAGTATATCTTTTTACTATTAAATGTAACAGTTTCTTGTAAAATATTGATCAGTACTTGGCCTCCTCGTGGAGAATTTGCAAAACATTGAGATCATTTTTAGTGTATGCAAGGGAGGTAAGTTTTGGCAAATTGGGTTTGAAAAAAAAAATACTAAATGCTATTCTAAATGTACTTTAATATACGGACTTCATTCTCTTAAACATTTGACGCAATCATTACTTGAACAAATGTAAATCCTTTATAAAGGGTAAAAGCTCTCAACATGTTCGACCTGCCAAACTTTGACTTTTCGAGGTCAAACTTTCAACATCGTTATCTGCGTTAGTTTTTGATAGACAGCTTGAATTGTTAAATAGAACACTGCTTTTTATCTACTTATTTCGATTAAAAGCAAATAAATCATCATATTTCATTTAGTTAAATGACAATCATAATTATAATCTTTACCAAAGTGCCGAATCGTGAGGCAGCCATGATTGAAATTCAGAGAAGGTACGGCTAAATTTCGTACTACATTTCCGTAAGAAGAGAATTAGAGTACATATATAATCATGATAATAGGATACATAAAATGAAATACAAGCTAAAAAATTAGTAAGTACAGTTAACAATATTTATCATTCATATTTTATCAATTTCGACCATATATGAATAATTTTAAATTATATAAGAAAGTGAATTTTCCTCCTTTTAGATTGTCCATTCCATTAATGTGAAGCTGAAGGACAAAATTGTTGAATGTTTTAGAGTTTGAGATCCCAAATACACAGAATGCCTCCCTATGAATTGGCTCTCATATTGCGTGGAACACTTGCACGAGTAAAGATTAGCATTATTTTGAAAAATATATATTCGTATCTGTTAATGTTTTCATGGTTTACTTCTTGTATAAATTGTTACTAGGATGGACATGATGGAGAGTTGTTTCATAATTGGCACTCATACCACATAAAAAAGCCTCTAGGTTTTATGATCATGATGATATCAAAAGACTTAAGTTTAAACATATTTATTTATAGTGGATTGGGAAACAAGTTATTTAAGGAATGACTGTAATATTTTTTCTGTCTATGAAGAAATAACATAAAAAATTTGGTGCACACTGAATAATGCGCGTAGCGGGTTATTTAACAGTGCACACCGCATTTTTTATGTTATGTCAAATAGACAGAAAAAATATTACAGTCATTTCTTATAATTTAATTTTAAATTCCATTTTAAACCGTAGAAAACCATGAAAAAACGTTGATAACGTCACGGTCACATGACTAAATTATGCCTATGGGCTCATAACAAAGTAATGTCAGCCAATCAGAAGACGTGTTACATCCAAAATTAAATTATTGCTACTTACAATATTAATCCCTTTCCACTTTGTGGATACGAGTGCTGCCTTGTAAGTTGTAGCGGCATTAGCATGCTCTTTTTTTATAATCTACAAGGGTGTCTTTTACATGGGTCTCATTGGGGTCTAAGCGTGATGCAGGATTGCTCACTTTTTGTAAGCGTGACACGTGAAAGTCAAATTATTGTGCCGCGAAAACAGGAAATGAAGTCTAGGGGGACACAGGAATTTACAAAAAAATGAGAATTACTAATGTACATAGTGTAAGTGGGATACAGGAATCCACAAAACAGTAAGTGAGATCCGAACCCCCCAATGAGACCCCCTTTTATGTGCAAGAGATATGATTCTCTCTTAACAGGGGTCAGCCATTTTTCATCCCCGTCCGACAGTCTATCATTGTTTCCTCAAGACCATACTCGCAAATTGTGTCAAGGGAGAGCTGAAAATTAAGTTCCTGAAATTTTCTCCCGGGAATGGGAATTGAACCAGGAACCTTTGTGTTAGTAGTCCCATGCACTACACCATGGCTCTCTGACTTTGGAATTATAACATTTACAAGAGTACCACCTAACGTTGTTGCAGAACCTTAGCTCTTAGGTCCTTTTGATATTTTTTGACAATTTGTCGGTAAAATAAAAAAAAATATAATAAGGACCATAAGAGTGAGGGTTCTGCAGCTTAGTAGTAGTACACCTACTGTTACTATTTACGGTACCACGATTTCCCGAGGATTGCAAGAACTTAGTAATATCCTTAGGACAAATGGTGTTATAATACTTAAAATAATATTAAAGTATATAATATTAAGATATTAGTTGTGTATGCTCAATAAAAGTTCAATTTAACTTCAGGAAATGGATAAGCTTGTCTTGTAAGTTATATGCAAATTACTTGTTGAACACAATATTTAAAAAAAGTAGACAACTTAAAAAATTTGTATACCAATCGATTTCTTGAAGATAACTATATATATGACTAAAACATCTCAGACCTTATAATTATAAAAGTTAAAGCAGTATAACACCATGTAAAATCACGTTTTTGAGATAACTCAATTTTTTCATGGAATATTAATTTGTTCTTGTAATCCTCGGGAAATCTTGTCCATCATGGTTCCATTTGTTAATATGCACCTTTGTCCTGGGCCACTTTCTTTCTACATCTGTAATTACATATATGAATAATACGATCACGAAGATGGTGATTATGGTCATGTTGAAAGAATCACATTTTCCAAAATAAATGCAATCCGAATTCCTAATATCACATTTATTTTTTTCTTACTATTTATTGTAAATTGTTTTTGTGAAGAATGTAAGAAATATATTGTTGTTTGTTAATAAGGATATTCAAGATTAACCATAAATCGAAGAATTCAATTATAGAAATATATTCAATCAATGAGTGACTGAACAACACATTAATTCACTAATGCTTGTAGCACATGAGTGTTGTTTAGTCACTAGTTGAATAATTTTAGATATTTGAATTGTTCAAAAGGTTTTTCTTTTTATAATGCACATTGACATATAATGAGCTACAAGTATTTTACGAACTAAATATTTAGTAAAAGTTGCAAGGAACTGTATCTTTTTGTCTACACATTTACAATTTGCTTTGATGCCATTTAATAGCAATAATTTGACAACACCTATTGTTGTATGAGGTCAGAGGAGTGAAATTATTGATTTTTTTTAAATAAGCAGTGAAACTTTTTTTCTCACTGGGAAATTATTGTAATTCATTAATTGCAACCAATGTAATGATCAATGATATTGTAATATTCTTTTGATTTTTTATCATCTGAACAACTGAAGCATACAGAAATATGATATTTTGTCTATTTATTTTTTAGCCTGAAGTAGCACAAGCATTAAAGAAAGGCTGCCAAAATTTGTTGAGCAATGGTTCAGTTGTCCGTAAAATAGAAAATCTTGGGCAAAGAGAACTTCCTTACTACATGCGTGCACATAATACCATTCACAAAGAAGGACAGTAAGTTTGTTTCTTATTCAGAAAAATCTATGAATGCATTATTGTACACAAAAACATTGTGAAACAATGACATACTTTGAGCGGGAAATTAATATATTGGGACTTTTAACTATAGATTTGGTTTGAAGTTTTTATGCATTTATATAATACATTTTTGTAATACTAAATAGTGGGGCATTATTTATTTTTTTCTATTTTTCTGGTCTGTGCATCTGATCCAAAAAAGACTAAATGAATTCAAAATCATTGTTACAATGGTTAAGATATATCTTGCAAGGAGAAAAATTCTTTTCAACAAATCAATTTTTTTTTTATATTTAGAGATTTTTAAGTCTGTAACTGAGACTAAATATGAGCATAAGAAATAATTACACAAAGAAGTCTTAACACCTGTTGACTGCTGCATATTGTACTGTGAGCAGTTATCTGGTTTGTTTCACTTGAGAATAGTTGTGATATCTTTTTCTAGGTAGAGAAATATATTGATTAGAGCAATAAGTATATATACTTACATTGTTTATTTCAGTTATTTTCTGGTAAACTTTGATTCTCCTGTTGAATCTTTGAAACCAATCAAACAAGGATTTAAAGAGCACAGAGATGTTGTTAGAGCTGGTTTAGAAAGAACTGACCAAGAATTAAAAAAACCTTGCCTTGATGGACCTTGTCAGTTTGGTGAAATTCCAGACCCTTTACACGAAAAGCGTATTTATAGACAAAAAGTGACAAAGAGATTGGCAAAAACATATGGAAAATTCTCATTAAATTTAAAGTGGAAATAAATGTAAATAAATTAGATTGAGTTTGCATTTCAATATCTTAACACCTTAGAAAGTATGAAAACACAGGTAACAGATAGTCCATTATAAGTAACTACATGAAGTTTAACCAATCATCTTTTAGTTAACATGATTGAAGATCTAGACCATGTTAGACTATTGTCATCACTTGGCTCCAATATGAATTATTAAGTTTGGTCAATATCCAAAAAATTCAAATCAATCTTAGATGGAGCTTTCTAGGTATGATAAAGACTTGGTGAAGGTCACAGCACTGAAAGACTGAAACTTATGGCCAATATTTGGTTTTAGGATAAGATATTTAATCATGCATTCATTCATTACCAAATTTAGTTTAATATCTTTCGAATAGAAAAAAAAAATGAAGTTAAACTATTGTTTCTCTAAATGATCTGATTCTTCTATTAGATAATGGTGTTATGAGATTACTTGAAATTTGTAATTATGGTTTACTTTTTACAAATTGTTACTTTGATGGAGAGTTGTCTCATTGGCACTCATACTACATCTCCTTATATCTTATATCAGGTACATATCAATGAGACAGTAAGCCTAACCAGACCGTCTTCATCAATAAACACATGTCTATACAATATATATTAAGGTCTATATCAACAAAGTATAGAAATATTGAGAAAAATTTACAAGATATATTATCAGAACCAAAATTCTTAAAGAATAAAAAACATAAAGATACATTAACAACCACTAACACAGTTTATAACAATTTGGGACAGGCACTTGGTTGAAGTATTTATTTTTAGATCTAGATTAATATTTCTGTAAAATTTCTATTAAAAATCTGTTAAATGTGAAACACATTCTGTACTTTTTAGGTTTTTAAACAAAGTGATGTTTTTATTTTCATATGGTAACATTTTCAGCCTGAGTATTCACAACAAACATTCACATGTTAAAACAAGAGTGCACACGCTGAAATGTCTCGCCTTCTTTACTAATCATTGATATTATGTTGATAGTCCTAAATATAAAGCTTTATTACAACTGTCACATAAACTTAACATTAACCAAGAAAACTAAACATTAACCAATGAACCATGAAAATAAGGTCAAGGTCAGATGAACCATGTCAGGCAGGCATGTACAGCTAACAATTCAATATAGTGACATATTGCATATAGTATTAGAAAAAATGATAAAAAACTTAACTTTGACCACTGAACCATGAACATGAGGTCAAGATCAGATGACACCTGTCAGCTAAACATGTACACGTAACAATCATTCCATACACCAAATATAGTAGACCTATTGCATACAGTATGAGAAAAACAGACCAAAACACAAAAACTTAACTATAACCACTGAACCATGAAAATGAGGTCAAGGTCAGATGGCACCTGCAAGTTGGACATGTACACCGTACAGTCATTCCATACACCTATTTACTAGACCTATTGCTTATAGTATCTGAGATATGGACTTGACCACAAAAACTTAACCTTGTTCATTGATCCATGAAATGAGGTCATGGTCAGGTGAAAACTGTTTGACAGACATGAGGACCTTGCAAGCTACGCACAAACCAAAAATAGTTATCCTATTACTTATAATAAGAGAGAATTTAACATTACAAAAAATCTGAACTTTTTTTCAAGAAGTCACTGAACCATGAAAATGAGGTCAAGGACATTGAACATGTGACTGACAGAAACTTCGTAACATGAGGCATATATATTTACAAAGTATGAAGCATCCAGGTCTTCTACCTTCTAAAATATATAGCTTTTAAGAAGTAAGCTACCGCCGCCGGATCACTATCCCTATGTCAACTTTCTGCGACAAAAGTCTCAGGCTCAACAAAAAATCAAAGAAAACTCTCTCAAAGGCTCGAACAGAGAACCACAGTCAAGAAGTAGGGTAGGATGAACATATTTGCTAGTTGGTTATTGTTTTTTGTTACTCGTTGAACAATAGTGCACAAGCTGAAATGTCCTAAACATTAAGCTTTACTACAAATATTACAAAAACCACAGGGCACAGCTTTATACGACCACAGAGGTCGAACCCTGAACGGTTGGGCTAGTATGGACACAACATTCAAGCTGGATACAGCTCTAAATTTGGATTGTGATTAAATAGTTGACACAGCATAGGTTTCTGACACAGAATGAATGTGGTCTAATGAACTTAATTTTTTTTTGCTTCTGAGCAATTCACTATGCTGTTGAATATTAATCATCTCAAAAAAAAAAGTATTTGAAGAAATTTTATTTTTATTTTCTGAAATCTGAAATGAGAAAAATTGACCCCCCCCTCCCCACCCCCAATTTTTTTTTCACCTCCTCCTTTCCCTTATTCCAAAAATGATCTCAATTCAAATTTCTAATGGAGTTTGCAACAATAACTACTCATTTAAATACATCATAAAATATTAAAATATAAAATGTCATACAGTCATGGTTAAAATTAATATTAATTAATAGTAACTTCTAAAAAAAAAATGGGAATGTGTCCAAAGGGACACAGATAATGCCCCCACTAGCATATAACATTATAAAGGGACATAACTCAAGAACTGTAAAAGTGAAGTTGCCAAAAAACGAACTTAAACTGAGTTTAGAGGTAATAAGCATTATATACACATTTCATTAAATTTAGTTGAGACAAACTTAAGTTAAGAGAACAGAAACTAAAAATTCTTCATTTTTTCCATTTGTAAAGGGGCATAACCCTAGGATGGTAATCAAAGTGCTTGTAATCACTGAATGGTAAAGACTGCTTTAATTTATTAGTTGGTAGTAAAGTGAATATTGCATTGTATATTGTATATAGCATTGATTTAAGTTGATTCAACTACTATTCTGGACAAAGAAAGATAACTCAAATTCAAAGAAGATTTCATAAAGCATTGGTTTGAGGTGATTCAATAACCATTCTGGACAAAGAAAGATAACTCCAATTTATTGTCTTGAAACTACAAAAATGCTTGTTTTTGGCCCCTTTTTGGTCCTTTATTTCTAGACTGTTTGCCCCATAATACCAAAAAATATATTCCAACTTTCTACTTATGGTATTAAACATTGTGGTACAATTTCAGAACAATTGAAATACTTGTACACAAATTTTTGTACCGACACAAGATAAATGTTTGTTTTGGGCCCCTAATTCCTAAACCTTAGGAACCATAACCTCCAAAATCAATCCCAAGCTTCCTTTAGTGGTTATAAACATTTTGTTGAAATTTTATTGATTTCTATTTACTTATACTAAAGTTATTATCCAGAAACCATCCGTCTTCGGACGACGCTGATGACGACACCGACGCCAACGACGACGTGATACCAATATACGAACACGAAAATTTTTGTGGTCGTATGAAAACGTAATAGGATCCAAGAAAATGAGGATAGGGTCAGATAACCCGAACCAAAAATACATGTACACCTAACAATCATTCCATACTCAAAAGATAGTTGACTTATTGCTTAGTTTCTAAGAAACAAACTAAACAAGGTTAAATTTAACATTGACCAATGAAACATGAAAATGAGGTCAAGGTCAGATTAACAATGCATGACCGACATATATACCTCACAATCAATCTATGCATTAAATGTAGATTACATATCGCATATATAGTATCTTAGAAAACAAACAAATCAATGAAAATCATTCCATACAAAATATATAGTTGACCTATTGCTTAAAGTCTAAGAAACAAACTGAAACATAAAAACTTCACACTGAGCAATGAACTGATGAGGTCAAGGTTGAATTAAACTTGCCAGACTGACATGTACATTGTAAAATGTTTCCATACACCAAATAAAGTTGACCTATTGCATATAATATTTGAAAAACAGACCAAAACAAAAAACTTAACTTTGACCACTGAATCATGAAAACGAGGTCACGGTCAGATGAAACCTGACAGTTGGACATCTTACAATCATTCCATGCACCAAATATAAAGACCTTTTGCTCATAGTATCTGAAATATGGACTTTACCACAAAAACCTAACCTTTTTCACTGATCAGATCCATGAAATGAGGTTACGGTCAAGTGAAAACTGTCTGACAGCCAGTGATGGGCATGAGGACCATGCAAGGTAAGTTATCCTCGGCGTTTTGCATTTGCATCGATCTGCATTTCATTTGCGCCGTTTTTTTTACAGGAAAATTACATTTAAATATCGGTGAATAGATATTAGAAGATGTGGTATGAGTGCCAATGAGACAACTCTTCATCCCAGTCTTTAAAGGACTACTAGATACATCTCCAGACTTTTTCCTTGACCATACCCATGGATCTTTAGCCTCATTTTTTCAGTCAACTGTCACATGGTTATGTTCTCTCTGTGTTTTGAATACAGTCTTCCCATCAGAATCTGTTGTGTCTCTGGAATTACACGATTTGATGGTAGGATATGTTACTTTTCAGGACACTGACCTCCCGATATGCATGGCCGTCGATGATTAAAAAATTGACTCCTCGGCTCGTTTCAGTGTACAAAATGTCCATTGTGTTTCAATGAAGTTCCAGAACAATATGAATCAAAATAAGGGAGCTACCATTTGATTTTTATGGGGGGGCTAGGATGAAAAATTTTGTCCTGCATTTTTTTTTAGCTGTAATCTCTGTCCTGCCTTTTTATTTTTCACTCTGTTCAGTCCTGCCTTTTTTTTTTTAGTTTATCCTGACTTTTTTTTACCTAAATTGTCGTCCTGACTTTTTTTTTTTGCAAGTGTCTCATCCTGCCTTTTTTTTTTACTCAAAACTCCTGTCCTGCCTATTTTTTTTCAAATTTCATCCTAGCCCCCCATAAAAATCAAATGGTAGCTCCCTAAGGTTAAATATGATTTACTTTAAAAAAAAAAATGTTACTTGGATGGAGAGTTGTCTCATTGGCACTCATACCACATCTTCCTATATCTGACTATTAAACATAAGTGAACAACGTTTATACCCAGATTTACCAATATACATTCAAGGTATAGTACATTTGAAAGTATTAACTTACCTGTAAATCCAGTTAGAAGGAATTATAAAATCGGCACAAATGAAAGAATGAAAATTTTCAAAATCGGCGCAAATGTCATACGCCCGTTATCCTATTACCTCATGATAAGGGAGAAATTAAAAAAGCTAAATATCTTAACTTTTTCTTCAAGTAGTTGCTGACCCACGAAAATGAGGTCAAGGACAAATTCCTTGACTATTGGACATTTGACCGACAGAAACTTTACAACAATGCAGGTCTTGTACCTTCTCAAATATCAAAAGCTTTTAAGACATAAACTAATGATGCCACCACCAGATCACTGTCCATATGTCGAGCTTTCTGCAACTATAAAAATTAGCATTTGTAACCAGACTTTTGAGTATCTTGCTATAGTAGTTGTGGCAAAAATGACAACCTTTGTTGTTCTCGTAAATGCTTACCAAAAGTGATTGATTTCAATTTTCTATCTTCATTTTAAGCTAAATAGAATACTAGAAATTGTGAAAAATTCCAAAATAAAAAATGTGTACAATGGTAAATGTTAATTTCAAATTATTATATGATTATATCCAGATTCATGTATTTTGTGAATTGGTTTTCAATCTAAGTTCACACAGTTTGAAGAAGATTCTTTTCTTAACATTTATTTAATTATGAATGGTCTACCCATAAATATTTCCACCATGAGAATGAGATCTTGTATCAACTGTCTGGTATTCTAAATGTAATACAAGAACAAAGTTCCAATGACCCACCAAATTGCACATATTTTATCTATCCAAGGAACAAGGGCAATATCTAAAACAAGAGTGCACACACAGAAATGTCTCGCCTTCTTTACTAATCATTGATATTATGTTGATACTCCTAAATCTAAAGCTTTATTACGACTGTCACATAGACTTAACATGAATCATGAAAATGAGGTCAAGGTCAGTTGAACCATATGCCAGGCAGACATGTACAGCTAACAATGCTTCCATACAACAAATATAGTTGACCTATTGCTTATAGTTTAAGAAAATAGACCAAAACACAAAAACTTAACACTGAGCAATGAACCTTGAAAACCAGGTCAAGGTCAAATAAAACCTGCACGACTGACATATAGATCATAAAATATTTCCATACACAAAATATAGTAGACCTATGACATATAGTATTAGATAAAAAGACCAAAACTCAAAAACTTAACTTTGACCACTGAACCATGAAAATGAGGTCAAGGTCAGATGACATCTGCCCGCTAGACATGTACACCTTACAATCATTCCATACAACAAATATAGTAGACCTATTGCATAAAGTATGAGAAAAACAGACCAAAACACAAAAACTTAACTATAACCACTGAACCATGAAAATAAGGTCAAGGTCAGATGACACCTTACAGTCCTTCCATACACTGAATATACTAGACCTATTGCTTATAGTATCTGAGATATGGACTTGACCACCAAAACTTAACCTTGTTCACTGATCCATGAAATGAGGTTGAGGTCAAGTGAAAACTGTCTGACGGGCATGAGGACCTTGCAAGGTACGCACATACTAAATATAGTTATCCTATTACTTACAGTAAGAGAGAATTTAACATTGCAAAAAATCTGAACTTTTTTTTCAAGTGGTCACTGAACCATGAAAATGAGGTCAAGGACAATGGACATGTGACTGACGGAAACTTCGTAACATGAGGCATCTATATACAAAATATGAAGCATCCAGGTCTAAAATATATAGCTTTTAAGAAGTGAGCTAACACCACCGCCGCCGCCGCCGTAGCCGCCGGATCACTATCCCTATGTCGAGCTTTCTGCAACAAAAGTTGCAGGCTCGACAATAAGCACTTTCTTCTGTTCTTAAAAACTTTTATAAATATTTTAGAGAAATAAAGACATCAGAGCAAATGCAATGTGATTTCCAATATAATTAATTTTCCAAGGGGCCTAACCCTTTAAAAATATTTGAAAAGCTCTTATTTTGGAAAGTGTCAAAGATATTGTTGATGAAGATCTATAATAGAAGTTTCATAAAATTCTGGAAATAATTGGTACACATGAAGACTGACAATGTAATTTTACCCCATATAATCAATATTTCCAAGGGCCTAACTCTAGAAAACTAGAGGCTCTAAAGAGCCTGTGTCGCTCACCTTGGTCTATGTGAATATTAAATAATGGACACAGATGGATTCATGACAAAATTGTGTTTTGGTGATGGTGATGTGTTTGTAGATCTTAATTTACTAAACATTCTTGCTGCTTACAATTATCTCTATCTATAACAGTACTTTTTGTGGAAAAGTTTATCTCTATCTATAATAATATTCAAGATAATAACAAAAAAACAGCAAAATTTCCTCAAAATTACCAATTCAGGGGCAGCAACCTAACAACCGATTATCCGATTCATCTGAAAATTCCAGGGCAGATAGATCGTGACCTGATCAACAATTTTACTTCCTGTCAGATTTGCTCTTATTGCTTTGGTTTTTGAGTTATAAGCCAAAAACTGCATTTTACCCCTATGTTCTATTTTTAGCCATGGCGGCCATCTTGGTTGGTTGGCCAAGTCACCGGACACATTTTTTAAACTACATACCCCAATGATGATTATGGCCAAGTTTGGTTAAATTTGGCCCAGTAGTTTCAGAGGAGAAGATTTTTCTAAAAGATTACTAAGATTTACGAAAAATGGTTAAAAATTGACTATAAAGGGCAATAACTCCTAAAGTGGTCAACTGACCATTTTGGTCATGTTGACTTATTTGTAGATCTTACTTTGCTGAACATTATTGCTGTTTACAGTTTATCTCTATCTATAATAATATTCAAGATAATAACCAAAAACAGCAAAATTTCCTTAAAATTACCATTTCAGGGGCAGCAACCCAACAACGAAATGTCCGATTCATCTGAAAATTTCAGGGCAGATAGATCTTGACCTGATAAACAATATTACCCCTGTCAGATTTGCTCTAAATGCTTTGGTTTTTGAGTTATAAGCCAAAAACTGCATTTTTCCCCTATGTTCTATTTTTAGCCATGGCGGCCATCTTGGTTGGTTGGGCGGGGCACCAGACACATTTTTTAAACTAGATACCCCAATGATGATTATGGCCAAGTTTGGTTAAATTTGGCCCAGTAGTTTCAGAGGAGAAGATTTTTCTAAAAGATTACTAAGATTTACGAAAAATGGTTAAAAATTGACTATAAAGGGCAATAACTCCTAAAGTGGTCAACTGACCATTTTGGTCATGTTGACTTATTTGTAGATCTTACTTTGCTGAACATTATTGCTGTTTACAGTTTATCTCTATCTATAATAATATTCAAGATAATAACCAAAAACAGCAAAATTTCCTTAAAATTACCATTTCAGAGGCAGCAACCCAACAACGAAATGTCCGATTCATCTGAAAATTTCAGGGCAGATAGATCTTGACCTGATGAACAATATTACCCCATGTCAGATTTGCTCTAAATGCTTTGGTTTTTGAGTTATAAGCCAAAAACTGCATTTTACCCCTATGTTCTATTTTTAGCCATGGCAGCCATCTTGGTTGGTTGGCCGGGTCACCGGACACATTTTTTAAACTAGATACCCCAATGATGATTGTGGCCAAGTTTGGTTAAATTTGGCCCAGTAGTTTCAGAGGAAAAGATTTTTGTAAAAGTTAACGCAGGACAACAACGGACGCTGGACGCCAAGTGATGAGAAAAGCTCACTTGGCCCTTTGGGCCAGGTGAGCTAAAAATACTTGTTCGGCGCTGATATTTTGAACTGGTCAATGACATTGATGATATAAACCTACATGTACATTTATAATATAAATTTAACAAAATCTAGAAAGAATTGTACATATTAGAGCTTTCATAAGGCAGTTTTTCATATAACTAGTATTTCCAAATTCATTAAACTGAAAATATGAAAAGAAAACAACAAAAAAAGTGAGCAATTTATATATTTATAAAGGGGCAAGTGTGTATGAATTTTTTAACATTATGTCAAGGCAAACTAAAGTTAAAAGATTGGAAACAAAAAAATCAGTAATTTTATTTTCATAAAGGGGGATAACTAGAGAGCAGTAAAAGTGACACTACATAATTTCTTACTTGATCTGTGTTTTATGGTTATAAGCATTGTGTACAAGTTTGTATACCATTTGGTAGAGTAAACTTAAATTAGAGAACTGAAACCAATTTTTAGTGACATAAGGGTCTAGAGGATGGACATGGTTAACACTTAATGACCCTTCGGCATAAAAATAATATTAAAAGACAGAAGCCAAAAAAATTGTAATATTTATTTTTCTATATTATTAACTGTAGAATTATATTACATTATAACAAAATGTTTGTCATTTACCAGTACAATACAAAAAAGTTTTATTTCAATGTACTGTTGTATCCATTAAAATATTTTTAAAATAAAAGATGTAGTATGAGGTATATATTGTTCCCTAATTCATGTAATTTAAACAAAAACTCTTGCTTTTGAGTGAAAGGAAATATCTATACTTAACAGTACAGAAGCAGACAACAGAAAGTAGACAGGTTAGCTTACAAATATTAAAACTTGGTACATGTACCAAATATCAAGAAGCTATGATTTTTTTCTATGTATACATATATATCTTAAAATAATTCATGCTGTATTTCATACCAATATGAAGTATGGTACATAAAAATTCAAGAACTCATCCTGTAGTTTTGGAGAAAAATATAATGTGACAAAAATTTCTGATAATATACTGGTATGTGCATCAATATCAAGAACATACCAAATAGGTGGCAAATATATAGTATGGTAGATTATTTAAATTACTGAAAATATGGCACACAGTAAGATTACAAATATAAAGATTTTGTATCAAACTTAAAAGTTGCTTAAAAAATACTTTTGTCTACCTACCCCTTGAATCCAATTTCACATGGCTTTTGTTAACATCAGGTATGATTAATTTTATATAAATCAAGTTACAAAATCATATTTGCTTAGTCAAACATTAACATATATCTGATAAAAGTTACCATTTCAATGAATAAAAAGTATTGATACATGTAACAAAATATCTACAATGTTTGCTGTATTCAGAGAATTTTTTTTGTTTGTTTGAGAACAGAATTTGAATCCTTTTTATCCTTTTATCATAAACAATACATTTTTTGCTTTTTATGTGAAAAACTGAGGTCAGATAAAAAATCTTACACTTAATCTGTTATTCTTGTAGCAAAAAAAGATATAAGAAGTTTTATGAATGTCAATGAGACAACTCTCCATCAAAGTCACAATTTGAAATTTAAACCATTATAGGATAAAGTTATAAATTTGTAATGGCTTATGTTTAATATCAAATACAATTTCTGTATGGCTCCACCAAATAAAAGGAAATATTGTGTCTACATCAATGATACAGTAACCCAACAACACAACAAAACAAGAAATGGATTAATGATTAATAGAATGAAATGTTATTAAACAATGAATTATGGTCCAAATTGAATTTTTCATTATAAGGATATATAAATGTAAAAAAATGGAAAATAAAGGAGAATGCATGATACTTTTTAAGGCCACTAATTTGGCTCCTTGAATTTGGATAATTATTGTGAATTCATCAAATATCATTCTTCAGATGTTCATAAGGTATGTAACTGTCTGCTGTTTCAGTATTTATGTATTTGAATGTTGTCTTACATACAATTGTAATACAAAATTGATAATAAAACCTTATATTGAGGGGGAGATAGGACCTTTATCGGGACTCCGGGATCGGGTGTTTTTAAGCTCAGGATTTCGGGATTGACCCTTTCGGGATCCGGGAATTCTTTTTTGCGAATTTCGGGACCTCGGGATTTTGTGTTTTTAAGCCCGGGATTTCAGGATTTCATTTTTTCAAGCCCGGGATTTTGGGATCAGGACCCCTCCTATCCCCCCTCTATATTGACATCTTGCCATTAATATTCACATAAATTTGGCAATTTTGTAAGACAAGGCTATACCAAAATTTTTTATTTTGCTACCAGTTGTGTTTTACAAAGACACATGTTCAACATATTTAAGGGTTCTTTTTTATCATGTCATAAAATATACATGAAATAGCCATTTTAGGTCAAATACTTCAATTTGGACATGTTTAGGATTCCTACAGTATTTTTCAATGTGATATCCCAAACTAAATTTTCCAGTTTATCTAAACTGCACTATAAATTAATGAAATTAACATAACTTTGAAAGGCTTCAATAACTTTTTTGCAATTTTAGGTGCCAAATGAAGGCTGTTATAAATCATGTCTGGTCCTCCACCATTAAACAGCTTTCATTTAACCAAAGGTGTACAACTTGAAAAGATGTGTAAACTATGTGTGAAGTTTAAAAGAACTGGATTGAAACCTAAACTAGTTAAATTGTTAATTACACAAAATTTGTACACTTGTATTGCCTTTTGTAAACAATGCTGAAATTTCCCAAGTCTTAAACATGTATCAATAAGGAGCACAGGTAAAGACCATGGTCAAAAGTGAAGTTTTTCTTTTTACACTCAGACTCTTGTTTACATAGATCTTTGATGTAAAGTATCTATTCAACTGTTGACACAATGTTGCTTACATATGCCTGATACTACAAAATGTAAGTTACACTGTAACACAACATTATTCTGTTTTACATAATTAGTTCAGGTATAACAGATTTCACTGTACTTCTTCTTTTATAATGCCACATCAGACTGTACACATTCCATTTCATACAAATGTTCTTTGTCAAAGAGAAGATTACATGCTAAACCAGGTTTATCACAATTGTCTTGCAGGTAAACAGTAAATTTTGATATGCTGCAGTTTGGACAAATCTTCATGACCTCACTCCTCCCAGCTGGGAGTTTACAGTCAAGATCATCCACTAAATGCAGAAGCAGTTCTTTCATTAAGCCACCATGGCTTACAATTAAAACATCTGCTAGGCTTGGTGGACTTGTATCTACATCATCAAAACTACTATTACGACCTGAGCTTATGCTTGACACACTTGGAAGTCTGTGTTTTATCAGAGGAGAGATAGTCACATTTGGACAACAACCATATGGCACAGAAGAAAGAGGCCCTTTCACATTTGAGATGTATGAAATGCCATTATATCTACTTTCATCCTTCTCACTTCCCTGATCAGATGCCAAAGTTTCACTCTGGCTTGTATATCCTGAGCTATTGGAGTCGGAACTTTCAAATGGTTTGAATTCTTCATCAATCAAAGTTAAGTCTTTGTCTGTATTTTCAGATTCAGAACTGCTAACAAGACTGATACTAGAATTTGAAGAAGAACCACTTTCATTTTCATGCTTTGGTTTCTTTTCATAGTCCAAATTTTGTTGAGTACTCAATGTTTCATTCTTGTTTTCAGCGGAGGATATTCCACAAAAGGACTGACTCCTTTGACAGTAGAGTTGATGTCTGTATTTACGATTACTGTTCCGTCCTAAGCTTCCTCCATGTCTTCTTTTTATAGAGCAAGGAGTATAATCAACGTCATCTTTTTCATTGATAAAGGCAAAAAGTTGCTTGCATAGATCAGTAAAAAAGGATTTTGCTCGTTCTCTTAACTGTGAATATAAAAAAAGTTATCATTTATGGAAAACACTGATAATGGTCATGATGGTTTTCAGTATATTTAACAACTTTATTATCCTTTGGTCTTAATATGCTTTGTCTATATTTCGTTTTGTGTTTCTTTCTGACATTTGACGTGGCTCAGTACTTATACATCCTTTCATTGTGTTATTTTTCCATGGTTAATGTTTGTTAATATATTTATTTGTTTCTATAGTGATTAAGATGATAACACAATGGTGACTGCTGTACCCATATTATTGACATTTTTACCTATTGTTTCTGTTTGTTTTGTTCACACATCATTGTCAATATAATAGAATTTTATGTGACTGTCATACAAGTGAGAGATTGAATTTAGCTAGCTTTAAAACCAGGTTTAATCCACGGTTTTCTACATGAGAAAATGCCTGTACCAAGTCAGGAATATGACAGATGTTATCCATTCGTTTGATGTGCTTGAGCTTTTGATTTTGCCATTTTATAAGGGCTTTTTGAATTCTCATGGGAGTTTAGTATTTTTGTGATTTTACTTTTTACTACTAGACCTTAAAACATCTTATTTTAACAATTTAATCAAACAATTAATAAAAAAAGAAAACCTGTTCTAAAGTTTCTCCACCAGGTGGAGTATAAGTGTGAACAGGCTTTTTATTTGCTGCCCTTGCTGCCTCTAGGAAATCTTTTGAACATTTTCCCTCTAGCATTCCAAATTTCTGTAATAGATAATAGAAAACTGTCATACTTACATCCTATTATTGTAAACATGCTCATTTTCCTGTGTATATTATTATATTTGGCAGCATTTTGTTAAAGGTTATGGTTGTTTTTCTGAAATTTATTAACATCTAACCCCTTATTTTATTGACTTGTATTTACATTGTGTCATAGATTAAATTTAATCGTTCAGTGTATATTCCATTTGTTTGTGTTAATGTTTTTTGTTTGAGTTAAGTCATTTCAATTGATATGTCTTTCAATGTTGTGATGTTAAACTATTGTTACAGGAAAGGATGAAGGTTGGTAAAAACATTTAAACCTGCTGCATTTGTTTGCACCTGTTCTAAGTAAGGAACCTATGTTTAGTGGTTTTCGTTTGTTGATGTGGTTCTGATCTTATTGCGAATCCAATTGAACCTTTCCATAGATTCACCTGATAGTTACCTGTCCATTTAAACTTTTGGCAGTTCTATTGTCCCATCTAACAAATACAACAGGTATTGTTCTCTGTATAGTTTATTCACTCAGACCTTTAAATTTCTTCTAAGAGAAATCTATCACTCATTGATTAATCTACCTGAGTAAAAAATTAACTGCTAAATTAGATGGAAATAACATGTTTACTATTTATAAAAAACTGTATATGAGTTTGAATGTATTATATTTTCAATCTGTTGAAAGTAAACACTGATTCAAACATTAATAAAAGTTGATTTCTGAAAAAAATCAACATTATTCCTATTTTCGAAAAAAAAAATTTATTAAAAAAACCTAAAAATGTTGATGTTTATATATTAACGCCTTCTTAAAAGTATTCTATAACTAAACAAAAACTAAAAGATGCAAATTTTCATACGAACAATACTTTTTTTTTAAAAACAAACTTTTTATGATTAAATTATTATTTTTTTTGAACAGATTGAAAAAAATATTTAATCTATTTGAATAAACATCAAATTACAGGCATTTTTTTTTTTATGTGAAACATGTAATTTCCATCAATTTAGCAGATAAACTTTTTACTCTGGTAGATTAATCAATGAGTGATAGATTTCTCTTAGAAGAAATTTAAAGGTCTGAGTGAATAAACTATACAGAGAACAATACCTGTTGTATTTGTTCAATGGGACAATAGAACTGCCAAAAGTTTAAATGGACAGGTAGTTATCAGGTGAATCTATGGAAGGTTCAATTGGGTTCGCAATAAGTGTTTCTCATTTTTTTATATCCATTAGACTCTTAATTTTCCTGTTTGAATGGTTTTAAACTTAGTTAGTCTAGTCTTTTTTGGGCCAGTATAGCTTGATGTTCAGTGTGAGCCAAGGCTTTGTGTTGAAGACCATACTGTGACCTATAATGGTCTACTTTTACAAATTGTAACTTGGATTGTGAGTTGTCTCATTGGCACTCATACCACATCTTCTTATTTCTATATAATTCCAATTCAAATTAAATTAAATAAGTTTAGAAGCCATGTTTGTTAATCTGATCTGATCTCATTTATTATTTCAAATTATGAAGACCAACAACATCTATTGTATCACAAGAGTGCACACACTGAAATGTCTCGCCTTCTTTACTAATCATTGATATTATGTTGATACTCCTAAATATAAAGCTTTATTACGACTGTCACATAAACTTAACATGAACCATGAAAATGAGGTTAAGGTCAGTTGAACCATATGCCAGGCAGACATGTACAGCTAACAATGCTTCCATACAACAAATATAGTTGACCTATTGCTTATAGTTTAAGAAAATAGACCAAAACACAAAAACTTAACACTGAGCAATGAACCGTGAAAACCAGGTCAAGGTCAAATAAAACCTGCATGACTGACATATAGATCATAAAATATTTCCATACACCAAATACAGTTGACCTATGACATATAGTATTAGATAAAAAGACCAAAACTCAAAAACTTAACTTTGACCACTGAACCATGAAAATGAGGTCAAGGTCAGATGACATCTGCCCGCTAGACATGTACACCTTACAATCATTCCATACAACAAATATAGTAAACCTATTGCATAAAGTATGAGAAAAACAGACCAAAACACAAAAACTTAATTATACTGCAATCAGCTATTTTACTATACAGATAAAGCTATACGTATAAACGTTAGCTTTATACGTCAATGACCTCAACTCACCTATAAGCCCCGCCTACTTACAACGTCACGTCACAACCATGACAACGTGTAGTAACAATGGTCAAACTTTTATGAATTTAAACCTGTTATGTCTTCAAATTGGTAATTTATATACCATGTTTATCAAATGTTATTAATTAAATTCATTTTCCCTTTCTAATTCCTTAAATTGTCAATGCTTACCGCCTAGACTACGCTCATAGGGAAATACCCCAAAATGGTACCCCAAGGGGGATATTCCAAACACTTTTTTTTAATAATATTTGTTTCATATTTTTATTATTTTTTTTTATTTTTTATCGATTTCAGTATAAAAACAATATACGTATAGTGTCTTGAAATATGAAATTTATTTGTATTCGGCACGAAACGGGAAAATGCTCGGTAGAACCTCGCATTTTCCCGTTTCTAAGCCTCATACAAATAAATTTCATATTTCAAGACACTATACGTATATTGTCTAACTATAACCACTGAACCATGAAAATGAGGTCAAGGTCAGATGACATCTGCCCGCTAGACATGTACACCTTACAATCATTCCATACAACAAATATAGTAAACCTATTGCATATGGTATGAGAAAAACAGACCAAAACACAAAAATTTAACTATAACCACTGAACCATGAAAATGAGGTCAAGGTCAGATGACACCTGCCAGTTGGACATGTACACCTTACAGTCCTTCCATACACCGAATATACTAGCCCTATTGCTTATAGTATCTGAGATATGGACTTGACCACCAAAACTTAACCTTGTTCACTAATCCATGAAATGAGGTCGAGGTCAAGTGAAAACTGTCTGACAGACACGAGGACCTTGCAAGGTACGCACATACTAAATATAGTTATCCTATTACTTACAGTAAGAGAGAATTTAACATTACAAAAAATTTGAACTTTTTTTTCAAGTGGTCACTGAACCATGAAAATGAGGTCAAGGACATTGGACATGTGACTGACGGAAACTTCGTAACATGAAGCATCTATATACAAAGTATGAAGCATCCAGGTCTTCAACCTTCTAAAATATAAAGCTTTTAAGAAGTGAGCTAACGCCGCCGCCGTAGCCGCCGCCGCCGGATCACTATCCCTATGTCGAGCTTTCTGCAACAAAAGTTGCAGGCTCGACAAAAATACTTTGTGCAATCAGTTTTAAAAAAAATTACTGAATCTGTATGTATTTATGAACAATCTAATTAAAAATTAATCTCTTCACTCACACATTTTTTAATGCTTGGTCGCTGTGTGGGAGTGACCTAGCATTAAAAAATGAGTGAGTGAGGAGATTTAATTTCAATTAGATTGATTTATGAACAGCATATCACTAAATAAAACACTTTTTGTATCACTCACAGGGCCATTTTCAAAAAAAAAAAATCAATATTTTCAAGGGGCACAACTCTTTTAAAAATTGTGATCAGCCACCATAACAGGAAATTTTGAAAATATTTACACAAAAATGTTTTTCTCTCAAAAATAAATTATATAGGATTTTATCTCAGGAGTAAAGATTTGTATTTTTCTTTTTGGGTTTTACTATTTTTAACCCACTGAAAATGTTAAAAAA
The DNA here is from genome assembly GCA_037788925.1 of Mytilus galloprovincialis. Taxonomy (NCBI): domain Eukaryota; kingdom Metazoa; phylum Mollusca; class Bivalvia; order Mytilida; family Mytilidae; genus Mytilus; species Mytilus galloprovincialis. The sequence continues at coordinate 60,729,729 of CM075340.1, read as the reverse complement.
ACAGGAAAATATAGAGAAATCTACAAAATGACTTATCTTCCCTTTTTGGAATGGAGCTTTCTCTTTCAAACTGGCTTCCACCCAATTATCCTACCATCATTCAAATTTAAACTAATTAAAATTAAAAATGTTTTAACTTTATGTCAATATTGTTACAAATCATCCAAAATGAGGGCCCAAAAATGGGGGTTTTGGTGGTGTTTTTTTTTTTAGAAACTGGTACTTTTTTACTGTTTTGGTTGCTATGGTTACCATGGTACTGACATTCAATTTTTCAAAACAAAATTTGCTTTATGTTGGGAGATGGTATCTTCAGTTGAAATTTTATCCAATTCTGATGACCCCAGTGAATCACCCCCTGCATTATTCTTACATGGAGATGTACTTTCAGGGTCAATTAATACTTTTTAACTTCTGTATTTGATGACCTTTTCTTTCATGATGGTCTGTCTGTAGGAAACGAATTGCGTTATTGTTTTGTTAGAATATTCCTAAATTCATTACTGTTAGTATGAGATTATCTTTATTTAAGAAATTTTATGACAAGGTCACCCAAAGCATGATGCTGGTTAGTCCAAATAATTATGACATCTTGAAAGGCTATATATGCTGTAAGGCATCAAAGCAAAAATGTCTAATGGCCTTTCAAGATGTCATAATTATTTGGACTAGATGCTAGTACTTGCATTTGTATTAAGAAGTATAATTATTATAAATGTAAAATATGTCAAATTAAATTCTAACTGGATGGGTTTGACCGTTCCTAAGATCAACAGTGTGTTAAAATTTCAATTATTTCATTGAAGCATATTCCAGTTAAAATGAAAGTCAACCTGTGCTCAGTAATCTCACTAATATTTTAAATATTTTTTTTAGATTTAACTGAATGGAAACCAATTTTGTCATATACAGAAGTAAAATTGAAAGTTCAATGCTTCAAAAAGTTTTTGGATGATTCTCATAATGGAAGCAAATTGGAGTTAAAGTCTTCTGAATTAAAAAGTATCACCTAAGCCGATTTAAGTTTAATAAAATCATCAATATGTAGGAAATCTTATACAGATCATGTTAAATTATACACTGAAGTTGAACTGTATAATGCAAGAAATCAAGATTTGATGATAGCATTTTTACCCTTTCTCTCAAACGTTTATCCTGTAAGATGTCAGCCTTTTTAATTTTGTTAACATCTAGTATAGTCTGTGCTGTTTGGCTTGCTCTTGACAAATCACTTGAAAAAATGTGTGTAAAGCATTCATTTTGAAGTCTTTTTCCAACCAGTGTGGCTTGTTGCAATCCTACATCTGACAGGGGAATGTCCTGCTGACCTTCAATTATATAAACAGTGATAAATTCATGAGGAAAACATGAATAAAAGTTACATTGCATTTAACACAATTTTAAAATTTTGTTATTATAACAGTATTTTTTATAATAATAAAAACATCACAAAAAATTCTGAATTCACAGTATAAACTTGGCATGTTCAGTTTAAACTTTGTCTTACAAAATACAGCACAAAAATTAATTAAGATAAATGCTACTTAAGGGAGATATGATCATTCTTTCTATTAGAGAAACAAAATCTACAATGGTATTCAATAACAAGAGTGCACACGCTGAAATGTCTCGCCTTCTATACTAATCATTGATATTATGTTGATAGTCCTAAGTATAAAGCTAAGCTTTATAACAACTGTCACATAAACTTAACATTAACCAAGATAACTAAACAAAGACCAATGAACCTTGAAAAAGAGGTCCAGGTCAGATGAACCATGCCAGGCAGACAGGTACAGCTAACAATGCTTCTATACAACATATATAGTTGACACATTACTTATAGTTTAAGAAAAATAGACCCAAACACAAAAACTTAACACTGTGCAATGAACCGTGAAAATGAGGTCACGGTTAAATAAAACCTGCTCCACTGACATAAAGATCATAAAATATTTCCATACACCAAATATAGTTGACCTATGGCATATAGCATTAGATAAAAAGACCAAAACTCAAACTTAACTTTGACCACTGAACCATGAAAATGAGGTCAAGGTCACATGACATCTGCTCGCTAGACATGTACACTTAACAATCATTCCATACAACAAATATTGTAGACCTATTGCATATGGTATGAGAAAAACAGACCAAAACACAAAAATTTAACTATAACCACTGAACCATGAAAATGAGGTCAAGGTCAGATGACACCTGCCAGTTGGACATGTACACCTTACAGTCCTTCCATACACCGAATATACTAGCCCTATTGCTTATAGTATCTGAGATATGGACTTGACCACCAAAACTTAACCTTGTTCACTAATCCATGAAATGAGGTCGAGGTCAAGTGAAAACTGTCTGACAGACACGAGGACCTTGCAAGGTACGCACATATCAAATATAGTTATCCTATTACTTATAATAAGAGAGAATTCAACATTACAAAAAATTTGAACTTTTTTTTCAAGTGGTCACTGAACCATGAAAATGAGGTCAAGGACATTGGACATGTGACTGACGGAAACTTCGTAACATGAAGCATCTATATACAAAGTATGAAGCATCCAGGTCTTCAACCTTCTAAAATATAAAGCTTTTAAGAAGTGAGCTAACGCCGCCGCCGTAGCCGCCGCCGCCGGATCACTATCCCTATGTCGAGCTTTCTGCAACAAAAGTTGCAGGCTCGACAAAAATACTATTACCAAAATACATATACACTTTGATGTGGGACTATTATATATGTTACAGTCCCAGTTTTGATACAATGTAGTTATTCTGCTCAGCTGTACATAATAAACACGAAAAGTCTATAAATAAATACTAATTTTATCAAATGAAAAACATGATTAAAATTTCACCAATAAAAGTAGATAAATTTCATATTCAATGAGGTATTATTGTAAAATTTATACATATTATTATATTTACCTTGCATAATCTTCTGTCTGTTGTATAAGGTCTCCCCACTGAAATGAAAAAAAGGCATCAATCATTAGAGGCTTGCATGAAATGACCTACTCATATGAAGCAGAAAGCAGTGATATAAACAAATGTAACATGCTGATTGTGCTTTCTTTTCTAAAAGACACATATTCAGTATACATTTATAGGTATCAATATGAGTTAAGAATGTAATGGTAATCATAGAATATACTTAGAAAGTTATAGAATTTACATATGACTTGTTGTTACATGCATCTAAATTTTATTCATATGTTGTTTTACAATTATTATTGTCTGTATTTTGATCACGCCTCTATTCCAATAAAATATTGAAATTGAAATTAATATATACCATGATATACATCAGTACCATACTCTTCGCGTATATTGTTACTGTGAACTTATTATTTGTTACAAACATGTTACAATAGATTAACACTAAAACCTGAGTCATAATATTCCATCATGTCATCCTTGTGCAGATGGTGGGGGTTGGATAGCCTGGGTACACATATTTCAGAAATGTCATAGATAATAACTGACTATCTCTTTTTGGTTAGGTATGTGTTGCTGAGTCTTTAGTTTTCTGTGTACTATTTGTCTTTTTCTTTTTTAGCCATTACATTGTTTCATTTATATTCTTATTAGGCTGACTTCATACAGGCAATTGAAAATTGCAACTGACTAAAAGCGACTGAATGCAAGTATGGTGAACAACAGGGTGACTAGTTATTACTTTTGACTGTCAGGCAAAGCGAACTGTGAAGTTATCGATGGGATAGTGACCTTATCTCCGCAGACGCCTGCTAGTGTGAGCCATTGCCAAGAATCTGTCTGGTTTAAGGAAGATAACTCAATTTGAAAACAATTATTTTTATCGGCAAGGACGATAACCTTTCCTCGCTCCATATGGGGTCACTTGTTAATTTGTCATATGCAATAAGACGCACAATTAAGGGGTTGACCACTCGTGTTTTGTAAAGATAACTTCAGTGAAAACCAATACCAGATGTTATCTATAAAATCCCAGTTGAAACATCTCAAGATGTTTGGTCCCACTTGGTATAAATGTAAAATGCATATAAATAAAAATAGATATGATATTTAGAATGAATTGAGCATCAAACTGATTGAAATGTAATTGAAATTTTAGTACAACTACTTTACGTATAATTGGCCGAAAGGCTGTTGTCTTACGATTCTTTTTTTATTCACATAATCTGATGTTCAGTAGTTGTCGTCTGTTTATGTTGTTCAAACATGTTTCTAGTTTTTTTATATAGATTAGACTGTTGGTTTTCCTGTTTGAATATTTTCTTGGTGTTATTGATTAAGCATATAATAGTTCGTTTGGATTTCTCGTTGTTTTCATTGTTTCGACATTTAACATGAGATCTGTCAAAACATGTTTAACCCAAGGCATTTTTTTACTTGTCCCAAGTAAGGAACATCTAGCCTTTGTTTGTATTGTGTGTGTTTGTTCAGGGTTCTCACTAAGGATTTTTGAAGGCGAGTCCAGGGACTCGTCATTTTTGGCCATGGTGAGTCCAACAGCAAGAAGAAGATATATCGCAAAATAATGTTTTTATTATTATAACAAAGCAATGAAATGACATTCAATTCAGATTACTTTTAAACTTTTGCTATAAAATGAGTATATTTGTTTTTAACTGTGTTCAGTTTATGCAAAATATTTCAATCTTGATGCATCTGTGGACTCGCCTGTTTTGAAAATGGTGAGTCCAGACAGATTTTGATGAGTCCAGGACTCATGGACTCGCCTTAGTGAGAACCCTGTTTGTTATTTTTTTTTAAAACTTGGTTCATTTATGTTACGGAGTTTGGTGTGGCGTTCTTTTCGCTGAAATGTAGTAAACAGTATTGTGTATAGGCGCAAACAAGCGCATGCTAATATTCCGTGTGCTGCGTTAAAGACCAATTGGTGGATTTGGGCCGTTTTCTGCTCTTTGCCAGACTTTGGTCGGATTGTTGTCTATCTTTTTTACACATTTTTCGTTTCCATTCTCAAATCTATCCTATAAAGCTACTATATGATATGGGTTTAATTAACTGATGAAGGCCATACAGTTACTTAAAGCTGCTTTCAACCATTTTCTTTGTTCCTTTGGTAATGGTGACATGTTATCTCACTGCCAATCATACCACCTTGTCTTATTTTGTAAATTATTGTATTTACTTCCAAGTTAAACCAGAGACATATAAATAAGTAAATATACATATATTTATGTATATTTATATGTATATTTATAATAATACAAGCTTCCAGAATCGTTTCCACCATATATCTACAGGTATATATGTTAGACTCAGATCTACGTCCGGCCTCTAATCGACGTCCGTTCCTCAAATCGATGTCCGTTTCACAAATCGACGTCCAAATCTGACGTCACATTATCAAATCGACGTCCAATATTTTGATACTCTAATCGACGTCCAATATTTTGATACTCTAATCTACGTCCAATGTGACGGCACTACTTGCCAAAACTACACCCGATTGATTGTTGTCGTCTTAAATCAATGTCCAATATCAATAAATAATAAATTATTGGTCACAGATAAGGCTTTTAGTTTATTCGTTTGAATTGTTTTACACTGTCATTTCGGGGCCTTTTACAGCTGACTATGCGGTATGGGCTTTGCGCATTGTTGAAGGCCGTATGGTGACCTATAATTGTAGAGAGTTGTCTCATTGGCAGTCATACCACATCTTCTTTTTTATATCAATTGTTTACACTTATACATGTACATAATTTATTTTTCAATCCGAAATAGGTATCATGCATATTAAAGTTTTTCTTGATATAAAGTTAATCCAATTGATCCACATCAAGGAGCGTGTGTCATTCCTATTCATAATAATTAGGCAATTAGTAATGCAACCCAACGACTAAGAAAACCAAACGACATGTAAGACAAAATAAAGAAGCACAGCCAAGTGTTTTGAGAGTATTATAATTCGGGTTTTTAATTTTAACAAATTTCTGAGTTTTACACCTGGAGTGAAACGTAAACACAAGATAATTGGCATTATGTTTTTATGTTATGCTTTTACATCACTGTTCTAGGTTAAGTGCTCACACACATGTGTAACCCCTGACAAATTCTGTATGGGCCTGCAGTACATTGGTTTCCCTGGTTTATGTCTGTCATATTTGTTTTTCGGAATTGTTTTTAATAAATAAGACCGTTAATTTTCTTATTTGAATTGTTTACATTATTTATGTCGTGGCCTTTTATAGCCTTTGCGGTATGGGTTTTTATCATTTCGAAAGCCGTATGGTTTATACTTGCTCACATCCATTTTTTTAACTCTGGTGTATAGTTGTCCCTTTGAAAATCATACCAATCTTTGAAAAATTGAAATCACAACCTGTTTACATACTTAGTCTAGTATAATAATTAAAAAAAAACCCACACATTTCTTATTTATTCCGTATTTTACTTATAACTGGACTTAGTTTTTCTGCTAGATCTTATTTGTCTCACTCTCACATACTATGATATGTTTAAAGGTCTAAATGTTTCAGCTTTCGGTTCAGTTTAGTTTTGTATTCTGTGTCCAAAACGGATGTTGATTATAGAAGCTCAAAATCGGGCGTCGATTAGAAAATGCCAAAAAAATGGACGTCGATTAGACAGGCATAAAATTAGCCGTCGATTTGGAATGTTATTTTATTGTGACGTCACATTTGGACGTTGATTTGAGGAACGGACGTCGATTAGAGACCGGACGTCGATCTGAGTCTTACATATAGCCTGAAGCTGACATGTTAATTGTCATACAAGTACCTGTTCAAAGCTAACAATCTTTATCGTTTTGTGAAGAAATTATTGACTTTTTGTTCAATATTGTTTTGGTTCAATGAATTTTAATTCAGTTAAAGAGCTTGGGATAAAATAAAATGACAAGGAAATTCTATAAACAGCAGTTTATTTTCATTTTATACAAGAATACTGTTGTATTTAGATATGGACCATAATTTGGTATTCGGCCTTTGGTTTCTTTTTGTATCCTTTTTTATAAGTTCTAAAACTTTAACTTTTATTCTGTGGGTTGTGTTGGTGTTAGAATAGTATTAATGGAACAATTGAGTTTTTCGAGAAAAAATTAATACATTTTGATTCACCATTTACGTGACAGGAAACCAAACAGGAAACCAATCTTTATTTTCTTTATTTTGCACAATATATTTCAATAGACATCAATGAACACCATTACTGGTGTTACTTGCTTCATGTTAATATTTAAAATCTATTCTCAATGTTAAATTAAAGTTTTTTTAAATGCGACAGGAAACCATAAGAAACCGAAAGCATTTTTTTAGTTTTATTTTATTGCAAAATCTGCTTAAAATAATCTGAACAGTATACTGTTTCTTAAAATCCATCTTAAATGTAACAGTATTATAAAACTTCTAAATATGTGCTTGTTATGAAAACAATCAGTACAATTTATTCAGAAATTTCCATATTTTCTTTATTGATACAGGATACCATAATCGTTGTATCTTGATGTTTTAGCCAAAAAAATGTATTTATATTTGGTTTTGAAATTCCAGTTATATACAATTATTCCAAATCATTGGCAATGTAAAATTCTTTAAATCCAGTAAAGAAAAAAACTTTTAACTTGGAATTAAAATCTTTAAAATAGGCACCATGTGATATGTGTGACCTGTACACCATCTATATGGTTTCCACATTTTAACCTACTTTAGTGGGCTAAAATCAATAAAGTACTTCCTTTCAAGTCATGCATGGAAAAAGTTTACTTCTAATTTGACAAGTTTATTGCATTTCTGAAAAGTGTTTGCAGAACATGATTAAAAAAAAATAATTATAAATTGTGACAAAGATACCAACTTTGTACATTCCAAGTGTAACGGTATATTAACATGTATTTTTTTATTAAATTATCTTTATTCACCTAAAACATCCAGTACTATTTACTGCTGAAGCAAAATCAATTCAATGAGCATCGGCACAATGATAAGAGATGTAATGTCGATTGAATTTTCCTAGGACCATTTACATCGTTATCCAGAAACCAAGTGTGGTGTAACATCCGTCAAATCTGAAATCGATTTTATCAAGTCATTGGGCATTTATTTTCACTCAAGATTGTATGTAACATTATGCACATAGGAAACATAATAGACCCCGGCGCGATCTCTTTGAAAATTGTATTTTCCCTTTTTAAACAACATGAAACAAGTCTACAGAATATGCTTGCTAACATCCTGTTGGAAACAAAAACAATGTTTAGACCTAGTATTTCATACATTTGGCCGTAAACGCGTGATCACATGTTAGTCACATGTTTCACGTATGACCGGAAATGATTAGAACTTAACGACAAAAACAATTTTAATAAAAAAAGAGGAAATAGCTGGACTTCTGTTTCATGTGAAATGTAACGAATAACGATAACGTCATTTTCTAACTTAATCATGACGAAGAACAAAACTAGAATGTTAATAATCTCTGATTTAATTGTTTGAACATCTCGGGAGAGTTCATATTTGCATATTGTTCTAAATAATTCTATTACAACAAAGCAGATTACACCATCTAAAATTTGCGTTACGAAATCGGAAACCAAAGTAACGCTAGTGTTCTTACACCTGCCACAGAAATACTTAAAGTTCTCTGGTCAGAAATTTGAACTAACTGCTGTAGAAAACCACAGTCAAGTAGTGAAAGTGCAAGGTGATAAAATAAAACATACTTACAATCCTGTCATTTCCATGCTGAAGGCACTGTTATTATTTTGAATTGCTATAAAAATGTCCAAACTAAGCTTTCATATAGTTTTTCTTTCTAAAAGTATTCTATATTAATAAGAATCAGACATTATGTGAATTAAAACATTTCATATTCAGTAAAATATGTGTAAAATTGCAATATGTTTGTAGGAAGTGTCCATGGAGAGATAATCATTTTTTCTTTCAAAAAGTCTTTATTCAAAAGAATAATATTTTAGGTTATCTCCCCATGGAAACTTATCAAGAGCATATTGTTATTTCACACATATTTTACTGAATATATGATGTTTTATTTAAAATGATATCTGATTCTTATGAATAAAGAATACTTTTAAAAAGGAAAACTATATGAAAGCTTAGTTTGGACATTTTTATAGCAGTTCAAAATAATGACAGTTCCTTCACCATGGAAATGACTATAATATACCTACAATGTATACAAACTGATAGACTCATTTTTTAACAACATCATTAAAGTGGAGTTAAAGTCTTATAGGATTGTAAGTATGTTTTATTTTATCACCTTGCACTTTCACATTTTGACTGAACAATTTGTTCAATATTTTGACCAGTTGAACAGTTTAATAAAACAAATTGCAATTTGGTCAAAACTTTGAATGAGTTGCAATTGCTGAATAGCAACACTAACAGTCAAGCCACTGTAATACAATGCGTTTTAGACTACGATTGCATTCTCATACTTTATCTAATATCGGTAATTATAAGCACATGATAACAGACACAAACAAAAAACTTTGAATATAATTAACTTCAATTAGGCCTAAATTAATATATTGTTGGTTTCCCCAATCCCGACCCTGCCAAGTCAGGTGTTGGTAGGTTGGTAGGGAAATTATTTTTTTTTTCAAAAGCTGGAACAATATCTGTCGATCTGGCAAGCCTGCAAATCAGAAATGAATAAAATAATATTTGACTTAGTTTTGATAATAAAATTTTATGAGTCGGACCGTTTTTGCAACGTCGGTCGGGATTGGGGAAACAATCAATATTTTTTTTTAGGCCTTATAAAAACGTGAATTTCATATTATTTAGTGTTTCGTAATTCCTTCAGCCCTAAACCAAGTTAGTACAAAACGTCGTTTACACTATATCACATGAATTATTATGTCTCAGTATGACTGTATAAACTAGATTGTGTAACAGGCTACAATCTGTTTACACAAACAATTTATCCTGTTGTCAAATAGAAATTGATAGAATAAAAACTTAAAATCGCCTACTTTTAAATCAAATTTGGTGCAAGAAGACAATAACCAATTTAAAAATAAACTACACCACATTAAACTATAACTTTTCATCTTTCTTTAGGTCACAACAGCTAAGGAATGTCATCAGTAAAAGTACTTTATTTATTTTTTCAAAGCTGACCACTTCTCCTAAAAATGACATTTTCTGTAAGAATAACGACAAATGTAGCCATTTGACATCACTGTATGAAAAATCTAAATTTGTTGCATGAAGTTTAAACATTATTTTAAAATAATTTATATCATTAAAAAGAAGGCACATTAAGGATAATGATGATCAGAACAGCTAAGAAAAGAACTGAGAAGAAAATCGAATATCGTATGTTAAAGATTATTTTCCATATAACGTCTATGTAATGATTGTAGACATGTAGGGTATCTGAATTCACGCATGCGCAATGTCGATCGGACTGATTCTTGACAATGCCTGGCAATAACGTAAGAATAACACAACATAACCAGGGTTAGGGGATTAGATCCCGCTAACATGTTTGACCCTGCCACATTCTGTTAGTATGTGTCTGTCCAAAGTCAGAACCTTTAAATTCAGTGGTTGTCATTTGTAGCTGTGACTGTTAAATATTTGTTTTTCGTTCATTTTGTGTACATTAATCAGGTTTAGTGTTACCATTCTAAAAAAAAATATTATAAGGGTAAGTACAGTCAAGTGGCTGACCGATCATGTGATGTGAGATATTGAGAGGATACATTTGTACTTGATACCAGGTCCTTTTTCACTTTCAGCTTTTGTCAGACTGCATAGCAAACCTTGAAAGTCACAACTTACTAGAAGTCTTTAAAATATTCACTTGTGTTTACATACTGTCTAACAAGGGTGATTGAGAAAACAACCATTCTTTTTCCTGCTTCAGAATTCTTCTTCAGTAATACATGTAGTAGTTACTGTAGTACTAGTAGTAGCCTTCAACTTCATTTTCGGGGACATCCCAGACAGAATTGACAGACGATGTAGTTTTAGTTAAACAATATTTCATTGGTCAAGTAAATAAAGTTCTCCAATCAAAAGCGGTTTCACTAAATTAAAATCCAGTGACGAGTTGTTTCCCTTGGCGTGGCTTTCGACCCACACATATTGTCCCAATTTTTTAATTTTCAAGTACCACTGAAAATTTTATATCAACAGCCAGGTAAAGATATAACTCAGAGAACTATATGTTTTGATAGATTGTCAATATCTAGCTTATATCACAGCGTGAACTTCTAATTTGAAAGTTGTGGCTGCAAACAAAGGAATTTCGATGCAAAACAGGTAGTTCGCCCCGGTCAAATTTTCGGCCTACATTTATATTTTATGTTCACAAAACTAGACTGAATGTTATACTGATTAATTTTGCCCAGGAACTCATTGAAAAGTCTCTTGTTAAGTCATGACAAAAAGGGTAAATCAGTGCCTAACAGCCTAAGTCAACCTTTGAACTATATTTCCTCTTCAAGTTCTTGTGAGTAAAGGTTTTCTGATGCACAGTCAAGGGTGTAACTTCTTCTTCCAATACAGTGCAGTCCTCTAATTGAGTATTATCACACTTTTGCCCATGCTGGGTGTGACAACAAAGGTGCAAGAAAATATTTACAGGTGCAAGTTAAAAACAGTCTGATGGTGCGATTAAGGGATACTGTAGCTCAGTACACCTAGTCCAAATAATTATGACGTCTTGAAAGGCTATTATAATTCGATGTAAGGCGTCAAAGAAAAAAATTATAATATATGAAGTTCTGGCATACGGTACGAGAAATCGTGTTGTGTCCTCTTGCTACGGATGATGTAGTGTGTAGCTCTAGCGTTGGTATTAGTGCTACGAGGCCATTTACTATGCTGTACATCATTACTGCTTTGAGTAACAAGGTTATCAGAGAAAATAACATGCATGTGTTATTACAGACACTTTCATGAGTTGTCTACTCTTTTTTCCTTAATCTGTAGTAACAAATGTTTGTTATCAGTTAAATATATCATAAATATTTTATCTTTTGTGGGCACTTGGGAATTCTTGAAACTTTGCACAGTAGCTTAATATATTACCTTGGTAACTTATTTTCTAATTCCATTAATACAATTTTGATCAACCATAATAAATCAATGAGACAAGGCCTTTTAGGGAAAATTAAGCTGTAATAACATGGCTTAGTTATTACAGGCATGTAACTTATCATATGAGAGTAAATGAGACACTTGGGAATTACTTGGAATCTTGCGCAGTGCCTCATTACAAGTTCTGATCATCATTTCTTACAATGAATTAAAATGCATTGTGATATATGTCTGAGCAAAGGCTTTAAAGAGATGTAGAGAAGCTGTAAATACACCTTTTTGTTATTGCAGGAATATATTTTCTGTAATAACATAGGTGTACTATATATGCATGATTGGTAAACTATGAACTGCTATATCTTTGCAAAGTTTAGTATACATAAAGAAAATTATAATATCAATAGAACTTGTGTAAAATTTAACAAAGTAAAGTTTGTATATTGTCCCTTTGAAACATATAACATACGTATGTTATTACAGTATTTTGATATTTTAGCCCACAATAATGACATGTTTGTTATTTTTCTCTAATAACTTATTTAAGTAAGACCCTTGACTGATGCATGATCAAAAGGAAAGACAAAGAAATAATAGTACAAAAAGTCCATGAAAAGCAACATAAAAACTAGACTGAGCAACATACACCCGCCAAAAATCAAGGAGTGATCTCGGGTTTTCTGGAAGCAGATCTAGTCCAAATAATTATGACGTCTGGCAAGGCTTTTTTATTTTTTTTTCTGGGATGCCTTCCTACGATGCGTCCCAGAAAAAAATAAAATAGCCTTGCCAGACGTCATAATTATTGACTAGAAGCAGATCCTGCTCTAATCTAAATAGTTTTGACGTCTTGAAAGGCTATATATTTTTTTCTTTCTGTGACACTTAACTTCCTACAACATAGAAATTTCAAAATGTCATAATTATTTGGACTCATCCTGCTCCACAAGTGACACTCTTTTAAGAGGATCATAATGGGCGTACCTTCATAAAGAATAAGGGTAAAAATTTTAGATATGGCACAAAATGTGCACCTGAATATAGGTACATGTATCTTGTTTTGTTACATTGGTTACATTGGACAAAAAAGTCCATGAAATGCTACATGTTAATTACATGTATTACAATTCACAATAAAATTTTAACCAATTTGATGCTATTGGTAGATGTAAAATACCGTTTGACGCCTGACGGTAAAAGGCATTCCTACTTTCTTACATGTCTTATATGTTGCTCTTGGAAGTACAAATTCACAGAACTATCACATGCATGACATGCTGTACAAAAATTATGTTTTCATGTATTATTCACTTTATATTAACAGTGTATTATGTCTGATCATGAGGAAGATGATACAGGTGAAATAGAAGATGATATGAGTCAGGAAAATGGAGAAGCAGAGGAAGAGGAAGAGATAACGTTCCAGATTATAGTTGGTGGATCATTACGCGGGAAATGTCTACTCAAAGATAGCAAAGGATACAACTATACACTCAAGGTAGTTTATAATAGCTGTTAGTTTTCTTGTTTGAAATGTTTTACATTTTTCATTTCAGGGCCTTTTATTTGATATGCAGTATGGGCATTCCTCATTGTTGACCTATATTTTTTTTGTTTTATTTTGTCTCTTGTGAAGAGTTGTCTTATTTGCAATCATACTACATCTTCTTATTTTTACACAATTTCAAAGCCTTTAACTTTTTGAGATGACTGAATTTTCTTTACCAGACAAATTAAATATATATAATCTCCTGTATGCCACATAAAATAGATAAAATACTGTAAATTCAAAAATTACTGTGTGCATTTATTATAGTGATTTTTTAAGAATAGACAAATATACGAGTTTTATTATTTCAATTTAAAAAAAAAGTGCATACAGATCTATATTTTAGTTTTTATCAGAATGCCAGTTCTTATTATTCAATTGTGATAGTTGCATTATTCACATCGATAAAAACCTAGCAGTAACTTATGAATTTACTGTAATATAATCCCTCCATCTGATCTCAATCCAATGTACAAACCATTCCGGTTGAAAACTGATTGAAAGCTTTTTCAAGAAAAGATTTTATTATAAAATAACAGCTTTGAAAAGTGTTAGTTTCTTTAGGAAGAATACCAGACCTTGCAAAAGATCAAATAATATGAAATATAACAGTTTGGAAATATTACTTTTTATTTTATGGTTGCTAATATATAAAAAAAAATTGAACCAGTTAATAATCTAGAATTTGTTATCATGTAGGCAGAAAAGGGAGAGAAATCATGGTGGAGATGTAGTAAAAGAACCAACTACTTTCGATGTGGAGCTTCTGTGAGCCAAGTTGGAAACACCTTTACTATTGGAAGATATCCTCATGAACATCCTCCAGATCCAAAGATTAATCCTTGTGATAGAACCAAAAAACGAAGGTCGTTTAAGGTAAGATATGAAACGGTACTAGGATTTCATATTTCCTGTTTGAAATATTCCTGCATTCTGTCCTTAAGTACTACTATTTCGATGAAATTTTATTGTAAACTTAATGGGATTTTTTTTTAGAAACTATGATTGATAGAGAAATACTTTAAGGGGCAAAAATGTTTGCAAAGTAAGATCTATGAATAAGTTAAGTTGATGAAAATTGTCATTTTAATGAGTTATTTCCCTTGTAAGATTATTTTTACCAAACTTTTTTGTTTTTATGGAAGATATAATAGATACAGATAAATGTTGATAAGCAAAGAAAGACCTACAAAATAATTGTTGATATACCGGTAACTCTTTTGGGAGTTATTACCCTTTAAAGATGATTTTGCCCTATTTCATCTCGCAGAAACTATCATAGTTAGAGAGAAACTTCGGCAAAACGGTTAATCTAAGTAATATCTGCAAATAAGTCAACAACAAATTACAAGAATTGACCAATCTATCAAATCTATAATTAAGAAATAATTCATGGGGGCTTGAATATATCGTTATTTTACCACGGGTTGGCCCTTTATGACAAATATTTTACCCTGAGCGATAGCGAGGGGTAAAATATCGGCATAAAGGGACAACCCGTGGTAAAATTTGGATATATTCAAGCCCCCATGAATTATTTCGATTCTGATAAGACAAATATAGCAATTGTTTTGGTTCAAAGCGCACTAGATGGAGGCAAATATTTGCCGTTCCCATAAATTAACCCACTTTAAGATTGGCGGTAAAGAACGGAGCAAACAGATTTAGTGACATGCTCAAACTATTTACAATAATATATTTAGATAGATTTGGATGAATTTTAATGATAATTTACTTATATATCTTCTATGTATATAAAAAAGGGCTTATACCACATTTTAGTATTGTTTGTTTACGTTTCATTCTGGTGATGATTTTCGGTATCAGAAGCGTGTATTTTCCTGAAAAATGCTTAAACTATTACGTTATCATTCTATGACGTCGTGTACTCCATCCATAAACAATCATATGACGTGGGAGTACAATCAGAACAGCCCAACCAATATATTCATATTTTACCACGGGTGTGTACTCAAAGCGTTTGAAGGACGTCATGTTAGAATCTGTTGTATACAAGGTCTACACAAATGCCACAAAATTAGATCTATAATTGATTGCAGTAAAGGTAAATCCAAATATTAAATCACTGGTAGCATATTTTTTACCAATGTTTTTTCAATGTTATCTCATGTTGTATTTTTCATTTTAGAAGGAACTGGAAAGAGAAGTAGAAAAGGCTTTGGGAGACGCATCATTGATGACCTGCTCTAGTGTTGATTCAGACAATACAGATGATTCACCATTAAAACTAAAAATATCTCCAGTTAAGAAGTTTAAATCTAACCCAAATACCAACAACAACTCAGAAAGGTATATAGAATATAGTGTCATGAATTCATTCAGCAGTCAATTTTTTGTTTAAACTGAGTTGTATTACATTATGTATCATGTAACTTTTAAATTAATAACATACATGACATATATAAATGTCAAATTACTTTTTTCAGTTTGACCTTTTTTAAATATTTAAGGAATGACTATAATATTTTTTCTGTCTATGAAGAAATAACATAAAAAATGTGGTGCACACTGTAATTTCGAATAAGCAGAAAAAAATATATCAGTCATTCCTTATAACTAAACGCTAAATTCCATTTTAAGCCAGGGTAAATCGTGAAAAAATATTGATGACGTCAATGACACATTACACCGTTATGTCTTTGAGCTGATAGACAAAACACTGTCAGCCAATGAGAAATTAAATTATTTACCAATGTAACATTACTTTGGGTTTTCATAAAATTTGTTGACTTCTTAGATTCACATAAAACTTCTATGCAGTTTTGTTTTCCATCCAGGCAGATGAATCAGTTTGGTTTACATTTATACTTTCAATTAATCCGAATTTTGTGTTAAATCATCATATTTTTTATCACTTATTCATCTTTTACCAGGGATATCCAAGATGAATTACTCAAGTTAGAAAAAGAAAGACTACAAGTAGATAAGGATAGACTGAGAGTAGAAAGAGAAAGACTAGAAATATCAAAGCAAATACTGGAAGAAATAAGAAATCATAACGGACAATGTATGAACCCATCAGTGACTTCAATGGTTATTTGATATTAATATCCTGTTATCTTGTAAAGGGACTGTTATATATAAGCTGTACAGGGTAGGCTAAATGTTCAACTTATGATTAGCCTACCTGTTATCTTGTAAAGGGACTGTTATATATAAGCTTGTACAGGGTAGGCTAAATGTTCAACTTATGATTAGCCTAAAGCCAGTGATAAACTTCTAATATGAGAATGAGATCATAACTACATCAGGAAGATTAATAAAAAGTAATACTAGGTGATGGTTTTGAGCTGTCAAATCTTGCAGAGATCTTTGGAGCAGATAATTGAAATTGTAAATCTTATAAATAAAATTGAACAGAAATCAACTGATCTGCTGATAAAAAGTTAAGAAACAAGAAAGGTCATTTATAGCTTTTCAAGTTTGGAAATTCAGCACCTTATGATAGAATTGTTTGATAAAAGTCAATATTTTTTTCATTTTAGTGTGTCTGATTTATATTTATGATGAAATTTCTCTTGAATTGGTCTGACATTTTCTTATTGGTCAGAATGAAATTTACACTGAAATTCAAAAAAGTATTTTACTCAATACTATTATAATGGGCAAAGCATATTAGATAAGGACAGTTATTTGATATCTACTAAAAATAATTGCACCTCCTAATGATGAATTACATGAACAGCTCAGTGAGTAGAAAATGTGACAATATTAAGATATTCTGTTGTTTAATAACATTATTTTTTTGTGTTTAGCTGAAGTACAAATTTTGTTTATTGTTTTTGAATTGATAAAAATATTTAGCATTACTTTAAACTGTTGTATATTATATATGCGTAAGAATTATTTCGATCATGTAAAATATATTTCTTGAAGATCACCCTCTCCACATTATAAAATATATCTTAACTTGTTGTGCATAATAAAAATAATAAGTTTTAGTGTAAAGAAGCCACACATTTCGTTCTGAAATTAACCAAAAGTCAAGCAGGCAATAATATAGGGTTATTGCATGAATATTGGGGAATATTGTCCCGAGTAGAATTTTATATTGCACGAGCTTGCGAGTGCAATATATGTTCTACGAGGGACAATATTCCCCAATATTCATGCAATAACCCTTTTATTGTATAGCAATATAATATTTGAAAGTAAAAATTGGTTTAAACTAAGATTTTGTTGTTGATGATGTCATCAATTTTGAAGATTTATTGCACTAGTGCAATATTAGAATTTATTGCACGCTAACTTTTGGTTACTTTCTGTTGGAAATATTATATTGCTATACAATAATATATCATATTGCACTAGTGCAAACTTCATTAGTGACACAAACATATTTACATAGATTTTCCAACTTTGCTATACTGTAAAAGGTTTTTGCATGGATATTGGAGAAAATTATACTTCATAGAATTTATATAGTACTTGCAAACTCATTAAATATAACAATCGACTAAGAACAATATTTATGCAGTAACCAACCTTATATGCTAAGTGGAGATAATTTGATTTTTTTTTTTGGTGATTATTTTCCCCATCCATATTTAATGTTTGATTATAATGAACAAGCTAAATGTATGTACATTGTACATGTTGTACATTGAATACTCTTGATTTATTTGTTTTTTGTGTATACCAATTTTTGTGGATTAAGGTAGGGAGGTCGTTGATTTACTAAAGTATGCATAGACTCATGTAAAATTATTGTACTTCAGTTTTAAAACCCATACCCATGAAAATTGGTACCTCACAAATGATGAAAGGAATCCAGTTTGCTATTACTTTCTGGAAGTGGCACATATATCATATCTTATATACTGTTATATATATTTTTCATTCATTGTAAATAAAGTTACTAAAACAGAATAGAAATTATTTTTATTGATAGAACTCAGCAAAAAAATTAATTAAAGAAAACATTGAAAGACATAATAGTGTAGTATCATAAACTTTGCTTACAGTATATCTCATTCTGCCTGTGGTATATAGAACTCTTAACATTGAAAACTGTTATATTTACTCTTGAAAATTTTTACATCTTTCAACACAAGAGCTACAGATGTGAACATATTCAGTTAAAGTGGTTCATTCAGCAGATACTGTAAACCAACTTACTTTCTTGGATACTTTATATCAAGATTAGCCCTTTTTAGCTCATTTCTCAGCGATTTAATTGAGCGATTCTCAGATATACATGATGTAGTCAAGAAAGGAGAAATCCAAGTTTTACATATTAGCAGCAGAAGTCCGACAATTCTAATTCGTTTACTGACCTGCAGATTTCTGTTTTCAATTGAATTTTATGATGACCTTCAGAAACCTTTTTGGTGTTGTTTCTGAGGCTTCTGTTTAATTGAGTGGCAATGTTCAACCAGTAACTGTGGCTAATTAAGTTAAATTCCTGTACCGCTTTCCAAATAACTGGTACATGATTGTGTTTGTCTTCTATATATTTTGGGAGGTGCTGTAGGTTGTTGTAATCGGTTATTAAGGTCAATATTTATATGAATTCCTGTGATCCTTTTAATGTATCATGTCTTAGAGTTGCTACATCTCAGACATTCAGTTTACCTAGATTTTCCCTGAAAGGGTGATTTTCTGATATTTCATGTTCTTTACTTTAGCAGTTTTCCCTTTTGGTTGTAAAGATCGATGTGGATCAGTATCTAAACAATTTTACATGTTGCTTTCACATTTTTGGCTTAGGATGTTCCTGTTGCAGGTGTTTTGCAAGGGTTGGAAGCAAGAGATTATTACTAGTATAGCATTACTATTATTTTGTGCACACTTGTATTAATATTTATCTTAATTTGTACATTTTGGGGAGAGAAGATACATGGTAATGTTATTGTGTTATATGCTATAGTAACATATTTTATTTACTATGAACTACAAAAACATTGGTGTCATTTGATATGTATGTTAGTTTAGCTTATTTAATGTAGTAATGTTATATATCTATAATGTATGTTTACACAATTTTTGCTGCTGGATCCAAATTATTCTCCACCTTAAACCATTATTATAATGTTAGAGTGCACACGCCGAGGTGTCTCGCCTTTCTTTACTAACCATTGATTTTATGTTGATAATCCTAAATATATAGCTTTACTACAAGTATCACATAAAATTAGCATGATTAAAAACTAGTGGCTCTGAAGAGCCTGTGTCGCTCACCTTGGCCTATGTGCATATTAAACAATGGACACAGATAAATTCATGACAAAATTGTGTTTTGGTGATGGTGATGTGTTTGTAGATCTTACTGAGTCCTGCTTCACCGAACATTCTTGTTGCTACAATTAGATCTATCTAGACTATAATGAACTTGGCTGAGTAATTACAGTGGAAAAAGTTTTTTTTTAAATTTACAAAAATTTACAAAAATTTATGAAAATTGACTATAAAGGGCAATATTTCCTTAAGGGGTCAATTGACAATTTTGGTCATGTTGACTTATTTGTAAATCTTATTTTGCTGAACATTATTGCTGTTTCCAGTTTATCTCTATCTATAATAATATTCAAGATAATAACCAAAATCTGCAAAATTTCCTTAAAATTACAAATTTGGGAGCAGCAACCCAAAAGGTTGTCCGATTTGTCCGAAAATTTCAGGGCAGATAGATCTTGACCTGATAAACAATTTAATTGTCAGATTTGCTCTAAATTCTTTGGTTTCAGAGATATAAGCCAAAATCTACATTTTACCCCTATGTACTATTTTTAGCCATGGTGGCCACCTTGGTTGGTTGGCTGGGTCATCAGACACATGTTCAAAACAAGATACCCCAATGATGATTGTGGCCAAGTTTGGTTAAATTTGGGCCAGTAGTTTTAGATGAGAAGATGTTTTTAAAAGATTACTAAAATTTTAGAAAAATGGTTAAAAATTGACTATAAAGGGCAATAACTCCTTAAGGGGTCAACTGACAATTTGGTCATGTTGACTTATTTGTAGATCGTACTTTGCTGAACATTATTGCTGTTAACAGTTTATCTCTATCTATAATAATATTCAAGATAACAACCAAAAACTGCAAAATTTCCTTAAAATTACTTGGTTGGCAGGGTCACAGCTCAGATGAGCTAAAAAATGAGGTCAATGTCAGATTAACTAATCAAGAAATATATGTACACCTAAAAATCATTCAACTAACCAAATATAGTTGACCTATTGCTTATAGTGTCATTAGTTTGTAGAAGGACTTTACCAAGAGAACTTGACATTGACCAATGAACCATGAAAATAAGGTCAAGGTAATATGAACCATACCAGACAGACATGTACACCTTACAATCCTTCCATACAGCAAATATAGTTCATATGGCTTATTGTATAAAAGAAATAAACTTCACCATGCAGACTAAACATTGACTATTGAAACATGAGAATGAAGTTTAAGAAAAACAAACCAACACACAAATCAAAGAGCTGAATAGCTCTGAGGGGAAAGACGGCCCTTGTCTTTTTTTTTTGGGGGGGGGAGGGGGGTTTCTTTTGACAGTCTTCATAAAAAGAATGAAAAAAAGAACAGCTAGAACATGTAGAAAGGTTGACAATATTGAAGTCAATTGTTGTTGTTTAATCTAATTTTGTTTCCTTAGTTTAGGATTCAATTTGGACCAAGAGATCTGCATCTTCTAAATCTAAACAGTCGATTAAAGTTGATAGTTAATTATGTAAAATTCAACTGATTTCTGTCATTTAACAACAACTACAATGTTTTCTGAAATTTTAATTGTGTACCACTGAACTACAGGCTAGGCCATTTTGTGATAGTACTCAAATATTTTTAATTTTTTTCTGAAGAAAGTTAGGACTGAAAATTAAATCTATTTAATTTTAAATTTCCATTGATAAAGTTCCCAGTTACAACTCTCATCACAGGGATACAGGTATTAATAAAAAATATTATATGATTGATGTAAACTGTGTGAAGCTTGTTTCCAGATCCTACATTTTGAAATATTTGTAAATTTCATGAATAAATAGGATTAAACTATAAAATGCGACTTTTTTTTATTTTTTTTGACAGTTACAATGATTTATTTGTTGGTACACACAATTTAGTTTTAATGGAAGACTACTAATCATATATACTAAATGTCACATTTTCAAGTTTTATTTTAGTGGATAATTACTCATCAATTGAGGTGCTCCGGATTTGGAGGAAGATTCACAAAACAGAATTTTACAGAAAAAATGAAAAAACTCGTTCCTCTCCCCAATCTCATGTATCTCCAAGAACTTTGTTTACTTTGAAAGTTGATGACCTACATATTAAAGTATTGCATGTTGATGTTTGTGAATCATCTACAGCAAACATAATTATGTTTAAATTTAACAAATAGCAATATATAATTAGTGTACGAACTCTGAGAATAATTTAAATAACTTTAAATAACCAGTGAAGGATATCCCTGCTTCTGCATAGTGTGGCATTCCAACAATGACGTCATTATAAAATACAATGTAGGTTGGATATATTTAGAATATCTCGTCATACTGATTTTTCCGGATTGTAAAAGAAACGTAAATAGTGTAAAAGAGAGCTCAAAATACGAAAATTTCGCTAGAAACAGAAGGGAAATGTGTAGAAAAGTGTTTAAAGTCAATCTATTCATTTGTGTGTTTCTCATCAATCTCAGTAAGATTTGTTGGGGGTTTTTCCACACTATAAAAACAAAATGAATGATGTGAGGGAATGTCACTCTGGCCAACCCCATAGGGGATTGACGGCTTGAAGCCGTCTTTCCCCAAAAACTTACCAGTCATAGCAATGAACCATGAAAATGAGGTCAAGGACAAATAATTCCTGCGATATTAACATGAATATCATAAAATAATTCCATACACCAAAATATAGTTTACCTATTGAATATACCAGTAGTATTAAAAAAAAAATGCAAAAACATAACTTGACCATTGAACCATGAAAATGAAGTCAAAGGTCAAATGACATCTGCCAGTTGGACAATCATTCCATACCCAAAAATAGGAGACTTTTTGCTTATAGTATATGATATAAGAACTTAACCTTGTTCACTGATCCATGAAATTGAGGTCAAGGTCAAATGAAAACTGTCTGACAGGCATGAGAACCTTGCAAGGTACACACATCAGTGATATTGTTGGCTTTTTACGTTTTTTATTGGGAAAATATGTGTCCTTTTTATCAAATTGGGAAAATTATAACAAACCATAAACTTGACTGGAACTTCAAGAGGTAAACCCTCATTTGAAATAAGGCCCCTTATTGTCAGTGATGATACATAAATAGACTCTCAAATCTGCACATTTAGTCATTTTAGGCATGAAAAATGTTTAAATGAGTGTTTTTCAGTTTGTATTCATGCACAATTACTACTGAGACTGCACTGTTTGGGAAAAATGTTGTCTTTTTGGAGATAATTTTTTTTTCAAATTGGGATTCTTCTCCAGGGGAAAAAACCTTTATTCTCCGGTAATTTAAGGCAAACAATATCACTGCACATACTGAATATAGTTACCCTATTACTCCTAATAAGAAAGAAATTTACATTACAAATTATTTTTTTTCAAGTTGTCATTGAGCCATAAAAATGAGGTAAAGGACAATGAACATACGACAGACTGAAACTTCATAACATTAGGCATCTATTTACAAAGTATGAATCATTTAGGTCTTCCACCTTGTAAAATATAAAGCTTTAAAGAAGTTAGCTAGCACCATTGTTGCCTGCAAGTCGATTTGTGAGCAGATTTGAAGAAGTCCATGTTTTCCCAAAGTAAGTACATCATATGACTAAGATTCTGTCAAAGTTTCACAAAATTTGTGCAGTGTTTCAGGAGAAGTTGCAGATGCGAACTGAAAGAGATACACTTCCATTTCTATATACTGACTGCTTTAAAAAGCAAGGTACAAATTAAGTCAATAATGGCCCTTTTAGCACCAGCAATATTTTAAGATCTCAGCCACCTTTTTATGTTTTAATAGATAAAATTGCTTTTTTCTTTTCTCTCTTCTTCTTTTTATTATATTGTCCACTAGCATCCATGAAGAACTGAACCTCCTGAGATTCTTCAATATGTCCCTTCATAAACTGTAATCCTGCTATATTGAAGCCTATTTGGTCCTACAATAAGACATAATAAATCATAATTGTCAAGGTATCTACAATGCTTTCTATTGATGGTGTTAATTAACAGTAGGTATACCTAAACTTTTGCCCCTATCAGATTTTCAGAAACTATAGCAGTTTTTAAGATTACAGACAAATTGCATTTTACACCTATATTCTATTTGAATTTATAAGAATTCAATTTGCTGAGTATTCGTGCAATATAGCATCATAGTTTTCCAACCACTTGCTCAACATTGGAACAGAAGTGACTACACCCCTAAACACACAAATGATGTTCACTAAAACCAAGTTTTTGACAGAAATGCATTGAACTCGAAATTGTCTATTTGATCAAAATTCTAATATATATATCTGATTAAACACATTATAAAACATATATATATAATAATAGCCATATATCATTTCTATATTCTGTTTTTATAAATGTTTGAAACAAAAATTAAAATTTTTCAATTCATAGGCAATGGCTCTTTTAGCCATGTTTGTTGGCAAGTGGGATTATTGTACACAATTTTATTCAAGAAAATCCAATGACGATTGTGTCCAAGTCAGGTTCAAATTGGTTCAGAGGAGAAGGTTTTCTTAAAAGTTAAAAGACCATGACCTATTCCAAGTGATGAGAATAGCTCACTTGATCCTTTTGGTCAGTTGAGCTAAAGGATTTATTACTAGAAATTTTTTATTGCAGGCTTACTCTAAGTTTGTTGACCTGATCCACTGTTTTTGTCCTGAGTCTATCTATGACAGGGAGTAAGACCTGATTGGATGTTATCTGTCCATGATGAACTCTAAAAAAAAATAATCATAGAGTAAATTATGCTAAAACTTAAAACAATCAGTATAATTTTAGTATAATAACAAATAAGAGGCTCTAAAGAGCCTGTGTCGCTCACCTTGGTCTATGTGAATATTAAACAAAGGAAGCAGATGGATTCATGACAAAATTGTGTTTTGGTGATGGTGATATGTGTGTACATCTTACTTTACTGAACATTCTTGCTGCTTACAATTATCTCTATCTATAATGAACTTGGCCCAGTAGTTTCAGTGGAAAATGTTAGTAAAAATTTACAAATTTTATGAAAATTGTTAAAAATTGACTATAAAGGACAATAACTCCTTAGGGGGTCAATTGACCATTTCAGTCAAGTTGACTTATTTGTAAATCTTACTTTGCTGTACATTATTGCTGTTTACAGTTTATCTCTATCTATAATAATATTCAAGATTATAACCCAAAACAGTAAAGTTTCCTTAAAATTACCGATTTAGGGGCAGCAACCCAACAACGGGTTGTCTGATTCATCTGAAAATTTCAGGGCAGATAGATCTTGACCTGATAAACAATATTACCCAGTCAGATTTGCTCTTAATGCTTTGGTTTTTGAGTTATAAGCCAAAAACTGCATTTTACCAATATGTTCTATTTTTAGCCATGGCGGCCATCTTGGTTGGATGGCCGGGTCACCGGACACATTTTTTAAACTAGATACCCCAAAGATGATTGTGGCCAAGTTTGGATTAATTTCGCCCAGTAGTTTCAGAGGAGAGGATTTTTGTAAAAGATTACTAAGATTTACGAAAAATGGTTAAAAATTGACTATAAAGAGCAATAACTCCTAAAGGGGTCAACTGACCATTTCGGTCGGTTTGACTTATTAGTAAATCTTACTTTGCTGAACATTATTGCTGTTTACAGTTTATCTCTATCTATAATAATATTCAAGATAATAACCAAAAACAGTAAAATTTCCTTTAAATTACCAATTTAGAGGCAGCAACCCAACAACGGGTTGTCCCATTCATCTGAAAATTTCAGGGCAGATAAATTTTGACCTGGTTAACAATTTTACCCTTGTCAGATTTGCTCTAAATGCTTCAGTTTTTGAGTTATAAGCCAAAAACTGCATTTTACCCCTATGTTCTGTTTTTAGCCATGGCGGCCATCTTGGTTGGATGGCCGGGTCACCGGACACATTTTTTAAACTAGATACCCCAAAGATGATTGTGGCCAAGTTTGGATTAATTTGGCCCAGTAGTTTCAGAGGAGAAGATTTTTCTAAAAGATTACTAAGATTTACGAAAAATGGTTAAAAATTGACCATAAAGGGCAATAACTCCTAAAGGGGTCAACTGACCATTTCGGTCATGTTGACTTATTTGTAAATCTTACTTTGCTGAACATTATTGCTGTTTACAGTTTATCTCTATCTATAATAATATTCAAGATAATAACCAAAACAGCAAAATTTCCTTTAAATTACCAATTCAGGGGCAGCAACCCAACAATGGGTTGTCCAATTCATCTGAAAATTTCAGGGCAGATAGATCTTGACCTGATGAACAATTTTACCCTGTCAGATTTGCTCTAAATGCTTTGGTTTTTGAGTTATAAGCCAAAAACTGCATTTTACCCCTATGTTCTATTTTTAGCCATGGTGGCCATCTTGGTTGGTTGGCCAGGTCACTGGACACATTTTTCAAACTAGATACCCCAAAGATGATTATGGCCAAGTTTGGTTAAATTTGGCCCAGTAGTTTCAGAGGAGAAGATTTTTCTAAAGATTACTAAGATTTAAGAAAAATGGTTAAAAATTGACTATAAAGGGCAATAACTCCTAAAGTGGTCAACTGACCATTTTGGTAATGTTGACTTATTTGTAGATCTTACTTTGCTGAACATTATTGCTGTTTACAGTTTATCTCCATCTATAATAATATTCAAGATAATAACCAAAAACAGCAAAATTTCCTTAAAATTACCATTTCAGGGGCAGCAACCCAACAACGGAATGTCCGATTCATCTGAATATTTCAGGGCAGATAGATCTTGACCTGATGAACAATTTTACTCTGTCAGATTTGCTCTAAATGCTTTGGTTTTTGAGTTATAAACCAAAAACTGCATTTTACTCCCATGTTCTATTTTTAGCCATGGCGGCCATCTTGGTTGGTTGGGCGGGGCACCGGACACATTTTTTAAACAAGATACCCCAATGATGATTATGGCCAAGTTTGGTTAAATTTGGCCCAGTAGTTCCAGAGGAGAAGATTTTTCTAAAAGATTACTAAGATTTAAGAACTAGAGGCTCTAAAGAGCCTGTGTCGCTCACCTTGGTCTTGTGCATATTAAATAATGGACACGGATAAATTCATGACATAATTGTGTTTTGGTGATAGTGATGTGTTTGTAGATCTTACTTTACTGAACATTCTTGTTGCTACAATTATCTCTGTCTATAATGAACTTGGCCCAGTAATTACAGTGGAAAATATTTTCTACAAATTTACAAAAATTTATGAAAAATGTTAAAAATTAACTATAAAGGGCAATAACTCCTTAAGGGGTCAATTGACTATTTTGGTCATGTAAACTTATTTGTAGATCTTATTTTGCTGAACGTTATTGCTGTATACAGTTTATCTCTATCTATAATAATATTCAAGATAATAACAAAAAACGGCAAAATTTCCTTAAAATTACCAATTCAGGACAGTAACCTAACAACGGGTTGTCCGATCCATGTGAAAACATCAGGGCAGATAGATCTTGACCTGATAAACAATTAAACCCTGTCAGATTTTCTCTTAATGCTTCGGTTTTTGAGTTATAAGCCAAAAACTGCATTTTACCCTTATGTTCTATTATTAGCCGTGGCAGCCATTTTGGTTGATTGGCCAGGTCACGCCACACATTTTTTAAACAAATTACCCCAATGATGATTGTGGCAAAGTTAAGTTTAATTTGGCCCAGTAGTTTCAGAGAAGAAGATTTTTGTAAAAGATTACTAAGATTGACGAAAAAATGGTTAAAAATTGACTATAAAGGGCAATAACTCCTTCAGGGGTCAACTGACCATTTTGGTCATGCTGACTTATTTGTAAATCTTACTTTGCTGAACATTATTGCTGTTTACAGTTTATCTCTATCTATAATAATATTCAAGATAATAACCAAAAACAGCAAAATTTCCTTAAAATTACCAATTCAGGGGCAGCAACCCAACAACAGGTTGTCCGATTCATCTGAAAATTTCAGGACAGATAGATCTTGACCTGATAAACACTTTAACCGCATGTCAGATTTGCTCTAAATGCTTTGGTTTTTGAGTTATAAGCCAAAAACTGCATTTTACCCCTATGTTCTATTTTTAGCCATGGCGGCCATCTTGGTTGGTTGGCCGGGTCATGCCACACATTTTTTAAACTAGATATCCCAAAGATGATTGTGGCCAAGTTTGGATTAATTTGGCCCAGTAGTTTCAGAGGAGAAGATTTTTGTAAAAGATTACTAAGATTTACGAATCAAAGCGCTGTAAGCGCTGAAGGCAGTTAACCAAAAACCAAGGCAACCGTAATTATGAAAACTGTGGCAATGTTGCCTCAACATTAAACATTCATATATAGTACATTCATGTTTATCTAATGATTTATTTATTAAGGCAAATAATTTATATGTTATCATGGTTTCAAAAGCAATGCATATATCAATGTATATTTTTTATGGTGAGTCTGCAGTGGTACAAGTTCCCAATGATTGCAGTTGTTCTACTTGGTAGTTAACCTTGGTTTTATTTGACTGCTAGAAGTTCAATTTGACGTAGTATGAACATGTAATAGTATGAATGGACTGGTTTCCCTGGAAAGAAAACTGAGTGTGTGTTCTATAGTACAAAAGTTATGAGACACGAATCAGACAAATGTTCACTACAACAGGGATCAAAGATGAGGTCTGACTGACTTGCCCATAGTAAATGTAAATGATTTGTTATTTTGTCCCATACAAATGAATATATATAATTTAGGGGTAGGGATCTCAACGGTTTTCAAGTTCTCAAACAGGTAGGGGTAGGCAGAGGATTTAGGGGGCAGGGGGCCCGCCCCCCTTTTGGGGAAAAAATTTGGTTGCTTATATAGGTAATCACTGAAGCATGACTGGAGCGGGCCCCTCTTAGGTCAGTCAGTGGGCCCCACTTATGAATATTTCTGGATCCGCCACTGGGGGTAGGGTGACCCTAGGGACTTCCCCTACATTTCATTTTATTTGTTATATTGTCCCATACATGAATATATATGGTTTAGGGGTGGGGATCTCATTGGTTTCCAAGTTCTCAAACAGGAAGGGTAGGGTGACCCAAGGCACTCCCCCTATATTTCATTTAATTAGTTATATTGATCCATACATGAATATATATTGTTTTGGTGTGGGGATCTCGACCGTTTCCAAGTTCTCAAACAGGAGGGTTGGGATGACCACAGGGACTTCCCTTATATTTCATTTGATTTGTTATATTGTCCCATACATGAGTATATATGGTTTAGGGGTATGGATCTTGACCATTTCCAAGTTCTCAAACAGGAGCGTGAACAGTGACCTCAGGGACTCCCCCTATCTTTCATCTGATTTGTTATATTGTTATACATGAATATATATGGTTTAGGGATGGGGATCTCGACCATCTTTAAATTCTAAAACAGGAGGGGTGGGGTGACCCCTAGCGACTCTTCCTATATTTCATTTGATTTTTCATATTGTCACAAACATGAATATATATGGTTAAGGGGTGTGGATCTCGACCGTTTCCAAGTTCTCAAACAGGGAGGGTGGGGTAACTCCAGGGACTCCCCCTATATTTCATTTTTTATTTATTATATTTTCCTATACTTGAATATATGCAGGGGCGGATTTAGACGGGGGAGGGTTGCGGGCTTGCACCCCCCCCCCTTAAATTTGCAAAGCATGGGTTGTTTCTCAGCTTAATAAAGAAAATTCCGATAATTTTACCTCAATTTTTTTTTAGCCTCGCTCTGCTCAGCAAAAATTTAAGTTTGCACCCCTCCTAACCTAAAATCCTGGATCTGCCCCACATATGGTTTAGGGGTAGGGAGCTCGACCGTTTCCACAGTGGCGGATCCAGGGGGGGTTCCGGGGGTTGGAACCCCTCCCTTTTTTTGGCCGATCAATGCATTTGAATGGGAGCATATAGTTGGAACCACCCCCCCTTTACTCTGGGTTGGGAACCCCCCCTTTTTAAAATGGCTGGATCCGCCATTGTTCCAAATTATCAAACAGGAGGGGGTAGAGTGGCCTAAAGAATGCCATCATATAATTTACTTACATTAAGGTATATATAATATAGTTGCATTATTTGTGAAACTAAAGAATGAAACTTCCAGCTACCTTAATTGACCCTTCAAAATTGAGAAAAAAACAAATAGCCCCTCGAAATTGCAGTAATATGTTTACACTTTAAAAGCATCTCACATGCATTATCATGATTTATCATTTATAAAGAAAATTTAGACTGTGACCATGAACATGTATATTGTTAGATATACTGTTCCCAGCTGTCACGTTGTATTGGATTTTTAAATTAAAATTTATCAAAAAGTAATTTTTAGTTTTTGAATAAAATATGTTTCTGCTGTTTCTTTCTTTTACATATATCTTTTGGTTTACAATACTAGTGTTTATATTCATTTACCATGCATAGATGTATTTTTTCACCTGCTTGGATTTATTTTGTAAATGATCGTCAAACCCGGAATTACCCTTATCCGCTTCCGGAATCGGATCCGATTTTGTAAAATTTTGTCTTCACGGCCGCCATTGTTATGTGTATACAATGTTGTTTTTGTCAATCAGATACGATTTTACTCGAATTTATACAATATTTGTCGGTAATTTTCTGTATAAAGCTAGCGGTTGAACAAAATAAACATCGCCGTCATGAATAATAATGATAAAAATAAGTTTTTAGCTCGTTTAATTGGAGACTTTGGTGAACATGGTGAAAAGGTTTGCAAAGTAATTTCTTATTTTCTTTCAAATGTAAGGCGACTACGTCGGGCGTAGCTAGAAACCAACTATCCTAGTCGAAATTCCGCTTGCAAAAGTGGAAGGTCTCGGACCACTGCTAATTTGCACACCTGCCTCCAAATTGAAAAGCTACGAAAATTTCTTTTTCTAATTTGAAATTGCCGCCAACAGCATGAACAGTTGAATTATATAATAGACTACTGACGTAGTTGTACTACGTATTGATGACAAACAATATTCCTACGACTTTTGTCATTTAGGAAATCTAAACTGCTTGTCTTAAGAAATTTTCGGCGATTAAATATTTCATACAATTGTTCTTTGACATCTTAGCTAAAAGCACAAGTCATAATGAACTACACAAGGATTTTTAATAAGCACTACTTCCTATGTGTAACTTAAAAACTTTTGGATAAATCGACAATCATTTAAGGTTTTTCTGGTCATTTTTTTTGTAATCCAGAATAAAAAGTATTAAAAAAGTGTTCAATTAGTTATATATAACATAGTAACAAGCTAGATAATAACAATGGCAAGTATTTCAGGATTTATTGGGTAGAACACAAATCTAGGGTGCTCGCATAATGCAGCTTAACTGCATAAAAATGGTTAAAAATTGACTATAAAGGTCAATAACTCCTAAAGGGGTCAACTGACCATTTTGGTCATGTTGACTTATTTGTAAATCTTACTTTGCTGAACATTATTGCTGTTTACAGTTTATCTCTATCTATAATAATATTCAAGATAATAGCCAAAAACAGCAAAAATTCCCTAAAATTACCAGTTCAGGGGCAGCAACCCAATAACGGGTTGTCGGATTCATCTGAAAATTCGAGGGCAGATAGATCTTGACCTGATAAACAATTTTACCCCTGTCAGATTTGCTCTAAATGCTTTGGTTTTTGAGTTATAAGCCAAAAACTGCATTTTACCCCTATGTTCTATTTTTAGCCATGGCGGCCATCTTGGTTGGTTGACCGGGTCACGCCACACATTTTTTAAACTAGATACCCCAATGATGATAATGGCCAAGTTTGGTTTAATTTGGCCCAGTAGTTTCAGAGGAGAAGATTTTTGTAAAAGTTAACGACGACGGACGACGGACGAAGACGACGGACGCCGGACGCCAAGTGATGGGAAAAGCTCACTTGGCCCTTCGGGCCAGGTGAGCTAAAAATGGTTAAAAATTGACTATAAAGGGCAATAACTCCTAAAGTGGTCAACTGACCATTTTGGTCATGTGACTTATTTGTAGATCTTACTTTGCTGAACATTATTGCTGTTCACAGTTTATCTCTATCTATAATAATATTCAAGATAATAACCAAAAACAGCAAAATTTCCTTAAAATTACCATTTCAGGGGCAGCAACCCAACAACGAAATGTCCGATTCATGTGAAAATTTCAGGGCAGATAGATCTTGACCTGATGAACAATATTACCCCTGTCAGATTTGCTCTAAATGCTTTGGTTTTTGAGTTATAAGCCAAAAACTGCATTTTACCCCTATGTTCTATTTTTAGCCATGGCGGCCATCTTGGTTGGTTGGCCGGGTCACCGGACACATTTTTTAAACTAGATACCCCAATGATGATTGTGGCCAAGTTTGGATTAATTTGGCCCAGTAGTTTCAGAGGAGAAGATTTTTGTAAAAGTTAACGCCGGACGCAGGACGACGACGACGGACGCCGGACACAAAGTGATGGGAAAAGCTCACTTGGCCCTTTGGGCCAGGTGAGCTAAAAAAGGAAAACAATTGGAGTCATCAACCCTAATTTGTAAAGTGATTTGTGTGAAGTTTTATGCAATAATCATAAATAGGCTCTGAGATACAGTGCGAAATGTGAAAAAAACACTTTTTTTACAAAAAACTTAATAACTCTAAAATAAAATTTTGATTCATCACCAAATAGAATAAGAATCTTTAGCTTAATATAAATAAGACGTGTGTAAAGTTTTAAGCAATAATCATAAATAATTTTTGAGATACATAGCAACATGTGAAAAAAAAACACACCCCTGTTTTAAAGTCCTGTAACTCAAAAAGTTTAAATTCTATTTTCACCAAAAAGTATAAAGATCGTTTGACCGTTATAAGAAACAACTATGTTAAGTTTCATGAAATTTGGATAAGCGGTTCTCAAGTAACAGTACGACATGTGAACACTAGACAGAAGGACAGACGCCAGACATTTGTATACCATAATATGTCCAGTATAAAAACTTGAAAAATGTGAACACTTTAATGTTACTTACCGTAGAAGGAAGAATAAACATCTACAAGAGAGTTCTATTTCCCATCCCGAGTCTATAAAAACCTCTAACACTTTAAGCATGTCAATCACATAGGAAAAGGGCAGTACCAGTAGTGATTCCTCAAGTTCACTGAAATATAGTTCACAATTGCTTTCATAAACTGCTTTTAACTCAAGAGTGAAGACAAGCATGCACTTTTAGACACAGGAACTAATGGATACTATAACAAAACATTGGTGATGAAATTTCATTTTTTGAAAAGGAAAGCTCAATGATCAGCAGTGTACATATTTTAAATTTTAAAACAAAGACTTAAGGGTAATATTACTGTACAGACACTTATAAATAGGTGAACCAGATGCTCCGCAGGGCACAGCTTTATATGACTGCAGAGGTCGAACCCTGAACAGTTGGGGCAAGTATGGACACAACATTCAAGCTTGATACAGCTCTGAATTTGGATTGTGATTAAATTGTTGACACAGTAACAGACACAGAATGAATGTGGTCAAATGAAATTAAAAAAATTAAATTTACCTACTATGGTCCAATATCCAAAATCTAAATACATGGATTGATTCCACATATCAAAGAATTCAACTTTTGATGAAATCCAACAAAGTTTATTTTTGGACCCTTTTGACCTCAATGTGGACCAATTTGATAATAGGGCTTAAAAAATCAAAAATCTAAATACATGGTTAGAATGAGTATACCAAAGAACCCCATACATTCAATTTTTGTTGAAATCAAACAAAGTTAAATTTTGGACCCCAATTTGGACCAAGTTGAAAACTGGGCCCAAAATTAAAAATCTAAATACACGGTTAGATTCGGCATATCAAAGAACCTCAATAATTCAATTTTTGATGAAATCAAACAAAGTTTAATTTTTGACCCTTTGAACCTCAAGTGGACCAATTTGAAAACGAGGACCAAATTCCAAAAACTTTATTCACAGTTAGATTCAGCATATCTAAGAACCCCAAGAACCCAAGAATAAAACCCCATTGAAATTGGTCAAGAAATAAGCAATTTAAACAAAGTATTAGAAAAGTATTGTTTTTGGCTCTTTTTTGGCCCCTAATTCCTAAACAGTTTGGGCCATAACCCCCAAAATCAATCCCAACCTTCCCTTTTTTGAAATGGAAACTTATGGTACAATTTCAGAAAGATACACATACACACAAGTTACTATCTCTAAACTACTAAACTATTGGGACCAAAACCCTCAAAATCAATCCCAACCTTCCTTTAAAGGTTCTAAACGTTATGTTAAAATTTCATTGATTTCTATACACTTATACTAAAGTAATTATCTGGAAACCATCGGTCTTAGGACGACGCTGACGTTGTGATACCAATATACGACCAATTTTTTTTAAATTTTTGCGGTCGTATAAAAATTACTGAAATCAATTATGCAGCAACAAAATTAATGATAATAACTGGCATATAATCATAATATTCAATTGTCTTTAAATTATTATTCAATAATTATAGCTATTTTAAATTAGAAAAGAAAGAGTTTTTGATGTATCACAAAATACATTTTATTGTACACTAATGTGTACCACCATTAAGTTGTACCAATTATTCTCCAAACTATGAAAACATAGATGAGTAATGAATTAGCTCCATTACTTACCTTGATCTAACTTTCTTTAACATGACTAACATAAATCTTGCTGGTGATGAAACATTATGTGCCAGTAACATGGGATGTGGTGTTGGTGGAGGTAACTACAAACACAAGATAAAGTAAATGTCATTTAAAATAACAGAAACTAAAGGTATCTTAAACAGCAGTAATTAGGTCAATATTATGACACCAAGAACAAATGTCACATTTGATGCTTTAATATACGGTAAACCAACTTATTTTTTGGCGGATACTTTATTTGGCCTTAACCTTTCCTTGACTAATTCACAGCTATTCAATTTCGTGACTTTTTGATTTCTTGAAGAAGTTTTAAAGGAAAGATCCAAGCTTAACATACTAGCGACTACTGTAAACCAACTTATCTTCGCGAGCGATTTAGTTTGCGCGACTTTTGCGTGAAAAAAAATAACGTGAATATAAATCATCGCGAATAAGTAAATCTTTATTAATCTACATCAAGTAAATTAGAAAATCGTGAATTTTAAAAGCCGCGAAATAAAGTATCCACGAAAATAGGTTGGTTTACAGTATTTGATTTATATATTTAATAGTTCATAGAAACAGTCATCATTTATGTCTTTTGCTTTATCTATCCCTATGTTCTTTCCTATGTAACAGTGGCCATATTAGGTTTATATATTTGTATTTGAATTACTGATATGAATAAGAAACTGATTCTACCAAAATACTTCATTGATAATCATATTTTCTACTTTTAAAATTATTACTTTTTCTATAGTGATCATTTGTAAGGATGCTTTTTGTGAATTATAAATATAGATGTTCAAACTCAATTAATCTGTATCATCACAACTTATGTCATACCATGGACTGAGCACACTGATGACTTACAAAATTTACTTTATATGTCAATTGGTTACCGATTTGTTTAACAATTGAGTTACAGCTTATTTCCTAATGCTTGTGGAGAAAAAATATGGTTGGCTTGCTTGTTTTGTTTGTATAAACGTTTACCAAAGATTTGTAATTAAGATTGACATCTTGAAACAATATTTATAGGCATAGTTAAACCTGTATACTAGTCTATTATATTTAAATTTGATTGGAAGTAATTCAAATTACTATATTCTACATAATTTCACCTTAAATAAGAAAGCTAGACTTTGATTGGTTGATAGCCAGTGTATTTTACACATATTGTAATATTTTTTCCTCATATCAAACTAATTTGCCTATTTTTCACCATTGTTGGTGAATTTGTCTCAAATACCATGTTATTTGCCATTTTGAATAATCCTTTTTACCCTCTGGAGCATCTTCCTGCCAAATTTTGATATGGCTTTACATGAAAAAAGGAGCTAACGCATATTATTATAATTCCCGTGGTTCCATGATAATATCCTCTTATCCTCAAAATTATGAATAAACATGTAAATGAATTACAGCTTTCAAGTAAGTTTTTTTTTTTATCTACACCTGTACAGAGAGTTTCAATTCAAATCTATTCGGTGTAATTTGCCTAAAAATACCAGTCTTTGGACTGAATTTCCCTTGCCAGGCGGATCGGGAAATTTTAGTCCCTTCACTGGCATTTTTCACAAATACCCCTTCATAACATGATATATCTGTTCAATATACAAACAAAGCAAGCAAGCTAACCAGTCTTGCTCTACATGCTCTATATGCATTATAAAATTAGCTGTAATGTGACCAAGAACAGTGTTAATATAATAACTGACCTCCTTTCCTTTCTGTTTACATTCCTCTTCATGTTGTTCTAACTTCAATGTTTCCTCTTTATATAATTCTAAAGCTTCCATAATTTTCTCTGCCTTTAATTAAAACAAGTTCATATATAATCTGTTTGTGTAAAGCTAGTTCTATATTCAAATAATTGTACATGTACTACATGTATTATGTAATGCTACAGGCTGTAAATCTTTATCTTGTTGCTTAAATTTCGGAAATTACTTATCAACCTGCATTTTACCTTAGTATTCGTTAATTTTATATACATATTGTATTTAAACAAGATACACAAAATAATTTTCAAATTTCAAAAGTCTGAATTTTACTTTATAGTAACTGATTTCATTGAGTTGCAGAATTAAATTGAATCTTTCAAATAAAGCTGAAGTCAGTTCACCTTTTTGAATTCCAAACTCCTTCACTATGATGACAACCTCTTTGGCAATAATGCAATCCCAATTTTTATAATGAATGCATTTTTCTCACATATTTGTGTGATTCTTGGAGAATCACTTTGTTGTATCCTTAACCAGCACTGAACTTTTCAGCATGGAAAGTAAAAATCTTACCCCTTTTACTGTTTCAATACTTTTCTTTCCTGCTAACCCTACTTCAATGTTTGTCTCCCCTGCCACCTATAAAATAATACATTTCTATTGGGTAAACATAATCAAAGATGTCAATACTACTACTATGATTTTATTTCTGTACATATTATATTTTTTATTAAAAAATTCCAAGTTACTTATAATGGAGATAACATAATAAGGCAACAAAAAATAATGTTTAACATTTTGTGTAAGGATTATTCCATTTAAAGGAATGTTGGAGGGTAGTAAGGCAATGGTTTATGAAGTCATTTATGGTTGCTTGTCCTTTTGATGTATGTAAAATTACTCAAAATAAAATATCATGGTTGTGGTGCTATTATGGAAGTTCCTTTAAACCATCAACATTCATTTTAATGGGGTATCCCTAAAATAGCATTTCTATCAGACTCTGATAAAGATAAAGTTTATAAAATAAAATCTAGGAATCCTCAATATGCACATTCTTTAAACTTATATCACTGTTTACATACCCAATTATAGATGGATGGTTTATTGAATTTAAAACTTTTGAATAATCAAAAAGTTTGTTGTTGATTTTCTTGAAACTGGTGAAATATATTCTAATATCACTGTACATATACTTAAATCAAAGCTAAACCGAGACATAAAGATCACTAAGAACATACCACAGGTTCTCCTGACTGAGCAACCGAATCTTCATACTCGGCTTCTCTTTCCTGAAATTCATTAGGAAATTTTCAATACATAATACTTTTGTGTTTAAAGGTAATAATTGTTAAACAGTAAGAAAGAATAATCTGCATTATAAAAGCAAAATATAAATTCAGAAAGTATAAAGAAGATTAACAGCTGTTGGTGACAGGACTGTGCTCATTTTTTATTTTGTGTTTTTTTTTTAATGACATAATAATCTACATAGACAATATGCTGATATTGTTATGATTGCAAGTAAAACTGTTTTAACGCTTTCACATTTTGAGCATGCATCAGGTGTTGTTTGTTGTTATTAGTCATATTTATTTTCAGGTGAGTACAGTGTTGGTGATTCAGATTGTTGTACTTTCAATCTTATTTTATTATTTCTAATTTTCTTTGTTACGAATTGATTAAAATTTTATTTGAGAGCTTATACATGTGTCTAATTAGCACAATTCTCTCTTATTTTTACAATTTACAGAGATATTTCACAATAATATATACCATTTCTCTTTCCTCCTCTAAAACTAATGGTTCTTTTGACCTTTCCCACAATCTCAATGACTTGTCATGGGATCCACTGACCATAAAGTGACCAGCTGAACTAACTGTCAAGCTCCATACTTCAGCATGATGAGCCTAAATAGTATAAAAGAACTAACAACTTTCAATAGTAACTTACATGTCTTTTTTTTTAGCTAAGAGCACCAAAATGTTTAATTTTTCAATCTTTCAATTTCAAGTAAGGATGTTTTAAAAAAAATCTATTTATTTTCAAATGATAAAACAAAATCCTTTATCTTACAAGTGCTTAGATTTGAAATAATTTAAGAAATCAACTTTTACATAAAATTAAAAGTTTAATATATATGATGCATTTAAAGTTTAAAGTTACCACATAAATAACAGGAGATGTGGAGTAAATTTAAATGAAACAGTAACCCAAGGAAAACAATACACATAATTTACATCTATAGTACTCAAATTTATATTAGTTGCAGAATAATTCCCATTAAGAGTACTTACAGTAAGTGTAGTTATATGTTCAAAGTTATCAGCATCCCATTGTTTAATCTTGCCATCCTTCCCTCCAGTGAAGAACAGATGTGTTTTAGCCACAAATTGTAGACACATTATACTGAAAAATAAAAAAAAGATTACAACAAAATTCATTGTCATGTTCACCTATGGAACATGTAAATCTATTTCAAAGATTGAAACAAAATTGTGAAAACTTATACCCTACTTGCTTAAAGATTCCATGCTCAGTGTAAAATCAAAATCTAAACTTTGAACAAACAAGATAATGACTGCCCTGCAATTCTGAAAATCACTTACCAGTTACCAGTAAGTCGCCGAGTAATATGTAATTAAAATAATAGACAGAAGAATACATAAATGGAGAATGTGTCCATTGGACACATATGATGCCCCTGCTTATATAAATATAGGAAGATGTGGTATGAGTGCCAATGAGACAACTCTCCATCCAAATGTATAATGTTATAAAGGGACATAACTCAAGAACGCTAAAATTGATACAGCCCAAATTTGAACTTCATCTTTGTTCTTGTGGTAATGACCATTGTGCATAAGTTTCATTACATTTGGTCGAGGCTAACTAAAGTTAGAGATTAGAAACTTATTTGGGGACTTAAAGATGGACAGAAAGATGGTACACTTAATGCCCTCTTTGCTGTGGCAGGGGTTTAAATACAGACAGACAATGAGTGCAATGAATGCAGTATTCTACTCATAAGCAGGGAATAATTTTGTTAAATCAATCCTTATATCATTGTACTAACCTGTCATCATGAGCAAATATTGATTTATGACAGTCACCAAAATCCATGCCCCAGATTTTGACATTACGATCAGCTGATCCAGTAATAAGCAGTGAACTATCTGATGATATATCTAAGCAGAGGACTGGTAGTTTATGTCCGTACATTGATAGGAAAAACTACAAAATAATGTTTGCACACATACAAATTCAGCTTTTAATGTTAAAAAAAAATGTATCCGATAATCAATAGCGATAACTTTTTTTGTATACCGGAACTATTAATTCAGAAATTTATTATTATTAATTTTGTCATTTGAAACTAAATATTCCTGTTTGATTCATTTTAAACATTTCAAAATGCGAGTTTAAATTACAGTTGCAATTATAACCCAGTCCCATTTTTCACAATAATTTCTGAATTTACAGTATGCTTATCGTACATACTGCAAACTGATTATTTTTAGTACTTGGATAAATCGCCATCTGGATTAATATCAGCAATGCTGATAAAGTATATAAATATTAAAATGAATTTGTATTGAAAATTAAACTACAGCATATAACTGAAAATATGAATAAGTTACCAATCATCAATTAATGGGAAACATTTAATGTAATTTTACCAAAATTTTCTAGAAAAATAGAACTGTTTATGATGCATTCTTGACAATGAGTATAAACATAAACTAACCTTTAAGGTATCTGTGAAGAAAACCTTGACAGTATTGTCCAACAATGCAACAGCTATATATCTTTGGTCTGGACTGAAATTCAAAACACACACTCATGTGAAATGAAACCAAAATATATTTTTTAATAGCAGAAATTTTTATATTACAGATGGCTAATAGCCATGCAAGGCCTAGATATATCACTGTCCAGTAAACTGCATGAACACATAAGCAAACATTTTTCTACACTGTTAAATTTTCATGATTTCTAGATGTGAATAAACACATGTTTTATGATTCTGATATTTATATATATATACTGACAATCTCAGAAAAAATTCAAATACTTTCCTTTTTTTGAGTCGATTATTTTAGTCTCATCAATATTTTCTTTTCTTTTTATTACAATTAAACATTAACAACTGCCTATAATTACAAAATCCTTACATAGAAAGTGGACATACCACCACAAATTCTAACTTGGTATCTTTATTAAGATGTGAGAATTTTAATATTTTACACTGTTGTGGAACAAATGATAAAACTTTGAATGCACAAAATGAACTAAGAACAAAGACAGGTTTGTTTTTATATACCTAAAATTTTGTCATTCAATATATACACAAGAGTGCACACGCTGAAATGTCTCGCCTTCTATACTAATCATTGATATTATGTTGATAGTCCTAAGTATAAAGCTAAGCTTTATTACAACTGTCACATAAACTTAACATTAACCAAGATAACTAAACAAAGACCAATGAACCTTGAAAAAGAGGTCAAGGTCAGATGAACCATGCCAGGCAGACAGGTACAGCTAACAATGCTTCTATACAACATATATAGTTGACACATTACTTATAGTTTAAGAAAAATAGACCAAAACACAAAAACTTAACACTGTGCAATGAACCGTGAAAATGAGGTCACGGTCAAATAAAACCTGCTCGACTGACATAAAGATCATAAAATATTTCCATACACCAAATATAGTTGACCTATGGCATATAGCATTAAATAAAAAGACCAGAACTCAAAAACTTAACTTTGACCACTGAACCATGAAAATGATGTCAAGGTCACATGACATCTGCCCGCTAGACATGGATACTTAACAATCATTCCATACAACAAATATAGTAGACCTATTGCATATGGTATGAGAAAAACAGACCAAAACACAAAAATTTAACTATAACCACTGAACCATGAAAATGAAGTCAAGGTCAGATGACACCTGCCAGTTGTACATGTACACCTTACAGTCCTTCCATACACCGAATATACTATCCCTATTGCTTACAGTATCTGAGATATGGACTTGACCACCAAAACTTAACCTTGTTCACTGATCCATGAAATGAGGTCGAGGTCAAGTGAAAACTGTCTGACAGACACGAGGACCTTGCAAGGTACGCACATATCAAATATAGTTATCCTATTACTTATAATAAGAGAGAATTCAACATTACAAAAATTTGAACTTTTTTTTCAAGTGGTCACTGAACCATGAAAATGAGGTCAAGGACATTGGACATGTGACTGACGGAAACTTCGTAACATGAAGCATCTATATACAAAGTATGAAGCATCCAGGTCTTCCAACTTCTAAAATATAAAGCTTTTAAGAAGTGAGCTAACACCGCCGCCGTAGCCGCCGCCGGATCACTATCCCTATGTCGAGCTTTCTGCAAGCTCGACAAAAACCAGTTTGAGAGGCAGGGGTCGAAATTGGCGCTGGTCCGGTGGTCCGAGACCAGTAGAACTTGTGTCGGACCAGTAGATTTTGTCAGCTGGTGGTCCGGCGGACCAGTAGAAATTTTTCGTTAAAATCACTGATTGCATCTCTATCTCGGTTTGTTTACAAAATAATAAACCTGAGAAATTATTTTTTAGGGTACTGGGGGTACTATTTTAAAAGTATTTAATTAATATCTCAGGTGAGCGCACTACACAACAACACAAAATGTGGAAATTTTTGAATGGAGTTCAAACGCCGGGCAAAACAAATTAATTAATTAAGCTACATTCAAAAGGAAGATTTTTCAAACTGACAAAAGGAAACGTAAATATAAACAAGTGAAACTGCGAGCTACTGCTCACTGATGATACCCCCGCCGCAAGTGGATAATATTAATAGTG
Source organism: Mytilus galloprovincialis (assembly GCA_037788925.1). NCBI lineage: Eukaryota > Metazoa > Mollusca > Bivalvia > Mytilida > Mytilidae > Mytilus > Mytilus galloprovincialis. The sequence continues at coordinate 60,687,653 of CM075340.1, read as the reverse complement.
TAAAAATATGCAAGTGTTCGGTAAACAGGAAGTTGTCGAGTGATGAATCTGAAAACGCATCACACGGTATAGCTGACTTATATAAATCCTGAAACCAAATTTCAGAAATCCTTGTATTGTAGTTCCTGAGAAAAATGTGACAAAAATTTTCAACTTGGCTATCATGTGTAAAATCATACAAGTGTTCGGTAAACAGGAAGTTGTTGAGTGATGAATCTGAAAACGTATCACACGGTATAGCTGACTTATATTAATCCTGAAACCAAATTTCAGAAATCCTTGTATTGTAGTTCCTGAGAAAAATGTGACGAAAATTTTCAACTTGGCTATCATGTGTAAAATCATACAAGTGTTCGGTAAACAGGAAGTTGTCGAGTGATGAATCTGAAAACGCATCACACAATATAGCTGACTTATATAAATCCTGAAACCAAATTTCAGAAATCCTTGTATTGTAGTTCCTGAGAAAAATGTGACAAAAATTTTCAACTTGGCTATCATGTGTAAAATCATACAAGTGTTCGGTAAACAGGAAGTTGTTGAGTGATGAATCTGAAAACGTGTCACACGGTATAGCTGACTTATATTAATCCTGAAACCAAATTACAGAAATCCTTGTATTGTAGTTCCTGAGAAAAATGTGACGAAAATTTTCAACTTGGCTATCATGTGTAAAATCATACAAGTGTTCGGTAAACAGGAAGTTGTCAAGTGATGAATCTGAAAATGCATCACACGGTATGGCTGACATATATAAATGTTGATACCAAATTACAGAAAGGGTGGATGTGTAGTTCCTGAGAAAAATGTGACGAAGTTTCGTGGGACGGACTGACTGACGGACTGACGGACTGATGGACGGACGGACTGACGGACGGACTGACAGACAGAGGTAAAACAGTATACCCCCCCCTTTTTTAAAGCGGGGGTATAAATATACGGGGAAAAAGATCTCGAATGGTTAAATTGTAAAGTCCATCATAATGTAATGCATTGTAAAACATGTGAACAATTTGCAGTGACAGACCTAGATGAGAAATGTATTTTTGTAACGGGATCTTCAAATTTTAAGTAAGACTTTGTGAGCTTGCTCATGAACAAACAGAACAGCACAAAAATCTCCTGGAATAAAGAAGAGGAAAGAAGCTGAGGAAAATAAAACTAGACATCTGTCATATCTTTTAGTGGTTATCAAATGAATGTCAATTTTGCAGGACCAGTAAATTTTGAGCTGGACCAGTAGATTTTAAGTCCACTGGTACGGCTGGCCAGTACACTAAAAAGTTTAAATTCGACCCCTGTTGAGAGGTTTACTTTTTTTTCAATGATCATGATAAAATTAAATTTACATGGGGGATAAATTCCCAATTTTATATACTATGATTTTGTACAAATAAACCCCCCATAAAAATTTCTCCCTTTATAGTACAATCTATAGTCAGCATCAAAGTTATATTAATATATTATTACCTGTATTTTACACCTAGCACATCTTCATCCATCTGAAGTGTCTTCACATGCTCCAAACTTAATCTTTTACTGTAAAATTATTGTCAAATATTATGCAGTCAACTCATATTTCAGAACTAAAAGATAACTCTCCCAACAAGATAAAAGAAAACATTCAGCCATAGAAATCCCTAAGCTCACCCTCCCCCTTCTAAATAAACAGCTGCACCATGAGCGCATGATACGCCCGACGTCTTATGTGGAAGTCTTATGCAATAATCATAAATAGTTTCTGAGAAAGTTTTAAGCAATAACCATATATTGTTTTAGAGACACGGCGGGACATGTGAAACCCCCACCCTGTTTTTTTTTTTACAAAAAACTAAATATTACCAAAATAAAATTTTGAATCAAAACCAAAAAGTATACAGATCTTTAGATTTATATAACAAAGAAGTGTGTAAAGTTTTAAGCAATAATCATAAATTATTTTTGAGATACGACGCGACATTTAAAAAAAAACTCCCTCTTTTTTACAAAATACTCAATAACTCAAAAATGTAATTTTGAATCATCACCAAAAAGTATACAGATCTTTAAATTAATATAACAAAGACATGTGTAAAGTTTTAAGCAATAATCTTAAATAGTTTTTGAGATATGGCGCGACATGTAAAAAAGACCTCCCCCTTTTTTACAAAATACTCAATAACTCAAAAATGAAATTTTGAATCAACTCCAAAAAGTATACAGATATTGAGATTAATATAACTAAGAAGTGTTTAAAGTTTTAAGTCATAATCAATAATCGTTTTTGAGATACAGTGCGACATGTGAAAAAAACACACCCTTGTTTTAGTTATAAAGTGCCGTAACTCAAAAAGTTTAAATCTTATTTTCACCAAAAAGTATACAGATCATTTGACCATCATAAGAAACAACTATATAAAGTTTCATGAAATTTGGATAAGTCGTTCTCAAGTTACGGTGCGACATGTTTACGCCGGACAGACAGACGGACGGACGGACGGACACTTGTATACCATAATACGTCCCGTCAAAATTTTGACGGGCGTATAAAAATTGAAAATTTATGCAACAAAAGTATTACTAAGGCAAATATTCAAGTTAATGATCTTTCAAAAAAACCAATTGTTCAATGTTTGTTCAAATTTTTATTTGTTCATAAAATAAATTTCAAACTGTGCTTTGTATAACCTCACCTTGAATCAGAGTATTTCTCATCCGATACCATCTCAAAATTCCAGAATTTGACAGTTTTATCTGCACTACCAGTTACTACACCTCTCTGTAAATATATAATATTGATACATACCAATATTTTTTACTCTCTCAAATACTTACTTGGTAAAAAAAATATATTACAAAATGAATCTTCTTTTATGTGCAGAAATTGTAGGTAAAATATTTTGGCTTAGAATTTATGTAATGTCTACAGTATCCATTTGTTAATCAATTAAATCATAATCTTACTTACTTACTGACTGACTGACTAGTTAAAAGGGCTAATTCTTGACAGTTTAATTATGTAATGTTTTTTTTTTTTATCTTGTATTAAAATAATTTACCTAAATGAAAGAGCTTTCATTACTAATAAAAGCTCTGAAGTCTAATGTGTATGTTGAACGAAACGATATTTTAGGGATATTTTATGCTCTATAACCAGAATAGATTAACAACAATCGGTGTATTTTTCATATTTTCAAATGATATCTCAATATTGTCTATATTATCTTAAAGGATTCACAATATTTAAACTACAAACCTTATCTGGTGCCATACATATACCCCATACAGCACTTGTATGGCTATCAATAGTCTCAAGCAAAACACCACTTGCTACATCAAACAACTGCAGTTTACCACCCTGGAAAAAGTATAAACAAGTAAATAAACAAGTTCTCAATAATAATTATACTGTACAGTGAGAAATTTTTGCAAGAGATTTATTTTGCCGATTTTTGAGATGAAGATAAAATCATGAAAAATACGGAAGTAGGTCTAATGTAAGATGGTTTTATGATGAAATAAACATTTTGATGTCTGCTTCTTTTAGTTAACAACATACCAAACTTAGTGAACATATGTTTCCTATTTTTTGTATTTTTTTTAATTACTAAAACAATAGTAATAGCAAGGTAATTTTCAATTTCAGATGAATATCACTTTTCAATCATGATTGAAGACACAAATGATTCATTTACCAAACTTGTACTAAAACAGTTTAGTATGAAAACTTAAATATTGAGAAAATAGTGGCACCAGAAATGTAGCCAGTTGCCATACTAAGACCTACTAACCTTTGTTCCAACAATTACAATTCTGTCACCAGGTGCAAACAAAGAACACAAAGCATAATCACACTCCATGGTTCTTATACACTGTAATGTTGATCTAAATAAAAAAACATTGAAAAGTAGACTATGTGTGGATATTTATATACAGCAACTCAAAATACAGCTGTTAAAATTTGTTTAATTAAAATATTTTACATGTTAGGCATTGAAATAATGTTCAATTCTGAACACATTCAAAGATTGCTTTTTAGTTCACAGATAATATGTGTGTATTGGACACAAATGATGCCCCCACTTGCATATAGCGCTAAAGGAGCATGACTCAAGAACCATAAAAGTAACGGACGAACAGACAGACAAGGGTAACACTTAATGCCCCCTCCGATGTGGTGGGGGCATAAAATTTGGATCTTCTGATGTGAAGAAAATCAGCTGTCATCATATCATAAATGTTATTGATACATTATATTTAGTACTCATGTAATTGTATAAATCATGCTTTTTATGCCTAAACAAAGCAAGGTTTCCAACCTTATTGTGTATTCTGAACGCTGTGCACACTTTCTGCAACTATTCTAGTACATCAGTGATCGGGAAGGTCGTGCGCCCTGCGCCTATAGCGCATATCGACCAGAAATGGCGCATAGAGTGACTTATGTAAGCGCCCACGTGGCGCACGATATTTTTCACTTTGTTTCGATACGTTTAGATATCGTCAAATGGATTTCCAATCGTGTTCCGTGCCGCCATGTGTGTGTACACAACTGTGTAATGTTCCTCCAATGATAGGAGCACCTATATATTTTTGGGACGTCTCGGGTGTTTTCCTATGGAAATAATAGAACCATGGGTGTAACTGATTACCCAAAAAACGTAATTAACCATCATTCATGATATGATTTTTTACAACCTTAAATTTGTAAAATAGTACAGACGAGATTTGTCTCTAATTATTATCTTTTAACTTAGTTCAGCTTGCTACTTTTTCGTTGAAAAACCCCAAAGCCTTTTTATGAATATAGTTTTTGTCTCCACAAAAGGCGACTAACTGTCCTTGTCACTTTTTGGTCTTTGGCTTGTTTTGACATTTTGTAAACATGCCTTCAGCGAATTGTTGTTTTGTTTTATCAATTAATGATACTCTCTACTGTTATTGTTGTCATCGTGATGAAGTAATAATAATACAAGAAGTGCAGAGGAAATGCCAAATACGTCCTCTAATACGGAACGACGGGAATAAGTATGGTATCGACGAAGACCCAAATTTAATGTAAAAAAACCCATGCACATGAACAAGACAACAGTAGCAGTAGAAACATTGTAAATAAAGGATATCTTAAATATTATCTGGTTTGGAAGAAATTATTTTACATTCTTTGTTGAATTGAAATAACAAAATCACAGGCACAATATCTATAATATTATTTAAAATCATAAAGGTAAGTACCACCATCTCTTTGCTGAGATATACACTTTTTACTTTTTTCACTGTAGTCAATTCAAATGGCCCATTCATTGGACAACATGGCCCATTATTTTTTAAAATGGCCCCTTGAATTTAATTTTGAGGGGCCCTGGGCCCATAGAGAAAAAATCCTTCCAGATCACTGTACATCTAAATTTTTGTTATCAAACATCATATAACATATATACCTATTCCATATTTTAACAGTTTCACCACTCCCAGACAGGATAGCAGTATTATCAGAACTGGTACATATTGTCCTTACATCAGTACGGTGACCAGCCATCATTAACTTCTGACTATTAGTTATCTCCCCATTTTTATCACGTTGATTTACACAACAACTTTCAATGGTATTGTTATTTAACAAAGCAAGAACCTAGAAATATAAATGAATTTACGTGTATATCAAAATTTTACAATGAAATATAGTTTTCATACTAAAAGAAAGTAAAAAGATTTTACTGTTTTTACCAATCAGCTCAGCAAATAGAAATTTGTATCTTTTTCAAAGACACAACTACTTGGTATAAGCAATAATTATTTGACAGTAATATCATTCACAATACTTTTAAAAGTCTAAACAAAATCCTTAAAAAAAGATGACTACATACCTTTGTTTGTGCTGGTCCTTCTAATATGATATCAAAAGAGGATATTTTGGCTGATAGTTTTACATTATTAGCATGGCTTATTTCATCTTCTAATTTCAGGTCTGCCTTTACTTCTGCATCTTCATCCCTAAACCAGAAAAAAAACATGCAACGAACAAATTTTAATGCCAGAAGGTATCGTCTCTCTTTTATCCACAACTTTTTAACCTTATCAAACACACAAAACATTGTCCATGATATTCCTTTAAAAGAAGACCGCTGTGGCCAAATGGACTATGTAGTTCATATACTGAATTACTAGCCTGTCAACACTGAGGTTTTGAGTTATAAAACTGTATGTGGCATGTGCATTTGACTCCAAACATAATTGATGAGTATTATCAGTTTTCCTTCCAAATGTTATGTTTCTCTTTGGGCAATTCAAAATCCTCTACTGATAAAAAATGGCCAAAATGATAAAACATATAGTGAGAAAGTAGTGTTTAACACAAACAATCAATAAACCATCAATCCATATACATACACAAAAAAATGCTGATGATTGTACTGATTTGGAACAGTGCTTGTTCATGCACAGGGTCAAAGTAGTTTTTGAGATCTCAACCCTTCCCTATATTAAATCTATTTTAAGAGCTTGAAAGATTATGAAAGTATTAATGGTGTATATAATTTACATAATTCTTCATAACTTACTTCAATTTTTTGTTTAATCTTTTCTGTCTTTTGGCTAAATGTTTCCTCAATTCTTCAGTGCTTGGTAAATTGAAGACCTCTAAAATGTGATCTGTTCCCTATATAGTAATGATAAATTATACATTTAATGTCTGAGAATATGATAAACAAGGAAGAACAACAGAGGCTGAAGAAATGACTTGCAGTAAATATAGTACAAATAACATCTTAGATGTTTTGATCTAGTGCAGTTTACAATAGGTCCAATATTTCATCTTTTTTTTAATATAACAATGCTGCTTTGGTGTTGAACTTTTTATTTGGCCAAGTCCAACAGTTGCACCAATTAAGTTAGCGAACTATTAGTATAGAGAGTCAAAATAATTATTTTTTTATTGAAATTGATGAAAACTTATCATTTCTTTTGCTTTACCGCCAATTATCATGAGAGGAATTATATTTTTGTCTGCTGTGATTGAACGACAGACTAAAATCTTTTTGTTACATTACTAGGTTTGTACATAGAAAGAACAGTTCTGGCAATTACATGTTTATTTTGGTCCTTAATATTAACAGTAGAATGGGGATACAAGTATGTGTCCAAAGTACACAGATGGCCCAATCAATCACACTATTATGTTCTTTATTCAGTGGACTGTGAAATTAAATGTCAAGCTTGCTTGAAATTTATGTTCTAGCTTGTCACTAGTAAATTAATTTTTTTTTATATTGTTGACTTGTTTGTAGGTTTTTTAGCCTTCTGTTGAACTACTTTTTGGTCAATTTGTCCTGAACTTTTTATAAAGGCAAACTTCTCATTCTTTTTTATGTGAATGCAAACAATCACTTAAGCTGAAACTTACATGGCATGCAAGCACACTTCCTGTTTCATCTGTTGCCATGGAAACCACTCTGTGTCTGCCTTTCCTCATTACTGATCCAATCTTTTTGCATTTTAAAATATTCTGAAATGTTGTTGGTTAGATTAAAGATATTTCTATATCAAACAGTTAGTAACCTTATAGAGTTATACTTTAAGTGAAAAAGTGAGGATGATGCATGGTTGTTTAATGTCCAGCTTAAATGCATACTTAGAGAACATATTCATGCAATATGAATTTGAAGCCTGGTTTGTACTAGACCAACCCATAGATATTGAACATGCTAGGTCACAATGTAACTCATCAATCTAACTCCTAGCAAACATGTCTTTGCTCATAGTTTGTAATACTGCATGCTTATTGGAGAAGCAACAAATACAAATTTTAAAGCCTTGATTAAACCAGGCAGGGATTAAACTGTTGACCTCCTGTATTGAAGAGAGCACCCTACCATGAGACCACCAATGCATTTGATAGAAAGATAAATGATCATGTTTTGATGAATTACCATTTTTTATAATATGTAGCAGTTGATATTTTTCAATCTCTGATGTAGTTGCAACTTTAAACATTATTTTTGACAGCCATATTTACAAGTAAATTAATAAATTGTCCAAATTATCCTGAAAACTTTTTTACAATCATTATTAGGTACCAAAAATTAATGAATGATTCAAAAACATTTTGGAATTGTGCAACTTTTTCATGATACTTTATATGACATTTTAACATTGTTTCCGAGCAGATTTAATTTACCATTTCTTCTTCTTCCTCTTCTTCATCTGACATGGTTTCTACTCTGGGCCTCTTTGCCTCAGGTTCTTCATCCTGCTGATTAAACAATCTCTTCATTATCAAGATAACATTTGCATTATTTCAAATTGGGGCCAAGGAGATGTGGATTCATTTAATTCATAAAAGTCGTTGACATTTGTTGTTGGGTTTAGTTGTTGATGTTGGTTGTTGTTTGTTTGCTTTTAGTGGTTGATGATGGTTGTTGTTTGTGTTTTTTATTGGTTGAAGTTGTTGGTTGTTGTTTGTTTGCCTTTAGTGGTTAATGTTGGTTGTTGTTTGTTTGCCTTTAGTTGTTGATGTTCGTTGTTGTTTGTTTGTTTTTAGTGGTTAATGTTGGTTGTTGTTTGTTTGCTTTTAGTGGTTGATGTTGGTTGTTGTTTGTGTTTTTTATTGGTTGAAGTTGTTGGTTGTTGTTTGTTTGCCTTAAGTGGTAAATGTTGGTTGTTGTTTGTTTGCCTTTAGTTGTTGATGTTGGTTGTTGTTTGTTTGCCTTTAGTAGTTAATGTTGGTTGTTGTTTGTTTGCCTTTAGTTGTTGATGTTGGTTGTTGTTTGTTTGCCTTAAGTGGTTAATGTTGGTTGTTGTTTGTTTGCCTTTAGTTGTTGATGTTGGTTGTTGTTTGTTTGTCTTCTAGTGGTTTATGTTGGTTGTTGTTTGTTTGCCTTTAGTTGTTGATGTTGGTTGTTGTTTGTTTGTTTTTAGTGGTTAATGTTGGTTGTTGTTTGTTTGCTTTTAGTGGTTGATGTTGGTTTAACATCCTTGTTTATTGCTACTGCTACTTTGATACAAGACGACTCTCATCAGTCAGTCAGGTACTTTTTTTCAATTCCCACCTGGGTTACCACAACTTAGTAAAAAGATTGCCCAGGTCAATTTCTGGTTGCCATTGGCGACTGGGTAACTGTTATTCTTTTCCCCTGTGTTTTCCTGTCTAACTTAAGTGGTTGATTTTTGTTGTTTGTTTGCCTTTAGTGGTTGATGCTTGTTGTTGTTTATTTGCCTTTAGTTGTTGATGTTGGTTGTTGTTTAATTTGCCTTTAGTGGTTGATGTTGGTTGTTGTTTGTTTGCCTTTAGTTGTTGATGTTGGTTGTTGTTTATTTGCCTTTAGTTGTTGATGTTGGTTGTTGTTTATTTGTCTTTAGTGGTTGATATTTGTTGTTGTTTGTTTGCCTTTAGTGGTTGATGCTTGTTGTTGTTTATTTGCCTTTAGTTGTTGATGTTGGTTGTTGTTTAATTTGCCTTTAGTGGTTGATGTTGGTTGTTGTTTGTTTGCCTTTAGTTGTTGATGTTGGTTGTTGTTTATTTGCCTTTAATGGTTGATGTTGGTTGTTGTTTATTTGCCTTTAGTGGTTGATGTTGGTTGTTGTTTATTTGCCTTTAGTGGTTGATGTTGGTTGTTGTTTATTTTTCTTTAGTGGTTGATATTTGTTGTTGTTTGTTTGCCTTTAGTTGTTGATGTTGGTTGTTGTTTATTTGCCTATAGTGGTTGATGTTGGTTGTTGTTTGTTTGCCTTTAGTTGTTGATGTTGGTTGTTGTTTATTTGCCTTTAGTGGTTGATGTTGGTTGTTGTTTGTTTGCCTTTAGTGGTTGATGCTTGCTGTTGTTTATTTGCCTATAGTGGTTGATGTTGGTTGTTGTTTGTTTGCCTTTAGTGGTTGATGCTTGCTGTTGTTTATTTGCCTATAGTGGTTGATGTTGGTTGTTGTTTATTTGCCTATAGTGGTTGATGTTGGTTGTTGTTTATTTGCCTTTAGTGGTTGATGTTAGTTGTTGTTTTTTTGCCTTTAGTGGTTGATGTTTGCTGTTGTTTATTTGCCTATAGTGGTAATGTTAGTTGTTGATGTTGGTTGTTGTTTGTTTGCCTTTAGTGGTTGATGCTTGCTGTTGTTTATTTGCCTTTAGTTGTTGATGTTGGTTGTTGCTTATTTGCCTTTAGTGGTTGATGTTGGTTGTTGTTTATTTGCCTTTAGTGGTTGATGTTGGTTGTTGTTTGTTTGCCTTTAGTTGTTGATGCTTGCTGTTGGTTATTTACCTATAGTGGTTGATGTTGGTTGTTGTTTGTTTGCCTTTAGTGGTTGATGCTTGCTGTTGTTTATTTGCCTATAGTGGTTGATGCTTGCTGTTATTTATTTGCCTTTAGTGGTTGATGCTTGCTGTTGTTTATTTGCCTTTAGTTGTTGATGTTGGTTGTTGTTTATTTGCCTTTAGTGGTTGATGTTGGTTGTTGTTTGTTTGCCTTAAGTTGTTGATGTTGGTTGTTGTTTATTTGCCTTTAGTGGTTGATGTTGGTTGTTGTTTATTTGCCTTTAGTGGTTGATGTTGGTTGTTGTTTGTTTGCCTTTAGTGGTTGATGCTTGCAGTTATTTATTTGCCTTTAGTTGTTGATGTTGGTTGTTGTTTATTTGCCTTTAGTGGTTGATGTTGGTTGTTGTTTATTTGCCTTTAGTGGTTGATGTTTGTTGTTGTTTGTTTGCCTTTAGTGGTTGATGCTTGCTGTTATTTATTTGCCTTTAGTTGTTGATGTTGGTTGTTGTTTATTTGCCTATAGTGGTTGATGTTGGTTGTTGTTTGTTTGCCTTTAGTGGTTGATGCTTGCTGTTGTTTATTTGCCTATAGTGGTTGATGTTGGTTGTTGTTTGTTTGCCTTAAGTGGTTGATGCTTGCTGTAGTTTATTTGCGTTTAGTTGTTGATGTTGGTTGTTGTTTATTTGCCTTTAGTGGTTGATGTAGGTTGTTGTTTGTTTGCCTTTAGTGGTTGATGCTTGCTGTTGTTTATTTGCCTTTAGTGGTTGATGTTGGTTGTTGTTTGTTTGCCTTTAGTTGTTGATGCTTGCTGTAGTTTATTTACCTATAGTGGTTGATGTTGGTTGTTGTTTGTTTGCCTTTAGTGGTTGATGCTTTCTGTTGTTTATTTGCCTATAGTGGTTGATGTTGGTTGTTGTTTGTTTGCCTTTAGTGGTTAATGTTGGTTGTTGTTTGTTTGCCTTTAGTTGTTGATGCTTGCTGTTGTTTATTTGCCTATAGTGGTTGATGTTGGTTGTTGTTTGTTTGCCTTTAGTGGTTGATGCTTGCTGTTGTTTATTTGCCTATAGTGGTTGATGTTGGTTGTTGTTTATTTGCCTATAGTGGTTGATGTTGGTTGTTGTTTTTTTGCCTTTAGTGGTTGATGTTTGCTGTTGTTTATTTGCCTATAGTGGTAATGTTAGTTGTTGATGTTGGTTGTTGTTTGTTTGCCTTTAGTGGTTGATGCTTGCTGTTGTTTATTTGCCTTTAGTTGTTGATGTTGGTTGTTGTTTATTTGCCTTTAGTGGTTGATGTTGGTTGTTGTTTATTTGCCTTTAGTGGTTGATGTTGGTTGTTGTTTGTTTGCCTTTAGTGGTTAATGTTGGTTGTTGTTTGTTTGCCTTTAGTGGTTGATGCTTGCTGTTGTTTATTTGCCTTTAGTGGTTGATGTTGGTTGTTGTTTGTTTGCCTTTAGTGGTTGATGCTTGCTGTTGTTTATTTGCCTATAGTGGTTGATGTTGGTTGTTGTTTGTTTGCCTTTAGTGGTTGATGCTTGCTGTTGTTTATTTGCCTTTAGTTGTTGATGTTGGTTGTTGTCTATTTGCCTTTAGTGGTTGATGTTGGTTGTTGTTTATTTGCCTTTAGTGGTTGATGTTGGTTGTTGTTTGTTTGCCTTAAGTTGTTGATGTTGGTTGTTGTTTATTTGCCTTTAGTGGTTGATGTTGGTTGTTGTTTGTTTGCCTTAAGTTGTTGATGCTTGCTGTTGTTTATTTGCCTATATAGGTTGATGTTGGTTGTTGTTTATTTGCCTATAGTGGTTGATGTTGGTTGTTGTTTATTTGCCTTTAGTGGTTGATGTTGGTTGTTGTTTGTTTGCCTTTAGTGGTTGATGCTTGCTGTTATTTATTTGCCTTAGTTGTTGATGTTGGTTGTTGTTTATTTGCCTTTAGTGGTTGATGTTGGTTGTTGTTTATTTGCCTTTAGTGGTTGATGTTGTTTGTTGTTTGTTTGCCTTTAGTGGTTGATGCTTGCTGTTATTTATTTGCCTTAAGTTGTTGATGTTGGTTGTTGTTTATTTGCCTATAGTGGTTGATGTTGGTTGTTGTTTGTTTGCCTTTAGTGGTTGATGCTTGCTGTTGTTTATTTGCCTTTAGTGGTTGATGTTGGTTGTTGTTTATTTGCCTTAAGTGGTTGATGCTTGCTGTAGTTTATTTGCCTTTAGTTGTTGATGTTGGTTGTTGTTTATTTGCCTTTAGTGGTTGATGTAGGTTGTTGTTTGTTTGCCTTTAGTGGTTGATGCTTGCTGTTGTTTATTTGCCTTTAGTGGTTGATGTTGGTTGTTGTTTGTTTGCCTTTAGTTGTTGATGCTTGCTGTTGTTTATTTGTCTTTAGTGGTTGTTGTTGGTTGTTGTTTGTTTGCCTTTAGTGGTTGATGTTGGTTGTTGTTTGTTTGCCTTTAGTGGTTGATGCTTGCTGTTGTTTATTTGCCTTTAGTGGTTGATTTTGGTTGTTGTTTGTTTGCCTTTAGTGGTTGATGCTTGCTGTTGTTTATTTGCCTATAGTGGTTGATGTTGGTTGTTGTTTGTTTGCCTTTAGTGGTTGATGCTTGCTGTTGTTTATTTGCCTTTAGTTGTTGATGTTGGTTGTTGTTTATTTGCCTTTAGTGGTTGATGTTGGTTGTTGTTTATTTGCCTTAAGTTGTTGATGTTGGTTGTTGTTTGTTTGCCTTAAGTTGTTGATGTTGGTTGTTTATTTTCCTTTAGTGGTTGATGTTGGTTGTTTTTTGTCAACGTTGTCTAGTGTTTGTTAAATAACTGTTGCTGTAATTTACATATGTAATGACTAGAAAATAGAATTCTAAAAAGGTGAAGAAAAAAAAATGATTCCACAACAATGAAAGACAAACAAAAAGATGATTACCTCTGTATCTAAGTAATCTATATCCCAAACTCTAAGTTCACTATCTGCTGACCCGGTAATTAATCTCTGACCATTACGTATAACCACAAAATCATACACCTGAAATTAATAAAACCTAAGAGATAACATTTGCACATTATTCTAACAGTTTCTTTAAAAGTATAACTAAATAACTTTCAAATATTTAGTTTACAAATACATAGATATATAATTACTAAAAAAAGAATTTTACTTGTCCTTATAATTTTGACGTCATTCACTTGCAGACAATTCTTATTTCTTATCACAAATTATTTTTATTATCTGTATGATTTTACATCTCAGTTTAAAACAATTTCATGAGAATACTGTTCCCATATATCACTCATTGTGTTGACTGTTTTTGTTGACGATAGTGTTGAATATATTGGTCTGTTGTTGAGATACTGTTTACCAATTGCAAGATGTGGCCAGTTGTTATGGACATGCTTTAAGACTATTATTTTTACATTTATGGAGACACATAGACTTATTGGACAATTATTATCAGGCTTGACAATGTTTCAAACTTATCGATACGTACTAAGTACTACCATCATACACTGAAAGATTAGCTTCAACTAACAGTAGACAGTAGCTAAGTTGTCAGCACAGTGACCATAACTCCCATATCATGAAGCGACCTTCAAGTCATACCAAAACTAAACTTTTACCCTGTCAGTATAGCAGAGTCAAATTTCTAAAGGAGGAGAGACCTTCAAAAGTCTCATGAATATTGATGTCCTATATTATGACTCCATACTTACCTCACTTCTGTGTCCTACTAATGTTTTAAAACAATGCTGAGTCTCCAAGTCCCAAAACTTCACAAAAGTATCTTTAGAACTGAAGTAGTAACAATTTGGACATAACTATATTAAGGAATAATAATAAGAGTTGCAAAACTTTAAGACTATTAACTTCTTGAAAAAAAATATGCAAAGTGAAATTAGTAGCTAGTATTTCAAATGTAAGGAAATTTGAAACTAAAAAAAAAAAGAAAACTAATTGATTTCCTTAAATTGACAAAATTGCTTAATTTCAAAATATTTATGTTTGTGTATTTGTATTTGAGAAACACCTAGTGCTTGTGAGAACCACTAAATATCTTTACTGAAGGTTTTATACATTTAAAAGTGCCAATCTAATTTAGTTGGTTTTAACCTGGGCTTTATTCTTTTTTAATTGAAAATGTGCTTGTCAGAAAAGCAGAAAAATCTATGTATTTTTCATTATGTAACATCTTATAAAATTACTTTAAATGTGACGCCATGTCTTTCTATTAAACTTCAAGTTCAGCTGTATGTTTATGCAGACACAAAGGAGAGAAAATTTAACATGAAACTTTTGCATACAGTAGTACTATTTGGCAAAAATAAACAATTGTAACGTTAACAATGAAATTGATTAATACCTAGTAATCAAAACATCCTTCTGTTTCAGAAATGACAGTTGAGTAATTTGACCTTTGTGACCTTTCAATCTGAAGAGACCTGCTTCATTCACAATATCCCAAACAATTACATCTGTGTCCTACAATAGAGAGAAAATGATAAGTCTACTAATTAATGATTGTTACTTTTAATGAAAGCATACAATAAATTTAATGAGAATTATATCAATGACTAACTTCAAGCCATCAAACAATATAAAATCAACTGCGATATAAAGCAGAAACTCTATTTTGTTATTGCATTGAATGTTGAATGTATACCTTATTAGTTTACTTTCATGCCAAGCAAGATATGTATGTAGATACATGTATGTCCTTAATCTATAAACATAGGAATGTTGACTTAACCGGCGAATGAAAATACTACTAAAATGACTGTTATTCATAGCCTCATGTCAAAACTTCTCCTGTATGGTTGTCGGAGTCAATCTATAATAGTCAAACTTATTTTTTATAACAGTTCAAAATAAGTTGGTTTTCTTTTCATTGTTGATCCTGTTAATTGTTATATCAACCTTGTAAGATTTAGACAGTCTCTACTACTTTCTATTCAATGGAAAATGGTTGGGTTCATGTTTAGTACACTGTTGTTTGTCTTTTGGTCGTATTTCCCCCATGACATTCACCGACTTTCAGCCTGGTTTTTATTGAAGCATGTAAAATTCAAATCAGCAGAACATAATTCAATCAATTATAGATAACAGATTCAATTTTGATTGCAATGGGATTTGTAACTTTAACCATGTGGTCTGATGCACTAATACAGTATATGGTTTTTAATGATATTTCTAAATAAAGTGTAACTTGAATGTTTCATTTCCTGAAATAATTTTGTCTACTTGTTTATACACTGGTACCTACCTTTCCTCCCGACACAAGCCTCATCCCCTGGTGATCATAAGACAGTGTGGTAACAGTAGACTTGTGTCCACTAAAATTGACGACCAGATCACCACTGGCCACATCAAATACTTTGACCATTCCATCATTATAACCTACAGCTATATGTTTCTTATCTGGTGACTTGGCTAAAGCTGTTACTTCATGCTTATCTCCCTTTAGTGTGTTAAACTACAAGCAAATTGTAATTGGTACATTATGTCTAGTAACTTTATTATAAGTCTACAAATAACTTTCATTATATAAAAGCTTTGAAGAATGTCTTAAAATTTAAATTGTCATATAAATTAAAGTCCTTGTACTGTGGATTAATTTATTTTCATGGATTCAGTAAAACTTTCTTTATTGTGGACATGGTGGATATTTGATTTCTTGGTTTTGCAAAATTCTGCATGTAAGCCTATATAAATTTGAGTCATTGATTTTTGACAAAAAATGGTATCCTATTATTAATAATGAATCCACGGTATGCAGTAACTTCAATTCATTAAAAATTTACTCTTCAACAATCCTGTATTTGTCCTTGTTAGTACATGCAGTACTTAATCTATATATGCCTAACCAAGGAGCCTTTGTCAAGACCACACATTGTACAAATGTAGCTGCAAATGGTGCTTTTTGCTGATTATTCTGCTTCATTAAATGTGTGCCTTTTGTCATTTTGATACTTTACACTATTTAAATGTATCCAAGCTGAACATTTGCATGTCTTATTCATATCTCACATTACAGTTTATAAGGCCATCCAAAATTAGTTAGATTTTCATCCAATTTTATTTTTTTTAAATGGGGCGGGTGGGAGGATTTTATTTTCTAAATTTTATTTCATATGAAACCCTCTTGTGACATGTTCTTCATATATGCATGTGTAATGATAAGCTTATAATAGCATGTAAATACAATACAATACCGGTACATGTATAAGGATCTATAAGGAATCTTACATTTCTTTTCAAACTCTTAAATAAATATCTCTGATTGGCAACCACTGTTCGACATGTTATTGACGCTTTAGAAACCTATTTATAGTATACAGCAAAAACGTGGAGAAATGCTCTTTTCAGTTGGACTACCTACACTAAATTTATTTTGCTTTTTCAATAATCAGTATGATGGTTTGTAGTCCCCATAAAATGAAGCAACTGCATTGGTATGCAACATTAGTATTATAAGTACAGAATAAAATGAAAACTCAGTGTATCAACTATTAGGGTTGGTGCTTATGCAAGATGCACAATGTAAAACATGAAGCCATGAACTTAACAAGAAAGAAGAAGTTGTTTAACGACTCTATTGTGGGTATTGGGACATAGGGTGTTTGTTTTTTGTCATAAAAAACGACAGCCATGGGTAAATCAGCGGGATAAATCTAAGGGCCTGCTATAATAAAATGCACGTTTGTCGACTTTTTCAACTCAATATACAATAATCTAACAAGTTCGTCCTTGTGTCAATTTCTTTAATCCACTTATGTTTTTTTATACTAATATGTTCCACGATTCTTGCACTTTGAATATCATTACAGTCCAAATTTCCTTACACAAAGTCATAGCATAAACAAAAAAATCCACGGTTTTCTAATCACAGAAATGTGTGACATACCGCAATTTGCGTTCTTGGACACAACGTATTACTCGTAACCAAATATCTCATGCCCTTCTCGTAATTAATTAGTATACTCAGTAGATGATGTTGTCATTATAGAACAATAGAATATGAGTGTCAACTTCATCATTTTAGCTTGACTACTCAGAGAAATATGAAAACCGAAATTTGAAACAGGAAGTGTTGAATGACACATAATTTTAAACAGTTACTGGTTACGGAAATGGACAAAATCTGGAAATCGTAATTTTTTTAAAATAAAAAAAATCAGGGCGGGACGATTTCAGAGGGGCGGGCTGGGATGAAAATCTATCAATTAATTTTAATTGGCCTAACTGTCTTTCAATATTTGCAGGTAGGATGATGTCCCAATGATCTATACATTGGTGTTGCTTTATGCTAATTTTTATTCAACAACTAAGACAAACCTTTTCTCCAGTCCTTAAATCCCATACAATAACATCTTCACAAGCTCCCACCGCACAATATTTCCCTCTGACTCCTCGGACGTCCAAGAACAATATGTTGGCTTTAGGACTACCTATCACACCAAATGATGGCCCTGGTATATACCTCAGGTACTGCTTAGTCACACCCATCTTATATCATTGTGTTTTTCCTTGAAAAATATTTAAATCAAAGAATTTGGATCCAAGTAAATATAATGAATAAAAGAAGCTCAAATCATAAAAGAGTTCTAACTATTTCAAAATCAAATGATAATGAAAGTTTTAAAATTAATCTCATTTGATTTTCTTTTTTGATTTCATATTGCATTGAAGATTTAAACAAGTGAATCTGTGACCTACTGCTCACTAATATATAATGACACCATCGCTAAAAGCAAGGGTCCGGAAACAGTCATATTTGCCAGTCTTGTCCTAAACTTAAAGTATTTTGTTCTAAACGTGTAATTGGGATTTAGGTAAAATTTTATTTTTCAACAGAAAAAATTTTAGTCATTTTGTTGAGATCAAGTTTCAAAATCGCCATTTTAAACATATTTTTGTTTTGTAATTGATGTTATGTAATTAAACTGCCACTCCAGTAAAGTGTTATAATCCTGAGGGCCCTCTTAATAACTATATTAATGCCTCGGGGAGCTATTGGCTTATGATCGCTAATCTCTTTACCTGTGTTTTTAATTCACACCTGGCTATTAATCACAAGCTCCGAACTAATATTATAAAGAAATTAAAATTCCATACCAACTGTCTTCATTTTTTCATTAATATTCAGCTAAGACAATTGTCAATTATGATTTAAAATTAAATTAAAACTTGATTTAATTTACGTAGTAAAAGAGTATTTTTTCACCAGTATTAAACACACATGCTTTGTTTACTATGTAATATGAA
The DNA here is from genome assembly GCA_037788925.1 of Mytilus galloprovincialis. Taxonomy (NCBI): domain Eukaryota; kingdom Metazoa; phylum Mollusca; class Bivalvia; order Mytilida; family Mytilidae; genus Mytilus; species Mytilus galloprovincialis. The sequence goes on along the minus strand of CM075340.1, from coordinate 60,669,201 downwards.
ATTCTCTTCCGCAGATTAGACACTAAATTGTAAATTTAAAATGATTTCCTGCTAAATAAAGCAAGTGCAACTATTTTCATTAATATTCTTACACTATTAAACATTGTTAAAGGTAAAATATTAAAAAGCCGATGATTTCCTGTAAATATGTTAAACAAAACTTTACCTGGAAATGAGTCCGGAATTGTTCGTTTTAGTATTTTCGCATTACATCCGGTTTTAATTACTTCAGAATCAAAGAAACGTAAGCGATGACTGAGAAAATTATCGTTTTGAGTCATTAAAACATTTTATTTTTAAACTGTTGCCTTCCCTTAACTGCTCTTGATCTATTTTAGGAAAATGGTAGGATAAATCATGAGGTAAATGCGATGCAACAGTGAAACAAGTTTGTTGATGCTACGAGTATGAGCATACTCATGCAGTAATGAGATTTTGACAAACTTTTTTTGAAAAGGGGCACCAACTTTTAAGTTATATGAAAATGACCAAAATTAAGTGAAAATTTTTCCGGATCCTTGGCTAAAAGTATCTGGTAAACAGGAAGTTGTTGAGTGAAAAAGCATCCCAAGGTATAGATGACTTTAAAATACAGTGAAACTAAATTCAGCCTAAGAAAGACGCAACTCACATAAACTCAGATACCAAATTTCAGTTAATGTTGTTCTTGTGAAAGATGCAACAGTAAATATTTAGTTGGACAGAGGTAAAACAGTAAACTCCTACATTTTTTGTAAGTCTGGTTTTAGAGATAAGTATTGCTTTTATTGGTTATAAAGTATCTGACAGAGAACCAGTTTTAAATTTATAATCTGTCACAAGAAAACATGTCAAATCAACATTTGTTTGTATCTTCTTTTCTTGTTTTCTGTAGTAAGATGAAGCTATTTTTTTTTATTTTTTTTTTTCCCTCATGTTTGTAATGCTTTTCGATTATCATTTGAATTTTTGTTATTACAGATTCCATTATGATTATAGTTAATATTTAAAGGAAAAATATTTAAAAAGACACCAGGTTTGTTTCTTATCTTAGTTTTATTCTGATCTGCTGACATTAGGTTAGCCGGTTTACAAGCCTATGAAAGCCAATTTTGCTTTCGAGTTTGATGTATTTCCATGAAAAACTTTGGTTTAAGTGAACATCATTTGTGTGTTTAGGGGCATCATCACTTAAGTTTCCATGTTGAGCTATTGGTTAGAAAAATGATACTAAATTGCAGGAATTAGTTGGCAAATTGAATTCGCATGATTGACAATCAACACTTCTGTCATTAGGGAATTGTCATTAAGTACCTTACAGAACAAACACTATTTCTAGTTCGTCCTGCACAATGACGATCACTAAAATGCTTGATGAACATTTGTCATTAATAGTGCAAGGATACAGGTGATCCCCTCTATCTGATAAATGATGTCATGAAGGCGTGCATAATTGATGAGTTTTTTCTGGTGAAGGACAAACTCAAAAGTGGTCTATTATGATACAATGTATCATGAAAGGTTATTGTGTTTTTTTTGCTTTGACATCTTCCTGCAAAGCAATGGCAAAGTCGTCAAAGCAAGAGAATAAAAACATCCTTTCAAGACGTCTATTTGGACTACTCATACCCTACTCAGACACTGTCTTTATCTTATTTTTCTGTATGTGTGTATGTTAGTACTGGTTATTGCCTCCTTTATCCGAAGAATCCCTCGAAAGGTGCTAGGGTACAAAGGCATCTATGTACACTCCCTATCGGGATTAATGGAGATGTGTCACTATAAACGTATACATGTACATGTATTATTCCTCACCCAAATCAAAGGGAGTGCTACATGTAGGAAACTAGGAAATTTGTCATCATGGTGGAGGAAGCCGAAGGACTCGTAGAGAACCATGGGCCACTCCGCGGAAATAGACAAACCAGAGAGTTTCTCTCTTTAAGAGAAGCTCTACTGTGATAGTCGATTTTGGCATATTTTAAGTAAGTAAGTAAGAAGGTAAATTTTATTTAGAGTCAGAATATATAATATACATGTACATAACATAACAGACAAAACATGAGCTCTGGTGAGCTCTTTAACCGACTATTTTTTTACACCGTTATTGCACAGGCACTTGTTTCTGTCAATGTGGGGTTTACATGTACTATCCATACCAGTTTTTGTACTGGTATGGATAGTAAACCCCACATTGACAGAAACAAGTGCCTGTGCGTTATTGATAGGATTTCAAACTCCTGAGACTTATCAATGACATCACGAATCTTGTGTTGCGTTATTCTAATTGGCTACTATTGTCCAGTTTTTCCCGGTATTTACCAACACCGGACTATAATCAATACTAGTATTGACTGGTTCTTTGCCATAGGCCAACATTGTCCTTGGATTGTGGTCAAGAGTCTTGACCGTCATGCCAATCGGAATTCACTATAGACATAAATATATTCTGATTTGGCTGCTAAATCTTACGCTTACCAAATGTTTATCAAAGTCAAAGTGTTCTGAAAAAATCACATTCAACACGTGCAGTCGCAAAATGTAAACTTCCGTTTTAAAAACTGGTCCCTAAACAAATACTGGTATATTAGACTGGTTCTCTGTCCTTCATCTGTTTGGCTTTGACACCCGTATGTTGCAAGGACCAGCCTACTGGTATATTAGCCTCCCTTTATACGTAGAGCTTAACAACAGTAACTCTCTCATTTATCATCATTCTGTTTCCGAATGGAAAAAAAGTTTGTCTAGTACCACAAAAAAATATACTACCAAGATGAATTAGAAGGAACATGAAACGCAATGAACAATATCTTAAAAAAATAAAATATCTTAAAAATGGAAATAAATTTTATGAAATGTGTATCCCTCCGCACTTTGAAGAACACTTGCCGGTGAAAATTCAATAAGGGGTGGCCTGTTGCAAGTTATTTTTTTTTTGCCCCTGAGTTTGCATGCATCGGCATGATGTATTTGTCACTGGACAACACACAAAAAACAACCAATCTCACCAACGTGTCTACCCTCATCACCCACCCCACCCCACATAACCTTAATTACTATTCAATTTTAATAAATATTTTCATATTAAACTTTTATAAAAGTCAAGTTAGCAATAGGATAAGTATCCCAGATTACTGAGTGGTTAGCATTGTCATGATTATTAGTCTCAAATAAAAATAATTATTAGTTTTTTGACTCTATAGACGTGAACTTGACGTACAGAGAAAACTGACAGAGCGGTGCGTATCCGTTATTTGCACGTCAAAGGAACCGGCTAAGCAATCGTATACATATCTATTTAGGGGCCAGCAGATGTCCACTTCCGGGTGCGGGATTTTCACGCTGCTTTGAAGGCCAATTGGTGAAATTCGTCTGTTATCTGCTCTTTGGTTGTTGTTTTCTCTTTGACCTATTCCCCATTTCCATTCTCAATTTCACCATATACGAAGTAAATTTTTTTATAACTTCATTTAAGAATTGAATGCTTCTTTTTGTAACTTTATTGGGGTGTTAAAGCGTTGACCGAAGTACATTTTGTATGAAGCGCGGAAGCGCTTCATTCTAAAAATGTGCGCACGGTCAACGCTTTTACAACCCTATGAAGTTACAAAAAGAGGCATTCAATACTTATCAGTAATTACATTTTTTAGTTAGGATAATGAAAACACTATTTAAATCAAGTTTTTATTTAATTTACCCATGCACTTTTTTATGGGACCTCGTGTCATCATGAATGATACGTTTTATTGTGTAATGCAATTGCTAAAAGAATAACACGTGATGTGCAGTTAGCCAATCAGAACAACGTATTATAATAAAACATACATCTAATGTAATTATTGACACATCATGTTTCTAACCAAAATATTTTTGTTTAATTGTGTTAAATAACATATGAAAAATAAATGCAGATGACGTAATGTATATATCCACGCACTGTATGAAATACCAGAGTATCAAAAGACTTCGAGATATCAGTATAAATTCAATATGTAACACCAAATGCCAATCGTCTGACAACAAACCATGCTAGGTATCCTTACCAAACACTAAGATAAGTAATCTCAGTCTTACAGTACTGAATTATCCCATCTAGTTCACATCGTATCTTGTCCTGTACAGTATAATGGAGTTATTACAGACATTTTATTTTCTGTTTATCATCTTTGAATATAAAGTTTTTTGTACCGATCATGATATTCATTCGGAAATGTTGCGGTTGGAAACTGAAATGCATAATCGCTATGACAGAGCTGCGAATGAAATTAAATTCTTAAAAGAGCAAATGAAAGACTGTAAATGTAACCAACAAACCAACGGAACAGAATCTAACCGTGAGTAGAATTTAAAATTCTCCCAATGATTCATTATAACAAGGAAAGCTGGCTAGTGCAATCTTTGTATAAAAGTGACACCTAACATCCACGTATTCCAACATCAGTCTGAATTCCGATAGCAAAAAATCTTATTCGGAAGACTCCGTATACATACTATTAGTACTTTATTGTAATTATATTACAAAATATTGATCACATGATGCTAGTATTACTAGACTTTCAATTGCTTTTCATCAATCCAGTCTATCATCTAAGCCCAAGAATTGCATCAAAATGATGTTGAATAAATAGTGAACTTATCTCCTGCACCACTTAGAAAACACCATATTTTCAATTTAAACTGTCACATCAATTATATTATGTTAGTTCACAGACACCACATGGTTGTTCTCTCAATTTATAGGTGACAATTGTTGCAAGAAGGGACAAAAATGGAATACACAATACCAATCAAGAAAAGATCTTTTTAAATTAAAGAAAGGGGGAGGGTCATCCCCCAAATGTGCCTGTGCATTTTCCTAAAACTTTTAAAGTTTTACAATTTTGTTTTTCAAACATCTGTTAGTTAAGTAATATTATCGGTCGCCTTATCAGTATGAAATGACAGATTTATAGCCCTACTTAACCATTTTATAATTGAGAGAAGATATGAAATTTTAACTTTCTTGTGCATGGATTCAGGCCGACTGTACTGGTCTATATATGTGTTCAACAAAAGACAGATAACGGTAAACTATATCACAATATAATTCGTTTCAAGCTTAAGATGTCTATGGGCACGCATAGTATTGCATACAATTAGTGGTAACTATTAAAAATTGTGTAAAAAGTCTTCTAAAATACCAGACTTAAAATTGTATTCGCCAGATGTGCGTTTCGTTACTAGACTCACTATATATATATATATATATATAGTGACGACGCTTGAATTCAAAGAGTATAAAAGGATAGTAATTTTACGCTGTAAATGAGATACCAATCACTAAAATTTAACTTGTTTTCTTGTATTCCTGTAGATATATTTTTTTAAATTAAGTTTGTTATGCTAAATATAACAAGAATGGAATTTCGCTACATCTTCGAAAAGGATGAAAAAATGTACATGTGTTTTTTCTGTTTTGTAGAAGACAAACGACTCTTAATAAATGCTCCTACTGACACACCAGGATCACAAAAGATAGCATTTTATGCCCATCTATCTACAAATATCGATCACTTGGGCAATCATCAGCCAATAGTATTTGACAAAATCAGATTGAACCTTGGAAATTCATATAAATCCGATGACGGCGAATTCGTTGCCAGTGTTGACGGGACTTATTTCTTCATCTGGACAATCTCTAATAGTGATGGTACAACTATGCAGTCAGAATTAGTCGTTAATGGTCAAGTCTTTGGACAAATTATCAGTGATGCAGCAAATCATGCAGATTGGGCAGTATCAACGGCGTTTGCAATCGTTTCACTGCAACCAGACGATCGTGTATGGATCCGTTCAGGTGTTGTGCATACTGGCCATGTTAGTGGAACTGGGTTTGGAACATCGTCATTTGCAGGATTCCGCCTGTGATAAACCGGCACAAAGTATTAAAACAATGCGTTTCTATTGTTCTCTTTATTCAAGTTCAGCAAAACACTCTATTTGGTTATAATTATAACAAAAGAAGATGTGGTATGATTGCCAATGAGACAACTCTCATAGATAGCCTGTGTGTCATTAGTTAAAAGATACCTTCCTTCTTTTTTTTTTTTTTTTTGGCAATGTTATATCAATCATCAATATCAGCAACGGAAGGTCTTGTTGTTTTAGTATTTTGGGTGCTGAGCCTTTTATGTTAACTTGAATGTACGAAGTACTTCAGTATTTTTTAGTAAACGGAGTAGATAGTATCATGTAAATTGAGGTTGTAAACATACATACCCATTTTAGTGCAAACCTTAACTTAAGTATTAGATAAAAATGGACAGAAAATATAGTAATTAAAATCTACCCGAGCCTTTCTTATATAAGAAGATGAATTTTGTTGTTGTTCTATTTTTAAATTCATGAGTTCCATTTACTGTCCATGTGTCTGTGTGCTGAATTAAAGCCGATTACAGTATACATTTTTTCATAATTTTATGGTGGATCCGATTTGGGTATGCAAATATATTTAGGTTTTCGGGTCCTCTTTCTTACAGGACTACATACATCTTGTTCCTCATAAACCAGCTTTTGATTTATTCTAATTTATAACCGAAATTCCGGAAGATGACGGGTTACAGAAATCCGTTAAAATATCCACATAGAGTTTACTTGCATGGGGTCAAGTATTTTTGGGACATGGTCGCAGCAGTCCTTTTCAAAATCCAATGATGCTTTTTTCATATATATTTTTGTTTTCAGGTACTTCAATGCATTGTTGTGCAACATATTTTAACTATCTGCATTTTGTTCTTCTTTAAACAACCTTTCGACTGATGTATATTGCAGGATTAAGGTCTCAGTAGTCCGTTAAAAATCCCATATAGGTTTTTTTTCAAGTATATTTCGGTTTTCGTGACCTCTGCAACCTTCCATGTAGGTTTCGTGCATTTTCGTTAATATTAATAATCATTTCTTATACCTATACCAAACCTATTGCAACTAAAATTTTCAATTACAAACACGTTTTGCAGGATCTCGATATTGACGACTTCAAGTCTAAACCTCCTGATTGCACTTGTGCTAGTTCCCAATTCACATATAATCCTGCTGGCCACGTTATTACCGGTGACCTCAACATTGTTAATAACACTTCTCTACGAAATGTGTTATCGAAAGGTCCGAAATGTCGTGAGCCTAGATCCATCAATTGGAAATACAACTTTAAAATTTTGATGGATTCAGATGAGCATTATGCCAGGCAATGGGCTAAGCGCGATAAGGAAGACGTAGACACTCTTTCCGGATGGATTAAGGCAGTGAGGTCGTTGATACAAATTAGAATTAAAAAACTGAATGGGTCTATCAATGCCCATGCTACGTCAATCTTTAAAGACCCAAATGTTGCAAAACACCTATCCTACCTCCATGACAAATATGTTGTTGTCCCCGCAGATAAAGCCCCAAACAACATCGTTTTTGTATGTAAATCTCATTACATTAACTGCTTGATACACGAATTAGGTATTGACAATTCACTTGGAAACTCAACATATACCCTCACGACACTTACCAAAGAGGAAATCCTGGATAATCATAGGTCTGTTCTGTGTTCCTTTGGAATTTCAACCAAAGATGAAGAACTGGATCTGCCATCACAATATTGGATACCTAAACTACATCAGTGTCCTTACAAACAACGGTATATTGCTGGGTCTTCCAAGTGCTCCACCAAACCTCTTTCGAAATTATTAACATATATTTTATCAGCAATCAAAGACGGGCTTCAAAGTTATTTTGAAACTGCCTATTCTAGAGGGGGCGTGAATCAGATGTGGATACTTAAAAATTCAAAAGATCTTTTAGAGTACATACAATCTAACTCTCTTTCATCTTTTAACAGTATTAAAACATTTGACTTTTCTACTCTGTACACTAGTATTCCACATTCCAAATTAAAAGACAAATTGAAAGAGTTGGTATTGCTTTGCTTCGTAAAAAAGAATGGGCAACGTAGATACAAGTATCTTGTCTTAGGGAGGGATAAATCCTACTTTGTAAAGGATCACTCTGATTCGAACAAAAAATTCTCTGAAACTGATATTATCAAGATGCTTGATTTCTTGATTAACAACATACAATGTATTTGTTACGTTCGGAGGACGTGTTTTTCAACAGACTGTCGGCATTCCAATGGGAACAAACTGTGCCCCTCTACTTGCCGACTTGTTTCTTTATTATTATGAGGCTGACAATATCCTTTAACTCTACTTTTCGCTATATAGATGATGTTCTCTCACTAAATAATTCAAAATTTGGTGACTATGTGGAACGCATCTATCCAATCGAGCTAGAGATAAAGAATACTACAGATACAGTTAAGTCGGCCTTCACTTACATCTAGAAATTGACAATGAGGGTCGCTTGAAAACAAAACTTTACGACAAAAGAGATGATTTCAGCTTTCCAATTGTGAACTTTCCATTTCTAAGTAGCAACATTCCAGCAGCACCTGCATACGGGGTATATATCTCCCAATTGATACGATATTCCCGTGCTTGCATTTCCTATCATGATTTTCTTGATAGAGGGTTGCTGCTCACAAGGAAGCTATTAAACCAAGAGTTCCAAATGGTGAAGTTGAAATCATCCTTTCGTAAATTTTACGGACGCCATCACGAGTTGGTTGACCGTTATGGAATAACCGTTTCACAAATAATATCGGATATGTTCCTTACGTCGTAACTACAATCCCCTTCCCTTTCATGAATGTGACCTACCGAATTAGACTATTTACTGGATTTGTTATCACATAAGCAACACGACGGGTGCCGCATGTGGAGCAGGATCTGCTTACCCTTCCGGATCACCTGAGATCACCCCTAGTTTTTTGGTGGGGTTCGTGTTGTTTATTCTTTAGTTTTCTATGTTGTGTCGTGTGTGCTGTCGTTTGTTTGTCTTTTTCATTTTTAGCCATGGCGTTGTCAGTTTGTTTTGGATCTATGAGTTTGACTGTCCTTTTGGTATCTTTCGTCCCTCTTTTTTTAACTACATAGAAAATAGAAACTATGAAGTATAACAATATAACTGGAGTGTAAGTTTTGCTCCACGTTGTTAAGAGAGAATATGTCAACTAAACCTTATAATGCGCTAGCTGAGGAGACGGATTCAGTGGTTGGGGTGGATACAAATATGGCCCAAAACAATTATTGATTAAAAATTTAAACAGATAGAGCGCAATCTCTTTGTTTATATACATTTCTTTTTTTAATGTATATATTTGTATTCATTTTTTGTTTGTTTTCAGTGTTGGCTGCGACAAAAATCCGTATGAGCTATAATATCCGTTCAAAGGAGTGTACGCCTTCATCCGATAAGAGTCTTAGTATTGAATAAGAGAGAACTTTAGTTTCAACACGTGTAAATGGTATAGCTATTTTTGCGTGTTTTTCTTTTTTTATTGGGGGGGGGGGGGGGGTTACACCCGTCCTTGTGTTTGATTCAAATGTTATCATAGTTAGTTGGGTTACTTCGACCTAGTATTCACATTAAATAATATTTTTTTTTCAATTTATAGAATTTTCGAACTATAACTTCAAGCTTCCTTTAAAAAAAAAAGTGAAAAAATAATTATCCCCAAACAATAAAACACACTCTGTACACTGGCAAGCTGTGAGGCAACATTCAACTACCAACCAATAGACCATGCAGCATATTTACACATACACAGCATTTGTAATAATGTACGTCCTATGCCGTTTCACTTATCTCTAACCCTTTAGATATGACTTTGCTAACTGGTGCCGATTGTTTACTCCTCGAAACTCTCTCCATATCTGCCGCTTCACCGAGAAATACCAGACTGCGAAGCAGAATCAAATCTGGCCAAAATATGTACTGGATTTGTAATACTATTTTCGTTATGTCGACGATGGAGTCTTAATTTATTTTCATCTGGATAAGAAATTTACTTTTTCACACATTTTGTCTCGAGCATTTTGTAGCAATGGATTTATAACAAAAATACTAACTGCATGTAGCTTACAATAAGTTATTTACTCTCGTTCTTGGCTGGCTAGTACATGTTTTAATCATATCTTTATCTAGTTATGCGATTAAACTTAAAAGTTTAAAAACACTATTGCAGTGGCAGATACAGCCGGGGGGGGGGGGGGGGTCCGGGGGTTGGAACCCCCCTTTTTTGTTGGCCGATCAATGCTGGATGCATTTGAATGGGAGCATATAGTTGACCCCCCCCCTTTACTCTGGGTTGGGACCCCTCTTTTTAAAATGGCTGGATCCGCCACTGTATTGTAAGATTTTAAAATGTTTGAATTGAAAGGTCAACAACCTAAAAGAGTGAACGAATAACTGTGTAATAAATTAGCTTCAACAAAAGAGAAAAGGGAGAGGACAGAGGCTATTCAGGACTAAAGGTATAGGATCGTATATGTCAAAAGACAACCACATTGCACGAGGATGGAGTTAGACACAAGTATGATGATAAAAATATTTAACGTGTATCGAAACTTGAAATATGAGACAATTAATCAACCCACAAGTCTCTCAAAATGTTCTTTTTCCTTACTTTATAGCCAAACATCAGTACAGTAATTCTTAAAGTATCATACATAGTATATACTATATACAACTGCTGATGTAAATGAAAATGCTCAGTATGACTATAACTTGAAATGATGTACTAATACTATGACAAATCAAGTCTTCAGTCAGTGCTATATTATTTTTAAAACAAACACACATTATCCCTCGGAAAACAGGTCAGACGAGGAAAGAACAAAGTCTTTGACTGTAAGCAGTTCAGCATTGTAAACACTTGTTCGCCTCTCCTGTCGACTACAATATCGATCACCACTCGATATTCGATTACATTGATTAGTGGGTTGTAAGATTAATAGTATATTACAGAATGAAGAAATACTTATATATGATATATAAAAAAAAAGATGTGGTATGACTGCCAATGAGCCGCAACTCCAACTCTTCAACATTTATCAAATGACGTCGAAGTTAAAACTATATTTCACTGTAAACTGACCTTCGTTATTTTTGTTCATAACGACCTAGTTTGTTTTGAATGAAAAACTGTAACGTAAAGCCTCGGTCACACCTTACCGGATGGCACTAAAGCCTCGGTCACACCTTACCGGATAGACGTCCGTTGAAAGTTTTGAACATGCTCAAATTTTCCACCGAATAAAACGGACGTGTAACGGATGCATAACGGACACACACCGGATATGCAACGTACGAGAAACGGACACGTACCGGAGAGAACGGATGTCGAACGTACATCCAACGGAAGAGTACCGCATAAAACGGACACCTAACGGAAGCGTACCGGATAAAACGGATGAACAAGATATACGGAAAAATCAAAGGCGACAATAGTAATACATGTAAATCGCATATATATTCAAAATGTTTCTGTGTAACTGGTTTTGGTTTATTCTTCAAAATTCCGCCAAAGGTCAGTGTCTGGCCTGAATAAGAACTGCTTGATAGTGAAGACTTGCCTATACTCTAAGGATCGATTATAAATAATAAGAATTCATGAACCTTAAGAAATCTGACATAACAATAATTGGCATTTCTGACGCGAAATTTTCAATTTGCATTTATCCGTTTCAGATCCGTTCATCGTCCGTTTCATCCGTTATACGTCCGGTAGAAGGCCGTTTCTCATCCGTTCAACATCCGTTTTATCCGTTAAACGTCCGGTAGAAATCCGTTGGTGAATTTATCTTCCAGACCTCCAACGGATGTACAACGGACACGTAACGGATACAAAACGGAAACGAAACGGACGAGTACCGTACAAAACGGACACCTAACGGACGTTCAACGGACATTTTATCCGTTGGACGTCCGTTCAAAGTTTTGAACATGCTCAAAATTTTCCACCGGACAGAACGGACGCCGACGGATAAAACGTACGCTTAACGGACATGCAACGGATATGGACGGACGTCTAACGGATAAGAACGGACGTCTAACGGACATGAACGGATTGAAAAAAAGTTATCCGTTAGGCGTCCGTTCGAACTATCTGGTAAGGTGTGACCGAGGCTGTACGCTTAAAAATATGGACGGACGTCTAACGGACATGGACAGATTGCAAGAAAGTTATCGGTTAGGCGTCCGTTCGAGCTATCCGGTAAGGTGTGACCGAGGCTTAACGGACGACTAACGGATGAAAATAAAAGTTGTCCGTTGACAAAATTGTTATCCGTTGGGAGTCCGTTGATGCGCTGACCGAATAAAACGGACGCGTAACGAATGCATAACGGACACAAACCGGATATGCAACGTACGAGAAACGGTAACGTATAATTTACAACACAGAAAATGTACGTTTTTTCAAATTTGTTATTATCATTAAGCCATAAAGTTCCTTTTTAAAGTCATCCTCTCCCTATCACCCCATCGACTATCAAATCGTCACTCCCCTATTGCTATTTTTGTTAAAATGTCTAAGGTTCATGTCTGATATTAAGTGCATAAACTCTCTGTAAAATTTCCATAATCGATGTTACAAATGCTGGGTTTGATATGACACCTTCTCATTCTCAATAACCGATAATCTTTGTTGGTGACTCACTGTTAGATATTTGCTTAGGCACTTCATTTTATACGGCGAAAAATCTATACAGAGTATAATTGTACAAATTTAAGATTTTTTACTTTTATTATACATGTAATATACCTAAATATTTTTTATTATAGCAAATCAAACTGAGGTGGCTCATAGAAACAATGAACATGTGCAGAGACTGAGGTTGAAGAATGTATTTTCGATCTACAATACTCGGAAATTTCGTCTTTAAAGACTTTTAATTTATGTTACTTTCTTACTTATCTTGCAAGTGTTAGTTAATATGTGATTTTATGTTTCCCTATTTGTGAAATCTCTGGTTGAGGTTGATAGTTGTTTCCAGTTGTTTCGTTGTGAGGCTCATACAGCCGTGAGTTTGGTTTTGTCCGGTTTATGAGTTTCTCGTTACCTTGGAGTTCAGTATTTTTGTTAATACATGTTTTGCATGGGCGATAACTCATGATGCCTTAAGAATTCTACTAGATAAATCTGGTTTCTGCTGGTACAGTACAAAATCGTTTTAATACAATAAGCAAAAATGAACAGATTATGTTAAAAATTAATGATACTAACGTATTCTTCGCATTATATCTTATACGAACGTTAATGGTGAAATGGATAGCTCCGTGAGGAAAAGAGTAACAAACGCCGGTAAGTATTCCTTTCATAGATTATAAGTTTGCATGAATGCTTCCGGGGAAGCAACTCTATTTGAAATTGGCTGCATTGAAAATAGAATTGTATTCATGAAAGGAAAAATCAGTATTTCATATAGATAATTTAATAAGAGAACTGCAATAAAATAAATATAACCGAAAATCGATGCTATTCAAGTGACTCTGGTAGGAGATTGCTGGTTGTTTGAAACTAAATGAAATTGATATATTTTATCCGATTTACGCTCTGACTCTCAGCTCTGACTAAAGTAAACAGAGCACCACCAATTTAATTTTGCATTTTTCGGATGGTACTGACTAAATAGGATATAACATAAGAAAAATTATCAGACAAATCAAACGATCAGAACTTACTATAATGGAATCATATGATGCAGTATGGGGAATGCATTCACGAAACACTGGACTACAAAACGATCTATGGTCAGACAAGAGAAGATTCTTGTTAAAACTGGTTAAGTAAGACATGAGAGAGAAAAACACGCTGTACAGTACATATCGAGACAAATATATTATTTTAATAAATAACAATAACATTTGCATGCGTTGTGTAAGGGAAGATTTCACACAAGAAAATATGTCTTTTCGAGGGTGAACAAATCTTCGCACGACCCTCCTTTTTATAACATCCTACTAGTATATTAAAATGCATTTACGTTTGATAACCAACTATTGCACCTTTCAAATAAGTTCCTATACGTGAACCACTGAAATGTGTCTTCTATAGCTCATTCCGAGTTTCATTTATAAATATAACTGAAATGGATATCTTTTTTTAAGACAAAAATGGCGGCACACCCCTACCAAAAAATAAAATATGGAAGTAACCCCCCTTTCCTCCCCCCTCCGTGAGTTTCTAAACGTTTTAATAGTTTACCTGACACAAAGGGTCATGAGAGCTTTTGTCATTACTTACCGCTCGTTGTCCGTCGTCTGTAAATTTTTCGTCAAAAAATAGTCTCTAAATGAAACTGTCTAAAAATAGAACATATAGGGTAGCTACATTATCAATTTGTATCTCTAAAACTAAAGCAATTAGAGAAAAACTGAGAGTGTTCAAATGGTAAGCATTACAAGTTCTATCTACCGTGAAAATTTTGGAATCTGTTTTGGAAGTATTTCCCTTAAAATGTAGATTTTTCAAAACTGTCCTTGATATTGTTTCTAGAACTCTACTATATCAGCTATGTTACAAGTGTAAATTGCAAAAGACAATCAGCATGACAAGATGTATTCACCCTGTAAATAAGAGAAAATCTAACTACTTGTTTTGATTAAATTGGCTCTATAATACTAAAATTATGAAAATTTTGTTATAACATATATAAAAAAAGACGCAACCATGGAAAAAACGAAAAAACACGAAAACCTGAATAAAAGTCAACCGAACATTAGAGACTGAGCAACACAACCATAACGAAAAACCGGTGTTGATCTCAGGTTCTCGGGAAGAGTAAGCAGATCCTGCCCCGTATGTGACGCTCTTTGTGTAAGTGCAAATTTAGTGTCAGTGATGAAACAATTCAAAATAAATTTTAAAGAGCCTCAATAGGTGAGAAAATGATTGAACATTTACAACTATATATAAACGATTTTTCTCCTTCCTTTCTTAGATTCAGACCAGATAAATATGAGTACAGATTTGGAATATGAAAATCTTCAGGATGAAGAAGGAGGACATCGTGGTGGATGGTTCGACAAACTGTAAGTTTTAATTTTAACACATCTGCCTTTATGTATATGTTATCTGCTTTTTTTATTCGGGATTTTGTCTATTTGACTCATTTCCTGTTTTATGCCCATTTTATATAAAAAGAAAAGTGGCTGAGTTTCGTTTGCATGCAAGTTGCGAAGCTATCTTTTGAAAACAGTGTGAAGATATTCAACATGTTTAAGCGAAAAATGAAAAAAAGAGACTCGTTACCTCCACCTTCTTAATTATTTTTGCGGTTATTGAAACATACGAGTTTTGAATTATGTGAATGTTTTGTATAGTGTTTATACCGAAACCAGGCTACAGTATCCTTCCCTCAATGGAGCAAGATATTAAAGTGTGTGTGTGTGGTTATTTTTTAAAGATATGTTTTATAAGTTGAGCTTTAATTGACTGGCGATGGAAACACACTTACAATAGAATAAACCACATGAATGTTTTATTATGTTACCTCTTTTAATTAGAGTAATCACAGATTCAGAATACAACCGACTGATATTTTCAGGGGTGGGGTGGGGGCGATGGGTCGGGTTGGAAGTGAATAACTTGGCATTGCAACTATGAAACGATTTGAAAAAAACTTGCCACATCAGCTTAAAAATTAATGCGCTGGTTCACAAAATATTGGAATAAATATCCACACAGCATTATCTCAAACAAAATATGAAGACAAACATGTATTGAGTACCATTGATGTCAAATGCTTCAAAGCCAACATCTGGAATTAATGTCCACACACTAAATGTTGACTGATTTGTTCTATACACAAGAGTGATATTTACTTGGAAGCAGAAAACCAACATTAAATTTTAAACTACGAATGTGTATCAGAATGTGCGCAATAAGAATATTCAGTATTTGTTGTATTGTAATATAAATATTTGAAATTTGATTTGTTCCGAAAAAAAATCACATGTTTAACTTTATTATCAAAGACAGACTGAAACCGGCAGTTAAACCTTTCTCTCACCCCCCCCCCCCCCCCCCCCCAGAAAAACAGACATCCAAACACCTCAATCCTTTGTGACGCATTCATAATAGTAAGTCAAATATGTCTGCTCAGTATTGACGAAACTCGATGACTTAATGAAGTATATCAATCTCGGACTTGTCCTCGGTCGATATACCCTTTTTTAGTTCAATATATCTTTGTATCAACCTTATACAAAGGCTATATAAGATAATGAGGAGTATCAGAAGTTCGGAACGTTCCAAATGTTTTATTTATTAAAATATATCATGAATTCATAGGGTTAAAAATCAACAATATATCAATGTATATAAAATAAAGAAGAAAGAGTACTCTGAAGCTCAGTCAAATCAATGTTCCTCGTGGAATTGAAGCCTATAGGTAAAGTAAAAAGAACATACTAACCGAGATGTAACCATCACCGATATCAAATATGTAACTAATAATACACGTACATTTGACTTGGAACAGTATTCTAAATATGACAGTTCGCCTTTTGAAGAAAATTTGTATCCATCATATATACGTAAAAACGTATACAAACCTGCTTTGCTGTTTCCTTGGTGTACTGATGATTAAGCAGCTTAATAGGCTTATGGTATCATCTCGTTACCTTGCAAAAGGTATCAACGAAATTATTCCATCTGGAACTCTAACACAGAATTATGTAAATTGGCTTACAGTTTATTTACTTTGCATAGTTTTATATTAACAAATCGATTAAAAAAATAAAGTCAAAACGTGCGTTGTTGTAACACCTTGGTTGTTAATATGCAAGTCACGAATTTCAATTACGAAGCAAATTATTGTTTTACGCAAAAAGAAGATACTACGGGGAAAGCTTTGTTACAACTATATAACATTCCTTCCAATCGTTATCACAAAGGTTGAATCCTGCAAATCCACAAAAATCTATTGAATATATATTCTGTACTACTCTAAGAAAACAATAAAAGATAAATCCCAGAGGTTTAAAATGGAAGCCCTTCTTAGCAAGTGTTTAACATTGCGATGATATTACCATATGTTATGTTTTTAAATGATAATTACCAATATCTGTGTGTTTCCCTTTTCCTTTTGAGTATGATGTTTTCTGTCGATTTAGGAATTTCTATTATTTCATCAGTAACTTTTTTTCATTTTTTTGAATTTTGAGTTACTTGGCAAAGAAGGAAATATCCTATTTATCTCTAGACCAGATGTCAACATTTGATTCGCTTTCTGAAAATATCAGTTTCAGTTCTTCAGCAATCTATCATTCTACAAATGCGGTTAACTCAGGTTTTGAAAATAACAGGGGCCCACTTGCATATGCCCCTAAAATTTGGTACGGGCTGCTAAATATTCTGCTTTTCTTGTATAGAAGTATACATATTGGCTACAGAATTTTAGCTGTGGGCTACCATGCCAAAATTGTAACTTCAATCCCTGGGTTTTATTCCAAAGAGAAATCTAAAGCCCTCATCTTTTCTTTAAGACTATATCTGTTCATTCTTTCTTTTCATTTAATTGACGTGCCCCTACATAAAAATAACAAATTGGAAATTCTCAAAATGAAACTTGATGACATGCTTTTATATTAAATCAAAAGAGGTATCCAAGATACTGAATGCGAAAAATCGTTATGCTATGGTCTCGGTTGTAAAGTTCGCTGTGGTCTAGGTTGTATATATTTCATGATTCTCCGATATTGAGTGTTGTTAAAACGTTCCATGTTAACTAGTTATACAGGAATGATCACGGAGGACGTGATATATCCTGAGATATCTTTAAAAAAAAATTTTAATTATGTAATAAAACTGTCATCGTATAGGAACTTAATAGGGATGTTTTGTAGATAAACTCGCATTTAAAAACTTCTATCGAAACGAAGAATAGATAGCAGTGTGACTTTTATATATATATACCTTATTTGAAATACTGTAGTAAATCATTTACCTACATAAAGATGTCGACGGATGTTACTAGTGACTTTAAAAAGTAAGTATTTTTATATGAAATTCTTACCTTTTTTTTTGAAAAAAAAAAACTTAACCATGGTCACTTTTTTTCCTTTTCCTGTCATACAAAAGTGTAGAAATCGACATTTTTTTTAATTTGAAATACAATACTTTTATTTTACAAATTTTAATGCTTGTTGTTTTGATGTATTCTATGTCATGTTTGCGTGACACCAATAAAATTAATGTTGGACTTAAACATGATAGTGTCACTTTACAATCTATGACAGACCCTGTAAGACTAAAATTATTACCAGTATTTGTGTTGAACGTTTAGAGTAATATTATAATATGTGAATTCGGTTAGATTGGATTTGTCGGATGCATTTTTTTGTTGTTGTAATACGCTTCAGATATTTTGCGACTTATTTTTAGCACACCTGGCCCTTTTCTCATCACTTTGCGTCCGTCGTCGTCCGGCGGCGTCGTCTGTTAACTTTTACAAAAATTTTCTCTGAAACTACTGGGCCAAATTAAACCAAACTTGGCCAAAATCATTATTGGGGTATCTAGTTTTAAAAATGTGTCCGCTGACCCGGCCAACCAACCAAGATGGACGCCATGGCTAAAAAATAGAACATAGGGGTAAAATTCAGTTTTTGGCTTATAACTCAAAAACCAAAGCATTTAGAGCAAATCTGACAGGGGTAAACTTGTTTATCCGGTCAAGATCTATCTGCCCTGAAATTTTCAAATGAATCGGACAACCTGTTGTTGGGTTGCTGCCCCTGAAATGGTAATTTTAAGGAAATTTTGCTGGTTTTGGTTATTATCTTGAATATTATTATAGATAGAGATAAACTGTAAACTGCAATAATGTTCAGCAAAGTAAGATTTACAAACAAGTCAACATGACCGAAATTGTCAGTTGACCCCTTTAGGAGTTATTGTCCTTTATAGTCAATTATTTAAACCATTTTTCGTAAATCTTAGTAATCTTTTACAAAAATCTTCTTCTCTGAAACTACTAGGCCAAATAAATCCAAACTTTGCCACAATCATCTTTGGGGTATCTAGTTTTAAAAAATGTGTCCGGTGACCCGGCCAACCAACCAAGATGGCCGCCATGGCTAAAAATAGAACATAGGGGTAAAATGCAGTATTTGGCTTATAACTGAAAAACCAAAGCATTTAGAGCAAATCTGACATGGGGGTTAAATTGTTTATCAGGTCAAGATCTATCTGCCCTGAAATTTTCAAAGGAATCGGACAACCCGTTGTTGGGTTGCTGCCCCTGAATTGGTAATTTTAAGGAAATTTTTCTGTTTTTGTTATTATCTTGAATATTTTTATAGATGGAGATAAACTGTAAACAGCAATAATGTACAGCAAAGTCAGACCTAAAATTAAATCAGCATGACCAAAATGGTCAATTGACCCCCTAAAGAGTTATTGTCCTTTATAGTCAATTTTTAACAATTTTCATAAATTTGTAAATTTTTACTAACATTTTCCACTGAAACTACTGAGCCAAGTTCATTATAGATAGAGATAATTGTAAGCAGCAAGAATATTCAGTAAAGTAAGATGTACAAACACATCACCATCACCAAAACACAATTGTGTTATGAATCCATCTGCTTCTTTTGTTTAATATTCACATAGACCAAGGTGAGCGACACAGGCTCTTTAGAGCCTCTAGTTATTTATGTTATATAATCATAATAATACATCAAATAGCAGTTGAATTTTGAAACGGGTTTATTTAAGTTACAGATAAATATACATTAACGAAAATGTTAAGCTGTAATATTATGTAATGCTTCTCATAATTGGATAGCAAATTGATTTGAACGTTATGAGAAAGAAAGATTTTTAGGAATATTTTTGATATGACTTGAGAGGGTAATACAATAAAACGGCAACGTATCTATAAGGGGAAATACAGTCTTGAATATTAACAACGTAGAGCAGCAACTATTATGGATTGGATCTGGTGTTGGCTTGTGTCGAAGAAGCCCACAGATAGAGACTAAGGCGTGCTGTTTTCGGCGTTTGCGTCATCGGCAAAGATATATTAGTGACTGTATGTAATAAGGTCTATGCGTGGGAATCACTAATAGTAAGTTAATAATATTTGGTATACAGTTGTATGGTCATTGGTAAGTCTGGTTTCTGTGAAGATTTTTGGCCCCGACTCTCAGTCATAGTCGCATTGGTGTTTTACATGTTAAGTATGTGATTATAAAAGACGAAGACGTGGTATGATTGCCTATCCACAAGAGACCAAATAAAACTGATATGAAAAAACTTGAGATCACTGTCTGGCCTCCAACAACGAGTAGAATTCGTACCGTATAGTCAGCTGTAAAAGGCTACTAAATGACAATGTAAAAAAATCACTAATAGTAAGTCATATTTGTATCAAAAAGTAGCTATGTAATCTAAAGTCTAGAAAGGGATTTTTAAATATATTTCTTGACTATCAAAAAGAAGAAAAAAAAACGATGAACCTCTTCTCCCCTTTTAGCAGCTCAATAAGGACTTGTAAGATCAATCTCGCGCATGATAACAGTAACGTGACTGACTGGTTACTTAGGCGTCTACTCTTTTTTCATCGCTGTCCGTTTCGTCTTAAAAGAGGTTACATCTGTGAAAAATCAAGACAAGTCGAAAGTCATGTTATTTTCATTTTGGGTTGTTTGTATTGAGGAAGTCAACGTACAAACGTTTCTTCAAATGTTATATCATGCGCTTCTACTATTTTGAGAGGATGATATTGAATCATTATACGATGATTAATTCTTTATGCATATGATCTTAAATTACATTTTTTTACACAAAGACTTGACACGAAAGTCCAACCGTTTTTTTATGTATATTTGTGACAATAAAAATTACCACAATTATTTGTACACTTTAATTTAAACCGCAATTGTACTGCTCATCGGGGCGTCTTGATTGAGAAATAGAAATTGTTGTTGTTGTTATGTCATATCTAGGGTAAATAATGGTAAACAAAGGACTATTTTTGAAACTTGAAATTATTTCCGAATAATTTCACTTATGCTTTAACTAAATCAATGTTACTGTGGACAAAACATTTGTTCAAACTTAACACCTTTACAAATGTGTTTTGAAAGAATGTGAACCGTTTCTATTTTTAAACAAGACCTAAAATCATGTCTGTATGTTTATTTTGTAACCAATATAAAATTACAACTAGATTTACCTTAGATATCTGGTTTTATTCGGATGACCATAAATAGTTTTATAATTTATCTTATATCGTAAGTAATAAACTTGAAGTTCTTGTTGCTGTAGCATTAGTAAATGTCCCATAAATTATACTCATTGATTTAGACCCAATATTAACAAACAGATAATTGTTTGGAAAGAATAGATAACTTTTTTTTTCTCTCTCAAGGAGATGGTATACTTATACGATTCACACCAGGGGGTATAAATAACCTCTAGGTGACCGTATTCTAGTACATGTATTTGGTATTTTGTCACCTGACACCAACATTTATTGTCAAGAACAGTTGCTAGCCGTCTGTATATAATAATTACATATCAACGATCGAGAGCTGCTAACCGTATGTATATAATAATTATATATCAACGATCGAAATCAAGCGTGATCATCATCTGAACTTTTGTATTTTTCATCTCACCTAGTTTTGTCGCTTTGTGTCCGTCGTCCATGAACTATTTTTTAAACATCTTCTCTGAAACATGATACCAACTATCGATATAAAATAAGGAGATCACATTCGTGGAAAGGGAACGTAGTTGCAGCTACAACATAAAGAACATAACCTATATCATCTGTGAAACGAATATTCCGTAACGGTCAACAACTCGTGATGGCGTCCGTAAAATTTACGAAGGGATGATTTAAACTTCACCATCTGAAACTCTTTAGGAGCAGCAACCCTCTATCAAGGAGAGTACTCGACGAGAACCACCGACCTTCTATTTACAATTCTGGTCACTTAAGATTTAGAGTTGAATGCACATGGAATAAGTGAGGTCGAACTTTCAACCTCAGTGTTGACAGGCTAGTAGCGACTAAATGACAAAAGCATATAAAGAGGAAGGGCAAATATGAAGTCTACAACACAAACGACTGTAAACCAAGAAGTAGCCATTACTGTTTATCTTTACTCTTTTTTGCAGAAAGATTTATATAAGCGAAAAACAGTTTAAAAACTTATTGCGTTGTTTTAAAGGAACTACTTTTCTTACGACAAATAAGTACTACGAATAGGTATCTTAACTTAAATGGTTTTATGCACATTAGCCCAGATTCTCAACACTAATAAATTATAAATGCTGAATTTGGCAATACTACTCTTCCTCTTCAAAATCGTAGGAGTAATGGGTTCTTGTCTTTTCAAAGGCTCAGATAACCATCTTATGCCTCCTTCTAGTATCATATCAAGAAATTTGTCACCAAAATATACTTGTCTACATGAGATCGTGTTCCCATATGTTAATTGAATAATACGGAAGTGGAAACTCTAGATTATATCAAATACTAGAAGTTAAGATCTAAAAAAGCAACAGAACATACGGTGGTAGGAAAAAACTGCGAATTGTACTTTAAGCACTAGTATATGAATCTTTTAAAGTATCCATTATATTTCTTCAAAGTATTTAGAAGCAGTAACTACTAAAGATAAAGAAAATGATAAAGCTTTCAAGTCATGATTTGAAAATCCCAATGTGAACGTTTGAACAATGACAAGAATGGTATACTTGTTTATCTAATCATTGAATTTTACTCGTCGAGAGAAAGATGCGAGATCAAAAGATATATTTTCATGGAAACCGAATTACTTTACAATACTAAAATGCCAAAATAAGAAATGAATGAAACTACGATAAACTGTTAAATTGATAGAAGAATTGACGTCACGGGAATGGTTTTAAACAAATTTTAAAACTAATATCATGTGCAACAATTACATGTATATAACATTGATTAATTCGGCAGTTCGTATTTCGTCTACCTTAGGTTATAGAATTTCATCTATTTTGTACAGTTTTTACCAACTCATGCAGTTTTCGTCAGTATAATTGCAAGAATATCTTTTTACACGGCGTTATAAAAGCTTGAAAGTATTTTGCAAATGTTGTAAATAAATTGAATTTCAAACCTGGCTTAATGTTCAATACATTTACTGTACCGGTAAGTCATTTTGGCTACGGATATTTTTCAAAGTTAAATGTACAAAACATGAAACATAATATGGTTTTAAATTTGTTTTTACCATGAAAGATAAGCAATTACCAAAATTATGTATGATATTTTCATTTTCTTTTCTATTTTGACCATGTGAGTGACACAAATACATGGCTCATTAATTGCGTTTCGTTTTATAAGACTCTCAACAAAATAAGATTACATAATCAAATTAGTATGACAAAAAAAAACAACATCTATCTGCAAGCTACTTTACGTTTTTATACTATTTATAATGTGTCCCATTTGATGCACATTTTCTATGGTAATTGATGGAGAGATATAATTCGAAGTTATCATACAAAACAAGTAACAAGTACTTTATGTTATTCGATTATTTCCCTTGCTTCATAATAAATACTGTTAAACACAGGCACTTGCCTCAGAATTTGTTTTCCCTATATACCTTAATATAACACGTTATATAACGTATAATATGTTATATTAAGGTATAAAGGAGAAAAAAAAAATTTCTGAGACAAGTGCCTGTGCTGTTAAAATATAATTTTCTTGTACAACTTTAAAGTTAATATTTTAATTGTATTTGTACGCAAAATTAAATATGAAATTATAATGAAGTAAAGTTTGATTGTTTAAAAAGGTATGTTGACATGTAATATATCTGTTGAAAAATTGAATAAAGATAAAAAAAAAAAAAAAAAAAAAAGGTTTGTTGACATCTAGATGTGAGTAGGGTTTCAGTTTATGTGTTCTTATTCTTTTTGCTGTTTTGTGAGCATAGGCCTATACCATGATACCGCGCATCTTATACGAACTTAGTCAAACCTCAATTAAATTAACATAACTTGCATAGAAGTTTTTTCAATACCAAGAGACAGCAATTTTTTTCCAGAAATAACTGATTATCTAGATTACATAATGAAGAAATAGAAGCTTGAGCTTTTTAAGAAAAAAAATCCACCAACTTTTGCTGAAATCGTCAATCGATTGAACCAGTTTCCAGTTATTATCCTGTAAAGATGATTTTACTCATTTTTGCAGTAATAAAATAGATAGAAAGAAACTGTGAAATAGCAAAAATGTTTACTTAATCAGACCAACGAAAAATTAATTGTCTGAAATGGGCAATCGTTCAATAATAGAAGTAATTGGCCTTGGTGATGTTTTATACCCGATTTTGGCATTTTTTGTAGAAACAAATTTTTATTGAATGTTTTGGATCACAAAAGACAGATTAAATCTAGTTTCATCGTTTTCATTTTTACCCATCAGGAGAGTAAGAGTTCTTTATTGTGAAAAGAAGGAAATTGCAATAAGCACGTATGTTGAGCACACTATGATAAGATCAGTCTTCTAAAAAGTCAACTTGACAGATATTTTAGACTAGCTGACTCTGAAGTTATTGCCCCTGAATAACATTTTTTGCCCTTTAAAGGTCTTTTTTAGACAGAAATTATGATAGAGATCAACAAAGATATATGGCAAAAATGTTCAGCAAAACAGGATCTACATGTACAAATAAGTCAACATCTAGAAATCACGTATTTACTTCTTAAGGGAGTTATTGCCCATGAAAGATGATTTTTAACATTTTTGCGTATTTTGCAGTTACCATAATAGATAGAGAGAAATATTGATAGCTAAAAGGTTCAGCACAATACTATTTCAAATTAAAATCAACATGGCCTCATCATTTGTGTAAAGAAATTCCATAATAGTTCACGAAATTACGTCGGCGTCCGAATATATGGCGTCAATATGGCCATTTGGGTACAAGGGTTCGTGAGAACAATCTTCAATCCTGATAACATATGCTTTTAATTGGTTCATTCAGTAGAATTCTTGTAAGCAGTAATTATATATATCAGGAAATCCTCAAGATTTGCAGTCCATATGTAATGGTGTATGTATAGATATACATTATACTGGATTGAAATATCCCGCATAACATACAAATTACCCAGTCACGTCCACATGTTTTTGTTATAAGTATTTTATGTGTAACCATCTGATGAGTTTGACTTTTTTAACTGATTTTATAGTCCTTTCTCATGTTGAACTGTTACACCACTGTCCCAGGTTAGGGGAGGGTTCGGAGCCCGCTTACATGTTGAAACCCGCCATACTCTGAATGTATGTGCCTTTCCCAAGTTAGTACGGCGGCTTTGTGAAATATAACTTTTACCAGGTGGTTTGAATACCTTCATTGAGATGTACTTTACGGAATATAATCCACGCTCTTGAGGAAGTCCTTTTTTGATCAACAGAAGTAGTTCAAAGACGTACACTTTATAGTTTTTGCATATTGATTGCTCAAAGGAAAATACGTTCTGAATTACTAGTAGTACAGAATAGTACTTTTGAAGTGGGAATTCGTATGATATGCTTATATTCTCTAACCGATTACATGCCCGAATTCTTTCGAATTTTTATATAAGGAACTAAAAGAGGAATTTGCCAGTTTTTGAAATCTTTTACACTGTATTTGTATATTACATGCTGTGATCAACGTTTAAGCAATAAAAACTATTTCACGCATTAGAAAGTTCAAGGTCTAACTTAATAATAAGATATAATAAGCTACTGCAAAATTCAAGTTGGGTCAAGATGTTGAAGAACCTACTTGAAAAAATCATTATAGTACATATGTCATGTACCAATTCAAAAACCTTTGCAGTTAAATATGCCACTATGAGGTTTTGTTAATTAAAACGTTTGTGTACTAAAAAAAAACATTTTGTTAACTATCCTTTCATTCTCTTTTGTATTTGTAGCACTTTTTGTTTTTGTTTTGTATGGGTGTGTTTGTTTATTTCTGATTCTTTTTGGTTGCTACAATTACAATGTGGTGTTTATGTGTTTTTTGTTTTAATTTTCCTCTATAAATGAATAGTTGAATCTTTGAGACAAAATTTATCAGAATTAGTCCAAACAATCTAAAGTTGGCATTACCTTGTTTATTGCAACACTATCAACGTTATTAGTAATATTGTCAACAATATGATTTATCAATAGTTGCTTACACTTAATGCAAGATTTCACATAACGTAAGCATGTTTCTGTTAAGAAGGAAGTAGATGAAAGTAGAAAGGCAGATTGTATAAATCTGTTCTTTTGACCGTTTAAGGTTTTGAAACCCGATACATTTGTATGCACCTGACCTAAATGAATTGATACGATTTTCATAAATAATTGTGGTTCCCATAAACCTTTATGGGATAAGTAATTTTCACTTTCCGAAGTTTTGTCCTGTCAAGTTATGTTCCCGTGCATTTGGCATTTCTGCTGTGACTATTATATATGTTCACTTTTATGAATGCTTCTTTTATTTTCTAATAGTATAATCTGATGTTGTTGAGACACACAGACAAAACGCAAATATATTATCTTTCGAGTTTGATAGTTTCAGATTATTCGTTTTAGAGTTATGGGACTTTAGTCGTTAGAGAACTAAGAAGTTTCCCTTGCAGTCAGGATTCTACTTCGTCAAAATTATCTCCCCATTACGCCAGTTCATTTTCACAATCGTAGAAATGGAAGCCATTGTAGGGATGACGCGCTGCCAATTTTGCTCTCGGAAACCGATAAATTTATCCACATTGCACCATTACGATCCTTATATGTCAGTTGTCTTTTGAAAGACAAATGTATCAACTAGATAATGATCATCAGTTAATGATCTTGTCTGCATTTATTCAACTTAAAACTATTGTCTGATCGGTTGTCAGGTGGAATTTTCGAAAATTCATAAACATTTAAAAAAAATCTAATTAAATATTTCGTGGAAGGGCAGACTAGATTTTTTTAGTGGTTGAAGACTATAAACCCAAGTTTTCACACACAAAAAATTATAATTTTTCGAAGATATGCATTTTCATCATCCAACTTGAAAGACTGTCGTTAAGTACTTTCAGTAACAAAATATCTATTCGAACACACCTTCTCTGTTTTTGTGATTCATTAGTTAGGTATTTCACTTGACCCATATATTTCATCTTTTAGAACTATTTTTTATAATATAAAGTCAACCTGTAGCTTTGCTATATAAAGATGATAGAATCTGAAGCGAGACGATGTATGAAATATTCTTGCTTTGTACGATATCAAGACAAAATATTCAACTCAAACACGCCCTAACATAAAAAGGTGCACTCGATTTTCTCTTTTCGATACAATTGTTACCCATTTTTTGGAATTTTTTCTTGAGTCACATAATGGAAGGGCAGACACGAAAATTACTGAACTAATAGATTGATATGTTTTCCGTCCGTGGTAAATTTAAAAAAAAAATCGGAGGTTATGCATTTTCTACATCCAACTTGAAAGATACCCATGTCGTCGACTTGATATCTAATGGTTCTGCTTAACTATGTAATAAATAAATTGAAAACTTATGCAAATGGTGTTTTTAAAATAAAACACTATGTAATTGAGAAGAAAATTGTAATTTTGTTTGTTTCTATTAACTTTTAAAATTTTTTTTACTATAGTAAACATTACAGTAAGCATTTATCGCCTTCTCTAACAAAGAGCTTCGATTCTTTTGTTCTATTTCAAACGGGTTTTCGACTGCTTGTTTCTTGTAATAACACTTAAAAGTTTAAGAGTTTAATAGTTTGATAAGGCCTACAGTCAAAACTAGGCGTTTCCAAGTTATAATCAACTATTTCAAAAATGTAGTGTCGGATCCAGGGTGCGGGGAGTTCCGCGGGCTGGATCCCCCTTAATCCAGGGTTGGAGCCCTTTTAAGAATGACTGAATCCGCCCCTGCAATTTAATTATCATGATGATTTGAATTTGTATACATAAAAAGGAGAAATATTAAAATTGTTAAAACAAATTTTCAATGATAAGTCTGGCGGCCAAGATGCTGTTATAAATGAATACATTTGTTTGATTCAAATACTTGCAATCTTAAATTACATTTGGACCTCAAACCAAAACCAAAATAAGTTATTCTTTGTGTCTTGTTTTCCTGCAACTAGAACACAAAAAAGATAGCGTCGCAGAGGTTCTGTGAATCGAACAATGTCCATTCCTTGTCACTTCTTGTGATATCATGTTGAATTATAAGTTTTAGTTTTTTCGAGAAAAAAAATGAAATAAGTTTAGATTTTATTTAGATTCGGCAACGCAAGCCCGAGAGAGCTTTTGACCAACTTTAAAAACTCATACAAAAGTAACATAACGAAAACAATAATAACAACATGCATAACATACTTATACAATTTGACAATCTGTGAAAGACTTGGTGTATTAACATGTTTAAGCAAATTTTAGGTATGATTAAAGTGTATCTACTAAAAAATCATGTGTAAATATAATCAATGTACTTCATGCGTTCATTATGAAATGTATTAAGTGTCCATACAAAAACTTTTATATTCTTTTTTTGGAAATTGGCATTAAGTTTAATATTGTTTTCGGTGACAATACAAAGCCTAAATAGCATGATTTTCCAAGGCGCTACTCATTGATTATATTTGACATGGTTTTATTTAATTTAAGAACGAACAAATTGATACAGGGGAAACACTAATTAACTTGTTGACCTCAGACTATAACGGTCTACTTCTCATTAATGATATACAATTAGCTGTGGGTGAAACATGAGACTGGTTTCCTACACTAACCTGGACAGTATAGAGTAGAGCCAAAATCATGTTTTTGTAGTTAATCGTGCTTATGTGCAGTAGTCATTAAGGTAAGGTCTTTGGTATTGTTTTTAAGTAAAAACAGTTCTTCCTGTAATTGATTTGTACCCTATGGACCCCATCGTTAATTTACAATAATTAAAATTATTTAAACAAAATTACTACAAAAATGTTTTAACAAAAAGATAATTCAAATGTCTATAATGTATCATAAATGTTTTTCAAAGCTGTATTTTAATTTTTTTTAATTCCCTTCTTAATTAAATATTACTTGGAAGATAAAACGATAAGCATTATACTGTAAAAATGTTAAAAAGTAAAATGTATTCCCCGTTTTATTTAACATTCAAATGTCGAACTGATAATGTAAAATGGCGGGAAAATCTTAAATTTTGAATTTCCTTCCACGTTTTATGTACACAAAATTTATCTTCTAGGTGCTAACGTTCTAATTACGTCAGTATATTTGTAACTAACTTGTCTTGACCAAATCAGGAATATGACATGTATTACCAATTCGTTTGATGTGTTTGAGATTTAGATTTTACCATTTGATTAGGGACTTTTGTTTTTGAATTTAACTTGGAGTTCAGTATTTTTGTGATTTTACTTTTTAATTAATTGAAATAAGTCACGACATTTGTGTGTCACTGATGGTAGACGATTAAGTTTTACTTATTGCAATTGAAATCAAATCTGCACACAAGTTGGTTTCTATTATTTTTAGTCAGGAATGATAATTTTGAGTAACGCAATAATATAATATTTTATAAAGGACTTTTCATTAATCAATATTTAACGTTTACTAGTAAGTAAGTAAGTAAGTAAGTAAGTAAATTTTATTTAGAGTCGGCATATATATACATAATAACAAGCAAAACATGAGCTCTGGTGTGCTCTTTAACCGACTATTTTTCATTTACTTCATATGAAGAAAAGTTAAAGTCATAAGAAACCTTAAATAAAAAAAAATAATGCATACGTTTTTTCATAACTCAATGGATAGTTTTCATTATAAAACTTATGTACATATACTTTTTTCTGAAGAAAATTCTTTAATTTATTCATATTTAGAATATGCATTGGTTCAAGAATTGGAAGAACATTATTTTTTACCGGTCACCCGTTTCTTATGACTTTAACTGACGAACGATAACCCTATTTTTTTTATATTTCGGAATTATTACATATCAAACGGATCGGAAATGGCGGCCATTCTGAATTTGGAACGAACATTTCTTTTAACACCAAGAGCAGCAATTAAGCAAGTAAAGAATTCATATTTCGTACGCGTACTTTCTTTCATGTATATTTTCAATATATTCTTTATTGTTAGAAAATATATTTCCAAAGAATGTGTACACTTGTATTTCACAGAAATGTGTATTCACTTGTTATGACTAAGTTATATATATATGACGTCTTGAAACCTACAAAATTCTTTAACGGTGAGCAATTGTAGAATTTGTGGTCGTCCTTATTAAACATAAACGATTTGGTCTCCGAAGGTGTATGTACAACCCCTTGGTAATATAATTTACCATATATATTGCCTAATGATCAGGTTCATTATTCAGTGCATTCTTTGGGCCCTTTGTAGCTGGTTGTTCGGTGTGAGCCAAGGCTCCGTGTTGAGGCCGTACTTTGACCTGTAATGGTTTACTTTTACAAATTGTGTTTTTGATGGAGAGTTGTCTCATTTGCACTCATATCACATCCTCTTGTATTTATATACATATATCAGGGACTTTCTATGCTAACTGGAAGTACAGAGTACTATAGACTGTCCCTGCATAAATGTATACACATATACAAGACATGAAAATCAAGTTTAACCGCCTTTTCCTACTCATTCGCGATCATTTGTCTCGACATACCATACAAACATTAGCCTTTCAAAAAGGGCTAAGTCGACTCTTAGCTGATGAAAATGGAAAGTGCTCTCGCTTTGTAGATTTATTCATTTACTAGAATAGCCACGTGCACAATCAACAAATTTTACCACACACGTGAGGTCACACGTTATGAAGTAGTATATATCGTTTAACATTGTTGTTTACGAAACTCCAGAAGATTCGACTATTTATAGATAAAAGTTACCTGTGTACCAATATCATGAATATGCATGATTAATGACCAGGCAAAATCTAATTGCTAAAATAGAGAGGACAAATCCGATACTCTACGGGATTGAAGGACATTTACTAGGTTTGGTTTGTCCTAACCAATCAATAAACTTTGATTATTCACGTCTCGTAATATCTTCCAATCAGGTATCAAGAAAAATTCACGCACTGACTGTCCATCGTTCAATTCTTAATATCGACTCCTAGGAGTCGATAATGACGTCTGCGACAGGGGAGTCACGTGATCACTTGTTATAATTTCCCGAAAAAAAATACGACTAATGTCAAGTTTGAAACTAAATATGTATACAAAGGACTAACACTTCAAAATATCGATGATCTAGTTTTGATATTAAGTGATTTTTAACTTGTATATAGTACGGTCACGACGTTTCCTTCCTCGTCCTTGTGTTTACAAACGTTGTTTTTGTATATGACTATTCAGTAAGAAACACATTTCCTGTCAACATTTTAAAATGAAACACTTATTAATCATTAACTAGTAAACATTTTACCAGAATAATGTGACAGCATATAACTAGAAAACAAGGAATATAAATTTCTAAATATCCCATATGTAATAGAATTTCATCCTTATATAATATATGGCGAGTATATCTAAGGTAAGTTCATGGTTTTTTGTTTAGTAGTGTCCTTATAAAACAGACTCACGATAAAGGTTTTATCCCTGAATGTGCCAATCAGTTTTCTTGATCAAAATGCAGTTTCACTTTTGTTGTTTGCTAAAAAAGCTAAAAAGCTAAAAAGATTCCGAATTGATTTCCGATATGAAGCTTGTTCACTCAATATTCTAGTCGGCAAGGTCAACTATTATACCCCCGCTGTTACGGAGGGGACATTAAGTTTTACCGTTGTCCGTCTGACCTACCAAACGACCGTACGTCCCAAAATTTGGTTTCGTTCTTTAACCCTAGTTTGCCTGAACCAAATGTTATGAAACTTGAACACGATGAACATTTCTTTCTTAACATAACTTTTTTGTGAAATTGTAAATTTTGCTGTGACTGTTAGTTAAGTTTCCGCAGTTATTGTAATTTTAAAATTGGGTAAAAATGATGTTGTGTAATTAATTATATTATTAGGTCTGATCGTATTCGAGTTGCTTTCGTATTAAAGAAATTTAAACAATACGACTCAATACTGATTGGAATGGTAGGGGATACACGCGTCGGAACATAGGAAAGACGACCACAAATAAGTATTTTTTCATGTGGTTTATATAAATAAGTTAGTATTTTATTAATTTCAATAACCTAGTACTGATCAAATGCTGATTTGAAACCATAATTACACATTTCTTACACTTATCTGTATATAACTGTCCAACTTGAAATAAACCTGCACTTGCCTTTTGTCTTACGTAAAAAGAAAATGCATTTATTACATGTTGCATTGAATTTTTAGAATTTGATCTTATCTGCATATTAATAAAGAAAGATGAAAAATATGTACACAATCTTATCGGTTTCAGCTAACTGCTTGGTATATATGTAAACCTCAGATCTGTGTACGACCTCAAATCTGTGTCCGTTTTTCAAATCTATGCCCCATCGTGACGTCAATCGCTAATCTATGTCCGTAAAAAATGATTCTACCTCAAATCTGTGTCCGATTTTTAATCGCGACGTCATTCGCAAATCTGTGTCCGTAATAAGAAAGATAAGGTCTCAAATCTGTGTTATGTTTTAAATTTTTTTGCAAATTGTTTCGCCATGCGCAAATTTATGCCCGTCTAATAAGTTCGGCTTTATAGGTTTTTTATTTTATTAAGTAATTTCCCATAATTCAATATTAAGTTGGTATGTGTTATCCATGTATGTGCAAGAGCCGAAGTATAGTATACGTTTAAGAAAATCCAGCTAAATTATTTAGCTGGTATTTATGATATTGTTTCAAGTACAGTCGTATATGCTTTTGTTTTATTAAGTCTTTTTTCATGTGTGTGGTTAAAATCTTTACATATGATGCGTGTGTTATTATTGTATATAAAAAAAGAAGATGTGGTATGTATACCGTCTTTAAGAATGAAACCACAAAACCATATTAATTTTACTCAAAAAGACAGTAAAGAATGAATATTTGTTTGCAACTTCAACTTACTTCGTTTTGTCTTTGAATTTGTTCATATCGCTGTTTCATTGACATTTATACCACTTTATCTATGTTTTTTCTTGAATACTAGTATCAAAAAATCATTTTAAATTGCTAAAAATAAAACGTTTTTTATATTTTTAATTGATATATTTGTGGATCACAAAAGAACATATTTCAATTGTTTGGTCTTAGCTGATATCTATTTAGTTTAAATGTAAAACTTGTAATAATGTCTTTAATAACGAAAATATTTCCCCGAGAAGAATCATTCTTTATGTTTTGGCATATCCCTTCTCTTCAGAAACTAGATGTCAACACCGCAGTCCCTTTGTTCATGGCTGGATTTGTTTTGAATTGTAAATATTCCACAATAGTAGGAGTAAAGATATCCTGATAATTGTCAGAAAAAATTTCAAGAGGATAAATCTCTATAGTTGACGTTTTTGAAAATATTCCATCAGTCCACTATTCATAACAGACTTTCCTCCAGTTTTAAAGACAAATTTTTGAAAATTTCCCATCAGTCACTATTCATAACAGATTTTCCTCCAGTTTTAAAGACAAATCATAAAGCAATTTTAAATCATGTGTAGTAATAGTTAAAATGTTAACCTTGCTTTTGTCATATAAACCACTTGTACTATGTTTGTTCGGTGTGAGTTAATGCTCCGTGTTGAAGGCCGTACTTACACCTGTTATTGTTAACTTTTCATTGTTTACTTGATGACGTTTTGTTATGTTTTACGTCGATGAAAGGACATAGATTTGAGCAAAAAAAGGCCATAGATTTGAGTAAATAAAGGACATAGATGTGAGACAATACAGGACATAGATTTGAGACAATAAAGGACATAGATTTGGAACGTCTATGACGCAATATTAAAAAGGACATAGTTTTGCGGAAAGGACATAGATTTGAGGCCGGACATAGATTTGAGGCTTACATATATATATATAAAAAAACTTTTTTCATGGTCTCTTATTAGATTTTTTTTTATATGTCTTCTTCCTGAATGTGCATTGAAAATTTGACACTGTTTGTTCAGGAATAAAATAATCAAGATAAATATACTACTTACAGTATAAGGACGGATGGGTATCATTCTCTGGTATCATTGTCAGATAACTTTATCAGTTTTAACAAGTTTTAAGTTATATAATAAATAGCTATACAAGTACTTTTCATAGTGACTGTAGATAACTGACAAACTATCAGTACAATTACATTGTTTTAAGAGCTTACTTGACTAATGGATAACCCTAGTCGACCTACTTTAAAGAACACTCCATTTAAAAAAAGCAGTGAATTTACTCTCTGAATAAGCATGAAATATTCACCACTGGATTTAAACAAATCTATTATTTTTGTTATGTTTTCTATTCATGTTAACAAATAATCAGTTTTACAGGACAAACACGTCCAAGATCAATCTTATAAGGTTAGGTATGCGGAACAATTTTTTTTCTGAATCGAGTTGAAAATATTGTTTAGTTTTGCATTCTGAGGCCCCTCTGTACAATAGATCAGTATTGTTTGGTATAACGAATTAAATGTAAAGATACTGAAAAACGCTGCATGACGAGGTTCATAGTTTGAGATAGCTCATGATAATGTTTTTTTCAAAGATCTAAATAATGTCGGCTTTGTAATCTATGATATTGATTAGTGAAATAACCAACGTCACAAGAGAAGTACCAATAACATGAGTAGAAACAAAGTACTTTAAAACTCTATAATGCACGTACTAGAGATATGAAATCACCAGCCAAAGCACACCAATGATGAACCATGAAGTATGGCTTACAGTTACAGAACCAAAGTTCAAAGTACTTCAGTAAAGTACATGTAGCTAAGGTTATCGTTACCCCCATCACACTCCAATATTGTACTACACTATGTGCTTTGATCATTTCTGACAATGTGCTGTCCATGATCATCGTTTACATAAACTAAGATAAACGTTATGATAAATAAACCCTTTATATAAAAAAAATTAAATAAAATCACACGTTATGTTCATGCGTCCAAATGATGTTATCTAAAGGACATGCAAATTCCGGTTTAATTTTAGACCGAAATGTGATATTGTTAAAAAAAATATATCACTAGGTTTGCACGAGGCCAACATTTAAAGATGAGTATATCAAAAGAGCTTGTAAGCAGTTCAGTAAATCCCAGTTTGTCTTGCCTTGGAGGGATGCAGTACTAGTTCTAAACTATTTTAACAAAAACAAAATCATATTTACTATTGCAAGTATTGAAATACGGGCTCGTCTACGGCTTGTAGTACCCTCAAGTACTAACACTCGGTCGATGTCAATGCTGGTGGAGGTTTCCGAGTGTATCACCAACCGAGTAGTCAGTACTGCTGTGTTGACATACATTATCAATTACATGGTTATAATAATACATTAAATGTTAAAAAAACTTAAAATCTTCAAAATACTAAGAATGTTCTTTCCCAAGAAAAGATGATCTAAGCAATATTTGGAGAGAAAAACTATTGACGTTTTTTAAGATTCTCAATGCTCTTCAACTTTGTATTTTATTTTGCCCTTTTGATCATTTTCGTGTGAGCGTCACTGATGAGTCTTTTGTAGAAGAAACGCGCGTCGGACGTGCAAAATGTAAATCGTGGCATCTTTGATGAGTTTATTTCAAACAAGCTCGTTACCCAACATGTATTAGTGTTATAAACGTATGATACTCATGTCAGTCAATTTCAACAGTTCGCAGTTTACGTGATACTATCTAAGATTTTATTTAATCTGAAATACACAGAGGAATTAAATTTAGTAAAGCAGATGGGAGGTGATGTCATAGGAAGCTGATTACATTAACGATGTTTTCACGATTTTTAAAGAAGTAAAGGTATGACTGATAACCTCAATAATCCGGAAAGACGGAAGTGCTAAAAATGTTGAAGTTATCAAAGAAGATTACCTTTGATCACAAGATTTATTTATAAATCAAGTTTTTTGTACTATGTATCTTCCTGAACTTACCAACATTTTGTTGTAAATAAATAGAATAATCATATTTTAACATAACAGAATAAATATGCAGAAATAACAGATACTGAACTAGCATAAACCAGTCTGTGATAAAACAGAAAAGAAAAGAATAATTTTCTTTATCTCTCAATTTTTAATGGCAGAATGTCCAAAGCAACCAAGACTTTTCTGATGATTTGGGCTTAATTGTCGAGTAAATAACAACAAAACATATAAAGCGTAGTATGCGGTATGGGTTTTGCTTAGTTTTAAGGCCGTACGGTGGCCAATATATGTTATAAATCTACGTCTTATTGACTATTGTGGAGAACTGTCTCATTGACAATCGTATCACATCTTCTTATATATTATAAGGCGTCCTGTTCGATCATTCTGTCTCCATCGTCGGGTTAACTAGCAGCAGCCATATATTTTATAACGGAGAAATATAACGCGAGAGATATTGATATTACGGGGAAACTGGTATATTTGTCCCTTTTTTCAAAATGTATTTCCTGTTAATGACATTATTCCCATCTTGTCCGTCATTACTTCTTCTGGTATACATGGTTAAGTTTTTAGTTTCCTACAAACATAATAGGATCTTTAATAATGTTGTTATATTATAGTTCGTTTCTGTGTGTGTTACATTTAAATGTTGTGTTTCTGTTGTGTCGTAGTTCTCTTATATTTGAGGTTTGAGGCGTTTCCCTCAGTTTTAGTTTGTAACTCTGATTTGTTTTTTCTCTATCGATTTATGAATTTCGAACAGCGGTATACTACTGTTGCCTTTATTTGATTAATCTCAACGTTTTGATTTGTTTAGAGTTAGAATTTTATGAAAATGATGGGTTGTTTTTCTATATGTTATGGAATTTTGATTTCAATTACATTAGGAAATGTAGAAATGTTAAGTGTACTATGACTTGGTAAATAATATCAAATAAATAAAAAGGAGAGAACAGGATGTTTTTCATTACCGTACAAAGGTTTTGTTAAAGATCTTTTTCAAACGATTACAAGAGAAAACCGGCTAGTAGTGACACCCAATTAATACACAACATAACTCATTAAAGATGGTGCATAGTTTATTACGCCAAACGCGCGTTTCATCTGCAAACGAATCATAGTAAAAACCGAATAAAAAAGTTAAAAAAACGAATGAAGTATGAAGTTGAATTGGAATGAAGATCAAAATTCTATTGGTGGTTTTAGCGAATTTTTGACCATTTGCTGAAAACACATACTTTACTGATTTTGCGTAGTTGTTTTTTGGAATCCAAGAATGATTATCTCGACTAGGAAGCAACTCGTTTCTTACCACTAACTATTTTGTACATCCTCGGAACAAAGTTAAATGCAATACATTGCTATATCTTGGCATTGCTCAAAAACACACCCCTTTAGCAACCTCAGACTATTCTGAACAAAATTTGGCCCTAGTCATCCTTAGAACATCTTGTTTGTAAAAAAAATCGTTTATGCCTGTCCAGCAAAAAAAGGCGGTTGTTGCAATTGATTATTAGTCAATCGACTCCTTATATGAGTTATAGTCCTTAGATAATAATTAATACACATTTTTGCGCGTTTGAATTTTATCACGAAACTGTTATATAGCAGTCTGTGTGATATAATAGAAAAAGGACCAATTTAATACTCTCTAAATTTAAAGCATGCCATTGGAAAATGTCGAAAGTAATCCATACTTGTAGGTGGTTCTGTCTTAATTGTCGGGTGAACTATTCACAGGGTTATTTATCCCTCTTGTTGGATAAAAAGGCAAGATGACGGTACATTTTTAAGCGGCGAAATACAACACGACAGATTCAGCTAACACATACACATTTATTTTTCTTCTTAAGTGTTTATATCACTGGATATAGATATAATTGATGCCCCTATTTTCAAAATTGAAAATGTATTGTCTGTTAAAACATGGTTTGGTTTTGAGTTTTATACAAACATACTAGGATTATATTACAATGTGTGTAAACCATTTCATTCTTCCTGTACTTTTAACGTCAATTTCTAGCAATAATACATATGTTAGAAGTTGGTGGATGGTTACTAATTAGGAATGGGAAGTTCAGAATTGGAAAATTGACATAAGGGTTTTGATCAAAACTTATAGTGTTTACCCAGAGTTTTAATTTCAAGATAGCAAGATGTGGTTCTTTTCCCTCTGATGTAGTTTTGATTCCGAATGCACCAGGAAATGTAGTAATGTGAAGTGCTTACTAAGATTACTTGGTATATAAAATCAAATAAATAAAAACAGATAAGAGTACAACATGTATGATGTTCTTTACTGTAAATAAGAAAATTTCAAACGTTTATAAGAGCAACCTGGCTAGTGGTGGCACCCAATTTATGCATAAAAAACTCATCAAAAATACTACGCTTATATTTTTGTACGCCAGACGGAGGTTTTGTCTGTACAAATGACTCATCAGTGTCGATGAATAAAAAAAAGTGAAAATATCGGATACAGTACGAAGTTGAAAAGCATTGAGGACCAAAATCTTTCTGTGGTATAATAGATTATAGACTTTTCGCTGGAACATGTTTTTAATTTGTTGGTTTTTTGTTTTGTTTTTTGGAATAAAAGTGATTCTGAAAGTAGAATGATCATCTCGACTAAGACTTAAAACTTGTATGTAGTCACCTGCTATCTTTAGCTCACATCCAACCGAATGTTAACGTAAGCTATAGCTTTACCTTGGCATTCGTAATTATATTTGTTTCGAAAACTCTTTCTAACACAGGCCTCTCTGAACAAAAGTTGACCTCAGTCATTATTAAGATTATCTTGATTGTAAATAATGCCGTGTATGCCTGCCCAGCAAAAACAGGTGGATGTTGCCAGAAACTAAACTTGTCAAACTAGAGGGGGAAAGCCGTAACCTAAAAACGTTTAGCAGTACGATAAAGAGAAACTGCAAACACAAAAAAACCCAATAAAACTAAGATTTACAAGTCAGATGACTGAAATCATCAATCGATTCCTTTAAGGGGATACTAGTATTGCCCCAAAAATACAACTTCTAACAATTTTTGATATTTTTGCTATTCTTAACTTCTTGTTGGATTTTGAACCAACTTTTAAAAGTCAGCGGTTGAGGTTTCAATTACAAAAACAGACAGCAATATAAGGTATGTAATTCTTTAAAGCCTTGATTTCTGGATGATAATTATGGCTTTAAGTGGGTTT
This sequence comes from Mytilus galloprovincialis, assembly GCA_037788925.1. Lineage (NCBI taxonomy): Eukaryota > Metazoa > Mollusca > Bivalvia > Mytilida > Mytilidae > Mytilus > Mytilus galloprovincialis. Next base: position 60,630,032 of record CM075340.1, on the reverse strand, counting down.
TCTTAAACAATTTCATTGTGTATGTGTCTCCCACACACGATGCGACATCCCATAGTCAAGGGGAATCTCACATCCAAATTGTATTTATAGGAGTGAGCCAAAGGAATTTTGTCTATACTTAGGCCTAAAACTTTTGTAAACATATATTGATAAGAATTTTGGTATCTAGATTCCTGTTTAATTTTGCATTATTATTATTCGGTGAGTTTTTGTTAATATTCTAATCCAGCCGGTTTGTCAACGTAAATATCAATATGGCATATTGTTTGCCAGATGTGCTATCAACCTTGAAGCCTGACGATTTTATTATCGAAGTTATAAATTCTCGAATTGGAAAGACTCATATAAATAGCTTGATGTATTTGTTTGTGTGCAAGTATAACCTTTTTAATGCAATCGCATGTTGTGTATGTACCGTACCATTGGTTGTTCGTTGTTATAAGTCTTCGTTTTTACGGCTTTTTGTATGAGCCAGATGTTGGTGATTATATATAGTGGTATGTAGTACTGTTCAATATGTTTGATGATTCCTGTATATTCATTAATATTCAACCCTATTTTCATACTCTCTAAGGGTGAAGCTCAGTGTTGAAATCAGACATTTTTCATAGTAAAAGTATATATGCATAGCAGATCTGTCTAGTTTAATATTTATGTTGATTTCTCTATGAAATGTTACTCTTCGTAACAGCAGAGTAATGAAGTGTAAAATGTACTGTGTCATTATCGTAAGAAATCAGCCACCGTAGAAATCAACAACATCGCATTGTGTTTTAACATACAATAAAAGTCATATTTTTAGATAAATATCAACAATTATATAAACTTTGAAGTTCAAATTGAAGTTGAGATCAAATGTCCTGGCACACTCTAAACGTTCCCTGAACCATATGGATGATGATTTTTTTCAAGGTTAAAATCCTTTATACACATACTCGCAATATCATCCCAAATATTCGGAATTATTAAAAAATTAATGAGATAGAAATCATATGGGAAAAAAGAATAGACCAAGTCCAGAATATAAACACACATCTACATGTGGGCATTATAGACAACAAAACAATGATCAAAGAGTTCGTAACACTAACCCCATCAAAACTGGTGCCAAACTCATGCTTAAAAACTGGACGTTCACTAGAATCACCATTGTGTTGCTCGTATCGCCATTTTCATCTGTATAGCAGATCTTCACTCACGGTAGATTAAACATTATTAGAACTCTCACAACTTTTCGAATTATTAACTTCAACGTTTAACTTATCAGCAACCAATGGTCAAAGTTATTCGGGTATGAAACACAAGCAGCGCTATTTAAATGTCGAAAGATTTCGACGACGAATTTACAGTTGATAAATATTAAAATTGTAAAAAACAACCTTGTCAACTTCCTCAGACAGGTAATCTAAGAATTTTTTTTTCAGAACAACACCATACTATAATACTAAGTGGGCACCCAGTATTATTCCAAGGATGTTCCTTTTCAATATTCAAATTACATGATTCCAAAACTTTAAAATAGTTTATTATTGCTGCTCCTCGAAAGTGAAAGAAAAAATATTCTCAAGTATCCGTATTCTACTTATTAAGACTTGACTACCTGGCTAGTGTTACTTTCGGGGACTTACCGTTTCATCAATAGGGATGGCATCGACTCGGTTGTTATACCAAATTACATAACACTTAAATTAAATGTATTCGCCTTTCGTAGTTATTGTGTTTAGATATATGTTGTATTAATTCTTACTGAAAATGGATTGATTGATTGATTGTTGGTTACTTAACGTCCAGTAGTACTGACATTGGGAATAGTGGTTTTGTAAACTTATTCGTAGCTTTACATAGTCTTATGATAATATTGCTTGATATGCTATTATAACGTTACCTTTATTTATAAAGACGCTTGTTATTGCATACAATATAAAGTACACTTATTGGATAATATAACAAAGTTAAAAGTATTTCCATATACTATTTACGACCTTGTAGTGTGATATGCAGCTACACCCTTCAGTTTCCAACCTTTAAAAGAATCCGAAGTAGTAAAGGCGGACCCCAAGTGATAACTCATTTTATATATCCTCTCCTCTTATTACATATTCTGAAACTACTTGTATTGCGCAAATAATTCCTACGACTCTAGAAAGGTTAGATTATTATTCAAATAATTAAGTTGTCATTTCCTTGTAAACCGAATCTCGTTTGTCCAGTCTTTGGAGAATGGTGTTCAAAGTAAGATGCACAACCAGAGTACAACAAGAAAGGTAATTTTTTCGTAATTGTTTTTTTTGTTACTTATTTAACATCAATGGTATCTCCTGTAAGTTATATTTTTTAGAAATGAAATGATTTAATACAAATTTAATACGTCAGACGCGTGTTTCGTCTCCATAAGCCTCACCAGTGACGCTCAGATCAAAATAGTTATAAAGCTAAACACGTACAAAGTTGAAGAGCATTGAGGACCTAAAATTCCAAAACGTTGTGCCAAATACGGCTAAGGTAATATATTTCTGGGAGAAGAAAATCCTTAGTTTTTCGAAAAATTCAAAGTTTTTGTGACAGTCAGTTTTTATGAATTATTACTTTTGTATAAATGTTATCATCCAATACATTTTTTTTTTCGTTTACTTGGATAGATAATAAATGAATTGATAACAATCACCGTTTAAATGTTTTTTTTCATTAGATTCATGGATCGAATTCATCAAAAACTTAACATCTTCGTCTATTTTATTTTAAAGAGAAAAAGTATCATTGCAGAGACAGAAGCTGCTATCTTTATGATACATCATCATTTCGATCATATTCGACGCCATTTAATCAACTATCGAGTTGAATTCCAATGACAATCGATGGCGATACGATTCATTATGAAAAATAAATATTAGTAGAGAGAAAAGCACGTAAAATCGTATGATAACGAATACGGATTCAACTGAGGTTGAATTATTGACCTGCAAGCCAATAATACATTAGCAACAACGGTTAGTTTATTTTACTGGTTGCTTATATCGAAATGATATTTCGATATTCTGCTTTTATGAATGCTACTACGCAATACATATCTGTTATAATATCTTTCAAATCCAATGATACAATTCATCTATCATTGTGTCGTAATCTGGCAGATTCTGTACATGTCTACAGCAGATTAAGAGATAAATGCTAACGGATGTTAAAAGAACATGTACTTCGCCAAAATATCATTTATCATTAGTCAGTATCCCAAATTGTTGAAATGTTTTATTATGGACACGCATTAGAGCTAGTTTAGAAATCAGTAAATTACGTGTTCTGATTGACATGGATGTATCGCATTTGTAAGGATTGTAAATTAGAACTGCCTTGAATAGCACTGATTACCGATATTTTATGGAATGTCCCTTTGATCTTACTGACTGATAATTTCCTCCCTCAGCGGAGTCGATGATACGAAAAATTATCGCTAGAAACTAAGGTAGCTAGAACCCGTTGTCAATGAAATGAACAACGTCGTCATAGTTAAAATAGCGATAAACAGATTATCATTGGTTATCTCAAATCAATTGTTTTTCTCACTTTCACCGTTTCAACTCAAGCGAGAAAATCAATCTCGTTGAGATGATCAACGATAATCTATATATATCTGGTATACTTTGTCAACGAGACAAATGCCCACCAGAGACATCGTGGAAATAATTAAGAAGATTCCTTTTTTTTCAAATTTGATTATTTAAAGATGTTAAATGTATTTCAAAATCAGCCCGGTAGCCAGTGCTTCGGTTCTGGGATCATTTTATTGAAACATTGTGCTAATGATTTTTCAATTGCTAATTTGGGTAACTCTAATCAAACTTAACTACTAACTACTAGTACTTCAAGCAAACTTATTCTTTGACGGTTGTGACTGGTCTGGGTCGGCCCCTTTAAGGTTTGGTCCTCTTTAAATGTTATTTATTTACCTTTCTACAATTTTGATCTCTAGTGTACATGTTGAAGATCATTCCAGAAACACGTGTAGTGTGTAGTGATATTTATCGCTCTGAATGCATCTAGTTCAGAAGGTTTGGGTTTTAATGACTGCTTTTGTATTTTTACAACAGCCGTTGGACTTTTCGTTCCTGAAGGCATTATCTGAAGTATCAGTGCATGATTGACGATGTACATACATTTAATATATTTTTTTAAATTGTAAATTGTACATTTGCATTTGATATGGCAATGTTGGTTTTACAAGGTTTAAGCTATTCGTTTAACTTTTTGTAGTCGTTTCTCGTGTTTTAAACGCCTGTTTATTCCCCAAGTTTTGACTCAGAGCGTTGTTTAAGTATGCAATTTAATTTACAAGAGTAGCATTCGAAAGATTTTGAACTTATAAGTTATTGCTGTCGCTCTTTAAAAGACGTATATAAGTTTATATTCATAAACAAGTATGATCTTCAAAGTGGATCGGTTGTTGTCTGTTCCACTACCGAAGAGAGGCCAAGATGCATAAGGCAGACATTAATCCTTGAAACTGGACACATACGGAGCTCAAAGACTGATGCGAGGATTCTTTATTGCACTCTTCAAACAAGTAGCCTCAGATATGATGTCCAAATGTCGACAAGACATGGAGTCGTGTGTAACGTTACGCATTACCAAACGGACGCTGCCATAGCATGATTCTAACTGCTGGACAGAATGAGTTATTGTGACCAGATTTCTAGACCCAATTCAACACGGCGGGCATGGCTGTAAATATTAAATAAGACACAATGCTGAAAATAAACTTTAATTCGGAGTTTAGTATGACGTTCATTATCACTGTACTAGTATACATATTTTTTAAGGGGCCAGCTGAAGGACATCTACGGGTGCGGGAGTTTCTCGATACTTTGAAGACCCATTGGTGGCATTCGGCTGTTGTCTGTTCTATGGTCGGGTTGTTGTCGCTTTGACACATTCCCCATTTCCTTTCTCAATTTTATTTAAAGATAAAGTGAACCATCTACATACTTTCAGTAAGTAAGCAATCACAATCTGGTTATCATTCACAGCTGCGTTGAATTGAACATAGATACTTTACATAATTTGGCTATCAAATTCCTGTCAACAATAAATATAATACTCTGACACTTTGCTTCATAGTCGATCAGTTGACAGACCACATTTTTGCTATTTCTTACTCCAAACCTTTTTTAATAACTATACATCTTATGACATAATACTGCATTAATTTTCTAGTTCTATAATGAATTACGCAATCCTCTATTTTTCATTTCGTTTTGTAAGTATTGTAATTGATTTGGGATTCAATTAGTTAAAAGTGTAAGTTACGTTGTCACTTTCAAAGAAAGCTGGTGCCGATTCAATATTTATTAGATGTTAGGTAAATATTGGCACTGTAGAGTAATTAATTTCCTTGTCAAACCTGTGTGTTGGAACACCGTTTTCAATTCAAGATAAAATTCAAATGTTTTAGCATTCTCGAAGAGTTTGAATAAAAAATATATGATTATATTGTCGAAACCTTTTGTGAGACCCGTATGTTGACTTTTGTTTTTTGTTTGTTTTGTCGTCTCTTTTACGTTTAGAACACATCTTTTGCTTTTCATATGTTTTGCCGTCTCATTTACGTTTAGAACACATCTTTTGCTTTTCATATTCAGGAGGTTCTTATGTTCAAAAGTTGATAATTGTATTGTGAGATTTGTTCATTTGTTTGTAATTATAAACTTAATCCCCAATATTTTTGGTATAAAAATGAAAATGTTGTGTAAATAACGATGCCATTGTTAAGGAAAGTGTAAAGCAGTTAGGTAGGGGAACTGCAAGATAATTGGGACCTTAATTGAAGTTGTTTAGGAACAATGGTATCCTTTCATCACGAATCAAAGTGTTTTATCAGTTAATTTACATTCTTAGATTTTAGGTTCTTTTTTGTAAACTGTATGTTGACGTAAATGTAAAGGCTTTCTTTGTTTTGTGTTGTCCGTTGTAAGCTGTTGGATTCCCAGATCTCATTTAATTCCTTGTCAGAAAATTTTCATAATAGCTGTAGTTCTAATATACATTCATTGGTAACATTAATTAGTTCGATATGCGTAATGCGTTTTGCTTTATGTTCAAGGCCGTCTATAACCTATAGTTGCTCACTACTACCATAGATCATTTCATCATGGTCTCTGGTGGAAAAGTTGTCTCGTTATCTATCATACAAAGTCTTTTTATTTCCATAATAATAAGTTAAGATTGAAACTTATTCTCTAATGTATTTGCTTTATCGTATAATAGTTATTTACACATTTTTATACTGTTCTTTTCACTGCACAAGATTTGTGTCATTGTTGTAAATTTTTATCATGTCATACACATTAATAAACTCTGATTGAATTATAGAAATATGGTCACTCATAGACAATCTAGCAGTAAAACTCATACCAAAGAGTGGCTGCTGTTTTGACTGTGAATATGCAGCCACAATCCGTCAGGACATCGAAGTTAAATCTTATGTCTCAAAGTATTACGCTAATGTGTGTTATGAGCTCCTTCAACAGCTCTGTGTGGGGTCAGTTTGGGCCTGATTCAAGGTAAAACGTCTGCCCCTTTCAAATATGCTTTCATGTTTCAAGGGCAGTAAAAAAATCCCACCTTCAACACGCTCTACCAACCTTGCAGAATCTACGCATTGGATATAGTTAAATTGTTTTCTTCTGGAATATGCACGAAATATTTCCCACTGGAAGTGATTCTTATAATTGTGGTTTAACCTCAAATATCCCTATTTTTGTTGTCCAATTCAAAATGAAGGGCCATACTATCGGTTTGTTTGTCTGTCCATCCAATGAAATTTTCACGCAATTTTCACAAAAACTAAAACTCAGATCTTTCAGAAATGTGTTTGGTCTTCATACAAACATGTAAAACCGTGTAAAAAAAAAAATAAAAAAAAAAAAAAAAAAAAATTCCGAACTCCGAGGAAAAATTCAAAACGGAAAGTCCCTAATGAAATGGCAAACCAAAAGTTTAAACACATTAAACGAATGGATGCAGTTACAGACTTATCCACCGTGAACTTACCGCTTGCAGAATACCTGTATATTCTAACATATGATGACCCTGTATTAAAATTTAGGTGCTTATTTGTTCGGAAATACAAATTAGAACAACTTCCTGAAACTTGTTATTAGGCTATTTTACCACATGCTTTACTTAGTTATGCATTTTCAGATTAATCGCTCATCAACTTACTGTTCTGTTTATACCGATTACTTATGCGTGTATATTCTAACAAATGACGGCAAAGTATGAAATTTTAGTCACGTTTTTCTAAAGAAAACCACAAATAAGAGCGTCCAGAAATTTGTTGTCAGGCTCTATATTTAACATTCATGTTTTTTCAGATATATAAAATTGAGAATGGAAATGGGGAATGTGTCAAAGCGACAACAATTTCATACACTTAATGGTCATGTATGAAACATTCGTTACATTTTTGTAGGGTATTTCAAATAAGAGCTATCTGAAAGTTTGTTAGTATGAATAGGAACTTGCTTTTAATACTATGTGAAATAATCCATACACTTCCTGTTGCCGTATTCTAAAGACGGAGTATAATAAGTGAACAGTTAGTTTGAGTCTGTGCTATTTTTGTATACAATATTGGTTAACAATTATTGATCTACGTACATTTTTATTGACCTGATAAATCTACTGTCAACAGATCAAGGAAGTGATTAATAATCTCAATCGACCCCATATCCTTTGTGGTTTGTACAAGCATATATAACATTTACGTCCATCTTATAGTATGCTATAAAAGAAGTAAAAACAAGCTTTTAAATAAACATCCACACCCAATATGAAACCTTAATCATTTTTAATAATAATAAATTTCGAAGTGACTTAAGCATATTTTCTGAAGGTGGGTCACATTTTATGTTTGCAGTTGAAATGCATGGATGCTAATGCATACCAATCACCAATTACCTGTCATAAGTGATTATTATGAAATGATCCTATTGAGATAACTTACTATTTGGTGAAGACACCCTTGTCGGAAAGTTAAAAGTTATGTTTAAACGCAAGAAGATGTGTTATGATGAGACGAATATCTACAAAGATTAAAAGACGCAATATATGATTACCGTTTGGCTTTCAACAATAAATAAACCCAAACCGTTTAGTAAGCTATAAAGACCCCAGTATGGGAAAATATAAAACAACTTACAACGAGACATGTAACAGTGTTGTATGTTCGGAAGCGCTCCCATCAAACTGAGACAGCCGCTGGTCTACATGTAATAAAAAACATTAAAAAAGAAACCGAAAACATCAGTTGAAAATGACGTAACTTCTCAGATCGATACTAAGCACAGAAACAATTTAGAGAAAGACAAAAGACAAAGTAACGATCTAAGAGTACTCACAGTTTACGGGGTACATTAAAACACTGCACGTCCATCTTGTTAGCGCTCTTTAAACGAACTATTCCCCTTGGAAATAGTATTTGTAATTGTTTCCACTTGCGCCTTTAATTCTCTAAGATAGTAATTCATAGTCTTATAGAACCAAACAGGTTTTTTTTTTAGTTAGTGTCCTTGTACCTTGGATAGATAAAATATGTACTACACAGGGGACATTGAGACTCTGATCTTTTATTGTCGTTACTATTAGTACCGAGTTTCCCGTGTGAAACTGGAATACTAAAATCAAGAAAAAGACGATGATTGCTGTTAATAATAGATTTATTTAAAGTAAGTCACTAGGAACTAATTTCCTCAGTACAATCACCAAAGATACATATTTTTATACTTATTTTCAGTCATGTTTTTGTAAAGGAAATTACTGAATTATATAACACATATTAAAGGAAGTTATTAAAATATATACATGAGAAAATTGACGTCTATGTGGCGGGTTTAATCGTCAAAGATTTGGCACCATTTTATAGCGCTATCCTAGTTATTAAACGTTGATAATTTCCACCTTCGTAAAGGAATTTTTCTATATATGGCCTTTATTGCTATATTAACACTCTAACGTTTTTTCTGATAATTTATGAAATAGTGGAATTCTTTACATACCTTAACTTTTTTCTAATCATCAAATACACTATTGACGATATCGGCTCAGGTGATGTAATACAGGTTGATCTAAAACAAATATAATATAATAATGAATATTTATTGATGAGCATAAGTAAATGATAGGCGTTTATTTTATACATTACGAATCGATTTCTACCCGCCCTTCTTAAACTAGATTAGTTAAGTATAAAACATCCAGTACTAAAGCGTTATATTTAAAAGTTCTATATATGGCCTTTCAAGCTTTTTTTGACACTCTTACTTTTTACTGATAAGTTATTTAATAGTGGAATTCTTTGCATACCTTTAATTTATACCAAGTCATTAAATACACAATATCAATATATATCGATCAGGTGATTTAACGTAATACAGGTTGATCTAATAACAAATAAGATATGCAATCTATTTTTGCACCTTATAATGTATTTAATAATAAATAAACATTGATTAGCATATGTAAATGATAGGCGTTTTTTTTTTTATATGTATTACGAATAGATTTTCACCCGCCCTTCTCAAACTTCTGAAATACTAGTTAATTCTAAAACATTCCAGTACTAAAGCGTCGGGGTTAATTGTAGTTATTGGTTCGCATTGATGCATTTCCAAGATCCAACCTTGTGTTATGATAGGTTGAATGAACACACACATGAGTCAATGTTGTGTTACAATTATATGTAGTGAATATATTTAGATACTTGTATTTCATATCTTGCCAACATGTCGCGTGGAAAGTAAGTCGTTTTACCTTAATTAATTATACTTTTTAATCCTTTCATGATTAGTACTGTTTGTTTAATTATTAGCGTTAATTTGTAATATAATATTTCTATTTTTTCTATTGAAAATTTAACTTAAAATTGTACGACGAAACTGCAGTAGTTAAAGAAATTTATAGACGCATATAAATGTAAGAAAAATGTTACTTATTTAGTATAGAAGTTAAGGAATTATTATACCAACTTGTCAAACAAACATTTTCAGAACTTTTTTTTATTTGGTGAGAGTTCTTTATGGACTACCTTACATAACTACCCCCAAAACACAACAATGACAAAAACTATAACACCTCAGTCTATTTCGCAGTGTATATCACGTGGGAGAGGTTTTGATTGATCATCAGAACGTTGACTTGCTGTCATTTTCAAAGAAACGTTTATTGGAATATCATAGTTAAAGTTAGACAGCATAAACGGTAAAATATCTTTTGATAAAAAAAAAAATAGAAATTATATATTAAGTTGGGTAAATTGGAAATAATGATTACATGAAATATCCAATAAATCATTTTTGAAATGAAAAAAAATATGCCGCAATTGAAATCATGTATTGCAACTGTATTATATAAATATTTGTCCGTGTTATCTCTTTGGTTCACTTCCTAGTAATTTAAATGTTACCCTCTAAATACATTTTCAATATAGATAAAAGATTAATTCTCATTTACGCACTTACAAGTTCGTAATTTTTAATTTATCTACATGTTGTTCATGATATGATTTTTGCAAGGTTTGTGGTTTGATCGATATTTAGAAGTGACAAAACAGGTCACTGATGATTTTATCTTTATCTTTAGTTAGTCTTCTAACTATAACATACCTATTAACCTTTATGTCTAATTAATATGGTTATTTAAATCTTGTAAATGACTTTATTATACATCACACTTATTTCCAAAAGAGTAATTACAAATGATAATGTTTGACCCAGCTATACGACAACACTTTATAATTTTATCTTCTCCCATAACACAAACGTAAGGGTTTAATTTGTGCGTTGTCATTCTTTTTTACGATGATTTCGCCATATAATTTCACCTTTTTCCTTGGTAGTTATTTCCAAATATATCGTGTTCTATGATTGTCTGCGGGGAGTCTTTGCTCCTCTAATTCAAACTGTTTTATTTTCTAGAAATTGGTTCTATACTTTTGAAGTTATCTGACATATAAGATTTTTTTTCTTCAGATTTTCTAACCTGTCTTTGGCAGATGATCCAAAGATGGCAATGAAGTCGAACCGCTGTAACCGATGTTACTTAGCAACGCTTCTTATATCATGTCTGGCGTTTTTGGCTGTTGGAATTCTTATTGGCTATTTTGTAAAGGATAATACCACACCGAATGATAACGAAACAAATCCAGCTTCAGGCCTTACGGGCCAGCCAAGGTGAGTTCAGTAACAGAAACGAAAGCAGCCTCAAAGACCCATCAACTTAACATGTTAATAACAACTTTTGCATTCGAGTATAACTTTCATGATATATACCAGAAACTAATATTGATATCGGTCATTTATATAAGATTGAAATCTAACAAATAATAGTTAGTGTCAAACATGCATTGATACAATCCTGGCCAAACTCGTAAAAAAAAACCCTGAAACAATATATATTATTTGAAACCGATTAAGTTGATCGTGATATGTAAAGACGTACAAGCTGCTTATTTTGTTGCCAAACATGGACAGAAAATATGAACATAGAAAAACACATTTTGAAAGGGTGTATTTCCTACGAATGTTACAAATCATATAAAATCAGTAAGAGAAAAACGAAAAAAAAAAAAAACATTTTGAAAGGGTGTATTTCCTACGAATGTTACAAATAATATAAAATCAGTAAGAGAAAAAAGAAAAAAACCATTTGATGATGATGTAACAGAGACGAATAATTACACAAATAAGTAAAGGTTAGACAACTCACTGTCTGATATTTACCAAACACAAGAAACAAAGTCCAATCGTTCAATAAACCGAATTATAAAGCTATGTTTGATACCAAGCTAATTGTCATGTCTATTGATACAGTACTCGACCTCAGAAAGAGACGAAAATATACCATAGGGACATTCAAACGTATAAGTTAACAACGTCATAGCCAAAAATAAGAAAGAAAATAGAAAAAGACCATGAGACAAACAACAGTATACAAAGCAGAACATATAATACTAAAGACTGTGAATCAAATACTTAACTAAAAACCGGGTTGACATCAGCTGCTCTAGAAAGATCATGTACCACATACGACACCTGATTTATCAATTGATTTCCAAAGTGTGAAGTGTTTTAATCACATATTTGTTTAAAATATTCCTATGTGTGCTATGATGATTGAGATGAAAAAGAAAAGTTCACCTTCAAATGTTTAAATTGCTCATCTTTTTCCCATTACAGTGTAGAAGAAGCTATAAGGAAAATTTTAAACAGATTAGATAAATCAAAGATTAAAGAAAACCTCAGGTAATACGATGTTTAAAGGTTACATAGTCATTGTATAAAAATAGAACAATCAAATTTATAATTCAAATATAACAAAACTTCGACGAAGGACATATACAATATTGATGTTCACTGTCGTTTGACTGTCAAATTAACCTTGACAAGGGTAACATATGGTGTTGTTAAGTACGGTACACATACATACATATATATATATATATATTTGGTATCAGTACATGAGATGGGAATCACCAGAACAACTTTGTCCCACATACATTCCTCTGACAAAAATTTGAATATTGAATATTGAATATATTTTATTGCCTGTACCAAGTCAGGAATATGACAGTTCTTGTCCATTCGTTTTTGATGCGTTTTGTTATTTGATTTTGGCATGTGATTATGGACTTTCCGAATTGATTTTCCTCTGAGTTCAGTATTTTTGTGATTTTACTTTTTTTTCTTCTTTTAATACTGTTACATGTGTGTTAATATAAGGTTGTCATATGATTTATATCAAAATAAAATTTTAAGTAAAAATGTGTCTTCAATGTGGTGCGACGAAGCGATTTTATACATTTACCTGCACCGCAACTATTTGAAAGTCAATTTAGTATAAATTTATGAATGCTTGAGTTATTACTATAGAGCCTTTAGTTTAAAAATTTACGCTATTGGCATCTGGAACATAATTATATAATGTATTTAATTTTATGTAATATTTGACATTAAGAAATTGTTTTAGGGGAAACGTTTTGAATTTGTTATTTGATGATCAGTTTTTCTTCACAGTAGCCTTTTGTAGTTTATTCAAATCCATGATGATTCAATTTTAAAAACATATATCAATTTATTATTAATCATACCATGTTTCATTTCCTTTTAATACTTTGGGATTAATAGTTTAGAATCTTATGATAAACTTCATAACTTTATTTTTTTTTTTTGCTTCTTGTGCTTTGATAGAAAAAAACATACAAATTACTTAAATGATCGATACGTCATCTAATGGAAAAATAATATTTCAAACTTAATTACAGACTGTACTCTAGTGATACACGTATGTCTGGTACCCCAGGAGGAAATGAATTGGTACACATACTGGAAAAAAGTTGGAAAGAAGCTGGGATTGACAGTGTCAAAACTACCCCTTACGATGTACTTATGTCTTACCCTAATGATACACATCCAAATAAGGTATGATAAAACAACAAATATCTTTAATCAGGCGTTAGTGGTATTGTTATAAGTTAACAGTGAAATAACATTGATACCAAACTTCGAGGAAGATTCAAAAGGGAAAGTCTTTAATAAAAATCCCTTATATTGACAAAAATGTGCGAACAAAACAAACAGACTGTCAAAAACAGGGGAACAGCTTTCAACATTGTGTTATAATCTTAATCATTATAAAAACACACAAATATGACAACAAAGAAAAACAAAAAGTTATATAGACAAAGCACACAACAAAAAACGACAAGAATGCAAAAATTCACCATAACTCAATAACACAATGGATATAACCAAAATAGACTCAACAGAATAAGTAATAATTTACACTTACAAATAAAGAATAAAGATGACAAACAACGTCAGTACATAAGATCTATACTCTAAGACCATCGTGTATTATATGTGTAGTTGATACAGAATATTTATCAACAAGGTCTTTGTATCTTCTAATGAACTTCTTTAGATAAAGGACGAGACGTTCTATGAAGTAACCCTTTCTGCTCAGATAGTGGTGGCATTTACTCACCATAAGACTCTGTCATAAACAGTTGATATCGTTTAAAATGCTTTTTCCATCAGTATTGTTACATTGGGTTTATTTAGCATATATGCAATAGTACTTCTTTTATTATATTTTATGATCTACACATGTAATATAAAGACATATACCAAGGAGTTTGGATCATGATACTGTTTTAGTATTAGATTTGACACTTTGTTATTGAAAATACAGAATTTTATAACGTTTAGATAAAACGTATTTGTTCTCTATTTCTAGATTCAGTTAATTTCTGGAAACACTGTTTTGTTTGAGTCTGCAACAGCAGAAAAGGCATTGGATGCTGACAGTAACAAGAAAACAATTGTAGCGCCATTTAATGCATTTGCCTCCGCTGGAGTAGCAGAAGTAAGTTCTAAGTGTTTGAGTTTTTTTTATATTAAAAACCCTAATATTGTGTTAAATTCTAATATTCAATATTTTATTGACGTATTGTGATAATGAGACTTTTTTATCACACGGAAATATAGTCATCAATATGTTATCTCTTTTTATTTAAGAAAAGGATTTCAACTGTCCTTTTTAGGTAATTTTCGTTAGTTTTCTTGCTCACTTTTAAAGACATCTTTTGTGTGTTGATTTTGTTTTGTGGCTTTATAAAACAAATTTAACTTAAAAAGATGGAGGGAACAAAAAAAAAAAAACGCACAGTGCGATTGCCTTCTTCTCCTCAACCCTGTACAACCTGTGTCGTTTACAAAGGTTGAAAATGCAATAATTTTGATGTATTCATATTAAATAAAGATTACATAATCCCATCTCAATTTTGAAGCAAAATGTGTACTTGAATGAGTAATTATAGGGCTCAAAGCTCATTTTTATATGTTCCCAAGGTTTAAAATTTCCTGTGTTTGCTAAACTGAAACTAAATATATTCTCATCACGTAACAATCATAGAATGATGTTATGCTTAGTCTGATAATATTTCTGTATGAGTCAGTGGGTTTTTAATTCATGTCATATGGATTCAGGAATAAAATTGATGAGAATAGCTTACTGCTACACACGCTGTTCATTCAAAATATATACTTTCTAACAATAGGCGTTTGCCTTGAAATAATTATCATGTTCCTTTAAATGAAATTTCATGTTCCATGCCTCTATGATGATTCAGCCAATATATTTCTCACGAAACTAATAAATTTTGTTTTCTGTTGCACCATTAAAGTATTTGTATTCAATTTAGCTCGCCCTTTCCATCTACTTTCTTGTCATTTGATCATATGATACAGAAGCGTGAAGTTATTTAAAAAAAAACTTTTTATGTGTAAATTTTCTGGATGCTTGTGACATTATGCAATAAATGCATATTACAGAAATGTAATGGATATCTCTCCCATTAGTCGTAATCTTTGGAGTACATTATTATTAAATTGGAGAATTTAGTATATCAGTTAAACTAAAAAATCATAGAATGTGTATGCATATGACATATGTTTTTACAGTATCAAACACCTTTTTAGACGTTGACATTTTATTTGCATTTAAATGATATTAAGACTGTACGTACATCAGAGTGTGAATCAAATTAACTTCTTAATCTTATTATTCTGCAGTATAAAGATATATTAATTTTTAATTGAATTCAATATGGGTAGTTTAGAATATCATTGTACTTTATGTTGTATCTTCCTATTATGATATATATCATTAACATATAGCTAATCACTATTTACACCCGATCGAGTTCCTTATAATATTGACTTGTATGTTTGATTTTTTTCTCCGAATCACTGCTGGTTCATAATTTCAAAAAAATAACTCAATGAAAGTAGAACTATACATAACAAAAAGAATCGTACCCTAATTATAAATACTTTCACATGGTTATATGTAGGATTAAAACATTATTTGACCGCGATGAAGTGACACAACAAATCTGCGACTGCCTACGATTTATTTCCCAATCTCTTTTAGGTGGGCATGTGTAAATAAATCTTCTTACGAAACACTATGGTTTACCGACCAAGGTATATATTGCCTGAGCAAAATGTGGCAAAACGTTTTGGATTTTTATGCTTTTCAAATTTGTAATTGATTTGGCCTTCAAATTGTTTAATACAGTGCAACCGATGAGTCTAATATACGTGAATTGCGAGGCGTACGTATTAATACATATACACCTGGTATTATTAACTGATTATACACGCACCATGTCGATATCGTTGCTGGCACCCAAGAATATCATCAGCCCAGTAGTGATGAAAATGCTCTGTGAATTTTCTGTGAATCTATTATTCATTTATTTATTAAATCGCGAAGTATCGCTTTTGCGGTCTATTTCTGTGAATTTGTTATTTATTTGATGATGAAATCGTTCGAACAACTATTGAGCCTATCCAAATTATAGTTGGCCCACGTCAGATTTGACACAACTGTATATGTTTTTGTATAAATGCTAGACTATTTCCGAACTGATTTGGCTCCCAACGGCTTAGATTTAAGTTCCCCTTATTGGTCATATGAAGAAGAAGTCGAATAGAACGTCCTAAACACTAACTGTCAGATACGCCTGGCATCTTTAATGATTTTTGCCTCTGCTCCAATATATTTATACCAATTTTGGCATGTACATCTATACAAAAAAGTACCCACAAACATGTGATGCCCTACTGATGAATCCCAAACAGCTCCTCCTTTTTAAGTATTGAACGTAGAACATATTTTATTTGACCTTATATCTCAAAATTAATTTAACTTTCCTTATTCATTAATATTTAAGGAACAACTCACATTAAGGAAAGCGTATTATTTCATCGCCATTTTATAGGGGAAAAGATTTATTAGATTTTTTGGTACATTATTTGTCTGTCTTTAATCTTACATTGCAACGTAAATGGTATAATCTGTCCGAGGATGATCATCAATTTAAGTGTTAGTGAAACAGTATTCTCCGCTTTTGTAGTTTTGATTGACATTACTTTCGATTGTCACTGCTTAGGGTGGGTAACCGACATATCTATTGTAACCGTAATCTAGCAATAACATCATTAGCCAACCGCTGGGATATAATTTTATACCATTCTTTGTTACGATTTTAGACATCTTGGTTTACGTCAATAGCAGTATATATTTTCTTCTCAAATTTCGTCATGTTAATTGTATGTATCCAAAGCCTACTGCAAACTTTTTACACTCGTACCTACCATTGAACTCTGTTCAAGTTATGACGTCTTTGATAATTTATAATCAGTCATTAACTAACTAATAAGCCCTAACCCTAAAGTTAATCATACCATATACCTAGAAATAAGACTGATGTCACTGACGAGTATCAACCTGTAGTCTTATGAAGACATAAGGCGCATGTGGTATAAACGATTTTGAGGTATAGACTTAAACAGGCGGAAGGTGCGTCTTGTATACCAAATTATAAGCCTGATATCTTTGAAAATCAGTATCAATATTTGAGTAGATATCACTGCTGAATGTTGGTTCGTCAATGAGGGTATCGCCAACCCAGTAGATCGCACATAAGTGTTGACAAGAAATATCATTTATTTTTCTGTGCATTTACCGTTGACCAAATGTTGTTCAAAACACTAATGTTTTATTTTGGAGGAGTAGATTACCTTAGCCGTATTGACACACTTTTATTTTTTTTATTTATGTTTATAGATACTCTTAAACTTCATATCCTTAGTCAGACTCCAAACCTTAAACAAACCCTTAATCAATCAATACCCTACCAGGGCCGTAACTAAGGTTCGAATTCAGGGGAGGCAGAGGTATGGGGGCCGCCGATTAAGGCCCTCAAGATAGGGGTGGGGGGGGGGGGCGCAGCCTCCCCCGCCGATTTTTTCCCTCAGTCATTGGCTAAAAATAATCCGTTTCCCTTCGATTTCCTTACTTTAAGAAACATTAGTATTGCTTGAACCTGGAAGCAACTCAAACTTATGCAAAAACAAGCTGAGATTGCTATTCGGGGTGAGCCAATGCTCCGTCGTGAAGGCCGTACTTTGACCTATAATTGTTAACATTAAATACATTGTGACCGCGGATTTTTTTCTCAAATGATATGGCTAAAAATTACCCGTTTTACTTCGATTTCCTTAGATCAGTTTTGCTGGATCCTTGGAGCAATTTTCATGCAAACAATTATTATCTGTATTTAAAGATATTTTTTTTTTTGAAACTGGTAAGTTCAAAAAACATATAAAGCAAGATAATAGAACGCAAGATATTTTTTTTTATCGAGGATCTTGAATTTCAATATTGTTGAAAGCTGAACAAACAGGTATATAACTACAACCAGGGACTTTCTATACTAGACTAGTATATACTTAGTATAGAAAGTCAATGCTACAACGAATGGGAGTGTTTACCTACTATAAGGCATTGACCATAAATTATGTTCTCGTACGATCGGGAGACTTAAAAAAACGATCCAACAGCTGATTCAGCCGGTAACGAATTTCCGATATCTTAAAAGATTCACAATACAAAAGGAAAAAAAAAAAGTTTTTATTCAAAATTATCGAAAGCAAAGTTTCATCTGTGTTCTCGTACGAATACTGACCCCCTCAATACTGAATAACAGACGGACGGCCACACGAAAAAAAAGTAACTGAAACGGTTCACTTTCGATCAAAAATCCGAAAAATGACAGACATACCACGTATCATGATAACACTATTAAAACTGTAAACCTGTGTTGTTTATAATATAAATTCAATTTCTTCGTGCACATATTGTCAATATTTTATTTTATTATTTAAAATTCAAGGGAGGCAGTTGCCTCCCCTGCCTCATAGGTAGTTACGGCCCTGCCTACTGTGAGCACAAACCTTAAAGAACATGGTCCACTTATGACAATGACGAGTGGTGCTTATCTGGACATTTTTATAATTTTTATAATAATAGTAAAATACAATGTAAAAGTAAAATATCAAAAATTACGAACTCCTAACGGAAAGTCGCTTACCAAACCGCAAAAATAAAAGCCTAATCGCATCAAACGAATTTCGACATTGCACACACTTCTAGGGTTTAACATTGGAGCTGTGAGTAAAATGATGAAATACATTACAATCAAAACCAAGGAGTAAACAAAGACTCATCAAACCAAAAGACATTTACATCAGCAGTTACAAATAATAAATAAGAAACAACGCGAACTCCACTAGAAACCGGGAGTGAAATCAGGTGCTCCGGAAAGACAACCAATAAAGAATAGCTGAATATAGTTGAACCAAATTAAACATAAATGACGGAAGCAGTACTTGTTAAGTACGTTGTTGTTCTTTGGTGTTCATCAACCAACCATTTTGACTTGCATTTGGAAATTAATTATCATTGATACCTCATAAAAATGAAGAAAAATCATAGATGTCACTAAGTTAAAACACTTGCTTATCAAATAAATAACTGGGTAATGTGTGTTGAATACTTTTTCGTCAATCAGTTTGTACCACTTGATACCAGTTATATATTTCTTTTGATAGAACCTATATACAAATTGGTTCATTTATAAGCCAAGGGATGTCATTGTCGTCTCTAGATTGCAGTTCAACTTCAAATTCGTTTTTGTGCTGATCATCAACATGCCTCAGACATTTTAATAACGAATATCAAAAATAATGATAACAAATTATTTCATTTTAGGGCGACCTCGTTTATGTTAACTATGCGAGAATAGAAGACTTTATGTATTTAACAAAGAACCTAAGTATGGATTTAACTGGGAAAGTATTGATTGCTAGATATGGGAAAATATTTAGAGGATCTAAGGTAAATATACAAGCATTTTATCATGAAATATATACTGGCATTATAATAAAAGCAAGTGTCACGAGTAGATTCAGAAATATGATCATGTAGACGTTTGAGATAAATTGGGATTAGTAAAGGAAATAATGTGATCAGGAGTAAAAATGTCTAGTTTGAAATCAGGCTTCAGCAGTTGGTATGTTAGGATAATAGAAAGGAGAGTTACGAGTAGGAAAAATGAATTCTTCGTTTGAGTCATAGATCCCTGGTTTAGTCATCAATCTGTTTCAAATTCTGGAAGATTTAGATATGACGATAGCATTGCTGTGTCTGTCTGGAGTATAAGTTGTTCCTAAAGTATCCTGAGACATATTGAACAGTTACAAGAAAAACCATGAGGTGATGATTCAAGTTTCAAACCTTTAGGTTTATATGATTCTTTTGAAAACAAATTTTGCAAATGAAACAATTTTTCCCCATCAACATACACATGATACATTAGATATCTTTGTTAGATTGTTTTGGACCTTATTTCTGCTTTTTTTTTATTCATTTGTATATGTTTGAGGAGAGATGAAGATAAGTGTATGTAATGTTTTGGTTATAGCGGTCTTTTTATTGGACCTCAGAAACTAAAATTTGATATTTTAAAGACTGATACTTTAAATGCCATAAATAAATTTTAGGTAGAAAATGCACAAAACCACAATGCCTCAGGAATTGTAATGTACACAGATCCGTCAGATTTTAATATGGCAGGAGAAGCTACATATCCTAGCTCGTGGTGGATGCCAGATACTGGAGTCCAACGTGGAACTGTCGGTCCTGATGGAGATTTTCTCACCCCATTTTATCCCGCAAAAGGTACATTTATTAAAAGTTGTATAGAAGAAACAACTATACCAATTGCATTCACAGAAATGCAAATAAGACTTTAGCTGTCTAAGTCATAAATAAATAAAACGAAATCATTTGGACCTTATTTTCATACGAACATTCTGAAACAATTTTGTAAAAAGAAAACGCTGATACAAAGGGACTTCAAAAACCTATAAGAATATTGCAACACCGGATAAAAACAAAAGGACAAAAAAAATATAGCCAAAGCTGGGCAAGTAATCAGAGCTTTACAGGAGGGAGATATTGTCCTTATTTGCAATTAATTGAACAACACTTTATTCGTAATTTGATGTGTTAAATTTTACACAGTAAAAATATATTCACACAGAAGTATTAAACTGAAATGTCAATTGTATACTTAAAAAGGAAATTGCACTCTTTATGTGGAAATGAAACTATTAAGAGGGAAATTGTAAATTTATTAAGATTGTCTACATATATCCTGTAATTTAACTGTCTTATGATACTTTTCTTAAATTTAGCACAGTTTTTTAACGTTGACTAAGGTCTCATTTCTTTTGTAGGATTAGTAAATAACCCAGATTGAAAATAATCAAGTGTTTCAACAAGTAATTTGAGTATTTTGTGATATACCATTAGATACCTATATTTTTTAATACTTGTATACTAAATTTGAAAAAAAGAAGCTGTTCCTTGGTATATTGCATACATTTCAAATACATATATTTTTTTTATAGATTATGCTTATCGTAAAACTGAAAAAGATATCGCAGAATTCCGCATACCTGCACAACCTATTAGTTATGGTGATGCTGAGAAATTTCTCAGGTAAATTATACTTTGTAACACAAATGCTTTATCTAGGTTAAATATACTGACATTAGGGAAAAATATATCAGACATTATTACTTGAGACACCCACCCTAAATTGATACAATTGTTATATGTACAAAATATAAGAAAACTAAACAATCTTGATAAATACTTAAAATTAGTTGAGATAGTACGCTGCTAAATGTTTAATAAATTTCTTACTCTGCGTTATACTTGAAATCGTTGTGTACAAAAATGATTTGATGTATTGTATTTAAAACTAGTAAACATTTTATCTGTGTATATGATATGATGCATGTATAATTTATTTGTCAAAAATTGTACTTGCTTTTGGAATGAAGTATTATAAATGTTGTTTTAAAATAGTGCTGCCATTTGAATTGTCTTTGTTATGATTTAAATGTTGTTTTATTACTGGTCATTTTGCTATAATTTAATTAAATTTCGACATATTAATATGTTACAAATTGTATTTGTTGAATACATATTTCAGCTAGGTGGACATGTAACTTACTTGTTACATATTTTATTTATTAAGTAAAAACTCATTATTCATTAAGCTAGAATTACCCCATTTGTCAAATATTTAATGTAGTGATCTTATATAGCAAGTTATTTTAATGAAGGTCAAAAACACATGCTTAGATGATAAAACTTATGTTTTGAATTTGTATACTAAGTTCACTTTATACTTTCTTCACACAACGTGTTTTCCAGATTAAGTGATTACATTTGTTTTACCTGTTAAATTGGAGGTGATATGGGACATTGTCATTGAATTAAACTTCGTTCCTTTTTATTTTTCCCAAATATAAAAGAATGACAATATTCATGTACTTTTGTTCCTCTCAAATGTTGTACTGCTGCATAATAAAAACACAATGACTAGTACCGAATGGTTATAGCATTGGCATAAAACTTTCTCAAATAAAATTCTAAAGTCAAAGATATCAAGTCATATGTAACCTTTTAATTTGTATGAAAATGCACACTCTATTCAAGTTAAGTTTAAGTTTTAGGATGCAGTGTCTTTGAAATGTTTACTATTAACTAACATTCTTTAATTATCTGATAATTTCACAGGGAATTAAACGGAGTAGAGGCACCACCAGATTGGAGGGGAAAACTAAATATTACATACAGAATTGGAACTGGATTTTCAAATGCAAGCTTGTAAGTTATTAAGACTTTGTAACATGTTTGCAAAGTTTGTCTTTCATTTCTTTTCAACTGAAATAACCGAGAATAAAATAGTATGTCATGTATAGTAGTAAATATGCAGCTGAAGAGCAGTTGAAACCAACAGTTCGTGGCGATCAGCGTTATTGTTGAAGGAAGACAGAGCGCCCGAACAAAACCACCGACCACCGATATGAAAACTAACAATCAAAGTCAATTAAGATTAGATTCGGGAGCACCTGTCAACTACGTTATTCCAACTCACAACCTCGGTGTTGACAGGCTAGTGATCCAGTAATTAGACTACTTTGACAACTTTACCATCGAGACCATATGATTGAAGATAATTGTTCTTCAAAGTGTATCCGCTTTTTATCATTCCTTAAATCAATTCGAACAAAATGATATGAAACCTACAGTTAATTAAGTAACATTAAAATTTTACCTAAATTTGTACCTATAGCATGTTAAAAAAACGACCGAATCAGTCCCGGCAGCGTCCCGATTATGCGGAATACGATCCATCATAGATCAAACAGTAACCAGACAGTGAAATGACGCTGACAGAAGATCTGTTAGAAAACTGTCATCATTTTCGGTATAATAAGATACTCTCGAAACGCAATTCTATCACACTCTGTTGTACCATATTCCAAATGACTTTGTCTGGTCTCAGTAGTATCGTGTTCTGTAATTATCGGGACTCACACGTGGGTACTATTGCCAAATCGCGTATTGTTACGCCCCGGTGATTTGAAAGCTGATATTTTTACTGTGGTCTCCGTTCCACACTTGATACACACGACTTTTCCGGAATGGTTTCAGCAAAGACTGGTTACATTCGGAAAAGAGTGGCTGCTAACTTGACTCAATTGGCAAAATAACAGCAATGACAAATTTCTCCAGATCATGCCGGTTCCACAGGACACCGTCCAGGAAACACAGAACATTGTTACGATTTTAATCGGATACAGCAGAATCTATCACGACATAGTCACGATTGTATTATGACTAGACAATATGAAACCTTACTTCTTACTTTTCAAAGGTGAATTTCGAAAAAAATTTCGCAATTTCTAGGGAGATAACTGATTGAAACGTACTTCAATTGTAAGATACAACTTGATTCTTATGTAGGTAGATATCGTTTTTCATATGCAATACCTTTAGATTGTTTATTCGACGCTTGTGTTATTATGTCAATTTAGACTTGAAATAAACGTTATTGGCAATAAAAAGATATTTTAGTAATAACATTATATCTTCATTTTTATGCCCCAATTATGGGTATTATGTTTTCTGGTCTGTGCGTCCGTTCGTCAGTTCGTTCGTTCGTCCGTCTGTTCGTTCGTCCGTCTGTTCGTCCGTCCGTCTATCCCGCTTCAGGTTAAAGTTTTTGGTCGAGCTAGTTTTTGATGAAGTTGAAAATCAATCAACTTGAAACGTAATGCACATGTTCCTTATGATATGATCTTTCTAATTTTAATGCCAAATTAGAGTTTTTACCCTATTTGGTTCCACTGAACATAGAAAATGATAGTGCGGATGGGGCATTCGTGTATTAGGGACACATTCTTGTTTATATGAGTTTTACATAAACTGTTTCAATTGATCCTGTATGAATAATTGTTTTTTAGGAAAGCCAAATTAATTGTGAACAACTTTGAAGAAATAAGGACTATTTATAATGTCATTGGATATATAAAAGGATCTGTTGAACCAGGTAAAATATTTCATTTTATCATCAACGAAAACTCTTTTTCATAACCTTCTTTGTATGTTATCGCTTTTCCCAGTTATCAATTTATTTGAAAAGAAATCAAACTATATTGTTCGTTTGTATTTAATATGCAAATGATTAATAGTTAGTGGAGTACAACAGTTTTAATTAATTTTATGATTTACAGTCTTAAAAGAACAAAATGTAACAAATATATGAAGACAACCTTTCAATGTTGGAACTCGACAATGTCGTTAACTCCTTGTTCCATTTCAGATCGGTATATATTACTCGGAAATCACTACGATGCCTGGGTATTTGGTTCTATTGATCCTTTATCTGGTACAGCAGCATTGACAGAAATTATCCACAGTCTTGGTGATATGCTCAAACAAGGTATTTATGACATAACCTCCCATAACAAATAGCTTAATCAATACTACCTGAAATTACTGAACACTTCTCGTTGATACAAATGTCTCAATTTTATGAAATAGATATGAAAATTGAATTTATTATTTTAGGTATAAGACCAAAGCGTACCATTGTGTTCTGTTCATGGGGAGCTGAAGAACATGGTTTATTTGGTTCAACAGAATGGGTTGAGGTAATTATTTTATATGCAACTACATTCGATATGACATGTTTGCACTTATAATAGTGTTCATGTTCAGTCGAATGATGCTAATACAAGTATGTCGTACTTTAGTTGTCCTTTTATACATTTTTTAATTTGAGCGTCACTAATAAGTGTTTTGTAGACGAAACGCGCGTCTGGCACAAATATAGTTTCAATCCTGGTTTCTATGATGGGTTTATTTCAATGAATACCTGAAACATGTTTTCGTTTTCTTATAAACATTTTCATTAAGTATTGTCCTACATCGTCTATCAATATATACAGTTACATAACAAGTGGATTGTTCATTTTGTATTGTAAAAAATATTGTAAATTACTAGAGTATAAAATATGATATATCACTATATATAGTTGAAAGATTTAATCAGACTTTCAATGTTGCGTTTTTTAAATTTGATGTTACAGTACTGCGGGAAATATTTTAGTTCCTTCAATAGAAGTCAAACTCGAAATTGTTGAAAACAATTAATTTAAGGTTTGTGTATTGTGAATGTAAATGAATAATTCTGCCATAACATCTTTATAATTGTCAAATTATTTTCAGTAATGTGTTAATTACGATTACTTATCAACTTATTTGAATACATGTAAATGTTAAAAAGAAAAATCACAAAAATATTGAACTCCGAGGAAAATTCAAAACGGAAAGTCCCTAATCCAATCAAATGGCAAAATTAAAAGCTCATACACATCAAACGAATGGATAACAACTGTCATAGTGATTGTTAGGGCACTGCAGCTGGTTATAATTTGAAAAAAATCAAATAGGTAGAAGATGATCATCAGCGTTCTTTATGATTGTTGATCTGTATTTCATGTCCTCTTAATAATTTTATGTACCAAGTTAAACCATTGTGGTGACGTCAGCCTATTCATTTACCGTGGATTCTTTTTTCTAAAATCAATCTGACCCTGAAATGGGCTCACCATACTAGATTCTTTTGTTTACCTTGTGTTCCTAATTTCTTTTAGTTTGAATTGACTATTTAACTGATTTCTGTTCACTAATGGAATTGTTTGAAAAACTTACCTTTACTTTTTGTGATTTCTATATGCCTTCACTGGGGATCGAACCCGTCCATGAATTCTAATACGTTATACTGCAACCTATCGACGAAACCTCTAGGCTAACAAGCGGTTACGATTTATATGTCTATTTTATATATATAAATAAATATATGATATCCATCGGTACAACAGACACACAGGGTTTCTAGCTTTATATATACATAATAGGCAAACGAATAGTATGAATTGGTAGCCACGAGGTTTCATGGATAAGATAAATGAGTTTAAGGTACGAACTTGTATTGTTAGGTTCGAATCCCTGAATTCTCTTTGTTGTCCCTATTCTCTACTTTTCCAGTTTTTGTTCTTGTTTTGTATGTTGTTGGGGATAATTTGTGTAATAAAAGCGAGTTTGGTCGTTTATTTTTGGATTATTGTTGGCCATTCCACATGTTTGAATTAAAAATGATTACGTTCTCATGATTTTTCCATTTTTGTTTTATAAGTTAATATACTATGATTTCATCTGTTTTACTACATAATTTTACAACTGTTAATTCGTAAATTCCTTTGCTAGAAAATCTTGATGTTCCTAGAATTATGCTATTTGTTAGAAATTTCAGAAACATACTTATTATAAACACTATATATATGTTTTTTGTCGGGTTGTATTCCCTTTGACACATTCTCCATTTCCATTTTCAATTTGAATAGAAATAAGTTCGAATATATCTTATTTTGCAAAAACAGACAATATTCAGATGCCTGATATTATGAAGATCTTTAAGGACAGACGTGTTGTGCTATAATATATTTGTATTTTTGTTTTAACCATTTAATTGTGATATAAAATTTATTGTAATGAATCGTTTGACACGTTTACGTGGTTATTTGAACTCACTTATAATACCTTCTAATTAAAAATAGGCGTTAATTTTTAAAAGACATTAACACAATAGTTTAAGTTATAGATACAATGGATAAGCGTTGATTCATGAAAAACAAACCATTCGCCCTCCGGGCTTATGGTTTCTTTTTCAAGAATCAACGCTTATCCGTTGTATCTATATCACTTAAACCACTGGAACTTCAGAGGTTGTATGTGTATGAACTTTTGTCAAGAGTAGTTATATAATTGAAGGAGACAAAATATGATACTACTTTGAAGACCCTTGAATTTGAAAACCAAAGAGTATAATCTATTTATCTTACGTCCTATACATTTCCAGGAATATGATTGGTTAAAAGTGTCCGCGTGCAAACCGTGTATATTTGATATTAGGTTAGTAGGGAGGCGGGGTTTATCTCATACACGGTTAGTAGTGGAGTTACGTCCCTTTATATTCCATATTAGGTAAAAAGGGGGCGGGGCTTATTTCATACACGGTTAGTAATGGTGTTATGTCCCTTTATAAAAACAAAACGGTACTGAGAAAAAAACTTAAAAGTTCCAATAGACGAAGAAATTGATGATTAAACTTGAAATAAATTCACAAAACACATTTAAACCTTACAAGTCGTTATTGTTGGCATCTGTTTTTGTAGGATAAATGGAAGTATTTTCTTAATGCTAACAGTATTGAAGACTTGCTCATTTTGAGAATCACTAGTCTTAATTTCACACATTAAGATAGTCGGTAAGATAAATTCGTTACATAGTGTGCTAGTGACCTAATACGGTATATATGGGGTCAGTAAATTCCATATGGGGATTCGAGCTTCGCTCTCACCCCATATGGAATTTACTGACCCCATATATACCGTATTAGGTCACTAGCACACTATGTAACTAATAATATCAAGTAACATTCTTTAGATGCTCACAAGAAATATACTAAATAGGGTGATGATAACACTATTGTCAATGAGAGAACTAGCTAACATAGTCCAAATATAGCGGACTAAAGCAATTCTGGTTCCGATATTAGTTCTTATTAAGCAATTTATTAAGGCGACAATGGTTATCAGATGTTATAACCTCGTAAAACGATCACGAAGAAACAAATAAAGATAATAAGCAAAACTGAATTCCCATGCAGTCAAAATGTCGGAATGTTTACAATTGGTAGAGGTACAGATCAATAAATCCTTCGAATGGAAGTTTTTAAAATTATTTTCTTACATATATGGTTTTGGGTATCAAACTCATGGCTGTAAACGAAATCTGCAAAAACTACTAAAATAAACTCATTTTGATAATTTTCTCATAAAGCAACGAGACAAGTACATACCATATTTTGCTACTAGATGTCTTATGTAATTATTTTGAAGTGGTACAATATTTTTCAGTCTGTTAGACTTTACTTATATTAATCTTTGCCAATAACTAAGTGTAAATTAAGGGAACACTAGTTTACTGATGTACTGATCTTATAAATCGGTTTAGAAAGCAAATCAAGATATCAAACAAAAAATGATGGAATCTGGTCCATTCTAAAAGAAGTGAAACGGAGTGAACAATGACCTTTTTAGGTTTTATATGTGAATTTCATCATGTTGATAGCTTTACAATGAAATCACAACTTACATGTATTTACTATTTGTGTATCAATAAATCAAAACCGTTTTCTACCATTTGAAAATGCATGTACCATGTCAGGAATATGACAGTTCTTGTCCATTTGTTTTTGATATGTTTTGTCATTTGATTTTGCCATGTGATTAGGGACTTTCCGATTTGGTTTTCCTCTGAGTTCAGTATTTTTGTGATTTTAATTTTTTCATGTATAATTTTTGAAAAGATGAGTCTGATGTAGACGAAACGTGCGTCTGGCGTATTAAATTACAATCCTGATACCTTTGATAACAATTGAAGGATTTTATTCTTTGTTCAATTAATTTTAGAAGACGAATAATATTAGTATCTCTTTGTACACTTCCTTCCTATTTACATTCAGTATATTATTACTTTAAACGAAGTATTGTAATTCACAAGGTCATAAAAGTAGTAAATTCAAACGCTCTTCCTTGATATTGATTTTATTTATATGCTTATGTTACATAAATTAAATAGATTTAAAACTTTATATGTTATAAAAACGGATCATCTTTAAACTTGATTTGACCTTTAAGGACTTAACTTTCCTTTTAACAATATTCTGTGATAGTCGTTAAATGAACTTTCTATCAGATGAACAGTGAACAGTTGGATACCAGATTATATAAAATATGCTACATTATATGATCAACGTTAATAGGATTATGTGACCTTCATTTACTTACCCCAGCTGAGGTTAAATATGTAAAACTTCTACTAGTACTATGAAATTATTTGTATACTCCACACAACGAAGTTGCGGAGGTTATAATGTTTATTTTTTTCCCGTCCTGTTCTTGTCATCGCGACTCCTCTAAAACCACACAACAGAATTTCATGAAACCTTTTTAGATAGCAAGGACATACTATGTAGATGTGCATATCGACAGAAAATTATAATTCAAGTTTTTTTCTTAGAGTTACGCCCTTTTGAACTTATTTGTCTCAATATACTACTGCCAGAGTTTGTCTTCGCAACTCCTCTGAAGCCACTCGACAGAATTTCATGAAACTTAAGATATTAAGGCCATACTATGTAGATGCTCATATCGACAGGAAATAATGATTCCTTTTTTTCCAATGCTTTACGCCCCTTCGAACTTATTTGCTTCACTATACTTTTGCAACAATTTGTCATCGCATCTCCTTGAGCTCTGAAACAATACAACAGAATTTCATGAAACTTTGTAGATAACAAGAACATACAATGTAGATGTGCATATCGACAGAGTATTATGATTCAGGTTTTTTCTAGGAGTTATGCCCCTTTTTTGCCTCAGTATACTACTGCAACAGTTTGTCATCAAAACTCTGAAACCTCACACCAGAATTTCATGAAACCTTTTAGATTACAAGGACATTCTATTTAGATGTGTATATCGACAGCAAATCATGATTCAATTTTTTTTTCTTACAGTTATTTTATTTGTCCAGTGACAATAATGGGCCGCGGGTATGTGAGCATGCTCACTAAGGTTCTTAATTTTTTTAATATGTTTGTATTTTTTTAACTGGAATTAAAACTATTCATATACATTGATACGAGTTGAAATAGCTGATAAAATGGTTTCCAATTTTATGTAAGTAATGCTACCTTGAAGACCCAATGGTGGCCTTCGGCTGTTGTCTGCTCTATGGTCGGGTTGTTGTCGCTTTGACACATTCCCCATTTCCTTTCTCAATGTTAATGCATGAAGTATGATATACATGTTCCTTTTCAATTTACGTCTAATCATTTATGAATGTTATTTTTAGCAGGTCTAGTTAACGCTTGACACAGTCCGTCCGTTAATCTATTGGTCTGTTCGTCCTTTAATCCGAAACAGCTTGGATAAGAAAGGAGTAGGTACGGTAAGGGCCGATTTTGGCCTCAATTTTTAAGTTCATCTTACGAAATATTTTAGACACTTTTTAAACACTTAAGTGTCTATTTCAATTGATTCAATTAGTTTATGTGACAGATTTTAACTGATTAAGTCATTAAAAACGCTCCTATTCAAGCTTAAATATGAAACATCTATCCAAATATGCCAAAAATCGTCATTTTTCAGATGGTTTTTGTCAAAAACGAAAGTGGCCGCATCCGTGTTCATCCTCAACCTTTATATATATTATGTATTATCATCAAATACAACTTACATTTCAATATTATGAATGAACACGAATGCGGCCACTTTCATTTAAGAAGGAAACCGTCTAAAATTTAACTAAAAAGCTGAAATTGTGAAGATTTCAGTAATTTAGCATGACTTAATGAAGCTAGTACCGGGTATATGTGCATTGTATTGTCAAAAACAGCCCATATTTATGTAGCAGAATCATTCTACTTTCCAACAAATAGCTTAACGATTACATTTGCACAATTTTGTAAAACTGCTATATTTTGGGGCCAAAAAGAGGTCTTACTGAACCTACTCCTTTCCCGTTTCCAGATCGATTGAAATTTTACAAAACTCATTGTACAAGGAAAGTTTTTGTCAAAGGGTTCTTTGTTTTTATACGAACGCAAAACAATTTTGCGGTCGTATATTGTTTATAAGTAAGTAAGTAAGTAAGTAAATTGTTTATTATAGTGACATGTGTAAATCAGCATAAATTTGTACAAAATATAATTACATATATAATACACCCGGCCCAATGGACCAATAAGTCACCTTTTACTGTTAGTTCAATATAAATGTTCTAATATCACGTGTCAATTGCCAATTTAAATTTAAATACAGATAATATAATTTATATTGTGTCTAATGTTCAATTGTTGCGAGTAAGTAATTTGTACATCCACCGTTTTGACACTTCCTGTGTGCTGATATTTCAAAATTTTACAACACACATAGTACAAGGAAAGTTTTGTTAAATTTCTTGGCTGAATGAATGTTTATGGGCAAATTATGCTCCAAAATACATGTTACCCCAATCAATTGCACATAGCCACAGTCAAGACTCAGAATTGGTTTTGTTTTGAAAGAAACTAAAGTTGTCTACATTTTCTAATTCTAGGAGTACATGAAAGTATTATATGAGAGATCAATTGCTTACTTAAATGTAGACTATGCTGCTGACTATAACTACGTCCTCACGGCAGGCACCAGTCCATTGCTACAAGATACATTATACGAAACCACCAAATTGGTAAGTTTAAGGTTTTTTTTATATATAGCATTTTAAAGATGCAACATAAAACTGTCACATATACTTTTTATAATGTTGCTACAACTTTTAAAAAAACAAAATTTAAAAAAATTTAAACAATACGAGAAGAAAAACAACTGTAAATAAAAGTAAGGAGGATATGAACAGCGATTCTTATAAGAGAATTTGATTTTCTGACATTCCTTTTTAAAATCTTTTGAAATAATTTGATAATGAGTTTAATTAGAATTGAGTGAAGTTTTCTATAAGATATTTACTATGGTTATCAAAATTTTGACTTCTTTTTAAAGATTGCTAATCCAGACAAAACAAGTTCATATAAGACTTTATATGATATATGGAATAAGAGAGCACCAGGAGAAAATGGTGAACCCAGGTTTGTATATTGTTTATGATATGTTGGTTCCCATTCAATATAAGTATATGTAATTTACATGTCTTAATCTGTGTGTAATTATAGATGGAACGTATTCTTGACTGATATTAACTAAGAAATGTACAGTTTCCTCTATTGCCTATCTGACCATGACTGACACAAATTAAAAGGTCTATATTTTGCAAAAAATTATTTAGTTATTATATCAACGATTTAATTCAGTTTCATAAGGTTCTTTGCAATGTTTTTTTTATATACAGATGCCTGAAATAGCTTATTGACAATCATACCACAGCACCTTTTTTATTTTTTATATTTAAAGGGTTTTTTTTTCTGTTCTGCATACATGAGTTGCACCTATCTTTTAATTTTATACATCATATAATTAGTAATATTTTGATTTTATTGAAGCTGGTGTTTTTCAAATATATAACTGTATTTTGCAGTGTCTATTACTCACTTGGTTCTGGCAGTGATATGGCCACATTTTACCAGAGAGCAGGAGTTCCTAGTGTTGATATGTGGTTTACCTACAACTCTGTAATTACAACTTATTTATATAATTATATTCAACATGTAACAAGTTTGTTAATTGTAAAGCGAAAGTTTTTAGAACTTGTTGATGTATTCTTATTATTGTGTTTCTGTACCTCCCTTATACTCTGGTGTTTGATAAAAGAGGCGAAAATACCAGAGGGACAGTCAAACTCATAAATCGATAAACTAACATCAAATATTTTATGGCATTAAGAAAATATATTTTTTATCTGTAAACCTTGATTTCAAGCATACCTACCTTATATTATTCCAGAAAAATGTATGGTGTTTACCGAAATCGTTATATATAAAAGTTATCGAACACTAATGTCAATTTAAATGGAGGAAGTCGATAAAACCTGACAGAACAAAATGCTCCACTATATCAAATAACAGTGCGATTGTAATACAACTGTTAAAAAAGCTCCATAAAACAATATCCTCACTTCAAACGGGTCTATGCCGCTTTTGATAAACAAGCATACTGAGGTGTACTATCCACCAAGTAGCCGATTTAGTATTGATATGATAAGAATAATGCATTTTCTTTTAATAAGTATTTCTGCGGATTACTTTCACATGAAGCATATTTAAAATTTGACTATTTTAGTGGTTTTTAGCGTCCAACAGGAAGTTAATTAAACGTAGATTTGTCACTTTTTAATGTACGTATGTAATATTTAATATTATGGTACACAGCTATGTCTTCTAGAATTTGTTTTTATTGGAGCTGGTGTTTTTCAAAATGACTATTACAACACAAAACATTTCATTTTTATTTTTAAAGGACAAATGGCCACTTCTGTCATATCCGGTATATCACTCAGCATATGAAACAATTTACCTTTACGAAAACTATATTGATCCAGATTATTCATACAACTTAGCAATGGCTCAACTTTGGTCTGGAATGGCATGGTAAGTAAAGAGTTATAAACACTGCAGACATAAATGTATCATCTGTTACGTTTGTTGGCCAACAATGATTAATCAAATAGCTCTACTAAAAGTTATCCTCTAAATTGGTAACATGTCTTTAGCTTCCCATAAATAGGTGTTAAATTTTTGGAACAGTTTATCCTTTGATATAAAAATACTGGTAAAAATATAACATTCAATGCATTGACCATTTACATGTAGAATGTTGACAATAAATTTCAGTTATTAATCAGTATCCAAAATGTAGAAATCATGTTAATATTTTTTTATACATGCATATGAACATGTTATTTTTAACTCTTGACAATAATATGATTTAATGAGGAAAGGACATTGAATACATGACTTAATGAAGTCACTGTCGCTTAAAGTGGTACAAAATTTTGTATTTACTTTGACACATAAACAAAAATTAAAAAAAATAATTTTTTTTTTAACCAACCGTTTTGTCAGAAAAATTACACTGGTTATATAGCAATTTGACAAAACCAATTTTGATCATTAAGAAGCTTAATATTTCTTTTACAACACAGTGTAATTAAACGTTTAGCTGACTTTACAGAGTTATCTCCCTGTAGTGTTAGGTACCACCTTAATCTTCTTTGATTTGTGTATATTTGATGATAATTTTTGTAAGAATTTGCTTACTTATCATATTACTAGCAACTAGAATAATTTTGTGTTTTGAAGCTGCTTATCTTGTTAATGTATACAAGAAATATTTCTTTTTGTGTACATTCTATAATTGTATATGCAATGTTTATCAATATTGTATATACAATATTTTTTTTATACATGCATATGAACATGTTATTTTTAACTTGTGACAATAATATGATTTAATCCAGAAAGAACATTGAATACACTTATCATATCACTAGCAACTAGAATAATTTCGTGTTTTGATGTTGCTCATATCTTGTTAATGTATAAAGGAATTTATTTTTTTATATACATTTTATATATATACATTGTTTTTGGAAATTAAACCAATGTTATAGATGCATATTGAAAGCGTCTATGTCCTTATTTGGCTTTTGGTTTATGAATTCTCTTAACAATAAGTATACTGTGGATTAATTATTTTTCGTGTGATACAAATTTTCATGATTTCCTGTGTACAGGTTAACCACAAGTTTAAATGTTCAAAGATTTTTAAATTATCTATTGTCATGTTTGCAGACTTTGGCAAAAAAAACGAATTCATAGTTACAATTGATTCTTGAAATTAGAACTAACCAAACATACATTTGAAAAAAATCAGGTTTTCCCTCTACTATTTACTTTATCAATTTCTTTTCTTACAGGAAATTAGCAAACGATGATCTTTTAAAGTTTGATGTGAGGAGATATTCCACTGCTATAACTCATTTTGTATCGAACTTAGAAAATAAATTTTCTAAAAGTTGGCATGCACAGAATGTCAACATAGGTTAGTATATACTTCTCCTACATTGTCTCTTATCACAAAACATAAAAACCATCATAATAATTTTATTCAACTTTTGAAAAATTACGTTTTACACTATAAATATTTCAAGAAGGAAGACAAGTACTCTAAGGAATCTTAGATGTTTATTAAAATAAGCGCACAAAGCAGTCATCACAATAAAATCGTTGTAGTAATAAGCAATAAAAAGATGAATCGAGTCAAACATATTTTAGTACTTCATGCCTAATACTTCTGCCGAAAAAAATAGATCGTTGCTGTTGCAATTTTGAAATTAAATCTTGTAGGAAATCAGAACATCATAAGGTTTCCAATATGTGATAATCAATCTTAAGTCCCGGTTTTTCCTCGATCTTCGGTTTTTATGTGTAGTGTTTTCTGGACTGTTGTATGTTTTTTTAATTTTTCTTATTTTGACCATGATTTTATTATGATTTTATCCTGTACTAAGTAAGGTAATGGCCATTGTTATATTACAGTTCGTTTCTGTGTGTGTTAAACTTTAAGGTTGTGTTTCTGTTGTGTCGTTGTTCTCCTCTTATATTTGATGCGTATCACTCAGATTTAGTTTGTAACCCGGATTTGTTTTTTTCTCAATCGATATATGAGTTTTGAACCGCGGTATACTACTGTTGCCTTTATTTATTACTTTTGATTGTTGACCTATTTACCAAATGACTTTATGTGCTGTATGTCAGCTGTCTGGGTGATGCCTATCTTAAATATTTTTATTCATATAGTTGGTCCCTATAAACTTGTTAACCCCTCAAAGTCGTCTGTGTCAACCAAAAGACCTTACCATGATTATTTGCCTTTTTCTTGAAAGTATTATCACTTCAATTTGGAAACCTGTAGAAATCCTTCTTACAGGTTTATACTTGCTTAATTGATTCTTGACTCATAACAATATTTTTAAGTAAAGATAGCTCACTAGATATTGTTAACATTTTCTTTATATTTCAGATGCTTTAAAATCAGCTGCACAGAATTTAACTGATAGTGCGAATAAATTCCAAACTTACGTTAAATCTGCAAGTATTAAAAGGTATGGAAAAAGGAATCCTCTAATTAGACAATTTAATTTGACAAGTGTTTTTTTTTACCGATGTTCAAATCTAATAAACCTATTAGGAAGATACAGATCAAGATAAAAACACAAAAAAAAAACGTGAATAGTATAAACTTCAAAGGGGTAAAATTGTAAACGTCACAAGAAATGAATGAATCGTCCGCAATACGAATGTATAGCGTGGATTTAAAACTCTCTCCAAATGTCAAAATCGGAAACAGGAATCAATCAGTAAATTTAAAAACACACAACTGTTCTTTTACCTTAAGTTATCAAACCACAAAAACATGTCGGTAGTGAGTTGAGACACAGACATATTAAATAAGTAAACAATTTGATTGAGAATCTTTTTTTTTTTATTTCAGTGCTATTGACTACAGAATTATAAACGACAAAATGATTCAATTTGAAAGAGCTTTTATAGATCCTGAAGGACTTCCTGAAAGACGTATCTATAAGTAAGTTTTTTGTTTGTTTCTGTATTTGTATTGCTTTTACTATAAAAAAAAAAATACATTTTTAAAATGGCAAGCACATGTTACTTCTAAAACAATTCCAGAAAAGACAACCAGAATTTTAATCAAATGTGACAACACAACTTTGTTAAACTTCAAAGTTCATTGGTTATCTCTCTTGACGATAGAAAAAGCAGTGAACATGAACTTGGTAATCTGTGCAATCATTGTTTTAAAGTTAAATTCTTGTCCTGCACTGATTCAATTGTATATCATTAGTGTACCTTGTTTGGTCTGAACTAGACGAGGGTAGAGCTCTAACAATATTCTTTATGTATAAACTCCTGTTTATCAAAAACTGTTGTTTTCAAGATGATTACACAAATGAAAATATCTCCATGTTTATTTACAGGCATGTAATATTTGCACCAAGTAAATATGATTCGTATTCGGACAATGACTTTCCAGGAATTGTGGATACAATGTTTGAAATAGAAAGCAATAACGCAGTTGATAAATGGGATCAATTAAAGCAACAAGTATCCATAGCAACATTTACCATTCAGTCAGCTGCTAATACATTAGACGATGTTGGTCTTTGATGATGCTTTTAAAAATTTAGAAACTTGAATCTCAGGATAGTACTTAAAAATCCTTAACAAATGGACGTTATCAAATTCAGGATAATGTACAGAGAAAGATAAAGACATCCACAAAGAAATTAGATATGCAGTAATATATAATTTACAAGAAAACATCATATGCTATTCCAATAAAAGTAAATGGGATTGAAAATAACAAACAGAAGAATAGTTTTCAACCCTGTAATTATTCAGAAAAGATGAACCGCCTCTTTTGAGACTATAAATTAAAAAACATACACAGATGCGTCAATGGACGACTGAAATTAGTACAACATAGCTAGGAGGTTCAGTCTATTTCAGTTTAATACATTTTACGACCTACTTATTAGTTATTGGTGATATTAAATACAGTTAAATCTATTTTTATAATTTATCAAAAAGGTTCACAAGAAATAGTGCTATATAAATGTAAATGCCATTAATTATAAGTGCTTATGAATGTTTGTTTTTCATTTTTGTGATATCTTTATTTATTTTTTAGCCTTCAGTCTATCGGATCCCTCATTGCTTTTCCTTTTTCCAGTTAAAAAAAACATTGGAAATATTTGAACATTTGTCATAGTAACTGAAATTTTTTTTTCACATAATAACAGGGGTATAAAATATATCTGGAGGGAATATTGACAAAAGTAGCCTTTTTACGAAATAACTGGATTGTAAATGTTACCATTATGTTTTGAATGTTTGGTAGGAATGGGTGTGTGATGCCATTGTGAGTTATTGTAATTATGTACTGTATAATTATCAAAGCTTAATAAGATAAGGCTGCCTGTCAATTCATTTACATTTTTCACATTAATATAATGCATTATTTGTTGGTTTATTGATCTATTCATTGTTTTTGATTTATTTTGTCTTCAATTGGAAATTTAATATGTCATTGATGTTGAAGAGGACTGTGTAGTTAACACATAAAAGATACAATTAACTGATGACTGCATGTGTATATGATAAAGTTGCATTGTATAAAAAATAACTTGCTATTTCACATTACTTTGTCATTCCTTTAAAAGCTATTTTTCAACTCACTGGTCAACTAAAAATCTTATTTAATCTTAAGTTAATTGAGAGAAACATATGGCATATTTGGCAATCCTGCTAATGATTAAATTAAATACACAAATTCTGCTCTTGAGAAGGTCATTATTTTTTGTCTCAACGGAATTCGTGTTTTTTCTGTATTTGGAGAATCTGTGTCTGTGTGTGTGTATGTGTGTTTGTGCTTTTAAATTATTGCATTCAGATATTCCACTGTAGCTCAGATCTCGATTGCGTTTGTCATCCTTGTATCAATAACATTCATTAGTTGGATTTTCTCATATAGACACACTCCAACAAAGCCTAGTGGGTCTAGTTTGTAATTTTCATTTGATGAGAATATGAATTTTACTGTTTACAAGCAAACGTTTGTGATTGTCATCTAATTCATTTTTATATTTTCAAATGTAAACCTTCTCATGTCACAATGGACTTTCAGGTGTGCTTTGTGTACCTTTTTCACAATTTTTTTCATGTTATGTATATGTTTAACTTTCATTTGTATTAATTGAATTTATTTCATGTAATAATTTTCACTGGTTACACTGTTTTAAATTTTGTTTATCAAATAAAGATTCAAACATATTAAATCATATGTTTTTCATAATAATGTTTAAGGAAGAACAGTGTACAATGTATATAGATATAAGAAGATTGTGGTATAAGTGCCAATGAGACAACTCTCCATCAAGTCATAATTGGTAAAAGTAAACCATTATAGGTAAAAAAAAAACACGGAGCCTTGGCTCACAACGAACGGCAAGCTATAAATGGACTAAAAAATAACTACTGTAAAATCATTCAAACAGGAAAACTAACGGTCTTATCTATAAAAAAACGAGAAAAAGAAAAACGTATGAATTACATCAAAAAATGACAACTACTGAACATCAGATTCATGACTGTCTGTTTTTTGTGAAAGTACTTTTGGGGTGTTCATTTTGTTGTAGGTTTGACCCATGGTTCTTAACCAAGGGTGCCATTTTGATCAATCGCTTCAATATATCGTCGAATATCTCATATTTAGGACTAAAACCTTTCTTTGGCATCTACACCTGTGGAGGTAAGAGAACAAGATTTATGTAGAACATTTGACTCCATGAACTATAAGCCATGTATCTTTGATGGGTTAAAACTTTGTTTTAAACCCTTGCGATTTGTTATTTGTCATTAACAGTGGGATTTTTTCCTCAGTCATGGTCCTTTCTATGCTTTTGTATTGTTTCCAAGTCTTGATTTCTATGGGTTTTATTTAAATTGTGTCTGTCTTTTAGTAATTTTCTTTCTTCGATGAATGAATTTGATTGTTCTTTTGTTATTTCCTGCCTCTGATTTATTCTACTTCTAAGCAAAACAACGGTTTTAAAAATCCTTATATAGCAAAAAAGATGTTTTTCTTGACATCTTCAGATCTTACTAATGCCTTTTGAATACAGACATAAACGATAACTACTTTGTCTTTATTTTCTGTACTGACGCCATGCACAACATTTGAAATGCGTTTTGCAGATTTTCTCATGACAAAAGAAAAAGAAAAAAAAATGGGAACCAAGTTTGCCAATTTGTTTAACAATATTGGATCATTTTTTTATCTGTTATTCCTATGATGCGTGCCTTTTCGATCTCTTTTGTACACTATTTAGTGGCCTATATCAACATCCTGCTGCAGCTGAATATGTAGAGTTTATGTCTCGTAAGTTGAGATGACATTCCATAGCAATTGTTTCATATACTAGTAAAAAAAGAATCGATTCAATGTGGTGGAATCAATCCGCCAGTCGTCGGATACTACCATTGTTTTGTTCATGATTTAGTTGGTGTGTTTTTGACTAACGTGCACAATGACATTGTTGTTGCATGGTCCTGGAAATATTAAGTCTCACTGTCTCAACCTGCCGAAATAAAAATAAATTACTTCCTTAAATCTCCGGAATTGGCTTTAAAAAATGAACCCAATCAATTTTGAAGAAAAATGTTTGCATGCAGAAAGAGGCATAACTCATTGTACGAAGTATGAACTATCTAAAAATAACATGGAAAATTCTAAGGTAAATACACTGTGTAGAGGGGTAAATTCAGTAAAAAATCTCCCATTGACTTTAATGGTAATCTATGTATGGAATTAAATTCATGCCTGATTTACCTATAGAAATTGGAAACTTTCATATAACATTCATGAAAGTACAAATGTAGCCCTATCTTTTGCACTAATAAAAACATAGGGTCATGCGGCATTTTTGGGCATTCACATGGCCTTGTTTACAAACAATGTAGATTCGCACTGAATTCCTATACTGACCCCCATTACTTTTCAACCCTGTAGGAAAAAATTTTAGTACATTCAGCATTTATTTTTTATTTTTTTCAACTCTAGTTTTGATCCACTGCCAAAAAATATTTATTACAAACATTATCAACCAATCAGAAGAGCATATGACTTCAGTGTTATACAGAAAGCTCTCCCCTAAATGGGCGGTCCCTGGTGACGTATATTTATTTACTGAATTTACCCCTATAAGGGACTTTTTTACTTCTTTTCCCACTTTTTTTGTAATAAACATGTAAGGTATCCAATTTTCAAGTTCCAGTTTCAATACAACATTCATAAATGCTGAATTTGTAAAGATAGAGCAAAATTTATACTACAGCCCATACTGCGGCCAATGTATATTTGGTATATAAAGTTGCACATTGACAGTTTTTATAAAAATGGTGTAAAATACTATGTTTAATAAATATGAATTGTTTTCTGTGTTTGATTTGACCAGTATAGCAAGTACACCTAGAAACTAAAGACTTGGTGTACTCTTAGTTTAATTTTTCCTTCTATGGAAGTTTTTGATTAAATACTCTGAAAAGGCCACAAAAATACTTTTCAAAGGCTTTTTTAAGCAGTTTGATACCAAATAAAACAACAATTATGTTTCATTATACTAAATCTGTGTTTTAATTACTTGTAAAGTTCACAAAATGTCATTGACAATCACTCTGCAGAAATTCCTGTTACCCCAACATCAGGATGGATTCTTCCTCAAAACTAGACAGCCAGAACTGAAGTAGAAAAAAGTGCCAAATATGAATAAATAAGAGTAAGTATAACCAAACTTTGCATTTGGAAGATTAAAGTAACAATTTGGAATATTTAAAAGCAATTATTTAACATAAAAATCCAAATACAAACATTTCAACACTAGTTTCCTAGATGAAGGACATGTAATCATGAAAAGTTGTCTAGTATAGTTTTTAAATAAAGAAACGCAATGTGTTATGTAAAAATAAATGAATACCTTCATGCGGTCAGATTATTCGAGTGTTAAAATACTAGAAAAGTGCTTATTTACCACTTGTTCTACAACTTAACATGGGGAACACAGCTAAAAAAAATCACTATGTCAAAGGGAGGTAATCCATTTTTTTCATATGGTTTTATATACATTATGAGGAGAAATATGTGCAAAATGTGATGTAAATGGGGAGAATATTCATGCCTTTCATTGATATCATAACTCTAAAGTGTAATTTCTATTGTTTCTTTCAATCTGCACACAAAAACTGATTTTTACCATATACCCCATGCCTCCTCTCACAGTACACTCAGTGCATCCTGGATAGCCGCAGCTAAGATAGAAATTTGTGTAAAAAACAACTTCAAACGGTTCCAAAATCCTTCCATTACATTAAAATTTACAGGAAATGAGTTTGTTGATTATTGTTTGGCCTTGGACAAGTAAAAAGAGTTCATATTTTCCTATAAGGGACTTTTTTACTTCTTTTCCCACTTTTTTTGTAATAAACATGTAAGGTA
Organism: Mytilus galloprovincialis; assembly: GCA_037788925.1. Taxonomy (NCBI): domain Eukaryota; kingdom Metazoa; phylum Mollusca; class Bivalvia; order Mytilida; family Mytilidae; genus Mytilus; species Mytilus galloprovincialis. Next base: position 60,588,012 of record CM075340.1, on the reverse strand, counting down.
TCCAATTTTCAAGTTCCAGTTTCAATACAACATTCATAAATGCTGAATTTGTAAAGATAGAGCAAAATTTATACTACAGCCCATACTGCGGCCAATGTATATTTGGTATATAAAGTTGCACATTGACAGTTTTTATAAAAATGGTGTAAAATACTATGTTTAATAAATATGAATTGTTTTCTGTATTTGATTTGACCAGTATAGCAAGTACACCTAGAAACTAAAGACTTGGTGTACTCTTAGTTTAATTTTTCCTTCTATGGAAGTTTTTGATTAAATACTCTGAAAAGGCCACAAAAATACTTTTCAAAGGCTTTTTTAAGCAGTTTGATACCAAATAAAACAACAATTATGTTTCATTATACTAAATCTGTGTTTTAATTACTTGTAAAGTTCACAAAATGTCATTGACAATCACTCTGCAGAAATTCCTGTTACCCCAACATCAGGATGGATTCTTCCTCAAAACTAGACAGCCAGAACTGAAGTAGAAAAAAGTGCCAAATATGAATAAATAAGAGTAAGTATAACCAAACTTTGCATTTGGAAGATTAAAGTAACAATTTGGAATATTTAAAAGCAATTATTTAACATAAAAATCCAAATACAAACATTTCAACACTAGTTTCCTAGATGAAGGACATGTAATCATGAAAAGTTGTCTAGTATAGTTTTTAAATAAAGAAACGCAATGTGTTATGTAAAAATAAATGAATACCTTCATGCGGTCAGATTATTCGAGTGTTAAAATACTAGAAAAGTGCTTATTTACCACTTGTTCTACAACTTAACATGGGGAACACAGCTAAAAAAAAATCACTATGTCAAAGGGAGGTAATCCATTTTTTTCATATGGTTTTATATACATTATGAGGAGAAATATGTGCAAAATGTGATGTAAATGGGGAGAATATTCATGCCTTTCATTGATATCATAACTCTAAAGTGTAATTTCTATTGTTTCTTTCAATCTGCACACAAAAACTGATTTTTACCATATACCCCATGCCTCCTCTCACAGTACACTCAGTGCATCCTGGATAGCCGCAGCTAAGATAGAAATTTGTGTAAAAAACAACTTCAAACGGTTCCAAAATCCTTCCATTACATTAAAATTTACAGGAAATGAGTTTGTTGATTATTGTTTGGCCTTGGACAAGTACAGTGAAAGAGTTCATATTTTCCTATAGGGGTAAATTCAGTAAAAAATCTCCCATTGACTTTAATGGTAATCTATGTATGGAATTAAATTCATACCTGATTTACCTTTAGAAATTGGAAACTTTCATATAACATTCATGAAAGTACAAATGTAGCCCTATCTTTTGCACTAATAAAAACATAGGGTCATGCGGCATTTTTGGGCATTCACATGGCCTTGTTTACAAACAATGTAGATTCGCACTGAATTCCTATACTGACCCCCATTACTTTTCAACCCTGTAGGAAAAAATTTTTGTACATTCAGCATTTATTTTTTATTTTTTTTTTCAACTCTAGTTTTGATCCATCTGCCAAAAAATATTTATTACAAACATTATCAACCAATCAGAAGAGCATATGACTTCAGTGTTATACAGAAAGCTCTCCCCTAAATGGGCGGTCCCTGGTGACGTATATTTATTTACTGAATTTACCCCTATAAGGGACTTTTTTACTTCTTTTCCCACTTTTTTTGTAATAAACATGTAAGGTATCCAATTTTCAAGTTCCAGTTTCAATACAACATTCATAAATGCTGAATTTGTAAAGATAGAGCAAAATTTATACTACAGCCCATACTGCGGCCAATGTATATTTGGTATATAAAGTTGCACATTGACAGTTTTTATAAAAATGGTGTAAAATACTATGTTTAATAAATATGAATTGTTTTCTGTGTTTGATTTGACCAGTATAGCAAGTACACCTAGAAACTAAAGACTTGGTGTACTCTTAGTTTAATTTTTCCTTCTATGGAAGTTTTTGATTAAATACTCTGAAAAGGCCACAAAAATACTTTTCAAAGGCTTTTTTAAGCAGTTTGATACCAAATAAAACAACAATTATGTTTCATTATACTAAATCTGTGTTTTAATTACTTGTAAAGTTCACAAAATGTCATTGACAATCACTCTGCAGAAATTCCTGTTACCCCAACATCAGGATGGATTCTTCCTCAAAACTAGACAGCCAGAACTGAAGTAGAAAAAAGTGCCAAATATGAATAAATAAGAGTAAGTATAACCAAACTTTGCATTTGGAAGATTAAAGTAACAATTTGGAATATTTAAAAGCAATTATTTAACATAAAAATCCAAATACAAACATTTCAACACTAGTTTCCTAGATGAAGGACATGTAATCATGAAAAGTTGTCTAGTATAGTTTTTAAATAAAGAAACGCAATGTGTTATGTAAAAATAAATGAATACCTTCATGCGGTCAGATTATTCGAGTGTTAAAATACTAGAAAAGTGCTTATTTACCACTTGTTCTACAACTTAACATGGGGAACACAGCTAAAAAAAAATCACTATGTCAAAGGGAGGTAATCCATTTTTTTCATATGGTTTTATATACATTATGAGGAGAAATATGTGCAAAATGTGATGTAAATGGGGAGAATATTCATGCCTTTCATTGATATCATAACTCTAAAGTGTAATTTCTATTGTTTCTTTCAATCTGCACACAAAAACTGATTTTTACCATATACCCCATGCCTCCTCTCACAGTACACTCAGTGCATCCTGGATAGCCGCAGCTAAGATAGAAATTTGTGTAAAAAACAACTTCAAACGGTTCCAAAATCCTTCCATTACATTAAAATTTACAGGAAATGAGTTTGTTGATTATTGTTTGGCCTTGGACAAGTACAGTGAAAGAGTTCATATTTTCCTATAGGGGTAAATTCAGTAAAAAATCTCCCATTGACTTTAATGGTAATCTATGTATGGAATTAAATTCATACCTGATTTACCTTTAGAAATTGGAAACTTTCATATAACATTCATGAAAGTACAAATGTAGCCCCATCTTTTGCACTAATAAAAACATAGGGTCATGCGGCATTTTTGGGCATTCACATGGCCTTGTTTACAAACAATGTAGATTCGCACTGAATTCCTATACTGACCCCCATTACTTTTCAACCCTGTAGGAAAAAATTTTTGTACATTCAGCATTTATTTTTTATTTTTTTTTTCAACTCTAGTTTTGATCCATCTGCCAAAAAATATTTATTACAAACATTATCAACCAATCAGAAGAGCATATGACTTCAGTGTTATACAGAAAGCTCTCCCCTAAATGGGCGGTCCCTGGTGACGTATATTTATTTACTGAATTTACCCCTATAAGGGACTTTTTTACTTCTTTTCCCACTTTTTTTGTAATAAACATGTAAGGTATCCAATTTTCAAGTTCCAGTTTCAATACAACATTCATAAATGCTGAATTTGTAAAGATAGAGCAAAATTTATACTACAGCCCATACTGCGGCCAATGTATATTTGGTATATAAAGTTGCACATTGACAGTTTTTATAAAAATGGTGTAAAATACTATGTTTAATAAATATGAATTGTTTTCTGTGTTTGCTTTGACCAGTATAGCAAGTACACCTAGAAACTAAAGACTTGGTGTACTCTTAGTTTAATTTTTCCTTCTATGGAAGTTTTTGATTAAATACTCTGAAAAGGCCACAAAAATACTTTTCAAAGGCTTTTTTAAGCAGTTTGATACCAAATAAAACAACAATTATGTTTCATTATACTAAATCTGTGTTTTAATTACTTGTAAAGTTCACAAAATGTCATTGACAATCACTCTGCAGAAACCCAACATCAGGATGGATTCTTCCTCAAAACTAGACATCCAGAACTGAAGTAGAAAAAAGTGCCAAATATGAATAAATAAGAGTAAGTATAACCAAACTTTGCATTTGGAAGATTAAAGTAACAATTTGGAATATTTAAAAGCAATTATTTAACATAAAAATCCAAATACAAACATTTCAACACTAGTTTCCTAGATGAAGGACATGTAATCATGAAAAGTTGTCTAGTATAGTTTTTAAATAAAGAAACGCAATGTGTTATGTAAAAATAAATGAATACCTTCATGCGGTCAGATTATTCGAGTGTTAAAATACTAGAAAAGTGCTTATTTACCACTTGTTCTACAACTTAACATGGGGAACACAGCTAAAAAAAATCACTATGTCAAAGGGAGGTAATCCATTTTTTTCATATGGTTTTATATACATTATGAGGAGAAATATGTGCAAAATGTGATGTAAATGGGGAGAATATTCATGCCTTTCATTGATATCATAACTCTAAAGTGTAATTTCTATTGTTTCTTTCAATCTGCACACAAAAACTGATTTTTACCATATACCCCATGCCTCCTCTCACAGTACACTCAGTGCATCCTGGATAGCCGCAGCTAAGATAGAAATTTGTGTAAAAAACAACTTCAAACGGTTCCAAAATCCTTCCATTACATTAAAATTTACAGGAAATGAGTTTGTTGATTATTGTTTGGCCTTGGACAAGTACAGTGAAAGAGTTCATATTTTCCTATAGGGGTAAATTCAGTAAAAAATCTCCCATTGACTTTAATGGTAATCTAAGTATGGAATTAAATTCATACCTGATTTACCTTTAGAAATTGGAAACTTTCATATAACATTCATGAAAGTACAAATGTAGCCCTATCTTTTGCACTAATAAAAACATAGGGTCATGCGGCATTTTTGGGCATTCACATGGCCTTGTTTACAAACAATGTAGATTCGCACTGAATTCCTATACTGACCCCCATTACTTTTCAACCCTGTAGGAAAAAATTTTAGTACATTCAGCATTTATTTTTTATTTTTTTTTTCAACTCTAGTTTTGATCCATCTGCCAAAAAATATTTATTACAAACATTATCAACCAATCAGAAGAGCATATGACTTCAGTGTTATACAGAAAGCTCTCCCCTAAATGGGCGGTCTCTGGTGACGTATATTTATTTACTGAATTTACCCCTATAAGGGACTTTTTTACTTCTTTTCCCACTTTTTTTGTAATAAACATGTAAGGTATCCAATTTTCAAGTTCCAGTTTCAATACAACATTCATAAATGCTGAATTTGTAAAGATAGAGCAAAATTTATACTACAGCCCATACTGCGGCCAATGTATATTTGGTATATAAAGTTGCACATTGACAGTTTTTATAAAAATGGTGTAAAATACTATGTTTAATAAATATGAATTGTTTTCTGTGTTTGCTTTGACCAGTATAGCAAGTACACCTAGAAACTAAAGACTTGGTGTACTCTTAGTTTAATTTTTCCTTCTATGGAAGTTTTTGATTAAATACTCTGAAAAGGCCACAAAAATACTTTTCAAAGGCTTTTTTAAGCAGTTTGATACCAAATAAAACAACAATTATGTTTCATTATACTAAATCTGTGTTTTAATTACTTGTAAAGTTCACAAAATGTCATTGACAATCACTCTGCAGAAACCCAACATCAGGATGGATTCTTCCTCAAAACTAGACATCCAGAACTGAAGTAGAAAAAAGTGCCAAATATGAATAAATAAGAGTAAGTATAACCAAACTTTGCATTTGGAAGATTAAAGTAACAATTTGGAATATTTAAAAGCAATTATTTAACATAAAAATCCAAATACAAACATTTCAACACTAGTTTCCTAGATGAAGGACATGTAATCATGAAAAGTTGTCTAGTATAGTTTTTAAATAAAGAAACGCAATGTGTTATGTAAAAATAAATGAATACCTTCATGCGGTCAGATTATTCGAGTGTTAAAATACTAGAAAAGTGCTTATTTACCACTTGTTCTACAACTTAACATGGGGAACACAGCTAAAAAAAATCACTATGTCAAAGGGAGGTAATCCATTTTTTTCATATGGTTTTATATACATTATGAGGAGAAATATGTGCAAAATGTGATGTAAATGGGGAGAATATTCATGCCTTTCATTGATATCATAACTCTAAAGTGTAATTTCTATTGTTTCTTTCAATCTGCACACAAAAACTGATTTTTACCATATACCCCATGCCTCCTCTCACAGTACACTCAGTGCATCCTGGATAGCCGCAGCTAAGATAGAAATTTGTGTAAAAAACAACTTCAAACGGTTCCAAAATCCTTCCATTACATTAAAATTTACAGGAAATGAGTTTGTTGATTATTGTTTGGCCTTGGACAAGTACAGTGAAAGAGTTCATATTTTCCTATAGGGGTAAATTCAGTAAAAAATCTCCCATTGACTTTAATGGTAATCTAAGTATGGAATTAAATTCATACCTGATTTACCTTTAGAAATTGGAAACTTTCATATAACATTCATGAAAGTACAAATGTAGCCCTATCTTTTGCACTAATAAAAACATAGGGTCATGCGGCATTTTTGGGCATTCACATGGCCTTGTTTACAAACAATGTAGATTCGCACTGAATTCCTATACTGACCCCCATTACTTTTCAACCCTGTAGGAAAAAATTTTAGTACATTCAGCATTTATTTTTTATTTTTTTTTTCAACTCTAGTTTTGATCCATCTGCCAAAAAATATTTATTACAAACATTATCAACCAATCAGAAGAGCATATGACTTCAGTGTTATACAGAAAGCTCTCCCCTAAATGGGCGGTCTCTGGTGACGTATATTTATTTACTGAATTTACCCCTATAAGGGACTTTTTTACTTCTTTTCCCACTTTTTTTGTAATAAACATGTAAGGTATCCAATTTTCAAGTTCCAGTTTCAATACAACATTCATAAATGCTGAATTTGTAAAGATAGAGCAAAATTTATACTACAGCCCATACTGCGGCCAATGTATATTTGGTATATAAAGTTGCACATTGACAGTTTTTATAAAAATGGTGTAAAATACTATGTTTAATAAATATGAATTGTTTTCTGTGTTTGCTTTGACCAGTATAGCAAGTACACCTAGAAACTAAAGACTTGGTGTACTCTTAGTTTAATTTTTCCTTCTATGGAAGTTTTTGATTAAATACTCTGAAAAGGCCACAAAAATACTTTTCAAAGGCTTTTTTAAGCAGTTTGATACCAAATAAAACAACAATTATGTTTCATTATACTAAATCTGTGTTTTAATTACTTGTAAAGTTCACAAAATGTCATTGACAATCACTCTGCAGAAACCCAACATCAGGATGGATTCTTCCTCAAAACTAGACATCCAGAACTGAAGTAGAAAAAAGTGCCAAATATGAATAAATAAGAGTAAGTATAACCAAACTTTGCATTTGGAAGATTAAAGTAACAATTTGGAATATTTAAAAGCAATTATTTAACATAAAAATCCAAATACAAACATTTCAACACTAGTTTCCTAGATGAAGGACATGTAATCATGAAAAGTTGTCTAGTATAGTTTTTAAATAAAGAAACGCAATGTGTTATGTAAAAATAAATGAATACCTTCATGCGGTCAGATTATTCGAGTGTTAAAATACTAGAAAAGTGCTTATTTACCACTTGTTCTACAACTTAACATGGGGAACACAGCTAAAAAAAATCACTATGTCAAAGGGAGGTAATCCATTTTTTTCATATGGTTTTATATACATTATGAGGAGAAATATGTGCAAAATGTGATGTAAATGGGGAGAATATTCATGCCTTTCATTGATATCATAACTCTAAAGTGTAATTTCTATTGTTTCTTTCAATCTGCACACAAAAACTGATTTTTACCATATACCCCATGCCTCCTCTCACAGTACACTCAGTGCATCCTGGATAGCCGCAGCTAAGATAGAAATTTGTGTAAAAAACAACTTCAAACGGTTCCAAAATCCTTCCATTACATTAAAATTTACAGGAAATGAGTTTGTTGATTATTGTTTGGCCTTGGACAAGTACAGTGAAAGAGTTCATATTTTCCTATAGGGGTAAATTCAGTAAAAAATCTCCCATTGACTTTAATGGTAATCTAAGTATGGAATTAAATTCATACCTGATTTACCTTTAGAAATTGGAAACTTTCATATAACATTCATGAAAGTACAAATGTAGCCCTATCTTTTGCACTAATAAAAACATAGGGTCATGCGGCATTTTTGGGCATTCACATGGCCTTGTTTACAAACAATGTAGATTCGCACTGAATTCCTATACTGACCCCCATTACTTTTCAACCCTGTAGGAAAAAATTTTAGTACATTCAGCATTTATTTTTTATTTTTTTTTTCAACTCTAGTTTTGATCCATCTGCCAAAAAATATTTATTACAAACATTATCAACCAATCAGAAGAGCATATGACTTCAGTGTTATACAGAAAGCTCTCCCCTAAATGGGCGGTCCCTGGTGACGTATATTTATTTACTGAATTTACCCCTATAAGGGACTTTTTTACTTCTTTTCCCACTTTTTTTGTAATAAACATGTAAGGTATCCAATTTTCAAGTTCCAGTTTCAATACAACATTCATAAATGCTGAATTTGTAAAGATAGAGCAAAATTTATACTACAGCCCATACTGCGGCCAATGTATATTTGGTATATAAAGTTGCACATTGACAGTTTTTATAAAAATGGTGTAAAATACTATGTTTAATAAATATGAATTGTTTTCTGTGTTTGCTTTGACCAGTATAGCAAGTACACCTAGAAACTAAAGACTTGGTGTACTCTTAGTTTAATTTTTCCTTCTATGGAAGTTTTTGATTAAATACTCTGAAAAGGCCACAAAAATACTTTTCAAAGGCTTTTTTAAGCAGTTTGATACCAAATAAAACAACAATTATGTTTCATTATACTAAATCTGTGTTTTAATTACTTGTAAAGTTCACAAAATGTCATTGACAATCACTCTGCAGAAATTCCTGTTACCCCAACATCAGGATGGATTCTTCCTCAAAACTAGACATCCAGAACTGAAGTAGAAAAAAGTGCCAAATATGAATAAATAAGAGTAAGTATAACCAAACTTTGCATTTGGAAGATTAAAGTAACAATTTGGAATATTTAAAAGCAATTATTTAACATAAAAATCCAAATACAAACATTTCAACACTAGTTTCCTAGATGAAGGACATGTAATCATGAAAAGTTGTCTAGTATAGTTTTTAAATAAAGAAACGCAATGTGTTATGTAAAAATAAATGAATACCTTCATGCGGTCAGATTATTCGAGTGTTAAAATACTAGAAAAGTGCTTATTTACCACTTGTTCTACAACTTAACATGGGGAACACAGCTAAAAAAAATCACTATGTCAAAGGGAGGTAATCCATTTTTTTCATATGGTTTTATATACATTATGAGGAGAAATATGTGCAAAATGTGATGTAAATGGGGAGAATATTCATGCCTTTCATTGATATCATAACTCTAAAGTGTAATTTCTATTGTTTCTTTCAATCTGCACACAAAAACTGATTTTTACCATATACCCCATGCCTCCTCTCACAGTACACTCAGTGCATCCTGGATAGCCGCAGCTAAGATAGAAATTTGTGTAAAAAACAACTTCAAACGGTTCCAAAATCCTTCCATTACATTAAAATTTACAGGAAATGAGTTTGTTGATTATTGTTTGGCCTTGGACAAGTACAGTGAAAGAGTTCATATTTTCCTATAGGGGTAAATTCAGTAAAAAATCTCCCATTGACTTTAATGGTAATCTAAGTATGGAATTAAATTCATACCTGATTTACCTTTAGAAATTGGAAACTTTCATATAACATTCATGAAAGTACAAATGTAGCCCTATCTTTTGCACTAATAAAAACATAGGGTCATGCGGCATTTTTGGGCATTCACATGGCCTTGTTTACAAACAATGTAGATTCGCACTGAATTCCTATACTGACCCCCATTACTTTTCAACCCTGTAGGAAAAAAATTTAGTACATTCAGCATTTATTTTTTATTTTTTTTTTTCAACTCTAGTTTTGATCCATCTGCCAAAAAATATTTATTACAAACATTATCAACCAATCAGAAGAGCATATGACTTCAGTGTTATACAGAAAGCTCTCCCCTAAATGGGCGGTCCCTGGTGACGTATATTTATTTACTGAATTTACCCCTATAAGGGACTTTTTTACTTCTTTTCCCACTTTTTTTGTAATAAACATGTAAGGTATCCAATTTTCAAGTTCCAGTTTCAATACAACATTCATAAATGCTGAATTTGTAAGATAGAGCAAAATTTATACTACAGCCCATACTGCGGCCAATGTATATTTGGTATATAAAGTTGCACATTGACAGTTTTTATAAAAATGGTGTAAAATACTATGTTTAATAAATATGAATTGTTTTCTGTGTTTGCTTTGACCAGTATAGCAAGTACACCTAGAAACTAAAGACTTGGTGTACTCTTAGTTTAATTTTTCCTTCTATGGAAGTTTTTGATTAAATACTCTGAAAAGGCCACAAAAATACTTTTCAAAGGCTTTTTTAAGCAGTTTGATACCAAATAAAACAACAATTATGTTTCATTATACTAAATCTGTGTTTTAATTACTTGTAAAGTTCACAAAATGTCATTGACAATCACTCTGCAGAAACCCAACATCAGGATGGATTCTTCCTCAAAACTAGACATCCAGAACTGAAGTAGAAAAAAGTGCCAAATATGAATAAATAAGAGTAAGTATAACCAAACTTTGCATGTGGAAGATTAAAGTAACAATTTGGAATATTTAAAAGCAATTATTTAACATAAAAATCCAAATACAAACATTTCAACACTAGTTTCCTAGATGAAGGACATGTAATCATGAAAAGTTGTCTAGTATAGTTTTTAAATAAAGAAACGCAATGTGTTATGTAAAAATAAATGAATACCTTCATGCGGTCAGATTATTCGAGTGTTAAAATACTAGAAAAGTGCTTATTTACCACTTGTTCTACAACTTAACATGGGGAACACAGCTAAAAAAAATCACTATGTCAAAGGGAGGTAATCCATTTTTTTCATATGGTTTTACATACATTATGAGGAGAAATATGTGCAAAATGTGATGTAAATGGGGAGAATATTCATGCCTTTCATTGATATCATAACTCTAAAGTGTAATTTCTATTGTTTCTTTCAATCTGCACACAAAAACTGATTTTTACCATATACCCCATGCCTCCTCTCACAGTACACTCAGTGCATCCTGGATAGCCGCAGCTAAGATAGAAATTTGTGTAAAAAACAACTTCAAACGGTTCCAAAATCCTTCCATTACATTAAAATTTACAGGAAATGAGTTTGTTGATTATTGTTTGGCCTTGGACAAGTACAGTGAAAGAGTTCATATTTTCCTATAGGGGTAAATTCAGTAAAAAATCTCCCATTGACTTTAATGGTAATCTAAGTATGGAATTAAATTCATACCTGATTTACCTTTAGAAATTGGAAACTTTCATATAACATTCATGAAAGTACAAATGTAGCCCTATCTTTTGCACTAATAAAAACATAGGGTCATGCGGCATTTTTGGGCATTCACATGGCCTTGTTTACAAACAATGTAGATTCGCACTGAATTCCTATACTGACCCCCATTACTTTTCAACCCTGTAGGAAAAAAATTTAGTACATTCAGCATTTATTTTTTATTTTTTTTTTCAACTCTAGTTTTGATCCATCTGCCAAAAAATATTTATTACAAACATTATCAACCAATCAGAAGAGCATATGACTTCAGTGTTATACAGAAAGCTCTCCCCTAAATGGGCGGTCCCTGGTGACGTATATTTATTTACTGAATTTACCCCTATAAGGGACTTTTTTACTTCTTTTCCCACTTTTTTTGTAATAAACATGTAAGGTATCCAATTTTCAAGTTCCAGTTTCAATACAACATTCATAAATGCTGAATTTTTAAAGATAGAGCAAAATTTATACTACAGCCCATACTGCGGCCAATGTATATTTGGTATATAAAGTTGCACATTGACAGTTTTTATAAAAATGGTGTAAAATACTATGTTTAATAAATATGAATTGTTTTCTGTGTTTGCTTTGACCAGTATAGCAAGTACACCTAGAAACTAAAGACTTGGTGTACTCTTAGTTTAATTTTTCCTTCTATGGAAGTTTTTGATTAAATACTCTGAAAAGGCCACAAAAATACTTTTCAAAGGCTTTTTTAAGCAGTTTGATACCAAATAAAACAACAATTATGTTTCATTATACTAAATCTGTGTTTTAATTACTTGTAAAGTTCACAAAATGTCATTGACAATCACTCTGCAGAAACCCAACATCAGGATGGATTCTTCCTCAAAACTAGACATCCAGAACTGAAGTAGAAAAAAGTGCCAAATATGAATAAATAAGAGTAAGTATAACCAAACTTTGCATTTGGAAGATTAAAGTAACAATTTGGAATATTTAAAAGCAATTATTTAACATAAAAATCCAAATACAAACATTTCAACACTAGTTTCCTAGATGAAGGACATGTAATCATGAAAAGTTGTCTAGTATAGTTTTTAAATAAAGAAACGCAATGTGTTATGTAAAAATAAATGAATACCTTCATGCGGTCAGATTATTCGAGTGTTAAAATACTAGAAAAGTGCTTATTTACCACTTGTTCTACAACTTAACATGGGGAACACAGCTAAAAAAAATCACTATGTCAAAGGGAGGTAATCCATTTTTTTCATATGGTTTTACATACATTATGAGGAGAAATATGTGCAAAATGTGATGTAAATGGGGAGAATATTCATGCCTTTCATTGATATCATAACTCTAAAGTGTAATTTCTATTGTTTCTTTCAATCTGCACACAAAAACTGATTTTTACCATATACCCCATGCCTCCTCTCACAGTACACTCAGTGCATCCTGGATAGCCGCAGCTAAGATAGAAATTTGTGTAAAAAACAACTTCAAACGGTTCCAAAATCCTTCCATTACATTAAAATTTACAGGAAATGAGTTTGTTGATTATTGTTTGGCCTTGGACAAGTACAGTGAAAGAGTTCATATTTTCCTATAGGGGTAAATTCAGTAAAAAATCTCCCATTGACTTTAATGGTAATCTAAGTATGGAATTAAATTCATACCTGATTTACCTTTAGAAATTGGAAACTTTCATATAACATTCATGAAAGTACAAATGTAGCCCTATCTTTTGCACTAATAAAAACATAGGGTCATGCGGCATTTTTGGGCATTCACATGGCCTTGTTTACAAACAATGTAGATTCGCACTGAATTCCTATACTGACCCCCATTACTTTTCAACCCTGTAGGAAAAAAATTTAGTACATTCAGCATTTATTTTTTATTTTTTTTTTCAACTCTAGTTTTGATCCATCTGCCAAAAAATATTTATTACAAACATTATCAACCAATCAGAAGAGCATATGACTTCAGTGTTATACAGAAAGCTCTCCCCTAAATGGGCGGTCCCTGGTGACGTATATTTATTTACTGAATTTACCCCTATAAGGGACTTTTTTACTTCTTTTCCCACTTTTTTTGTAATAAACATGTAAGGTATCCAATTTTCAAGTTCCAGTTTCAATACAACATTCATAAATGCTGAATTTGTAAAGATAGAGCAAAATTTATACTACAGCCCATACTGCGGCCAATGTATATTTGGTATATAAAGTTGCACATTGACAGTTTTTATAAAAATGGTGTAAAATACTATGTTTAATAAATATGAATTGTTTTCTGTGTTTGCTTTGACCAGTATAGCAAGTACACCTAGAAACTAAAGACTTGGTGTACTCTTAGTTTAATTTTTCCTTCTATGGAAGTTTTTGATTAAATACTCTGAAAAGGCCACAAAAATACTTTTCAAAGGCTTTTTTAAGCAGTTTGATACCAAATAAAACAACAATTATGTTTCATTATACTAAATCTGTGTTTTAATTACTTGTAAAGTTCACAAAATGTCATTGACAATCACTCTGCAGAAACCCAACATCAGGATGGATTCTTCCTCAAAACTAGACATCCAGAACTGAAGTAGAAAAAAGTGCCAAATATGAATAAATAAGAGTAAGTATAACCAAACTTTGCATTTGGAAGATTAAAGTAACAATTTGGAATATTTAAAAGCAATTATTTAACATAAAAATCCAAATACAAACATTTCAACACTAGTTTCCTAGATGAAGGACATGTAATCATGAAAAGTTGTCTAGTATAGTTTTTAAATAAAGAAACGCAATGTGTTATGTAAAAATAAATGAATACCTTCATGCGGTCAGATTATTCGAGTGTTAAAATACTAGAAAAGTGCTTATTTACCACTTGTTCTACAACTTAACATGGGGAACACAGCTAAAAAAAATCACTATGTCAAAGGGAGGTAATCCATTTTTTTCATATGGTTTTACATACATTATGAGGAGAAATATGTGCAAAATGTGATGTAAATGGGGAGAATATTCATGCCTTTCATTGATATCATAACTCTAAAGTGTAATTTCTATTGTTTCTTTCAATCTGCACACAAAAACTGATTTTTACCATATACCCCATGCCTCCTCTCACAGTACACTCAGTGCATCCTGGATAGCCGCAGCTAAGATAGAAATTTGTGTAAAAAACAACTTCAAACGGTTCCAAAATCCTTCCATTACATTAAAATTTACAGGAAATGAGTTTGTTGATTATTGTTTGGCCTTGGACAAGTACAGTGAAAGAGTTCATATTTTCCTATAGGGGTAAATTCAGTAAAAAATCTCCCATTGACTTTAATGGTAATCTAAGTATGGAATTAAATTCATACCTGATTTACCTTTAGAAATTGGAAACTTTCATATAACATTCATGAAAGTACAAATGTAGCCCTATCTTTTGCACTAATAAAAACATAGGGTCATGCGGCATTTTTGGGCATTCACATGGCCTTGTTTACAAACAATGTAGATTCGCACTGAATTCCTATACTGACCCCCATTACTTTTCAACCCTGTAGGAAAAAAATTTAGTACATTCAGCATTTATTTTTTATTTTTTTTTTCAACTCTAGTTTTGATCCATCTGCCAAAAAATATTTATTACAAACATTATCAACCAATCAGAAGAGCATATGACTTCAGTGTTATACAGAAAGCTCTCCCCTAAATGGGCGGTCCCTGGTGACGTATATTTATTTACTGAATTTACCCCTATAAGGGACTTTTTTACTTCTTTTCCCACTTTTTTTGTAATAAACATGTAAGGTATCCAATTTTCAAGTTCCAGTTTCAATACAACATTCATAAATGCTGAATTTTTAAAGATAGAGCAAAATTTATACTACAGCCCATACTGCGGCCAATGTATATTTGGTATATAAAGTTGCACATTGACAGTTTTTATAAAAATGGTGTAAAATACTATGTTTAATAAATATGAATTGTTTTCTGTGTTTGCTTTGACCAGTATAGCAAGTACACCTAGAAACTAAAGACTTGGTGTACTCTTAGTTTAATTTTTCCTTCTATGGAAGTTTTTGATTAAATACTCTGAAAAGGCCACAAAAATACTTTTCAAAGGCTTTTTTAAGCAGTTTGATACCAAATAAAACAACAATTATGTTTCATTATACTAAATCTGTGTTTTAATTACTTGTAAAGTTCACAAAATGTCATTGACAATCACTCTGCAGAAACCCAACATCAGGATGGATTCTTCCTCAAAACTAGACATCCAGAACTGAAGTAGAAAAAAGTGCCAAATATGAATAAATAAGAGTAAGTATAACCAAACTTTGCATTTGGAAGATTAAAGTAACAATTTGGAATATTTAAAAGCAATTATTTAACATAAAAATCCAAATACAAACATTTCAACACTAGTTTCCTAGATGAAGGACATGTAATCATGAAAAGTTGTCTAGTATAGTTTTTAAATAAAGAAACGCAATGTGTTATGTAAAAATAAATGAATACCTTCATGCGGTCAGATTATTCGAGTGTTAAAATACTAGAAAAGTGCTTATTTACCACTTGTTCTACAACTTAACATGGGGAACACAGCTAAAAAAAATCACTATGTCAAAGGGAGGTAATCCATTTTTTTCATATGGTTTTACATACATTATGAGGAGAAATATGTGCAAAATGTGATGTAAATGGGGAGAATATTCATGCCTTTCATTGATATCATAACTCTAAAGTGTAATTTCTATTGTTTCTTTCAATCTGCACACAAAAACTGATTTTTACCATATACCCCATGCCTCCTCTCACAGTACACTCAGTGCATCCTGGATAGCCGCAGCTAAGATAGAAATTTGTGTAAAAAACAACTTCAAACGGTTCCAAAATCCTTCCATTACATTAAAATTTACAGGAAATGAGTTTGTTGATTATTGTTTGGCCTTGGACAAGTACAGTGAAAGAGTTCATATTTTCCTATAGGGGTAAATTCAGTAAAAAATCTCCCATTGACTTTAATGGTAATCTAAGTATGGAATTAAATTCATACCTGATTTACCTTTAGAAATTGGAAACTTTCATATAACATTCATGAAAGTACAAATGTAGCCCTATCTTTTGCACTAATAAAAACATAGGGTCATGCGGCATTTTTGGGCATTCACATGGCCTTGTTTACAAACAATGTAGATTCGCACTGAATTCCTATACTGACCCCCATTACTTTTCAACCCTGTAGGAAAAAAATTTAGTACATTCAGCATTTATTTTTTATTTTTTTTTTCAACTCTAGTTTTGATCCATCTGCCAAAAAATATTTATTACAAACATTATCAACCAATCAGAAGAGCATATGACTTCAGTGTTATACAGAAAGCTCTCCCCTAAATGGGCGGTCCCTGGTGACGTATATTTATTTACTGAATTTACCCCTATAAGGGACTTTTTTACTTCTTTTCCCACTTTTTTTGTAATAAACATGTAAGGTATCCAATTTTCAAGTTCCAGTTTCAATACAACATTCATAAATGCTGAATTTGTAAAGATAGAGCAAAATTTATACTACAGCCCATACTGCGGCCAATGTATATTTGGTATATAAAGTTGCACATTGACAGTTTTTATAAAAATGGTGTAAAATACTATGTTTAATAAATATGAATTGTTTTCTGTGTTTGCTTTGACCAGTATAGCAAGTACACCTAGAAACTAAAGACTTGGTGTACTCTTAGTTTAATTTTTCCTTCTATGGAAGTTTTTGATTAAATACTCTGAAAAGGCCACAAAAATACTTTTCAAAGGCTTTTTTAAGCAGTTTGATACCAAATAAAACAACAATTATGTTTCATTATACTAAATCTGTGTTTTAATTACTTGTAAAGTTCACAAAATGTCATTGACAATCACTCTGCAGAAACCCAACATCAGGATGGATTCTTCCTCAAAACTAGACATCCAGAACTGAAGTAGAAAAAAGTGCCAAATATGAATAAATAAGAGTAAGTATAACCAAACTTTGCATTTGGAAGATTAAAGTAACAATTTGGAATATTTAAAAGCAATTATTTAACATAAAAATCCAAATACAAACATTTCAACACTAGTTTCCTAGATGAAGGACATGTAATCATGAAAAGTTGTCTAGTATAGTTTTTAAATAAAGAAACGCAATGTGTTATGTAAAAATAAATGAATACCTTCATGCGGTCAGATTATTCGAGTGTTAAAATACTAGAAAAGTGCTTATTTACCACTTGTTCTACAACTTAACATGGGGAACACAGCTAAAAAAAATCACTATGTCAAAGGGAGGTAATCCATTTTTTTCATATGGTTTTACATACATTATGAGGAGAAATATGTGCAAAATGTGATGTAAATGGGGAGAATATTCATGCCTTTCATTGATATCATAACTCTAAAGTGTAATTTCTATTGTTTCTTTCAATCTGCACACAAAAACTGATTTTTACCATATACCCCATGCCTCCTCTCACAGTACACTCAGTGCATCCTGGATAGCCGCAGCTAAGATAGAAATTTGTGTAAAAAACAACTTCAAACGGTTCCAAAATCCTTCCATTACATTAAAATTTACAGGAAATGAGTTTGTTGATTATTGTTTGGCCTTGGACAAGTACAGTGAAAGAGTTCATATTTTCCTATAGGGGTAAATTCAGTAAAAAATCTCCCATTGACTTTAATGGTAATCTAAGTATGGAATTAAATTCATACCTGATTTACCTTTAGAAATTGGAAACTTTCATATAACATTCATGAAAGTACAAATGTAGCCCTATCTTTTGCACTAATAAAAACATAGGGTCATGCGGCATTTTTGGGCATTCACATGGCCTTGTTTACAAACAATGTAGATTCGCACTGAATTCCTATACTGACCCCCATTACTTTTCAACCCTGTAGGAAAAAAATTTAGTACATTCAGCATTTATTTTTTATTTTTTTTTTCAACTCTAGTTTTGATCCATCTGCCAAAAAATATTTATTACAAACATTATCAACCAATCAGAAGAGCATATGACTTCAGTGTTATACAGAAAGCTCTCCCCTAAATGGGCGGTCCCTGGTGACGTATATTTATTTACTGAATTTACCCCTATAAGGGACTTTTTTACTTCTTTTCCCACTTTTTTTGTAATAAACATGTAAGGTATCCAATTTTCAAGTTCCAGTTTCAATACAACATTCATAAATGCTGAATTTGTAAAGATAGAGCAAAATTTATACTACAGCCCATACTGCGGCCAATGTATATTTGGTATATAAAGTTGCACATTGACAGTTTTTATAAAAATGGTGTAAAATACTATGTTTAATAAATATGAATTGTTTTCTGTGTTTGCTTTGACCAGTATAGCAAGTACACCTAGAAACTAAAGACTTGGTGTACTCTTAGTTTAATTTTTCCTTCTATGGAAGTTTTTGATTAAATACTCTGAAAAGGCCACAAAAATACTTTTCAAAGGCTTTTTTAAGCAGTTTGATACCAAATAAAACAACAATTATGTTTCATTATACTAAATCTGTGTTTTAATTACTTGTAAAGTTCACAAAATGTCATTGACAATCACTCTGCAGAAACCCAACATCAGGATGGATTCTTCCTCAAAACTAGACATCCAGAACTGAAGTAGAAAAAAGTGCCAAATATGAATAAATAAGAGTAAGTATAACCAAACTTTGCATTTGGAAGATTAAAGTAACAATTTGGAATATTTAAAAGCAATTATTTAACATAAAAATCCAAATACAAACATTTCAACACTAGTTTCCTAGATGAAGGACATGTAATCATGAAAAGTTGTCTAGTATAGTTTTTAAATAAAGAAACGCAATGTGTTATGTAAAAATAAATGAATACCTTCATGCGGTCAGATTATTCGAGTGTTAAAATACTAGAAAAGTGCTTATTTACCACTTGTTCTACAACTTAACATGGGGAACACAGCTAAAAAAAATCACTATGTCAAAGGGAGGTAATCCATTTTTTTCATATGGTTTTATATACATTATGAGGAGAAATATGTGCAAAATGTGATGTAAATGGGGAGAATATTCATGCCTTTCATTG
The DNA here is from genome assembly GCA_037788925.1 of Mytilus galloprovincialis. Taxonomy (NCBI): domain Eukaryota; kingdom Metazoa; phylum Mollusca; class Bivalvia; order Mytilida; family Mytilidae; genus Mytilus; species Mytilus galloprovincialis. Next base: position 60,568,527 of record CM075340.1, on the reverse strand, counting down.
ATATCATAACTCTAAAGTGTAATTTCTATTGTTTCTTTCAATCTGCACACAAAAACTGATTTTTACCATATACCCCATGCCTCCTCTCACAGTACACTCAGTGCATCCTGGATAGCCGCAGCTAAGATAGAAATTTGTGTAAAAAACAACTTCAAACGGTTCCAAAATCCTTCCATTACATTAAAATTTACAGGAAATGAGTTTGTTGATTATTGTTTGGCCTTGGACAAGTACAGTGAAAGAGTTCATATTTTCCTATAGGGGTAAATTCAGTAAAAAATCTCCCATTGACTTTAATGGTAATCTAAGTATGGAATTAAATTCATACCTGATTTACCTTTAGAAATTGGAAACTTTCATATAACATTCATGAAAGTACAAATGTAGCCCTATCTTTTGCACTAATAAAAACATAGGGTCATGCGGCATTTTTGGGCATTCACATGGCCTTGTTTACAAACAATGTAGATTCGCACTGAATTCCTATACTGACCCCCATTACTTTTCAACCCTGTAGGAAAAAAATTTAGTACATTCAGCATTTATTTTTTATTTTTTTTTTCAACTCTAGTTTTGATCCATCTGCCAAAAAATATTTATTACAAACATTATCAACCAATCAGAAGAGCATATGACTTCAGTGTTATACAGAAAGCTCTCCCCTAAATGGGCGGTCCCTGGTGACGTATATTTATTTACTGAATTTACCCCTATAAGGGACTTTTTTACTTCTTTTCCCACTTTTTTTGTAATAAACATGTAAGGTATCCAATTTTCAAGTTCCAGTTTCAATACAACATTCATAAATGCTGAATTTGTAAAGATAGAGCAAAATTTATACTACAGCCCATACTGCGGCCAATGTATATTTGGTATATAAAGTTGCACATTGACAGTTTTTATAAAAATGGTGTAAAATACTATGTTTAATAAATATGAATTGTTTTCTGTGTTTGCTTTGACCAGTATAGCAAGTACACCTAGAAACTAAAGACTTGGTGTACTCTTAGTTTAATTTTTCCTTCTATGGAAGTTTTTGATTAAATACTCTGAAAAGGCCACAAAAATACTTTTCAAAGGCTTTTTTAAGCAGTTTGATACCAAATAAAACAACAATTATGTTTCATTATACTAAATCTGTGTTTTAATTACTTGTAAAGTTCACAAAATGTCATTGACAATCACTCTGCAGAAACCCAACATCAGGATGGATTCTTCCTCAAAACTAGACATCCAGAACTGAAGTAGAAAAAAGTGCCAAATATGAATAAATAAGAGTAAGTATAACCAAACTTTGCATTTGGAAGATTAAAGTAACAATTTGGAATATTTAAAAGCAATTATTTAACATAAAAATCCAAATACAAACATTTCAACACTAGTTTCCCAGATGAAGGACATGTAATCATGAAAAGTTGTCTAGTATAGTTTTTAAATAAAGAAACGCAATGTGTTATGTAAAAATAAATGAATACCTTCATGCGGTCAGATTATTCGAGTGTTAAAATACTAGAAAAGTGCTTATTTACCACTTGTTCTACAACTTAACATGGGGAACACAGCTAAAAAAAATCACTATGTCAAAGGGAGGTAATCCATTTTTTTCATATGGTTTTATATACATTATGAGGAGAAATATGTGCAAAATGTGATGTAAATGGGGAGAATATTCATGCCTTTCATTGATATCATAACTCTAAAGTGTAATTTCTATTGTTTCTTTCAATCTGCACACAAAAACTGATTTTTACCATATACCCCATGCCTCCTCTCACAGTACACTCAGTGCATCCTGGATAGCCGCAGCTAAGATAGAAATTTGTGTAAAAAACAACTTCAAACGGTTCCAAAATCCTTCCATTACATTAAAATTTACAGGAAATGAGTTTGTTGATTATTGTTTGGCCTTGGACAAGTACAGTGAAAGAGTTCATATTTTCCTATAGGGGTAAATTCAGTAAAAAATCTCCCATTGACTTTAATGGTAATCTAAGTATGGAATTAAATTCATACCTGATTTACCTTTAGAAATTGGAAACTTTCATATAACATTCATGAAAGTACAAATGTAGCCCTATCTTTTGCACTAATAAAAACATAGGGTCATGCGGCATTTTTGGGCATTCACATGGCCTTGTTTACAAACAATGTAGATTCGCACTGAATTCCTATACTGACCCCCATTACTTTTCAACCCTGTAGGAAAAAAATTTAGTACATTCAGCATTTATTTTTTATTTTTTTTTTCAACTCTAGTTTTGATCCATCTGCCAAAAAATATTTATTACAAACATTATCAACCAATCAGAAGAGCATATGACTTCAGTGTTATACAGAAAGCTCTCCCCTAAATGGGCGGTCCCTGATGACGTATATTTATTTACTGAATTTACCCCTAGAGAGTATCTGTTTGATATTTTTTGTCATCAAAATGATACATTTTAATTGATACAACGGATATAAAACCAAATTGATAAATACATAATCAATTTTCCATATTTTGTTTTACTCTTATTTTGTATCAATTAATATTTAGCAAAAACGATCGAGATATCAAAAACGAAACGGCATATTGAAACACTTGTATAGTTATATTAAAGTCCTCAAATAAATAGTCAAATTTAAAAAATCAAACCGTCAGTAAACAATTTTTCTATCTCAGAAATGACATTTTTGATCCTCGTGTCTTTCAATTTGAACAAAGCGCTTATGATAACAAAATCCTCTGATATGATTTTCCACTAAAAATGTGATGGAAATAAAGTATAATCGCAATCTTTTCAGAAAAAATTCGGTATCATGAAGATTTATTTACTATAAATGTTCCTCTTGTTAATGATTTCGATTTCTTTTTCATTAAAACAGTGTACACTATAATGTTCATGTTATAACTAGAGAGGTACTAGGTAGTTTCCACCTCCAACGATTTTATTTATTTAACTGTAACAAATCTTATAGTATGAGTGTATGTTTGAAGACATGTGCTTTTTTGCATAATACAGGTAATTGGTGCTTACGTCATATGTCTTCGTAATCAGCTTTTAATTGGTTGATTGGAAATGAAGATATTATAATAAAGTCACATGAACCACAATCTTCATACAAGGCGTGGGGTTAAGCTAGTTATATATCGTTTGATTCAGTCAAGTTTTATGGACATCACATTTTTTAGTATACCTTGAAGTTAGATATTTTTGTTTATCAATATTTCTTTTTGAAATCTTCTCATATGGACTCGTCTTCAATATTTTTTGGTTTTGTTATTAACTTTTGTCCGTTTACAAAATGTACATTTTTATTCGATACTATTTGAAAGTGTTGCAGCCCTTCTTGGTGATTTTTCGCTAAATCAATCAAATAAAAATATGACATTTCAACTCTATTTAAACATTATGTAAGATACATACATATAAACTGTCATTATTATATGAACGCATGACAACTGATCGTCCGTTTGTTGACACTTGCAATTTAGGCATACTTTCTTGCGGCGACCAGACTTAACCGTCAGTTGAACTGTAATCTAGAGTATGAATTCATAAGTTTTTATAAGTCATAATTATGTAGTAAAGTCTGGAATTTAGCTCCTCCCAAGTTATTTCATACCAGAGGCAATATCATTTTTGTTAAACACTATAAGTTTTTTTTAAAGAAAAAAGATTAAGTAACCAGGTGCGAGTCTTTAACTTTTTAGATGACCGGGAGTTACATACTAACATTTTTATACCATTAATAAATGACTAGGACGCTGACCATTTAAACCAGGTTATAGGTAAATTTAACACAAAATTTACCTATATTTTCCCACGCGTATCTCGACAGAAGCGATATATGCTAACAATTGTTACGTTGACATTACCAAACATGTGATATTTTTTTAATTAGAATGGCCTGTTATAAGTTCTCTGTGGATTTTTCTTTTCTACAAAAGATGTATACTGTTGTTTTTTGGGTTTTTTTTTGTCTTTTTGCTTTGACTCTTTTTTGTCCATGGCGATGTCATTTAATTTTCGAGTATAAATGCCCCATTGGTTTCTTTTGTCTTTCTTTTGTTTTAATAACATTTACCTCAAAATTTGATAAAAAAAACAAAAACGGCCTCTTAAATATACGTGGACTTTATGTTTTACCCTTCCTCTAAGTATATGCCATTTCGAGATCGTTTAAATTAACGGCTGTGCGTCAGAATAAGACATTCGTTTTCCTGTGAAGTGTTACTATTTTAGCAAGAGGTTTCGGAATAACTACATTGCACAAAAGTCAGTTCACATCTAAATAACTTGTCTAAAATAAAGTTGACTAATAATATTGCTTTACGGCAATTTCTTTTGTCGAATTTAATTGACAGATATATGTATCTTCTACTCGCCTTGTATTACTGAAAACAATTCGGTTTTGCTGACGTGCTTTGTCTATAATGCCTTTTTGTCTTTCTTTGTTAATTTATTTGTTTGTTTCTAAAGTGATAAAGATTATAACACAATGTTGACTGCTGTACCGATATTTTAGACATTTGTATCTATTATGTCTGGTTTTGGTTTTTTTCACACATCTTTGTAAATATGATCGAATCTTATGCGACTATCATACAAGTAAGAGGTTTAGCTAGCTATAAAACCAGGTTTTTTTCACCATTTTCTACATTAGAAATTTCTGTTCCTTTAACAGGAATGTGACAGTTATTATCCATCCGTTTGGTGTGTTTGAGCTTTTGATTTAGCCATTTGCTTAGGGAGTTTCCGATTAGAATTTTCCTCTGATTTCGTTATTTTTGTTATTTTACTTTTTCGCACATTTGATTTTCGTTTTAACTTTTAATCCTGTTTCGTTGTCACTGTGCAATCTTATCAAACATAAAGTACTTGTTTAACGTCGGCTTTAAGTTATTTCTTTACACTGACACTGTCAAATAGACAAATGTAAGAATTAATATCCCACCTCAAAGGGCGAAAAAAGTAATATTAGATGTTAATAAAAGTGATAAGTAAACTTTAGAAATGCCTACTGAACGCTATAAAACATAACCAAAGTGACAGAGGGAGGGGGAATTTATGATAAATATCAAGTATTATGCATTGAAAATTAAATAATATAAAACAGATTTACAAGATGATAAGTTATTTATGTGTTTTGTGTTGTAATATAGTTATAAAAAATCAACGATTGGCTAATATTTTGAGTAGACTCTGAAACAAAATTTGAAAATTATGACCAATTTCCTTAATTTTGTGGATTTAGACATCAAAAAGGGAAGATATACATTTTTAATATACCCAGTAACTTTGAATTTAAATTACTTTCATAAGTAGCTACCAATCTTTGGGCTTATTGTCTATGAAATAGCTAAGTGTTATGAACTCAACTAGATATTAAAACAAACTAAAAAAATATTATGACTCGGAACTTAAAAACATTTATTGAAATAAGAACTTTGCATGAGGCATGAATGCTAGTACAATTATACTCTTCATTTTGTTCTTTTTCATATCAAAAGTTGTCGCTCTTTCTCTAATATACAGTGTGTCAGTTGAATAATACCAAAATAATTGAGACTAACACTTACGGGACAGTCATCTAGATGGAATGAATTTACGTATACATATATTTTTTTAAGATCGTATATTAATATCAAAATGTAATGTCCAGCAACAAAAACTGATTTTATACTCTTTTCGTGCAGTTTGAGCCTTTCTAAACTAGGTTGATTTGTTGTACTCAATGTTGTTTTTTTGTTATCGAAAACGCAAACGCTAAATCTAGAAAAGCACTTGTTAGTAATTAAAACATAGCAGATGTGACTTTTTATTCCTGTGTATGCTGGAATATAAAAGCGGAAATGGTTATATTATATTTGCATTTACAGGTTTACACAAGATCCAATAGATAATAAGAGATATCACACTTATTCAAAAAATTACAGTATTTAAGTAACTTTGTAAAATACTATCAAATATATTAGAAAACTTAAATAATCATATTCAAAAATGGCCCTAATTAATCAATGTAAATTCAAAAAAGTATAAAAGAATGTAATCTAAATGTCCATTTATTTAAAAGAAGAAAAAATGAAGGATCAGAAAATATCATCCAGGGACATTCAGAGGCAGCAAAAAAAAGTAGAAAGGCGTGATTTATTTATATTTTTTATCTAACAATATATACAAAATGCTGACCTTTCACAAGTAATATTCATCCCAAAAATAATATGAATCTTCTCACCTATATACTGTTATGTTTCTGTGTCCATACCTGTACAATTTAAATTGTTAAATATACTAGTTTCTTTCTTTTAAACACATATGCAAAGGAAAATGTTTGAATATAATCTTAAATAATGCTTCATTTTTCTACATTTTTGATGATCCCTGACTTTTTCAAATCCCGGATGATTTTATTTGTTCCTGATTTACTGCAAGTACATTTCTAATTGTATTTTGCGTCTGACTCTTTTTGTAAGTGGTTTCTGTTGTTTGTGTGAATCTGGTGTATTAAGCCTTAGTCAACTTATTTGTATGATTTGTTGTTATGCTGTGCTATTACCTCACTGCTTTAAATCTGGCTTTTGGTTTTGTTTTCTTGTTTGAATTGTTTCACATTTGTAATATAAGGCCTTTTAAAGCTTGATGTAAGGTTTGATATTTTTTTTTATAATTCTTTATTTGGTATTTCTTCATCTCATACAATATCTATATGCATTTTTTTTTATAAAGAAGAATACAATACAAGTTTATTCATTTTGACCTGTCAGTGTCAGTGCTTATAAACATCCCCCTCCCTATACCAAATAAACCCCCCCAAAAAAAAAACAACAAAAAAACAAAAAACAAAAAACTAAACTAAAAACAAACAAAAAAAAGAACAATACAAAAACAAAAGGTACAAAAAACAAATAAACAAAAAATAAATAAAATAAAATAAATATAAAAAATCATTGACTTATATTCATAAATGATTAAATTGGTATTAAACGATTATAATTATTATTTATGCAATCTAATTATTCTATTCATACATGTACTCATATCGTAATATATATAGTGGCATACTCTAACAATATCTGGAAATCACATAACAAAAAACAAAAACCAACCAGTATTTCAACTCCTATTATCATAACATAGTAACACATATTTAATTCTTCCATACATACATATATATAATATCTATATGATGCACACTAACCACTGTCCAATTGTGATGTGCATCAAGTTGTGTTACACATTTATTTTCAGTTAAGTATGAGTTATCTTTCTTGTATCATAAAATTAGTTGTTGAAATGGTTCCCATTTTTTTTCTATTTTTTCACCTATTGCAGGAGAACTGTGAAAAGTGGAAGATAGTTTTTCAACAATGTAATAATTTTTCAATTTCTTTAGTGCAATCTTAACACAAGGTAACAGTGAGTTCAATCTACAAGAATAAATATAGTACTTCATGAGAACAGTGAAAAAATTTCCTGAGATATCTATAATATCTGATCCCAAGAGAATGTTTTGTTTTGATATCAGAAGCTCATAATTGCAATTTGAATGTAGTGTATCAACTAGTTGAAACCAAAAGTTTTTGACAATGTAACATTCCCAAAAAATATGTTCTATTGTTTCTTTTGTCTCATTGCAAAAACTGCATAGTTGTGTTTCTTTAAGTTTACACTTATATAGCAGATTATTTGTGCTTAAAGTTCTTTGCAGAATTTTGTATTGAAAAATGATCATTTTATTACTCAAAGAACACTTGAAAGGATGCATATAGAAAAGATCCCAGTGTGCTATTTCCATATGCAAAATTTCTTTCCATTTATTTTGTGATTTTGTGGGGTTTTTATGATAAGTAGCCAAAAATAATTTATAAAAATATGGGCATGATTTCTGATTTGTTTTCAAAAAGTCTAAATTATCGCAAGTAATGTTGATTTTCTTTTCACAGTTTTTGATCTGGTCCTTCCAACTACTTGGGATCATATGATATATACCATAGAATTGAAGAAAATTTGTATCGATATCATATGTTTCTTTAAATTGATTAAAAGAGAGAAATTCATTGTTCTCATTCAGTAAATCATTGACAAAAAATATTCCTGCCTCACACCATTTTTCATAAAAAATAGTTTTATTATCAATTTTTAAAAGTTTATTAAACCAAATAGGTTGGCCCATTAAATCATTATGGTCATGGGAAGCATTCCTCAGTTTAGCCCAATTTAGAAGGATGTCCTTCCAAAATCTATTAAAATATATTGAAATTTGTTCAATACTATCCTTATTCATCATCCATATTTTATCTGCCCCATATTTTCTATACTTATCATTTAAAAGAATTTTCCAAGGAGAAAGATTGAAAGGGTCTAATAATTTATAGATCCATGTCATTTTTAATGAATAACAGAAGGATTCAATATGAGGCATCTTTAGTCCTCCAGTATCATATGATCCAATTAGTACATTTCTTTTGATTTTATCTGGTTTGCCATTCCATAGAAACTTAAAAAAAATATTTTCAATTTTCTTAAAATTTTCAAAAGAGGGATTTGGCAATATTGTTAATGACTGAATGAGAATTGGCAATGCTAAAGACTTTATGACTGTTATTTTTCCTAGGTATGTAAGATCTTGGTAAATCCAAGTATTTAATAATGAGTTTATCTTTTCAATTTTCTCTTTGAAATTATAGGCAGTCTTGTCGACAGCAAATAGATCATAGTTTATACCTAAGAGTTTAAATTTCCCTGTCTGATTCCAGTTTAATCTTTCTCCTTGGTGAAATATTTCTTTTGAATGCGCTTTTGACCCAATCCAAATGGCTTCAGTTTTTTCTAAGTTTGCTCGTAAACCAGAACACTCAGAGAATTTTTCTAAAATATATAGAGATTGTTCTAACGATTTTTCATCATCATCCAAAGTTAAGGTTGAGTCATCTGCATACTGACTAAGCAAATATTCAGAGTTATCTATCTTAATACCATTAATATCTGGGTTATTTTTCATTGCTGCACTCATAAGTTCCAAAGCCAGTATAAAAAGATAAGGGGATAAAGGATCCCCTTGACGAACCCCTCTTTCTATATTAAAGAAACTAGAGCAATGACCATTATTTATGATACAACTTTCGATATTAAAATATAAAGATTTTACCCAATTACAGAAATCAGGACCAAAACCTAAGAATTCAAGTGCTTTATTTATGAATGACCATTCAAGAGTATCAAATGCTTTTTCAAAGTCTAAAAGAAGTAGAAGTCCAGGTATATTTTCTTCTTCAGTTTTTTCTATTAAGTCAAAAATAAGTCTTGTACATTCCCCGATGTATCTACCTTTAAATAAATCCTAACTGTGTTTCACAAATAATATGTTTGAGCAAAGGTTTAATTTGCGATGGATGCGGAACATATTTTCATATCAACATTTAAAAGGGTGATAGGTCGCCAGTTTTTTAAATAAAACTTAGATTTCCCTTCTTTTGGGATGCATGTAACAATGCCTTGTCTTTGCGAAATTGATAAAGAGCCTTCTTCAAAGCTATAATTAAAGGAATTAAGTAAATATAACTTAAGGTCATTCCAGAAAAATTTATAAAACTCTGCTGTATACTCATCTACCCCTGGTGATTTATTATTTTTCATGTTTTTTAAGGCATTCAGACATTCTTGAGTTGATAATTTTCCCTCAGCTTCTAACATTTGTTCTTCCGATAAACAATTGAGAAAAGAGTTATTTTTATTGAAAAACGTATTTTCATGTTCCGTTTTACAAAATGCATTTTTAGATGAGTATAAATTTTGATAAAATTTTCTCTGTTCTTCCAATATTTTGAATTGATCAAAGATTTCATCTCCATTCTCATTGATAACTTTAGGAATAATTTTTTCATTATAATGTCTTTTTTCTAAATTACAAAAGTAGTTTGTACATTTTTCTCCTTCTGCTTCCCATTTTGCTTTTGCTCTTGCAATTATTCCATTTATTTTTTTTCCCCTTAATGTTTTTAAACTCTCCTCTATGTTTTGAATTTCAGTTTTTAGTTCCTGATCTGGGTGTAAGTCATATCTATTTTGTAAAATGTTTAATTGTTGTTCAAGTTCAGATTCTTCCCTTTGACTTTTTTTTTTAGATATGAAGTATAAGAGATAGTTTTCCCTCTTATTGTACATTTTAATAACTCCCAAAATATATGGGGGTTTACAGATAATTCTGTTTCTTCCCCAGTATTTGTATTTGATAGGTTATATTGATTAACAGTGTCTGATATACACTTTTTAATCTCAGCCACATAATAAGTATCATGTAGTAAGCTATTATTGAATTTCCAAGTACCCCTCCCCCTTTCTTGGTTATAAAATTTTAAACTGAGAGAAACCGGAGAATGGTCAGATCGATAGCTAATATCTATATCAGATTTATTTACTAATGATTCAAAATCAGTGGATATCAAAAAATAGTCTAAAAGACTTTGTTTATGTTCTGGGCCTCTCCATGTATATCTTTTCTTGTCTGGGTTATTTGCTCTCCAAACATCTACCAAGTCTAAGGAGTTCTTTATTTCTATCAATTTAGTGTGTGCTTTGACATTATTTTTTGTTTTATAATTAAGTGTATCAATTTCATAATCTTGAACTACATTCCAGTCTCCTGCCATAATTATTGAAGAATTTTGAATATTTGAGATTACCTCCTGTACTTCTGAGAAAAAACTTGGATTATCATTATTTGGGCCGTATATACCAGCTAAAGTTATTCGATACTCATGAATGGTCATATCCAAAATTAAATAGTTTCCCTCTTTATGTTTATATTCTTTATGAACAGTAACTTTGAATTTGTTATTTAGAAGTATAGCAACTCCCCTGCTGTGTCCAGTGAACGAGCAAAAATAGGCTTGATATCCCCATTCATTTCTCCATTTATTTTCTCTTTCTTTCGTACAATGTGTATCACATAAAATAGTTATATCATATTTTTTATTACATCTATCAAAAATATCTCTGCGTTTTACTTCTTCTGACAGTCCCCTGCAATTAAGAGCCCCTATAGTAACTGCCATAGTACTAGAATATTAACCTAAGTTGTATATATGCATAAAGACATGTATATGTAGTAAAATAAATCAATTGCTTTAATAAATAATAATTGTCAATAAAAGATATGAAGACATATTTAATCAATATATCAAATTCATAGGCATATTCAAGTTGTGCTGCATGAAAGCAAATAGTTTTTTTTATCCCTATTCCCTGACACTGACAAGTTCAACCTAAACACAACAAATCTTATGCATACAAAAATGTAATAAGTGAAAAAAATTATTTTTGAAATAAATAAACCCCCCAAGTTGAACCCCACAAAGGTGATTCCCTGTACTGCCATTCAATATTAAGGAAAACAAAGTCATACTATGCTCTCCGGTTCTTTTCTTTTTAGCTTGAGAATTTTGAAAACTACAGTTTATGTAATTTTGTTTCATCTAATAGAATGAAAAATAAGGGGAAATTTCAAATGATTGAACAAACTAATAGAACACACCCTCGGCATGGAATTGGAAGTAAATGCGTTCCCGGATTACCTTTATCCTTCATTGTAAAGAAGTTATTACTGAAATATTTCAAAAGACCTACTGCCGGATTTGTCTATACATGTGAGTACATAATAATGTATAATGCATGGTTTGCAAAATAGAAATTGTTTGCAATAATTTATAAATTTTGCCAAAATTGCGGTCAGATGTGGTCAACACAAAAAGTTGTTGTTGGAATGTTGCCAAGTTGTTCTTACCGAGCGCCCATATTTATGAGTTTAGTACATGCCTATAACTATTGTAATAAGTCGTGATTTCACCTTAAACTATTTGGGGTTACAAAAAATTTCAGACGCATGGAGGTCGCCATCTTTGTTATTGTTTCTTGAACGCGGACCTCTATGAGAGCACTTGTATATTTCATTCGTACAAAACAAATCATGTGATTAAAACAGCTGATTTTTAAAAACGCGGACCTCGACGAGGAGACCCCGGCAATACACAATTTAGAAATTTTATATTTAAAAATAATGCCAGACAAATAAGGTTAGAATAAATTCTTTTGAAATATTTAAGGATTACAATATAAGGACAAAGATAATGACAATAAATGTAAATAACACAATTCAAACATCGATTAACTGAAAAAACAAACTTTTATTATGTACATTGTAAATTAATGTTGTTATCTATGAACGCTTGGTGACCAGCTTCAGGAACGGAGCATCACGTAGATAGATCAATTTAGTTTTCCTTCTAGATTCTGGTGACAAATCCCGTCGTTCTTTCAAAAGTTCACCTCGGCGAACGGAGAGACTGGGCGGTAGATCAGGCACGACACTATATCCTGAGCGAGGCGGCAATTTTATAGCTGCCTTAAGGATATCATCTCGGTCGATCAGACTAGATAGCCTGAGCATGATACTGCGTCTGTCCTCATCACCAGACGGTAGACGGTGGACTGCAGTGAAGAGCATGTTGTCTGCGCGTTCTGCTGGGATGTTCAGAGTATTCTTCAGAAAGACTCTGGTGAATGTCTCTGTAACTTTTGGCAGTTCCCGATGGTTGGGATTTCCTTGAACACCTCTGATTACGACATTCCACTTACGCCCCCATATTTCCAACTTCAACCGTTCAGTTTGTTCCTTTTCTATCAAACTCTCTAGGTTTGGAATGTGTGTGTTGTGAATTGCATGTAGTTCAGAGTTCATGAATTCATTGTGATTTTCTATGTTATCTACCCTTCTTTCCGTCTCAGTTTGTTTTGTCTTCAATATTTTAACTTCATTATTGATGTGCAAATGTAATTTTTCAAAACACTTTGCAATATCCTCAAAGTCTTTACATTTATACGACGGGGGTGTATCACTTGTGTTGCTCATTGTGCTCGTGTGGCGGGAAGGAGTTCAAATATAATCAATTTTCAAACACTAAATTAAATGAAAGTCACCAAATAAACGACAGCTGTTGGTACACCGATGAATAAAGAAGTGTTCTTACTTATTAGTTTTCAAATTCTCAGCAGGTAGATGATTTTCTCATAGAAATACCGGGAGCAAAATTTTCGTGTTATTCAAACATGGCAGTCACCGGAAGTCATTTGATATTTGCTCAGTGTTTATAGCTAGAAACTTACTTCGATGGTATTTGGTCTCAAATCGATAGTTGTCTCATTGGCAAGCATTCCACATCTTCTTCTTCTTGTATGAACAATCTAGATTAGCAGTACCTTCAACTTGTATGGTTTTTTTTTAATTCGTTTAGGAGTAGTTTATTAGTTTATTTAATTTATTTTTCATTATGTTTGGAATTTTGTTATTGTTTTTTATTCCAGCGTCACTGATGAGTCTCCTGTAGACAAAATGCTCGTCTGGCGCAAACATAAAATTTCAATCCTGGTATTTATGATGAGTTTTTTTGCAGTATGTCTTTTTACTTTACTTTTTTAGTATAGGGGCGAAAGACTAATCGAACCATCTAGTAGCTGGTTCCCTCCGAAGTTTCCCTCAGGATAGCTGGCATCGATCAATACACAGTTTTATCCGGTAAAGCGAATGATTAGAGGCCTTGGGGACGAAACGACCTCAACCTATTCTCAAACTTTAAATGGGTAAGAAGTCCGACTCGCTTAATTGGAGTCGCGACCTTCGAATGTATGGTGCCAAGTGGGCCACTTTTGGTAAGCAGAACTGGCGCTGTGGGATGAACCAAACGTCCGGTTAAGGTGCCAAACACGGACGCTCATCAGATACCATAAAAGGTGTTGGTTGATACAGACAGCAGGACGGTGGCCATGGAAGTTGGAATCCGCTAAGGAGTGTGTAACAACTCACTGCTTTAAATCTGGCTTTTGGTTTTCTTTTCTTGTTTGAATTGTTTCACATTTGTAATATAAGGCCTTTTAAAGCTTGATGTAAGGTTTGAGATTTGCTCAGTGTTTATAGCTAGAAACTTACTTCGATGGTATTTGGTCTCAAATCGATAGTTGTCTCATTGGCAAGCATTCCACATCTTCTTCTTCTTGTATGAACTAACTAGATTAGCAGTACCTTCAACTTGTATGGTTTTTTTTTTAATTCGTTTAGGAGTAGTTTATTAGTTTATTAATTTATTTTTCATTATGTTTGGAATTTTGTTATTGTTTTTTATTCCAGCGTCACTGATGAGTCTCCTGTAGACAAAATGCTCGTCTGGTGCAAACATAAAATTTCAATCCTGGTATTTATGATGAGTTTTTTTGCAGTATGTCTTTTTACTTTACTTTTTTAGTTTAATTTCCTACTTTTAAACTGACGAAAAAATCTTCGATGTGAGAGGCATAACGTTTTCATATAATCCTATTTCTGGATACTTTACGTACTGATGAGATGAACGGGACACTTGAACATCTGTGATGATAGTTATATGCAGATTAAAATATCTTATAACTTGTAATAAAGCCGATCAAAAGATGATATTATAAGGCGATTGTCATTTCATGTCATCAGTATGTTAAATGAATTACAAGATGACAGTTTTTGGATTTTTTAAGAACTTTAAAGAGGTTTAAATGAAGGTTGTATGCCTTGTGGTTTAAAAAAAATTATGACTATTTGTGTGGCATAATAATGTAAATTGGTATTTGAAGTGCTTTCAAATTTCAAATAATATGAAACGTTTTGAAAGTAAATATTGTTTCATGCACTTTTATCATTGTTAATGTATGACATTGCATTGAGTTGTTTCATGTGCTTTCATAATTGTATCACTAATGCATAAGGGTATGGATAAGGTGTCCTTCATTCCTGTATTCATTAATCTATTTAATTATTTTTTTCTATTTTTTTCTATTAGGTGCCCATTATTTTCTATTATCTATATTTTAGCACACCAGTTTTCCCAATGATCATTTTTCCCCCTATTTTTCTCAATTTTCGTTTACTGTATGTCCATCATTATACACCTTTCTTCCATTTTTTCTCTACTCTGTAAACAGCATCCATACCATCATATATGACGTTTAAATGAGTGCATTTGCTATCGATGAGAAAAAAGCAGGTATTTTCTAGGGTTCTTTTAACCCGCCAAAATTATACATTGATGTCTGTCGTTCTCACACGACGCTTGTTGAATATTAAAAATAATTTAAGAACGATTACCAACCATAAATCAAATTGATATAACTTAATTTTGATACATGCATGTTCAAGGTAACAAAAATCTAAAATTAAATGTTATTCCTGATGCCGAACATTGTTGTAAGAACCAGTCATTTGTTTTATTATTTAAGCTATTTTAAACTTTTGATTACCATATTTATAAACAATGTTTCGCACAGGTTATTATGCCGAACATATCATCTATAAGGCAAATCTCAACAGATCTAACAAAAGTATACGAATACCATCTCAGAATCATTTTGTCACTATATCTTATATGGAATAATGCAGTAGGGATATCCCACTTACAAGTGCAATGTACGGTACACTGTCAGTTAAGTTCAACATGAAATTACCATATGAATAATTATGTATAATTTTTTAACGTTAAGAATAATTTATTTTTCATATTGAATTATCTGGTAAAAGCACAGAATTTATTGCAAATTGGATAGACAGGGAACTATTACAAAGAACATAGAAGTTAAATATTTAACATAATGTTTTACATATTTTTTTTATCAATGAGCCTTCGTATTAAGACTCTTCAACTAAAACATTGTAAAAATTGACGCACTGTAAGGTTTGTAAAGTATAGGTTATAACTTGTATTGGGCATGCTATAAAAAGTAAAATCACAAAAAAACTGAACTCCGAGGAAAATTCAAAACGGAAAGTCCCTAATCAAATGGCGAAATCAAAAGATAAAACATCATACGGATGGACAACAACTGTCATATTTCTGACTTGGTACTATCCGCGTATTAAAATGTTTTTAAAAGATGTTTATAGTATCTTGTTCAATCAGCATATATTGTAAGGCATAACAAAATATAACTTTCTAAAATTTAGTGCGTCTTCAAAGCTTTTCGGAATTTACCTTCATTACAAACGCTCAAACATACAAAATTAAAAGCTAGAGATATACATATATCACTTGCATATATCATAGATATAAGTCAATCACAAAACAATCTTTTAAATCAAAATAAGTTATTTCCAAATGACAAAAATTGTTCCGAATATCAACATCTAATATTCCATCGCAATTTAATCTAAAATTATTATTACTGTAGATAATAAATGTGTGTCCATACGATTCCATCTTTCGGTGCTTTACCTGTATTTGACATTTGAACCTCAATAGTGTTACATTGAATTTTCGCAACTATGATAAATCTGTGGCACTTGAATTTTTTCTATTTATTTGTGTTAGAAAATATATATGAAATACACATAATCAATATGAAGGTTAACTTATATCGACATTTTTTTCCTTTTGAAAAAAGATTACCAGAAATCAAATACATTATTTTCCTTATTTGCATACATAGTATTATAACAAATTGCCACACATAAATAGTCATATGAACTTCATTACTAAAAAAATAAACTTTCTTTGATTTTATTCCATCACATATCAGAAGATTTTAATTTAAATCCGAATGCTTTCTTTCTTACGGCACTATTATATGCAATATATATATATATATATATATATATATATATATATATATATATATATATATATATATTATATATATATATATAACTCGTCTAAACATCAACCCAACAATGTTAGATCTGTAAATTTGCTTTAGCAAATTTTTTGTTCTTCCCTCGCCGGGATTCGAACCCATGCTACTGAGATATCGTGACACCAAATCGCCTGCACTGTAGCCGTCCCGCTAGACCACACGACCACCTGGGCTTCACAATAATAAAGCTTTCAGTGGCCGTGTGTTACCTTTCCTCGTCAGTTTTAATCTAGCGGCGTACTACAGTACATGATATATAAGGCATGGAGATGTTATTGTTACAGATCAGCTCAATTATCTATAGTAAAGGATCCTACAAATTAATTCAAGATACAGTCACTGAAAATAATTATATTAATAAGTACGTCTGAGTCAGTGACAACTCTACAACAGATGTATTTATCGGATCATAAAAGTGCCTAGAAAATCAACCTAACAATGTTAGAGTAGATTTGATTCGTAACTTCCTCCCCGGCCGTGGCTGGAACCTGTACTTTTTATTTCTAACTTCTACGACAACACCGCCTAGCATTGCGCAGAGACCTTATCCCCTCGTCTAACTCTAGCTAATAAAAATAAGCTTTCGTTTCGGGAGGTGTTTACCTTCTCGTAGGAATTAAACAAGGATCTCTGATACAATATTCGAGTGTACAGAAATAATCATCTACTCATCTCTTCAGTATAATTGCAGGATGCTAATCTATTTTTAGAAGGCATACAATCACTGTAAATAAATATATGTATATGTCTGCCTGTGTGTAGTGACAACTGCAAATTATACCTTGTCCATCGGATTTCTTATGATTAAGAAATACCAGGCCTTAGAATATGTATAAACTGCCTAGAAAATATATATATATAATATATATATTCGTAAAGATGTTATGGTTGCAAAACACTTTTAATGATATGGTTTCGCGATCTTATATATTTAGATAGCAGTGTAGTCTTCTAATCTTCAATTTTTCCGATTCTGTCCAATTCCAGATTGTAACCTTTAGAGAATGAGAATTCGCATAACAGTAGATACATATATTGCAGGAGAGGCTTTCTATGTTGATAGTTATCAAAGGTACCAGGCTTATACTTTTATACGCCAGACGCGCATTTCGGCTACATAAGACTCATCAGTGACGCCCAGATAAAAAAGTTATAAGGCTTTACAAGTACAAAGTTTAAGAGCATTGAGGACCCAAAATTCCGAAAAGATGTGCTATGAAGACGAACCCGGTACCTCAGTTTTTGTTTGTTACCTACATTTACCTCATCAAAATCGATTGACGTATTTTAAACATCGGTAAAATACTGTCACTTTTATTTAAAGTATTACTTTATGTCCTCATTTGCTGTTACGTTTTTAAGACATTGCTTGAAAAACGTATTTGAAGTTGATAACACAAATTAAGTTAAGACTATTGAAGCTTTCGCTATAGAATTATTAAGTTCCCAATTTTGTGAATCAACTTGGAGAACCATATAAATGTTGTTATTATGTTCTGTGTTATCAAATGACATTTTTCTATTTTTTGTTTACATTTTTTCTCCTGAATTCTGTTTTAATACCCATTTTCATCTTGTACTTTCAAATTCTTTTAAAATTAAAAATAAATTTCTCGAGGTTATTATTCAAAAACATTTGTTCAGAAAACGACCAAATTTACCTTTTGGATATATTGATGCAATTTAATCTTTTCAATAAACTGCAACATAACAATATGATAAGAACTGTTTTATCCCATAGAATGAAGCTTTCTTTGAAATTCAGATTTCATTTCATCACATATTAAAGATGTTAATTTAAACCCGCCTACTTTTTAATATCTACAAACAGACCTTATCCGATGATCAGGTTGACAAATTGCTCAGGGCAGCTGTAATATTTGAAACATTTTCTTTAAGAAGATTGAGATATCACCTCGCCAATCTAAAGCTACCCCTAGTCATCCTTCCTTTATCAACAAAGTCTATGTTTTTATTGATATATGAGTAGGGATTCCTTAAGTCTGACATTCTTATTATGAAATGATATTTCACATTTTGACGTCTCTCATTTACGGATAATTTGATTCAAGATGTCTGCAGTCATGCTGTGAATAAAAAGAAAATATGGGCCTAATTTGTTGATCTTACATGATATTAAATCTAAAGATGGGCTGGGAACTTTTAAAATATTTATTGATATATTGCCTTACCTTCGAAATTAAATGCATGGTCGAAGTGAGTAAGTTTGATAAAAAATAAAGATATATATTAAAATCTAGCTGTAAAGAATAAATGCAGAATTATCTTTGCTTGCAGGTCGAACGAAAAGTAAATGATTTCTTTAGACATACATTCCAATATATTAACTAAACGAATCGTGTGCGTCGAAATCTATAATCAGAGTTGGTTCTTTTTTTAACAAGGTATGATTTGTCCCTATCTAAAAAAATATATGCATCTGCTAAATGATTAAAAGACTCATTATTTTAGGTTTTCTTTAATTTCAGAATAAGGAATGATACAGTAGAGTAGATACATAAGTCAAATGTTTTTATAAAATTGCAGGAAGAAAATGACGTTGATTGTATGTATTCTCACTGATCTTTTTATAATTTTTCAAAATTACTTGGAAACTTTCTTCAAGAACATTATTATACAAAACATAAGTCCTGGTGAAATAGTGCTGCATACAAATTTATTGTAAGATTTAAAATAAGATCACAACTGGTCCTATACTTTTGAATATGACGGTTGTTATCCATTCGTTTGATGTTTTTGCGATTTTGATTTTTGTCATTTGACTAGGGACTTTTCTTTTTGAATTTTCCTCGCAGTTCAGTATTTTTGTGGCTTCACGTTTGTTTTCATATCTCAACCAACCCCAATATCAAAAGTAATTTCTTTAAAGATTTTGTTACGATATGAAGTTGTATCTTTTATATCCTAAGGCACAAGGTAACGCATACACTCCCTAATGTTTTATGTTGATTTTTATATAACAAATATGAACTTTCTAGTTTTGAACATAGATATACCACTGTTGCATCTTACTTAGCTAAACCTCAATAAGAATATGTCTTCAACAAGGAGTCAATCAAATTTCAATTCTTCAGTGAGGGAATACTAAAGTAATCAAGCTTAATGATAATGATATTTTCTTTTAATTGCAAAGCTTTGGTACTCTGGGAGGGTCAACACTTTCTGCTCTATTGGTTTATTCTATATAATCTTTCTTGAAACAATTCGAAAGGTCATAGTCAGTGATAAAGCTTCAGACCCTAACAGATTGGTAAATGCCTCTTATATACTTCAAGATGAGATGTTTGGGTATCTATACAACCAGATTCAATAAACCATTTTCGTCATAAGGAAATGTCTGTATAAAGTCTGGAATATGACAGTTTCTTTCCATTCGTTTGATGGGTTTGAGTTTTTGATTTTTTCAATTTGTTAAGGAACTTTCTGTTTTGAATTTTCCTTGTAGTTCGGTATCTTTGTTATCTCTTTTGTAGACGAAACGCGCGTCGGCGTATATACAAAATTTAGTCCTGGTATATATTATGAGTTTATTCACAACCACTTGGTCGATGCCACTGCTGGTGGAGATTTAATTTCCCGAGGTTATCACCAGCCCAGTAGTCAGCACTTTTTGTGCTGACATGAATTATCATTGATATGGTTATATCTTAACTGTTTACAAAATTTTCAATTTTTGAAATACTAAGGCTTTTCTACCTCAGGCATTGATTACCTTAGCTGGATTTGGTAAAACTTTTAGGAATTTTGGTCCTCAATGCTCTTCAACTTCGTACTTTGTTTGGGCTTTTTAACTTTTTTGGATTCGAGCGTCACTGATAAGTCTTTCGTCGGCGTATATACAAAATTTAGTCCTGGTATCTATGATGAGTTTATTCACAACCACTTGGTCGATGCCACTGCTGGTGGAGATTTAATTTCCCGAGGTTATCACCAGCCCAGTAGTCAGCACTTTTTGTGCTGACATGAATTATCATTGATATGGTTATATCTTAACTGTTTACAAAATTTTCAATTTTTGAAATACTAAGGCTTTTCTACCTCAGGCATTGATTACCTTAGCTGGATTTGGTAAAACTTTTAGGAATTTTGGTCCTAAATGCTCTTCAACTTCGTACTTTTTTTGGGCTTTTTAACTTTTTTGGATTCGAGCGTCACTGATAAGTCTTTTGTAGACGAAACGCGCACCGGCGTATATACAAAATTTAGTCCTGGTATCTATGATGAGTTTATTTACCTATGCATTAATTATCAAAACATTTGAATTATCTAACCCTCAGATATGACTGAATTTGAAAATTTGAATACAAATACGAATTCAGTTTTCAAGACAGAAAAAAGAAAAGAGAGCTTAAAATACAAAGCGCAATTCAAAAGTTGTGCCAAAAATGACTTTGACGTTCCGTTTCTGGGGGTAGAAAAAAGCCATTTCATTAACAGTCAAAATGATCTCACACCATCAGTGTCGACTACTGGGTTGGTGACACCCTCGATCAAGAGGAAAACCCAGTAGTAAGAAAGTCAGCTAAGATAACAAACATATTATTTCAGTAGACTTGTTATTCGAGGTTTAAATTTTATAAATTAAGATTTGAAGCAATATTATTTCACGAGAGTTCTTCTAAACTTATTTACAATACTTTTTTACAAAATTGTCAGTTTAATATAAATTCACATTTATATATTATTCAGAAGTGAGTCATTTCAATTCCCTTTATTCCATTCTTCCTTATGTAACGCTTTAAGCAATTATAATTAATTCGCAGGTGCAAAGCATTTCTAGATAATTGTGGTCAGTTCAAGGTCAAAGGTAAATAAAAACTGTCGTAATAAATCCCCATACGATTCGTAACATTTAAATTTAGCACTGAAGTAACTGCTTAAATACTTTTATGATGGTGCTTAAAAATACTTCAGGCGGCTTTTCAAGATGAGTAACATTTTAATGAATAATTAATCGGTTGTGCCTAGCTTCTTGCTTTCTGTTAATAGTCCTTGAATTACTTACAACATTTTTGTTGATATACTCTTCCAAGCCTGTGTCAAAAATCTAGCACCTGCAAATCAATGAATAAATTTGAGGAACCATAGCATTTTCTACTTAAGGGTGGTCCCCCATTGATCAAGATGTTTTCTGAAAGTAGGTAGAAAACATCTCTTGTCGTTGATTTCATCGCCAATTTACCTTTATCACGTAAATAAAAAAATTCTTACAAGAATCATTAACTTTGTAATTTGGTACATTTTGTTGTGCGGATGAATAAATAAAGTAAACCTGACAAGGTGATTTGACACATACCATGTGGCCAACCATGTTGATAATGGTCACTTGACGAACAAAACGAAAAATATTTTGCATGTAATGAAGTTAGAATTATGTCAAGAAATTGACAATAAAAAGATAACAAAGTTCTGACAACAACATTGTTACTCATCGTACAATACTGTATATAATCCTGAATCAGATGGAATGTGAACCACGAAAATTACAAATGAATCTTTGAATTGCAATAAATAAATCAAAAATAATAGATTACCTTAGCTGTATTTGGCAAAACTTTTAGGAATTGTTGGTCCTCAATGCTCTTCAACTTCGTACTTTATTTGGCCTTTTTAACATTTTTTTTATTCGAGAGTCACTGATGAGTGTTTTGTAGACGAAACGAGCGTCTGGCGTAAATATAATTTTTTAACCCTGGTATCTATAGTGAGTTTATTTGCTGTACTATCACTCTTAAAAATAATAAATGTAAAGCTATTGCGTTTTCTGTAAGTTGTTATTGCTGCACTTCTTCTATCGTTCTTTATTTGGATAAAAAAATAACTATTTTTCTTCATATGTGATCGTTACTACTTACGTCATTTACTGTAAAAAAGGAAAATATCTTTCTCTCTTTATTTACCATGAAATGGCATCTCTCTTCATTTACCATAAAATGACATCTCCCTTCTTTCTCTAGCTCAAATATTTGATCGTGTTGCTACGAGCTTGTTACTGTCTTCATCATACCAACCATCATATTGTTAGCTGTTGTAAATATGGAAAAAAATTATATGCTTACTCATTGTCATATAGTTTAGTATAAAAATTGAATTTCAAAAATGTTTGAACTTTTTCAGTATTGAATAAAAAAGGCATTTTAGGCTACGTCTCCTCGTTTTGAATAAGGACTTGACGGGAAAATTATTATAGTATAATGTTATTTGTTACTAGGCATACAGTCAAGTTTTAAGCATGAAAGTATGAAATGTCTGCGTAATTGTGTTACATAGTTTATCTATAAGATTTGACATAAACCATAGTACACGTTAATTCTTTCCAAGAAAAGTAAATATCAATTTGGATATTCAAAAAAATCTAAAGATTATACATTCATATGACGTATAAAACGCGTATGCTTGTACTTGAATTTCAAAATTTATATGCCTACCGCATTTATTTCATAATTTTCCCACTAGGTATTCGAAAAAATGAACTTTTAACTTTTAACACTATAATGATATTCCCTTTTCTCACCATTTAATAATAGACTGCAAATATTTTATTCTGCTTTTAAAAGTTTTGATCAATATTAGCTTAAGTATATGTATAAATATTGATAAACTATCGGATTGTCATTAAAAGGCAAAAATAAGGCGATATTAATAAAGTTATACATTTGACTTTAAGTGTGGCTTATTCTTTGTTTTGTCTGGTGTCTGTCAACGTCTATCGCATTACTTTCATAATAATTAAAGAATAATTCAGACAGAAAATATTTAATACTTATATTTGACAGAACTTATTTATCTCAGAAGAATGCTTTTAGCATTTTAAGTAGGAAATTTATTACTGTAAGTTACGTAGATTAAACAAAAAACTTTTGCAATAAAAACTCATATAAGGAACTTGAAAACGAATGTTCGTTTCGAAGCTATCAAATTTTTTAGAATTTACATTGATTTTTTGAATCTTCGTTATTGATTTGAATTATAGCAATTTGTTTCATATTGGCTTCGTATTTGTAAAATTGCCGTCATTTGAATGCGCCGAAGGAATGAGAGAACAACACAAAGTATTGAAAAATTAACTGCGATAATTTGAACACTGAACTTATTTCATCTCATCATTATTCTGTATAGACAAAGCTTGAACCTGTCATTAGCTATTCAACTTGCTTCGACATGTTGTATACATTTCTATAAGCACTAAGTGTGCACCTTCAGTTTCAGACTTGTGTCCGTAATGTTTTGGTCACAGTTTATGGCCAGACACAATAAAGACACGTCTAAACTGCACTTAATTGATATATTTCAACAGCACATAGCGTCATCTGAATAAAAATCATTTCTCTAAATATACCTCTGAAATTTACCAAAAGATACATACTTTATATAAAAGTTAAATTTAAATTTAGATAGCAATAATTTACATTGCAGGGACATTTTTTATTTTCAAAAGCCTATAATATATTGCAGAAATTTATAAATTAATGTGAAGGTTCACTAAGATCGCCATTTTTTTTTATCTCTTACTCGTCTCGTGCATTGTTGAAAACTTTAAAGCTTTCTCCAGACCGAACAAAACCAACAATATCATTTTTTTAAGTTAAATTGTATTTTCAACAATTGTATTGTGTTTTGTTTTGAATATAGTTCCATATCTGATTTTATACATAAAAATCATAACTTGCATCATCAATCATATAAATATACATAAACAATATAAGAAATAAAGTCATACATTCATTCATCTTAGAATAGAATAAAATTGAAGTCTTATATAAACATGACCTCGTACTTATACAATTTTTTGGAATTATTTCATATAAAGTACAGACTAATTTAGAAGAACAAACAAAAAATTAACAGCTTAATAAAGTGATAGAAGTAACCACTTAAATAAATATGATTCATACATTTGACAGAAGAGTGGGTTTCCAGACACTTTAAAGTAAAAGCCATCTGAAGTCAATATTTATACTATATATTATATCAATATTTATACTATGATTTTCTAATAAAAGTGCCACAAAGGTTTCATTTTGACACATTTATTCTTTCACCTAAAAATAAAAGTCTTAATAAAACAATAACACCTTAACCCAAAAAATTCGGCATAATGACCCATAGAATACAAAAATAGATTTTTATAATAATTGAAATTTCATCTGTTTAATTGACTTCTAATTTATAGTCTACTTCTCATTTCTAGTAACTTAAGATTTAATGAAAGCTTTTTTAAGATGTATATATTCATCAACCTCTTTAAATTTATCTGTTTTACTGTTTAGACGATACGATAGAGTTGGACCGTTTCCAAAGCGTTTGTCTGTTAACCATGGACCTATTATACCTGAAAGAACAGCGATATACTTTCCCCATATCGAAGCTAATTTGACTGGTTTATTGGTTATGAATAAAATGTAGTCATAGCAAAGCTATAAAATGGAATGTGTCAAAGCGACAATAATCCGACCAAAAAGCAGAAACAGCCCAAGACCACCAATGGGTCTTCAACACAACAAGAAAATCCCTCATAAAGAGGCGGGTTTCAGATGGTCCCTAAACAAAAATGTGTACTAGTTCAGCAAAATTGGACGTCACACTAAACTCCGAAACATAAAGAAGAACCAAATTAATAAAACCTTTAAGACTAATAAAGACCAGAGGCTCCTGACTTCCCTTTAAGTTTTTTTTTAACCCGGTTTGTTTTCTCTCAATCGATTTATGACTTTCGAACAGCGGTAACTACTGTTGCCTTTATTTGAACAGTCGCAAAAATGCGGCGGGTATAACATATTTTGTGAAAAAGTTTATTTTTATATTCTTATAATGTTGCATTTACTATAGCCATCAGGGAAATTGGTTTCTAAATTAACTTTAAAGTTTTACTTTTGACCAAAAACTATGCAAAATCATACGTTTGCGATTTCAACTTGGTATACATAAAGCGCATGTGATAACTGAGCAGAATTCTGACAAATGTGATGCAAACCGTATCTATTGATATGAACTTTCTTATCATTTTAACATCATAAATTCACACGTATTTCTCTGCACAAAAACAATGCTTCCAGAATTTATCAAGACAGTGTTGATCTAACAGTTATGTCAAATTCAGTTATAATACATCTAAAAACATTTTGATTAAAGTATAGGATATTCGAATGTATTGTTTGAATAGTTAGCAAAGGTGCTATGCTTATAATTTAATAATGTAGACTTATTTAAATCTGAATACTTTTTTTCAGATGTATCACGTGTATTTCCTTAACAAAATCGCCACTACAAAACAACATATGATCACATGATACCAAAGAAAATAACTCTTAAAATAATTTCGTGTGTCCTTTTTTGATTGATTTTATCCAAGAACGCTCAAACCAAAAAGGTTTTGATATAAATATAATAGCCAAATGCAACAATGATTTTCAATCTTGACCTAATGCGGGGTTCACACATTGCCGATTATTGCTCCCGTTTGAGATCAGACAGCGATACGACACAAAATGAAAAAAAAGTCGGAATACTATCCTTAATTATCTGGAATGTCCTATCATTGTCTGAACGCAGTCGTTTAAGTTCGTAACAGATTCCTACGGGTCGGGACGGGTCCGAATAGTTCGGCGAAGCACCCGACAGTTATGTGCGTCCCGTAACATTCGGGGAAACTCAGCCGATTTTGTGTAGTCGGATTACAATCGTGCCTATGTCGTGACAGATTCTGATGTATCGGATCAAAATCCTAACGATGTCTGGTCACTGTCTGATCTCTATCGGATTACATTCGGTAAAATCAGGACGCAGTCGTGACAGACTCGGTCGAATTTTACCAGGAGAAAGATACAAATTGGATTAGAAGCGGATTGAGAATTGGATTATCGGGATAAATTCGCTTGGAAACGGTTGAATATAGACGCTTCCTGAACAATATCTGATTGTTGTCGTGATTAAATTATTTGTTTTACAAATTTTAATTAAAGTTTGAATTTCCATTCACGATTCACAGGATCTTGATCAGACTTTTGACAAATTTTAATCCGGAATGGTCCTGTCAAGGACGGCAGTAAAAATCGTGAATGTGTGACCCCAGCTTTACACCTGTATCATCGTTATAGACAGTTTTTAAAAAATAAAAACAACAGAAAAAAAAACAACAAACTGATAATTCCGACATAATACAACAGATTGTGTATAAACTAATCAATGTTAAAAGTAATTCGTTATTTTTCAGAGGAGAAAACAAATCAGGTAAAATAAGAAAACATATTGATTGTTTCAAGGTATGCATATGAAGCAAAAGAGGTTCTTGGATCTATAATATATGTGCTATAGTTGTGTATCTTTTTATTTACTTTACAGTTTTAAATTGTATGGCTTCTTGTAATTTTGTAAACACTTGTGTTGTATTACTGTGACATAATAATAACACAGTTTTTTTTGGCTGCTGGATCCCAATTTCTGCCACATTAACCTATGTATGTTTGGGTTACTCAATTAGGCAATTTTGTCACTATAACGGACTATGAAAAATGACAATCAATTGGAAGGTTTAACTAGCTATAAAACCAGATTTACTCCATCATTTCTTCAGGAAAGGTATATACCAAGTCAGAAATATGACAGTTGTTTTTGCGCTTGTTTCGTTGTTTGGTGAAGTTTGATTTTGTCAATTCCACCGTTTTGAATTTACTAGTATCTTTCCGTTTGGTATTTTTGTTACTTTTTTATTGAACTAGTTAAGATATTAATAGAAGAGTCAAATGTTTGGGTCTAAGTTTCCTAATAAAGATTTATCGATAACTCTGTGTCAAACGCAACAAAATTGTACGTCATATCAAACAGGTCAAAGCGATAAGTAGTCGATACGTCACACCAAACATAGCAAAACGATTAATATCACATAAAATGTAACAAAACAAAACGTCGCATCAAATGCAGCAAAATGGTATGTCGCATCCAACACGGCAAAACAATACATAGCCAATACATCACGTCAAACACAGCCAATGATACATCGAATCAATGAATCAAAACGATACGTCACATCAAACGCATCAAAACTACGTTTCAACTAACGAAACATTACGGCAAATCACTTCCAACGCAGCTAATCAGCACCATCGTATCCAACGCAGTATTTGTACGTTATGTCAAGAGCAAAATAAAAAAACGGTATGTTATGTCAACTCAGCAAAACGGTATTGTCTTATCAAACGTTGCTAATAGATGCATCAAATCCAATACATCAAGGCATTTCGTTGTATCTAATGCAGCTAAAGGGTGTGTCACATCTAATACAGCTAAAGGGTGTGTCACATCTAATACAGCTAAAGGGTGTGTCACATCTAATACAGCTAAAGGGTGTGTCACATCTAATACAGCTAAAGGATGTGTCACATCTAATACAGCTAAAGGGTGTGTCACATCTAATGCAGCTAAAGGGTGTGTCACATCTAATGCAGCTAAAGGGTGTGTCACATCTAATACAGCTAAAGGGTGTGTCACATCTAATGCAGCTAAAGGATGTGTCACATCTAATACAGCAAAATGGTACGTCGCATTTAACGTTGGATTCAACCCTGCAGAACGGTTTGTCGTTTGTTTTTGTTGCACTTCAGTGTTTCTGTTGTTTCCTCGTTTTCCTCTTATAGTTGATATGTTTCTCTAGGTTTTAGTTTGTAACCCGAATTTGTTATCTCTCACTTTTGAACAGCGGTATACTACTGTTGCCTTATTTACCAATATTTCAATTATATTGCAACCCATTTAGGTTTTAGGTGTTGTGTTTCTGTTGTGTTGTAGTTCTCTTATATTTGATGCGTTTCCCTCTATTTTAGTTTATATCTCAATCAATTTATGACTTTTGAACAGCGGTATACTACTGTTGCCTTTATTTACCAATACTTCGATTATATTGCAACCGATTTAGGTTTTAGCTGTTGTATCTCCTATTTATATTTCAATAGTCTTCATCTTTCATTCGAGCACCTGTCACTGTGGATTGCTCATAGGAATCTCTTCCAATCGTGAAAGCATTTAGGACAATTTTATTCATTATCACCAAAAACTGACTTCCAAATGAAGTCTCTATCTGTCAATTTTCAACTTATTAACATTGCATGAATAAGTAGTGTATTCAATTACACTTACTTGAGATTAGTTTTTAACAATGAAAGCAGTGTTCACCACGCCTTAGGTGAACCTTTGTATAACAGAACTATTTGCTTTAATGCTAAGGGCATCCATGTTTATACGTGATATGAAATAAATTATATTCATCTTTACCTTCAAAGTCACTTACAGAATAAACATTTGTTTGTTTTCTATGGTGGCGATAATTCTTGTGTGGTAATAAAATCAAATATAGTTTAGTCTAAATAGACTGTGTAATTAGTCATTAATACCAATTTATAAAAGACTATAATGTAGATAAACTCGTGGAGTGTTGTTTGGTCGAGGTAATGTAAGTGAAAAATAACACCTGATTATGATAATTATGTTCCTTCTAATTATGATTAATGAAATAACACTCTTAACAAATTGCATGCATTTAAAGCATTTTTCTGAATTTTTCTTCATCTAGAATACTCTAACCGAATCATTTGAAAGCCAAGAATAAAGTTGATAAAAAGATATGAATTTGCTAGAGATTTTGGGATCTATATAACGAAAAGGGACATACAAATTATTGCAACATTCATGTAAGGTTAACTCTGCTTGTGACAGTTGGAACCTTAGTTTCTAAATAACTCCGATATGAGGCAAAAAATAAGTAGTAATGTTGAGTTCACGCGTAATTCAAACTCGATTCGAATTAGATAATTAGAATAAGTTTAATTCGCATTCGAAACGTGTTACGTCCGAACGTAAATAATAATACGAACTGTAATTGTGTTTCGTGGAATTCTGCTAGCGTGTTTAGGTCCCTTGTTGTTGTAAAGATGTCTACGTTTCTGACTATTCATACATCACTGGCTTTCAGCTTGGTTTTTTTTTTTGGTTAAAGCGTCCATGATAAAAGTAAACCCGAAATGCTTTCGGATGCACGGAAATTTCTAAAGTGTTATTTTCGTTAGATATCGTTTTACTAGAAAATTGTTTATATAAGGTTGATGTGTTGTTGGTCTCTAAGTTCGTTACATTTGGTCTATTTCGTCTGATATAAATCCAAAAGATATGAAAGGCAATTGTTCATTTTTTTAAATGATTTCTTCTGCCGATAAATAAATTGCATATGGTACAAATCATCCACTGTCACTGTCAAAATCACAATAGAAAAAATGCTCTAAAAGGAACGACACTGCTATTACTCTAAACCTAAACAATACTTTGTCAGTTCAAACAATTAAAACTTTGTTGAATTTAAAAACAAAATCGTTGTAGTTCTAGCCGTTTAAAACGTCAATGCATCACAACGAAGATATTGGGTATAACAGCAGTATTCATTTCTGTCGTTCACGAACACATGGCTTATGTCTGTTCTTTGAACTGACTACTTTACATTAGAATAATAGTCTTATACAATTCTGAAGGTGTGGTTAATTAATAATTTATAGGAAAAAAAGAATTGATTAATTGCTTTAATTTGCATCAACAATAAAGCTGGCAATACTAAGTGAAGTTAAAATGAGTAAAGTCAATGAAAGAAGAATAAAACACCTAAAAAGTTCAAAGCTTTATTAACGTTTAATGTGACAAATTCAAGATGACAGCATTTCTAATATTTCAATCTACCTTTAATCATCAATTTTCTCCTTTTTATCAATTAAATATCATATTATCAGTTTAGTGACATTTTGTCAAAACATCACTCGGGAGTACCGTATTATCAATGCTATTGAATGGTGCCGTCCTTGGCTCATGAAGAGTTAATTAAAGTTTCACAAACGGCATATAAATGTTGTTTTATAGAAATTAATTAAACGTCAGTCAAGTTACTTGTTCGACTGGGTATTTCAGAAACACCTACAGTTTCAACGTGTGTGGTTCTACTGCCACAGGCAGCTTTACTTTTTGTGATATTTCCCAATAAACGCATGTTACTGTATATACTTCCTATACTTATAAAAGGCATGTTACTGGATACTTTTGTCACATGATCGTTGTACATATGAAACGACAACTAATTGACATAAGGTTAATAAAGAATTCGTGCTGTCGTCTGCTGACAGGTCACTCACTAGGTTGTACTCGTTTATATTTTGATTGCCGTCTTCTTTATACATGTACACCTTTTGCTTTTTGTCCGCCATTACTGGATTTCACACAGGTTCCTGTAAAATTTTGACGTCATAAAACAAAATATCTGACGCCACAATGAAAAAGTGATTGTTGTGTGCGTCAAAAGTTCAAGCGGCCGGGTCAGCCG
This sequence comes from Mytilus galloprovincialis, assembly GCA_037788925.1. Lineage (NCBI taxonomy): Eukaryota > Metazoa > Mollusca > Bivalvia > Mytilida > Mytilidae > Mytilus > Mytilus galloprovincialis. Next base: position 60,537,471 of record CM075340.1, on the reverse strand, counting down.
GGATAAGCGATAAGGTGTATTACTGAGAGGTTCGATTTTGTATTTTTTCAGACTCCTCCGGGTGCATTAGGTATATTAAAAAGAACAAATTGTCTAATTTGATTTTAGTGAAAATAAAAAATTGGTGCGTTCATTGATAAATATGTCTCAATATTATCCAATATCTACATGCCAGCTTTTCTACCATAGGTACTACCAGCTCTCTCTCTCTCTATTTCTCTAATTTCAAAATATAACTAAGATTCTGTAACATTTAGATTAATATGTGACAGGGCTGAACTATTTCACATTGGTTCTCGAGCCTTTACTTTTTATCTAGATCATTTTAATAGCAACAACGAGGCCTTAAAAAAAAACCGTATTTTTTAGCAATGCTTCGCGATGTCAAATAGAATATACATAACACAATATACATAACACAATATACATAACACAATATACATAACACAACATACATAACACAACATACATAACACAATATACATAACACAACATACATAACACAACATACATAACACAATATATATAACACAATATATACATAACACAATATACATAACACAACATATATAACACAATATATATAACACAATATATACATAACACAATATACATAACACAACATATATAACACAATATACATAACACAATATACATATAACACAACATATATAACACAATATACATAACACAACATACATAACACAACATACATAACACAACATACATAACACAATATACATAACACAATATACATAACACAATACACATAACACAACATACATAACACAACATATATAACACAACATACATAACACAACATATATAACATAACATACATAACACAATATACATAACACAATACACATAACACAACATATATAACACAATATACATAACACAACATATATAACACAATATACATAACACAATATATATAAAACAATATACATAACACAATATACATAACACAATATATAAAACACAATATACATAACACAATATACATAACACAACATATATAACACAATATACATAACACAATGCACATAACACAACATACATAACACAACATATATAACACAATATACATAACACAATATACATAACACAATATATATAACACAATATACATAACACAATATACATAACACAACATACATAACACAACATATATAACACAATATACATAACACAATATATACATAACACAATATATATTACACAACATATATAACACAATATATATAACACAATATATATAACACAATATACATAACACAATATACATAACACAACATATATAACACAATATACATAACACAACATATATAACACAATATATACATAACACAATATACATAACACAACATATATAACACAATATACATAACACAATATATACATAACACAATATACATAACACAACATATATAACACAATATACATAACACAACATACATAACACAATACACATAACACAATATATATAACACAATATACATAACACAACATACATAACACAATATACATAACACAATATACATAACACAATATATATAACACAATATACATAACACAACATATATAACACAAAATACATAACACAATATACATAACACAATATATATAACACAATATACATAACACAACATACATAACACAACATACATAACACAATATACATAACACAATACATATAACACAATATACATAACACAAGGACAAAAGACACAACGTTCCGATCAATGAGTACTATCAGTAATCCAAATTTCAACTAAAACTAGAATGATGCAAAACAGTACAATTCCATCGGATTAAGTGTTAAAAAAGCCTTGTAAGCAGTCAATAAAAAAGCTTGACATTAGCCAATGCTTAACTATAAGTATTCACGGGGCCCATTAGTGCTAAATCCAAAACATGTTTAGCTTTGTATTATATTAATTGAAATCTAATCAAATCAAAGTAAGTACCAATAGAGAAAATATTGAAAGATCTTAATACAATTGATCACCTCTAAATAAAAGTTATCCAAAGGAGCAATAAGTTTATATGAATAGTATCTCAATTTACGAACTCTATAAACAACATCACCACAAAAGTGAGGATGTCATATCAATAAAGATTTGTTTTTATAACTTCATGACATATTGAAAAGTCTAATTGTTTTACCAAATTTTATATGCACTTTATTCATGAATCACAAAAATGACAAGAATGTGGATATATTCTAAAACAATTATTTTTAAAATGGTAAAATATAAGGATATATCCAGGCAATTTTACATTACCTTTGGTATTCAGAAGAGTAGCACGACCTTTAAAACTACAAGTATAGAACAAATTCATACAATTATTGATAGAATTCAATAAAAAAAAAATCTAAGCAAGTGATATTTTATTTCTTACAAATTGGAGCCAATAGAATTCCATCATATCAAGACACTTTATTTTCCACGAAACGATTTTTAAATACGCTGATAAACAATCATAGCCTGCTTTTAAAAGATTTGTTCTTTAATTTTTTCAACGTTTTTCGAGATACATATTTTTTCAATATCTAAATTAAGGTCAGATGAACTAGACGTTCCGAATCCATGAAATTAACAGCGGAAGTGCATCTAATTTCGGAGACTAGACCGGATACTCCACGGCATGTACGTAATTTGAGTTCAACAAATTTAGAATCACTTTTTAAAATGACATAATTTCATAAAATGTTTTTGACTATTTGACTATTTACATATCTTTGAATTGTAAACGACGAAGCAATATATTAAAGTTTAAGCAAACAAACTTAATTGAAAAAATCATATTGAATATTCTTTTGTAGAATTTTATGTGTCATTTTCAATTGTTTGTACATTAAACTGTGTTAGATCTTTGTTTCTATGTATTCAACAATAGAATGAAATAGTTGAAATTGAATTTTTCAATTATGACAAAAATAAACTATATTTATTTTATTTTCGTTTTCCGTTATTTCACATTGTTTGATTCAAAATAGGAAAAGATTAAAGTCAAAATATCGTCTATGTTTTTAAGTTGAATTCATGATGTAATTTTAATAAGTAATAAAGCTATTAATATTCTGTAGACTATGTTTCAAATTTTAAAATAAATTTCCATTAAGTGAATGGTAACAAATTAATAAAGTATAATATTATAAGTTATTATCTTTGAACTTTCCCAAGACACTTGAAACCAGCTGTTCGAATTATATCACTTTAGCCAATTTAAATCGGCATGTTGTCCATACAAAATCCATTAAAAACCATGCTAATGCTTTTTAAAAGTCAATTAGAGTTAGATGTAGGTGACAAAAATACCCGGAGAGATTCTACAAATTTTACGAAGAGCTTTTCTTACTGTTATTTAGCGGCTCGTTAACTGGTAAAAGGTGTTGACAGGCGGAACAATTTACCAATTTAGAATAAAATAGAGTCACTAAAATCAAATTTTCTCAAGTGATACGGAACTCACGATTACTTCTTAATGTTCTCTTTTTATACTAATTTGACATCTTGACGCTCTATTAGGTCTGGTGTAACTGTCTGGATGAAGTGGATAAATCGGTTGCAGTGGTCATGTAAACGCCTAATATAGATTTGAATGTGAACATCAAATGTGTGGAGACAAAATAAAATGTTAAAAAAAAGCGCTTTTGAACCACGAAATCTATCATCATTGAGAATACAGTGCATTTCTACTTTAATTAAATAACAGATCATACAGTAGTTGTCGTCTGTTTGTGTAGTTCATACGTGTTTCTCGTTTCTTGTTTTTATCCGGATTTTTGTGACAAAAATATCGGTTATTGATTTGGGGATGTGCGGCGGGCGGTTGGGCAGTCGGGCGGTCGGGCGCCAACCAAATGTTGTCCGTGCATTTACTCATGAACCGTTCAACCAAAGCTTTTAAAATTTTAATATGTTGTTACTGACAACAAAATGAAGGTCAAGTTTAAGAATGACGATTTTGACTTTTACCGTTCAGGAGTTATGGTTCTTGAATGATTGAAAAATGGTGTTTCCAGTCGTGTCCCTGCATTTACGCATGGACTGTTCAACCAAAGCTTCCCAAATTTTAATATGTTGTTACTGATGACAAAATGGAGGTCAAGTTCAATATTGACGATTTTGACTTTTACCGTTCAGGAGTTATGGTTCTTGAAAAATTGAAAAATGGCGTTTCCAGTCGTGTCCGTGCATTTACTCATGAAGTGCTCAACCAAAGCTTTTCAAATTTTAATATGTTGTTACTGATGACAAAATGGAGGTCAAGTTCAATAATATCGATTTGACTTTTACCGTTCAGTAGTTATGATTCTTGAAAGATAAAAAAAAAATGGCGTTTCCATTCATGTTGTTGCATTTACTCATGAATCATTCAACCTAAGCTCTTTCAAATTTTAGATGTTGATACTGATGACAAAATGGAGGTCAAATTTGAAATTGACGATTTTCACTTTCACCGTTCATCAGTTATGGTTCTTGTGATATTGCCAGGACACAAATAAATGTTAATAAATCCGCTTTGCTGTTGTTGTGACAGCCTCTTGTTATATATGTAAGACCGTTGGTTTTCCCGTTTGAATGGTTTTTGGGGGCCCATTATAGCTTGCTGTTCGGTGTGAGCCAAGACTCCGTGTTGAAGGCCGTACCTTGACCTGTAATGGTTTACTTTTATAAATTGTTACTTGGATGGAGAGTTGTCTCATGGTCACCCATACCACATCTTCCTATATCTATGTGATAATAGTCGTAATTATTTTTCGGTATGCCAAATTATTAAAACTAGGAGAAAAAACAACTTAGTGACTTAAAAGAAAATTGACCTCCCAAATAAAAATAATAAAAAGCAACAAAAAGTTTCTGATTTCAAAGAAATTGTGCAGAGGGCTATTTTTCATACCTGTTTTTTATATTCCCTAAAGCTATTGAGAGAAAAAAATACAATTAAGGGAAATTAATGGGGACAGAAAAGTTGTTTGAACGCTTCTTGGATCATACAAGAGATAAAATCCCAGTTTTGAACAGAACAAATTAAAAATAAGGTACAAAAGTTGTTTGGACGCTTCTTGAATCATACAAAAAATAAAAATCCCAGTTTTGAACAGAACAAATTAAAAAATCTGCTACAATTAAAGACATATATTAAGACTTATTCGGCTGTATATTTGTCACAGATTTTTTTCAACTCCATTAAAAAATGTTTAAAGGGAAACAGATACCAACTACTATGATCTAACTCAAATATTCGGCTGGGAATACAAGTTACGACCGCCACGACTACAAGTTAAAAGTGAACCCTATTCTAAAGAGAGGCGTAGGTTTGACCGCATTGGATGTATAAATACACCGCCACATCCGGTATTGATGAGGACGTTTAATCCGATGGCTCGTCTGGTAGAGTGCTACGTTCTTCCACATCCTGTATTGATGGGAACGTTTAATCCGATGGCTCGTCTGGTAGAGTGCTACGTCCTTGCACATTGAGAAAAAGAATTCGCAACAACTATTTGTGGTTCTGTAAATGGTTTGTTCAAAAGTAAAATATCTGTCTATGTCTTCAATATGTACTCTCGGTCACCGTGGCTGTCTAACATACCACCAGTCTATATACCATGATCGTAGTCAACCAAAATTGTAGAACCTATATCCATCCTTGGAAAATGGACACATGCACATAAGAACTAAATTCCAATAAAAACAAATACTTTTTTTCATTAAGGAAAAAATACCCCCCAAAAAAAGAATACACGCATTAACAACTGGGTATTGAATTATAGTTTGTTTTTTAAATGGTGCGAGAAGACACACCTGCACTCTTCCTACGGGCTATAAAATCAGTCGGTCGGGATCTTTGACTTGTTATGTATCTATAAAAACAAGTTTACGGCAACAGATTATGATTAAGAGCCACCTTCGGGATAATTTGGTAAGATTGGTGTAAATGTGAAAACTTTAAGAAGAAAAATAAACAGAAAAACTGTAAATAAAATCTGAATATTTTCCATACATTCAAAATTGAAATATTTAAATCTTAAAATTGATACTATTTTGTATAACTAAGATAAAGTATGCGGTCTTCCCATAGTCACGAATTTTCCGAAATAGGATTATATTAATCAAAATATTAAAATAATTTATGGAATTAGGATAAATGTAAGTCCTTTTTAATAACTTTAGATTTAACTTTTCATAATCGTTTTAATATGAAATTGGACCAAATAGACGTATGATTTGAAAAGTAAGTTGTAATTAACACAATCGTTACCTTAAAATATTCATAAGTCTGTTTAAAGTTTTTGCTTTTAAACCTCAAAATGGTTGTAATAATCAATTGTTTATCTGCTACAGTGGCGCACTTCCAAATGTAAAGAATTAGAAAGTCAAGCGTCCGGTTTCTTAAAATAAGCATGATAGCGTTGTAATTATGGTTTCTTTAACCCTGAAATTATAATAATAATAATAAATGACAAACATGATGAAATGATTCATTGATTACTGTTTGCTAAATACGTCCAGTGGCAAATATTATGTTAAAACAATATTTTATATGCTTTTGACATCACATAGTGCACGTGTTGTTTCATATCAATGGATTATTATTCATTTGTCATAGGTTCTTGTGATATTAGTCCCAGGTATTCCATATCATAAAAAGGTATCTGGTTATTTATAGAAATTCTACATAGCATACATGAAAGTTTTAGTTTTGTATAAGTTCCTTGAATAATAATTAGCCTTGCGAACTAGTTTTAATGATTATTTTTTATGAAGAAATACGTGTAATTGACCCCATTTATTTTTTCAGCAATGACACTATGTTTCTTTAAGAAAAATGCGTGAGACATGTACAAAGAGTTTTATAGAAAAGTACGTGAAACATGTGAAAAGGTTCTTATAGTGTCTTTGCTGTGACAGGTTTGGTGGAAAATTATATGAACTTTTCTCATATTCTTCGAATCAGTCAATCTTCTGTACAAGACACTGTAAGAAATTAGATTATACTTATATGACTTGCGCATCCAATCCAGACATTATGAAATCACATATACATATATTTGTACCCTACAGTATGAACTTAGTCTGGATCTGGAACATTATTGTTCGATGCCAAAACTTAGAAGCAGCCATGCAAAATGAATAATTCAATAAACAAGATGTAAGCTTCAAATTTTGAAGTTTCCATTGACGTAAATTTAGCCAGACAGATTAATCAATATTTAAGTCGCTAAAAGCTAAATCATTTTATGAAATAGTTGAACTCCGTGTTTAAGGTTATGTTTAGACAAGGTCCAAAATTAAAAAGCAATAAATTAAGTTTACGTAGTCGGTGACTTTGCAATCATCTGAACTTATTTTCGTAATCATTTTGACTTTATATGACTAATAACAACATATATGAAAAGTCCATAGAAAATTTGGCCTTAAAAGTCTTGAAAGTGTTAATAACTAAAGGCTCTAGGTTAATAAGCCAAACAAATATTGTGTATAACAGATAATATATAATGTCAACAAACATTTATTGTGTCCGAACTTTCATTATTCCTTTGAAGTTAGGTTTTGACCACGTTTGTGTTTTCACTCAGTTTCGGTTCCCATCAAACATAGGAACTGGTAAGGCCTCTGTTTCCTAATTATTTTCGCTTTATTGTCAAACGTTGATTATTGGTTGAATGATCATTATGATACCATCAGTAACGAGTGTATACCTTAAAATAAAAAAAATAAAAACTAGAGTGGAGAGTTGTCTCATTGGCAATCATACCACATCTTTATTTTTTATAAGATACTGAAATTGTGTAAAATACGATGATTTTTTTTCTTTCTCATAGGTTTTAATAAGCAGAATATGATATTAATATAAGAATAAAGAGATTTGATATGATTGCAAATGAGACAGCTATCCACTATTCGGCTTGCCTCACGACATTAATCATTTTAACAACTTTGTAATGAAATATTATATGCTGTTTTTCCTCAAAATAAACCTTTAGGAATGAACATTTTTTTATTTTGAGGGTAAAAATAGCATTTGTTTATTTATAATGTACCAAGAACCACACAACTAAGATGACGTTAAAGTTGATATCAGAGCATCAAAAGTCCTGAAACTTTGACCACATTAAATAAAATGGCAATGAAAAATTGAATTCAGAACATTAAAAATTTGACCAAAAAGAACACCAACGTTATCTTCCCTATACTCTATTACTTCTTGTTTCCATCTAATTTTCCTCAGACTTGATGTTTAAAAAGTAATAAGAGATAAAACCCAACCAGTAACAACCCGAGGACTTTGTATACCACAACAAACCATCGCCTAAATAAAACAAGGAAAGCGGTCGAAATTATCGAAATTTTACTTTTCGGGGAATCGGATGTTTATAGATGCTATATTTTTTGTTGGTTCCTTCCATATATTTTTCCAATTGTAGTTATGAGTCTTGTTTATTTCATCGTTTGCAGCCGCAAGCAACCTGTGATTGCTAAAACAATTTTGGAGGCTTTAGTTAAACGATTATTATTTTTTTGGGGGGAAGGGGGGGGGGGGATATTGTCTCATTCATACCTTTCTGATATTTCTTCATTTATACTTTTAAAGACAGATACACATGTAAACGAGTAGCTATACAAGTACTAACAAGAAATAAACAACTGAAATATTTAGACGAACTAACTGTACTAAATATGGACCATATACCGATAGTGATAGGTTTATCGTGCTGCAAAACCAGATTTAATCCACCATTTTCTACATAAGGAAATGCCTGTAATAAGTCAGGAATGGTATTTGGTTTTCTTTCGTTTGATGTGTTTGAGTTTTTGATTTTGCAATTTGATAATGGTATATGGACCTTCCGTTTTGAATTTTCATTTGAGTTCTATATATTTATTATTTTACTTTTTTGACAAAACCAATTTAAGGACATAACTTATGCATTGATTTTTTTCGCCTTTTTTATCGACGATTTTCTGTTTAGAAATTAAACAACATGTATTGTAGCCAGTATTACATTATTTTCTTTCAATCTGGCGTATTTTCAAATCACAATATAAAATTATTATCATAGTTCGTACAATGGAATTATTTTCCCTTTGTTAAAAAGGCAAAATGTTTCCAATAAAGGATAGCACTGCATATGAAAAGAGTAGACTTTTAAACTAGGAGCTTAATTAACACGATCAAAAGCAAAGGATACGGCCAATTAGCAAATCGGTATCAGATTTAACGTCAATCTATCGATTAGCTACGCAGAATCTGATTGGCCGAACATTCCGATCACGTTGAGTAAATACGAAGTCTGACTCTTGTATTGAAACTATAATTTAGATTTCGTCCAAAAGTCAACAGTGCCCACAGTATGTCAACATATTGGCGACAGAAGTCGATAAAATACTGTAATTACAAAACGACAGCCATTTGGAGAATAATTGTTTGAATTGTTACGATTATTTAAGGAACATAACACGTTTGATATTGATAAAGGCCACACAAGAGACTAGTTTGAGTGAAGATTTGTTACAATTGGATAAACTTCAAAGCAGATGTTTCGTATTGTACAGAAATTGATACAAAATATCGAAGAAATGTAATACAATTTGAGCGAGGCGCCTTCTTACAAACAGTGGGTCACTATTAAGATAGTACATTGGCACTACATTTGACAAACTAAAACAGTAAAATAAATTGGCTTTAGTAAACGAGTAGAAACATCTTAATTCCTGTTAGGTTTACCATGTTCAAAGTCGAACAAAACGATTAAAAAAGTCAAGTATAGTTAAATTATTTATCTCTTGTGGGTTTTTTTTTCAGCGACAGTAAATATAGAAATGATCAGAATTACATCTTTTGGTTGTTCAGCTGAGTCATATATATCTTCTATTGTGTAAAGTATGCATGCATTTCATTATATAACGCAAACAATGTCAACATGCATTGGTGCCTTCTAATAGTTCCTCTTGAATCTGTGTTATACATTTTTTTCGACTGTCTTGAAAGAAGTAGCATGTTTTCTTGTAATATGCAATTTCATTGGTTCATTCTAATATCACGTGCTTCTTTCGCATTGTGAATTAACGTCTGCCATGCTCTAAATCCAATAAAATTTCTTTGCACATGCGTATATTGACTACAGTGACTGCAGAATAGAGAATTTATCAAATTGGCATGCATTTAATATATTTCATTAACTTAAAACACTCCCAAACTCTTAAATGATGCATTTGTTGATATTAATTCATTTATTATGACTGTAATGTGTTGTAATTCGAAATTGACATATTTGACCTAGATACGACAACTGTTCATGCTGGCTGTTCAAAACTCCTCCCTCTGGAAAATTACATTGCCAGTCGTTTGCTTGTCCACAAACAAAGAAGGGAGGTTCATGGAAGAGCCTACACAAACGCTCTACACTTATACACATCGGACATAGAAATTCTAATCAGAATCGAAATAATTAATGCAAGCTATACTTTATAGTAATATTAACATGGGTAGGCATTATATTCGTGATTATTTTTGCCCGAGCGATAGTGAGGGCTAAAATAACACGAATATAATGTGCAAAAATAATCAATAAACATATAGCTTGCATCAATTATTCCTTAACTCATTACCGGTATATTAGTTTATGAAAAACGAAAGAGTTCCTATTGAAAAATTGAAATACTATACGAAGACCGCGTAAATGACTTCACTTAAAAAAATGGCCCGTACAGATCTCTTTTGTTATGTGTAGAGATATTAAAAATACTCTTAAATATATATTCAACTTTTGAAAAATTACAACTTCTTCGTGACATGTTAACAGAAAAATGTGCCACATATCATAATTCAAACAAACGATAGCTACATCTTTTAATGTAAATGTATATTTTCGCACACAAGTCCAAAATAAAGTCTATATTTTTAACGGAAATGATCTTTTCATGTAACGTACGTTTTGACACAGTTTTGAATATATCCACTTTCTAAAACTAAACCAGATTATGATATAGTGTCATAATAAATTATGATGTAATTGAGACAAAGAGGCTTATGTACCTGTCCTACTTCTTTTGTTACCTGTTCTTCTTGTCCTTAGTCAGAATTCAACCAATTGAATTACATATCCAGCGGAGTGATTTGACTCCACACAGGAAGTCACTTATCATAACATTAAAGGCCAGATCATGTTGCGAATTACTCCATCTTTTTATTTAGCTTTATGACCTGACCCGCCCATCTTAAATACTATTTCGTAACTGGCTTTACAATACGGGATGTCAATGAAATTACTCTCGGTTCAGTTTAGTACGGTTTAAAGATGTGTAGTGGTCAAGCAGAAATTTGTCCAATAGTGTTGGTGTTTTTTTTTTTCTTTAAAAGAATGTTTTTTTGGAGAAAACACGAAATGTCAGTCAACACCGTTTAACGGATATTTATGAAACTTGATTAAAAGTACAGTTCTTTTCCGTTCTCATCTGACCTTAAAGCCGATTTAAAATGACCCACTTCCGTCATTGCGCAATGGCCCACCATCACTTGTTATTGTCAAAAGATAATTATTAAGTCCCTATCAATTGACCGAAAAGTAATTGGTGTGGGACCTTATAAGCTTTGTGGTACTTAGGGATTGACTAATTCAATGATTTGATGTTAACGTAATCCTTATGAATTCGAAGTGGGTGTTTTTCTTGACCAATGCTATCTTTTGAGCAATATTTCAGTCCTGCTGGTTTTTCTCGTAGTTTCTATCCAAAGTATATTATACAACAATCTCTTAATTTAGACTATATGTATTTCCCTCCAAAAATATTGGGATTGTTAATTCGCAAACAGAATCTTCACGGTTATTTCAACGGCTTGTAATTTCTAATGGACAAAAAAGGATTGTTCTTTTTTGTTTTTTGTTTCTTGGGCTACATTATGTAACTACCAGTGTGTGACTATCTTGAATTTATGTATTAGTTTGCTATTACAACGAAATGATGTTTCTAAAACGTTTTAGAAGTATATTATATAAAAAAAAATTACCATCAAAGTCACATGAAACGAAACAAGACAGCATAGAGTAAATTCCTTAAAGAAGTTTAAACCTTAGGTTCAGAACACTTGAATAGCTATTTACCCTGAATTATTAGATCCAACGTTTTCTCTACTACTAGTACCCGTAGCATATTAACAAGTGTTGCTAGAAAGATAATGAATAATTATAAATTAATGTTTTTTAATCTCCGCTCGCAAATCAGGGCTGTTTTTTTTACAGAAATTTTTATGACAATTTTCCAAATTCTGATTATATATAACAAAATTTCAGATCAATTTGGAGTGATATGATAGGCTATTATTTCTACATCTAATAACTCTAACTAACCAAAACAAACAACTACTCAACACACAGTTTTAGACATAGTATGGTTTATCAGAAAGAAAATGATACGTGGTTACAGACAAGTAGAAATTGTGACGATGTTAGATAATAAGTGTGTGTGTGCAACCCTCCCCGAAACTGGGACAGTGGTGTTACAGCATAAGAACAAACTGTAAAAAAACAGTTGTAAAAGGTTTAACTCAAGAGGTATGTCTGTCAATTTATGATGCCATGTTTCAGTACACATTTACCATAGTAAGTTACTCTATTACAAGTGTTGACTCTTTCGCAGAAAAACAACGTATAAATTTCCTGTGTCTCGTGAGATGCTGATTAATGCATTTCAGGCATACTCTTGCTTGTGCATTAAATCTTGAAGCATACTCTTGGTGTCCATTAAAACTTTAGGCATACTCTTGGTTTCCATTAAAACTTCAGGCATACTCTTCCTTGTCCATTAAAACTTTAGGCATACTCTTGGTGTCCATTAAAACTTCAGGCATACTCTTGCTTGTCCATTAAACCTTTAGGCATAATCCTGTTTGTCCATTACAACTCTACTTGTAATACAATTTGCTTTTCTGCATTTTTGTGGCTATGACATGTTGTTTTACATAGTAAAGTATTCCTACATTCCCTTAACTTACCACCTACTCCCAAAAGTTCATCTGACGGTTACATATCATATTACATACAATTAAAAATATTGTATAAATATAAAGTCAATTTTAAATTTGAGCTTCAACAAACACTTATTCCACACCTGTACAAACCGGTCGAAAATGATGGCATGTTATCTCACGGATATTTTCAATTGGTTTTCTTTACGTTTATGTAAGGCTTCCATAACCACAAAAATTCCATCTGTGTAATTTACAAATCATTTCGATTATATGTTACCTTTTTTAAATGACAAAGAATTGATACAATTTAAGCGAAATGATATCTTTGAAACCCGAAAACAGAAAAATAAAATTTATTATATTCTTCTTCTTTTTTTTTTTTTTGGGGGGGGGGGGGTCATTTAATGTCCTTATACACTCATATATTTTACAACACATAAACAACGAAAGTAACGTAAAGCAAAATACCTGCAATATCTTAAAATAAAATTCAAACTCAACTACGGGAATAAAAACCTTGTTTTGACATCTATCCTAAAAAAATCAGGCTGTTGATTGAAAACGTGTGAAAAATTGTTAAGACAATTGACTGTCGATTTCGACATTTAGACTGATTGAGTCTTCTCTTAAGCAGCGTCTGTAAGAACACAAGCCAACATTGTGAAGTTAATAACAGATATTAACTTGAAGATATTTTATTATTTTGCTTCCATTAGATATCTATCAACCTGACTACTATTGCATGCCACTTCACCATAAGTCTGAATTTAAAAGTGACCTCATTAATTTTATGGTCTGAATAGAACTTTTGTTTCCATTTCCATTTCCTAATCAATTTTTACAAATTAACTTATTGACAAACATTTAAAAACGCAATTAGTGACCGGAAATTAACAGAGTAAAACCTGTGTTGAGTTTATTTTAGATTCGAAGTGACGTTTATTTAAAGTATTACTTAATCAGCACATAATTTCCTACAATGAACTATTAATGAGCAAAAATTGCAATAATTACTAAATTTTCGAAGGTCATTTGATAATGCATTTCAAAGTAACAATGTCTTCTTTGAAACATTTGCCTGAAGATAATGTCGTCATTCTCCTTTACATAATAATGGCGGTGCTACTATTGAAATGATATAACACATGTGAACACTATGAGGATACCGGCGATGCTACTATTGAAATGATACAACATATGTGAACACTATGAGGATACCGGCGATGCTACTATTGAAATGATATAACACATGTGAACACTATGAGGATACCGTTTATCTGGCAACTTCGATAATTTACGGAATACATCTTATTTTTAGAAATTATATCCATTGACAAACACTTTTATAGTGTTCAAATGACACTAATTATATTGCATTTTGATTGGTATTTGTTCAAAAGAAAGATGTTATTAAGTAATTTTTATAAGGTATCGATATTAAAATGTATATATGCAGAATAAGAAATGTATTACATGACTTTATATAGCAACATAAATATTCTCTTTACAAATAAGTTTCGTAAAATATCATAACATCATGATGAAAATCGAACAAAGATTGAACAAACAGTTAATAATCATTTATCCATATCAAAGGAAAGAATAGGAACATTTCTCTCATAAAAGGAACCAAGTAGCAAGCAACGATACATTTATACCATGCCAGTCAAATACTAACAGAAAATGGAATAAAATCGGGCAAACTATATTAAGTCTATATTTTTAAGGAATATAAACTGGTATAAAACAAAACAAAACCCAAACATTAATATCGTCTCAAGAACAACATGGCAACAAATGTTAGCAAGTTCAAAAGATCTGACAGACAAAACAGAGAAATGCAAAAGGAAATCATTTCACAATATTGAGGAAATCTAAAACAGGAAAGAAACATTTACAGTCATTCCCAAAAAATGGGTACAATTACAAAATTTCAGTGTCGCCGGCAAATAACCACAAAATGCAAGCTTAACATATGTCACAGATAATCTTTTTCGTGTTCTAAGTGATTAATATGTATACTAAAATAAAATTATATTCTTTTGTGATGTATATCGTAAATATATTTGTGTGATTTTCTATTCAATATACGGAAATCACACGAATTCCGAATGTCGCCAAGAAAAACTCCAAATATCGGTGTGAATTAAAATACTTTATTTCATCTAAATCATGATTATTTTTGCTTTTTTATTTGACACTATATATTGATTTTTATCCACAAAAATATTTTAGAATCAAAAGTTATAATATACACTTTGATTTACCCATTAAACCAATGTCGCCGATAAACGTATAACCTACCGTAACGTATCTTTAGGTACAGTCAAAACATATTTATATGATTGGAAATCATGCCCAAAGTGACTTTAAGCAAAGTTGATACATCAAATTTTAAAATCCTGCCTTTAACTTTTATTGCAATGAAACAAAAAATCAAAAAAAATCTTCTCTTTCTCTTTTTTTCGATTGACGCATATAAGAATCCAACCTACGTAACGCGTATTTTGGAACTCACTAACCAAGAACAAATCAAAATGATGATTATTTCATTGAAAGCACCAATAAAGCTTCTCAATAATCAGTTTTGAGAAAGCAACTCAACAATATTGTTACATATTTCCATGTATAATGTAAATAAAACTAACCTCCGTTTAAATAACCTCCGTGACGCAGTTATTTACAGTTAAGTTGTGAGACTTTTTTATCAGTATCAGCGGCTGCCGACACTGCCGAAAGTCATTTTTGTAGCAGACATCATTTATTATAAAGGAAACAGACAAACAAAATACAGATTTTGAGAAAAAAAAATGTTGTTTTGAGAAAGGTATGTTAACTTGTTTTTTCCCTATTATGAGAGCAACATTATAACGTTAAAATAAACGTTATATCAGCCATTTTCTTATATTTGAAATAGTCTTCAACACAACTTGTGTAATTACGACGACAATCATAACTTTAACAGCGGTTTATGGCAAACATTTTCAAGATTATTTAGGACTCATCAATGTAACGGAGGTTATGCAAATAAAAAAAATCTAAAGATGTATGTAAACACGATCATACCAATTGAAATTCTTGTACATTGTTATAGATACCAAATCAGTTCATCAATTATCACTAATAAAAATCAAAAGGTGATGTCAATCATAGACGACATCATTGATTTACGTTACGGAGGATAGAAATTTAAGGGAAAAAAGTGTTTTTTTCTCTAACAGGACTTTACTCTTTTTAGATAACGATTTACTAAGAAAAATGTTTAATTCTGTTGTCTTGTTTGTCATCTAATTCCAATATTTACATTCATTTATATGTTTGCTGTTGGTAAGAACTGGAATTGTCCGTTATGGAGGTTTTAAATGTCGTTACGGAGGATAGAAATTTTCGAAATGAAACTATTTTGACTCCAAAACTTCATAGTTGAGTATAATACATACATTATGGTGTGAAGGAAGATGACATTATCTGTATAGAGCTAATCAAATTAAGTTGAACAGTATTCGGTTTAGGTAAAACATATTTTTGAGTGAAAGTTCATGAATCGTTACGGAGATTTTGACAAGAACAAGTCCATTTGACTAAAAGAAACATATAACTTGAAAGAAAACAGTTTTTTAGTTTGTAATGTCAATAAATTGTTTAGAAAAGCTAGCATTAAAGAGTTAAGTGCTACTATGTATCAGCATTCAGATACTGGTTTGATATCAACCTCCGTAACAAAGATGGGGGTGTGGACTAATACAAGCATAAAAAATACATACAAGTGATTCAAAACATAAATAATAGGGTTTTTCCTGGAAAGCTGTATTATGAAATTAAAATATTATACAGCATAACATTTCATTAGTTTAAATTTATTACTAAATAAGTTGTGAAAACTACTTATTTGAATTATTTTTTAAACACTATATTAATTCAGACCTTAAACTTGGTATTTGCTTTCAATATATACAGAATAATACGTATAAATCAGTTTGCTATGGTGGTAAATGTAATCCATTTCACATGAGCCTTCATTTAAATCTTGTGTTTTTCTCTAATGCAATTTTTAAGATGACTTTATACAACACTAACCTCCGATACGTTCATACTTACCTTGTCTTACAAAAAATGCTAAAACTAGAAAACAACTAAAATGGTGTAAGTAAAAATTAAAAAAATGACAGACTAGATATAGACACAGAAGAAAACAACACTCTCTCTCTGCTCAGTTGAAATTTATTTTTTAACAGTGTCTACATTCGAATTGTACCCATTTTTTGGGAATGACTGTTTAGAGATATGAGTTAAACATGTAAACAATATAGTAACGCAATCTTTGGCTTCTGAGAAATGTCTCTGATAAACATAGTTCTATCCTATTAATAAAACTTGACCGCTTTATAGTTTACCTGGCCTCTAAAGCAGGAAAGACACATTTGAAATATATATGAGTAAAACATGTAAACAATATAGTAATGAACTATTTGGATCTTCTGAGAACTGTCTCTGATAAACATAGTTCTAACCTATCAATTAAAACTTAACCGCTATATAGTTTACATGGCCTCTAAAGCAGAAAAGAAACATTTGAAGATATATATTATATGAGTAAAACATGTAAACAATATAGTAATGAAATCTTTGGATCTTCTGTGAATTGTCTCTGATAAACCTAGTTCTATCAATAAAAACTTAACCGCTATATATATACGAACAGTTTCTAAGGTCTCTTTCCTGTAGGGAGAAATTAATTCAATGTCATGCTATGCACAACTTAATGATTCAGTCTCACAGATTTAGTGCAAATACTTCAAGCTTTTGGCATTTGTAAAGAAACTTTGCCTCACACCTCGGATATAAATATTCAGTAATCTGTCCACGTACAAAGTAATGATAAATAAATATTATTTTCATACAAGTAAAACAGTTATCAATATTAACATTGTCTTTTGTAAATATTTACCAAATGAGATGTAAAAGATAGTTCTTTAAAAAGGCAATTATTAAGAATATGATTCTGCGATATAAATATTTGACTCTGAATATTTCTAACACCTAGTGTTTGAATAGCATGTGACAGCAAACGACTTTTATAAAAACATGACAAACAAATCATAGTGAGGCTAAAATATGGCGGTTTCGGATTGCAACATTTTGACAATGCACGGTGTTTAATATGACACTTGATCGTGCTTCTGTTTTATACAAGTGTTTGTCAAATAGGTTTTGACTTTATTTTTGGTGTTCTTGTTTGACGAAAAAGAAAATCTGTCTGATTAAACATTTCCTTACATGACAACACATGTATAAATATGTCTTACCTTCAGGATATACATGTTGTTCTATCTGACCTGGCAAAATACAAAACAATTAAAACGAGAATTCTACCCCCTTTGTCTGGGGAAAGAAACAAACCGGATAGTGTTCCAAAAATTCATCATTTTAAACAGAACAGTAATTTACAGAAAATGAACATAAAAATGATATTCATGCCAACACATAAATACCACTGTTCCAAGTTATAGGATGGATTTGGCACCCTTATTCGTTTTTTTCACGACAACTGTTTTAACAATTCAAACGAGAAAACTAACGGCCTGTTTGATGTACAAAAAATGAAGGGAAAATAAATATGTAACACAGCAACAAACGACAACAACTGCGTTACCGACCATCCTGCCTTTTAATAGGCACATACAAACAGAACTTGGCGGGGTTACACATGTTAGCGGGGTTACACATGTTAGCGGGATTACAACCATCCCCTAACCTGGGACTTTACTGTAACATTACAACATAAGAACCACCTATATAAATCAGTTGTAAAAGACTTAACTCACTATAGATGGATACAAATAAAAATATATCAGACAAAAAACAGAGTTGACGTGGCCGGGTACTTGAACATCCCAACATCAAAAAGACTCTAAGTACAGATCTGAGAGTACTCGCAGTTACTAACAGCTAGTTCAAAGTAAATGACAACTTACAAAAAAAATATCATGCATCTAAGACTTAATTATGAATCAGTACACATCCAACATTCAATGGATTTGGTGGAAAGAAGTCATAAACAGTCAGATTTCTTTGTCGACATATTTGTTAATTTTTATACTGGTTAAAATTATAACACAATATTGACTGCGGTTCCTTTGTTTTTGACATTTTTACCTACTATATCTGTTTGTTTTGTTCTCTCATTGTTGTCATTATAATGGAATTGTTTGCTACTCACACAAGTTAGATGTTTAGCTAGCTATATAATCAGGTTTAATCCACCATTTTCTACTTAAGGAAATGTCCGTATCAAGTCAGGAATATGACAGTTGTTATCCATTCGTTTGATGTCTTTGTCTGTGAGCATTTGGATTTGCCATTTGATTATGGACTTTCCGTTTTGAATTTACCTAGGAATTCGGTAGTTTTGTTATTCTACTTTCTACGTCATTCGGTCTCTGGTGGAGAGTTGTCGCATTTGCAATCTGACCACAACCTCTTATTTTCATATTGACTACCTGGGTGGTGTTACCCTAGGCTTTTGATGCCAAAGTTTATCGATAGAGTTGGGTAAGATTAAGGATTTTCTTTCAAAAGAAAGACTACGTACATATGTTTTATAGTAAAGTTTGAGCTGTTTGAGTATAAAATACAAATTCCACAATTTTTTTGTAATATTTGAAGTATCCCATGACTCTTAAAAGTCAAAAACTTAGTTAGTGAACTCTAAAAATTGAAACCCGAGAAAAAAGTTTGAGATTGACTATTAACATTTTGTTTACATCTACTAATAGATTTTCATCTTGACACTTCAGTAAGCTGAAAGCAAAAAACGATGGTCGTCTCAAAGTTTAATTTTTGGTTTCATTTCTGAAATACATCAAATTAGGAATTTCCGAATGCTCACTGAAATCTTTGTAATATGTATATTCAATTAATCTATCACGTCTTTATTGTTGGAGATGGTCCCTCTAGGTTGTTTATGGTAAGTGATTTTAGAAGCAAGTAACATCTGAACGACGTTGCCAATTGTTGGGAGTTTTGTTTTGTCATATATCTAATGTTATTTCAGGTTCATTACTTATATCAACAGAAGTTATTAACTTCCAGAATGTCACATATTGTTAGACGATGTAAATTGACACTGAATCAACCAGAGACATGCATACAATTTGAGCTGAAAAATTTAAAACATAATGCGCATGCCTCTTGTTATATTGAATGACATTTTATCTGAATGTTATATAGCATTATAATATATTACATAGAGAGTTAAGGTCCACTTCCAAATTGTGTTTAATATGTATTGTACATAAAATAAGTAGTTTCCAATTGCTTGTATATTTGTAGTACCTGTCGTTTTTCTTTTTATTTATTTAAAACAACTTCTAATACTTTTTTTTTTTTAAATTCAAATGCACCTAGATGTGTGTCAAAAGTTTACATGGCTGTCAGGAACAAAATTTCGATTTTGATTTGTTGTTGTTTTTTTTTTTTTTGTCAAGATATAAATTATTGTCCTTAAAATCGAAATTCTACTAAAAATTACATCTAAGCTAAACAATTAACAATGTCGAATTCTTTTTATTATTGCACAATATTTAGTCAATAACTGTCTTCCTAATCTTTATGCCACCCATTTTGAAATTCAATAATTGCCAATTTATTTGAAATTTAAAACTCTAGAAGTATTTAATGAAAAGTTTAATGTAATTCATATTTGGCAACATATTAAATAATTTTAGTCTCAATAGAAAAGATTTTGATTTTAAATTTAACTTATCGGAGTTTGAATCATTTCATATGATATTTAAGACGAAAACCCGATTAAAGATGACACCAAGAGGTCATAAGGAAATTAATCCGTCTTATATATATATTTAATCAATTAAAGATTAATTGAAAAGAATTTGATATAATCGAGTATGGCTATTTTGTGGCTTTTATAAACTTAACTTTACTTTGAACACCTGCAAGTCAGGTTACTTATAACAGACAATTAACATTAAATAACAAACAACTGTCGAAAGATGATATCTTTTAAAAGAACTATTACATCAAAATGAGATTAATAATCATAACCAATGTTGTAATAAAAAAGGTCTTAAAACAATTCGTCAGCTGTAAAAATTTGATTTTGATTTTTGGTGTTTTGACTCCACTTTCAAGCCCCGTTTGTTAGCCATTTCGTGGCGGCCAGTTTTTACTGGTGGAGGAAGCCGGAGTGCTAGGAGAAAACCACCAACCATCGATAGGTAAATGGCAATCCTAGTCAATTAAGATTGGATTCGAGTGCATCTGCACGAGCGGGGTTCGATTTCTCAACCTCAGTGTTGACTGTCTAGTGATTACAGTAATAACTACTTTGACATCGAGGTCCTTTCAGCTGTTAAGGTAGACCCAGGCGATTTGTGAAGAAGTTGAAGAAAATGAAGGTGAATTGACAACGTTAGCAAATGATACCATTTCAACCACCTTTACGAAGAGGGACGCCTTTCCAAAAAAATTTAAGAAAAACGATTCATACTAAAATGTTCATCACTTACAAGTGTTTTTTCTCGTTAGATTTTACCGTGAAATGAGTCTCAGGGAGTTGCGTGTGCAGTTAATATTTTTTCACATGTTGGTTCTCATTCCATTACACCTGCTTGAGGATATTCTGACCCAATACTATAACCAACGAAGACATGTATCACAAAACCTATCAGTGTTGTATTGAGACGGAGATTAAAAGGAAGAGATGGCGTTGTATTGGTCGTGTATTGAGGAAAGGAAATGAGGATGTCACCAAGATTGCTTTGCGATGGAAACCTGATGGTAGACGAAAAAGAGGGAGACCAAAAGAGACTATGCGAAGAATGGTAGAAACTGAGATGGAAAACCGAGGGAAAACCTGGAAGGAGATTGAGGAGAAGGCAAAAGGCAGGCAAATGTGGCGAGTACTGGCCTTTTATGCTGACATAAAACGTAGAGGATAAGTGTGACATGTAGAAGGCCTAAAACTATTTATACAAGACAATTTGACCTGAATATTGAAATAGGAAGCCAAACGAATACCAGAAAAAACCCGATTTCTTGAAAGCCGTTGTTAAATGTCGCCAATGATGAACTTATAAGCCAACATTCTTTACATGCTAGTAATTTACAAATTGTTGACAAAAATCTTTTACCACAAGGTTTGTCCTTGACAGACACAAATAACAGTAGTATACCGCTGTTCAAAATTCATAAATCGATAGAGAGAAAGCAAATCCGGGTTACAAACTAAAACTGAGGGAAACGTATCAAATGTAAGAGAACTACGACACAACAGAGACACAACATCGAAATGTAACACACACAGAAACGAACTATAATGTAACAAGATTATTATAAAAACAACCACAAACAAAATACATAAACACTTGGGACTATCAAGCCTTTTTTAGACAGTACGTATGAAAATAACAATTGTTTATTCTCTTGTACAAGGAAGACGGATTTATAGAAGTTGTTATTGTTTCCGAATCCCTGTATTTCTAACGTATAATTGTAATGTGCACACGTTTGGCAAATAACATTTTGTTCAAATTTTTTTTATTAAGAGAGATGGGATGCAAGTTTGCATTTTTTTTACCAGAAATGCGCCGAGATATGATGCAGTGGTATAACTATTAAACCACGAAAACTTATCTCATAAAAAGGAACCAGGACTTGAATATTATAGAGAGAGTACACATTGATCTCTTTATCTGCATCAACACAACAATAAAGACAAACTTAGATGGGCATTAGCCAAACTGATGAAACATCAGGAATTATAAGTTA
This sequence comes from Mytilus galloprovincialis, assembly GCA_037788925.1. Taxonomy (NCBI): domain Eukaryota; kingdom Metazoa; phylum Mollusca; class Bivalvia; order Mytilida; family Mytilidae; genus Mytilus; species Mytilus galloprovincialis. Next base: position 60,514,692 of record CM075340.1, on the reverse strand, counting down.
TTCACCAAAAGGATATAGTGTTTTCGTACATGCATTTCAACTCGGCGGCATCTGGAACGTTTTTAACGGTGATAAAAAAAAAAAACTCATTTATTCACACAGCAAGTCAGGTTACATAACAGACAATAAATATAGAAAAGCAAACAACCGATGAAAGATCTTATCTTTGTAAACACTTCTTACATCAAAATTAGATTAATAAGTATATTGTTTATATGATAGATGTCTTAAAACAATAATAAGTCGTCAGCTGTAAAAAAAAAAAAAAAAAAAAAAAGAGAGAGAGAGGCACAGGGAATGTGTGAAAAAAATGAATGAAAGTGTACGCAAATTTTACTATCGCAACAATCTTCACGAATAGCAACTTATGAGGTTGTGTATTCATTTGATATTTTTTTCATTAGTGTTTGTAACACGTAGTAGTGAGCCTTAAATAATTTCATTATTTTTAACACGTAGTAATGAGCCTTAAATTATCTAAATAAGACAATTTGTAACATTGTAATAGGGAGCAAAACGAATACCAGAATAGAACCGTTCTCTTACTTGACATTTGTTGTTAAATATCGCCAATGATGAACCTATAAGCCTTCATCCATTACATGCTGAGCGATTTATGAATTGTTGAAAAAACTTGGTATTACTTTTACCACAAGGTTTGTCCTTAGCAAAATACTGTCATAATAATGACCACAAAAAAATACATAAACACGGGGCACCACCAAGCCCTTTTACGACAGTACTGTTTAAAATAACAATTATGAGTGATACCAGCTATTTTTTTTGTTTCATTTTTGTTTCACCAGTTTGCCTTTAATGAGATGATGAAGTGGTACAACTAATCAACCTCGAGAAATAATCTCGTGAAAAGAAACCAGTTCTTATAAATTGACATGAATATCAATTATGTGATCATTTTTATAAATTTTCTGTTACAAAACTTTGAATTTTTTGAAAAAACTAAGGATTTTCTTATCCCAGGAATAGATTACCTTAGCCGTATTTGGCACAACTTTTTTGAATTTTGGGTCCTCAATGCTCTTCAACTTTGTACTTGTTTGGCTTTACAACTATTTTGATCTGAGCGTCACTGATGAGTCTTATGTAGACGAAACGCGCGTCTGGCGTAATAAATTATAATCCTGGTACCTTTGATAACTAATTATAGAGAGAGTACACATTAATATCTGCATTTACACAACAATAAATACGAACTTTGATGATATAAGAAATGAAAGAAAGGATAGATGGGCATTATCCAAACTGATAAACATCAGGAAATATAAGTTATCAACCAAAAGGATATAGTGCTTGCGTTGATGCTTTGCAAGTCGGCGGCATCTGGAACCTCTTTAACGGTGAACAATAAAAACTCATTTACTCACACAGCAAAGTAAAGATGACCCACAACATCAACTCAATGTTTCCAATTCAGAATGTACAGTGACTGCAATTTTCATATATGTGCACTCGTACCTAATATTATGTAAAAAATAAGGGATATTTGACGATCTCATATGTATATCATTATATTCCTGTTAAGCGAATCATTTATTTTTTAACAAACCTGTTTTTCTTGCTTTAACTATCGGACATTTGTTAAATAAGTGTTTTAAAATAAGTATTCAAAAAGAATTTATATTTTTTATTTAATAAAAACTCCAGGCGATGACCTATGAAATCTTTGCCAGTTCAAGTGTACGATGCACATTTTTCTGTAAACAAAAATGCATACCAGTTACTATATGCACAAATGATTATACAGATTACACTTTGTTATAATTATAATAAGCATTTAAAAACTATTTCGATTAAAGATTATTTAAACCTGTATTTTCAAACTTTCTTTTCATATTCTGTTGAATTAAACACCGTTTTCATTTTAAATACAATAACTATGAATCTTGATCGTATGACATCAGACGACGTTAGCACTTCTAATTTACATCTGACTCTAACTGTTGTTGTATATCTATGCAATAATCAAAATGATATATTGATTGGTTAATTCATATAAAAAAGCTCAAAATTCTGCCCCTGGGGGTATCTTTTACAAAATAATATTGCCAAAAGTGTTAAATCAAAGCTGCCATTTGACACAAACATGAAACCATTCGATAAAAAAACAAGATTCTTTTAACGAAATAACACCAAACACAGTAAAATTTAGGTTAAACGTTTTCAGATGATTGGCGAAAGTGACTTTAGATAAAATTGGCTATTCTTTAAAAGTCCCATTTGGTCGTAAATTCTTCTATAGTTTCCAAGAATTTATACATTTCTGACTTATAACTGTTTTATAAAAGTATAAAAAAAATACTGAAATCCATCAATGCAAATTCAAAAATGAAAGGGGTAGTATATATAAACTGCCAAAATCATACTTTGTCAAACAACGAGTGAAAAACAACTTACATATTCCTGATTTTTGTTTGGGTGATTCCGATGAATTCAGATTTCTACTACAGCTATGCTACGTTGGTTTTTTCTCTCAAGATATACTCAAGTAATAAGTATGGAATGAGCGGGGTTGTAGTAATGACAGACAACGTTCAGTCATTGTGAAATCCATCGGTTTATTGATACCATTTTGTCATCAGTAAATGCATGTGAAGTCTGTTAATGTCAATTATAAGAAGATTATAGTTGTGTCTTTTTTCTACATGGGAAGGTGTCTGTACCGACTCAGTAATATGATAGTTGTTATCCGTTCGTATGCTGTGTTTGGGCTTTTGATTTTGCCACTTGATTAGGGACTTTCCTATCTGAATTTTCCTCAGATTTCGGTATTTTTGTGATTTTACTTTTTGCTGATTTTTCAAACGATAACGTTTGAAATTTGTGTTTCGGTTTTGGGAATCTTTCAATTTTTTTTTAACAAACTTCATTATTTTTGTTTAACAAGAAGACATTTGTTAACCTGTGTTAAATTAATTTTCAAGTAGAATTTACAAATAGTTGAAACTCCGATGACCTTTGAAATCTTTGCGAGTTCTAATTAATTTTTGACTCTCAACTAAGTCGAGAGTTATTTTCAAAGGTGTGTTGAACAGGGAGATAAAAGAGATCAACTTTGTTTTGATTATAAAACCACTTATTTATATATAGTTCACTTGTTTTGCACTAACATGAAGGAAATATGATCAATGAATTATATACAGCTTCGAGATAAATTCCACTTTAAATTCTAAGTATTTGTAACTGTTGAAATAATTTGAATAAATATACTGTTTCTTAAAAGTTCAACGACAGAGCGTTTATGTTTTTGTGTCAATAAGGACACTTTTTCAAGTGGGTTTGAATTCTTTTCCAGAAAACAACAAAAAAGTGAGAGAAAGAAAAATAATTGACGCCTTTATATGAGGTCCAGTCATTTTGTGACTAATGGTAAAGTCTTCTTATTTTTGTTATACATCAACCAAAATCTGCTGTCTAAATATTGCCATTACCAATCCTAAAGAATACGAATGTTACATTTTAAATTGACAATTAATTGAAGATTTAAAAATGATCATTTAAAATTCAGAGATCGTCTATCTCATTCTCTACATGTTTTAACTATAATGGTAGGACATAAAATATTAAAAACGAACTATATTGAAAGAAACAAAACGACATTTAGAGTGAGGAATACTGACCATGACAATCCAATAGAGACAATATCAAGTACCGAAATATAGATTGATTTGAAAATATGACGATGTGGTATGGTTGTGAATTATACAACTCTCTACCAAAGACCAAATGTCGTCGATTGTTTGCATTAAAACATAATATGTATCTTGGGCTTTTATTTCAGCCGCATTTTTTTGCTTTTTTTGGTTGTTCTATTTAATTTGTATTTGCAAAACATGCATTAAAGACACAGTAAGAAAAATAAATAATAAAAATTAAGAAAAAGGCAGACTTTCCAAAAGAAATATTCTAAGTAATTTCAAATGCTCTTTAAAAGCAATATTTGTCGCTAAAAATAAATAGTTTTACAAAGCACACATGCACTACATTAATGTCTTTAAATTTTATTCTATTGAAAGCCTGTAAAGGTTGAACAAAATTCGACAATGAATAGGATAAAGTACTTTGTGGTCCATTTGCGAAAGTTTTATAGACACTATTTAGATTTGGTTAACCGTTAAAGAATTTCTGTGTCGCATAAGACTATAGATAAGTTTCAGTTGTGACTTTTAATGCCTCTTCTTTATCTCGTTTATGGTATCATCCCACTTGGGGATATGGAACTGCGTACTTTTCCGAATCATAGGTCTGAGTTCACCCCTGGATTTAGTGGAGTTCGTGAGTTTTTTACATTTTGTATGGTGTTCTCTGTATTTTCTTGTGTCGTTTGTTCTTGGTGTTGTCCATCTCTCTTCGATGTTTCTATTGACCCCTTTGAGTCTTTTTTTCTAATTTTACTGTAATCAGTAGACGACAATATTGTTGGCTGCTATGTCGGATGGCACAAACACAAAACTCCTTCCAAGAATTTAATTTAGGCTAATTAACGTTTAAGTATTTGTATGAATTTAGTTTTGAAATGACTATGACTATAATCAACCAGTATTATACTGTTTAAAAGAAAGAATCTAACGATAATTAATCCGATTTCAATCTTTTGTACCCAGATTTGATATCAGATTGAAGTGGTGTTGAAGGAGATTCTGTTATGGTGTAACGTTTGATTTTGTCAGGGTTTTTTTTTTTTTTTTTTGTTTTATTTTAGACTTCTCCATTCTTTTGGTTTTATTTTAGACTTCCATTTTTTTTTTTTTTTTTTTTTTTTGGTTTTATTTTAGACTTCTTGATTTTTGAATTTACCTTGAAGTTCAGTATTTTCGTCATTTTTTTTTTTTTTTTTATCTTTCAAGAAAGAAATCAAAATTGACTGATGTGTTTTTAACAATTTCTTTCTACCGAGCAATTAAAAAAAAGTAGACGCTGATGATTTATGATTTTCGAAAAATCATAAATAATGTTAGGTTTTGGAAAAAGCTGGCAAAAAAAAATCACATAGGAAGCAATACAGATGTGTTATTAGCAATATATATCTAAATGCATTTTTTTCAATCAGAAACGAAAAGAGTATTTGACTGCATATTTCACAAAACATCAATACAGTTAAATTCTCTGAGGTTATGTCAAATACAAGAAAACCAGTTCTGGAGAAGCTTTGCTCTTTTATAAAAAAAATATGAATACATGTGTTTGTACTTCTGGCTTGTAACTCACGTAACCTTTCTCATTTGTTTTGTGCATATTGTAAATATTTTTGATGTTTTTGTTATCTCTGTACTGATGTAATGCGTTGGCTGTATGAGAATAAAGATACATTAGGCAAGTGCCTACACATAATGGATTATATAGTCATTAAATGGAACATAATGGATTATATAGTCATTAAATGGAAAAGCCATTCTCTTGTTTTGTATGTCTCAGACCACGGATGTTGTCTTCTGGAAGAATCTACTACTATGTTCAACACGTTCCTGCATATCACAAATACGCATAAGTGTAACACTTATTTAGATCAATACAAACAAAATGATTCCAACAGCAAAAAAACAAGTGAATGTAAATATTTATATTTTATTAACAACAATTAATTATGCATTTAACAAAATTGAGCACATATATCTCTGAGACTTATGACTTTATGACAATGTACTAAATATTGCACGCAAACACTTCAAGATTGTGATTCGCAATTTAATTCAACTAACTGATCTAAGTGTTTTAGTGCACCAATAAAAACACGTTCTAAACATCAGGTGAATGGATTTTTTTAATGTAGTTAACATCATAGAATCATAAAAATCAAAGAAAGAAACAGAAAAGCTAACGTAGTGTTTGGAACTGGCATTTAACTAATATTCGTGTTTATTGTTCTGCATGTGCATTTGCAATTTTTTGAAAAACTTATATTAAAAAAAATCTTGAAACAATCGCCACACTTATGGTAATAAAAGGATAACATTGATTGGTCCGATGGTTAACATTAACGACAACAATGTTTTTATATGGATAACGATGAAAAGCAATTGTAACCAAAGAAGAAAAACATCACATTTTTTTTCGATTTAGAAGAGATAAGAAGGATGCTTAAACAAATGAAAGTGAGGTTTAAACAAATGAAAGAGAGGCTTGACAAATTGAAGAGAGGCAATAACAAACAAAATGTTATCCTATTCACCTGATAAAAATGATAACAAGAGAGGTTTAAACAAATGAAAAAGAGGCTTGACAAATGAAAGAGAGAATTTATCCTATTCACCTGATAAAAATGATAACAATTAATTGCATAGATAGTGTGATTACAAATGTAACATCAATACGAATAGATAGATCTATTGAATAATGCGTATGCACTGAGATTCATCAACGAATATTCTATAAAATAAAATGAATTGTACGATCTGTTTGCACCAATTAAAGTCAGAAAAAAGTGTGTACCAAGTCACCTTCACAAAATGTCTACTAAAATACGTAAATATTCAAATTTTCAAATAATAAGCCCGCGTAAAACATCAATATTTAACAAGTATATAAGTATAATTTTGATTAAAATGTGAGAAGAAAATAATATATATATACAGACTATAACATCGGTTAAATGATTGAATAATGATTGTATGATAGAAATATGTATAGTATAAAATTGTAAAAGTATAATAATTATGCATAGAATGATAATTTATCTCATAAATATACATGTACAAAAATGATACAGCACTGATCACGTGAACACAAAATCATGGTAAAATTCGCCCTACTTTTCTGCACCACATAAAATAAAACATCTAATATGCACAGTTCATAAATTAGCACATAAGAATTAGCAAGAAAATTAGTATACTCAAGCACTAATTTATTTGAACAAACAAATAAAAAAAAAAAGTTAAATTCGTCTGGTTTAATTTCAAAAACTGATCATATGATTTAACTATGATAGAAAAATTAAAACCTAATACATCATATCATATGAGTTCAAAAAGCAAACATCCATTTCCGTATATATATATTTCACACACAAATTGCATAAACATAAAAAATATAAAGAAATTCCGGATATTTGTATTGCTATTTGTTGAACAGTTTCTCAACCTTTTATAATTCTCAAAACCAGTGCAAGACTTGGTGTTTTGTTCTCAGTTTTACCAGCACGATCTAACCCTCTCGCACTGAACCGCCATCGCGGACTGCATACTATGATAAGGTATCATTGACTCATTAATCTGATTGGTCAAAAGTCACTAGATTTGAACATATCTGTAAGGAGCCTTTCTATTGGTATACGCCCTATTGTCTTTCTAAAGAAGAGATCAGCAATGGTGTTTGATGATATTGTTTTTAGGGTTGGTATTGATAAAAGCAGTTTGCCAAATCTAAATGGCTGTGATGGGTAAGTTGTTTGAATATATTTACTTAATGTTAGTTGTGCCTGGTCTTGTAATCCGGCCACGGTATGAAAGTCTCTTAAAACTTTTGGGTCTGAAGAACTGGAATCTGGAAACGCTACAAAAGAAAATATCGAACATATATAATAGATACAAAATGTTCATCTGTTACATACATCGTTATTTAAAAAAAAAATCGCTTGTTGCATGGTCAACAAAAACTTTTATATGGATTAAAACTAATATGACAATATCAATATAACTATATTATATAATTTGATTCAATGAGTATAGCATAACCAAAGTTGTTTAAAAATATGTAAAAAATTACCTGTTTTGAATAACACTATTCCTTTCAAGCAGGCGTACTCTGTCGGATCAACTTGCAGACTTTTAAGTTTGCCAAGAATTTCTTGGAATGCTCTAATTTCTGTCATCAAGTTCACAACCTTCTCTGATGTTGTGTCTTCTGCAGACACTCCTGAAATTGGAAATGTAATTTGTTAGTTTTTTTTTTTTTTTTTGTCTTTTTTTAAACTATTTAGCGAAAAAAAAAAAATTAATATCTAAAACAATGTATGAAATGTTCTAAAACTAATCAAGTGGGTGATTTTCTTGCACAAACGTTGTATTCACCTGAGCTTTTAATTAGTCTGTTTTAGGTTATTGAGGAAATTATTGCAAGTACAATCAATACCTTTTATTCGAAAATACAATTTAGTTTTTTTTCGTAAATGTGTTAGAATAATGCCAAAAAGCTCTTCAATCTTACATACTAGTATGATTTGCCTACCTGCACTAGCTAAAAGAGCACCAGGCTCGAGAGGCAGCTGAAACTGAGCAGCACCTAACACAAATAGCTCCCTCCATCCTTCTTCCAATAATAAAACTTGATCACGATAAGGTAAACCAACAAAAGCTGGTACACTTTTTGTCCATTTTACACTCATAAAGAGAAGTCTGGCAGCTACTTCACATATAGCATCTGGGCTAGCCATTGGATACACAGCAGGCATTAGTTCATGTGGATACTGAAAATGAAAAACAAAAGTTATGAATTATTTAACATAGCACTCGTCTGAAATTAATTCATACTCAGCTCAATTCAAACAGAAGTCCCAAAATTTCAATTTTATACTAGAATTCATTTAAAAAAAAATGGTTTTCAGCTTTATCTATGCATGTCACAACTCGTCGAACAATCACAGAAAAATAGGATGTTTTATGTAACATAAAACTGGGTTATGAAAATTATGTATGATCTTATTGGAATACAAGTTATATCAGTACTTACTTTTGGAGTTGGTTGACAAATCGATCCTGGCGTGACCGGTGATGGCGGTCCAGAAGGTGAATATGCAGCAATGTGTTCTTGGATTGGTTCAATACCCATACATCCGGTTAGATATGGCGGTCGATATGCAGAGTGCATCATCATTGCGTTATATTCACTTGACTCTTTCAAATACATTGCAACTTGTCGTCTAATTGTTGAATTTCTAGGACCACGTTCATGTTGAACAGCTAAATTATAAACACACATACATTAAAGTATAGTTTTTTGTGTTGGTTTTTTTTTTCGTTGCTGTTGTTTTTGTTAAAAGGTCAGTTTAAGTATGGTTTGAAAATTTTTGATCAGATAAAATGCATTGTTTGTACCTGCGTTTATTGTCTATCGATCACCATCAATATTTTTTTTGAGAAACAATAATAAAAACCAGTTCAGAAAAAAACAGTCAATTTGAGGATTGTTTTTCACCAGCCTTCACCAGCATCAAAGACATATTACAAAGTATAGTGATAATTCTTCATTATATAGTTAAATATTTTTCTTCAAGACAGATACAATTATAAATAATGAAGCCATATATATATATATAGTAACGCGGTTGTAAGACCATATTCCTTTTTAAGAAGTGCGAGGTAAAATGTTTGTAAACATACCATCTTTATTCATTCCTGCATCTACACACTTCTTTAGCCGGCAAGCTCGACATTGATTTCTGTGAGTTTTATCTACTGGGCAAGCGCCCTGTCCTCTCGATTTGCATACATATTGCCTGTTTCGTCTTATAGACCTCTGTAAGAGAAAAGGAAATGTTTATGCCGTATTCTAAAATATTTAACTGGAGAATTTGCAAATTGCAATTTTGTACATTTTTAAGTTTTTCACCGTTTTATTAATTTAAAAGTTGTAAAATATTAAATGTTTAATGAAATTATACAGATACTGAAATTTTATCATAAAACGAATGTGAATTAATGTGACTTTCTAACTAAGGAATAAAGCTATTTTCACCAACATGAAAGAAAACAGGATTTAGACATCAAAACTCGTGGATTATCGTTGACACGAGATTTTGGCGTATCGATTAAACCCTAATACCATATAGTGGTTATTTGAGTTTAACGAGTTACAAATTGGTTAAATGTTGACTTTTGTATGAAATATAAGCCTAAAAAGGGACGAAAAGTTATGATCGGGATAAATTCATAGTGTTTAAGCCTTTTATTAGATAATAAAAGAAGACTTTGAAATCTTTTTAAAACCTTTGGTATGATGATCCTGCAGTTATTTTATTTTCAACACCTTATTTGAAGATGCACATCAGAAGGATGATAAATGGTTATCCCATATGAGATATCAGATTAATTTTAAGTTGATAAATTGATAAGTGCGTGAATAAACTATCTGAAATAATCATGATAAATGGTTGTTCTCTATTCGAAATACGTTGAGAGGAAAAATGATCCTGCTTAAAAACTTCGGAAATAAGAACAGGGTTGGTCCCCGGAAAAGTAAAGTGCGGACACTGACTTAATCAAAAGCAATCCTCGGTAGATAATAAACACTTAATGCACCAGGATGCAACATATTCATTTCTCGAATATTTCTTTATGAACAGGAGTCAACAGCCATGTGTTTGTATGGTTCTCGGGTCAGACAAATATTTGAATTTGTTACTTTATACTCTTGACAAACATAGACATCTACTTTTATTTTATATAGGAAATTAAAACAAAGTTACAGAACGTACCTTAAAGAATCCAGCACACCTGTAAAAGATTAAAGTTACGTTAAATCAGCAAGTCAACTATTATAGTATATCAACAACCACCGAATGTGACAAACACGCGACCGTATGATAACAAAGTCAAACAGTACCGTTTATAGTAAAATATATACTTGTTTATATTCCCTTAAAAGTTTCAAACTGGAATTTACTTTTAAAAGACATTCCGTAAGCAGTTTCTTTTAATGTAATGAAGCAAGTTTTGAATTAAATTACTAATTGATTGTTAAATAAATTTTTCAAAAAAATGATATTTCTAAATTCGAACTTAAAATTTCAGCCTCATTTCTTAAGTTTCTATATATTGGATTTTTCATTTTTGACAATTTTCAAAGTACGAAAGTATGCACAGTTATGGTTTGATATGTTGAAATTAAAACTGATAAAAATATTTCTTCTACGTTAAAATATCAACTTACCCATCACAAGCATATATTCCATAATGTTTCCCTGAAGAATGGTCTTGACAAACTTTACATGGTACATCTGTTAATATGCGACCTGCAAAGGGAAGAAAACAATAGTTAAAACTTTTTACCCAAAGAGAATCCTTCTTCTATCTATACTTTGCAGGGCTCATCTGGAGCATTATCCCACAATAACTCAAATGAAAAAAGTAAGATCTCTAGAAGACAGGTTAATGGTAGGAGAAATTATATAATTTAAAAGTGTATAGTCATTTTCATATCACTTTCTGAAAAAGCTAGGTGTCGAATTTTTAAAATATGGCAATAATGGAATACAAATTTTGAAAGAAAATTCCATTTATGGTAATTGAGAAATTGTACATTAGATATACCATAGAGAAAGCACATTTTAAGTGGCAAAAGTTGATATAAAAGACAGGACTGAGCAATCAGAACAACGCAAAAAATCAGTGGTGAGTTTTAGTGCTCCGATAGGGTAAGATGTTTCTATGGTACTAAAATGGACAGCTCATGTCGGCAAGATTATCTCAATTAGAAGTCGCTTTTGATTACAAGTTGTGAATCAGAAAAGAAGGACGAGATTGTGGTGACGATAAAAGGAACATATTTGTGTTCATCTGTGACACAGATATTCTGTAACGATCTACTAAGTCGCGACATCACTTCAAATACGATTTGTATGTGTAAGTAAAATTTTAAGCCTTCTTAGTATAATGAAGTTAAAATTTGAAAAGTACCAAATCAAATGCAACAATCAGAAACCCAATATCAAAAGTTTTAGGTAGAATCAATGTCAGAAAACGAAAATCTTTAACAACGACATTCCGCACAGAAAACAACATGATCCGATTTTGTATTTTATGAAATGAAATACTGTGCTTGTGACAATATATATTCTATAGAAGATTAAATGGTATTTATTACATGTTCTTAAAACAGACAACTTTGTCTTGTCACATGGTATCCTCTTAAGAAGAATCACAAAAATAATGTCTTCAACTGTCATGACGTTGTGATTTCTTGGTTCGTATAAATGTATATGTTATAGATTTATTATTTAATTTAAAGTTTTGGTATTTAATCTTCGTCAATATAATTAGTTTCGTATTCCTATAAATTATGTAAACATCCTTTAATGGCGTGATAACTCTACTAATATATCACTTGTAAGGTTAAAAGTTAATCTCCCTCAAACATACACAGTGAAGGCTTATACCGTCTTCCTGTTTTTCGCTTTTGAAGCGAGCATTTAAAATTAATATCTTGGAAAAGTAAAAATTTGACACCGAAAGTTTTTTTTCGGATCTAAATTCGAAAGTATAGTTTTAGATAGCTTCATTTGTGATTATGAAGAGATATACTACAGTAACGGCTGATAATCTTTTTTTTTTATGTCTAAGATATCGTTTAGGAATTAATAAATGAACCCAGGGTTATGATTCTGTAAAGTCCATGAATAGAGCAAAGACCATAACATATCATTGAAGAGAACAAAACTAAACTAACGACCGAACATTACAACCAGAAATTGGTACAGGCATTTGCAGAGATAATAAGAAGCAAGCCAATTAAATAGGAAAATTTGAATGATGTTTGTTTGATCAGGTTATAACTGAGACTATAAAAGTAATAGTCCCAGGGAAAAAAACATATTATATTTACTTTTGCACCAATTTTTATATTTCCGTTTTTAAGATAATTTCTTTTGCATCACATTGCCATGTCTTCTATTATTTAAAAACATTACCAACAGTGAAATCCATTTGATAATAATCAAACTAGCACTACGGAGGGTATTTAAAGAACTTAACTACTCCTAAGAGTTTCTCTCTCACAGTCAGTTATAATTTTCATCCTGCAGATTTGTGTTTTACATAACATATAACAATAACTAATAGCATAAGTCATTTCGATATTGTATAAACGTTAGCAATGTAATACATGTGTTTACTTAAAATTAATAAATTCAAAGACCCATAGACATAAATTATTGTGTAGCATAATAACAAAGACGAAAATTTCAATTTAGACACAGTCATTTATTAAGTAATCGTTTAATGACAATGTCAACGTTATATTGCAACCATCTTCAAATATTTGACATTTACTTTCCAATGTATTTCAGAAGAATCATCTTTATGACATTGAAGTAATTTTTACTTTTTCAGGCAGGTGTTACAATTATTTTATCTTTCGAGGAATTTATTTCATTTAAAATTCCCGAATTAAACACATGTTTTTTGTATGTTATCCAATGTATTCACCATTGTCACGTTATTTGAAACAATTTGTTAAAAGTCGACAATTTGATTAACGTAGAACGTGTCAAATCCACAAATTGGTCATTTATATTGGTGTAAATTTTTAGTGTATTACGACAGTTCTTTCAAAGGGGATATAAGGGTTGACTCTTTTAATGTACAGTAGATTCAAAGCCGCTTAGTTAGGACACGATTGCAATGTAACAAATTAATATCTGTTTTTCAAAATAATAGATTTACACCAATCCACAGTCAAAAAGGCAAAATTATTTAACACCTATGATCCTCTTTTGCCAGTCTACAAAAATATTTAATTTTCAACTCGATTCAAATAAAAATTCAAGTACAAATATTACTCAACGTGTCGTAGAGGCTTATTCAATGACAATTGCCTTTAAATGATAGCTCAAGTGCAGAAAATTGTCATTTATTTTTTTAAGACTTTACCAAAAATAAATACATTTTATAAACTGTACTACAAAAATTAGATTTTTAAAAAAACTAAATCACAGAAATACTATATGTATGCTACATAATTAATACACAGATTAGAATTATATATGTATAGAATAAATAAATTAATTAATTAATAAAAAAAAAAAAGTCAAATATAATACAATATTAGACCATTGCTTTTTTCTTCTTTTTCCCCTATCTTTTGTACTGCACCGAATTAACAGATTTTTGTATTTTTTTTTTAATTGTACTAAAAGCACATTTTTACTTACTTTAAATAATAAGAAATGGCTTTAAATGATCAAAGTACTTTTAATTTGTGTACTCTTATGGTGCAATCTCTACACCTTTGATGTTACAAAATATATACATTTTGTCCAATCATTTGATTATAATTTGGTCGTTATGATGCAAACAAAATTTAGAAAAAAGCCTTCTAAATCCTCTAGTGGTGTCTATGACGACTTAAAGAAGCAGTAAACTTTATCGTCTGCAAATAATGTGCTCGCGTGCAAAGATAATTAAGTACAATTTGTTATTTCAATTATCTTGTTAATTTCCTTTGGACTTCCTTTAATTTCTTTTGTAGTTGAACTGACTTTCCGGAGTCGATGTCTACGTATATGTCTCTGGATTCTATTATCCTATTTTAATGTGAGGTAAACACTTTCCAGATGAAAGGACTCCCTTCATGTTGAAAAGTTAAGTTTGCATGTTTTGTTAAATGGTTCTGGCAAACTTTGCTTTTTCGTACGAAATGGACATGCCCCTGGATATACTAAGATGTTAAGTAGACAATAATTAGATAAAGGCTTACGTATTCAAATACACATTTGTTGACATAGCATCTAGGATCCAAAAAGTATACTTAATAAGCAGAAAACTGGACGAGAAAGAAATTTTAAAGGAAATTTATCCCCAAAAAAGGAGAGCAAAAACGGAAAATATATATACGCAAAAACGTCGTTTTCTATCTTTGAACTACTAGTCTATCAGTCATAAAAAAGCAACATATAACTTAATTTCAATCAGTTACAAAGTGATAAAGATTCATTTACTTTAATATATATACTACTATGTTTAACATAAGAACATCTGATAAGCTTCCACAAAATCATGAAATCACTAATAAAAAGCATAATATAAACGCAGTACAATACAATATGCTTTATTTAAAATTAAAAAAATGGTAAAGATATTTATTGCAGGTATACATCCAAAAATGTTCTTCTAAAATAGGCAAGAAATGTTTTTTTTTTTATATAAAATATTACTGTTCAATATAATCTAATTGCAATTCAAAATAAAATTAATTGACACATCTTTCAAACTCCTAAATAATAATTCTTTATTCCGTAAGCAAATATACAGCTCATAGAATCAAACAGATACACAAATTATACAGTTTACATATACATATACAGCATTAATATATAGCGGAGTTTGGCATACAATTTACATTGGTAATAAAAGTACATTTAACAAAAAAAATTAAGTGTTACGGATTTTTTCTGCCTCATACAGGTATTTACCCAGATTATTTAATTCTTTAATATTTCTTACAGATAGTAATTGAACTAAGTTTCAAAAGTTAATATGTGCTGTTACATACATGTTAATATTGTGGATAAAAGATAGAATTGCAGATTGACAACTTATTGCTGTTATATTGATAAAATGTTCTGATTTTAACGGTTTACTTCCACCTAAAATATGTATTGTTCTTATATATAAGAATAAGAAGATGTAGTATGATTGCCAATGAGACAACACTCCAGAAGAGTCAAAAGCTGCATCAAATTATCAACTCAGATAAAACTGTATTTGACTATTTTCCGTATCAGTATTTTTATGTATTTGTATAAATTATTATAGTAAATATTAGAGCTCTTAGTAAATATAGAGCTAGTGAGATTGCTTTTATTCCTTGCTATTTTTAGTTTTTTATTTTTTGCCAGAGAGCAATTTTTTTGCATTTAAATTGTGTTTTTGTTTTTATTTAAAAAAAAAAAACTTTTCAGACTAAGATTGATGAAGAATAAAACAATGTATATGTTCCTGTTTATCAAAAGAAAAAAAAACACCCAAAGTTGTCATCATAGATCTGTTGAAATCATTACCTTTAAAGTTAAAAAAAGAAATTAGTAAGTACGAAACTTTTTGTTTTATATGACTCCCTATGTACGTTACTTCTACTTACTAGAAGTTCCTGCAGGTTTATTCATCATGGATGCTGTCAGCTTTAAGTCTGTTGATGAAACCAAATATTAAACTTGATCACTTGTTATAATTCCATAGAAAGTGGATTTAAATGTCCGAAGTCCCTTGACTAACTTTATAAAATGACCAAACGTTTTTGTTATTCACACTTTTTAAAATGCTATTTGATTGACTACCCGTTTTATTATTCCTTTTGAATACCCGAGTCAAATCGACGAGCGATTGGCTGTTTTACAACAAAGGTGTTGCGTATTAGAGGCATTGTAACGAGTCGTTTTAAGGACAGGTGAAAATTTGTTTGCATTTGATTTGTCAATAGAATACAATATATTGTAGATGATCTACCCTCCTGTTACCTTAACTAAATATTGATAAGGGTAAAGCTGTATCAGTTCAGAGATTTAAATTAAATATCCTTTCCCTTTTATGCTTTATAATCGGGTATTTTTACAAATACAGATGTAGAAAAATGTTTTTTTTAATAGGATAAAATTAGATTCATTGTACTAGACTTAATATCTGGAAAATCGTAAGAACAATTAATGAATACTGTTATAAATTTTATATTTAATTATATTATTATTACGTCGCATCATATATTTTAAACATTGAGAATAGAAATAGTATTTATCGTTTAATTGATTCAAATAATTGATATTATTAATCAATTTAATTGTTATTTTCTAATACTTGCCACTGGACGTTAAACAACCAACAATTAATCAATGTTATTTTCTATTTTTAATGATATTTAAATTTAAATTTAGATTTATAAAATTTTCGCAAATTCAAAAAAGCAAAATATAAGTATGATTATATTGTTATGGTCTTGAAGAAGATAGATACATTCCACCACCCTCAAAACAATATACAAGTTACTATTGATTGTTATAAATTTAATTTCTGTGTTTTACTTATATAGCTGTAAAGGTGAACCACTGTAACTGGCAGGATTAAAATATAGCTACTAAATGAAATTTATCTACTCAGAAAAACATGGGATTTTTATGGAAATTTTACCTGCATCGACGCGATGATGCACAACCCATCATTAAGATACTTTTTAAAATCATTTAATTCCCTTTTTACTGAGAAATTAATTAAATTAATTATACAGCATTTTAAAAGCACCAGAATATCAATACAATTCTTTACATATAGTCTTGCATGTTACAAATGCCGCGAGCCGATACATAGGTGTTATTCTAAACTATTGCAAGGGTGTCTTCAAAACCCATTGCAGATTTTTGTGATGTTCATTTGTGTTATACGTCAATGATATTTAATATACGTAGCTTCAGCATCAATGAACATATATATGTGAAGCCTCGTCCATTGAGTCATGTACCCGTGATGGGTTTTTGTAAAGTGTAATTTATACATTCGTAATGTTTTAGTACAAATTCGGTCTATTGCTTTCTCTTTTAATTTGTTTCACATTTTGTCATTCCAGAGCATTTTATATCGTAGTACACGATGCGGGATTTGCTTATTGTTGAAGGCCTCACGGTGTCCTATAGATATAGTTGTATTCATCCTTGTCCCTTTGTTTCTGTTGGAAAGTTGTCTCTCGGGCAATCTCCTTATGTATATAAAAGAAAGAATTCATTAGTATCAACTTAGTATAAATATAAAAAGATATGGTATGAATGCCAATGAGACAACTCTCCATCAAAGTCACAATTTATAAAAGTAAACCATTAAAGGTTAAAGTACGGTCTTCAACACGGAGCCTTGGCTCGTGGCCTTGTATCTATATATTTAATATGTAAAGCTTTGAAAATTGGGAATGACTTTGAAGAGACAATTGAAGATCTGTCTATTTGTCCAAGTTCACAAAAATGACAATGAATTAAGATATCGCACAAAAGACAACCTACATTACTATGGACGATGTTCCTGGATTGGGACATGTATACGAATACAAGATGTGTTAAACAAGTTTTTATAATTCAATCTCCCCGCACTCAATCACAATACTGGTAAATAATAAGATAAACAAGAAGTTTGTACAAATTGCTTCAATGATCTTGCATTTGTGATTTCGATGTCTTATATAGTTAGCCATATGTATATGGGTATGATTTTGATAGTTGTTGACGGCGGTACGGTGACCTATATATACTTTAGTAGTTGCTGATTTCTACATCCTTCGATTTCTTGTAGAAAGTTGTCTCATTGTCAATCAAACCATATATTCTTATTTTACATTCACAGTTCTTGAGATAAATTTTTAAAGCAACGTCATATGTTTCCACACAAATTAGTAGTGAAAACAAGTGACATCTAAGCAATTGAAGAACTAATTTTGTTTTAAGATTCTATCCTTGATTGTCTTATCTTACACGACTGGCAAATTATTTATGTCAGATTAAAAATAATCACATGACAATGTCTGCCGTTTAGTGGCAATTAGTAATAGATTAAACCATCTGTAAGTTTTAAATAAAATGACTATAGGAATGATGGCGCATCATCTGAAAATATGTTAGCCACTTGTCTCACTCTTAACCAGTTGATCCGTCTTTTCAATACACAATAGTAATGATAGAAAGTATTATATATATGTAACGCAGACATCCCATTTGTGTGTTTTAATCCCACTTCATCAACTTAGTTAGAAGACAACTTGCAGGTAATTGGCATACGTCTATACAAGTTATATTGTTAAAACTTTCAATTAGATATGATAATGTTTGTTTCTTTTGTTATTTAGCAAATAATAGCTTTGATGTCTTTTTCACAGGTGTTACAGAAGGGACAAGATATAGGAAAGATTCCCAAGGAGCTTCACCGACCAAAACCTTTAATGTAGATTTAAATTGTTTCAAGAGCTAAGTTTTGTTAGATTTTAGAATAATTTTACTGTGATTCAGTTTAAATCTTTGTTGTTTCATAAACCATTTATATTTCTACAAAATACAAGACATACTTTGAAATATCTGAAATAACTTCTACCACAATTTTATCTCAATTGCATAAAGTGGTTATGTTTAGCTTAGGTTGGTGGTATTGGATGCAAAAGATATAGGATTCTTGGACAGCAGTTTTTTTGGGAAAGTCTAACAAGGAGAAAAATAAATATAGAATACCAATATATCAAAAATCAAAATGAGTACAGGTACTGTGTTTTAACTAAAACAAAAAAAAACCTACAAGATAAATACAATAAGTAACAATTTCATTTCATACTCATAATAGAAGATGTGGTAAGAGTGCCAAAGACACAACTCTCTATTCAAGTCACAATTGGTAAAAGTAAACTGTCATAGGTCAAAATACGGCCTTCAACAAGGAGCCTTGACTCACACCGTCCAGCAAGCTATAAAAGGCCAAAAAATTATTAGTGTAAAACCATTCAAACAGGAAATCCATATAAAAAACGAGAAACGAGAAACTTATAAACCAGATCAACAAACAACTACTGAACACCAGGTTTCCGACCTAGGACAGGTGCCAAACATATTGCAGCAGGTTTAAACGTTCAAATAGGCACCAAACTTCACCCAACCTGAAACAACAGTGCAACATCACAACACAGAAAGACACCATTGAAATGGATTAATTCGATAAGCTTTTTGACATAAATAATCATGTTGGTTTGAAAGTATTACAGCCAGCCTCGAATTGTTTCATGACTTTTAAGTCCGTTCTGTATCACACAGCAATCTATTAAGAATCTACATTAAAATAATTTCATTATATTTTTATAAACCAGTAAAACTTTACTCCTTGTACCTATGGTAAGTTAATATGTTTGTTCTGACACATTGTCTTCACTGAAAAAGAATCTTCTTCTTTTTGATGATATGACTGAAAATTCTAGAATTTAATTTTGAAATCATTTCCCAACCAGAAATGTTAATACCATAATGTTGCTACTACATGTATAAATTAAGCTTTTTCCCAAATTTGACCCAATAACAAACATTGATATAGGAAGGTGTGGTGTGAGTGCCAATGTCTTCATTGTTCAGATCAAAGTGTGGAGGGGAACATTTTCAGTTTTTTGTGTGCATTTAATTGAAAGCTGGTCTGTGGTTGCTTTTTTGAGGCAGCACGCGCATTAATTGCACCATATGCACGATTAACTTGTGTTTGGAAAAAGCTTTAGTAGATTTACATGGATCATCAAAGTGTTATATAATACTTCCATATCCCATGTTATAAATCAGTTTGTAAGAAGCTGTTTTTGAATGAAAATTAAATTGCTTTTGTTCAACGCTTAATATAAACCCTATATCCAAATGAAAACTACGCTGAGCTATACGACATGGAGCTTGTAATCGTTTGATTTGATAAATCGACAGCAAATTAATTGCATCATAACAGTCATGATTTAATCAAAACAACGATTCAATTCTTGGACAAACATATTTTGGCAAATGTAGTTATCATGGATATAAATTAACAATAAACCAACAGGGGTGTCATTTTAATGTGATTACCATCACCACGTTTAGGATTAAATTGAAATTAACCAATCAAAACATAGATTTTGCCTCTGGCTATTCCATCGTTTGATAAGCCAGGTGACTTTTGTTTTTCTTGTATTTGCCTCTGTTTTTCTCATATTTGCACAAATGCTGACGGGGGTTGATGTCTAAATAATCTATGTGAAAGTAGAATATTTGGCATCAATTACAAAAATATCTTCTGGTTATGTCAAATATTTAAAACGAAGTAGATCAACAAACTGATGGGAAATGTTCTTGAATATTAGACTAGAAACAATAAGAAGTCCTTTATCCTTCACAAGATTTAAGAGGGTCATATTTAAATATTTACATTCAGATATCTTATTGAAAAATGGATGTAAATCCCTTTACATTGTATTATTTTAAGGATAAGGAACAAAGAATCATTTAAAGAAGTTTTTATTTTGAACAAATTTATAATCTTAAATTTAAAAGGGTAAACTGTCATGTAAAAAAATGAAGGTTTTTACAAAACTGCTTATTTTCACAAGAAATGGAAAAAAAAACATAACTTTATTCGCACAGTTTTACTTCAATGTTTATTAATTTATTCATATCCATATTACATGTACAAGGAGAAGATTGATATTTTTATTTGAAAG
Source organism: Mytilus galloprovincialis (assembly GCA_037788925.1). Lineage (NCBI taxonomy): Eukaryota > Metazoa > Mollusca > Bivalvia > Mytilida > Mytilidae > Mytilus > Mytilus galloprovincialis. The sequence continues at coordinate 60,493,782 of CM075340.1, read as the reverse complement.
TTATCATGCAAAATCCCCAAAACTTTCGAATTTTCTAAATTTGTAAGATTTACATTGAAAAACATTATGATTAAAACCAGCCCCCACTATCCACAAACACAAATGGATAGTGGGGACTGGTTTTAATCAGACTGGCCTACAAAGGCAAGTGCATATTGGGGGCTGGTTCACTATTTTGACCTGAGTGTCACTGATGAGTCTTATGTAGACGAAACACGCATCTGGCGTATTAAGTTATAAGCCTGGTACCTTTAATAACTATAAGCATATCGTAATGTTCTATAGTATATAAAAAAGAAGATGTGGTATGATTGCCAATGAGACAACTGTCCACAAGAGACCAAAATGACACAGACATTAACAACTATAGATCACCGTACGGCCTTCAACAATGAGCAAAGCCCATACCGCATAGTCAGCTATAAAATGCCACGATAAGACAATGTAAAACAATTCAAACGAGAAAACTAACGGCCCTATTTATATAAAAAAAAATGAACGAAAAACATATATGTAACACATAAACAAACGACAACCACTGAATTACAGGCTCCTGACTTGGGACAGGCACATACATAAATAATGTGGCGGGGTTAAACATGTTAGCGGGAAACCAACCCTCCCCCTAACCTGGGACAGTGGTATAACAGTGCAACATAAGAACGAATTATAAAAATCAGTTGAAAAATGTTTATTTGTGTATTTCTCTGTCCTGAATGTTCTTCCATTTATTTGTATTGTAGTCCTGTCATGTAATGTCATTTTAGTTTTATATTTAACATTGGCATAGAAGCGGGAGGTTAGTCTAGCCATAAAACCAGGTTCAGCCCAACATTTTCTCTTAAAATGTCCTGTACCAAGTCAGGAAAATAGCACTTCTTCTCTTATAATTCGTTTCTGTGTGTGTTGTATTGTCGTTTTGATCTTTTGTTGATTGCATTTTAGTGTTTCTGTTGTTTGGTTGTTTTCCTCTTATATTTGATATAGAAAGTCCCTAATTTGATGTGTTTCCTTCAGTTTTATTTTGTAACCCGGATATGTTTTCTCTAAATTGATTGATGACTTTCAAGCATTTGTATACTACTGTTGCCTTTATTTAAATCAGACTGAATGAACCATTACATTTGAGTTCATAAATATTTTTTTTTAACTATATGATAAACCATTTATAACGTTAAAAAACGGTAACATTTTTAGCTCTGTGGTTAAAAACCGCGTAGAAAGCTGAGTGACCACCTGCCTGATCTTTGACTATAAGTTAAGTAACATAATTGGATATATTTGATAGATTATTGACGTAAACCATGGTTTTTAAGCTGCTAATAACATTAGTATTAGGATAAGAACCGTCGTCTATATGCAATAACTTTTGGCTTACTGCATAACTTTTTCTTATAGTATCAAGAAGGCTGGTCTGGATTAATATCGCTTTGGGTTATCCAGAGTTTAATATGGATTATGACGTTAATAAATCACTAATTAATTTGGAGTTTGAAATATTTTAAAGCTTTTCTAAAAATAACATCGTAGCTTGTAAATAAAAGATCATATTTTTTCACATCGGTTGTCATGATTTTAATTACAGGCGGTTATTTTTGCAGTAAAATCAGATATGTCATAATTCGGTACAAGGTGCCTTCGTTTCAATTCATTCAGGTGAGAGCACCGAGTTAGGGAACATCTATAATAGGTTAATAAATTGTTCGATACCACTATCTTCTAATCTTCGATAAAGCCGATAATGAAAAAAATTACTCGCCTATCGAAAGCCATAATGGACAATGGTGCACTGCAGGTAGTAATGCCGCGATGTCACAGGAACAGGGATTCGAATCCAAATGAGGGATGAACAGGAATGTGCTAAAACAAATTTACAGACCAACTAATGTTAAGGCTAAAATTCGAACGAAATTCAAAATAATATATATATATATCAGTGTGAAGTGTGTGTCTTTGTTCAAATCAAGTTCGTGTCTTGTTTTCTTTTTCGAAATTGCAACTGTTTCTTTAACAAAGTCGCATTGATTGGAGGTTTATAAAAAAAATATTGATATAAGTGACTATTTTTCATATGAGGTGTCTGTACCAAGATCAGTAGACAGTCCTTATCTTCATGTTTTTTAGTTTCTTTGGTCTACATATTTTTAACCTCAATAGAGTTCAGTGTGTATGCCAATTATGTTTCTAGTTTTTTTTTCTACATTTTGAAAGCCTTTCAAATTTTGTTGAAACTTTATATCTGCTTGTTGATATTCATTAATATTTTTAAAATATATTCAAACTTTTTTCTGAAAAAATCCTTTTATTTTGAAAAAAGAACACGTATCCGAATACCACATCTATTGTTTAAATATGACAATATACCTTCTTTTACAACTGAGTTAATTCCTTTTATTGTGAGAATACAATATAGTGTTCGCTTGACCCTTCTCTGATTGCAATTTGTTTCGTGTGTGTGTCTAGTACCATTCCGCTATAACTATCAAAACATAAAAAGAAAAAATAATAAAACCTTGAGCTTTCTCTTTGTAATAAGGAAGCCAACAAAACAGAAAACCTTGAGCTTTCTCTTTGGAATAAGGAAGCCAACAAAACAGAAAACCTTGAGCTTTCTCTTTGGAATAAGGAAGCCAACAAAACAGAAAACCTTGAGCTTTCTCTTTGAAATACACGAAAACCTTGAGCTTTCTCTTTGAAATAAGGAAGCCAACCAAACAGAAAACCTTGAGCTTTCTCTTTGGAATAAGGAAGCCAACAAAACAGAAAACCTTGAGCTTTCTCTTTGAAATAAGGAAGCCAACAAAACAGAAAACCTTGAGCTTTCTCTTTGGAATAAGGAAGCCAACCAAACAGAAAACCTTGAGCTTTCTCTTTGGAATAAGGAAGCCAACAAAACAGAAAACCTTGAGCTTTCTCTTTGAAATAAGGAAGCCAACAAAACAGAAAACCTTGAGCTTTCTCTTTGGAATAAGGAAGCCAACAAAACAGAAAACCTTGAGCTTTCTCTTTGGAATAAGGAAGCCAACAAAACAGAAAACCTTGAGCTTTCTCTTTGGAATAAGGAAGCCACCAAATGAGCACAGTACAATTTTTCGCCGCCCATGAAGAGAAGCAATGTTTAGCTAATTCTTCGAATGCCATTCTCTGGTAATATTGCTAATACACAAAAGAATGATATTCTCGAACTGGCTTAGGGATCAATTAATACAAAGTTTCAGATTAACGGTTTGTTGATTTTGGCTATTTTGATCTCCTTTATAGAAGATCAGAACAGTAAACTTCATAAAACAGTATGATTTATTGATTTGTGAAAATAAACGTTTTATTTGATTATTTTCTATACTTTGACAGTTTGTAGACATTTAATTTTTGATGTTGTATTCAGAATCAACGTATCTAATTTTTCCTTTTGAAACCAAATAGTTTCAACGATAGTTTGTTTAAATAGTATTTTGCTGTTATAATGTTATTAGTAAAGGCAGGCATCAAACTGTCGATTAGTGACAAATTATCATTATTGTTATTTATCTATTGTTGATGGTTGTTGTTGGTTGTTGTTGTTGATTGTTGTTTGTTGTTGGTTGTTGGTTGTTGTTTTTAAGAAATAACGATATGATTGAGGAGATAGTTAAACGCTGAATGTATAAGTATTTGCGCTACCCTCTTCGTTAGTTTTACAAAGTAGATAATTATGGGCAAAAGGTGCAGAAAAAAGGGTAAAATAGATAAACAAAAATATAGCTTAGAAAATATTGCGTTGCTAAAATAAAATAAATCGTGAAAAATTATCCAAAAAATTGGTCTATTGAATTAAAAAAAAAGTAATGAAGGAACCCCATCAGGACCCTCAGTCTGTTTGTTTTTTGTTTGATTTTTTTTTGTCTATTTTGGTGAGCTGTTGTGGGTGGGGGTTAGTGTGTATTGTTTTTTATCGCGTGGCTAAGAAGAATTAAAAAAAATCAAATATTAGGAAACAGGAAAATATATTGATAAAAAAATGCAAACCAAATGATATAATAAATGCATTTTTTCAAAGTTTTAAAAAGGTTCTTGTCTGTATGTCTTCTTCTCTCCTCTTATATAAAGAAAAAAAACATCACTGGTTGATTATTACTTTCTGATGAAATATATGATAAAAAGAACATCACATATCATTTTTCATACCAGACCCCTTATTAGCCAATGGTGAAAATCATCCCTCGAGCCTGACGACTCTCGGGCTGATATCATGACCTAGGACTGATAAGGGGGTCTGATATGAAAAAATACCATGTTATAATCTATATATACCAATGATCCTGAGAAAACCACATCTTTGTTATGTTTACATTTATTTCTACATCATTATTGTATTTTAAACCTAACCGAAGGGGATTTTTCCCCTGAACATTCAATAAGTAGTTTAAGTTGACCAGGAACACCTGTGTAAGAGGACTTATAACATAGTTGGGATTTAAGCCGATTTAGACCCTATCAGATGCCAGACTGAGGTTACTGACGTTTTAAATGCACGATTAACATAATATAAAAATTGGTATTTATTAATTGCATTGAAAATTTAAACTTCCTTTTTGTGTTATTAAAACTCAAATAATACGTGGTAAGTTATATGGAGTCAATCCCAAAGAGGTCTTGAAGCAGGGATTACTGTCAGTTGAGCTTATTTCAGGCAAGAATGTTGTCTTTAGATATACTGATAAATGTCAAATTCTTTATATTTTGGCACCAAGCATTATGTTTCATCCACTGATTTTAACTTGTTTGTTTCATGAATTAAAACAAGGACTTGTATACTATACAAATCCTTAGTAAAAATAGTTCAATTTTACTGACCCGATATTGTCAAAACAAAATACGACTCTTTGAATTTCAACTGTTCGAAAGGAATTAAAAACGATTCTCTTAACTCGATGCATATTGTGGTTAATGACAACAAATTAACAACACAAGAATCATCAATGAGAATTAAAAATAGACAGCATTCTAATAGTACTTTACAAACTGAACAAAACATCTTATTGGCAATAATACCACATCTTCTTTTTTATATAAAACATCAACAATACACGATCTACCTTGAGAAATGTTATAAAAAAAACAACATACGGACGTCTTGGTGTCCTTTATAGATTGATGTTCGGTGTGGGTCAAGGCTCCCTGTTGAAGACCGTACTTTGACCTATAATGGTCGTTTCTTTTACAAATTTTGACTTGGGTGGAGAGTTGTCTCATTGGCACTCATACCACATCTTCTTATATCTATATACGGTCGTCTTGTAATTCTAACTTGTTACATCGTTCTAAACTGATTTGCAAGTCGAAACAAAAGACAGAGAGTATTAAAAGTTTATTAGACAATACTTTATATATGTTGTGGACAAGTAATCATTTTGTACAAATTATAATTTGTACAAACAAATTGTACAAATTATAATTTGTATTTTGACTTTGTACAAATTATTATTTGTACAAAAAGTGCCTGTACAAATTGACGAAAATTCACTTATAACTTGTACAACAATTTATAATATTGATTTTGGTGGGAAAAGCATTGATACACATCACCATAGAACTGTTATTAAGGATGTACTTAGGTGAGGTTTTGGAATTTGTGTCAAATGTTCGGACTCCTTGTTGTTTTTCCATACAACACAAGGTAAAATATTTTGCCCCATAACACCCATTTATTTTTTCATATAAGACTAAATAGCTCATGAAAAGTCATTTACCAAAATTTTAGAAGATTCTTGATTTTATTTCTTTTGTTTTGAGACTCAAATAATACCAATGCAAATATAAGGTAAAAGTCCGAGTAAGCCTTTTCCCGCCATATTTTAAATCTCAAATATCTCGAAAAAGAGGTCCATGACCTATCAATATTTTTAGCTTATTTTTATCCTTAACGAATGCTTTACCAGCTTAAACTATCAATTTTAAATTCTTAATTTTATCATTTTTACCTAACCTCACCTAAGTACATCCTTAAGTGACCAACCAGTACATCTTATGTATATAGTTCTTTATCATTCATTTAAGCGGGTGAGTGAATGATAGCATCAAGAATTTCATCTTTTGACTCTCACATTTATCTCTTCTTCGACACTTTGCAATGGCCAATTACTTTTGGTCAATTGCTCTTATAAGTTTCCAATGCTAAATATCCGAGGTATTATTATTTCCAGTTTTTCTAGTCATTAACTCAATTGATGTAATTGTGTAAACATGGTCGGCATTGTTGGTCAGAGGATGAAATTTGAAACTAATATCTTACCAAGAAAACGAGACAATAACTTACAATAAGAACTTGTTGTTTTTGGTTAATGTCATTATACATGTTCCTCAGTGTTATCGTGTCCAAACCAGTTCTCAAAATATCTAAGGCGTAATTGTTGAATCTTGAAATTTGGATACCACATATACGAAAAGCTGTGTGAATTTTCACAGGTTATTTATGTCTTATAGTTAAACTGAAGCTCTTAAAGACGCATTTTAATTTACAGCCTCGGTTCTTGTGCTTCAACTTTTGCTACGTAAAAAAGTTTAACAGCCTTAAAAAAACAGGTTGTCCAGGGTTTCTTTCGTGTAAATGCATAGGCGGGAACAGCACTTCTGAATGTAAATGTGATTGTCAAAAGATGTTGTGCAATTCCCGATGCCATAATTAACTCACCTGCTCAAACGAAATCATAAAGAACTATTTAAGTATTTGATAAATAAGATGAACTGTGTGGTCATTTTATAATAATTCTGTAGTGTGTATCAAAGCTTTTTCCACCAAAATACATATAATTTATTGTACAAGCTATAAGTGAATTTTCGTCAATTTTGTACAAATTACAATTTGTACAAAGTCAAAATACAAATTATAATTTGTACAATTTTTTTTTGTACAAATTATAATTTGTACAAAATGATAAATTGTACACAACAGATATATATATGCCACACCTTCTACTATATTCATGTAACGCACACATACATTAAATCGAGAATCTAAAATTCAATTGTTCAGGAAAATGGTTTTATCAATCGAACATGCAAATTTATTTTTAATGCTCTGCCCTTTTCACAAAATCAGTTCATTACTTGTCTTTAAATGAAAATGTAGCCATATGCATGAAAGTTGTCGGGGAATGCATCTACTCCTGTGCGTACACACTGTGTCTTTGTGAGTGAATGTTTTTGTCCGTTTCTACCTTAACAATTTTGAATTATATATCTATTGAAATCCAGTTACATTTTTTTATATACTATTAGGTAAACTTATATCACTGTAGTAACAATTATCCCCTTTCAGGCTGAACATATTTTGGGGAAATTTATGGTGATACAAAATATGTCATGCTGACGGAGTTTAACTGGATTTTGTGAAGCCTACTGTAAACCTACGAACTGGTTTTGCTCAGAATGAACAAAACCTTAAGCAAATTAGATGCAACAAATCTTAACTTGCAATTCTGAAATGCGGTATAATATTCAATCTCTTTTGACTAAAAGAGGGACGAAAGATACCAAAGGGACAGTCAAACTCATAAATCTAAAACAAACTGACAACGCCATGGCTAAAAATGAAAAAGACAAACAAAAAACAGCACACATGACACAACATAGAAAACTTAAGAATAAACAACACGAACCCCCCCCCCCCCCCCCCAAAAAAAAAAAAAAACTAGGGGTGATCTCATGTGCTCCGGAAGGGTAAGCAGATCCTGCTCCACATGTGGCACCCGTCGTGTTGCTTATGTGATAACAAATCCGGTAAATAGTCTAATTCGGTAGGTCACATTCATGAAAGGGAAGGGGATTGTAGTTACGACGTAAGGAACATATCCGATATCATTTGTGAAACTTTTATGAAGAAGACACCATTTTAACATGTATTCCAGCTGTGTTTATCTGTCTTTATTTGTTATAAAATATACAGTTAAATCATGTGGTTTGTATGACATTTTTCTATAAATAACATTCTTCAGTCAAAGATTGGAAACCAACAATACTTGTTTCAGAGTGCATGAGCATATTGGATGAGACTTGAAAACTACTTTCACAGCTAATGTAAACTTTACAAAAATCCTTAGATTTTAACAATTTCATATTAAATGTGCAGTTTTAACAAACATACGTTTTGAATTTCATACCCCACACAATGTTGGGAATGATTTTGTTTCATGAATAGTAATGAAAAGTAAATAATGTGATACTATATGTAAGAACTAATACCATGAATAGTAGTTCAAAATCAATATTTGACTTGATAGGGCTTTGTGTAAAATTCACTTCAGATATAGTTTTGTTAAGTTAAAATTTGTTTGACTTTTCAAAGTCTTTTTACTTTATTTTACGATTAGAGTTGACATTTGACGGTTTATTTCAACTAGTGTAAACACTTGCTAAAAACTCTTTAAATTGGCTCTAAGGCTTCCTGCCGTCTTTTTGAATATATCTGTTACAAAATAAGCAAAATATTGGATTTTTTTTTATACAAATATCATTTAATTCGTGGTTTCAGTAGAATTTATCTGAACTTGATGGCATAAAAAAGATAATTATATACACTTTATTATGGACTAGACTAATTTGGGAGGTAATGAATTGTAAATGTTAATGTTAATTGAGTGCAAAATACAATCAACTATCCAATAGTATAGAGAAGAAGCACCCTTCGAGATACAGATTGAAAGCGACTGGTTTTTTTTTTTGTGTTAAACATTATAAAAAAATATTTGGCTGTTTATTTTCAGTATCAAATATATATATATATATAGAATGCTGTTGCGTTTCGTAACTAGATGTATAAATATCAATTCTACTTTTAAAATGCATGCCTCAACACAGTTTTAGAAGACTAAGTAGTTCCTGTAGAATGAATACAAGATTAGTTTGCCTTCGATATTTTGAGATATCCACGAGGTTTCCAGTTTAATATATTAGCAGGTGCGCGCCACGACATAATAGCTTTGATTATCATAAAAGCTAAATGCAATGACCTGATGTACCATATAACATCCGATAATCGAAATTTACAGACATTCATCATTTTTCAATAGGTAATATTATTCATGGAATATTCACTATAGAAAGACACGAAATTATGCACAGAAAAGATAATCTCCAACGGTCAACAACACCAACAGTAGAAAGTATACTATTTAACAACTACAACATCAGCTTTAGTACAATAACATCACACATTAAACGAAATTTTACATCTTTAAAGTCATGCCAGCTTGAAACCAAACATTGGAAAAACCAAAATCATTTATGAACACCAAAATCAAGATGACATAGGCAGGACAACAAACTCATTAAGTCAGCGAACACAGTCTATTTTTAAGTCAGACATTAGGAATTGGACAAACTATCATTTATGTTTCTGATATATGTGGTTTGAAAGTGTTGTTGCACTTGGAATAAGGAATAGCATTTCTTTAACAAGTAGTTGTGTTCAGAAACGAATTGTTTCAATGAAATAATTATAGTTTTAAGTGTGACAAGACTTAAACTGTTTGCGATGCATTTAAACGAATATGACTTTTAAATGTTGTGCTGTTTGACCTCAAAATTTATTATTTTTAGTTGTTCACTAAAATGACTATTAATGATTTTATTGCTATAAGAAAACTGCGGAAGATCTTGCGTTAGAATGGATTTTACTTCGTTCCCAAAATAGTCGATTTCTTATCACTCAATTGCCATATAGACTCGCTAAAATGTCCTCAACAGGTAACCATGCGATTTTTCAAAATAGAGAAGTGTTTCCACAATGTGTCCGAGACGTCTTCTATGGTTGTCGTAGAAATCATATGAATTGCGAAACCGTATGCTTATTTTCAATTAAAACGAATTAATTGGGCTTGTTTCTCGTGTGCAGAGTTTTAAAAAAAAAGAAGAGAGAGAGTAATGATAAATGAGTGTAATCATACATGTAAGGCCAAAGCCTTACGTAGCTTAAGTAGTCCACCATTCCATCTAAGCTCCTCTCTGACGGTAAGTGTAGCGATAAGTGGACACAACAGGTGTCCAATTTAGTGGTTAGTTGTCTATGGGGCCACATTTCCTTCTTCTTTTTTTTTTAAGAAAACTGTTTTTTTTTTATCCTATTTTCACAATTAAAGATAAAAACGGTAATCCGACATACACAATAATTGGACAGAACAACAGACCAAAACGACAACCAACACCCGAATCTTCAGAAAAAAATAAAGTACAAACGAAATTCAACACATGGCCTGGAATAAGTGGAATGCAGCGAACCATATATAGTTAGTTGAACTTGTCCCCTGCACACTGCAGCACATAGTTTTCCATATAGTTGTATCTCACTCGTATTAATATTCACATTGATTATTTAGTATTCTCATTTTAAATTTCAATCGACAGTTTTGTCGAAATACAGAGCCTGAGCAGTATAATTCTGAAGAATTCATTGAGTCGCTTATTTGAGAAATGCATTTGAACTAAATTGGATATAACATGACTTTTTGATCCTTTGTTTAAAATAAGGATTTTTAAAAACGACAATAAAACTCTGGTTCAGTCAAACAAGTTTATGTAAACATATTATCATTTAATACATCATACAAGTGTTGATCGTTTCTATATATGAAATGCAGGAACAGAGGGATCTGGCTTAACTTTTATTAATGTTTAGAAGTCAATGCGTTCAAAATTCTCTTCAAGCGAGAAAAAGGGAGATGAGAAGAGAGAAGCTTGACATAAAACATGAATGATGCGTGTGACGTCATAAAAAGATATATAGAACTATTTGTTTTTCTGCTCCTGGTAACAAAAATCGAACAAAGAAACTTTGATTTGTATACTTAATTTAAGATATATATGGATAAACACAGATCTTTTTAAGTAAAGGATGTACATATTTAGTTCATCCGCTACCCTCAGCTTCTCAATATTTCTGCATGATCATTTCTTATTCATAACATCGCGCAAATAAAATGCCGTTTCAAAATTCAATAAAATTGCTGTATTTGCAAAAAGTGTATATAAATATATTAGAACTAAAACTGTCGGTTGCAATTAATTTGATACCATTAGTTACAGTAGTAGTAGTAAATTTTCACATAAAAAGGAATTAAAGGTGTAAGCTCTATGCTGGCATGGTTACAGGTTTCACGCGAACACAAGTACACTCAGCATAATTTACTCGTCATGTTATTTTCTGATGAACAGGTCGTTTTAAAAGAGTTGTTCTTATTTTTGTATTTTTTAGAAGAAAAAAAACATACCCCTCTCCCTAGAAGTTAAATGGTCGTTTCTTAAAGCAGTTTCTCCATGAGTATTAAGAACTGCTTAAGGTGAAATACATATAAAATGGACTTTAATATGCGAGTACGTTTCAGATCAGACTGTCTTCTTGAAAGCCAAAATAGATCCGTCAGTAAAGCTAATGTCATAACAAAATTTAAAGGTTAACGGTCGTTCATACGAAAAATAGTATCACATTTGAATGGCAAGATTTGTTTATGTGGTTAATTAGAAGATTCCATGCCTGCGGTCCAGTACCAAAAGGATTAAAGCCAGGTGACTTTTGTTTTTCTTTAATTTTCTATGTTTCTGAATTTTAACAAAGGACTTAACCTTACGAGCTTTGAATTATTTAGAAACGCAACCTTCTTATTTTATAAATTATCTTAGGCGTGGATTTTGTGTTTAATTTAAATGTTTATTATAAAAATTGTTTTGACGAAGACGATTGATAAGATAACGAACTTTCAATTCTAATCTCTAGTTGAATATTTTAATCCAAATTGCGTAAAATTTCCGGATAAATTTGTAGATTTGAAGCAATCTTTTGTAAAGTCATACAGAATTCCCAAACATGAAATTATATCGACTTTCATAAGAAAATATTGGTTTCAAAATAAATTTCAAACAAAATGATTTTACAACGTGTATATATGTACGTAACTAAATTAATTGTTATTGAATACAGGGCTGAAAATTTTACAAAAATCATAAATCAATGGAGCAATTGATAATACATTTTTCAGCATAAAAATCTTTTTTGCATAGAAATTAGAAAGTAGCACTCCGTGAGATCCTGCATATTTTTTTATTTGAAAAACATCAATATATAGATAAGGTTCAATCCATCATAATTCAAGTAACCAGTAATTAATGATGGCCTGATTATTAATGCGATGGAGAACGCATACTGTCGATTTTTTTCTGCTGATTTCACGAAAAAAGAAAGAAACAATATACAAAAGGAGTTGGATCTGCTCATCTCTGCAGAACATCTTTTGTGGGGTTCGTGTTGCGCAGGTCTGTAGCTTTCTTCACAGTATTTTGAAGAAGTATTTTTAGGGAACGACCATTTAACTTTGAGAGAATGTTTTTTTTTTTTCATTGTAAAATATTTTTTTTACACCAGTCAAGCATATTTATTATTTTTTTTTCTTGAATTGCGAATAAAAGAACTTAGGATTAAAGTTCATCGCAAATACTCTCAAACTGAGTTTGTTTCCTCCTCAAAATACTTTTTTCTTCAAAGTTGGTAATAATTTTTAGAGAAAAACCATACCCCCTATTTCAGTTGTTTATACCTCCATCTGTTTCTCTTCCGAGTTTTGGATGTTCCCTCTGTATTTCTGCCTCTTTTGTTTTGAGAATAAATTAAGAACATTTCATATATTTAAAAATACAGCAAGATATGAACGAGTGTATTAATATTATAAAACGAAGGTGCAATTAACTGAGGGAGAAAACATGTGCGTGTTCAATTAGTTTTCGACAGTTTGATTAACCTTTGGTATCTTGCTTCTCTCTTCCAATCGATACTCGAGAAAAAAAGTTTTACAGCACGAATATTTCTTTTTCAGTTTATAATTATAACTTGTAGTTCACATTGAAGTTTAACGATTAAAATGTCGACACTATCAAATAGCGGTTTAAAAGTGCAAAATTGAAATAAAATATTCTAAGAAATGAAATAAAAGACAAAGGGGGGACTTTTAATCAATAAATTAATTTCACCTTCAAAGTGTACGGTGTGAAAATCGAAAAAATTGTCAAATAAGGTAAACATTCATTAAAGTTGAGAATAAGTCTATATAAATAAACATCCATATCTTGAACTCAGTCTTAATCACCCCACGAAAGAACAAAAAGGCAGATTTAATCAAGTTTGTTTTCTGCCTTGTTAACCGTGTAATTGCCATGTGAAATTGGTTGACAGAAAGCTGATGAATTTATTTGATAAAAGCTACCACAGAAGGTAAAAAGATGTAAATTTCCCAGCAATTTGTTGTTCATTTCTTACCAAACTATTGGATATCAATGAAATCTGAAAGTGTTAATAGATCTCCCGCATTGTTGGACGTATTGGGTGATTGTTTTGCCATCTCTCATCAAATATTTGAACAACTTTTGAAATTTTCAAAATTAAGAAAAGTAAAGAAAGTGTCATATTTTAATAGCAAAGTAAGAATCATACCTTTTTGTTTAGAGAGATGAAAAAATGGTACCAAGTATCAATATAATAAGGAATTATCAAGCATTTTCTTCTTAAAAATTGAACACAGACAACAAAGCTTATCCAGTTCGTACGTACGAATATTATTTCCCGATCAATCTCCATCAGTTTGCTTACAATACACTTTTGAAGTCTGAATAATGTAAGGGTATTTCATATTACTTTAATCAATTCATGATGAGAGTGAAATGACTTGAGAAAATACATTAAAAAATGTTGTTCGTGAAAGGAAATATAGCCTTAAAATGTGTTTCCTTTAGATTACAAAAATGTTCATTATGAAACCCCATTCTAAAGTTAACAACATATATAAGAAGATGTGGTATGAGTGCCAATGTCCAAACATGTTGCATACGAAAAGGGTTGTGAATCTGATAGATGGAAAGTAGCCAAAATGTCATACCCGGAAGTAACATTTAATAACAATAACGCTTTTATTGCTGTTCGTCCTTTATAGCAACGAGTTACAGCACTTATACTTTACGGCTTCTGCTTTACTGTATAATATTCTGTGAATCCGATTCAAATGGTGTCCTTTTCTGAACACTTTTCATTCCTTTAAATAAACATTGAGAATAGAAATGTAAATAAACTAATTATGTCTATTGCAAATGTAACGTTAAAAGTACACAGTAACACTTTTGGACAAATACTTTATAAAATCATTTCTGACAAAGAGAAAGGAAACGAAACATCCTGTATGTCGTTACAAAGTAACCAAATGTCTTAAACTTTGTCTCCATTGACGCATATAATTGAATTACTTAACTTGCAGTGATTTCTTTCAGAAAATCTTAGACACCAGATATAAACTTTGAAATTAAAGAACAAATATTGAAGCCTTTGGCGGTATACTGGAGTTATTGATATGATTGTTGTGTTAACTATTCATTAAAGATTTAGTCAAATCAAATGTGTAAAATTCGTATTAAAGTATTTAAAAAGTTGTTAAAATTACCTCGGAACTTTGCATATGTTTGATAATGGTTGACGCCATAATAGAAGACGTCTGATTCGGGTTCTTTTGAAAATGGCGGCTTTCTGGTTATTAGACTAAAGCTCCAGACGCCTCCCAAATAAGTGACTTAATGCAGCGGAAATAAAAACTATAGCTCTATGTGTTGACAGTTATGTTTAGAGTTATTTTTAATAATTAAGAATAAGTACATTAGTTTGTGCCATAGTGTACCAACACTTAGAAAGTGAGTGACCGTTTACAGGATACAAGTTTCATTTTAAGCATACAAATATGTATAAGTAAAACAAATAACTTTCTTAATTATAAAGGTTATAATTCTTGGTTAGGAGACTTTTGTTGAAGATTGTATGTTGTTTCTATTTTAATAGGTTTAAAAAGTATAGTTGTGATGTTGCTTCATTCACATATACACGTTTCTTCTTTTTATTTATTTTTTAAAGTTTTTTTTTACTTTAGAATTGCTATAGCTGACAGTCAAACAGGAGAACACAATATTTTGGAGTACATTCGTTTATATTTGTATAATTATATTTTGCTATTATTTTGTTGTGTGTGTGTTTCCTGTAGTACTTTTTTTTTATTACATATGTTTTATATTTATTGTCTGTGTATTGTATATTATTGTTTATAATGATATTGTTTGTATGCTATATGCCCTTTTTGGCCCTAATTTGGTGAAAAAAATATTCTATTCTATTCTATTTGAAGTTAATATATTCAGTATGGATACAACAAATTCTGATTTCTTGCAACTTTTCCAGCAAATTACTTTTTTTTGGGGTAAATTCACTGAGCAATAACAAATATTTCGGTTGCGATTTAAAAATTGTGACAAATTAGTAAAATCGCATACTTTTGTAGACAATGAATATTCATAGAAACAAAACGCCAATCATTTCAACTTTAAAGAATACATTTTTGAAGTGTGTTTATAAAGCTTGACTCCCTGTATTGGTTTTAAGTTTACATAGTGAAGGGGCTTAAGTAAATTGATTCTTTGATTAAAGAAAGTTCAAATATTCGTCAGAGGTTCTGGCAACTCGTCTTACAACAAAGACATCAAAAAGTCTTATAATATCATACTCGTATTTCAAACGAAAATACTAGTTTCGTATTGAAACGTGTCATTCTCATAAATTTTGCAAATATTTTACCGTCAGCTAGAATTTTTGTAGAAACATATAGATACCATGTAAAATTTAACGAATATTGTTTTTATTATTACCTAATTTTCTTGATTTTGAACAACATGAATTACATATTACCGTTGCTGTTTTTTGTAAAACCTTCCGAAATAATTGGTCCTCAATGATCTTTGATTTCGTCTTTTATTTAGATACATCTACGCTGCAACTATTGCCATTCAGATTTTTTCCCCAAGGTCACTTTGAAAAAAGTCACATGCCTGTATTTAGCTTGAATCTTTATTTTGTCAAATTTCGTACAAAGTTATGTCGTGGTTTTAATTCGTCTCACTTTAGATTTTACTCTTTATAGACGGAGCATAAGAAATTCAAGACTGAGTTACACAGTGTTTTGTTTTTAATGTTCTGGTAATTTGGTGTTCTGTTTTCAATATTCTGGTAACTAAGTATTTTGTTTTCAATGTTCTGGTAACTCGATGTTCTATTTTCAATGTTCAGGTAACTCGGAGTTCTGTTTTTATTTTCCTGGTAACTATGTGTTCTGTTTTCAATATTCTGGTATAACTCGGAGTTCTTTTTTTTAAATGTTCTAGTAACTTTTGGTGTTTTGTTTTCAATATTCTGGTTACTGGATGTTCTATTTTCAATGTTTTTGTTGTTTTGTGTTGTGTCTTCAATTATTGTTCTGATTACTTGAACTAACTGCAAGGCTTGGATAACCATGTATTGAGTGTCCAGTGTTTTTTGGTTGCAATATGTTTAAAATGTTTTAGGTTACCATACGTTATTTTAAAAATGTTTTGGGTTTCATTGCGTTATGTTTCAGTGCTTTTTGGTTACGATGTGTTATGTTTTCAGTGTTTTTGGTTGCCATGTGTAATGTTTTCAGTGTTTTTGGTTGCCATGTAATAGGTTACAGTGTGTTAGGTTTTCAGTGTTTTTAAGGTAGCAATATGTTATATTTTAAATGTTAAAGGTTACAGTGTGTTAAGTTTCAGTGTTTAGGGTAGCCATATAATCATTGTGTTTTTAAAGTAATGTTTTGGATTATCATGTCATGTTTTCAATGATCTGGGTTACTAAGTGTAATTTTTTTTTACAACTTCGAACTTTTAATTATTTAATAAACTTAGTAGTTACTGGTAATACACTATAATTACAGTTGACAGAACATTTCTAACCGAAGTTCATTGACAAACTAAAGTTCGATTATTAAGGTTACCATTTGCTATGTTCTTAATGTTTGTGTAATTCTATTATATATTATTTTAATATTTTTTATTACTTCAATATTTTTGATTAATAAGTTTTGATTTATTTTTTTAAATTTGTAACTCAAACATTACATGTAGATCTGGGTTTAAATCTTATAACATAAACATATCTACTTTGATAAAGATATACCCTGATCACTCGGTGACATTTAAATTGTTCTTCTAGTTAATCAAACAAACATAATAGTACAACATTTGATTTAATCATGTCAGACAACAAGAAGCTGTAGAGATTGGCAGCTAACATATTTTTCAAGTTTTATCTCACCACGACACCATTATAATTGATAAATTTATGCTTAATCTGTTTACAAAAGGATGATCGCGGTTCGTCGTCACAAAAGAAAGTTATTCCTTTTAAACCACATTGGTCAGTTTGTTTAGGAGACTAGGATGACAGCTAGCTGACTACTGATATGATTTCTCAGGAATTATATGCATTATCATTTGTCATTTACTAATCCACATCTCTGTGTTGTAATTATTTGCGAATAACAATCTATTAGTCATGAATTTTCTTATTTTTCTAAATCTTATATCGGACAGTGCATATGGACGATAACAGGAACTCTTAATTTGTCGTAGTTCTTTGCATTTTATATCGGTTCAGAGAGTAATAATGAGCTACTTTACTATTCTTTGAATTATAATTGTAACGTAACATCATTAGTATGAATCGAATGAAACATAGCTTCGTACATGTTGAGACGCTTTTGTGCTTCGACATTAATTTAGAGTTTAGGCAACCAAAAGCATGGATAATTAAACAGTAAAATGCAAGAGATCTATATGACTAATTATAGGACCTAAAATGGAAAACCCAAACCTGTTTTAAAGTGAAGTTTTGCTACTGCTTGATAATAAGCAATCTGTTGCTGATTCCATTTTCTATAAACAGTGACTATGCAGTGTCTAAGACCATGCTATTTAACTTTTTAGCTGCCAATAATCACATAGTTTTACCAGTTATTATTCTTCAACATGTTCTGCAATGTTGTTTGCTTTACATTTCCCCCACTTTTTCTAATATTACTGTTTATTTCTTGTCTACAAGTATATTATTAAATAACATAATATCCACTGTCGTCATCAGTTATGAAATTTGTTGTTTCTGTTCTTATCGCACAACACAAGTAACTAGTAAAATATTTTATTAATTTCATTTGAGCCTGTGTTATGAATTTACTAGACAATTATAGTTAATTTTCAATTTGCAAGATATTTCGCTTTAATCAATCTAAATATTATGAAATTATGAATAAGGTTAAACAAAAATATTATGAAATTATGAATAGGGTTGAAAAAAAAACCATTCAGTTTGATTAAAAAACTAAATGACTGTCCTGTTTTTATAAATGAACCCATTTCATAATTCAGTTAATAATCTAACAAATGAATCTACACAGACTGTTTATATTTTTATGATTTTATTTATTTTCGGTCACACAGGAGCGCATCTCTTGTAGACATTTGCTGCAGGGTTATTATTATTATTATTATTATCATTATTTTTATTATTATTAGTAGTAGTATTATCATTATTGTTTTTATTTTTATTTTTTTTATTATTATCATTATTATTATTTTTTTTTTTTTTGCAAGTTCCAGAATTTTCAGAGACACTTATTCCTAGCAAGGGTCCCTTTACAATCAAACGTGACGATTTTAATTAGATTTTTTTCACGAATCTATCACAAAACCTTCTTTGCCTTAACAGCTATATCTCCTTGGATAAAACAAATTATAAATGTGGTATCATTTCATGTAAATGAGCATAAGATAGGCGTAACAGACCCTTGAGGTAGAACCTCGTTGAAGTGTGTTAATTGGCTCCCGCTTTTAAATTTTCCTGTTGGAAAGCACCATCCTTGAAATGAATAATTATTGACAATTATCAACTTTAAAGTCATTCTTTTATTGCAAACACGGGTAAAACACCTTGCAATTTAATTTAGGATATTTTCCGTTCCCCGCCTCATGACAACGTTTTGCCCGTAAGTTACCAACTTGATTCTGTAATTAGACTCTTCGGTATTCCGACAACAATAACTATTGTGTTAATTAACGTATGATATTATGGTAATTGTAGGGTGCATCTCTAATCTTTAATTCTGAAGAAATGAAACGGAATAAATATAACACCCGCTTAATGCTCAAGAAATAAGTGGCACTTTCAAATTTCATCAAGTTTTATTGACGACATCATTAAAAAGTTTCTATTTTTTTTTCTATAGATACGGTTACCAGAACTACTGTTG
The DNA here is from genome assembly GCA_037788925.1 of Mytilus galloprovincialis. Lineage (NCBI taxonomy): Eukaryota > Metazoa > Mollusca > Bivalvia > Mytilida > Mytilidae > Mytilus > Mytilus galloprovincialis. The sequence goes on along the minus strand of CM075340.1, from coordinate 60,474,634 downwards.
AAGATATATGTAATCGGTTTCTTTTCTTGACTTTTTAATATTTTTAGTGGGTCGTCATGACTTTGATTCCTTACACATTTTGTCTTAGAAATAAATAGAAAATTGTGTCTCAAAAATAATTTCATGCTTTTACTCAGGAACCGAGTTAGATCTTCTCTAAATAAGCTTACGATGCTTAGTTTCTGTTACAAATTAACAAAAAAGGCTGAAAATATCCAAAGTGCAAGGATTCAAAGGATTTGTTTTACTTATTTTCAGTGATTAACCAAGTAACTTTGCCATGGGAAAATACCACAGGACAAACAAACCCAATCAATTGCAAGAGAACGCTTATAACTGGTTTAAAGCAGATACAATAAAACCATTTAATATCCAATTCCAATGATCGACTTTCTGTTTCAAAAGAGTTTGGTAATCAAATACGGTAATGATTATTATGATCGCACATTGACATCTGACACACATATATATTATACTATATATATATTTGAATGCTATAATATCTTTCCAAAAATGTATTGCCATGCACTGTCTACTCATAAATTATAAGCATGTGTACATCATAAGCTGAAAATTCATACATAATTTTGGAAAATGTATACTTTTACTGCTCCATCTGTCTGTGACATCATTATTATATTTTGAGCTTATTCTTTTTTTTTTTTTTTTTTTGGCTTTATTTCATTGTATGCACTATCAACACTGTCACCTTGCAAAATATTTAAGCCAATGGGAAGTTTGAAATCAATTATGATTCGCCAAACAATGAGCTTAATACAAAATTGATTCTCCCCCACTTCCAATTTCTATTGAAAACAATCATCTCAAATTTCAATGCGATCTGTTTAACAACCTTTTTGGAAGTCAGCTAGTGCTGTATTTGAATAAATACAATATTTCACTTACAAACCGATTAATGCGTCTAACTCTTGATTTTAGTTGCATTAAGTAGATGGAATACATTAGAATAATATGTTTGAGAAATTATTTTCAAAGGGTTTTTCGAACTAACTTTTTTGAGTAGAATTGACTTTTGAAAAGGGGACATTTTAAAAAAATGATTTTGGAAATGTATACAGGAAATTTGATTGAATACGTTTAGGTACATGCAAACAACTCAGTATTCGGTTTTAAACCCATTAACATTATGACTTTCACTTTATGTAAATAAATATTAGATGAAAATAGCACATACTTTTATTAATCAATTGAAAGAAAAATGATGCAGTGATGTACTTATTAAATATTTTTTTATCGTATTTCTGTATTTTATATTTTATTTTAGGTGGTTCAAATATAAATTAACCATCACTCTGAAAGTTCATCAGTCTTTTTTTTAACTGATCCTGAAAATACTTTGATAAGTTGAAATTGCAATCAACAAGTATCATTTTCTGCTTTTAAGATTTTTCGCGACATCTTTGATGAATGGTAAAACTTACAACACACATACTGACTGTAAGTGTTTATTTTCATCAAAAGACAATTGTGATAATCAATAACTCAGCATTTAATGCCGATACCAACGAGGCAATCTCTTCAGCAGTTGTTGCTGTTGCCAAGTCAGAAATCTCTTTATTAATCGTCGCTATTGCATAGTCAAGAATCCATTCAGAAGTTTTCGCTGTTGCAATGTAAGTAATCTCTTCAGGAGTTGATGATGCAAACTCAGAAATTGATCCTTTTTTCGCTGTTGCCAAGTAACCAATCTCTTCAATGGTTGTTGCTATTCCTAAGTCGGGAATTTATTTGATAGTTGTTGTTACCAAGATATGAAACCTTCAGACATTATCACTGTTGCAAGGTCAGAAATCATTTCAGTAGTTGTCGTTGTTCCCAGGTCAGAAATTACTTGAGTAGTTGTATTGTTGCCAACTTTGGAATTATTTCATTAGTTTTCACTGTTTCCAAGTCAGTTGTTATAACTGTTGCTGAGTCAGCAATCATTATTTTGTTGTTGTTGATACCAAGTAAGGAATCAGTTCAATAGTTATCTCTGTAAGCGTTATTGATAATGACAGCATATCATTATCATCAACACTTCGGTCATCATCGCAGAATTATATGACTCTACAAACTTTCTCTCTTCTTTTTTACCAATGATAGCTTGCATTTTTTTATAAACTGTTTGCTTACCATTCATGCTTATAATACTTTTATTATATTTATCTTTATTGTATTATTGAGAAGTCTTCATAGGTTGTGGTTGTTGCCAAGAAAGGCATGCCTTTATTAATTGTTGATGTTGCCATGTCTCGAATATCTTCATTAGTTGTCTCTGTTGCAAAGTGAAGAATCATTTCAGGAATATTTCATCTTTTTCAAGTCAGGTATAACTTCATAAGTGAAGTTTGTTGACAAGTCAGGAATTCCATCAAAAGTTGTCGCGGTTGCCGAGTCAGGAATCTTTTCAGTATGCTACTTTTGCTAAGTCAGGAATTTCGGCAGTGGTTTTCGCTATTGCTTGGTCAGGAATCATCAGGTTTTGCGGTTTCAAGGTCAAGAATTACTTCATTAGTTGTTGTTGTTGTAAAGTTGAGAATCTTTTCAGTAGTTGTCGCTGCTGCTGCAAAAAAATAGGAATCACTTCAGTAGATGTTGCTGTTGTCAAGGCAAGATGATTTCTGTAGTCTTCGCTGTTGCCAAGTTATGAATCACCCCAGTAGTTCTTGTTGTTGCCAAGTCAGTAATCCCTTCATGATTATTTTGGTTGCTATGTCAGGAATACTTTCATTAGTTGTCGCTATTGGCAAGTCACGAATCACTTGATTTGTTGTAGTTGATAACAAGTAAGATATCCCTTCATTAGTTGTTTAAGGAATACATTTAGTAGTTGACGCATGTTGCCAAGTCAGGAATCACTACAGTATTGGTCGCTGTTGTCAAATCTTGAATGTCCAAAGGAGTTGTTGCTGTTGCCAAATCAGGAATCACTTTATTAGTATTTATTAGTAAATGCTGTTGCCAAGTCGGTAATAACTTAAGTAATTTTCCCTGTTGCAATTTCAGAAATACCTTGATGCATTGTCTCTGTTGCTGAGTAATTATGAATCCCTTCAGTATATGTGTAGCTTTTGTCATGTCAGGAATCACTTCAATAGTAAAGGATGTTGTCAAGTCAAGAATCCTTTCAGTAGTTGTCGCTGTTGTCAAGTTAGAAATAACTTTGGTATATTTTACGTCTTTGTTCAATATATTTACAAAACGGCAAGGCTTAGTGACGAATGAAAACGTTTCTTATGACAGGTTTTTGACCACAATTTGAGTGTATTGTAACCTTTAAGCATCTATTAAGCTCATCATAGATACCGGGATTAAAATTTTGTATTTGCACCAGAAGTACGTTTCGTCTTCAAAAAACTCACCAGTAACGCTCGAATAGAAAGTGTAAAAAAAAAGCAAAATGGAGTACGAAGTCTGAGAGCTTTGATGAAAAAAATTCCTAAAAGTTTGGCTAAGGTTATATATTCCTGAGGTAAAAAAAGCCTTAGTATTTCAAAAAAACGAAGTTTTGTAAACAGTTAATTTATAAGTATGACCATATCAATGATAATTCATGTCAACATAGAAGTGCTTAATACTGGGCTGATGATACCCGCTGGAATTAAAACTCCATCAGCAATGGCATCGACCCAGTGGTTGTTAAATGAACTAATCATAGATACTAGGATTGAAATTTTGTATTTGCGCCAGATGCGCGTTTCGTCTACAAAAGACTTATTAGTGACACTCGAATAAAAGATGTTAAAAAAGCCAAATTTAGTACAAAGTATATCATTTACGTAGGGTTGCCGCATCATTGATGATTACCCAGCTGTATGATCCTTTTTAATTCATTCTACTGTTATCATGGTAGTTACTACATATTTATTCAATTCGACCAGTTTGCTTTCTTATAAGTAAAAAAAAAAAAAATATACGGCGGTAAAAAATGATATATGACTCGATTAAATACATAAAAGTTATAATTGTACGGTAGGGATCTGTTCTTAAAGTATTTTAAAATATTTGAATATACAAATAACAAATACCATCAGTCAGAGTCATTATATTTGTCTGATACCTGCGGTCACCCATGTTGATTACACAGACTTCGCGAACATTGTCGCCATCAAGTACATTTTGACTGACAGAGAACAAAGCAATGCAAAGGAGCAACGTCTCTATACTATATTACGTCTTTTCAAACACAGTATTATGGTGTTAAACGACATTAACTAATTGCAAATTGTGAGGGGATCTATTTTTGATAGAAGAGTCAGATTAATAATTAAATTCTACACTTTTGAAAATCAAAAAGCCAAATTTTAAATTTAAATTGTGATATTTGTATCGGTGTCAAAGCTAACTTGTCAATGAAATAAACATTCTCTTTGTAATATGAACATATGTTTTGTATAAAGTAGGACATTTGGTTCATACCTTGTAATAAATAAGTTTAGATTGGTTGACTAACGATTTATATTAAAAATCAAGTTACCTTAATATCGTTTGGTAACAATATGATGCACAACGTCGATAAAAATGTATTGTTTGAATTTGATAATCAAAATATCGTATGACATTCGATTAAAGGCATACAATTAAAAGGTTGGAGCAAATAAAAGGAATGAAGTCAAAATATAACATGTTAAAAAGTAAATAAATGAAATTTGAATAAACTGTTAAATAACCTATAAAATACTTTTTAACCATTGTCCAAAACGTCAAAATACAAAAAAAAAAAGGCAATACTGAGTAATTGAGTGCAGAGACTGACCAAACAGCTGCATGTATATCTTCTTTCTAACATCATTTTCCGGTTTTTACCATACCGATTTTTTTATCCTCAATAACGCAGAGACAATTATTGATTGATACGCACAGGAACTATGGATACAGCATATTCACATACTTATACGTAATGGTTCTTTACCTATTGATGTACAATTTAATCTGTCGGATTCAAGGATAAAACACATCTTACTAAATTGAATAACACGAAAAACTTAGGGGTTTTATCTCTAAGGATAAATGGCATGAGCTATGTTTGAGGCCCCTCATGGGGGGGGGGGGGGGGGTCCTAGTAATCACATAATCACCATTTTTTTGCCAATATAATCACATAATCATTAAATATTTGCTTATCTTTAGTAATCAAATAATCATAAACTAAAAATACAGTCCTAGGTAATCAAATAATCATGAAATATTTGGCTTAATAATCAAATAATCATTAAAAAAACGGCCAAGTAATCACATAATCAAAAACCCCATGAGGGCCCTCATGTTTGGGACAACTTTACGGAAATTTTAGCTATCAATGTTTTTTTTATTTCGCTCTTGGTCTGGCTTTCTTTTTTTCTTTTTTTTTTATTGGAGCGCCATTTACGAGTGTAATGTAGGTGAATTCGCATCTTACAAATTACAACTCTGATATCTTTGATGAGAATATATTTCCTGTATTGTACTTTTGACAATTTGAAAATTGTTGAACTCGAATGTGTGATAAATCATAAAATGTAAGAGATTCTACGTACTGCAATGGAAAAAATACAAAAAAAAGGACGCTCTTCGGAAACAAAAAAAACAGTGAAAATGTAACACTTTAGCAAATATGGATTGGATCGGGGTTCATTGTTTCACTATTATTTAACAATCTCTTTCTACTCTTGGAATAATCGGGGGTATTTTCCAACCCATTTAGCTCACTACAAACAAAATGTTATATGTAGTATAGTAATAAATCAATGGAGTTGAATATTTTGAAAGTGTCAACAAATCTTTAGAGATTGTAGGTAAAGAACGTTCTTTTTTTTGTCTTTTCAATTCGATTGACAGTTATTGCAATTTGACTATACACTTCTTACTACACACACGTTTTCTTAACCATTAAATGGTCCTTTGAAAAATCTGATTTTAAATGCATTCGACTAATCTGAACAACTTTTAGCGCTTGCAAACATGTTTAGCTTCGCCACCTTTTGCATGCATTGGACCAAAGTCACAAGAGCCTGTATTTGAGTTGTCATACATCAGCAAACATGATTAACTTCGCCACCTTTTGCATGCATTGGACCAAAGTCACAAGAGCCTGTATTTGAGTTATCATACATCAGCAAACATGATTAACTTCGCCACCTTTTGCATGCATTGGACCAAAGTCACAAGAGCCTGTATTTGAGTTATCATACATCAGCAAACATGTTTAACTTCGCCACCTTTTGCATGCATTGGACCAAAGTCACAAGAGCCTGTATTTGAGTTATCATACATCAGCAAACATGTTTAACTTCGCCACCTTTTGCATTCATTGGACCAAAGTCACAAGAGCCTGTATTTGAGTTATCATACATCAGCAAACATGTTTAACTTCGCCACCTTTTGCATGCATTGGACCAAAGTCACAAGAGCCTGTATTTGAGTTATCATACATCAGCAAACATGATTAACTTCGCCACCTTTTGCATGCATTGGACCAAAGTCACAAGAGCCTGTATTTGAGTTATCATACATCAGCAAACATGTTTAACTTCGCCACCTTTTGCATGCATTGGACCAAAGTCACAAGAGCCTGTATTTGAGTTATCATACATCAGCAAACATGTTTAACTTCGCCACCTTTTGCATGCATTGGACCAAAGTCACAAGAGCCTGTATTTGAGTTATCATACATCAGCAAACATGTTTAACTTCGCCACCTTTTGCATTCATTGGACCAAAGTCACAAGAGCCTGTATTTGAGTTATCATACATCAGCAAACATGTTTAACTTCGCCACCTTTTGCATGCATTGGACCAAAGTCACAAGAGCCTGTATTTGAGTTATCATACATCAGCAAACATGATTAACTTCGCCACCTTTTGCATGCATTGGACCAAAGTCACAAGAGCCTGTATTTGAGTTATCATACATCAGCAAACATGTTTAACTTCGCCACCTTTTGCATGCATTGGACCAAAGTCACAAGAGCCTGTATTTGAGTTATCATACATCAGCAAACATGTTTAACTTCGCCACCTTTTGCATTCATTGGACCAAAGTCACAAGAGCCTGTATTTGAGTTATCATACATCAGCAAACCTGATTAACTTCGCCACCTTTTGCATGCATTGGACCAAAGTCACAAGAGCCTGTATTTGAGTTATCATACATCAGCAAACATGTTTAACTTCGCCACCTTTTGCATGCATTGGACCAAAGTCACAAGAGCCTGTATTTGAGTTATCATACATCAGCAAACATGTTTAACTTCGCCACCTTTTGCATTCATTGGACCAAAGTCACAAGAGCCTGTATTTGAGTTATCATACATCAGCAAACATGTTTAACTTCGCCACCTTTTGCATTCATTGGACCAAAGTCACAAGAGCCTGTATTTGAGTTATCATACATCAGCAAACATGTTTAACTTCGCCACCTTTTGCATGCATTGGACCAAAGTCACAAGAGCCTCTATTTGAGTTATCATACATCAGCAAACATGTTTAACTTCGCCACCTTTTGCATGCATTGGACCAAAGTCACAAGAGCCTCTATTTGAGTTATCATACATCAGGCCGTTAGTTTTTCTCGTTTTGATTGTTTTACAATTTGTCATGCAATTTTGTATAGCTTTAATACATCATGTATATGTGGTACTGTATGGGTTATGCTTAATGTTGGAGACCACACGGTGACCTATAGTTGCTAACATCTACATCATTCGATAGATGGTCGATAATTTCTTCCCTCACAATCCATCCATTTTTATTTATATCATATTTATTTTTTACATTTTAAGTCTGAACTATCACATAAAACAAAAGCTGGATATATCAACAATCATTATGTGCTGTATGGGGCATTCACGCTGACAACATATTCGTTCATTTATGAAACTGTATATTCACATAATAAGATGTCTCGGATTATAATTTTCATTCATTGTCAGACCGTAAAATCTGCGCTTCTGGGCAAGACATGTAGATACTATGGGCGGAGATGTCAATAAAACACCATATGATTCTTACTAAGACCCTTGGCATAAACTGACCTCCTAATTATTATTTTTGTCACTTTAAGTATTACTTCTCGTCATTATTATGGTTCATGTACAGGTTAAGATACAAAAGAGAACATCCCAATTTTCATATTGGCTACTCCAGTAAAGTCTGATTTTGTTTTTTGGTAACCTAAATAAAAAGCAAAGTCATGATTGAAAATTTTAGACCCTTACTTCATTTGTTGTTATTTCAACGCTTATGTAAGTTTTTGCTCATTTGATGGTTAATTTGTGTTATGTCTAAATAAACTCATCATAGATAACAGAATAATCATAATCATTTTATTTCACCACATAAACTTAACGTTAAAACTCACCAAGGATACCAAGGCCAAATTTTATTCCGCCAGACGATCATTCAACGCTTATTTTAAATAAGTTGGAAGTCCTTATCCTTAACCAAACACGATAATTTCAAATATTTCAAAAAAGGGTGCCAAATATTATGTCTGGGGTCTTTCGAGTAATTAGAAGTTGTGTTAACAGAAAATTAATAGAATGATGACCATATGTGTGATATTTCTTTGCAAAAGAGGGGCAAAAGATATCAGAGGGACAATCACACCCATATATCGAAAATAAACTGACAACGCCATGGCTAGTGATATCCGCCTGTAGTTGAAAAAACTCATCAAAGACACCAAGCTAAAATTTGTCACACTAGCCCTGTGTATTATCTACGTAAGAATCATTATTGGCGCTCAAAACAAGTAAGTTGGAAGGCCTTAAAAACACACTCACCAAATTGTCATTGACAAACTATAAATTGTCCCCATTTGTTGTGAGCAATGAGCAAATATGTGCAACTTTGATTCAGATTTTTTTTTTATCTAAAATGTTCGAGTGTATTACACAAGCTTTCATTAACTATATATTTATCATTTATCAATTGAAATTGGTGTCCTCCAACTCACATTTCACATTTTATACTGAAATATCCCATTTATACGCAAATCAGGACGTCTGTAGTTCAGCACAACTATATTGAAGTATAGAAAATATAACATATTTTTATTTTTATTTCTCTTGCTATTGTATCAAATCGGATTTATTTTTAGTAGCGCTGAAACGCAACAGAAAAGTCGTTTACCAATTAAATACTGAAATACCACCTGTATACGTAAATAAGGGCTTTTATTATTAAAGTATAGAAAGTGTTACATATTTTATTTCCCTTGCTACTGCATCAAATCGAGTTATTTTTTCGTAGCACTGAAACGCAACAGAAAAGTGGTTTCACCAAACCGTTGTCTTACTTATAACGGAGTACACATACGTCATTAAAACCTTACATCACTTATATTAAAGAATCTAAGGCACGGCGAACTAGTTATATATAACCCTGGGTCTATGCCACTATCCTTACGCAAATTTCGTTCTCGAGAGCTTCATCTGCCATGTAGTCAGCATAATAACAAATAATAAAGCAACAATAGTTTACAGATGTCTATTCATATCTTATTTTTATTAAAATCATACAAATCGAGGTAACAAACAACAACTCAGGAAACTACAAGATACCTTAATTTTCTATTAAAGTTTTCTTTCATTTTGAATGATTTAGGACCATTAAGGTTTTATACCCGAGACGTTGATGGCGCAATTTTAAAGTTTGTTGGGTTTTCAATGCTCTTCAACTTCGTATTATATTTCGCCTTTCAACTGTTTTGATTCGAGCGTTACTGAAGAATATAATTTAAATGACGGAGCGCATCGGGAGTATTTGGTTTTTGATTTTCAAGTTTTTTTTGCCTCGATCGACACTCAAGATACCAAAGTCAGTTGTCGAAATTCGCAATTGATACAGTGTAATATCCGCCATGTAAATGACGTCCGTTCACTGATTAATACACAGTTTGGTGACTATGACGATTGCACCGCACCAATTCCAACAAATTGAATGAATTAACAGATGCCACATATACAGTAAAATGTGTCTCATATTTAATCTAAAAATTAAAAATGATCCTTGGTTAAGAAAGTAACTTAATGACAATAGTGATTATTTCAATTTTCTCATTTTGCATTTTCCATTTCTATGTAGCAACGTTCCAACAATGCTATTTATGTACTATATATCTTTCAGTTGATACAAAATCTAAGAGCGTTTTCCTATCATGATTTTCTTAATACAGAGTAATTGCCAATAAGAAAGATATTGCATAACTAGCTCCAAGTAGTTATCATTTTTCAAGTTTTACGGACAACATCAGGAATTTGTTGACCGTGTTGGAATAGCTGTATTAAAAAATGACAACGGATATGTTCCACTTGTTATAACCACAGTTATGTCCTCGTTTCCAAAATTGTGACATTACCCAATTCGATTTTTGTAACGGATTTGTGTTTAGGAACACGACATGTGTCACATGTAGAGCAGAAACTGCTTACCAGAGATCATACCAGGATAATTATTTGATACATTTGAAGAAATAAAGCAGACATTCGGTTCAATTTGTAGAAAAATAATTGTTTCATTTAATATATGCTGTACAAAATCATCGGAAAACAGTTAATGTCTTCCCCAAATTGAACTTATCGTAAGCTTTACTGTTCTTTTATATGCTTTTACTTGCCGAGTAATGTCCTAGCACATAGTAAGTAAGCTGTCGAAAAAAAAAATCCGGAGCTCGATATTTTTGTGATTTTACTTTATACGCAGGAGTCAAAAGTCGGTTATATGCAAACAGTCCATTCCGACAACTGCAGCTTATTATGAAAAGTTCAACAGCAACGCTATGTCCTTCTTTTAACCTTGAAAATGTATATCTATATATCCAAACTTAGCAAATTTATTGTATTTCCTATAACAGATTGTGCAATTTTAATTTATTAGCAAAATGTGTCAGTTACAATTTTAGCATCATAAATCCAAAAGTTTTTTCAAATAAATAAATTTGAAGTAGTCTATGTTTTGCACAGTAATTGTATACCTAGTGTAAGCCTTATCTACTAAATACTGGGAGTTGGATATTTTTGTGATTGTACGTTTTTACTCAGGAGTCAAATGTCGGTAATATGCAAATAGCCCATTACGACAACTGTAGCTTTTTATCATACAAAGTTCAACAGCAACGCTGTCCTCCTTTTAACCTTTATAATGTATATGTATATGTCCGCCATAATATAGCAGTTGTATCAATTGTTGTCTTTCGAATGGAATGAATTTTATTAAAGTTGTCGGATGTAAAATGAAATGAATAAAAAGATTTGATAAAAAAAAGAAGATTTTACTAGACAAAAAGACGAGGATCATGATAGCCTGATATCGCTCACCAATAATGTTAGTTTCAGGCATTTGCCTTATTTGTGATCTTATTTTGCAGAACAATTATGTCAGTTACAGTTTCTCTCTTTCTAATATTATATCAAAGATAAAACATAACCAAAAATTACACAATTTCCTAAAAATTAACTATTTCTAGACTGTTATCCAACAATATGTTGTCCTAGTGATCTAATGATTACTTGACAGGAAGCATTTGGCCAAGTGTTTCAGAATATAAGAGTTTTGAAAACTAATGAGACTTTCACAAATAATTTAAATATCCGTAAACATTTTTGCTATTTATCTCTCTTTTTTTCCCTTCATATAACAGACAATTTTCATAAAATATTTTTTTTTCGGACAGTAACCCTTGGGTGGTCCAATTTGTCTGCAATTTCATAGCAGATATAATTTGACTTATTCATTACTTTAACTCCATGTCACTTTTTCTTTAACTGCTATAGTTTTTGAGATAAAAGCCATACACTGCATTTGATCCCTATGTTCTATTTTAAGCCATGGTGGCCATGTTGTTGATGGATCAAAAATTCGGATACAATTTATAACTAGATCCCTTAAGAAACATTAAGTTGAAGTTTAGAAGTATAAGGCCCAGTAGTTTCAAAGGGCACGATTTGTTAGAAAACATGATGAACAAATTGTTTAAAATTGTCTGTAAAGGGCAATCACTCCTTTATGGGTCAATTTACAATTTTGGACAGTAACTTATTTGTAGATCTTACTTTGCTGAACATTGTTCTGTTTACATTTGATATTATCTTAAATAATATTCAAGACAATAACCAAAAACTGCAAAATGTACATCAAATTACCAATTTAGTGGCAGAATTCGTCTGAATACACGAGGGCTGATAGATGTTGACCTATAGAAATATTCAACACATGTTAGATTTGATTTAAAGGCTTTAGATTTTGAGATATAATCCAAAAACTGCATTCGACCCATATGTTCTATTTTTAGCTATTGCGGCTATAAAAATTCGGATATAATTTTTGAACTAGATACCCTTAGGAACATTCAGTTGAAGTTTGAAGGTAGTTACAAAGAAGAAGATTTTTTTAATAATAAAAGCAACAGTAGTATACCGCTGTTCGAAAGTCATACATCGATTAAGAGAAAACAAATCCGGCTTACAAACTTAAACCGAGGGAAACACATCAACTATAAGAGGAAAATAACGAAACAATTAAAACAGTGATGTGCAAACAAAAAATAAACGACGATGCAACACACACAGAAACGAACTAACAGATAACAATTGATAGTTTACGACAGACGACATACGACGGACAAAAAACGGACGCCACTTGATGGCATAAGCTCACATGGAGCCCTTTGTGCCTCGGTATGCTGAAAATTGTTGAGGATTCTTCATATTTGGAATATTAGTAGTTATACTACCTAATAGTAGGTATACAATTATTGGACAAAACATAGACTACTTCAAATTTATTTATTTGAAATAACTGTTGGATTTATGATGCTAAAATTATAACCGACACATTTCGCTAATAAATTAAAATTGCACATTCTGTTAAGAATTACAATAAATTTGATAATTTCCGTAGTTTTCGTTTCGTAAGTATCTCTAGCAATAGCAAACCATGTATTATTTCTTCGGTTTAATCTGCAATGTAAAACACGAATAAAGACTTGCAGTCGACTTATTATCCCTCACCATTTATACATTTCGTTGTAAATTTGTATCTCTCAGTCGTACTTGGTAGGTCCATGTAGATCAAGAATGAATGCCCCCTGGGGTACCTGAGCTCACAGTTTGCTTTTACTGAGGTAAGAGTAACTTTTTTATATTATTATTAATGACCCCAATAATTTATTAAGAATGGCAACTATGACATTGTGATACATACTTACAATAAGAGTGAGAATTCAAATGTTTACTATGTACAAAGAACGATAATCACTGACACCTAAATATGTATCTTTGATGTCTAGTTTTAACTGAATACATATCGATGATGGCGAAAGTTTTGTCCTCATAGATATCACCAACCCAGTAGTATGCATTACTCTGCTGACATGAAATCGCACCGTAATTTTCTGTAAAATAGGTAATCCTAAATTGTTCGATACACTAAAGTGATCATAAGCTGGTATGGTCTTAAGAACAAATCTATACTACAAAAATAAACTCATCATAGATACCAGGAATGAAATTTTATATTCGCACCAGAAGCGCGTTTCGTCTACAAAATACTCATCAGTGACGCTCGAATAAAAATGTTAATCAGTCCAAATAAAGTACGAAGTTGAAGAGCACTGAGGATAAAAAATTCCTAAAGAAGTATGCCAAATACAGCTCAGGTTCTGTATCCCTGAGGTAGAAAAGCTTTAGTATTTAAAAAATTCTAAGTTTTGAAAACAGTTAGTTTTGGCTTCCTAATTGTGATATTTCTTTTCTTTGTAGTAATAGCTAAGCAGCTCATGTTTAGTGAGTTGATACGATATTTCAGAGCTTTCATTTCGTATTTCGATTACCTTGATAGAGGATTTATGCATGCTTACAAGGAAGCTATTGAACTAAGTTTTTCAATGGTGAAATTGACCGTAATGGAGTATCTATTTCACAGACGACATATTTTGAAAAAAAAAGTACTAGATTGAAAAATTCGTTTAGGCTTTTAAAAAAATAGTTTCTCATACTTTCTTTATATTCTTTTCTTGCGATTATTTCATATTAACGTTATATGTGCAAAAATATCACTAGTAAAATGCATCACTATTGATATGAAGTTATTTACTAATCACTAATGCGCAAATTTAATCCCGAGAGAACATTTCAAGAATTACAATCGGCATTCTAATGCAACAACGTTTGTAACGTTCATTTTGATTGGATAACGTCACTTTCTTACATGGCATCAATTGACAATTGATGCTATGGGACGTACGCGCAAGCACAGACGGCATATGACAGATTTTAAATGCATATTTAACGTTGTTTTCTGTCAGTTTCATTAGAATGGAGATAACAATATTGTATTTTAAGCTCCGACGGCATCAAATTGGGATTTGATGGTCGCAAATACCCGTTTACTGTCTCCGCTAACGCGTCGCCAGTAAACTTAATTTGCGACCATCAAATCCCCAATTGATGCCGTCGGAGCTTAAAATACAATACAGTTATCTCCTAAATAATATTCACGTTTACAGTATATAAAAAAAACCCAGATCTTTACAATTTAACAGTACTAATTTTAGTTACTACTATAAATTCAGAAATTACTGCGAGGTTTTTATTAATGCAAATAGTGCGACTGTGTTAGTATAGCATTAATTAGAACTCACATTCTAATATCTGATATGTGCATCTGTATGCAAAACTTCCTGAAATCGCAATGATTAATTTCGCAATTTTGTCCTTTCTTCAATATTCGCAATTTTGTCCTTTCTTCATTATTCGCAATTTTGTCCTTTCTTCATTATTCGCAATTTTGTCCTTTCTTCGTTATTCGCAATTTTGTCCTTTCTTCATTATTCGCAATACTATCTAAATTTACAGTACTTGGACTTGAGAAATCAAAACGTATACCCGAAAAACAGCAATACACTTCATTCTCAAATAAAATTAAAGAACCTTAGTGAGCACGCTCACATACCCCACGTCCCCACATTGTCATTGGAGAAATTAAATAAGTATAAGAAAAAAAAATTGTATAATAAAAAAATATAGAATAATAATTTCCTGTCAATATACACATCTACATAGTATGTCCTTATTATCTACAAAATTTCATGAAATTCTGTTGTGTGTTTTCAGAGGAGTTGAGATGACAAACTGTTGCAGAAGTACATTGAAGCAAATAAGTTCAAAGGGGCATAACTCCTAGAAAAAAAATTGAATCGTAATTTCCTGTTGATATGCACATCTACGTAGTATGACCTTATTATCTACAAAGTTTCATGAAATTCTGTTGTGTGGTTTCAGAAGAGTTGAGATGACAAACTGTTAAAGTAGTACCTTAAAGCAAATAAGTTCAAAGAGGTGTAGCTCCAAGAAAAAAAATTGAATCGCAATTTCCCGTCGATATGCACAACTACATAGTATGTCCTTATTATCTGAAAAGGTTTCGTGAAATTCTGTTGTGTGGTTTGAGAGGAGTTGCGATGACAAACTGTTGCAGTAGTACATTAAAGTAAATAAGTTCAAAGAGGCGTAACTCCTAGAAAAAAAATTGAATCGCAATTTCCCGTCGATATGCACAACTACATAGTATGTCCTTATTATCTGAAAAGGTTTCGTGAAATTCTGTTGTGTGGTTTGAGAGGAGTTGCGATGACAAACTGTTGCAGTAGTACATTAAAGTAAATAAGTTCAAAGGGGCGTAACTCCTAGAAAAAAAATTGAATCGCAATTTCCCGTCGATATGCACAACTACATAGTATGTCCTTATTATCTGAAAAGATTTCGTGAAATTCTGTAGTGTGGTTTGAGAGGAGTTGCGATGACAAACTGTTGCAGTAGTACATTAAAGTAAATAAGTTCAAAGGGGCGTAACTCCTAGAAAAAAAATTGAATCGCAATTTCCCGTCGATATGCACAACTACATAGTATGTCCTTATTATCTGAAAAGGTTTCGTGAAATTCTGTTGTGTGGTTTGAGAGGAGTTGCGATGACAAACTGTTGCAGTAGTACATTAAAGTAAATAAGTTCAAAGAGGCGCAACTCCTAGAAAAAAAATTGAATCGCAATTTCCCGTCGATATGCACAACTACATAGTATGTCCTTATTATCTGAAAAGGTTTCGTGAAATTCTGTTGTGTGGTTTGAGAGGAGTTGCGATGACAAACTGTTGCAGTAGTACATTAAAGTAAATAAGTTCAAAGGGGCGTAACTCCTAGAAAAAAAATTGAATCGCAATTTCCCGTCGATATGCACAACTACATAGTATGTCCTTATTATCTGAAAAGGTTTCGTGAAATTCTGTTGTGTGGTTTGAGAGGAGTTGCGATGACAAACTGTTGCAGTAGTACATTAAAGTAAATAAGTTCAAAGGGGCGTAACTCCTAGAAAAAAAATTGAATCGCAATTTCCCGTCGATATGCACAACTACATAGTATGTCCTTATTATCTGAAAAGGTTTCGTGAAATTCTGTTGTGTGGTTTGAGAGGAGTTGCGATGACAAGAAACAGGACTGACGGACTGACGGACGGACGGACTGACGGACGGACGGACTGACGGACGGACTGACGGACGGACGGGCGGGTCAAAAACATTATACCCTCCGCAACTTCGTTGCGTGGGGTATAATAAAAACTCACAAAGAGACACAAAAAAGACAAGGTACGATAAGACCTGTTTTGGCCCACCAATTTTCTCATTTTTCAAATTCTGTTTTGGAAAGCTACTTATTATGTTAAAATATTCCCTGAGGTTTGAAATTTATTTAGTTGGACTTTAAAACCACTAATTTTAGAGTTATGAATTATTTTTTCACTTTATGAAAATTATGAAAGAAGTTCGTAAGGAGAGGTTTAAGATTTTTTAATGTAGTATAAAACATCCAAACACCTGTTAGTTTCTGCCATAGACCTGACATGGGTAAAAATATTTCATGGTTTAAAAAAAGATCAATGAATCCAGACAAATAGTTTCTAGTTTTGACTTTGTTATTGCGTTACCGATGTGCCAAGCTTTAGGAATATGAACACTTCAGAACATATGGTCTAACTACTTGATTCCAAGCGATTTGAATTTTTCTTCTATCAGTGTTTTTTTTAATTTATTAAGTTGGTCTTCAAACTAATTTCGATTCTTATGTAGACGAAATCGGGTATAGTGTACTCATTAATGCTCTCCAACTTCGTAATATTTTATTTGGCTCTCGGGTACCAAACTATAAGCCTGCATATGTAATGCGTTTGTACGACTGGTATCTTTGGTAAGATTTTTATGTAATGACTTACAGAAATATCATATGAACATCGACTCAATGCTCTCATATCAACACATTGGTATCAATCGATCAAACCACTTTTTGTCTCACAAATCAAATGAGTGTTCCGATGTATAAAAAAAATGGAAACAACACGTTTAATAATTTCTTGCGTCCGAATCACTTTTCTGGATTTACCTTCATCAGGAACGCTAAAACCCAAACATTTGAAATCCGAAGATGTATAAGTACCGAAACCGTTGAAGAGCTATATGTCAAAAATACCTAAAATAAATAGCCAAATTCATCTAAAGCCAACTTTGCATGAGGGAGTTGAAACCTTAGTTTCTTAATGATTTCAAAATTTAGAAACGGACAATTTTAATAAAGTTTGTTAAATCATGTCAGTTCCGAAGTACTGACTACTGAGCTGATGATACCTTTAGGGACTAATAGTCCACCAGCAGAGGTATCGACCCAGTGATGTAAAATAATGGAAACAACACGTTTCATAATTTCTTGCGTCCGAAGCGCTTTTCTGGATTTACCTTCATCAGGAACGCTCGAAGCCAAACATTTGAAATCCGAAGATGTATAAGTACCGAAATCGTTGAAGAGCTATATGTCAAAAATACCTAAAATAAATAAGATAGCATAAGGGTTAAAAGTGTGAGAAAAAGCCCTATAACTAAACTGTTGTTTCGAGTAAAAATCCTTTCTGAACTTTCTGGCTATAAACAGTAATGCAAAGTGTTGTGCTTGTGCTTTTGTTTATTGTAAGTGTGGGCAGAGATTTTGTTTCATGGATAAATAATAGTATATCCTGCCCTTTCTTTTCTTTATGTTCGTAATGTCTCTTGATTTTTTTTTGCGATTTTTGCATCTGTGAATCAAACACAAGTAGCCGATTTACACTCTCTTTACTCTAAATTTCAAAACAGGTGTCAAGGGCAATTTTCTACGAATTATCATCAAGTATGAATGATATCATTATCTTCTGCGCTTCCGGCAAATCATTGTTATTTCACAAATATTATTTAGATAATATCTACAACCTATTTCTAGTGGGAAATTTAGCTTTTCTCTCTCGTTCTTAAAAGAGGTTACATCAGTATACCTGTAGTTCAAAGTCTTTTAAAAGTACAAAAAAATTATCGTTCATATTGCAAAGAAATTTTAAGAGGTCAATGATTAACAGTGTTGAGTCTATGGCAGTGTTCAGATAATCATTATTTCCCCCATATATAACAGATGATGTTTACCCTCCTACTATTGAATTAGACTCTAAAGTCAAGATCGAGTTCAAAATAGAAAGTAGTTTAGTAATAGCTTTCAATAAATATCTCGGAATAAATTTCATGAGTGTAGAACCTGAAATTTTTAATCTGTAGTACAGCGTCAATGCAAGAAATAGATTAAGAGAAACGCTTGTCAGACAAAACAAATTTTGCCGAAATACAATCAGAACCTAAAATTAAAAAATAATCAAAAAATTGCCAAATTTGTTTTGATATATCATTTGGAACATGGTTTACAAAAGACGAGTGACAAACAATTGGAAATGGAAACAAAGAAGAGCTTATCATTCAAAGGCCATAAAAAGACAAAAAAGAACAAGAAAATAAAAAGTGAGCATTTTTTTTTATCGATTTAAGGTAGATAGGGTGTCTTCCTCCATCTTGGATTTTGAAATACCAGAAAACAAGGTCTATATCTTTGATAAAATGTGCAAATTGTGAGACAAGTAGGTAATTCATGTGTAAGATTTTTCATTATAATATAGAAAATGCAATGTTTTATCATATTTATGGTTGTATTTTACCATTAACCGAATACTTTTGTTTGATTCAATTTTTTCCAACTTTGCCAAATAAGGGGAGATAACTCAAATGCAAGAGCAGATAATTCAGATTGTGTTATTTTTACAATAGAATGTGTTAGGAATTTACCCATTTTATTATGTAGCAAGAAAACGAGTTCGGTGACCCCCATTTTTCTTTTTCTTATCTGAAAGAATAATATTGCAGCCATCCTCTCATATTTTATCTAAAAATTCTATGGTGTAGTTTTCGTTTTAATGAGGAAAATTGGGTTTCCCATGCATATTCTATACTAAATCTGACAATTTTGCACAACCTGTAGTGTGAAAATAAGTCCGGTGACCCATTCTTTTAATTAATGTTTTGAAACAAGCAGGTTATAAACTACATTTTGGCAAATTATCAAAAAATTCTATGGATTATAATTTAGACACCCCATCTACCTTAACAAGAGAAAGGTAAAAGACAACAGAGGGACATTCAAATAAACTGACAACGCCATTGCTAAAAAAATCCTTCACTTTTAGCAGATTAAGCACAGGTTTCAAACACCCGATTTGCGAGAATACACTTGCCGATTTCCAGTCAGAAAATAAACCGGTCGAGTTAACTTAACCTAACTCAGATGATAAAACAATGGTACAACAGACAGCCTATCATAAAGACAAAATTATCTATGTTAAACAAATGAAAGGTGTTTTGCAAGCAAATATGGCAGCAAATATCATTATCCTTTTTGATGTTTTCATTTAATAGTAGATGGTTATAAAAGAATCCACACAGATTTAAGAAGATTGAGCAAAATATGCAGACCTATTTCTTTTCGTTTACCTTTGATAAGATAATGCAACTTTTAAGGATACCTCCATGTTTCATTGCGTTAGATTTGAAAAGAGGTCACTAGCAAATTAAACAATAATACACAGTTGTTGCAAAACGACTGCGTTTGCTTGTATTAGGACTCGGTATCATGCAGTCTTCTAATAACTGATGCATAGGGGTACAAGGATGTTAAGATATTGATATAACATAAATTTATTTGGGCAACATTCTTATTCTAAGAAACCTACGGACAAAGTATACTTATAAAATTAATTGTGGAAACTTGGATAGAAATCGAAAAAGTGTCCTTAATTTTAAAAAGCTAAATATTTTATTTTCAATTTGGAAATAAGTGCAAACCAGGTCCTTTGAAAGCTTGAGCGATTAACACTTCCGAACCATAAAGATATGTAATTTTCTGTTAAAAGTAAAATCACAAAAAAAAACTCCTAGAAAATTCAAAACAATAAATAAATGGCGAATGGAATCATATGTAGCAGTTTATGCTATAAGTCTGCAATAAGAAGGTTTTTCTGAAAGTATTTTTAAATTTACCATTGTCAATATTCTACGAAAATGAGGTTATGTTCAGATGAACCATGTAAGCCGGACATGAACACATTACAGTAATTTCAATACACAAACGATAAGGGCCCTAGTGCTTATAGTATCTGATAATTAAATAGACCAAACTACAAAAACTAAACATTGTCCAAAAGAATCATAATTGATTAATTGCTTGGTGTTCAATGATACCATCAGCACTATTGTGGTATTTCGTTGCGATCAATTTTTGTAGTGTGTTGGATAGCCAGTGCCCAGAGAGAACAACACACATTCGTAAAGAAATCTGACAATCCTAGCCACGTGTGGGACTCGAACTTAAAACCATAAAATAAAGGTAAAGGTAAGATGAAACCTGTTTGTCCAAATCGGACACCTAACAATCATTCCATACACCAAATATTGTTCACAATGGTTTTAATATCTGAGATAAGAACTTGATTTGATTTTTGGTGTTTTGACAAGGCATAGATAACCGTAGCCGTATTTGGCACAACTTTTTGGAATTTTGGGTCATAAGTGTTCTTCAACTTTGTACTTGTTTAGTTTTTTAATTTTTTTATATGTGCGTCACTGTTGAGTCATATGTAGACGAAACGCGCGTCTGGTGTATTAAATTATAAGCCTGGTACCGTTAATAACTATTAACGCCACTTTTAAGCTCCGCTTAGGGGCTATTTAGTGGTGGCCAGTTTTTACTGGTGGAGGAAGCTGGAGTGCCATGAGAAAACTACCGACCTTCGATAGGAAAACTGAATATCCTAGTCAATTAAGATTGAAGTAAAGCGCAGCCAAGTGGAGTTCGCACTGGCTAGTGGTTACAGTAGTAACTTCTCGACCATTCGGCAACCGGGAACTTGCACACATTTAAGAAATGAGGTAGAAATCAGATGAGACCTACTTGAGGGACATGTAGACCTTGCAAGAGACTTATACCGGTATACCAAATATGGTTAACATTTTACATATTATCAGTGAGTCACTGGTACCTTTGATAACTATTTACACCACTGGGTCGATGCCACTGCTGGTGGACTTTTCATCCCCGAGGGTATCACCAGCCCAGTAGTCAGCACTTCGGTGTTGACATGAATATCAATGCTATGGTAATTTTTATAAATTTCCTGTTACAAAACTTTGAATTTTTCGAAAACCTAAGGAATTTCTTATTCCAGGAATAGATTACCTTAGCCGTATTTGGTACAACTTTTTGGAAACTTTGGATATCCAATGCTCTTCAACTTTGTACTTGTTTGGCTTTATAACTATTTTGATCTGAGCGTCACTGATAAGTCTTATGTAGACGAAACGTGCGTTGATCGAGTCTTATGTAGACGAAACGCACGTCTGGAGTATTAAATTATAATCCTGGTACGTTTGATAACTATTTACACCACTGGGTCGATGCCACTGCTGGTGGACGTTTGATCCCCGAAGGTATCACCAGCCCAGTAGTCAGCACTTCGGTGTTGACATGGATATCAATGTTATGGTCATTTTTATAAATTTCCTGTTACAAAGCTTTGAATTTTTCGAAAACTTAGGACTTTCTTATTCCAGGAATATAGTACCTTTAATAGCCGTATTTGGCACAACTTTGGAAATTTTGGGTCCTCAATTCTCTTCAATTTGTACTTGTTTGGCTTTATAAATATTTTCACCTAACAAAAGAGTTATATTGTTTGTCAAGCAGTCGCTGAACCATGAAAATAAGGTCAAGGACAATGGACATACCACAGAAGGAAACTTATTTTTAACATCATAGCACAAGCAATTTGCATACAAAGTATGGAGAATACTGATTTTCTACCTTTGTTAAATATAATGCTTTATACAAATAGTTTTCTTTTGCTGGATTGTAATTATTGTGTCGTCCCAGTGGACACAGCAAAAAAAAATGTCATTGAATGGCATTTATTCATTAAGAAATCAACGTATGATATTTGTAATGTGATTTAAAATAATTCAAATGAGGAAACTAACAGCAATTAATGTAAAAGACAAGAAGTGAAAATCAAATATGACAGACAGCTAACAATGACTAACACTGTAGTACAGTTACCCATCTTAGAACATGCACATTCAAAATGTGAAGGCCCTAATCATTTTTGCAAGCACATTGCCTTCTTCACATGCAAGTTTTCAGCTAACATCCCTTATTACGGAGATTTTTATAGTTAGAATTCAAAATTGTGCATGGACCTATGGCTATTGTGCAAAGGAAAATCGACTAAAATACAGATTACCCCGAGGCCAGTGAAGGTATCACCAGCATAGTAATCAGCACTCTATTGCTTACATGATAAATCATAGATGCAGTATTTTTGTGTATTTATTGTTCATTAAAATGCCAAAATCACTTGCAGCACTACGTTATTTCTACCCCAGGAAAACATGTCTGTAGCAGATTTTGTACCAATGTAGGGCAATTACTGGAAATGGATCATTATTAGGATTTGAATAAAGAGAATTATTTTCCTAGCAACTTGTGACAGTTTTATAGAAATTGTAGCATAAGCTATAAATGTATTACTTTGGGATACCATAAGGCATATTTTTTTAAGTGAACAAAAAGTAAAACATGCCACACCAAGAAAATGATCAGTATGTTGCAATTTCTTATTTTAAAACGTCACAAGTGTCCGAGTAAAAAGTTGATGAACCAGGGGTATGTAAAAAAATTCATCTGAAGGTACCAAGGTGTTGATAAATATTCTGTATCAACTTCAGAAATAATACACCATGGTCTTGAATTATAGATTCAGAGAATCATCTGAACAACATGTTAAAAGTATTTTTTTTTTCTTTATGAATATTACTTTTACTGTTTAGTTTGTTTTTATGCCCCCACCTACGATAGTAGAGGTGCATTATGTTTTCTGGTGTGTGCGTCATTCGTCCTTTCATTTGTCTGTCCAGCTTCAGGTTTAAGTTTTTGGTGAAGTTGTAGTCGAATCAATTTGAAACTTAGTACACATGTCCCCTGTGATATGATCTTTCTAATTTTAATGCCAAATTAGAGTTTTTACCCCATTTCACAGTCCACTGAACATAAAAAATGATAGTGAGAGTGGGGCATCTTTATTTGGGGGACACCTTCTTGTTTGTGATATCCATTTGGTGTGACTCTGTACTTATACACCCATCATTGTGTTATTGTACTATGGTAAAATTTTTGCATCCATGTCTTTCATTTTAGCTAATATGCTTTGTCTACAACTCTTTTTGTGTCTCTTTGTTACATATATTTTTGTTTTCATAGTTATTAAGATTATAACACAATGTTGACTGCTGTACCCCTTTTTTTGACATTTTATCGTTGTCAATATAATGGAATGCCTATACCGAGTCAGGAATATGACAGTTGTTAACCATTCGTTTGATGTGTCTGAGCTTTTGATTTTGCCATTTGATTAGGGACTTTCCATTTTGAATTTTCCTCAGAGTTCAGTATTTTTTGTGATTATACCCCATTTAGCTAGCTATAAAAACAGGATTAATCCATCATTTTCTACCCATGAAAATGCCTGTGCCAAGTCAGGAATATGTCAGTTGTTATCCATTGGTTTGATGTGTTTGATTTTGCCATATGATTATGGACTTTCCGTTTTGAATTTTCCTCAGAGTTCCATATTTTTGTTGTTTAACCTTTATCTTATGGCTCTTAATTACCTAGTAAAATTCTGGACATGATATTACGAAAATAATAAACAGTCAAGCGAAACACATTATACTACCAGGCCAAATTTACTGGCATCTCAACTACCAACTTTAATAGTAAGCAGCTTTATTTTTCAAGGCTTTAGTTTCTTGATTTTATATACCAAAATAATAAGCTTTTCCTCCTGTTTATCATTTATTTATATATGATTAAAAACTGTAAAAAAACATATTTTTATTGAACATGAGTAGATTTTAAGGAATTTCTTACCATATAATGTATAGTGAAATTACACTTTTAACAAAATGTCAACAACTAGCAACAATAACAACAATGACTAGATAAATGTTACCTGCACTGCAGTTTCAAAAGAAGTAACATATCACAGATTACCTTGATGAGCATATCAATAACATTTTAGAAAAATTACATAATAATGTTAAATAAGCTAAGAGAAAAAAAATAAAACAAACATTTCAGTCTTCAAAGCCAAACACAGAATCAATGTCAAACCATGTCTCTTCTTTCTGCTTAGCTTTATGTGATGGTCTATCTTTTGGTGATGATTTAAAGAATTTCCCTGGTGGTTTACTTGGTGTTTTTCTGATATTTGGTGTCCTTGGTACAACCATTTTCTGAAAGAAAAAACAAACACATTCTTTATTGAAACAATTGATTTGTCATCCTTAGAGGAACAATAGGATATTCTATATATTTTTGATGGCTCAATCTAAAAATAACTCTTCAAAATAGCTTTAATTCAATTCTTTGAAAATTTATCCAACATTTAAAATGTAAATGGATGTTGTTGTAAATGGGTTGTATTAGCACATTTGGGATATAAGTTAAAAATATTAAATATCTAAAATTTGGATTTCTTAAAAAATCCTTCAGTAGTGCATTTTATTTTCAAATAGAAGCAACTTTAGTACATTAGGTTTTCCAGATAGTGAAAAAATTGCTAAATTGATCCTTCTGAAAACCTCCATTTTCAAAGTAATCAACCTAACCCGTACAGAAATTGCTAACAAAAGCACATAAGTTTCACATGTGAAGCACATGAGATGCAAGTAAGAATTGTATGCAAATCAGGTTGCTCATATGTGCAGTTTGGTAGTTCATATGTGCCCACAAAAATCTAACATAATGCTCACATGTGCAATTCAAACCTCAGGTGAGCTTTTATCATCCATGTTAGTTTTATGTTAGTTTTGTACTTTGAAAAGTTTTTCCATTCTTCTTACCATTCAAAACTAACCTACATCATTGCTCATATGAGCTTTTTCAAAATGACATGCCCAGTCATGTACTTCCTGTAAATTCAAATTCATGAAAAGCATGCAATAAATGGAGGTAGATGGATATGGAAAATGTTAAGTCCTATATTGTGCTATTTGAAGAAAGGCATTGTTGAAATCTGATAAAACCAGTGTGGCTGTGGTTAATTTTATGTAAGTTATCATTTCTATTTCATTATTTTCATTTTTATGTCAGATTTTGAAATATATTACAATTTTAAGTCCTTTATGGGAATATATACATACAGGTTGCTTCAAAATAAGTACTACATGTATAAAGATTTTTCCCTTTTAAACTTTTTGAAATACAGTACTTATTAATCAAAGACATTCATTGTGTACTAAACTTGCAAGTCCCTTTATTAGTTTTATAATGTAATGTTATGTTTTTAGTCATGATCATGATTATTGTTTAAATAATAAAAAAAAAAAATGATATGAAAATCATAATTAACTGACAATAATTAAAGAATAACTCTTTTAACATGATGTATCAGTTATTTTATTTTCAACTGAATTATTTAAGATTTTCATTTAAATTTGAAAAATATTCCTTTTTTAAAGCAGCCATTTTGTTTTGGTCAACTATAATAATCACGTGTGCAACATGTGAGCAACTGCTCATATGAGCAATCTAATAAAATGCACATGTGAAACAAAAGCTCATATGAGCAGTTGCACGTGAGGTTTTTAACATGCAAATTAGGTTAGTTTCATATGTGCAATTTTTTTGCTCACAAAATGCTCACCTAATTTGCATGTTAAAAAACTCGTGTGCAATCATGTTAGTTTCTAACGTGAGCATCTTATGTGCAACTTATGTGCAACATGTTAGCACTTTTTGGTAAGGGAAGTAAAAATCAAGTATCAAGAAAATTTGCTGACAATATGTTATTGTCTTTTATGGAAATATTTTCCTAAAATTGACAAGTGTGCACAAAACTTAATTCATATTCTATTTAAGATATCATATCTCTATTTGGTTATTATATTCCAATTGACCAATATATATGATATCAGCAGGTGGATTCAGCATCATATAACACATCATTCAAAAGGTACTTGACAACCTTAACACAAATCTCCTACATGTCTGATAGACAGCTATTATAAATTTAGATGATCTTAAAATAAAACAAGAATGTGTCCATAGTACACGGATGCCCCACTCCCACTATCATTTTCTATGTTCAGTGGACCGTGAAATTGGGGTCAAAACTTTAATTTGGAATTAAAATTAGAAAGATCATATCATAGGGAACATGTGTTCTAAGTTTCAATTTGATTGGACTTCAGCTTCATCTAAAACTACCTTGACCAAAAACTTTAACCTGAAACTTCCACTTTCATTTTCTATGTTCAGTGGACCTTGAAATTGGGGTCAAAAGTCAAATTTGGTCTTAAAATCAGAAAGATCATATCATAAGCAACAAGTCAGTGGCGGATCCAGAGGGGGGGTTCCGGGGGTCCGCACCCCCCCTTTATTTTGGCCGATCAATGCATTTGAATCGGGACATATGTTTTGCACCCCCCCCCCCCTGCACCCCCCCTTTGCCCTGGGCTAGCACCCCCCCTTTCGAAAATTCCTGCATCCGCCACTGCAAGTGTAGTAAGTTTCAAGTTGATTGGACTTCAGCTTCATCAAAAACTACCTTGACCAAAAACTTTAACCTGAAACTTCCACTTTCATTTTCTATGTTCAGTGGACCTTGAAATTGGGGTCAAAAGTCAAATTTGGTCTTAAAATCAGAAAGATCATATCATAAGCAACAAGTGTAGTAAGTTTCAAGTTGATTGGACTTCAGCTTCATCAAAAACTACCTTGACCAAAAACTTTAACCTTCAACTTCCACTTTCATTTTCTATGTTCAGTGCACCTTGAAATTGGGGTCAAAAGTCAAATTTTGTCTTAAAATCAGAAAGATCATTTCATAAGCAACAAGTTTAGTAAGTTTCAAGTTGATTGGACTTCAGCTTCATCAAAAACTACCTTGACCAAAAACTTTAACCTGAAACTTCCACTTTCATTTTCTATGTTCAGTGGACCTTGAAATTGGGGTCAAAAGTCAAATTTCTGTCTTAAAATCAGAAAGATCATATCATAAGCAACAAGTGTAGTAAGTTTCAAGTTGATTGGACTTCAGCTTCATCAAAAACTACCTTGACCAAAATCTTTAACCTGAAGCGGGACAGACGGACGAACGAACAGACGGACGGACGAACGAACAGACGCACAGACCAGAAAACATAATGCCCCTCTACTATCGTAGGTAAGGCATAAAAATTAAATTTGAAAGGCCAAATCAAGAAGAGTTTGAACACCAAAAGTTGTAAAAAAGAATGATTCACTATCTTAACAATATCAAAACAGACTATTATAGAATCAAATTTAGGTTTAAGACTATATATAGTGTTTGATTAAAAATGCATAAATAGAAATAAGAGACAGAACCTTTCCTTTCACAAGGTAAAAGAAGCATACAGGCACTTACACATTTAAAATTATTTTAATCATAGATAACCTTAACTAACTCAGTTAACTATAAAGTACAATTACAGTAATACCTTTTCAGCAATATCAAATTTATGGTGAGCGTTTTCTTTATTTGCTGGATTCAGTGACAAATTAACTCTTGCCTATAAATATAAATACTTAAAATTTATATGGAATTTCTTTTTACGTCATCTACCTTAAGCAATTTGTTATACAAAACTACATTTAGAATTCTAAACATATAGTATATATGCTTTTACATTTTCCCTCGCTGATACACATTATTAATATGGCTTCTACTAACAAAAGCTCCATTTGGAGCTAATGTATTTACAGACCTCTTATGTCAGTACACCATTCCTATATTGGATACATTTAGAACTCTATTTAGTTGTCAGTATGTTCCAAGAAAATTTGGTCAAAATCTGACATTTACTTTATGCTACATGTAATTCAAACCTCTTATAATGTGCTAGAGTTGCATCACTGAATGCTTATTTAAACAACATAAACCAAGATAGATCACAAGAAATAATGCAGACTGTATTATTTTTCTATTCACATTAAAAGAACAAAATTGTAAATTTAAAAGCAGAATAAAAATAATGAGTAAAGCAGATGTCTATTTTGGCTAACATGTATTGTGTTAATTTATTTATATATCTAAAAATTAACACGAAAATGATTTTTAAAATGTTTTACCTCTTGTTTAGGTGTTTTAGGTACAGGTGGACCTCTAGGTTTCCTCTGTAATGGAATTCTACTTCTATCAGTCATTTCATCATCATCACTACCCATACCCCTGATCTCTGGTGTTTTTATTTTTGGTGAAGGTCTAACATGTAGCGGCAGATTTTTCTGTCCAGCTTTGTATCTGAAATCTACTTCACCTATCTGAAAAAAATCACAAATCTTATGAATGAAAAATCATTTTATACCATGTTATTTCAAGTAATTAGTGTTTTGTCCTTTATTTTATCATTTCTCAAAATCCATGAAATTGTGATCCATACAGTTATTTCTAACTAACACCACAACAGAGCATTGTGCTATATGTGGTAGTTAAAGTGGTTGCAATTTTTTTTCGTGGGCACCAATTTTATGAAAAACGTACATGTTCATGGATATATAATTTTATGGTTTTAACGAAGTCTGCATACAACAGTTATAAAGGAAATTTATTATTCTTTGAGAATTTAATTTTGTGGTTCATCTTAACCAATGAAATCCATCAAAACTGATATCAAACAAATAATAATGAATCCACAGTATGCATGAAATTTATGATCAAACATTTCAGATACAGTCATAAGTTTAAAGCTACTTACCTCAACTTCCATCAGTTCAGACGAAGAAGAACAGTCAGATTCAGATCCATCCGATTCAAATGCTACTCTTCTTTTCTTCACTGCTGAATTTCTTTCTGCATTCTTTAAGATACTTCTCTGTGGAGTTCTCATGGCAGACATTGGTGTTTGGGCTGTAGGAGTTTTAAACAAAACTGGTGTACATGGAACCTCTGGTGTCTTTACATCCATCTTCATATGGTTTAACTAGAAAAGTAATGTTATTCATCATTTCTGAATCTAACATAAAATTCTATTGTACCAACATCAAAATAAAAATCATAATACCATTGGTTGATATGCATAATATCTTACAATTTCAGAAAAATTAAAACTGCAATTCTGAACCGTAATCAGGCTAATACAATTTGAAGGGTCTTAACGTATAAGATCTAGATGCTTTATGAAAGGTGACTGATCCATACTGTAGATTAGATAGAAAACAGAGAAATAGAAGAAGGCAAGCACATAAAACATCTTAAAAATTGTATTTTTACTACATTAACCCTTTCATGCCGAATGTATCCTTTTGGCACACCCGCGCGCATGCCGAATGTATCCTTTTGGCACCCCCGTGTAGATGCCGAATGTATCCTTAAGGATACATAGATTTCTATTTTTAGACGGTCACAGTGCAAACAGTAAAAATAACGTTTAAACATGTTTCTTGGCCCCGTTGCTCCATGGATGTTATGATAAACACCAAATGCATTCGATTTTTTAGTATCGGGCGTAAAAACACTGTTAAAATATGTTTTTTCAAAGATTGTTGAGAAAAAAAAAACCTCGTGAAAAACAAAATGGCGGAATCATAAACAATCGTGGTCAGGAGTTTCATTTCGAGTTGAAACATTGAGAACACTTAACCTGCGGTCATGAAAGTCGTTTAACTTGAACAAAAGTAGTGATTGTACGTATATTTTGGAGTTGTGAGATATTTGTAAAACAACCTGAAATCGAGACTTTGATTGTCGCCATCAGGTGCACGACTGTAAATAATTATTTCTCGTTGCCGTTTGACAGTCAACCTTTCATTACCGATTGAGTCAGAGTCTTTTATCATCGTTTTAGACACTCTCAGGAGTCTGTAGTGCTACGGGTTTTATTTCTTTTCATTGAAAGGCTGTACTGCAGTATGTAGGTCGACAAAACGAAAGTCCACTTTCATTTAAAATAGAACCGGATATTGACAAAATTGACAGCTGAGTCTATAAATAGTGCGGTTCATAAAAACATGTGTTGTTACATCTCATAGATTTATTATTTTACATAAAAGTGGTTTCGAAAGATGAGACAATATTTTGCAATCTTATTCCTATTTTAATCGAGTGTAAATTATTTTCCATGATGTATCTCATCTTGTGACAGAGGTTTTTAAAAGTCTTGTTCAGCATACAAACATTTTAAAAGTTGTTTTGAAAAACAAATAATGTTGACAGAGAGTAAAAAAATCCTGAAAGATGCCAAGATGATTATTTTTATGTAACAAATTGTTTTCTTTCTCATTTAAAAAAAAAACATTGTCAAAGAAGGGAAGTGAAAAAAATTATATTTGTTTTAGAAGGGAAGGGAAAATTATTTTTTTCAGAATTGGAAAGGGGGAAAAAAATTTTTTTTTTGTTGAAGGGAAGTGATTTTTTTTCCCCAAAGTGAAATAACATAAATGTTGTCTGTTGCTTCTGATTAATCTTGAGATGGCATCATTTATTATTGTAAAATAATACTGTTCCTGTATGTTTCTGAAAACAATATAGGGGTTAATTTTTTTTGTTTTGGAAATTATGAGGAAGAACTCCCCCTCATGTTGCACACTAACACAAAAGATGAATGACCAGTGTGGCAGTGCCTAAAGTTGATTACAATTTGTAATGCCAATATAAGCAACCATTTTTAACACTAGGAAACATCTTTTTTGTGTTCAAAAAGGGACTTCACATGGTATATAAATTGCTTCTTCTCTCAGATGCCAAGTCATATACATGTAGTAGTAAGGAGTAAGAGAAAAAACTGATCAAATTGGAAATGGGATAATGGGACCACATTAGGGTCTTGTAGCTGTCACCTTGTAAGTCAGCTTCTTAAATTAACACTGTTTATGGGACTAGTACACATAAGCAGGTATCTTCATACCACATTAATATATAGGCTTATATGTAAGTAACACTTGCTGCTGGATGTAAAAGATTAATTAATAGACTGGTAACAATGGTTATAGTATAACAACCTCACTCAAGTAATTTTTATTCACTTTTTGACAAACCATTCCATTAAATAACCCAACAATATAAACAGAAAATAAAAAAAAAATAGTTTCCATTGTCCTCACTAAATTTTAAAATCAAAATTTATGATATGAATCCTCCTATTCAATGAGTATGCAGCATTATAAACTAAAACAAATTTTATAGCTTCCAAATGTTATTACAAACTATATATCATGTAGCTCCCTGGTGTAGCTTTCCATCAATGAATTTTAAAACTGCATTTTGCAGTAAAACATGTACATGATGTATTTTAATCCCTTTTTGGCAATAGTTTTCAACGACTTGCATCTGTGTGTACATATCATGAGTTTAAATAAAACAGTACCCAGTAGTTGTCTGCATATATTATCTTCTTTACTTCTACTGCATGTGATTAATAAATTTAACTATGATGAAAATAAATTTATAAAATATTAATTGCCAGCTTTTGGTATTTATTTGTGCTGCTTTAACAAACATCAGTTGATGTATTTGTCAATTTTATGTTATCTTATACATCCTAAATTTTGACTACATTTCAAATTTAATTTCAACAATTTTCAAAAAAAAAAAAAAATTCACTAGGCTCTTTATCTTGAGATACAGCTGAATATTTGCTTATTTGTAGTACATTTATTAATGCTTAAATATTTTTTTATATTATACAACCCCCATGACCCAAATCAAATTTATTGGAAATTTCATGGATTTAGAACTTTAAAAAAAAATCACTTTATGGGTTCATTTACTTTTATTTATTGGAAAGCTTTATCTCATTCACATGTGGAAGAATTAAGGCATTACTGGGGTTAAGTCATAAAGTAATGAAGTCCCATCGATTATTATTGCAGTTAACAATTATTTTTAATTGGTTCAGTAATCGCACATCAACGCTGGGGGTATTATACAACTCGTCTCGAAGAGTTATTGTCCGTTATCGAGCCCGAGTTATCTTTCTTCTTTCGAAACCGTAAACAAATGGCGGCCAAAATCTACGTGAACGACAGTCTCGATTTACAAGTATTATTGCCAAGAAAACGAAAACGGAAACGGGTTTTGAAAGAAAATAATTCAGTAGCTCATAGAAATAGAATTTTGAAACACACGTGTGCTTAAGAAATGTTGCCGAATGGAAGTGAAAGTGATATACGGTAGGCAATGACAAAAATTATCTTCCGACTCAATCAATCTACGTTTTTGACACGCGTTTTTAAGGTAAACTGCTTCTCACTCTATGAAAAGGTTACGAACGCTCAACCTATGATATTTATCTACATTTTATCAAAATTTGACCGCACAACTCGCTACGGTTCCCGAGTTTTCAATGACCAAAACTACGAGGTCGTTTTTGCTGAAGCACATGTCAAATTAATCCCGGTCAGGCAAACGACTCGTGCAAATAAATTTCGGCCAGGGAATCCCGCGAAAAAAATAAATTCAGTAGTGAAAGTGTTAATGAAATTTGTTATACCTGAGGTGTTTTTGGTGCTACTCTTATATTGGGTGTTGTAGTTCTTTCTTTTTGTGTTTGCTTCATCCCAATATCTGTTCTTTTCCTTGATGGTGACGTAATTGGTAATTTTGAATGTTGAATTTCAAGTTCTGTTTGTATTCCTATATTCTCTGTCTTCTTAGATTTAATGACATCTACTATGTCCTGCAGACTCTTTATTTTTGTCTCCTGTACATTGATATTACAAAAACACTATGTATACAACCAATGAAAGTAGTAGCACAATGTATACATACATATATATATCAATCTTAATTTGTTACAGAACCTTATTGTTAATGTTTTAAAAGCTTTACAATATTCAAATTAATAATAAATTGTCAGTGATGTAATAAAAGGAAGACACTATTTAACACGTCTTTCTATAAAAGGATTTTCAAAAATTGTAAAAGAAATATTCTATGGGCATTTTCTATATTATCTGACATTAAAATAAATCTGTCATATCGTTCCTTACCATTTTTGAGATTTCATTTTCATATTTTTTTACTTTCCTTTCCAATTTTGTAACCTTTTTATCAGCAGATACCTATAAGTATAAATTATAAATATATGTGACCTCTTCATAGCAAACTTTATTTTATTTGACAGACTAAATTATTGAACAGAACTTATGAGATCTGAATGGAAGAAATACTGACCTTGTGTAGTCAAGGTATTAGTAAAAGAAATATTATAGTTTTTATTCATCAAGAAAATAGGGCATATAATATTTGTTTCGACAGAAAACCATTTCATATTCACTTGATAATATAATTTTAACAGATTTTTTTCACTTGAAATGACCAAATACAATTTTGTAACTGTGATTGATATTGATATCATCATGGATGGTTACTAACGACTGTTTGCCACGATTGAGTTATTTTACTACTAAGTTTACATTAAATACTTATAACATACCTTTTCCCCTTCAGTAGAACTCAATTTTTTGCTCAGGTCTTGCATTTTATTATTCAAATCAGAAATGACATCATTTGTCTGGAAAGCAAAAAGTATATAAAATTTTGTGTCTAAAAGTACATATAAATGTTCATATGATGAAATCATAATCTTTCAGTCAATTTAATTGAAGTCTGGAGCTGGCATGTCAGTTAACTGCTAGTAGTCTGTTGTTATTGATGTATTATTGTCATTTTGTTTATTTTCTTTGGTTACATCTTCTGACATCAGACTCGGACTTTTCTTGAACTGAATTTTAATGTGCGTATTGTTATGCGTTTACTTTTCTACATTGGCTAGAGGTATAGGGGGAGGGTTGAGATCTCACAAACATGTTTAACCCCGCTGCATTTTTGCGTCTGTCCCAAGTCGGGAGCCTCTGGCCTTTGTTAGTCTTGTATTATTTTAATTTTAGTTTCTTGTGTACAATTTGGAAATTAGTATGGCGTTTATAATCACTGAACTAGTATATATTTGTTTAGGGGCCAGCTGAAGGACGCCTCCGGGTGCGGGAATTTCTCGCTACATTGAAGACCTGTTGGTGACCTTCTGCTGTTGTTTTTTTCTATGGTCGGGTTGTTGTCTCTTTGGCACATTCCCCATTTCCATTCTCAATTTTATATAAAATATACATAACACAATAATCTATCTCCGCCTCTGACAGCAATATTACAAATCAAGTTAACAATGAAACTGAAGTCAAATGTTTAATGAAATCATTATCAACTAACTTGTTGTAGCAGCAAAACAGGTCATAGGTTTACATACATCAAATCAATACTTTAAAATATTAGAGGACAGTTGAGCCCATACAAACATGGTCAACCTCGCCACATTCATCAATGTTCCTGTCCAAAGTTAGGAGCACATAGTTCAGTGGGTGTCATTGGTTAATGTCTCATATTTGTTTTTTTTGTAAAAATATTTTTTATTAATTAGGTGTTATCTCAATTGAATTAATTAATATTTTCATGTCAGGATCTTTAATAGCCACCAAAACAGTATGTTTTTTTCTCATTGCTGAAGCCCATATGGTGGTCTATAATTTCTTACATCCACTTAATTTGAACTTTGTGGATAGTTGTCTCATTGGCAATTATATCTCATGGATGAAGTTACTAAAAGCAAGCTCAATGTTCTTCATAAATATCCTGCCTTCTTATACAAATTACTTCCAAGAAGATTCAATTAACTTAATGAAAAGACAGAAAATCATCGATCTATTGTTGTTCATTATGTCACAAAAAGAAGATGATGCCATTGGTAATTACTTTACTTTATTTCTAACAAATTGATTAATATAAATTTACCTCCATTTTTGATCTGCTTTCACTTTGTTCCACTAAAATTCTCATTTCACCAATTTCTTTCTCCTTTTCAGCAACAATTTTTTGGTTTTCCTGTTGATATTTTTCTAATGTTGACATCATTTCAGCAATCTGGTGCTCACATTTTTGTACCATCTCTTCTTTGTCTTTGGAAGCTTTGTCCGACAGTTTTTTCATTTGTTTCTCCTTCAATCAAAATAAAGATAAGACAACATGGGCAAAGGTCACACTTTGCAATTTTTAAATTGATTTACCCAAAAATTTGTATCTAGGCTGATTGAATATTAAACTCTACTACAAGCAAGAAAAGGGAGAAATATTTCATAGAATTGATGCATAATTGTTAAGGGCTGGAGACTAAAAATCAAGATATAATCTTTGATGGGCACAGTAATTGGATTTTTCCAACGAGGGTAAAAGGTCTCACTCCTATTGAAAATCTTAATAAAACTATCCAATCATTTATCTCTCACTTGCCCTGTGTCAAGGACACCA
This sequence comes from Mytilus galloprovincialis, assembly GCA_037788925.1. NCBI lineage: Eukaryota > Metazoa > Mollusca > Bivalvia > Mytilida > Mytilidae > Mytilus > Mytilus galloprovincialis. The sequence goes on along the minus strand of CM075340.1, from coordinate 60,438,895 downwards.
AAATCATAGTAAATAATAGTAAAATGTCATCAGAAACATTTGAATAACAAAAATGTCAGATAATTCATAGAATTCATGAGTTTGAGAGATTTTCAGAGGGAAGAGCAGAACTTGATTGTAAACGGTATCTAATGCAATTAGCTCAAAGTGGTATTGGTGATGATTTCATGATCAGTCATGTTGAAAGTAAACTTTCAAGGGAAAATAATGATGAACCACAACTGGAAGATGTAAATAATGCCAGTGATGTCCCCAGCAATGATGTATGGCACCAACAATTTGATAAATATGAAATAGGTCACCACCACCTATTCCAACCTAGAAGTAATACTGGCCCACAAAATATATAAAGATACTATTGACTTTTTTTAACTGTTCCCATCTGACAACCTTGTTTAAATATAATTGAGAAAACTGATGAAGATGCAAAAAGATATTAACCCTGACCAAATCAGCTTGGTCTTGTTACTACATTGCTGAGATGAAGGCTTTTCTTGGGATGACTTTTCTCATTGGTATTGATGTCAAGTCAGACATAAATCAAATTGGTTAAGGCATTGCTAAGAAACCAAGTTTTTTGCTACAGATATATGCAGATAATGAGGTATCTACACTTCACTGATCCTAACCAGCAAGTTCTGCAAAGAGGGGAAGCTAATTATGATGGTACTTACAAAGTATGATATATTATAAAAATCCTTAACAAGAAATGAAATCCAACAGGTGACAATTGATGAGTGCATATCATATAAAGAAGGGTTGCATTCAAGCAATACATGCCTGCTAAACCAACAAAATTGGCATCAAACTTTGGGCATTGGCAGAGTCTGACACTGGATACATGTCATATTGTGAGATCTACCAGGGCAAGACAGATCAAACACAGGAGTGTAGGATTGGCCAGCACTGTTTTCTCTTGTCTTGAAAGAGCAACTTTACCCTGACAAGGTTGCACCATTTTGTTTCAAAATTTTAATACTTGAGGTTGCAGAAGTGTCTACAACAACAGCAGAGAATTGACAAAGGATTAAATGCCAAAAAACTTGTTTATGTAACAATGCCAAAAAACCTGTTTATGTAACACAGAGAGGAGATAGTCAGTTTAGGCAAAATGGGGCAATTGCTGCTACAGTATGGAAAGACAAGAGCATCTTAAATTGTGTCTGTGATCTCTACCATACATGACAACAGCTTGACAGAAGTAAGTAGAATTGTCCAAAATAAAGGACAATTCCAAAGGCAAGAACTCCAATGCTCAAAGATGGTTGCAGATTACACAACCTACATCGGTGGTGTTGACTGTTGGGATCAGTATATTCAATACTATTTCTTAGGAAACAAGACACTGAAATGGACAAAGCAAGTTTAACGCCTACCATCTCAACCAAATCACCAACAAGCTACATCAATGACCTTCTTGGATTTTTCAAATTCTGTTGCTACTAAGCTTACCGCAGGATATACAACAAGGGAGAATTGCAGGGGAAGGCCATCAAACCTACCAACAGAAATCAGATTGACACACAAGTATTTACCAGCAGACAGCAGGGAAACAAGACATGATGTCACATATGCTGGCTGTTCAACAATGTAAACAAATATTACTAGATTAAGGAATTAGGGATTATTTTGAGTTTTGAATACTTCATGAAACAAGTCTGAGGGCTCAGAAACAGGACTGACCATTTCTATTTTTAGTCAATAAAAAACATAGTGTCAGACTTAAAAAATATTGCAAACATCTGGCATAACAATTTTGATATTCATGAAATGGATTTAACTCATTTATTCAAACCTAAAGGTTTTGATGGAAGGGCAACAGGCCTAGCTACCAGTTTAGCTGCTGATAAGGGTACAATAGATTCTACTAGGTTTTCTTGAATGTAATAATTTTTGAACACATAATGAATGAAACTGCAAGCAAACAAATTGCCGAAAACCCAGACATTAATAAATCTCCTTGGTCAAAACCAAGTCTGCCAGAAATAAAAGCTTTTATTGGCCTTTGCTTTGTAATAGTAATTGATGTAAGCCAGAAATCAAACTTCACTGGTCAATGATTCCTGTATAGAATCTACAATATTCTGTAAAACAATGTCCAGAAATAGGTTTATACAAATCATGAGGTATCTTCATATCAGTGACAACCAAAACTCTCAACAAACAGGTCATCTGCCATATGATGTACTATATGAAATAAGAAACATCTTGAATATGTTTAATATGTTTAGTATGTTAATGTAAAGAGAATGCGTACCATGTTTCAATACCGTAGTCTGATTAGATGAATGTATGATCGGCTTCAAAGGAAGGGTTAAATTTCAACAGTATATGCCAGTAAGATTATATATGATATAAAACCCTGTCTTATAAGTCTTATAATTGATACACTAATTAAAGGTACAAGCTAGCTAGTGCATTTGATTTCACGTGATTTAAATATTTTATGACATCAAAAGCATGTATATTTCAAAAATAGCATGAAAATTGTGGTGAAAATTTACTTAAAATAATGCTGGATATCTATTGTATACCAATAAAATTGATTCATTATTCCTCCACCTAATTATCAACTGATTGAAGCATTAATAAACAAACACTTAATTACCTCTTTTCTAGCTTCATCTGCAGCTTTCTTTTCTTCATTTGCATGACATCTCAATTCATTATTTTGTGTTTCTAAATCTTGTTTTTCTTGGTTGATATTTCTTAGTTCTTCATTTAATTCCTCAATTTGTTTCTCTTTGTTTTCTGTTTCTTTAGTCTGTGAGGTTACCTTGGACTTTAATGCACGCATCTGAAATCAATCACAATAACTTTAGAAGGCTGTATAAGTCAAATATATGGATTTGTAGAAGAACATTATCAACCCTTTCAAGGCTACACAAAACAAGAATGTGTCCAAAGTACACGGATGCCCCACTCGCACTATCCTTTTCCATGTTCCATGGACCGTGAAATTGGGTAATTATCTAATTTGGCATTAAAATTAGAAAGATCATATCATAAGCAACAAGTGTACTAAGTTTCAAGTTGATTGGACTTTAGCTTCATCAAAAACTACCTTGACCAAAAACTTTAACCTGAAACTCCCACTTTCATTTTCTATGTTCAGTGGACCCGTGAAATTGGGGTCAAAAGTCTAATTTGGCTTAAAAATTAGAAAGATCATCTCATAAGCAACAAGTGTACTAAGTTTCAAGTTGATTGGACTTCAGCTTCATCAAAAACTACCTTGACCAAAAACTTTAACCTGGACGGACGAACGGAGCCACAGACCAGAAAACATAATGCCCCTCTACTATCGTAGGTGGGGCATAAAAATAGAAAAATGGCTGCTGCTGCTGCATTTTTTTGTGTTCATTGATAAGAATAGTATATTTCTTTTCAGACTGCTGTATCTTTTTTATTATAAGAGATACAGACAAAGTTAGTGCATGAAAAATGCTCAGGAGAGCATGAACTATAAATTTAAGCAATTATTTCAGTAAATTTTTTATCAGGTTACCTGCATTTTCAGGTAATTAACAGGTAAAAGGTGTAAATTACTACATTTGTGTTGAATTTTAAATAAATACTACTTTTAATTTTCATTTACTTTGTTGTTTAATCTGTCATATAATAAAGAAAACCCTAGTTACTAGATTCTGAAGCCTATTGCACCATACACAACGTATAATGTAAATGTGGCACAAATAAGTGGCTCTTTCCTCAAAATTTTCAGTCAATCTCTGTTTCCCCCCCTTTTTCTACGACTCGTAATGATCAATCAAATCATATTTCCCAAATGAATTAAATGAAATAAACACATTGAGATAACAGGAAACCTTTTAACTAATCCTCGTTGTCATTTTCAGCATAGAAATGCTGCAATATTTACATATTTACAGCTTCGTTTCCAATTTCCACCATTTGCATTTGTCAAAATATTTGTTTTTATTTTGCTTCTACTGCATGCTTTTACTTTAAAAATTGCCAGGATTTCAAGTGCAAATGCGACCTTGTATATCCTCGATTTATATAAGGAAAAATTAGAGAGGACCCGAATGAAAACCGAATGGTTTAAGAATCCTGATGAAAAATCCATTGTCATTATGGCATATGCCGTGAATAGCAGTGGCGGACAGCGTACTTCATCGCGGCATATGACGCGTACAGTGTTGAAAGGGTTAAGTTGCAGGTATTTTCTTTATTAACAGTTTTGGTGATTTTGCTTAATCCAGTTTATAATTATGATGTTAACTGATTAATATTTATTTCCCTCAACGTCAATGTCAACCTTTGACATTGAAGCTGAGGGGAAAAAAATATCAAGAAAAAACTGTTTCCATCCAGATAAATGTATGATAAGGTCATTTATTTTGTATTTTGAATTTGAAAATTGAAATCAAAATAGTATTGCTAATCTATGAGAAAAAAAACCAGCATTCAGGAATGAGTCTGTCAGACATCAGAATCTGCATTTTTGAATTGTTAAACAATTTAGCAACTAGGGCTTCAAAATCCAACAACTAGTACAAAACTGCAAAATCTGCCAAAAGAGAGCATTTTAATACCATGCATTATCTACTTGATACATATTTTTCTCAAATGATGCACATGTCTTTTTATAAATGCTTTGTGTAAATGTCATCTCTAACTGGAAAGATACCTACCTCCTTTTCAAGTTCCTTTACTTGTTTCGTCTTTGTTGAGACATTCTCTTTAAGATTTTTTATTTTGGTATCTAAGGCATTGGTTTCTTTTGCTTTATGTTCCAATTCATCATTTAACACTTTATCCTGTTGTTATAAAAAAAAAAGTAGAAAATATTTATATGTTAAATAATACAAAAAAAACATTGCTTTTCTATATTTTTGTAAAATGGAAATACATGTAAAAATAAATGTTTATGTTTATTTTTTGGAGGAATAGCTAAAACTAACTTGCTTTTGAAGTATCGATATGTCATTCCAAAGTTGGAAAGGAAGGAAGGAAAGTTTAATTATTGAATGTGAGTCATGGGTCTTTTTCAGTATGCGTCTATTACCAATATGCAAAATTATCTAAAAAATAGTTTTTGGATGCAAGGTTTCCAAAACAGTCAATATTCCAGACAATTGTATAATGTCCGGTAAAAGTCTGGCTGGGCAAAGCATGAAACAGTCATCTAATTTTTTGTTATCAAGGCTTTCTTAGACTTAGGAGACGGTCATTTTAACATAATTCGCGATCTTTTTGACACAACCTTTTGCATTTAACACCACACATTTCCGGTCATAAAAATGACATGATGATTAATTACTATCAAAACAACCTTCCTAATTTTAATCAAGGCTAAATGGTTGTTGGAAAGCTGAAATCTACCTGTTCAAGTGACAGGTAAACTATTTTCAGTACCGGACATCGTATAAATTGATCTGTCTATTCACATTTATTTTCTTACATTTCAGCATTTTGTATCAAATTGATTTAGTCCAAAAGATTAAAATTATAAGAAATACATTGATAAACATGATTTGATGAAAAATTTAAGAAGGTTTTAAATGAAAAATCATCAGAACTACGTTATATGAACTAAAACATGTGTGCTGCATGTGGGAAATTTGGTTTATGCATCCTACATTTCTTCAAAAATGCAAAAAATTATCATTGATACCTGTATCTAACATTCATTTGAAGTATTTTGTTGAAGAAATAAAGTGGAAAGAGCTTCTTCACTCATTTGTGCTATGTAAAACGTACACAGATTTTACGTATCCGTTTCTGGTCCATGTTTTACCAATGTCAAGTCAACATCCGGTTTAGGAAAATGTGATTTTAAAAACGAAAGTTTTTGACGTCATTTTACACAAATGCACACTTCGAATGACGCACTGCCAATTAATTAACAGTGTAATGTCAGATCATCAAATTCATACCAACGTAAAGTTTAATATCATTTTTTTTTTAATCTAATGTCAATCATTGGGATGGCCATCTGAATACCTTAATTGCCTTTTAGGACTTAGTCTTCAGGGATAAAATCTGGACCAGATATAAAATGTCCGGCTGGCTCAAATATTTTTTGGAAGCCCTGGTTGAATGTAGAGTTATTTTGAAAGTTGAAAATGATACAGAAATATGAAATATGATGCATTTGTCTGTAAAAGAAATAATGTATAAGTAAACATCTTTATATTAGACTTCATTCTCTTTGCCTTTGGTATTAAACAATTATATTAATCCTGCTTTAAATTACTTAATTCTCACATGATTACAGACACACTTGATTTTATTATATGTACTACCTGCTCTTCTCTATTCTCATTTAAATTTTCAATTTCTGATATCTTTATTTCTAAACTGGATTTCAGATCCTGAATCTCAAATCTATAAATGAAAGAATATATATCATTTAACTTTCTATTCCCAAATATTACAAAATCTTCCACACAGAGCAATGTGTGGCAAGACTGCATACTTGATTATTACATTTCAATTTTAATTTAGAAAAAATGAGGTTTACCAGGTTAATATGTCAATAATTTGGGTAAATTATTCAGAAAAAAAAAGAAAAAAATTCTATAGCATATTACAATATGTGTTCACTTCATTTTTGCTTGAAGATTACAACCACAATGGAAATGGGTTTGATATTTCTGTTTATATTTAACCTAAACATAATTTGAAGCTACTTCACGAAATGCATTATTTATATTTCAGGAGTAAACCTTTGGTCAAGTAGGTTAATTTTTTATTAGTAAATTTAACTGGATCATTGGTTTACACAATTACAGATGATAACCAATCCATTCGACTCTACTATATAGCTAATTTCAAAACTTATTCATAAAACTCTTGGTTGATTAACTTTGATTTCATATAGGCCTTTTTTTGAAATTTGTATTTGCCTTCTGACCGTTCTTTCAAACAAACCTTAGCTGTTCTTCTGAATTGGTACATTCCTCAAGTTTTGTTTCTAGCTTTTTCACCAATTTGGAGGATTTCTGAAAGAATTGGAAAAAAAAGTGTCCATTAGAAGGAAGATAAAATATGATAACCCTACATTATGGTAAGGTAGTGTATCAAATTTCATTTCATTCTAAAGTATGTTATAAAACTTGTGCTTTAAACATATATATGCACAAAGAATGATAAATTCCCTTGTGTAAGTTAGACAGTTATGCTTTGTGTATACTTCAAAATGTAATGTAATTATTTTGTTTATGATTGGAGAAATCCAATAGCAATGAATCAAAGGCTTGTCTCAACTGCTAGAGCAGCTTTAAGAATTTTGTTATCAACTGAACACTTTAATTCATAATGAAAGCAGTAATTAGGTAACAGTTTTAATGCAAAAGTGAGAGAAACATAATAAAAGTTATGTCACAGACTCACACAAACAATTTCATTGATATAAAACTACCTATATTCTGACAAAATGCTTCAACATTTTTGATAAATAATAACCTCAAGATCCTTATGCTTTGAATTAAGCTCTGTGTCCTTATCCAATAATTCTTGTTGTAAACTCTGAAGTTCATCACCAAGGTTTCTTTTCTGTATGAACATATCTTCCAATTTTTCTCTATTTAAAAGAAAAAATACATAAATTCAATTTATGGAACAACAAAAACACAATTATAACCATTACCAAAAGTCTGTTATGCCAAGGAGAGAGTTATGAAAGACAATTCCTAAATTTAGTAGATCAATAAACACTACTATCTTAATAATGTTCATATTCAAACTTTGTCTCAGACTTTTGGTTCTTAGCATTATGTATGAGTAACATAAAATTCAAAGTCAGAGGTATTTAGTCATGAGGAACATAATTTTGATGCATCTGGCAATAAAACATACTGTGGTTCATCATTATTTGTTGAATACCAATTTTTGTGAATTATTGGTATAGTTGAACCACAAATTAAAATGTTCAAGGAATTATAAACGTTCAATAAGCTAGTATACAGAATTTGGCAAAACCACAAAAATCAATATCCATAAAAATGAAAGTTTTCCTCAATTCACAAAAGTTGGAACCCATGAAAATAAATGAATCAACAGTAACATTATATTGCTTTCATACCTTTCTTCCTGCAGCAATTGTGACATTCTTGCTACTTCATCATTCAAACATGAGGATCCAGTTCTCTGCTCTGCAATATCTGATTGAAGCCTTTGCAAAATTTCCTACACACACAAATATAAGTATTATACATTACAGAATCCAACACAAATCTGTTTAATATATTTTAGGGAAATAGCAAGTTCTTTTTTACTCATTACAGAACTTATTTTAAAAACTCATAGTTTATGCTGTCACCTTAATCATGGTCTTCAAAAGATCCCCTTTGCGTACAAAATTCAGCAATATTCATGTTTATTAAGTGCAATGATATGAATGGTATTAAGTAATGCCACCAAATTTCAAACTTGATCTGTGTTTTGTAGTAATAAGCATTGTGTATACATTTTAAATCATTTGGTTGAGGCAAAATTAAGTTAGAGAACGGAGATGAAAAAATTAAGCAATTTTTATGTTGATAAAAGGACATAACTCATGAACAGTAAAAGTGACGCCACCCAATTTCCAAATTTGATCTGTGTTTTGTCATAATAACCATAGTGTATAAGATCTATTTGGTAGAGGCAACCTAAAGTTAGAGAATGGAAACCAATCTGGGGACATACTGACAGACGGATAGACAAGGGTTACACTTAATGACCCCTTAGCTACAACAGAGCTTTAAACAAGAATGTGTCCACAGTACACGGATGCCCCACTCGCACTATCATTTTCTATGTTTAAAGGACTGTGAAATTGGAATAAATTCTCTAATTTGGCATTAAAATTAGAATGATCTTATCAAAGGGAACATGTATACTAAGTTTCAAGTTGATTGGACTTCTACTTTATCAAAAACTACCTTGACCAAAAACTTTAACCTGAAATTTGCACTATCATTTTCTATGTTCAGTGAACCGTAAAATTGGGGTCAAAACTCTAATTTGGCATTTAAATTAGAAAGATCATATCATAGGGCACATGTATACTAAGTTTCAAGTTGATTGGACTTCAACTTCATCAAAAACTACCTTGACCAAAAACTTTAACCTGAAGCCAAAAACTTTAACCTGAAATTTGCACTATCATTTTCTATGTTCAGTGAACCGTAAAATTGGGGTCAAAACTCTAATTTGGCATTTAAATTAGAAAGATCATATCATAGGGCACATGTATACTAAGTTTCAAGTTGATTGGACTTCAACTTCATCAAAAACTACCTTGACCAAAAACTTTAACATGAAGCCAAAAACTTTAACCTGAAATTTGCACTATCATTTTCTATGTTCAGTGAACCGTAAAATTGGGGTCAAAACTCTAATTTGGCATTTAAATTAGAAAGATCATATCATAGGGCACATGTATACTAAGTTTCAAGTTGATTGGACTTCAACTTCATCAAAAACTACCTTGACCAAAAACTTTAACCTGAAGCGGGACAGACGGACGGACGGACGGACGAACGGACGCACAGACCAGAAAACATAATGCCCCTCTACTATTGTAGGTGGGGCATAAAAATAGATTTCAACTGATGGCAAATTCTGGAATGGTCTTTGCATCTACTTTAAATGAAATAACGTTTTTACACTAAGTTTTTTAGTCAAAGACTTACATTTTTAGATGCCAGTTCTTGAACAAGATTTCCAATATCATCATTCATTTTCTTTTTCTCCATGTCAAGAATGTCAATTTGATTTCTAAGATCATCTGAAGTAGCCTGTTAAAATAATGTATTGGATTTACTTTCAAGAGTAGGAAAAGTACAACCTTGCATTTTAATACAAAAGAACAAAATAAAAGAACACAAAAATATAAAATCTTTCAAATGAGTAAGATATGGTATGTTAAGATAAGATTTTGACTGAGCAGTTGGAGATATGGGCTTGAAATTAATATTAAGACTGTTACTAGTACTCTTTCAGTTTTTAAATGCTGCAGATAGATATTAATGAACACATGATACTTCTTACTAGATGTTATCTGAGATGGCGTTGACAATTGATAAAAGCATAAAGGTAACATGGTTTGATTTAGATATTTATAGTGAAACAGCTATAAAGCTTAAATAAATTCACTTTACTATTTTGCATTACTATAAACTTCTCTAAAAGATCAAAGCTTTTGAAAAAGGGGAGGGAGAGAGGAAGCAGAAATTGTTTTCAATGTTAAAAAGTGATAAATAATAACCTAAGTTAATTCATTTAGAGAAGTTGACCAATGTATGAAAATAAAAAGATTATGTAAAAATGACTTTCTCTTGATATCTTGTAATTAATATTTATATATAAGATGAAACCTATCAATTTTGTCATCAAAGTAAACCTAATTTTGAAAGGCTTCTTGGAGCAAACATATGCCATTTTCCTGCCAACAACTTTTTGAGGATAGCCCAGCTTCTGAGAGTTTGTGAAATGATCTACTAAAAATCCTCATTAATATCATATTTTCTTAATCAGCCTATTATAGATCGACAAAACAATCTGTAATTATTAATGTTTATATCTTATCATCAAGTAATGTTTATTAAATTAATATTTTCCAATCACTGTAAATTTTCTTACAAATTCTAAATTTAATTTTTCTTTATGGTTATGTAGATTGCATTTGATTTCCTCAATTGTTAAGTTCATTTCACTCATGGTCTTTACATTCTCTTCTCGTTCAGTTTCAAGTTGATCCTGCAAAAACAAAAAATATATTCAGTAATAAACATGAACATGTGTTCAATTGACAAAATGCACTGCTCCTACTGTCACATTTTCATGTTCAATGAATAATGAGTTCCTGTTTAAACCCTAACTTGGCATACGATTGACTTCATAACAAACATGTGTTCCAAGTTTCCAGTTGATGTGTTCAAACTACTTACCGATACAGACAAGAAAACAACATACAATCAGAGTATTCAAACACGGTTAAAAAAATAGTACTTCATAACTTACTCCAGATAAAAGGACATATCAAATACCTTTTGTTGAATTACAGAATTTAGCTGACATTCCATTTCACTTTTCTCCATTATAACTAGATCTGAAATAAAAGATTACATAGACACTTAGGTTCCTTATAATTATAATAAGAAAGATCATAACATAGGGAACATGTGTACTAAGTTCCAAGTTGATCATACCTTGACCTAAAACTTTAACCTGAAGCAGAACAGGCTGATGAACAAACCGAAAAACAAAATGCCCCTAGTTGGAGCATAATAATCATCGTGCTAATAAGAATAATAAACACTGAAAGGTAAAGATTGACCTAATTTATTAGTGCGAAGTAAAATTAGATATTGCATTGTCAATAAAGTATTGGTTGTAGTAGATTCATCAAGAATTCTGGACAATGGGAGATAACTCCAATTTTTAAAGATCATCATTTATATTTTTAAAACAGATATTAGATTCCTGCACCTTGCAAAAGTTGTGTATTTTTCTTGACAAGTATAACATCATTTTGGGACTTGAATATCTGAGAATATATTACATTGGTAAATTTCTGGAAATGTTCATGGATAGGATGTATAGAATGTTATGAGCAATGCACTATAATTTGTGTATCAAAAAGGAAAGTAATAAGCCTTGGAAGATTATCAAGTCAGTAACATTGGCTTTTTGATTGAATTTCATGCAATCTTTACCCAAAAACAGGATATCAAATATAGTTATATATTGCTTATATTATCTCAGATATGACTTGACAACAAAAGCTTTACCATGATCACTGATCCATGACATGCAGTCAAGGTCAGATAAACTCTGATGGATATGTAGACCTTGTAATTATTATTTATACCAAATATAATTGTCCTTTCACACATCAGTGAAAAATCATGTGATAATTTTTTATTTATTTTTCAAGATATGGCTGGACCTGGAAAATGTGGTTTAAGGACAATGAATAAAGCCAGAAAGAAACCTTAAAACATAAGGCATCTGTAAACAAGATATAAAGTTTCCAGGTATTCTACCTTTTAAGATAGACAAGACAAGACAAGACAAATACTTTATTAGAGTCTCACCTCAAAATTGACATACATTTATACATTTATAAAATTACAGTAATATTTAAAACAACATGAGCCACTCTAAAAAGAGTTATGAGAGACTATAAAATTTCTACAAAACACATTATAATTATCTACAATTATATAAAATACCTTTTCTTTTTAATAATACATCATAGCAGATTTTGGCTAAAAAGTAACACACATTTTCATCAGTGAATAAAAATTTGAATTTATCATCATCAGACAAATTAACAAAATCACAATTAAAAGAGCTAGCATGTCTAAATAAAATAGCTCTTAAATCTGCATATACTGGGCAGTTAATTAAGACATGTTTCTCATCTTCAATAATGTTATTTTTCTTACATTGCTCATTAAAACATAATCTATTGTCAACCATAATGCCTTCATATCGGCCAGTTTCTATTCTCAGAGGTGCAACACCACATCTAAATTTAGCATATGCACTCTTATATTTTCCAGGCATATTAATACATAAATATTTTTCTTTATTAAAACATTGCTTAAACATTCTATACGTTCGCAATTTACTTCTTTCATTGTACATTAAGTCAGAGTACCACTTCTCTTTATATCTACAAAAATTTTCCTTTTCAATTTGTTTAATTGTATTTTTATCAATAGAAAAATCAGTATTACATAAAAACTCCATATCCATTTCTTTAAATTTCACATTGACTCTATAATTCCAATTTCTAAATTTACTATTACAGCATTTATTGCCCCATAAGAAAACCTTTTTATTAACTCTACAATGAGACATTTTAGTAAGTCTCGACCATAATCTAAAAATACATGTCCACTGAGATATAATACTGGGCATCCAACCCATATCTCCATATAAGGCTAAGTTAGGGGTGTATTTACCCACACCCATAAAAAATCTCATTGCTCTATTTTTTACAGCATTAATACAAGAAAAATCCTGGTGACCCCAAATTGAGGCACCGTATTCAATGACAGACATGACAAGTGTATCAAAAAGTTTTGTAAATGTATCAAATTGAAAACCGCCATTAGCTTTACATTTAGCTATTAATAAACCTAAAGACCTACTTGCAGATTTAGCTACTGCCTTAGCCATACAATTGTAGTCTAAAAATTCTGACAACAGTAAACCTAGATAAGTATAACTAGGAACAATTTCCATATCATTATTATTAAGTACAAAAGTAAAATTTGTCTTTGGTGTAGACTTAGTTCTGAAATGTACAATTTTTGATTTCTCTAGATTTACAACTAAATCATTTTTACAACACCATATATTTAAAGTATCCAACATTTTTTGTAGATCTTTCTCATTTTCTGTTATAAATACAAGATCATCTGCATAAAGTAGTACACAAATTTTTTCATCATCAATTTTTACTCCAGTATCTAATTTTTTAACTTCATCTACAAGGTCGTTAATAAAAATGTTAAACAAAATTGGAGACAGAATACACCCTTGTTTCAAACCACATTTAACCTCAAACCAATCAGTAAAATTACCATTTACTTTTACACATGAATATACATTTCTATAAAGTGAAAAAATAGCATTTAACATTTTACTACTTATACCTAAATTTTCCAATTTACCAAAAAGCAAATCCCTGTTTATCCAGTCGTAAGCTTTTTTAAAGTCTATAAATGCTACAAATGTTGATAATTTACGCAATTTACGTGTTTCTATGACAGTAGTCAAAGTAGAAATATGGTCTATAGTATTTCGTCCCTTTCTGAAACCATTTTGTTCATCATGAAGAAAATTAAGTTCATCAAGTTTAACGGTTAGACGAGAGTTTAATACACCACAGTAAAGTTTATAAGATACAGGAGCCAAAGTTATTCCACGGTATGCCATAGGGTCTCTTGGATCTGCAGTAGAGCTCTTTGGAATCGGAGTAATGATACCTTTCGACCATAAAGCAGGTATCTTACCAGAGTCAAAGCAAATATTAAAAATTCGAGTTAAAGCTAACAATGCAGTTTGATTCTTATAAAGTTCAACCGTAATTTCATCACAGCCAGGCGATTTACCATTTTTTGAAGACAACAGTACATTATACACTTCTTCATATGATATAAAGCTATCAAGATAATCATCATACACATTTTCATTACTATGAATATATTCAACATTATTAAGATTATTTCTATTTAACATATTAGAAAATTCACATTTCCATTTATCTAATACTACATTTTTATCACATGATACTGACTCATCACTTAATTTCACTTCCATTGGGATAAAACTTCGGCGTTCACTACCAACTCCTATTTTACCAATTTTCCTCCAAAATTCCTTTGGATTATCACAAGACTTTATTAAATCTTCTTGTAAGGAATACCAATATTTTCGTTTAGAACTTTGAACGGCCTTATCGAATATCCTACGTTTATTCACAAATATATGTCGCAACTCCCGTTTATTACGCTTAATTTTACATTTAATCCACACTTTTTCGGCTTTACACACTTCATTCCACAATAAAGTAAGTTCCTCATTCCACCATTCTTTTTTACACCTTCTTCTTTTATTAATATTAAATCCATTTGATAGAACAATATTTTTAGCCGGTAATTTATTACACATTTCGGTTTTAACGATTTTCACAAAATTTTCATACATGTTATCAATATTACTTTGATCGGCAATTGAATTTTCTAAAAAACAAATAGCATTATCAATTTCAGCGATAGTAGATTCTTGACACAACCAATCTTCCGGTAAATTTCTTGTATCATATTTTTTCTTTGTCTCAGAAGTTCCTCTTGTCTGTGTATTTATACAGCAATTTGAGTCAAAATTCAAGGTAAAATCCCAAGTTAGTAATGAATGATCGGGCATAGCTTTCTTCAAGTCGTATTTTCCCAATGCATTAATTTGTTCAACTATTGAACTTGTTCTGATTACATTAAAATTGTTAAAATTATCCAAATGTTCATATGGCAAAACACAATAATCCACCACACTCATTCCTCTAGTGGATACAAATGTAAAATCATTATGTAAGGTTTTTCGGCCATTCAAAATACAGCAATTTACATCTGTTAAAAAGTCACAAAAAATATTTCCATATCCATTATGCTGAAAGTCTACCACATTTCTTTGTGGCAATTTATCTATTCCTTCAATAGAGTCCGGTAAATCTGAACAACGACTATTCCAATCACCACAAATATAAAATGGTTTTCCTTGTGGGATTGTGTATATGTTTGTCATTAAAATATCAAAAAATTCATGAATATTCACAGCCCTTGTGGAATTTTCCGGCGGTAAATATATAACACATACATAAAAGCAGTTATGTGCAAAGTTTTTATCTTCAAATTTTACCCAGATTATACCATCTGTGTTATCTTCTACGATATTAATATTAAATTCATCTCGCACATCATTACGAATTAAAATCCCAACACCACCAGATCCGGTTTTAGCTCTAATGTGAATTTCCTTTCGATTCAAACCAAACCATGTATATCCGTCTATATTTATACCAGTATTCCCTGTAAGATGGGTTTCTGCTAAACCCAGTATATGCAGATTATAGTACCTTACACATTCAGCTAAAAAGTTATATTTCTCACTATCTACATCCACCTTCCATCCATTGATATTCCAAAATCCGCATGAAACCTAGTAGTGAACACCACGTCTTTGATTATTTCCACCTCTAGTATTCCCACGACCACGATTGTTGTGTCTGTTATAATAGCCATGATTACCGCTCTGTGTATCAATATTGATTTGTGTATCGTCTGGGTCATCACGCCTATTATGTGTGTTCGTGTCACGTGTACTTTTAGCGTATTTAGGTCTAATCACCGAGCCTCTGATCTCAAGCTTGTCGTTTCCAATCGCTTTAACAATACTCCTCAAATTTGAATTCATAAGGCGCTGTGCTTTTGGAATAGCATTATCTATGTAAACATCTTTATAATTACGGGAGTCTTTAAGTTCACGTTTTTTTTCCATAACTTTTTGCTTGTCATCACTGTTTTGAAACTTAACGATTATTACTCTGTGTTTACCTGGAATTTTATTTATTTTTCGTTCTACAGCGGCAACCTGGATATTTTTTAAGCGTAATCCATCTTTGATTAGTCCTCCCACTTTACGAGATGTATTTTCCTTTTCTGTTTCAGGAAGATTTTTTATAACAACTGAGAGTTTGTCTTCAATTAACGCTTTACTCTGATTTTTATTTTGTTTTAAGACATCAGCATATGATTGTTCTAAGGAACTGACTTTTTCCGTCACTGTTTTTAGTTCTGTTTTAAATTGTTCCTTAACCTTTTTCATTTCTTCCGACACTTTCTGATCGATCATTTGAGCCACTTGTTTTGGAATGTTAGTTTCTATATCCCCCATCCGTTTAGTTATAATATCACAAAATTGGTTCATGCTACTAGCTAATCCAACCACTAAACTCTTTAACTCACATATATCATCGTTTTTCTCTTTATTTTGTGTATATTGATGATCATGGGATGAAATTGACAACCCGTCAATCAAGTTTATACTGTCATTGTGTACACTATTTGGTTTAAGTTTTTTGGTATTTTCCGAGCAGGAATCGGACTCAGAATCATAATCAAGAGATCTTTTTAGACGTTTGTTATTACTCACAGTTTTATCATTATGGACATCCGCCGTTGTTATGAACTGATTTACTACAGACGTCGCCATTACTGAATCCACATACGATCCTGCAGATTTTGAATTTAGCGGGTCGAATTCTAGTATGTCAAATCCTTGCATTCCTTGAATTTCACAGCAACAAAGTTCTATTTGACACTTATTTACACTTCAACTATAATTGTTTATGATATTCAACCCCAGAAATACTCATAAAATTCAGAATTCTCAGATTTTTTTTCACTTTGAAAAAAAAGATATTAAACATTATACAAATAGTTAATGCAGTCACAGGATTAGCTTCCCTATAATTTAAGGCCTCTGGGAAGATAATTAATTAAGTTATTGCAGTAACTGTGTACATAAGGACCTCTTAAAATAAAGAATATTAATAAGTTTCTCATTCTGCCATTATTGTTCTAGGCAAGACTAAATTTTATAGCTGGTAGTATATTCAACATACCTTTAGCACTTTTGATATCTTCAATTGAATTTAATGCTTTTTCTAACTGGTCTCTAAGGGAAACAACTCTGCAATGAAATTCATTTTCTAAATTACAAGTGCAATATGCAAGCAATTGCATTAGGAGAATTATTTGGCCTAATATTTAAAGCATTACAAAATCAAATATTTTTCCCCAAAATATCAAAATAAGTTAGTGAAAACTTTGAACTGTAATATATTCCAAATATTTTTATTATGAACAAGATTTTTAGGGATTGCATAGCAATTATGATTCAATTTTATGCTAAACAAGAATGTGTCTGTAGTACACGGATGCCCCATTCATATTATCATTCTCTATGTTCAGTGGACTGTGAAATCAGGGTCAAAACTCTAA
The DNA here is from genome assembly GCA_037788925.1 of Mytilus galloprovincialis. Taxonomy (NCBI): domain Eukaryota; kingdom Metazoa; phylum Mollusca; class Bivalvia; order Mytilida; family Mytilidae; genus Mytilus; species Mytilus galloprovincialis. The sequence goes on along the minus strand of CM075340.1, from coordinate 60,421,367 downwards.
TTTTGCATTAAAATTTGAAATTGAAAGATCATATCATAGGGAACATGTGTACTAAGTTTCCAGTTGATTGGACTTCAACTTCATCAAAAACTACTTTGACCATAAACTTTAACCTGAAGTGGGACAGACAGACGGACTGAAGCACAGACTGAAGAACATAATGCCACTAAGTGGGATATAAACTAATTAGTTAGAATATTACCAAAGCATTAACGGACATAGTATTTTCTGGAACAACTTAAGTTTTTTTAAGATTTGAAAATTAATTAATCGTATTCATTTCAAGAAAATGTTTTAAAGTGATCAATGAGTGCATTCCTGTATTTATTGTAAACTTAAGGCAAATATTCACAAATTACATCATTTCAGTAAAACACTTCATTTGTGAAGAATCTTCATTTTCTCTATATTTGGCTTCATTGTACATGCTGCACTGTTCATATTCAAAAATCTTTTTTGTTTACCTCTCTTTTTCTGTCTTTAACTCCATATTACATGCTTCTAATTCAGTTGTGAAGCACTCTATCTGTGTGTTCAAAGTATTTTCAGAATCTTTGTATTCCTTTTCCAAAAGTTCTTTTTCATTTTGTATTTTTTCCAGACTGTCAGTTAACTCTTTTATTTGAATTTCTAAAATACTGCAATGTTTCTAAAATAGAAAATGTAGTGACTAGTGAAACAGGTTAATTAAAGCACAACTAGAAGTGCTTTAAAATAATACTTGTTGCAATAATGCAGTTATGTAATAAAATGTCATCAAAATAAGTACGTGCAGTATCAAAAGGATTAACAATAGATTTCAAAACCACATGCAACATGTTTCATATAAGACAGTTATATTTTAAAATTGGAATTTGGCTGATCATATTATACATGTATGAATCAATCACTCAAAGAAGGGTATTTTCATATACCTTGTAAAGTTGTTAAAACATATATTTAGATGATACAGGGTATTTGGATTAATGTAACCATATATGCGATTGTATTTATTTACTAGCTTGTCTTTGCTTCTCTAAATTTTTGGTCAAATTACATGTTAAATGTGATCATTAAAAAAGTTCTTTTGTTTTTACTTTTTCTGCAAGTAATTTACACAGAGTGACACATTTCTAGTTTAAGAGTGTATGCCAAAAATTGACAATTCTGCCCCATCTTGGAATCTGGGGTGATCACATAAGACAAAATTGACTGCATAAAAATAGCAATTCTACATAAATATCAAACCTTGCTTCTTGTCAGTTCATCATCAGAATTACATAGTAGACTCTCTTTTTTATTAAAATCTTCTTGCAATGTTGTTAATTTGATCCTACAATTTTCTGCAATTTAAAAAGATAACATGAAAAAAAGCTTCTGATGCTCAATGTCAACAATCTTCTGTGATTTAAATGATTGACTCAAATTTGACATAAACAACTAAACATTTTTGATATTGAAACAACTTTTTTAACAAGCAAATACACAAATAATTATTGAAAAATTTGATATATATAATACAAGATTTAATTTTGATAATGTATTGTAATCTTTTCTATTTTGTTGTTTCAACATGAAACAAATTAGGTTTGCTCAAGTTTATTTCTTGAATTTGAACAAGGGGAACCAACACCTGAAGTGGTTATCGTGCGGTTGGGTAATAGTGGGTAGATACCGAAAGGTATTCACAGTTGTCTTTCACTATAAACACCCCACTGGCCATCCCGTACCAATTCAACTGGCTTCGCTCCGAGGGAGGTACTGCTTCCAATTTCGTTGGTAATAGGGTGAAGTGTATGATCGCCACAATTTTGGGAAATTGGTACGGGATGGCCAGTGTGGTGTTGTCCAATTTGGAAATGAACTGACATTTTATGATCTACTTTCATCATTTCTACAATATTACTACTAGAACCTCCATGAGAACAACTACACAGACGTATAAGAATAGCAGCTAACCACATCGTTTATTAACTTTATTGACTAACTTTCACTTTCTATTTATATCTATAACGTTGTCATAACAACCTCAATTGTTCGGCGAACCACACAACCACAAAATTTGTACATTACTGTTTGACTTCATGTGTAATATTGTCCTGAAGTTGCCACCCTTGTTGGCGAAACATGTCGACCAGAATAAACTCTTACCACACGGTAATTGATGGGTGTTGTTGTCTTTGTTATCGTTTTATTTTTATTTCTTGTAAGTAAGAAATACAAGCTTTCTTCTCATATTCAACAACTTCTTGTTCTTTTTGTTCATGAACTTATTTTTCTTTAAATCATCTTAAAATACAATAAAGTATGACAATTTTGTAATAAGTGTGTTGTATTTTTTATTGTAATTCTGTAAATAGCTGGATGTAAACCAAATTATAGATGGAATAAGGAAAAAAAATTTTTTTTTATTTCTTTTATCTCCAATATAATCATCTATTTTTTAAAATTATTTCATACTAACCTAAATGACACATAATTTCATGCATTTTTTCTTCATTTTTTCTGAGATCAGCTCTAACATCTCTGATTTCTATGTCTTTCTCTTCACACTGATTTTCTAAATGGTTTAACTAGAGAAGAAAAGACAATACTGAGTCATGGACAACATCAATGTGTATTATTGTAAGACTCAGATCAAAACAAGCTATACATAAAATTTGTAAAGACAAGTATTGTTGAGGGCTTTCTCAAAATGTTACATATTCATTGAAAAGTTTTGCGGTCAAGTTTAGAATTCAAGATTTTCCTTTAAATCCTTATTTAACAAGAGTGCACACACTGAAATGTCTCGCCTTTTTTACTAATCATTGATATTATGTTGATAGTCCTAAATATAAAGCTTTATTACAACGGTCACATAAACTTAACATTAACCAAGATAGCTAAACAAAGACCAATGAACCATGAAAATGAGGTCAAGGTCAGATGAACCATGCCAGGCAGAAATGTACAGCTAACAAAGCTTCCATACAACAAATATAGTTGACCTATTACTTATAGTTTAAGAAAAATAGACCAAAACACAAAAACTTAACACTGTGCAATGAATCGTGCAATTGAGGTCATGGTCAAATAAAACCTGCGGGACTGACATACAGTTCATAATATATTTCCATACACCAAATATAGTTGACCTTTGGCATATTATATTAGATAAAAAGACCAAAACTTAAAAACTTAACTTAGACCACTGAACCATGAAAATGAGGTCAAGGTCAGATGACATCTGCCCGCTAGACATGTACACCTTACAATCATTCCATACAACAAATATAGTAGACCTATTGCATAAAGTATGAGAAAAACAGACCAAAACACAAAAACATAACTATAACCACTGAACCATGAAAATGAGGTCAAGGTCAGATGACACCTGCCAGTTGGACATGTACACCTTCCAGTCCTTCCATACACCAAATATACTAGCCCTATTGCTTATAGTATCTGAGATATTAACTTGACCACCAAAACTTAACCTTGTTCACTGATCCATGAAATGAGGTCCAGGTCAAGTGAAAACTGTCTGACGGCATGAGGACCTTGCAAGGTACCCACATACCAAATATAGTTATCCTATTACTTATAATAAGAGAGAATTCAACATTACAAAAATTCTGAACTTTTTTTTCAAGTGGTCACTGAACCATGAAAATGAGGTCAAGGACATTGGACATGTGACTGACAGAAACTTCGTAACATGAGGCATCTATATACAAAGTATGAAGCATCCAGGTCTTTCACCTTCTAAAATATAAACCTTTTAAGAAGTTAGCTAACGCCGCCGCCGGATCACTATCCCTATGTCGAGCTTTCTGCAACAAAAGTTGCAGGCTCAACAAAAAGAGCATACAACAATATTCAATAATTCTCCCAAGATATGAAAAAACTTAAAAACAGCTGTCATCTAACTGAACCATATTTTGGTTTGTTGATTGTAGGTTGGAACCTTGCTGTTTCAAGCAGCAATACAAAGTTACAGTTGTTATACAAATAAGGAAATGAATGATGACAAGAAAGTGAAATTTATTTAGATGACAAGAATATATCTGAATTATTCTGATCAAATATATATTTAATTTTTACTAGAATTTCAATAATATAATCTAGCAATTGTATAAGAAATGAGCCTGGCAAATGTGTGCAACATCAATGCGATTAATCTTTAGAAAAGTCTTCGATTGATTCAATCATCAAGTGTTGTTTAACTCTGATGGGATGAGAAAAAAGAAAAGAGAAACATAGAGAAAAGAAATCTTTTTAAAGGCATGATATGTGGATTGTCAATATGGAGCAACCTTTTTTGCTTGCATTTTATTCATAAACAAATGTATTTTTGATATGGCTATTTTTCATAATAATGGATCTATATGGAATGTACTGTGGACTCATTTATTTTCGTTGTTATCAATTTTCTTGGATTGCTCAAAACTAACATATTCATGGATATTTGATTTCGTGGTTTTGCCAATCTCTGCATACAAAACCTATTGAAATTATGTTATTCTTTGAACATTGGAATTCGATATTCACCTGTGCCCACGAAACCCATAAAAAATTGGTATCCAATGAATAATACAGAATCCACAGTATGTGTTACCTTAAGCTCAGCTTTAGCTACATTTCCTTTCAATTCGTTTTCCATTGATACTTTTTCTTGTCTTTCAACATTTACTACAAAACATTATTATGCAAAATTATCTACACACATCCATTTAAATGGACTAGGGATGATAAGGACTATATTTGGACTCAAATTTTCAAGTCTTATAATTTTGTTAAGCCTACAAGGAAATTTGAAGAAGTGATCCTTAACAAGTTTTTTTTGGACACCAAAAACTTTGCAAAGAAGCTTCTCCATGATCAAAAGACAATTTGAAACTTTCTTATCTTCCCTTTTTTTTTCCCTTGGTGGCATTATTTGAAACTACTGATAGGACCTTTTTCATGATCAAGAGAGCTTCTAGAGAAGTTTTTACATTTTCCCCAAGTATAACACTGATAAAAGGACTTTGTGTTTTTAGTTATTATATAGACACAGGTTTTTTTTTTTTATGGTTATAAACAATTCTGTCAAGATTACTGAAGAAAGTTGTGTCTTCCTACAAGAAAATTGCATATTCATTTACCGACTATTTAGTCTATATGTATATATATAAATATAGGAAGATGTGGTACAGTGTTCATTGTATTGAAAAATTATGCATAAAAATCTAACTAGTAGTTTTTTTATCAAATATATAAAACTTACATAAATTTGTCAAATGATCACGGTTTTCATTTGCTGTTATTTCTAACTCTGAAAACTGTCTTGATAATCCCTGAAAAATCGGGAAAAAACTATGTTAAATTTTTACAGAAAAACCAGTTGACCAATAGTTTATGATACGTTGTGGGCAACAACCAACTGTGAAGTTAAAATTCAGTATAAACCTTTCCCCCAAAATATTTTTTTGTTTTTATGTTTTTTTTTAGTACTAACCTTCCACAAAAAACTAATCTTTTTATCTCAAATGACTATCACAGAAATAAAGTTATTATTGCTTCTGAAAAGATGTACAAAAGGATGTTTTAATTATAATTGGCTAACTGAAAGATGTTGAAAGGTTAGTAAAGCATTTATGAAATATAAAATATGATAGTCTGAAAACTAACTAGAGGCTCTAAAGAGCCTGTGTCGCTCACCTTGGTCTATGTGAATATTAAAGGAAGCAGATGGATTCATGACAAAATTGTGTTTTGGTGATGGTGATGTATTTGTACATCTTACTTTACTGAACATTCTTGCTGCTTAAAATTATCTCTATCTATAATGAACTTGGCCCATTAGTTTCAGTTGAAAATGTTAGTAAAAATTTACAAATTTTATGAAAATTGTTAAAAATTGACTATAAAGAACAATAACTCCTAAGGGGGTCAATTGACCATTTCGGTCATGTTGACTTATTTGTAAATCTTACTTTGGTGAACATTATTGCTGTTTACAGTTTATCTCTATCTATAATAATATTCAAGATAATAACCAACTAGAGGCTCTAAAGAGCCTGTGTCGCTCACCTTGGTCTATGTGAATATTAAACAATGGACACAGATGGATTCATGACAAAATTGTGTTTTGGTGATGGTGATGTGTTTGTAGATCTTACTTTACTAAACATTCTTGCTGCTTACAATTATCTCTATCTATAACAGTACTTTCTGTGGAAAATGTTATTGAAAATCTTCAAATTTTAAGAAAATTGTTAAAAATTGACTATGAAGGGCAATAACTCCTTAGGGGGTCAATTGACTATTTTGGTCATACTGACTTATTTTTAGTTCTTACTTTGCTGTACATTATTGTTGTTTACAGTTTATCTCTATCTATAATAATATTCAAGATAATAACAAAAAAACAGCAAAATTTCCTCAAAATTACCAATTCAGGGGCAGCAACCTAACAACCGATTATCCGATTCATCTGAAAATTCCAGGGCAGATAGATCGTGACCTGATCAACAATTTTACTTATGTCAGATTTGCTCTTAATGCTTTGGTTTTTGAGTTATAAGCCAAAAACTGCATTTTACCCCCATGTTCTATTTTTAGCCATGGTGGCCATCTTTGTTTGTTGGCCAAGTTACCGGACACATTTTTTTAACTAAATACCCCAATGATGATTATGGCTAAGTTTGGTTAAATTTGGCCCAGTAGTTTCAGAGGAGAAGATTTTTCTAAAAGATTACTAAGATTTATGAAAAATGGTTAAAAATTGACTATAAAGGGCAATAACTCCTAAAGTGGTCAACTGACCATTTTGGTCATGTTGACTTATTTGTAGATCTTACTTTGCTGAACATTATTGCTGTTTACAGTTTATCTCTATCTATAATAATATTCAAGATAATAACCAAAAACGGCAAAATTTCCTTAAAATTACCATTTCAGGGACAGCAACCCAACAACGAAATGTCCGATTCATCTGAAAATTCCAGGGCAGATACATCGTGACCTGATCAACAATTTTACTTCCTGTCAGATTTGCTCTAAATGCTTTGGTTTTTGAGTTATAAGCCAAAAACTGCATTTTAACCCTATGTTCTATTTTTAGCCATGGCGGCCATCTTGGTTGGTTGGCCGGGTCACCAGACACATTTTTTAAACTAGATACCCCAATGATGATTATGGCCAAGTTTGGTTAAATTTGGCACAGTAGTTTCAGAGGAGAAGATTTTTCTAAAAGATTACTAAGATTTACGAAAAATGGTTAAAAATTGACTATAAAGGGCAATAACTCCTAAAGTGGTCAACTGACCATTTTGATCATGTTGACTTATTTGTAGATCTTACTTTGCTGAACATTATTGCTGTTTACAGTTTATCTCTATCTATAATAATATTCAAGATAATAACCAAAAACAGCAAAATTTCCTTAAAATTACTAATTCAGGGGCAGCAACCCAACAACGGGTTATCCGATTCATCTGAAAATTTCAGGGCAGATAGATCTTCACCTGTTTAACAATTCTACCCCATGTCAGATTTGCTCTAAATGCTTTGGTTTTTGAGTTATGAGCCAAAAACTGCATTTTACCCCTATGTTCTATTTTTAGCCATGGCGGCCATCTTGGATGGTTGGCCGGGCCACCGGACACATTTTTTAAACTAGATACCCCAATGATGATTGTGGTCAAGTTTGGTTTAATTTGGCCCAGTAGTTTCAGAGGAGAAGATTTTTGTAAAAGTTAACGACGACGACGGACGACGGACGACGACGGACGACGACGGACGCCGGACGCCAAGTGATGAGAAAAGCTCACTTGGCCTTAAAATTACTAATTCAGGGCCAGCAACCCAACAACGGGTTGTCCGATTCATCTAAAAATTTCAGAGCAGAAAAAATGTTGACCTGATTAACAATTTTACCCCATGTCAGATTTGCTCTAAATGCTTTGGGTTTTGAGTTATAAGCTAAAAACTGCATTTTACACCATGTTCTATTTTTAGCCATGGCGGCCATCTTGGTTTGATGGCCGGGTCACCGGACACATTTTTCAAACTACTAACCCAAAAAATCATTGTGGCCAAGTTTGGATTAATTTGGCCCAGTAGTTTCAGAGGAGAAGATTTTTGTAAAATATTACTAAGATTTACGAAAAATGGTTAAAAATTGACTATAAAGGGCAATAACTCCTAAAGGGGTCAACTGACCATTTCAGTCATGTTGACTTATTTGTAAATCTTACTTTGCTGAACATTATTGCTGTTTATAGTTTATCTCTATCTATAATAATATTCAAGATAATAACCAAAAAGAGCAAAATTTCCTTAAAATTACTAATTCAGGGCCAGCAACCCAACAACGGGTTGTCCGATTCATCTAAAAATTTCAGAGCAGATAAATTTTGACCTGATAAACAATTTTTTCCCATGTCAGATTTGCTCTAAATGCTTTGGGTTTTGAGTTATAAGCCAAAAACTGCATTTTACACCATGTTCTATTTTTAGCCATGGCGGCCATCTTGGTTGGATGGCCGGGTCACCGGACACATTTTTCAAACTACTAACCCAAAAGATCATTGTGGCCAAGTTTGGATTAATTTGGCCCAGTAGTTTCAGAGGAGAAGATTTTTGTAAAATATTACTAAGATTTACGAAAAATGGTTAAAAATTGACTATTAAGGGCAATAACTCCTAAAGGGGTCAACTGACCATTTCAGTCATGTTGACTTATTTGTAAATCTTACTTTGCTGAACATTATTGCTGTTTATAGTTTATCTCTATCTATTATTATATTCAAGATAATAACCAAAAAGAGCAAAATTTCCTTAAAATTACTAATTCAGGGGCAGCAACCCAACAACGGGTTATCCGATTCATCTGAAAATTTCAGGGCAGATAGATCTTCACCTGTTTAACAATTCTACCCCTGTCAGATTTGCTCTAAATGCTTTGGTTTTTGAGTTATAAGCCAAAAACTGCATTTTACCCCTATGTTCTATTTTTAGCCATGGCGGCCATCTTGGATGGTTGGCCGGGTCACCGGACACATTATTTAAACTAGATACCCCAATGATGATTGTTGCCAAGTTTGGTTTAATTTGGCCCAGTAGTTTCAGAGGAGAAGATTTTTGTAAAAGTTAACGACGACGACGGACGACGGACGCCGGACGTCGGACGCCAAGTGATGAGAAAAGCTCATTTGGCCTTTTAGGCCAGGTGAGCTAAAAATTGCTTTATGTTTATATCAGATAATTAAGGGTTCATCATTACATACCTCAAACTGTTTTAAATGGTCTTTCTCCAAGCCTTTTAATACAGTTCTTTCTGTTTCACCTTTAAAAAAAATCCTCATACAAATATTGATTAGGGCTATTATAAGAAAAAATGTACAGGAAGGTTAAAAGGCTTTTATTTTAATACACACCACAATTTATTTTATAAATGTGAGCTGATCCAAATTTCACCACCCACATACATTTATTATTTCATGAAGTGCCATCCAACCTTCCTAGACAAATTTTGAAAAAGTTTTTAGAAAAACTGTTCAATAAGTGTTTATTTAGTTAGTAATATTTTGGAAATAACAGGAAATTCCAAGGATGACAAGCTTAAAGCGGTGGTATAAAAATACAAAAACTTGAAGAAATATCATAGTTATTATGATTACAAACTATCCAACACTCTTAAATCATTGACCATTTTACTACATCCTGTCAGCCTTAAAATTCTTACATTTTAATAATCTCTCTTCTGTCCTTGCACCATGTTCCTTTAGGAGATTACACATATCTCTTGTAGCATTTATCCTGAAAGAATTATGAAAAGACGTATGCAAATAAAAAATAACAATATGCTAAGAGGCAGACAACTGCTTGTTGAGTGTGCAGGTGTGTGTATGCAATTTGAGGTGGGATTGGGCATTAAATAATAATTAAGGCCCTTAAAATTCAGCATACAGGGGCTTCACTTAGGGTGCAATCAACAGTTTTTTTCTATGACGTCATATTTTGAGGGACCATGTATAAGTGACCCTTAGTGGTGGACTGATTAATAAAGATACCTGTATAAAACTAGATATCACTGGAATCAGAATGTTCTCTAGTTTATAATGGAATAAAAAAAAAGTGTACTTTTAATAGTATAAAAAAGTTTTATCCAGAGAAACTGGGAAAAACATTGCTTAATTTAAGCTTAACAAGAATGTGTCCACAGTACACGGATGCCCCACTCGCACTATCATTTTCTATGTTTAAAGGACTGTGAAATTGGAATAAATTCTCTAATTTGGCATTAAAATTAGAATGATCTTATCAAAGGGAACATGTATACTAAGTTTCAAGTTGATTGGACTTCTACTTTATCAAAAACTACCTTGACCAAAAACTTTAACCTGAAATTTGCACTATCATTTTCTATGTTCAGTGAACCGTAAAATTGGGGTCAAAACTCTAATTTGGCATTTAAATTAGAAAGATCATATCATAGGGCACATGTATACTAAGTTTCAAGTTGATTGGACTTCAACTTCATCAAAAACTACCTTGACCAAAAACTTTAACCTGAAGCCAAAAACTTTAACCTGAAATTTGCACTATCATTTTCTATGTTCAGTGAACCGTAAAATTGGGGTCAAAACTCTAATTTGGCATTTAAATTAGAAAGATCATATCATAGGGCACATGTATACTAAGTTTCAAGTTGATTGGACTTCAACTTCATCAAAAACTACCTTGACCAAAAACTTTAACATGAAGCCAAAAACTTTAACCTGAAATTTGCACTATCATTTTCTATGTTCAGTGAACCGTAAAATTGGGGTCAAAACTCTAATTTGGCATTTAAATTAGAAAGATCATATCATAGGGCACATGTATACTAAGTTTCAAGTTGATTGGACTTCAACTTCATCAAAAACTACCTTGACCAAAAACTTTAACCTGAAGCGGGACAGACGGACGGACGGACGGACGAACGGACGCACAGACCAGAAAACATAATGCCCCTCTACTATCGTAGGTGGGGCATAAAAAACCTGAAATCAGGTCATGTGCACACCCCTGAAGACATGATACCTGCACATTTTTCATAATCAAAGTTGTATGAATTTCATAGATTTTTACCTGGTGTTTCAAAAAATTCATGCTTCAGGCTACGTTCGCCTGCTCCGAAAAGAGCTACAGTGGCTGCAAATAAGTTTTGAATTTTCACTGCCAAAAAAACAGACTGTTTACAGTGTTGTCTCCCCTCAAAACATGAATATTTAATCTAATTTTTTAAATTATTTTAATCATTCAACCTGTTTTAATTGAAGTTAATTAACATATCTTTACAACCAAATACAAAAAACATGATACTTTTTCACCAATTATGTTGATAAAAAGGGACTTCCCTCCATGTCTATTTTTAGTTGGGGAATAACCCCTAGTTTTTTATACGAAACTGTTTATAGCACCCTTAGGTGTTAATGTCAACCTGTCACATCTAGTTATAGTCAATTGCTTCATCTATATTTCACAGCAGAGATATAAATGAAATTGGTTTACAACTACCAATTAAATCAACATTCAGCAAGTTACAATCAATCATTATAAATAAACTCATCATAGACAAGGATTGAAAGTTTGTATGCCAGACACGCCATATACAAGAGTCTTCAGTGACGCTCAAATCAAAAACTTGAAAAGGTTAAAAAAGGTTAAATAAAGTGAGAAGTTGATGAGAACTTAACCACTCCAAAACACAGTATATCAACTGCTTTGGTGAAAAAAATCTCACCAAGTTCATAAATTGTAGAATTTTTTTTTTCTTGGGCTTCCGTTTGATTCATGCTGTGTAGTTAACCCTTAGACTGCTACGCGCGACTATTGTCGTTCCGATAAGACAGTCCGCTACTGCTACTCGCGACTATAGTCGTTTTCCGTACTCGTTTGTTTACACAGTTACCATGGAATGGGCGGAGTCAATATTCATGAGATTGCGGCAGTTTCGACTTGTATGGATTCTGATTGGCTTAAAATCTGCGTTCTTTCGAGTGTCTCTTGACTTTTAATCAGGTATAAGCGATAAACCGAAAGTGAAAATTTTTGATGAAAAAAGTGACAAAATGGCGGACATTGTTTGGAGAAATGGCCAACACGTTAAGAAGTATTTCAATGATAACGATTTAACAGCGGCGGACGATTAAAAGGATTTGGACGAGAACCGAAGATATAATAGACAGATATGGAAGTATTCTATCAAAACTGCAAACAGAAGACTTTTAAAGCGAGAATTACGGGGATTCCCAGACATTGTTCAAAATGGATGACATGAAACAGGATTTGCGATGTTTATCATTTCGCCTTTCAAATGTGAATCAATATTGACTAACATCGATAGACCCGAACTTTAAGTTTGTCAAGATTATATATTGATGAAAGCTTTAAAAATGAACTTGTCGTGTAAATATATTTGTACATGGAAGTAAAAGTCGGCGCAGTGAAAGTTGGAGGAAAATACCGGAAAATATTTGCATAAAAAAGGCCGTTGGTCTGAGAAGAAACTTTTATTTTTTGATAATCACAATGGAACTTAGTTCTTAAAAGAGATTTTAAACTATATTGGTTCAATTCTGAAGTCATGGATACTTTTACATTGATGGATCGTTTAATAAAACATGAAAAAATAAGTTTACCTTTGTTTACCTATTTTCGCACCTGTACAGGTAAAACATGACCAGAGACTCACACAAAAATAAAATAAATTAAAAATACAGAATCTAACAATACTTTTTTATATAACTTTTATTGATGAATATTAAATATTTACAAAGATACAGCAATTGTAAGTGAACATGTTTATTTCATCAGTGATTAAAATTTTACTCAGCATTACACAAAAGTACAATAGAAATCAATGCAGCAGTCTAAGGGTTAATATAAAGTGAATATACATCCAGAAATGTACTGAACTAACAAGCTGGTCCAAAGAACAAGGTACAATAAGGCCTGTTTTTGGCCCCCTATTTTCTCATTTTCTAAATTTTGCTTTGGAAAGCTACTTATCACGTTTAAATATTCCCTTAGGTTTGAAGTTTGTTTGGATGAACTTCAAACCCATTAATTTCAGAAAATGGGTGATGTCAGGGGGTTAAAGGTGCATCAAAAACGCTAAAAGAAGGAAAAATAACGATTTTTGGCCATTTTTTTTTAATTTAATAGCATGCGCCTACGTGACCCAGAATAAATTATGGCAATTTAGACAGGAAAAACAGTTCTCATGACATTGGAATAAAAAAATTCCTGGGTCACGTTGGCGCAGGCACTAAAAAAATAACAATTTGTTGTAAAATCACCTGCAAAATGAATAATAATTACAATATTTGAAGAATAACAGAAAGTAAACCCCCCTCACCTCACCCAGTTGCGAAAATTAGTGGTTTGAAGTTCATCCAAACAAACTTCAAACATCAGGGAATGTTTTAACATAATAAGTAGCTTTCCAAAACAGAATTTGAAAAATAAGAAAATAGGGGGCCAAAAACAGACCTTATCGTACATCGTCCTTTGCTATTTGCTAGTATACAAGGAAACAGTCATCAATGTTTGTACTCACTTCAAAATGTTTCATGCTGTGCAGAGAAAAAGATAATTCCAATTTTCAAATCTTTCATTTATATGGCTAAGGACAAACCCCTTACAATCTCCTTCACTCAAGGCAAGCAAGCTATCACTAGACAACTAAGGTGGTTCAATACACTATGGTATTAGATGGGTCAGAACTATAAGAAATATCATAATAACCTTTGCATAATGTCTTCTCTACTTCCCATTTCTTCTTGCAATTTCAAACTTAAACTTTCATTCTGTAGCTGAAGACAAATGTAAGAAATGAAAATGGTAAATTACATCAACATGTGCAATTTACAATGAAAGATACATCCCATTTGTGTTTATAACAGCAAACATCTGTATTTTTATTACATTCTAGATACACAGTGATAGTACATTACAGAGTATTCTTGTTAAAACTAAATGTATGTGACTCTCAGGAATACTAAAGTTGATCTCTTCCCCTAATAATGTTCAGTAAATATTAATAGGATTTCCAATGAAAAATTAAGTCACCACTTGACAGCCTGAAACCAATGATGAAGGATATTTGTTATTCAAAATATTTGTTGACCTTGTATTTCTTATTATTCTTTTATATATAAGTCTTTGAATCCAGCTCAACAGTAAAGAACTGCTATTTTGCAATTTCAAAGTAAAAGCATTGCAATAGAATCGAAATCAAGCTGTTAAAGGCACCATCAGTTACACTACCAGCAAGGGTTAGCACCTTACACTGTATAAACACATGGCTATTCGTCAAAATAATCCTTTCCTTAGTTTCTTCTCAATCCAAGGGTGTAATTTAGTATATCTATATAGCTGCTCAGAAAGATGGTATACCTATGTATACTAGTATGAATGCTATATTTATAGGTTTGATATGTAGGTGCATGTATATGAGACAGTAAACTCATGAAATACTTGAAACCAATCAATTTCTAAATGAACAGTCATTTAATTGTTGCTGGAAAGTTTCTCTTCATATAAAGTATACCTGCAGTTCAAGAACTGATTTTCTAAGAGATTCTACTGTCTGTGTGGCTTCCTGGATCTTCTTGTCCTGAAATATTACAAGTGTTATTATAATCTTATGTCTATATCCATAGATAGATTTACTGTATATGGATTTTTCAACCCAAAGTGTTAAGTTTTCACTCATTTAAGCAGAAAACAAAATGAGCTTAAATACCACAAAAATCATGTAGATGTTGAAAACCTTTTTATGGAAAAGTTTCTTAGATGTACAGTTGGTAAGCACCTAACAGGAGGGATTGTCCTTGATTTTCAATCAATTTAATTGAGGTCTGGAGCTGCCACATCAGTAACTGCTAAGTAGTCCTTTGTTAATTTATGTAGCATTGTCATTTTGGTTAGTTTCTTATATCAGACTCAGACTTCTTTTGAACTGAGTTTTACTGTGCGCATTGCTGTGTGTTTCTTTAATCTACATTGGCTAGAGGTATGGGGGAGGGGGGAGTTCTCACAAAACATGATTATCCCCGCCACATTTTTGCCCCATGCCCCAAGTCAGGAGCCTCTGGCCATTGTTAGTCTTGTATGTTTTTTTTTTTAAATTTTAGTTCATTTATATGTTTTGGAGTTTTGTATAACATCCATTTTCACTGAACTAGTACCCATTTTTATTTTGGGGCCAGCAGTGAGCCCAACCTCTGGGTGCAGGATTTTCTAGCTGCGTTGAAAACCCATTGGTGGCTTTCAGGTACGGACAGATAAAAACACATCTGCTTCCATTTCTACATTTTAATCAGACAAAGATGACGTCGCAAACAAAAATACAAAATACTGGCAAGAGGGGAACAACTCTCTCTTACACACAGAAACATAATCTGACCATACACACTGACATATAACATTTGTCTGGTCTTTTGTCTAGTTGTTCTCTCTTTGATATATTACCGATTATCATTCTCAATTCTATATATCAATACATGTAAACTTTAACATAAACGGCAAAGGGCACAGCTTCAATTTGAAAACGACATTGTTAGTTCTTATAAACAAGTTTCTTTCTTGTTTGCTTTCTATGAATTTTAGAATCTATTGTACATGTACCTAATTTAATTAGTGTTAAAGAAGTTGAAATAAATGATTTTGCTCACTAATGATAACCCTTCTATACATATTTAATAAACATGATGATGAGCAATGCATGTGAAAATGCATAATACGGATTACCATTGATCACATGAAGCCAGATACTAGATATTCCAGGGTGCTTTGATCCCCAGTTCCTGAGAGAAATGTTTTAGATGAAAAGTTCATACATGGTCATATATGGGTATTATATGTAAGAATATTTATGTATTCCCTTAACAGCAATTTAATGAGCTATGAATTTGAAAACATCACAGTATATCATACTCACATACAGCATGAAACCTGAAACAAAAATCAGGACGTTATGATCAACTAATAGTAATAGGATGTTATTCTTAAATGTTTTTATGAATTATAAAATAAATACCTTTTGTCTGATTTCAATTTCAGTCTGCACTTTCCATTTGCGTATTCGATCAGCTTCTTGATGTAACTTTGCATGTAAGGATGAAAGCTTTTCAGTCCCAACAGTCTGGTCTTGTTTTGTAGACTCATTTTCTAAAATATACAAATGTCAAACCTAAATATCTATTAATTCAAAGCTCAATTTCACCAAAGGTTCATATCAATTAACTCCTAGCTACTGTATGTATCATATCATATATGATGGACATATTGAGTACAAGGTAAACTTTATCACTATCTGCACTCAAAAATCAAGTTAATGCATAAAGGCAATAGAAACTGTGAACAAAATTTATCTCAACAGCTACATTTTTCAAGTAAACAGCTGGAACTACTTTCAACTACAGTTATTGAGGGAAAACATTTTAAGTTAAAAACAGCTACCGGTAGTATGCATGGAGGGACAAATAAACAGGTTCATTTTTTTGGGGTAATTTTTCACCTGTATGAATGGGTAAAAATTCTGAGGGATTCAAACGGAATAAATAGAAAACAACTGTCAATTTCCTAACTTGGTACATCAGTTTTTCATGAAAATGATGGGTTAAACATGGTTTTATAGCTAGCTTAACTTCCCACTTGTTAGAGACATTGAAATGTATATAGTTTGGTTATACATGTATTGACAAAATTGGGATCTAGCAGCCAAAACTGTGTAAGTATACATCAAAGACATACAACACATCTGACTTAACAATCAAACAAACATAGGAGAAAATATACCAAAGACGCCAATAAAACGTTTTTGTGATTGATAGTAAATTTGACAGAAGCCAACATATAAGTTTTGTAGTCAATTGCAATAGAACATACAGTAAATAGTATACACTTTATCAATAGTGTACAAATCTTTACAATCAAATACAAGGGTAAACAAAATGAAAGCCACATTGTAAAGACCTCTTGGCCTACCTGCACCAGGAACACATATAAAGCCAAAACCCTGATAGGTTGATGCATAAATACCAAGTCTCGTCAAGATTCAAATGACCGAAAGGAACATAACATTTGTCATTTCAGGGCCTTTTTTAGCTGACTATGTGATATGGGGTTTGCTCATTGTTGAAGGCCGTACGGTGACAAAAAGTTCTTAATTTCTGTGTCATTTGGTCTCTTGTGGAGAGTTGTCTCATTGACACTCATACCACGTCTTCTTTTTAATAAATAATAGCACAAAGAAAAATACAAAAGCAAATGATATATAATTTGTGAAAATTAGTTAAAAGAATATTGGTTTACTGTGCTTATTCAGTGAGTTTTTAGGTATCACAATAGCAATGGCTAAAATATTGGATCCAATTGCCGTTTGAGTTCTTCAGTTACAATATATAAAGGCACTTAAAAAAACCTCTGTCTTGTAAGCTACCTTTCTGTCTATTTATATGGAATGTTGTCTGGTTAGTTTTCTGTCTGACAGCCGACTGCAAAATAGAAACATACATGTATATTACTTAAAACTAGAGGCTCTAAAGAGCCTGTGTCGCTCACCTTGGTCTATGTGAATATTAAAGGAAGCAGATGGATTCATGACAAAATTGTGTTTTGGTGATGGTGATGTGTTTGTACATCTTACCTTACTGAACATTCTTGCTGCTTAAAATTATCTCTATCTATAATGAACTTGGCCCATTAGTTTCAGTGGAAAATGTTAGTAAAAATTTACAAATTTTATGAAAATTGTTAAAAATTGACTATAAAGAACAATAACTCCTAAGGGGGTCAATTGACCATTTCGGTCATGTTGACTTATTTGTAAATCTTACTTTGCTGAACATTATTGTTGTTTACAGTTTATCTCTATCAATAATAATATTCAAGATAATGACCAAAAACAGCAAAATTTCCTTAAAACTAACAATCCAGGGTCAGCAACCCAACAACGGGTTGTCCGATTCATCTAAAAATTTCAGAGCAGATAAATGTTGACCTGATAAACAATTTTACTCCATGTCAGATTTGCTCTAAATGCTTTGGGTTTTGAGTTATAAGCCAAAAACTGCATTTTACCCCATGTTCTATTTTTAGCCATGGCGGCCATCTTGGTTTGATGGCCGGGTCACCGGACACATTTTTCAAACTACTAACCTAAAAGATGATTGTGGCCAAGTTTGGATTAATTTGGCCCAGTAGTTTCAGAGGAGAAGATTTTTGTAAAATATTACTAAGATTTACGAAAAATGGTTAAAAATTGACTATAAAGGGCAATAACTCCTAAAGGGGTCAACTGACCATTTCAGTCATGTTGACTTATTTGTAAATCTTACTTTACTGAACATTATTGCTGTTTACTGTTTATCTCTATCTATAATAATATTCAAGATAATAACCAAAAACAGCAAAATTTCCTTAAAATTACTAATTCAGGGGCAGCAACCCAACAACGGGTTATCCGATTCATCTGAAAATTTCAGGGCAGATAGATCTTCACCTGTTTAACAATTCTACTCCATGTCAGATTTGCTCTAAATGCTTTGGTTTTTGAGTTATAAGCCAAAAACTGCATTTTACCCCTATGTTCTATTTTTAGCCATGGCGGCCATCTTGGATGGTTGGCCGGGTCACCGGACACATTTTTTAAACTAGATACCCCAATGATGATTGTGGCCAAGTTTGGTTTAATTTGGCCCAGTAGTTTCAGAGGAGAAGATTTTTGTAAAAGTTAACGACGACGACGGACGACGACGGACGCCGGACGCCAAGTGATGAGAAAAGCTCACTTGGCCTTTTAGGCCAGGTGAGCTAAAAAAGAGATAAAAAATACCTAAGTAATTTTATAAGATCAGTCATTTTTTTGCTATTGCATTTTCAAACAATTTGATTTTTAATAATTTTTTCTATAAAACCGATCTCTTCATGAAGCTATTTGAACAGTTTTTCAAATGTTTTTGAATGTGAAACTGTCATGTACTTTTTCATATCAGGTTAAACATTGGTTGCATATTTCATCAATTGAACTGCAAGCACACTACATTTGTAGTTATAAGTAGTCCCATCAAAGCTTTTACATTTATAGTTGAAGTTAGACTAGATGATTTTGTGACATGCAAATAAATGAGCTTTTAAGGATCACAGCAATTTTGGGATATGATTATCAAGAGAAGTGCTTTTTTTTTGGATCACACCGAAAGTTACCAATAGAGTCAGTCGGGGGATCTGAAACACACTTTTTTTTTGGCCTTATCATAAAAATATACCTTCTATTTCGGTAGGATAGATGTTTTGATTGCTACTCACTTCATACAGACTACTTGGGCTAGTCATTTCATTTGTAGAAAGATTAGACAGTGGCTTGAAAAAAGGCTGTTTTTCTCTTTGTGCCTGCATCATGTTGATTATAAGAACTGTTGAAGTAAAAAAATTAATAAGCCATCTATATTGTATATTTTTTTTTATCATTTAACATGCTGTATGTAAGTATATATGTACTTGCAATCTAATAAATTTGGACATAGCATCATCCTCTATATTCAGTATTGACAAAGATGAACTAGTTAATACCCATTAGACACGGACATTCAATATTTTACTTCTGATTAATAGCTAATTTTTTCACCATTTTTCAGGGTGAATAAATGTTGTAATGCTGATCATTTAGCATGGCTAATTCAGTTATTAAAAAATGCCCAAAAAGGGTGTATCCCGTTATGTTAATAAGTCGTTCACCTATGGACATTTTTTTTCTTATTTTTTCTGTAGACTTAGCTTTGATTTTTTATTTACCGTGTATTGTCAAGCTTGGTTACTCATTATTGTTTCTCAGTCACTCAATGTATGATGTTGTTCCATACTAAAGGTGCTGACCCTGTTTGTTTACATTCAAATTCCAGTGGCGTCAAAACCATGTGATGTATTGAATCGTTTTAACCAATGAAATTGCACTTTTGTCAGGGGATTTTTTCAGTCAAAGGCAATTATATTATTTGTTTGCAAAAATATGCTTAATTAAATACAATTTTCCATGCTAAACTGTTGTAGTTTGAACAATTCTTGTCAGTTTTTCAAGTTTTTTTTTACATAATACGACTTCTTTCTGGAGGTAGAGGTTTAATATATGGTACAGCACCACCAGATTCTTATAAATTAACCTCGGATTTCACACAGGTACTTTATAATTACGTGACTGATAAAGAAATTCCAGATGCCATTTTACAACCACGGTATCACAGATAGTAACCAAAGGGGTCTTGCCACTGAGACTATAATTTGATAAAATCATATATGACTTTAGTACAGAGCTCTGCTCTGCTTACTTTTAGAACAGTTTAAAACAAACGGTAAAAAGCAAAAAGATGCTTAATTAAATATGCCATTTTACAACCACAGTATCACAGATAGTAACCAAAGGGGTTTTGCCGCTGAGACTATAATTTGATAAAATCATATATGACTTTAGTACAGAGCTCTGCTCTGCTTACTTTTAGAACAGTTTAAAACAAACGGTAAAGCAAAAATATGCTTAATTAAATACAATTTTCCATGCTAAAGTGTTGTAGTTTGAACAATTCTTGTCCGTTTTTCAAGTTTTTTACATAATACGACTTCTTTCTGGAGGTAGAGGTTTAATATATGGTACAGCGCCACCAGATTCTTATAAATTAACCTCGGATTTCACACAGGTACTTTATAATTATGTGACTGATAAAGAAATTCCAGATGCCATTTTACAACCACGGTATCACAGATAGTAACCAAAGGGGTCTTGCCGCTGAGACTATAATTTGATAAATTGTATGACTTTAGTACAGAGCTCTGCAGGCCGTTAATAGTTATCAAAGGTACCAGGATTATAATTTAGTACGCCAGATGCGCGTTTCGTCTACATAAGTCTCATCAGTGACGCTCATATCAAAATATTTATTAAGCCAAAACAAGTAAAAAGTTGAAGAGCATTGAGGATCCAAAATTCCAAAAGTTGTGCCAAATACGGCTAAGGTATACATGCTAAGTAGTCATTGTTTATATTCCTTTTAAATATTACTTCCATGGTCTGACAATGTTTAAAAGTGTTGTGCAATGTGGACACTTGTCTGTTTTCAGGATACTTTTTTTTAATATTCTGCATGAATAACTGAATTTGAAAATAATTTGTCTGATGTCCCTCACTCTGTTCAGAAACAGTGTTTTATTTTGATTGCACATTGTGTGTACCGAATGTTCGAAGGTGGTGGATGTGTATTTTACCTGTGCGACTAAAAATTGTATTTTATGTGGTGGAGGCATAACATTGAGAAGATTCAAGTTTATTAGTGTTCCCATACATTTACAACAAGCCAGAAACTATTAATTTACATTCAGAAAACGTCAATTCCTACATTTTTAAAGTCTGTTACAAGTACATTTTTCCTGACACTTCTGCACGAGAAAAAATGGCGGCTTTTTAAAAAAAACCAAAACATACTAAAACAATCTGGTCTTTGGCGATCTGCAATCATTCTATTAAATTTCCAGCTTATATAACATTGAATACAAGAAAACTTCTCAATACTATTGCATTGTTGACATTTTAGTGAATCTGTATTTTAAACTGTGCTTATAAACGAGCAGAACTATCTTCAAATTTTATCGAAGTGTTTTTTAGAAACAAGACTCAGTTTTAGATTTTATTTGATTTATCCTACATAAACAAATTTCAATCATAGGATTCGAACAATTCATCTAGCATTATATAACATTTTATTCATCTGTGGCTTTTAGCAAAATATATATAGACTTGCTTGCACGAACTAATTAGTACCTGTGTGTTATAGTTGCTTGCATAGCTTGATTTTAGATTTTAGAGTAGTGTGTAGTCAACAATATTATTTTACCCTCTAAAACCTTATCGATTATATGCTGACAATCTTAGTTTTTATTCATGACGGAGCATAAACTATTAAAGTATCTTGCAAAACCATTTGTAATACCAGCTGGGGTAAAACAACTGACTCCTGTAGTGTTTACTGACAGTAAAGGGAAATATTTGGAAAGGTATTGCAGAAATACAGTTGAGAATAGTATTAAATGGTGGAATCAATCTGGGCGTAGCTCCTCTCAAGCTCTTGTATGGTTAAAACAAAACCTTGAATACAAAATTGGACATCTTGATAATATTGCGCTATATGTATGGTTTGGCACATGCGATCTCACTACTTATGACAAAAACAGTAGATATATTACCTTAAGAACTGAAACGGATGATTCCATTCAAACAATTGTTAACAATTATCAAGAAATTGCTGATCTCCTTAAGAGTTATCCTGGGTGTAAATTAAGATTTTTGGAAACTCCACCATACTCTGTATCTCTTTGGAATTCGTATCAAAAACATCCAGATGTTCAAAAATTCAAAAATGATGACGACATTCTATTAAAACAAATAAAGGCATTAAACAATCACATCAGATACATGAATGACACATTGGGAACTAGAACTCCAAATTTATCAGCTGATATTCATCATAGAATCAATACAAGCAACAAAAATAGTTTGAACATAGCCAGAAATCAATATAACTTCAATCTGTATAAAGACGGCATCCATCCTTCAAAAAACCTTGCAAAAGTCTGGTTAAAAAAGATAACCCAGCAAATAAAAACTGACTGTTGGTAATTAACAATCCTGCTTTGAAATATTTGAATTTAAAGACAATCTGTATATCGCTGCTGTGACATAGTGGGGGAACGGTGGGATTTTCCACAGTACTCTTACTTGCCACAACATATTTTATACTAAATTGCTGGTTGGTTAAAAATAAAAATTAAAGAATATGGAGCTAGCCCAAAGAACTAAGCGAAGAACGTCCAACAAAGGCAATAATATGAGCCCGCACCAAAAATATGAAAACAACTATACTTTGAATATTGAAAAATCTTTGAAGAAAAAATTAGAAAGTACTAAAGTCACTGAAATAACATACTCAAAAACCGGAGGCGGTATCACTGGAAAATTTGATGCTATAACTTTTGAGCTTTTTTTATATGCATGTGAAATCTACTATAAAAATTCACAGGACATACTTGACTTCAGTAAAACTGCTGCAACTGACAATGTGGGTAATAATGTACAAATAACCTATAGTATCACTGATACATCAAATAAAAGCTTTACTATAAACGCCTATATAACAAAGTGTACCTTGCTGATAAATGGTAAAAACGCAAATAGATTTGAAATGTGTGACATTTCAAAAATACACAATATAATGGCGGACACCAAGATATCTGGTATAAAGATAAACATAGTGAAAAGTAACAGAAAGCTTGCGGAGCAACTTGAAGAGGCAATTGCAACGCTGCATTCTGGGCTAGGATTAGTAAATACATCAAAATCTCAAATGGATATTGTGCCAAATATAAATCAAGAGGAGAGATGTCTCAAATGTAACAGAAATTGCAGAACAAAAGCTGTTCTTTGCATCTATGGTCACTGGGTACATTATAATTGTGAAAAATTTTCTGAAGATGATGTAAAAAATGTGAAAAGAAAGGATTTTACTTATGTATGTACAGTCTGTACTCTCAAAAAAGCTAAAAATAATAATATTGTAAAGGCATTGGAGGCGAATGATAAACAAGACATAACCTTAGCTGAGTCACTTCTACAAGAAGAAAATGTACTGAACTGTCAGGAGTGTGATATGTCTATACTAAACAATGTAGATTGCTGTTCTGTTTGTCTGATGAAATTTCACAATACTTGTATGGACACCACCAACCACACCTGCTTTGCTTGTCTAGGGCTTATTAAAGACCAAAGTGAAATTGTACAACCAGTTGACACACAAGATCAGCAAACTATGGCTAAAACAATAGATGAAGAAGGTCTATTAGTAGACAACAAAATTGTTGACAGCTCAACGCAACATACAGAAAGGAATGAAGAAACTATAACAACAAGTAGTACTCTCTCATCATGCTCAAATAACATCAATTCCACTGCGCAAGATCAAAATGAAACCAGTGCAAATTCCGAATTTCAGAAAATTAAAATGAAAGAACTTCGACAACTAGAACAGAGATTGCGGAAAAAAGATGAACAGTTGAAACTGAAGGAGAGCCTGCTATTAATGAAACATGTCAGAAAAAACGAAAGTGCTGGATAGACTGTTTAAAGCTGAAGCAAGAAACCTAGAGTTGGAACAGACCGTAAAAACTCTATTCACAAGAATTGAGACACTAGAGGCCTATAAGACTACACAGGGAAACGGTGGGACTATCCACAGTATCCCTAACACTGAAGACAAAGTTAGTCATGATAGTACCTCAAGTGATAAACTCATAGTGGGAATTAGAGACAAAGTCACCAACTATGTACTTGGTAAAGTGGATGAAGAACTCAACAAACTTCTCAACAACAGCAGTAATTTATCATCAAATTCTGAACAGTTTAATTCTAGTCAACAATCGTATGATCAACAAAAATCATTTGTGCAACCACATCAATACTCTCCAAATCAGCATTCAATTCGAAATCAACCATATGTTACAACTCAACAGCCAAATCATCAATACCCATATTACGGCCAACCTGTTTTTCACAATACATCTCTTTTGCAACCAAGTCATCAGTGCTCAAATGCCTACTACCAATATGATCACATTCAAAAAAGGGAACAAGATACAGAATTTATTCATTCAGCTAACCTTCACCCCGATGTCAACTATGATAAAAACATATGTATAGAAAACTTAATTGAAATACTTCCAAATGAACAAATGAATGTTAACAAGACTGAACTTTCACACTCAAATGAATCATACAGGAATGATAAAGAAGTGGTCAACAATCAACAGAGTATAGGAAAAAGTGATCCCAATTGGTTCCACATCTCCCTTGAAGGTGCACCTATAAGCTATGAAGTAAACAACAGTGACATGCATTTTTTATACCAACAGAGCCTCATCCGTCCGAAAATATAGCAATAAAACCTAGATCCATAGAAGAGAAGGCTAAAAACTGTAAATATGTATTAAAGATTTTAGATTTTAATTGTAAAAACATTTTAACCTGTGGTCCACTATTTCATGAATTAAAAGACTCTATTGACATTTATCTACTTCAAGAACACTGGCTCTTCCACTGTCAGTTACAGATGTTGAATGACATTCTACTTGATTATAAGGGTGTTGGTAAAGCAGTAGACTCCAGCGACCCAATTACTCCATGGAGAATGCCAAGAGGTTATGGTGGGACTGCTATACTATGGAAGAAAAATCTTGACTCCATAGTCACTCCACTGTCTATAGGCAATAATCGAATACAATGCATAGAGATCAATGGTGACCCAAATTTATTAGTCATTTCAGTATATTTGCCGTGTAAAGGTTCAACAAATAGTCAAACAGAATTTCAAGAATGTCTAGATCTTTTGAACGAAATATTGACAACCTATGAACTAACACACCAAATAATAATAGGTGGTGACTTTAATGAGGAAATCTTTGGATCTAATGACTCGATAAGACAGAAATATATAGTGTCATTTATGGACGAACACTGTCTGTGTACAAAAGATACTGGAAAAACATTCATTAGCGCTAATGGGAGTGATTGTACTGCAATCGACTATATACTTTTTCAAGAAACTTTTAAAGAATCAATCATTAATATTAGGAAATGTGATTTAGTTGGGAATGTATCTGACCATTATCCTCTTCTATTGTCTTTGGATTTCAAAACAACTAAGAGTTCAAATACGAAAACAGAATTTAAGACTAAAATGAAAGTTAAATGGGATAAAGCAGACTTGTTGAAGTACACTGAGATAATTAATGAGGGAATTACTACATCTCTAAAAGTTATAAATACAAAAGATGATATAGAAACAGGTTTTCATGATATAACAGCTGTAATAACAAAAGCCACCAATGAGATAGCACAAAAACCAAAGATTCGAAAGAATAAACCAAAATTAAAAGTATTACCCTTACCAAAAAGTGCTAATATGTTGCACATAAGATGCTCACGTTAGAAACTAACATGATTGCACACGAGTTTTTTAACATGCAAATTAGGTGAGCATTTTGTGAGCAAAAAAATTGTGCATATGAAACTAACCTAATTTGCATGTTAAAAACCTCACGTGCAACTGCTCATATGAGCTTTTGTTTCACATGTGCATTTTATTAGATTGCTCATATGAGCAGTTGCTGACATGTTGCACACATGAATATAATAAACAAAATGGCTGCTTTAAAAAAGGGACATTTTTCAAATTTAAATGAAAATCTTAAATAATTCAGTTGAAAATAAAATAACGGATACATCATGTTAAAAGAGTTATTCTTTAATTATTGTCAGTTAATTATGATTTTCATATCTTTTTTTTTTTTTTTTTTATTTAAACAATAATCATGATCATGACTAAAAACATAACATTACATTATAAAACTAATAGAGGGGCTTGCAAGTTTAGTACACAATGAATGTCTTTGATTAATAAGTACTGTATTTCAAAAAGTTTAAAAAGGAAAAATCTTTATACATGTAGTACTTATTTTGAAGCAACCTGTATATATATTCCCATAAAGGACTTAACATTGTAATATATTTCAAAATAGAAATGATAACTTACAAATAATTAACCACAGCCACACTGGTTTTATCAGATTTCAACAATGCCTTTCTTCAAATAGCACAATATAGGACTTAACATTTTCCATATCCATCTACCTCCATTTATTGCATGCTTTTCATGAATTTGAATTTACAGGAAGTACATGACTGGGCATGTCAATTTGAAAAAGCTCATATGAGCAATGATGTAGGTTAGTTTTGAATGGTTAGAAGAATGGAAAAACTTTTCAAAGTACAAAACTAACATAAAACTAACATGGATGATAAAAGCTCACCTGAGGTTTGAATTGCACATGTGAGCATTATGTTAGATTTTTGTGGGCACATATGAACTACCAAACTGCACATATGAGCAACCTGATTTGCATACAATTCTTACTTGCATCTCATGTGCTTCACATGTGAAACTTATGTGCTTTTGTTAGCAATTTCTGTACGGGGAATGTCTGACGAAATTTTAAAAGCTATTAAGAATAAGAAATCAGCATTTTATTATTGGAAAGCAAATGGACGGCCAACTGATTGCTTAGATCCTTTTCTACTTGAAAAGAAAATTACAACACAGGAACTGAGAAAAACTTGTAGATTGGAAATTGCACAAAAACGCATGCAAGAAAGAAACGAAATTATTGAAGCAAGTTCATCAAACAAAACTCTCTTCTATAAACTTATCAACAAGCAACGTGGAAAACTATCTAGACGTATAGATGAGCTGAATGTAGGTGACAACATTTATAACACTCCAGAGCAAATAATGGAGGGGTGGAAAATACATTTTGGTCAACTAGCAGAAAACACTCTTGATGAAAATTTTGATTCCAATTATCTAAAGAATACTGAAAATGAATATAAAAACATCATTGAACTTTGCAGTGAGCAATTTATTCATGTTAATGTAACACAGGAAGAAATTTTAAAAGCTATAAACAGTCTGAACCGAAATAAGGCAGCAGATTTCTATGGCATTACAGCTGAGAATATTATCCATGGCGGTGCCAACCTTTTAACATACTTACAAGCTTTAATCAACAAATCATTTGAAAAACATTTTATTCCTGATTCACTCAAAATTGGAACCCTCTTTCCGGTATTTAAAAATAAAGGAGAATGTAAAAATGCAAAAAAAACTACAGAGGAATTACTGTAACACCAACATTCTCAAAAGTTATCGAGAAGATACTAAAAATTAGAGAGAACTGTAAAATAATATGTCAAAATCCGTTACAAAGAGGTTTCACAGAAAATTCATCACCATTACTTTGTGAACTTATAGTAGAAGAATTTGAAAGAGAGAATAAAGATCTTAAGCGCCCAACATATATAGGCCTCCTGGATGCAAAATCTGCCTTCGATGTAGTGGTTCACGCAAACTTAATTAAAAGACTTCATCAATATGGTTTTTCAAATCAATCAATATTATTGATAGACAATCTTTACCAAAATGCAGTGTCATATGTCAAATGGGACAATAGCTTCTCAGAAGATTTCTTTAAAATAGAACAAGGTGTTCGGCAAGGCGGCACTCTCAGTGCTGATTTATATAAACTATATATAAATCCTCTTTTGAATTTTCTATGTGACTCTGGACTTGGTGGAAAAATTGGAAACATTAATTGCTGTGCACCGACATGTGCAGACGATGTTGCACTACTTGCCTGTAACCCATTAGATATACAAACAATGGTAGATATAGCCGTGGATTTCAGTAAGCGTGAAGGATACCATCTACAACCTTCAAAAAGCGTAATTTTACCTGTAAAAAGCAAAGCTAAAACTATAGAAACTAATTTAGGATTTTGGAAATTGAACGATACTGTAATGCCAGTGGTAGACAAAGCTTCACATATTGGAATAACGAGATCTCAAAACAATTCTGCACAAACAACTGTTGACGAAAATTTAAAAAAAACCAGAAGGGCTATCTACAGTCTAATGGGAACTGGTCTACATGGGGAGAATGGTCTTGATCCTGAAACATCAATTGCAATGTTGAGAACATATATTCTTCCAATACTAACCTATGGGCTTGAAATTGTGATACCAAAAGGCAAAATTCTTGACAATTTACAGATCCAATACAAAAAGTTACTTAAGCAAATTCTTTCACTAAATATTAATGTGGCTGACCCTGCTGTATACTTAATATCTGGTTTACTACCTATAGAAGCAGAAATACACTTAAAAATCCTCTCATTGTTTGGAAATATTGCAAGATCAAATAAAAATTCATCTGAGTGGAAGCTAGCAGAAAGACAACTACAGATTAAGAGCTTTGATAGTAACAGCTGGTTTATAGACATGAAAAAGATATGTATCAAATATAGTCTAGAAAACCCATTATCACTACTTTATATTGAAATGTCAAAAGGAAAATGGAAGAAATTGACTACCACAGCAGTACATAAATATTGGACAACAAGAATTAATGAAGAAATAATGTATTACTCAAGCTTGAAATACATTCCAACATCTTTATTTAAAGTTGGGAAAATTCATCCTTTGGCCTTAGCGAACAGTGCTAATCAAAGAGACATCAATAGAATTCCAATAAGAATAAAAATTGCAACTGGAACCTACATTCTACAAACGAATAGAGCAGCTTACAATCAAAACAACGTTGATCCAACTTGTAAATTATGTGACCAAGCAGAAGAATCACTTTCCCATTTCTTGCTGTGTTGTAGAGCACTTGACCAATTTCGTACACCAATTTTGAAAAACATTATATGTAAATGTAGTGAGCTTCCTGCTTTGCAACATTCTAATATTCAGCTAGACATTTTGCAACTAATTATTAATCCATTCCACTATGCTTGCAGTGCTGAGTCAGAAAATGATATAAGCTATAGAATTGAACCTTTGTGTAGACAATTAATTTATAAATTACACAATAAGAGGTACGAAATACTTTCAAAAATGGACTTGATAAGTAGCAGGAGAAAGATGAACTTTAAAGTCAGTTAGATAGGTCAAATAGGGTTTTTGCAGATCGCCTAGGCTTAATATTATTTTTTATAAATAGAATTTTAATAGTATAAAGACAATTTTTATCTTTTACATATAAAAGGATAAATAAATATCAAAAACTGTGAACTGTGTACATAATCCTCATAGTGTATATATATTGATGGATTGATATTCTATACTGTTGCGGTGGTGGAACTATTTTTATTGTTTTACTCCATATAACGGAGGTGTGCCTATATTGGCAGAAATTCATAGGATACAGATACAGATACAGATTGAACATTTTAAAGTTTTGTTTTCTAACATGCAATCGTAAAGGGAAAACGGTAGTATTTAATTTTCCCAGCATTAGGTTGGCCTTTTGTGTACCCAAGACAGGGCGTAGGAAGTCAACTTAAGAGCGCTGTGATTGGATGTAAGGGTACAATATATTTTTTGTTTATCTATGAATAACTACAGTGTGTATATTTACAATATAAATTTTGAAACCTATTGAAATATTTTCTAGAGAATTATTCGAAAAGACTTGCAAAATTTCATAAATTTGGTGCAAAATGACGGTGGGCATGGATAATATAAACAAGCTCCGTTGGAAGTTGGTCATGATACTATTTGGCTTTAATTTTTAAAACACAATAATAAAGTACTAACACAACATATAACTGTTTTATCCAGGTTTTTATCTTAAAAAGTGGTAAATTTAGAAAATGTTAATATTGTCGCCTATGGCAGAATAAATAGTACCGTTTTCCCTATACCGAAGATAGCAAGGGAAATCAAAGTCACTCAGACTTCAATTCTTTTATACTATTTTGAAGCTTTTGATTAGTACACCTGATTTTTATCACAAAGAATAGAAATTTTTCACTGAGAACAATACTGTGTTGAGAAAAGTGCTGAGTCATCATAATAGGTCAAATTGATTGGTAATGATATAAAACTTTATTCTAGGATGTCAATACTAACTATATTGTGTAAAATGCACCATATTATAGTTCTTTTGTATTTGATTTCACCTTTCGCAATGATTTTTTCAATTGGAAACACCAGAATTCAAGTCGCGACAAATATTTTTTACTGAAATGTTTGCCTTTTTGCTGCGTAATTCCCTAAATGTATCATTTGGGTATTTCTGTAAACATTATCTATTAAAATGGGAAATTGTCTGGTTTAGTTTGTACTGTTTATAGAATTTGGCATTATTTGGTCACATTGGAAGCATTTTCAGTGTTAGAATTGTTCATCTAAGAAAAAGAGAGGCCCACTTGAGGCTAAATTTACATAGAATTTATACTCTCCTGTGTAAAGAATTGTTCACATTCTTGATAATTCATGCAGCAAATATTTCAAAAGTGCTTCACTTTGTAGTTTCTTTCTTTTATTATATCAGACATAAATAATTTTTCATTTCCTACTGTTTGAAAGGACTTTTGTTGGAAATTAATACTCCCAAGGGACATAATTCAGCTTTTTCATTGATTAATACAGGCAACAAAGGCAACTTTACAGCTGAGTATTTTGCATATTTAATGTTTAAAGTGTCTAATATCTTTGTTTTCATCATCTCAAGACAGAATAATAGATTTTATAACAAGCTCTGAAATTTTTAACCACAATATGGCATATACTAAAGCATGGAATGGAGATTAGTATGAAAAATCTTGAATTTGTGCATTTGTTGTAAATTTTTGATGAAATGAATACAAATTGAATGGAACTGTCCATTTTATCTGTTTAAATGAAACTATTTATCATTCTTTTTAAATAAGATAAGATATGATGGGATACAGGTTGTTTATTAAGGCTTTTCTGAAAGAAGTAGAGAATGAGGTAAACCAGCATGTAGGGGTGGGGACATAAAATGATCTATGTTTCTTTAAGTACTGGGGACATACAAGTATTTATTATAGCCAAGGTTTTCACAGTAACCCAGTATTGCATTAATAATGTCATAAGAATTCTTTATATCTTTATGTCACAGTATAGGGAAAACGGTAGTATTTAATTTTCCCAGCATTAGGTTGGCCTTTTGTGTACCCAAGACAGGGCGTAGGAAGTCAACTTAAGAGCGCTGTGATTGGATGTAAGGGTACAATATATTTTTTGTTTATCTATGAATAACTACAGTGTGTATCCTACCGTAGTCTAAAATCGTTCATCTTGTCAGTTCGTTAGGTATTTGTGTTTGAACTTAACACACGGGGAAACTCCGCATTGACGTCACTACGCTACTTCCGGCGTAGAAAAACAATGTAGAATACGTTTTTTCTGCACTTTTGAATAAAAAAACATTTCTGAAGGTAAGTTTTCATTGTTGTTCTCAATTATTGCTAAAAAATGCCAAATTTCTAATGCCCGTTTTAATCCCGACTTCCGAATGTCTAAAAACATTCTAGAACTTCACAAAATCCCACTTCCGGCCTCCATTGCTTTGTGTACATTCCATTTAGCGTCATCAATCTTGTGGCAGGCAATACAGGTTAAGCAAATCGTATTTTTAGGAATTTTAAAATGACATGCTCCTTACGTCTTTCGCGATTTTCCCGCGAAAAAAGCCCAACCAAAATGAAAGGAAAACTAATTGAAAAAACGATGCCCATGCCATAATTTTGTACAGGAATATAGACTAATAAATAATTATAGAGTAGGTTAATGAAAAATAATTTACATTTATTTTTCATAGAATTTTCTTTTTATTCATTATAAAAAGATCGATATTCTGACCATCATGACTGTAGATAAATATTCATACAGAATTCCATTGATGTCAAAAGGGATGGCAAAAAAAGAGTTTTCCTGTTGAATAAAACCCAAAATTATTGCAAACTATTTTGAAGCAATATCCCACAAAGAAATAACGTAATTGCCGTAGACTGGAAAATCCCCTAATTGTCAGTAGAGCAATTTGATTGGGTAGAACGAATTGACACCACGTGATTTTGACGCCATTGAAATTTAAATGTAAACAAACAAGGTCAGAGGGTTCAGTATGGGACAGCATCGTACATTTAGTTACTGACAAATAATTATGAGTTACCAAGCTTGACAATGCATGGTAATAAAAAATGAAAGCTAAGTGTACTGAAAAAATAAGAAAAAAATAGCCTTAAGATAACGACTTATCATTACACCTGGATATATTTACAATATAAATTTTGAAACCTATTGAAATATTTTCTAGAGAATTATTCGAAAAGACTTGCAAAATTTCATAAATTTGGTGCAAAATGACGGTGGGCATGGATAATATAAACAAGCTCCGTTGGAAGTTGGTCATGATACTATTTGGCTTTAATTTTTAAAACACAATAATAAAGTACTAACACAACATATAACTGTTTTATCCAGGTTTTTATCTTAAAAAGTGGTAAATTTAGAAAATGTTAATATTGTCGCCTATGGCAGAATAAATAGTACCGTTTTCCCTATAGCTCACAATCTTGGACAGGGAAAACGGCGGGAACACAAAAAAATACCGTCAAATGAGATACAAGGTACGTCTTCTCATATTTTCTTGCTTGGCAATCAATTTCTGACTGAACAGCTTGTCGTCTGCTGTAAATAATACTCTACGCATGCTCTATCGGAAATAAACATCCGGCATATTATTTCCCGCGAAAATGGCTGAAGTTCAACCAAAACAAGAACTACAGTTAGGTAAATAACACGTAATACACGAGTAATAATAATCAAAACATAATACCGGTTACAAAGAATTAACCAATATAAGATATTGTCATGTTGATTTATCCTTGAAATTAATGACACTTCTTAGTTGCATGGACCCTCCCCCTTTTTTTTGTTCTTTTTTTTTGTGTTCCCGCCGTTGTCCTTGTTATTGCATATAAGGCACAAAATGTGCACCATAATTCAGTTACCTTGTTTTGTAACCCCCATTGACATAATGGTTACATTGGTTACATTGGTTACACTCATACAAACTATCATAAATCATCATATTCAGAAATTCTCAAATCCTGGTACATTTGTAACCTCCATTGACCTAATGGTTACATTGGTTACACGGGTTACAGACATGCAAGAATCCCTTTTAGCCATCTTGTTACCATGGCAACCCCATTGTTCATGGCTGTGAGGTTACATAAGTTATTTAGGTTACAATGATTTAGAGTTACAATGGTTACATGCATGGAGAATCAGGTAACAATGGTTACATGTATAGGGAATCGGGTTACAATGGTTACATGCATAGGGAATTCGGGTTACAATGGTTACATACATGGGAAAGTCAGGTTACAATGGTTACATACATGGAGAATTTTGTTACAATGGTTACATGCATGGAGAAATATAGGTTACAATGGTTACATGTATGGGAAAATCGGGTTACAATGGTTACATACATGGAGAATTGGTTACAATGGTTACATGCATTGAGAAATAGGTTACAATGGTTACATACATGGGGAATCGGGTTACAATGGTTACATACATGGAGAATTTGGTTACAATGGTTACATGCATTGAGAAATAGGTTACAATGGTTACATGCATGGAGAATCAGGTTACAATGGTTACATGTATGGGAAAATCAGGTTACAATGGTTACATGCATGGAGAATCAGGTTACAATGGTTACATACATGGGGAATCAGGTTACAATGGTTATACATACATGGAGAATTTGGTTACAATGGTTACATGCATGGAGAATCAGGTTACAATGGTTACATACATGGGGAATCGGGTTACAATGGTTACATACATGGAGAATTTGGTTACAATGGTTACATACATTGAGAAATGGGTTACAATGATTACATGCATGGAGAATCAGGTTACAATGGTTACATGTATGGGAAAATCAGGTTGCAATGGTTACATGCATGGAGAATCAGGTTACAATGGTTACATACATGGGAAAGTCCGGTTACAATGGTTACATACATGGGAAATCAGTTTACAATGGTTACAAGTATGGGAAAATCAGGTTGCAATGGTTACATGCATGGAGAATCAGGTTACAATGGTTACATACATGGGAAAGTCGGGTTACAATGGTTACATGCATGGAGAATCAGGTTACAATGGTTACATATATACATGCCTGGGGAATGGTTACATACATTGAGAAATAGGTTACAATGATTACATGCATGGAGAATCAGGTTACAATGGTTACATACATGGGAAATCAGTTTACAATGGTTACAAGTATGGGAAAATCAGGTTGCAATGGTTACATGCGGTAAACGGACAGAAAGTCACAGGACAAAAAGTCACAGGACATAAAGTCACAAATTTGGTAGGACAAAAAGTCACAGGACAAAAAGTCACAAATAATCTGTTGACAATTGTTTGAATATATAAGAGAAATATCTTAAAATATTTACTTTTCAATACATATATTCATATTAAAGTTTAGGAAATGTGTCATTATATTTGAAAAGTGAAGATTTATTTAATTTTAATCACGCAAAAGAAAGATTTCTAGGCACCATGAAGCCATTTAAGTGCCAAGCCACTTTGACATTTTGTTTTTTTTAACAATTATTTGATCATCTTAGATATTTCTTTGATAAATTTTGTTTACAAAGTTGGTTTATATACAATAGTTCAAGAAAAATACAAAAATATTTTTGTAGAAATAAGCGTTTTTTATTCAAAGAACATAATCAGAAAAAATGAATTGTGACTTTTTGTCCTGTGACTTTTTGTCCGTGACTTTTTGTCTGTGACTTTTTGTCCTGTGACTTTCTGTCCTACATTCTTACATGCATGGAGAATCAGGTTACAATGGTTACATACATGGGAAAGTCGGGTTACAATGGTTACATGCATGGAGAATCAGGTTACAATGGTTACATATATACATGCCTGGGGAATCAGGTTACAATGGTTACATTCATTGGGAAGTCAGGTTACAAAACTATGTCCACCATGATGGCCCTATGTGTCCATCATTATACTCCCTGTTGCTAATTAATACACAAGGTATTAATCAAAAACTAGTCAAGGATAAAGGGAAATCATGACTGCATTGAAGTGTTAAAATTACATAACCTACAGGTAAAGTGTCTCAGGTAAAATATGTGTTTGTCAAATTTAATTACTGTGATTATGACCAGAAAATTCAAAAAATAAAATGAAATCATACAACTAGGTGAACCAGAGACATATAAAACACATATAGCCTTATAACATTTTTTTTTAAATGTCTTGTCACTTTGTTTTGATGTTAATTTTTTTTTTTTAACTTCTATCAATTTATGTTATTTTTTACAAGTACTTTTTGACAACTGAAGATTAAATGAATGTCATCTTCATATATAATAAAAACTTTCACAATACCTGTCTTTTTCTATTGAAAAGGTGTTTCTAAAATCAATTTTCTAAATTCAAAATTGTTTATACTAAGAGAGACGGATCTGCATTTAACATTGTTTAACAAATGTTTAAGATAATATCTTTAGGACTTATTTTAAATATAATTTAGGCAATTCATTATTTCTCTATTGAATAAATATATTCAACATATATTTATTACAGCAAAATTTGATAATATTTTGTATTGTCATATATCTGAGACTACTAGACAAGTATCTTTAAATAGTCTAATTCATTCAAGTCCCTGCAGTTATTACAATGTATTAACTTTATCTAAATGGTCTGGTTTTAAGTGAAATATTCTTGGCAAATGTATACAAGATTATATGAATGTAGGACAGAGAGTCACAGCTCAAAATTTCACGGACAAAAAAATCACAGGACAAAAAGTCACAATTCAGTTTTGAGATTATTTTTCTTTGAATAAGAAAACACTTCAAAAAAAATTTTGTATTTGCCTTGAAGTTTAATATATGAAGCAACTTTGTAATTAAAATGTATTTAATAAATGTCATTAATAATTATATATCAAATAATTGTTTATGAAAAAAAAATACCAAAGTGACTTGGTACTTAAATTGGTTCATTTTGCTAATAAATATATCCTTTGCATGTTGAAAATTTAATACATTTTCATTATCAATGTGTATATATATGTATCATGCCAGTCCAGCAGTTTCGACAATATAATACACAGAGAAAAAAAATATGATTTTATTAATAGACCATAAAAATGTCACAATCTACAGACATGGTAGAAGTGTATTTATTTTTTCTGAAGACAAATTTTGGTTATTAACTGACAGATATTAGCAAAACTGACGATAACATACTTGATTTTCAATTGTTTTAAAAGGCAAGAAAATTTTTCATTAACTAGTTTCTTTTTATAATGCAATTAAGATTCACTTTATTCTGAGAGCTAAGAAAATTTTTCAATATGATAAAAAAAAATTATGAGCGATAACAAAAATTAATGAGCATTTATACAAATTTGATATTCCACCGCAATATCTACTGTACTGTTTAAACTGTTTATTCAAAATACACTCGGACGCAGATTTCCTGGCACCGATTTCCTGCATAACAGGAGCGACAAAGAATGTAGGACAGAAAGTCACAGGACAAAAAGTAATAGACAAAAAGTCACGGACAATAAGTGACAGGACAAAAAGTCACAATTATTTTTTTCTGGCTATTTTCTTTGAATAAAAAAAGGCTTATTTCTACAAAAATATTTTGGTATTATTTTTTTTAACTATTGTATATAAACCAACTTTGTAAACAAAATTTATCCAAAAAATATCAAAGATGATTAAATAATTGTTAAAAAAACAAAATGTGAAAGTGGCTTGACACTTTAATGGCTTCATTGTGCCAATAAATATATCCTTTGCATGATTTTTATTAAATAAATAATCATTTTTCAAGTATTAAATGACACATTTCCTAAACTTTAATATGAATATATGAAATAAAAAGTGAATACATCACTTACATATTCAAACAATTGGCAACAAATTATTTGTGACCTTTTGTCATGTGACTTGTCCTATCTTTGTGACTTTATGTCCTGTGACATTTTGTTCTGTGACTTTCTGTCCGTTTACTGAGACAAATACACATAAATTTACAAATAACATAGATAGCGAAATGAGTAGAATACATAAAATGAAACAGTACAAATATTTTTTTAACAAAACAAAATATATACTAAATCTTTTGACCAGATCGCAAAAAGTCTGTGCAATCTGTAAAGTTTAAATAACCATGTGATCAATATATTAAGATATGTGCATTAGGTTGGTTCTAGAACACCCAGACAAAGTCCTAGTAATATTCCTTATTATTCCCAAAACTCAAACTAATTACTTATATACAATCTTTGTTGATAGCTAGAAATATCTTATTCATCAAATTTGTCTGAAATTTACTGAAATAATTTAACACAATTAAATCTTTAACAAAAATTGAGGAATACTTTGTTTATTGAATTCATTTGTTATAATTGTTTAATATTGTTTTAGTTTTTTTATTATTTAGTTTATGTTTCATTTGTTGTTTTTATTTTGACTTGGGACATCGTAACTGTTACAACTATCCTAAGACCCCAAAATTCAAACATATCTTATCTTAGAAGACTTTCTTGAGACTAATTAAGATGTGTCCTAAGACCAATACATGTATACCATGTATACAGGTTGAAAACATATATGAAACCACAGCACAGGGAATCTGATGTTTTAGCGCCAAAGAAGAAGCCTTTTAAGCACCAGATGTTTAACCCATTTTAGTGAAATTTAAAAATGTCAATGACCATTTTAGAGAAATATTTTAACCCTTTCTAATAAATAATGTATGATCAATAAAAAAACTTGAATAAACTCAAGACAGCACTATAAAACATATCTTGTCCATTAAAATACAGCACTAAAAGTCTAAAAGGTTAAATCAAATGTTAAAAGTCTGTTCTACCCTGATATTTATATATCCTATGAGA
Source organism: Mytilus galloprovincialis (assembly GCA_037788925.1). NCBI lineage: Eukaryota > Metazoa > Mollusca > Bivalvia > Mytilida > Mytilidae > Mytilus > Mytilus galloprovincialis. Next base: position 60,382,920 of record CM075340.1, on the reverse strand, counting down.
AAGTACATAATGGGCTCTGCATGAATATACTCCCTGTACAATACTATTCAAAGAATTGCACAGGGAACTGTTCTTTCTCTTTATCTTGTCTAGAATGTGGTGCACATTCCTGTATACTTTGTAATTGTGTTTGTGCCAATAAAATATTTGTATTTGTATTTGTATTTGTAATTTTAAATATGTTGTTGTTTGAAATTTAATAATAGTATCAAGGAAAATGTAAATAGCTGGGTGACAACTATAAAATTGCTCATTTTAATGGGCATGGAAAGACGAGACTGGACCATTAATTGGTTGCTTTGAATTACACTGCCCAAAGCTTAAGTGGGAATATAGAATCTTCAGTTCTTCCCAGTTTCTTCTAAGAGATAATCTGCGAATTCGATACATCTCTTATTGTATTTCCATGATGAACATATAAACAACTTATAAACATTAATCCAGTATAAATTATTGTTCATGGTTATAGTGAGGCTAGTATTATTCAACCAGGGTCAGCTTTCGCTAAAATGGACTATACAAAATACAGGAGAACAGAGTAATCACACGCTAAAATGGGCTCTAATGTAGGCGCTAAAATATTCCCTAGTAGTCTTTTTTTTTTCTCGCTAAAATGTCCTGTGCCCAAGCCTGTATTATGTGGTAATAAGCATTGTGTATAAGTTTCATAACATTTGGTTGAGGCAAACTAATGTTAGAGAACGGAAAAAAAACTTGCAATTAAATGCTAACAAATTTGGATTTTATGTTACTTTAGGGGGATACCTTATTTGTAACCCCAAGCCATTCAGTGAAGTCACTTACTACCATCATGACCATTAAATTTTCAATTGTTTATTGGATATGGTCAGTGTGTATTTATGTCTCTGATAAAGGTTGATTGAACATGATAATTTGCAATTCGCACAAAGTCATCAGTCATGTGTAATGTGCTGATTATAAAGTAATTTAATTGCAAAGTTATAATATCTGTAAATACCAAACTTTTTATTTATGGTTTTATATGCTTATCTTTTCTTACATCATAGAATAGAATATAATAGAATAGAATCGTATAGAATATTTTTATTTCCCAAATTACAGGGCCCATTAAGGGCATAAAATCAGATACAATTGATTTACATAATTGGTAACAACAACAATAATAGTCAAATGTAAATATATATATAGTATATAAGCATTGGGCAGAAGCAGAACCAAAACCACATACATATTGTGAATAATTAAAAGAATGAAATTACATTATATGCATTCATTCTCAAATCGTTTACTAGTACTTGACTTATATTCAATATGTATACCTGATCCCCTTAATTCAAAACGGTCTCAAATATAATTTTTCCATAAGAGTTAAATTGTCTTGGGTAAGAGCCATAACAATTTATAAGATTTATTTAAATTTTTAAAATTATAACAATTGTGAGAAATGTATTTAAAAAAATCTTCCCTCTGAATATCAAAAAGAAGGCATATCTAACAAAAAATAAAGCTCGTCTTCAACTTCACCAATTGAGCAATTTGAACAAAGACGTATACTCTCAGATCTTTCTCAAATGTTTTCATATATGCATTCTGTGCTTCTAAAACACTGATTTATGGTAATTAGTTTTAAAACTTTGTTTCTAGTGCAACAAGACAAGTCCTTTGCTGTAATTGTAAGCACCAATTACTACCAAAACATTTTAAGTCCCATCATGTTTAACCAACTATGTTTAAAAGTGTCGGATCCAGACATTTTCATAAGTGGGGCCCACTGACTGCCTAAGATGGGCCCATTCCAGTCATGCTTCAGTGATTCCCTATATCATCAACCATATTTATCCCAGAAAAGTGGGGCCCTGGCCCCTGAAAACCCCTCTAAATCCGCCTCTGAAGTCCCAGTTTCTTCTAAAATTTCTAAAATAGAATCCTGTGACTTTCTTTCCTGCATTCTTAAAGGAGATTGCATTCATAATGCTATAAATTAAAATTATTTAATGCGGTCTTCTTAACTTTCAGCTTACAGCTAACAATTCTACCATACAACAAATATAGTTGACCTATTGCTTATATTTAAAGAAAAACAGACCAAAACACAAAAACATACCACTGAGCAATGAACTGTGAAAATAAGGTCAAGGTCAAATAAAACCTGCGCTACTGGCATATAAATCATAAAATATTTCATACACCAAATCTAGTTAATCTAGTTAATCTATTGCATATATAGCATTAGAAAAAAAATACCAAAACTCAATTAAAAACTTTAACTTTGACCACTGAGCCATGAAAATGAGGTCAAGGTCAGATGACACCTGTCAGCTAGACATGTACACCATACAATCATTCTATACACCAAATAGTAGACCTAATACATACAGCATAGGTAATACAGACCAAAACACAACAACTTAACTATAACCACTGAACCATGAAAATGAGGTCAAGAACATTGGACATGTGACTGACGGAAACTTCCTAACATGAGGCATCTATATACCAAGTATTACGCTTCCAGGTCTTCCACCTTCTAAAATATTAAGCTTTTAAGCACTTAGCTAACGCCGCCGCAGCATCCCTATAAAAATTAACAATTACAGAGAGGCAAAGACTGATTATCTTATCAACCACTTCTTCAACAATCTGTTTATTCTTGTTGAATTTCACATGTGTATAACATATTTATAGTTTTGATATAAGTTAAACAAATTTAAAATTTCATTATAATGTCTTTAAACCTTTCAATATAAAGGGAATGGTTTTATTTTAGGACTAACCTTTTTTTAGGGTTTATTTTAATACAAAGTTTTTTTTCTCAATAAATATGTACATGAATACAAGGACACACTCTAATTTTAATTCATATAATAATTTTGATATTAATTATATTTATTTTTCTAACCTATTTGATTTACATTTGAACATGTCATGCATGTTGAAGAAATTTACAACTTTCCATTTGAAACAAATAATTATATAGATAATGTAAGATGTAAACATTTATAGATTAGGTATTAATCTGAGTTTGAATTATAAGTAATAAACAAGGTTAAGATTGTAAGTTATACCCAGAGTTTAAATAATATGTAATAAACAGAGTTTGGACTGTAGGTTATAAACAGAGTTTAAATTATAAGTAATAAACAAATTGATATAATGTTACATTGGGGAAGATGTTTATTAATTCATTAATTTTAAGGCAAGTTTAAAAATTGAATAGCATTATATAAAAAAGTTAGACTAAAATAATGAGTAGAAGATGTTGTTTTTTATGTTTTTTTTTACTGTTCAAGATCAACAACCAGCATATTGTTATTTTTTTTTGGATGATCATTGTCAACACAAAAAAAACACCATCATAATCAATTAACATTTATGAATTCAGATAAAACACTGAATTATTCAAAAGAATGTTTCCAGGCTAAATGTGATTCCGTAATTGGTCTTGACATGGACATTAACAAAGTCCTTCTACTAAGGGAGTTTAACAACTTGACTAAGTTGGTCCTGATACTACTGTGTTATACTTAAGTCTCTGCATGAGGTCTGTCGCAGATTTTTTTTTTTTTTATTTTACTCACAGAAGACACCAAGTCAGTTCAGATTGTACGTGCATAAGACATTTTCAAACAGATTTATCATAAAGTATAAAATATGTCGGGACAATAACAAACTTTTAAGTTATGACCTTGAAAAGCACATTTAGAGTATGTTGAGACAAACTCATACCCAGTCTTCCCATTGTGATATGGAATCTTGTGGTACAATTTCAGAGAGATCCATACAATAACACACAAGTTATGGTCCAGACACTACAAAATTGCTTCCCCCCACTTATTTCTAAACCTTTGGTACCATAAACCCCGAAATCAATCCCAACTTTTTCTTTGTGGTATTGAACCTTCTGGTAAAATTTCATAGAGATGCATTCATTAAACTTAAGTTTTTGTCCGGAAACCAAATGTGTCTTTGTAAGACGCAGACGACGACAACATCACCCAATATACAGTGATATAGGACGCAAAATATTTTTTTGCGGTCGTATACAAACTTGTTTTAAAAAGAAAGTTTGTATTTTAAGAAAAATATGATTAAAATTTAATAGATTTACTTTTGACAAGTCGTATGAACAATTTTCTAAACAGAGAAATGAACATATGTTACATAAAATTTAATCTACAATTGATAAAATACATCACAAGTGTCAAATGACAGTCATCAAATATGGCTAGGGCCAAATAAAATAAACATCTGCACCATGAGCGCATGATAAGCCCGTCAAATTTGCAAAGAATAATGTTCAATTACTTCTCAATGGCATACTTGAAATTTCTGAAAATCAAAAGGGAGTTCACAAAAATAGATATAAACAATTTACAATTTCATGACAATTCCTTAAATCATTTTTGTCAAGCCTTTGACTTTTGTCGAAAAAAGCAAGACATAGCGATTCTACATTCCATCGGGTGCATCAAGCGCGTCCACAAATATTCAATCAGTGGTTAAAGTTTTTAAAATTTTAATAACTTTCTTTAACTATCCTGGATTTCTAAGGTACCAAACTTGGACAGAAGCTTATTTATGATTAATAGCTATAGTATGCAGAAGGAAATTTTGTAAAAATATATTTCCAGTTTTTCTATATATTCTTCCAGTTAACAGCACATAAAATCTGCAGTTAAAGTTCTCTAAACATTAATAACATTCATAAAGTAGGTGAGACACTATGTTCCATGAAACCCTTAAATTCTTTTGAGTTATTGTCCTAAAACTGGGAAATTCCCCTTTTTTCAATGAATAGATATGTAAAATCTTAAATTAAAACAATTCTAAAAGGAGCTTACATCAATAGATGATAAACAATTCACCAAAGTTTTGTGAGAACTGCTGAAAGCATTTTTGAGTTTTTGTCAAAATCTTGGAAATCATCCTTTTTTTTTAATTATTATGACGGTTAATTAACCCAGAAGAAACTCAATAAAAGTAAAATCTAAAATTTATGAAAATCTAAAGGGAGTTCATGCAGATATGAACTGAGACATATAATTCTATATCATATGTCTCTGATATAAACAATTCAGCAGAAGTTCTTGCAAGTCAATGATAGCATTCTTGAGTTATTGTTCGAAAACTTGAAGATCCCTCTTTTTTAATGATAATTTAACCCCATAACTCAGAAACATAAAATCTAAAATTTATTTCATATGAAAGGAAGTTCACATCAAAAGATAAACAAATCACCATGTAATTAACCATTGTAACCCTCATTCTCCATGTATGTAACCATTGTAACCCTCATTCTCCATGTATGTAACCATTGTAACCTGAATCCCCATGTATGTAACCATTGTAACCTGAATCCCCATGTATGTAACCATTGTAACCCTCATTCTCCATGTATGTAACCATTGTAACCTGAATCCCCATGTATGTAACCACTGTAACCCTCATTCTCCATGTATGTAACCATTGTAACCTGAATCCCCATGTATGTAACCATTGTAACCAAATTCTCAATGTATGTAACCATTGTAACCTGATTCCCCATGCGTGTAACCATTGTAACCAAATTCTCCATGTATGTAACCATTGTAACCTGAATTCCCATGTATGTAACCACTGTAACCCTCATTCTCCATGTATGTAACCATTGTAACCTGAATCCCCATGTATCTAACCATTGTAACCAAATTCTCCATGTATGTAACCATTGTAACCAAATTCTCCATGCGTGTAACCATTGTAACCTGATTCTCCATGCCTGTAACCATTGTAACCTGATTTCCCATGTATGTAACCATTGTAACCTGATTTCCCATGTATGTAACCATTGTAATCTGATTCTCCATGCATGTAACCATTGTAACCTGACTTTCCCATGTATGGAACCATTGTAACCTGATTCTCCATGCATGTAACCATTGTAACCTGATTCTCCATGCATGTAACCATTGTAAGCTGATTTCCCATGTATTTAACCATTGTAACCTGATTTCCCATGTATGTAACCATTGTAACCTGATTCTCCATGCGTGTAACCATTGTAACCTGATTCCCCATGCATGTAACCATTGTAACCCGACTTTCCCATGTATGTAACCATTGTAACCTGATTCTCCATGCGTGTAACCATTGTAACCTGATTCTCCATGCGTGTAACCATTGTAACCTGATTCTCCATGCATGTAACCATTGTAAAAGAGGGACGAAAGATACCAAAGGGACAGTCAAACTCATAAATCTAAAACAAACTGACAACGCCATGGATAAAAATAAAAAAAGACAAACAGAAAAACAATAGTACACACGACACAACATAGAAAACTAAAGAATAAACAACACGAACCCCACCAAAAACTAGGGGTGATCTCAGGTGCTCCGGAAGGGTAAGCAGATCCTGCTCCACATGTGGCACCCGTCGTGTTGCTTAAGTGATTACAAATCCGGTAAATAGTCTAATTCGGTAGGTCATATTGATGAAAGGGAAGGGGATTGTAGTTACGACGTAAGGAACATATCCGATATCATTTGTGAAACTGTTATTTCATAACGGTCAACCAACTCGTGATGGCGTCCGTAAAATTTACGAAGGGATGATTTCAACTTCACCATTTGGAACTCTTGGTTTAATAGCTTCCTTGTGAGCAGCAAACCTCTATCAAGAAAATCATGATAGGAAATGCAAGCACGGGAATATCGTATCAATTGGGAGATATATACCCCGTATGCAGGTGCTGCTGGAATGTTGCTACTTAGAAATGGAAAGTTCACAATTGGAAAGCTGAAATCATCTCTTTTGTCGTAAAGTTTTGTTTTCAACCGACCCTCATTGTCAATTTCTAGATGTAAGTCAAGATATGAAGCCGACTTAACTGTATCTGTAGTATCCTTTATCTCTAGTTCGATTGGATAGATGCGTTCCACATAGTCACCAAATTTTGAATTGTTTAGTGAAAGAACATCATCTATATAGCGGAAAGTAGAGTTAAAGGATATTGCTAACTTCTTATCTTTCTTCCTAAGAAGTTCCTGCATGAAGTCAGCCTCATAATAATAAAGAAACAAGTCGGCGAGTAGAGGGGCACAGTTTGTTCCCATTGGAATGCCGACAGTCTGTTGAAAAACACGTCCTCCGAACGTAACAAATATGTTGTCAATCAAGAAATCAAGCATCTTGATAATATCAGTTTCAGAGAATTTTTTGTTTGAATCAGAGTGATTCTTTACAAAGTAGGATTTATCCCTCCCTAAGACAAGATACTTGTATCTACGTTGGCCATTCTTTTTTATGAAGCAAAGTAATATCAACTCTTTCAATTTGTCTTTTAGTTTGGAATGTGGAATACTTGTGTACAGGGTAGAAAAGTCAAATGTTTTAATACTGTTACAAGATGAAAGAGAGTTAGATTGTATGTACTCTAAAAGATCTTTTGAATTTTTAAGTATCCACATCTGATTCACGCCACCTCTAGAATAGGCAGTTTCACAATAACTTTGAAGCCCGTCTTTGATTGCTGATAAAATAGATGTTAATAATTTAGAAAGAGGTTTCGTGGAGCACTTGGAAGACCCAGCAATATACCGTTGTTTGTAAGGACACTTATGTAGTTTAGGTATCCAATACAGTGATGGAACCTGATTCTCCATGCGTGTAACCATTGTAACCTGATTTCCCATGTATGTAACTATTGTAACCTGATTTCCCATGTATGTAACCATTGTAACTTGATTCTCCATGCGTGTAACCATTGTAACCTGATTTCCCATGTATGTAACCATTGTAACCTGATTTCCCATGTATGTAACCATTGAAACCTCATTCTCCATGCGTGTAACCATTGTAACCTGATTCTCCATGCATGTAACCATTGTAACCCGACTTTCCCATGTATGTAACCATTGTAACCTGATTCTCCATGCATGTAACCATTGTAACCTGACTTTCCCATGTATGTTACCATTGTAACCTGATTCTCCATGCGTGTAACCATTGTAACCTGATTCTCCATGCGTGTAACCATTGTAACCTGATTCTCCATGCATGTAACCATTGTAACCCGACTTTCCCATGTATGTAACCATTGTAACCTGATTCTCTATGCATGTAACCATTGTAACCTGACTTTCCCATGTATGTAACCATTGTAACCTGATTCTTCATGTATGTAACCATTGTAACCCGACTTTCCCATGTATGTAACCATTGTAACCTGATTCTCCATGCATGTAACCATTGTAACCTGATTCTCCATGCGTGTAACCATTGTAACCTGACTTTCCCATGTATGTAACCATTGTAACCTGATTCTCCATGCATGTAACCATTGTAACCTGATTCTCCATGCATGTAACCATTGTAACCTGATTCTCCATGCGTGTAACCATTGTAACCTGATTTCCCATGTATGTAACTATTGTAACCTGATTTCCCATGTATGTAACCATTGTAACTTGATTCTCCATGCGTGTAACCATTGTAACCTGATTTCCCATGTATGTAACCATTGTAACCTGATTTCCCATGTATGTAACCATTGAAACCTGATTCTCCATGCGTGTAACCATTGTAACCTGATTCTCCATGCATGTAACCATTGTAACCCGATTTTCCAATGTATGTAACCATTGTAACCTGATTCTACATGCGTGTAACCATTGTAACCTGATTCTCCATGCGTGTAACCATTGTAACCTGATTTCCCATGCATGTAACCATTGTAACCCAACTTTCCCATGTATGTAACCATTGTAACCTGATTCTCCTTGCATGTAACCATTGTAACCCGACTTTCCCATGTATGTAACCATTGTAACCTGATTCTCTATGCATGTAACCATTGTAACCTGACTTTCCCATGTATGTAACCATTGTAACCTGATTCTCCATGTGTGTAACCATTGTAACCTGATTCTCCATGCGTGTAACCATTGTAACCTGATTTCCCATGCATGTAACCATTGTAACCTGATTTCCCATGTATGTAACCATTGTAACTTGATTCTCCATGCGTGTAACCATTGTAACCTGATTTCCCATGTATGTAACCATTGTAACCCGACTTTCCCATGTATGTAACCATTGTAACCTGATTCTCCATGCATGTAACCATTGTAACCTGACTTTCCCATGTATGTTACCATTGTAACCTGATTCTCCATGCGTGTAACCATTGTCACCTGATTCTCCATGCATGTAACCATTGTAACCTGATTCTCCATGCATGTAACCATTGTAACCTGTCTTTCCCATGTATGTAACCAAAGTTACCTGATTCTCCATGCATGTAACCATTGTAACCCGACTTTCCCATGTATGTAACCATTGTAACCTGACTTTCCCATGTATGTAACCATTGTAACCCGACTTTCCCATGTATGTAACCATTGTAACCTGATTCTCCATGCATGTAACCATTGTAACCTGATTCTCCATGCGTGTAACCATTGTAACCTGACTTTCCCATGTATGTAACCATTGTAACCTGATTCTCCATGCATGTAACCATTGTAACCTGATTCTCCATGCATGTAACCATTGTAACCTGACTTTCCCATGTATGTTACCATTGTAACCTGATTCTCCATGCATGTAACCATTGTAACCCGACTTTTCCATGTATGTAACCATTGTAACCCGACTTTCCCATGTATGTAACCATTGTAACCGGATTCTCCATGCATGTAACCATTGTAACCTGATTCTCCATGCGTGTAACCATTGTAACCTGACTTTCCCATGTATGTAACCATTGTAACCTGATTCTCCATGCATGTAACCATTGTAACCTGATTCTCCATGCATGTAACCATTGTAACCTGACTTTCCAATGTATGTTACCATTGTAACCTGATTCTCCATGCGTGTAACCATTGTAACCTGATTCTCCATGCATGTAACCATTGTAACCTGATTCTCCATGCATGTAACCATTGTAACCTGTCTTTCCCATGTATGTAACCATTGTAACCTGATTCTCCATGTATGTAACCATTGTAACCTGATTCTCCATGCGTGTAACCATTGTAACCTGACTTTCCCATGTATGTAACCATTGTAACCTGATTCTCCATGCATGTAACCATTGTAACCTGATTCTCCATGCATGTAACCATTGTAACCTGACTTTCCCATGTATGTAACCATTGTAACCTGATTCTCCATGCGTGTAACCATTGTAACCTGATTTCCCATGTATGTAACCATTGTAACCTGATTTCCCATGTATGTAACCATTGAAACCTGATTCTCCATGCGTGTAACCATTGTAACCTGATTGTCCATGCATGTAACCATTGTAACCCGATTTTCCAATGTATGTAACCATTGTAACCTGATTCTCCATGCGTGTAACCATTGTAACCTGATTCTCCATGCGTGTAACCATTGTAACCTGATTTCCCATGCATATAACCATTGTAACCCAACTTTCCCATGTATGTAACCATTGTAACCTGATTCTCCTTGCATGTAACCATTGTAACCCGACTTTCCCATGTATGTAACCATTGTAACCTGATTCTCTATGCATGTAACCATTGTAACCTGACTTTCCCATGTATGTAACCATTGTAACCTGATTCTCCATGTGTGTAACCATTGTAACCTGATTCTCCATGCGTGTAACCATTGTAACCTGATTTCCCATGCATGTAACCATTGTAACCTGATTTCCCATGTATGTAACCATTGTAACTTGATTCTCCATGCGTGTAACCATTGTAACATGATTTCCCATGTATGTAACCATTGTAACCTGACTTTCCCATGTATATAACCATTGTAACCTGATTCTCCATGCATGTAACCATTGTAACCTGACTTTCCCATGTATGTTACCATTGTAACCTGATTCTCCATGCGTGTAACCATTGTAACCTGATTCTCCATGCATGTAACCATTGTAACCTGATTCTCCATGCATGTAACCATTGTAACCTGTCTTTCCCATGTATGTAACCAATGTTACCTGATTCTCCATGCATGTAACCATTGTAACCCGACTTTCCCATGTATGTAACCATTGTAACCTGACTTTCCCATGTATGTAACCATTGTAACCCGACTTTCCCATGTATGTAACCATTGTAACCTGATTCTCCATGCATGTAACCATTGTAACCTGATTCTCCATGCGTGTAACCATTGTAACCTGACTTTCCCATGTATGTAACCATTGTAACCTGATTCTCCATGCATGTAACCATTGTAACCTGATTCTCCATGCATGTAACCATTGTAACCTGACTTTCCCATGTATGTTACCATTGTAACCTGATTCTCCATGCATGTAACCATTGTAACCCGACTTTTCCATGTATGTAACCATTGTAACCCGATTTTCCAATGTATGTAACCATTGTAACCTGATTCTCCATGCGTGTAACCATTGTAACCTGATTCTCCATGCGTGTAACCATTGTAACCTGATTTCCCATGCATGTAACCATTGTAACCCAACTTTCCCATGTATGTAACCATTGTAACCTGATTCTCCTTGCATGTAACCATTGTAACCCGACTTTCCCATGTATGTAACCATTGTAACCTGATTCTCTATGCATGTAACCATTGTAACCTGACTTTCCCATGTATGTAACCATTGTAACCTGATTCTCCATGTGTGTAACCATTGTAACCTGATTCTCCATGCGTGTAACCATTGTAACCTGATTTCCCATGCATGTAACCATTGTAACCTGATTTCCCATGTATGTAACCATTGTAACTTGATTCTCCATGCGTGTAACCATTGTAACATGATTTCCCATGTATGTAACCATTGTAACCCGACTTTCCCATGTATGTAACCATTGTAACCTGATTCTCCATGCATGTAACCATTGTAACCTGAATTTCCCATGTATATTACCATTGTAACCTGATTCTCCATGCGTGTAACCATTGTAACCTGATTCTCCATGCATGTAACCATTGTAACCTGATTCTCCATGCATGTAACCATTGTAACCTGTCTTTCCCATGTATGTAACCAATGTTACCTGATTCTCCATGCATGTAACCATTGTAACTCGACTTTCCCATGTATGTAACCATTGTAACCTGACTTTCCCATGTATGTAACCATTGTAACCCGACTTTCCCATGTATGTAACCATTGTAACCTGATTCTCCATGCATGTAACCATTGTAACCTGATTCTCCATGCGTGTAACCATTGTAACCTGACTTTCCCATGTATGTAACCATTGTAACCTGATTCTCCATGCATGTAACCATTGTAACCTGATTCTCCATGCATGTAACCATTGTAACCTGACTTTCCCATGTATGTTACCATTGTAACCTGATTCTCCATGCATGTAACCATTGTAACCCGACTTTTCCATGTATGTAACCATTGTAACCTGACTTTCCCATGTATGTAACCATTGTAACCTGATTCTCCATGCATGTAACCATTGTAACCCGACTTTCCCATGTATGTAACCATTGTAACCTGACTTTCCCATGTATGTAACCATTGTTACCTGACTTTCCCATGTATGTAACCCTTGTAACCTGATTCTCCATGCATGTAACCATTATAACCGATTTCTCCATGCATGTTACATTGTTACCCTATTCTTCATGTATGTAACCATTGTAACCTGATTTCCCATGCATGTAACCATTGTAACCCGACTTTCCGAGGCTTGTTACAAATTTTTACTGGATTCCCCATGGACAGCCATGCATGTACAGTTTGCAACAGATAAAGTTACTATTGCATATCATTTACTTAAGGTCCATGTGTGTAACCAATGTAACCAATGTAACCATTGCTTCAATGGGGGTAACAAAACAAGATACCTATATTCAGGTGCACATTTTGTGCCATATCTATGTTATTGCATCGCAGCTAGGCGAAGGGACATAATTTGTAACTCTTGTCAGTTACGTCCATCCCCCAGGAATGTCCCTAAAATTGGTTTCTGTCCCTTACTTTACCCAAAGTTTTTCTTATGCTCGACCAAATGTTATAAGGGGGTCTCATTGACATTGGGGGTTCTGGATCCTGCTTGCTGTTTTGTCAGATTCCTATATCTGCTTATGCTATGTATATAAGCAATTCTCATTTTTTGTCTCGCTTGAAGGAGTCTAAAAGTGAGGCATAGGTATATGCTGTTTCCAGCGGCGGCGGCGACTGTGTCAACAATGTATTAGTTTGTGATTAGGTCTAGTTTATGGTGAACCACTAGTGGTAAGTCAAAGATATTTGGTATGCAGTTGTATAAGTATTGGCGCATCTCATTACCATGGAGATTATTTGACGCTGCCTTCTCAGTTATGGTCTATTGACTTTGAAACTTTTGCTTAGTTTTTATGTATTAGTTTGTGATTAGGTCAGTTTATGGGGAACCACTAGTGGTAAATTAATGATAAATGGTATGCAGTTGTATAAGCATTGGCACATCTCATTATCATGGAGATTATTTGGCCCCTCCCCCTCATTCATGGTCTATTGACTTTGAAATTTTTGCTTAGTTTTAATGTATTAGTTTGTGATTAGGTCAGTTTATGGGAAACCATTAGTCGTAGGTTGATGATAATTGGTATGCAGTTGTATAAGCATTGGCATACCTCATTTCTATGGAGAATATTTGGTCCCGCCCCCTCAGTCATGGTCTATTGACTTTGAAACTTTTGCTTAGTTTTCACGTATTAGTTTGTGATAAGGTCAGTTTATGGGGAACCAGTAGTGGTAGGTCAATGATACTTGGTATGCAGTTGTATTAACATTGGCACATTTAATTACCATTGGAATTTTTTACCCTCCCCTTCAGTTATGGTTTATTGACTTTGAAATTTTGCTTAGTTTACATGTATTAGTTTGTGTTTAGTTTTTTTTTAAGAGAACTACTTTTGATAAGTCAATGGTATTTTGCATGCAGTTGTATTAGCATTGGCACATCTCATTTTCATGGAAATTGTTTAGCCATGTACAGTACAGGTAGGGACTTATTTTTATGGATGCCTTAATCCGTCTAGATGTCAGACTGGTCGGACAGTTGTCCCAGTGTAATAAACACCTGCTGTGCAATATCCAAGTGGAAGGTCGTAAATCAATCTGTACCAGCTTGATTAGAATTAAATTTTACCTGTACAGATATATTAGTATTTATGGAGGATAGATAAATGTAAAATATTGTTTTGTATTCAAAGAGAAAGAATTAAAATTAAAATTAAATATAAGAAATAAAATTAAAATTAATATAAGAATAAAAATTAAAATTTGAAAATGAAATAAAGACGATTTTTAACAATATATTGTGTTGCCAATTATTTCAATAGTTTTGTGCCAATAAACTATTTTGTATTTGTATTTGTAAACCGTAAATATTTCATCTAATTCAAAATAATAAGCCTAATAACAACCAAGACTGTTAAAAGTTAAATCAAATTGTTGAGACTTCAATCCCGTAAATTATACGAGTTTTCGTTGATGGTTATATTATTTCCCGCTTTTAACGTCCTGTTCCTTTATATGTTATTATAAGAAACTCAATTTTAAGTATAAGGCCAACATATCGTATTTATGAAATATATATAGGCATTGTGAAATAAGTTATTTTCCTTTTGATACAACTTTCCCCGTCGGAGCCTCTACATCTATTCACACCTGTCAATCATTTCACGCAAGTGAAACATTTTGGTCAGACAGATCACTCGTGCTTTCTATTTTGACGTATTTCCCGTTAATCTCTTTGAAAGTCAAACAATTGGTTTCCTTTAATACAATATTTATAACGCCGAGATCATATTTCGATTCCTATTTTTTTAATTTTATTTCAAATTGTTGACACTCGAGATAATATGCCTTTCTATTTTCATGTCTAAAATATTTTATGAAAATCGCGGGTGTTATAAATATATTTTACAAATTGTATCAAATCGATACACGAAAATCAAAGTTTAACCTTATATAGTTTATTGACTAAATGCACATTTATACCCCAATGGGGTTGAACGCTAGTCCTACTAGTCATGATCAGCTGTCTTTACTTTTTCGTCGTACTTTTAGTCATTTTAAAGCTCGCGCAGTCAGTTTGATTTTTTAAATCGATGTTGTATTATTTCCGAAGTTTAAAGGAGGTCTCCAAATAGATTATTTAAATGGGAATCCGGGAAATGACTGATAAAAATAAAACAAAAAAATAGTTAAAGAAGACTAAATCGTGTTTTTATTATACATGTATGTAAATCGATTAAATTTCTATTCTGGTAAATCGATCAAGAGCCTCAAAACTAAAACACAATACTGTCAATCATTCCACATCAAATTTAATCATGAATGAATTTTCCCACGGTCGGTCAGTAAGGTCACCTGTGTTTACTGTTACGACATTTCCCGCCATATAAAAATCTCGTGCAGTGGACAAAATCGATGTCTCGGTTATTGTATAGAAAGGTATATACTATGAAAATTAGAGCGAGGGGCTTTGCCCCAAGCTCTTATTTTCATAGTATATACCTTTCTATACAATATCCAATTTAGCACATATTTACAACTTGAGTAATCCTGTAATTATTCTATTGATATGTTTTGGCTGACTGGATGTAGCTCATTTACGTAGTTTTGTAAATCTACTCACTATAATATCATTGTAAAAATGGGATTTCAAAGGCCCTTGACTTTAGAATGTAAAGAAGGTAGCTGCTGGTGTAAGTATGTTTATTGATATGAACGAAGCGTTGTTTTACTATACTAGTACATGTACTTATTTACATGGTAAGATGACAAAATGAATTGACCAAGAGCAGATAATTCTTAAATTACAGTAAAAGCTTTACATTCTTGAAAACATTTTTTTAATTTCACATAAAACCTAAAACTATCTTAATACAAACAGTTGGATCCCCCTCCCACATCTTTGGTTGAAACACCTTTTAAAAATGGCTGGATCTCCCCCTGGTATGTACCCATAGGTAGTCTAGTGGATAGTTTATATGCATGAAATATTTGTCACTGAACATTAGGCAACCAATTATCGACCAATTTATGACTAAATATATCAAATTGCTTTATTAATAATTTCCCTTCAAAAGATTCATGGTTGACTCTTTTTGTGTACAAAGTAATTGCATGGAAGATAAAGGATTACAAATTTTAGATTGAGTTGTACTTTAATCAAGGTATAAAGCACCATTATTATTACTCTTTATTTAGATGAAAGAAACTTTTTTAATTGTCAAAACAAAATTTAGATCAAAAGATTGATTAGTAGGATGTTAAAAATCTTTTTGAAAACTAATTTCAAACTATTTAGTTAAATTTGGAACACATCATTTATTTCAAAATAGCCAGTAGCAATTTTTGTTCTAATATCTTGATTACAATACAATGAATTCTTACCCTTGTGGTCATTCATGCGTAGTTACTTAGTACACGGAAAAAGTATGTACTATGAAAATTAGAAGACAAATTCAAGCAATTTGATTGGACGAGAAGTTGTAAGTATGTGCTAACTTTAATATCTTTTATTAGCATTCAATATTATTGTGAGTGGAGTCAAGTTAAAGTTCAACCACGTGCACATGCTGTTGATCACTGATATGTGTATAATGGAATTGTCTTTTCACGGCAATTTTTTCTTTTAGATTGCTATAAAAAATATAACATACAAGTTTCCTTTGTTACATGGATTGTGCGTAAATTAATATTATGCAAATAAGTTCGGGATTTCGGGATTAACCCTTTCGGGATCTGGGAATTCTTTTTTCGCGATGTCGGGATTTAAATTTATTTAAATTCGGGACCTTGTGACTTCGTGTTTTTAAGCCCGGGATTTCGAGATCCGGACCCCTTTTACCCCCAACCCCCAAATGCAGATCAATTATATTAATTTATCATAATGAACAAACACGGAAATCTTAAAATAAACTTATGCCCGGGAAGAATCAATATTTTCTTCTAGTGTTATTATTTGCGTTCAATTTTAGTCATACATCTCCAACTTTCGGACAATATTTGTTTACAGTAAAAAGTAAAAACTACAAAGAATCATCAAGCTACTAATAATATACAAGTGTTGCTCACTGTAATTATTTTTATCTGGGAACTGACACAACAGACTGAATAATAAATACAAATTTTAGAAATATTTTGCATGTGACCGCGTCAAACTAAAATGTATGCAGCAGCACTTGAGATAGCATTCTGCTAATCAATGGATTTACGTGGAAAATAAATCAGTAAAATAAAAATAACCGTAAGCTTCAAGAAATAGAATTCATGTAAAAATATATATGTTTAAACAATTTATGCAAACAAATAACAAAAAGATACAAAAAAAAAAAAACAAACGAAAAGGAACATAAAATAAAAATAATTTTTAGGAACAAAGAAAATAATTATTAACAGTTGAAATATCAAAACCATAATTAACAAAAATAGGCTATTTTTATTAAACAAAGTTTTCTCCAGTACTTCACCTGTAAAAATATTTTATGTCAAACACGATGTAGAACTAATATAATCAATAAAGTGACTGAGAGGTTAAAATTACAGGTAATCTGATTCTGAAATCAGTGAACCGTAATTTTAGCAAGACGGATTAAGATGAAAGGACCATTCACACCTGGATCTGTTGTTTAATGAACATACTACCTACCATAAAAATGTCCGATTATTCATATCCGACTAGACGGATTAAGACATCCATAAAAATAAGTCCCTACCCGTACTGTACCTTCAGTCATAGTTCATTGACTTTGAATATTTGCTAAACTTACATGTTACAGTGTTGCTATTTTTTATTTCAACATTTGCATTATAGAAATTACAAAAAAGCGAGACATATCTCTGTGATAACAGTTTATTTGTAATTTTCCGTGTCTCGCTACACTTCATTTCCCATATTCACGGCACAATAATTTGACTTTCATGTGTCACACTTACAAAATTTCGGCAATCCCGTGTCACATTTAAACCCCAATGAGACCTACTTATAAGAGGGTAGTAATGCCCTTTATCGTCAGGTGTCAAACAGTCATTTTCGGCTACTGTTAGCGTCAAATTGGTTAAATTTTTAAATATTGTTAAATTTTGGGGCCTTAACATTGCTTAAAGGTCTTTTAAAGAACTCCTGCAATTTCCTTTTCAAAACCGTCATCAGATTTATTTAAGCATGTCTAGATAAGGATATTGTGTATGCAATAAAAGTGAAACAAAGATAATCCAGTATGATACTGTGTCATTGCTGATATTTAAACCTTCTGAAAATCTTTTCAAATTGAAAATGTTTCAAATTGCATTAAAATCTTGTAAAAGTGTGTGAAAGATCTGTTAGATATGTGATGTGGTGATTATGTTAAGATTAGATTTACAATGTCATGAATCTACAATAGATATCAAGCAACCTGCAATAAAAACAACAAAGTGCTAAACTATATCAAAGAATAATTCAAGTTTTCCTTTTTTGTCATACTATGTACAAGTGTTTATTATTTTGTAGATAGCTTTCAAGAGCAAGGCTTTCTATCATATTACAGACACCTTCCAGAGGTATGTTTCATGCAACAGTATTAAAATGACATAAAAAAATCTTTTTATTTCATTCTGAAATTAATTAAAACTTTGTTAACACTATGTGCATTTATATATATATATGTTATCTTTTTGGTTGTATATCACATTTCTTTCATTATTTATACTTTTAAGAACCACTTGCTTTTAGACTCTAAAAGTTCTTTTGACACTGAGTCATTGAGCTGAATAAATGTTTTTTTCATACACTGGCCAATTTACTCAAGATATTTATCAATGACTAAATACAATTTATGGACTGGAAAAAAAAACCTGTTTGGAAAAGAATTAATATTTAAAATATGGCACTGTTAGTGGAAGCTGGAAGATTATCCAGAGGCAATGGACACATGGTAAGTGCATTCAGAATCTGAACAGATTACATGTGAGATTAAAAAAATATTTACAGGGGAAAATTTGACATTTGAAAAACAAGTTTATTTGTCTGTAAAAGCTTTTATCGCTATTTTGTGCATTTTCTTTTGATCTTTTTTTGTGATAATTTTCATATCATGCTTCTCGCTTGAGATGGAAAAATTATCGCTAGAAACTAAGGACACGCGGCGTTGCTAACGAAATTGACATGAAATTGACAACGTCGTCATACATGTAGGTAAAATAGCGATAAACAGATTATCATTGGTCATCTCAAATCGATTGCTTTTCTCACTTTCGCTGTACCAGCTCAAGCGAGAAAATCAATCTCGTTGAGATGATCAACGATAATCTATAAGTAATATCTATTTTGGCAATATTGTATTGTAAAAATTAGATATATCATATATACCTTTCTGTTACAAATAATGATACAGTCTTATAAAGACTTTTCATTTGAGGAGATGCATGTGTAATATCAGTAAGCAATTGTGTAAAATGACCTTATGATCCAGATTTTGTTTGTCTTTGTTGTAGAAATCCAGTACGACATTAAGAGTATTTGATAGAACAGTGAGTAACATTAAGTTATTTTCTCTAATTCTTAGTCAATTTATCCCTTTCTGCACCCGTTGTATAAAAAATATTTAATCAACGTGTGGTTCGTTTGATCTCAGTACGTCATTGGTTAAAATCCGATTATGACGTCGAATGTTCTTGCTTTCCTCTGAAATTCCTATTGTGACGCCATGAAAAAAGGCGACCATGCCTGATGACGTCACATTGAAGGAACACATCTTTTTGCAGATCATTCGAAAAGAAGGAATAAGTTTGCCTGCATAATGTTAGAAAATCATTAGAGAAACAGATTCCACCACGTTTTAAATTCGAAAATATAACTGTCTCGAGTGGATAAATATCATATTACACTTGATGCAGTGGTAGAATCTATATGTATGTAACTTATAAGAAGAAAATCATTTATTAGTAATTATTTGTAATGTCCAATTTGAATTACAGTAATTAAAAGTACATGTAAGAATTGATTGCACTTGACAATCTTGTTATTTATTGTAAGTTAAAGACTTGATACTGAGTGAGACAGCATCAATGATATTTAAATAATTGTTTTTTTCAATGAAGCATCATCAGACATGCACTCTTTTTTAAGACGAGACAAAAGCAAGAAAATCTTGCATCATAAGTGAATTTTGACCAATTAATAACTTTAAATTACACCTAGATTATCAATTTGACATTGTACCGTCTCACACATGGCAAATATAGACCGTTTGTATCATACTTCATGAATGGTAGAACTACACATCAAATGCCATCTCTGGAAATAATTTATATTTCAGGATTATTATACAGTGCATGGAGAAGATGCTGTTTTTGTTGCTAAAGAAGTGTTCAAAACTACTGGTGTTATAAAATATCTTGGATCAGGTAGTTCATTTTTATTTAGGATAAAAAAATATTTTCTAGTAGTCAGTTAATGTGTAAGATTTGCTCTCTAGCTTACAAATTGATGAAGGGGAAGTAATATTTTTTTATGTTAGATTTGAAAAGCCAATCAATAAGCACATTGAACACAAACAAAAATGTATTTAAAACTTTATATCACCACCTTGATTTCATAACAGTCATGAAATCTTACCAAAATTCTTTAAGGCAAAATGAATATATTAAATTTCTGGTTTTTTTTGGTATACAAGAGGGAAGAAGTATATATTTTGAAAGTAAAAAATTAGAACAACTTTTTTTATTACAAATCTACTCAAAATGAGAGGGGAAATTGGTTACCTCTGTCCATCTGTCTGTCCATACATTTAAAATGAAATATTTATTTTGGTAGAAAATTATATTTAGCAACACATGTGTGGTATTGGTTACAGGCATATATATTCCACAACTGCAACAAGTGTATTACTATATTTCTCCACTCGAGACAGTTAAATTTTAATATTAAAAGTGCAATGCTTGCCGAGCTTTTTAAATAATTTAAAATTAATTTTTGAGAGTGGAGAAATATCGTAATACACGAGTTACAGTGGTGGAATCTGTTTCTCTAATGATTTTTTGGAAAATGACGCAGTCATTGTTCCATTACTGGCGACCTGAACTTCATTACATTTCTCTGCCTACCGCGCTTGGTTTCGTATTTACTATTTTCTATACAAACTGGAATCTGCTTGTGTTATCATTAATTATGCATGAGAGGTCATTGTGTAGTAATCAGCCAGGAACCAGTTTACAAACTAACTGGTTTCTGCTTGTATTCCACTACACTCGGACAAAGTGTTGTAGTTTGACGGGAACCAGTTTAGAATTTGTAAACTACAAAACGTAATCGGTTATTGTTCATTCCGTTTTGGTGTTTCATACCGACTTTTATGGTTTGAATAAGCTTCAAACATTAATGTGATAGGTATATTAAAGACTGTTTTACAAAAGGATGGAACTGTTTTGCTTTCAAAGTCGTACTATAGTGATATCTGTTATGTACGGATTTCCACTCTAACCGGTTAATTTCTTTTTTTACACGTGCTTTTGAAACTTCCTGTTTAAACATCGCAAGTTTTAAAATTGTTTTTTGAGTGAATTTAACTTATTTTACAATCATGAAGCGTTCCAGAATCATTTTCAAGCAGCGTTCCAGAATCATTTTCAAGCAGTTTCTTCTTCTCTTTGATGATGGAAAATAGGTTTTTCTCAAGAAAATACCGCAAACAATCGCAGAGGAATTGAAACGTACAAGTCAAGTCGGCACCTGGTTAAATTGGCATCTAGTCAAATCGGCACCTATTTGACGTCAATTCGGCATCCAATAATATTTGTTATAATATTTTCTATTCAATTAATTAATAACTGTTACCAAGTACATAGTGAATATGTTGTTGTGTATTTAGGTAAACAACGAAACCAAAGTGAAATTATGTTGTTGTGTATAAAGGTAAACAACGAAGCCCTTACCCAAGCTGTTGTTTTAACAATTAGACAATTATTAAAAAAAAATGGAAAACTATGAGTCCCTTTCAATAAATCAAACTTTCATGCCAAATAATAAGCAAATTTAAGGTGTTTTTTCAGTAAAGTTTAAAAAGCATTAAACAAACAATCCTGTAAAATGCTCAACTGGTTTAAATTATGCATAAAAATATCCAATATCTCATGTATTAGTCCAAATAATTATGACGTCTGGCAAGGCTATTTTATTTTTTTTCTGTGACGTCTTCCTACGAAGTTCTTAGGAAGGCGTCCCAGAAAAAAATTAACATAGCCTTGCGGTCTTAGAAAGGTGTCCCAGAATAAAATTAAAAAAGCCTTGCCAGACGTAATAATTATTTTGACTACTCATATATATATCATTAAAAATACACCAAAAATGTCATTTAGTTGAGAAAAATAAATATATACAAAATGTACAATGAACACCCAAAAATGTGAAAGTTAGTATTTAACTCTTTTAGCTTAAATACTGAAAAAAATTCTGGCAACCCCTTACTTATTTTACTCTTTTTGCTTGAAATACAGTTAAAATATATATTTAACATTGGTGACGAATTGACTATATCAGGTGTCGATTTAACCAGGTGCTGATTTGTCCAGGTGCCAATTTAACCAGGTGCCGGTTTGACTAGAATTCTTTGACAAATGTTTGAAATTACCTGAGTTTCATTAGACCTTTGATAACAGTAACAAAAAGATTATTTACTTAATATTTTGTGGTATCAGGTCTGTTCGCGCCCAATACACTTTCGCACCTTGCAGGTTCGCACCTCGCACATTCGCACCCAAGGTCCGTTCGCACTCTACTCATTCGCGCTCAATTTTAATTCAAATTCAAGTTGAATAATTGGAAAATCATGATTGTTGTTTTAAATTGCTTTGGTGTAAATACTGAATGTATTTATAGCTTGGTATGAGTAAAACATTGAAGATTTTAAAGGAAAAACACAAAAGATAATTGTTTTTAACAGCTTGGTCCCTTTGATCTGAAACAACGAAACAATAAAATATAGGAACCAAAATATAGCAATCCACTATTATAACCAAAACATGATAAAATCTATTCAACACACAGAAAAAAACATAGTCAGAATCTCACTTCATTTTGAAAGAAGTCAATGAAACAAAGTTATAGCAATACACTAACCAAAACATGATTAAGAGTTATTCAACACAAAATAAAACGTTGACAAAATACCACTTTAATTAGAAAGGATTATTATTATTTTTAACAATACGCTATCCAAAACATGATTAAGATTTATTCAACACAAATAAAAATGCTGTCTCACTTTATTTTGAGACAATGACAACAATTATACTTATAAGAAAACACTTGCTTACAGAGTTATTAAACACAAAACCAATTAAGATTGGGTGCGAACATTTAGGGTGTGAAAGTGAAAGGGGGCGAACATGAGTGGGCGCGAACGGACCCGGATTCAGACTATGTACCAGTGAGAAATATACAAGCCTTTCTACGGTATTTATTTGTACAATTCAGGTAGTCTTGACCTATTCATTTGTCTTAAAAAAACAGCCAGTTGTCACCTTCACTTCACACACACACATATATACGAATATCAATTATATGCTTACGAGACATGTTGCATTGTTAAACTAATTACGGTATGTGAAAATCAAGACTTGCATAAAAACTATCCCAATATTAGAGACAGTGGCGTCATTTTTCTTCAGAGCTTTCAGCTCTTTGATTATCCTTCCTTTTCAAAGATTTGAGGAAAGTTGAGTACTTTTTGTGTGACATCATCAGGCATGGTGGCCTTTTTTCATGAAGTCACAATAAGAAAATTCAGAAGAAAACAAGAAAATTTTTAAAACGTCATTAAATTTTAACCAATCATTTGCCGAGAACAGATTTTTCACTAGTGAGGAGAAATATTTTTCTCATACCGGTCAGGACATGTGAAAATAGCACAAAAATTAGAGAAATAAAAAGATAAAATTCAAAAGTAAATTACTTACTACAATTCAGCTGAATGGGACTTTTGTATAAATTAAGTATTTGGTATAGTCTTCAATAACTTATTTCAGATAATGACAAATGCTGAAATCTTTTATTCTAGGCGACAGAAAAGTGGAATCAGCTGTTTTAAGTAAACTGAACTTTGAATCATTAGTAAGAGATCTGTTGTTGGTTCGGCAGTATCGTGTGGAGGTCTACAAAAATAAAGGTGGTGCAAAGAACAATGAATGGAGTATTGGTTATAAGGTAACAATAACAAAATGATAGATACATACTGCATAGTGAATATTTAAGTATTAAATACAACAAAAAAATAATTTCTCTTTGAAAAAAAAGATTAGTTAAAAACACATCAATGTTTTCATTCATTTGCATATGTATTCAGGCTGAATGACATCCTCAAACAAACTATTAATTTTCTGATTTCCAATTCGCAATTTATTTAAAAAAAAAAACATCGTGAAATTTTGATCAACCTTTTGCTACTTTCAATCTTTTGTTTTAGATTTGGTTGTTTCCCAAATTACACAATATATCTTAAAAGTATTTTGTCAAAATTGATGATAAACAATTACATTGCCAAAATCTTTCCATTTAAGTGTAATTAATGCATCTTGGTTTTATTGTTAATTTTATTATTGACACTTGTTTTATAGGCCTCACCTGGTAATCTCACACAATTTGAAGATATTTTATTTGGTAACAATGATATGTCTGTCTCTGTTGGTGTTATTGCTGTTAAACTTGGATCAGAAGCAGGACAGAGGGTAAATTATTTATATTGCAATCATTTGTATTCATTAGACTCGACATAGAATAAATACTTAATGATTTTTATCCGAGTCGCACGAAGTGTCCTATTATAAATGAAAAAATTTGATAGCTCTCATTATCCACCAAAGTTCAGATGAAGTGGATGCAAGCAATTTTAGGCAATTGTATGGTCTTCAACAATGAGAAAAAAATACCTTATACCTCACATGAGAACATATA
This sequence comes from Mytilus galloprovincialis, assembly GCA_037788925.1. Lineage (NCBI taxonomy): Eukaryota > Metazoa > Mollusca > Bivalvia > Mytilida > Mytilidae > Mytilus > Mytilus galloprovincialis. Next base: position 60,358,047 of record CM075340.1, on the reverse strand, counting down.
ACATTTCACTTGAGAAAACTAATTACAGTCTTCCCCTTAATGGATGAATAAACAATTCATATAAAAAAAGAAGAGGTGGTATGATTGCCAATGAGAGAACTCTCCACAAGAGATCAAAATGAAACAAAAAAATGTCTGTAGATTCCTTTATTCTTTGGGATAGAAAATTAAATAAAAACATTCTTAAAGTAAGTTTAAATGTTTCTGTTCTTTTTTTATTGATAAACTGTTGATTTTTCTATAAAGTTTTTGTTCAACAAATCAAAATTGCGACATTTCGAGCGTCTACTACAGGTCCCCTTCGAAGTACAAAAGTTCAAAATATTCCTATTAGAATCGAAATAATTCTTTCATGCCATGCTCTATGCTCATTTTAACATGGATAGGCATTATATTTGTAAACTTTAATACCTCGCTAACGCTCGGTATTAAGATATTAACAAATATAATGCCTACCCATGTTAAAATGAGCATAGAGCATGGCATGAAAGAATTATTTCTTAATTCATTCACATTTACCCACAAAATCCCCATGTTATACATGAAATACTGAGTTCCAATATTTAATCAGTTAAAAAAGATTTTTTTGGACCAATATTAAAGGTATAATTAATCTTGTGAATACAAGTTTTGTGAAATGTTATTCAGGTTGTTGGCGTTGGTTATGCTGATGCAACACTCAGAAAGTTCATGGTCAGTGAGTTCACAGATAATGACCAGTTCTCAAACTTAGAGGTAAAGTTGATTTTCTTTATTCCAGCGGTTTTGAATTCACAGTCGATTCTTTTCAGAGAGAAGGTACAAATGTACATACCTTGAAGAAATAAGAATGGCTACTGAAGGGGCAAACAGAAATTATCATATGACTTTTTCAATATCAAGTTCATATCATCTTTTAGACGAGATGTTGGGGATATGACAATTAAACAGCAACCTTTCATAGCAAAACACCAAAAAACTTCTTATGGTTACAATATGGGTAACTAATTGTAAATTGTATGTTATTCAAATGTATGTTCTGTTTTAGTGATTGCATTTACTTATTTTGGTTTTAGGCTTTGATAGTACAACTTGGACCAAAAGAATGTTTACTTGGAACTGGTGATTCTGCCATAGAGAATGGTAAACTGAAGCAGGTTTTGGATCGTAGTGGACTCTTAGTTACAGAAAGAAAAAAAAGTAATAAAATCACTATGAAAAAAAATAAAAATGAATATTGATATAAATCAAATTACTGTAAATATTAACCTTTTTCTTGTACATTTATTCTGATTCTTCTCTTTGCTCACAATAGTCATACTGGATAAGTCACATTGTTCTTTAGTCATGTTAGTACATCATTGGCAAGTATTTTTAATCTTGAATATTGACAAGTTTGTTATACTTTTTAAAAGATGAGAGCCTAAAAGCTTATTTTCTTTTTGTACTTCTAAGGAATGACAGTATATTGTGAATTAAGATTTGGACTGGTACTGATTTTTGTGAAATGTTTTAAAATAAAGAGGTGTAGTAGACATTAATATTCTCAAAAGAAGACTAGAGACTAGATATTCTGTGAAATATTGATCTTTCACTATATCTGTTTCATTTTATTTGTCAAGATTCAACAGGCACTAAAAAAATCTGTCCGGGTATCTTTGCATAAAAACATGCTTACCGGTACCTAGTTATTTGTAACCACTACTTGTTTTATAGGTGATTTCTCAACAAAAGATACAGTACAGGATCTAAACAGACTTCTGAAATTTAAGAAAGGAGAACAAGATAACAGTGCTGCCTTACGTAAGCACCTTACTAATGTCATTGTTATTGCAGAATATTGACAAGTTGCATGTTGTGCCTGTACTTAACATCTTCTAAATGGTATATTGTCGAGCCTGCAACTTTTGTTGCAGAAAGCTCGACATAGGGATAGTGATCCGGCGGCGGCTACGGCGGCGGCGGCGGCGTTAGCTAACTTCTTAAAAGCTTTATATTTTAGAAGTTAGAAGACCTGTATGCTTCATACTTTGTATATAGATGCCTCATGTTACGAACTTTCCGTCAGTCACATGTCCAATGTCCTTGACCTCATTTTCATGGTTCAGTGACTACTTCAAAAAAAAGTTCAGATTTTTTGTAATGTTAATTTCTCTCTTATTATAAGTAATTGGATAACTATATTTGGTATGTGCGTACCTTGCAAGGTCCTCATGCCCGTCAGACAGTTTTCACTTGACCTCGACCTCATTTCATGGATCAGTGAACAAGGTTAAGTTTTGGTGGTCAAGTCCATATCTCAGATACTATAAGCAATAGGGCTAGTATATTCGGTGTATGGAAGGACTGTAAGGTGTACATGTCCAAATGACAGGTGTCATTTGACCTTGACCTCATTTTCATGGTTCAGTGGTTATAGTTAAGTTTTTGTGTTTTGGTCTGTTTTTCTTATACTTTATGCAATAGGTCTTCTATATTTGGTGTAAGGAATGATTGTAAGGTGTACATGTCTAATTGACAGGTGTCATCTGACCTTGACCTCATTTTCATGGTTCAGTGGTCAAAGTTAAGTTTTTGAGTTTTGGTCTATTTTTCAAATACTTTATGCATTAGGTCAACTATATTTGGTGTATGGAAATATTTTATGATCTATATGTCTGTTACGCAGGTTTTATTTGACCTTGACCTCATTTTCACGGTTCATTGCTAAGTGTTAAGTGTTTGTGTTTTGGTCTGTTTTTCTTAATTTATAAGCAATAAGTCAACTATATTTGTTGTATTGAAGAATTGGTAGCTGTACATGTCTGCCTGGCATGGTTCATCTGACCTTGGCCTCATTTTCATGGTTCATTGATCAATGTTTTGTTTTCTTGGTTAATGTTGAGTTTATGTGACAGTTGTAATAAAGCTTTATATTTAGGTCTATCAACATAATATCAATGATTAGTAAAGAAGGCGAGACATTTCAGCGTGTGCACTCTTGTTTTACTATAGGTTTGTTTTGTCAATTGTACTGGACACAGACCTGTAAGGATAACATCAAGCTATCTTGTTTATAGTTTGGATTCAAAATGATTAAGGACTGTTCCATTTAAACATATTCTGTTACCTGACAGACCCAATTTTTGGACACAGACCCTAAGTCATTTTATTTCTGTCCAGAAGTGAAAAATGGGAAATCCATGTGCTTATGACACATTCTTGTTTGGAAAAAAAAAACAACGTCATAACGATAATGGAACAAAACATGCTGGGTTAGTGGGTCTGTTTTTATGGTAATTCAAGTTACCTTTTATTCACCTCCTTCCACCTCAGAGCTATCAGCTCTTTGATATCAAACTTGGACAGAAGCTTGTTAATGATCGTTTATCAGTATTTTACTTATTAATGGACTTAGTTTTTCTGCCGGTTAACATTACATTCACTCTGTGGTTAAAGATTTTAAAATATTGATAACTTTCTTAAACTATCCTGTATTGCTACCAAACAAAATGTTACTTAATTATGTACGTAGTTTTCTTCCAGTTAAGATTACATACAATCTGCAGTTAGTTCCTTAAACATTTAATAGCTTTATAAAGTAGGCGAGACACTGGGTTCCACGGAACACTCACAAATTTTTTTTAAATGCATGCATTAGAATTATTTTGATAAAGCATGTATTATTTGCAATTATTTTACCGTGCAAAATGCAATTTGTTTTATCTAAACGAGTAAAAGAAATTAATAAAATAATGCAAAGAACACTATATGTGACTGATTATTTTTACAGCTGAAACAGAAAAAAGTCATGCCATTGGAGCCCTTGCTGCTGTGATCAAATATCTAGAGGTAAAATAGCAGAAATGATTTTAGATAAATTGATTTTTTTTAATTGTTTATTTTTGAAATAAGATATTGGTTAGTCCTCCAGTACTACATGTTGTCTGAAATTAAACTTTTATGGTAAAAGTACTTGAAAACTTTTTGGTGATTTTTGAGTTGTTTTAAATCTATTTGAAACTAATAGGTTGAGACAAAGAAATACAGATATCTATTAAAATGGGAAATTGTCTGGTTAAGTTTGTACTGTTTATGGAATTAGGCAATATTTGGTCACATTGGAAGCATTTTCAGTGTTAGAATTGTTCATCTAAAAAAAAAAGAGGCCCATTTGAGGCTAGATTTACATAGAATTTATACTCTCCTGTGTAAAGAATTGTTCACATTCTTGATAATTCATGCAGCAAATATTTCAAAAGTGCTTCATTTTGTAGTTTCTTTCTTTTATTATATCAGAGATAAATATTTTTTCATTTCCTACTGTTGGAAAGGACTTTTTAAATCCTTGTTATGATCGTCTAACATCTATGACTGAGACAACCCTGTTTGGTTTTCTGATCTTTTACTCTTTACAGTGTTTACCATGTTGTATTATAAATGTCTCAAATAAATTGTAAGTTTGAGTGTTTTAATTACATTTCATATTACCATTACAAACTCCTATAATAAAGTATTTTTACATTTTTTTTCTGTTTTGAACTGATGTTTCCAGTCTTTTGTTACAGCTTTTATCAGATGAAGGAAACTTTGGTCAATTTTCTATAAGCTCTTTTGAGTTGGGACAATATATGAGACTGGATGCTGCGGCTGTGAGGGCTTTGAATCTTCTACCAAATACAGTGGAAGGTAATGGATCTTTCTAAAGATTATGATTGCATGTTTATTGTAAAATATTTTTAGAATTTGATATGACAGTCATTCTAAAGATGCATTAGAAAAAGACTTTTTTTAAAGGGGAGTCGGTTATTAGATCAAATGTGCACTTTGAAAGTTTTGAAATATTTGTTGTTTCGGAAAAAGTATGTACAGTTGTATTTACATGTCAATGACACAAATGTGAAACAACAAATGACATCTTGAATTCAAGTTATATTCCTTAACAATAGTAGTATACTTACAAATACCATATGTCAAGTTCTAAATAACCACAATTAAAGAAATTATGAATAGATTTGATATAGAGGCTACCACTTATCTTTCATATTACCAAATTTCTTAAATGGCAAAAACTAACCAATATTGATATAGCACAAGACAAAGTACTATTGTGGTTCTAACCTTGAGATAGGCACATGAGATTATAACACAATGGAGTGAATGGAAACTAAGAAAATGTTTCATTCAGAATGATTGACAAATAGTTTCAGTTAAGTTAGCCTCATCTTAGATATTGTTATGAGGAACTACTCACATGCTTAAAAGCAAACAGCAGAAAAGAACATTGACAGTTGTGTTGCCTAAGGGGAAAATTGTGTATTCAGCTGGCTTTGATGATTTTGTATTTTAGTCAGTTTGATTTCAATTTTTATCAGCTAACACAAAAATATATATACTTTTAATTATTCAACATTTGTTTATTGTATACATCACATATTTTTTCTATATTTTAGGAGGAAATAGAAATCATAGCATACTGGGCCTATTAAATAGATGTAGAACAGCCCAAGGTCAAAGGTTATTGGGCCAATGGGTTAAACAGCCATTGGTTGATCTTAATAAAATAGGTTAGTACAGTTAACTACATATTTATTGCAAAGAAAAGTAATTTACAATTATTTTTGAAAAAATAACGAAAAGCCTCTTCAAAGGAAAGGGCACTTAGCTAAACTTTAAAAAAAATCTTAGTATGATTAACTATTACCCTGCAAATATAGATCCTTGCTTTTATAAACAGAGATGTCAAACATAGCTAACTAGCATCCATGGATAACATGTGCGTAATGCAGATATTTTAGACTTACTTTAAATGGATTTTTTATACCCCACCTACGATAGTAGAGGGGCATTATGTTTTTATGCCCCACCTACGATAGTAGAGGGGCATTATGTTTTCTGGTCTGTGCGTCCGTTCGTCTGTCCGTTCGTTCGTCTGTCCCGCTTCAGGTTAAAGTTTTTGGTCAAGGTAGTTTTTGATGAAGTTGAAGTCCAATCAACTTGAAACTTAGTATACATGTTCCCTTTGATAAGATCATTCTAATTTTAATGCCAAATTAGAGAATTTATTCCAATTTCACGGTCCACTAAACATAGAAAATGATAGTGCGAGTGGGGCATCCGTGTACTGTGGACACATTCTTGTTTTTTTTTATAATGACTATTTTTTAAACACCTAACCACAATCCAGAATCTTCAACATTTAAATCAGTGCTGCTAGTTCATACATTTTATTTAGCTAGCAATTGCTTTTGATATTATGGAAATAGCTTTTATATGAAAACCTTAATTTTAAAACAGATCTGTTGAAAGAACACAGCTAGTTTAGAGGAATTTACATCCTTTAGAAGTGGGAGGGAGAAAAGAACGAGTCTGATAACCAAATCTTTGTATAAACCTTCACTAGGAAAATATGGTTATTCAAGGAAAATATTTTACCTTCTTTATACAGAAATGCATAAGTTTTCTTCCAATAATCATTATCTTTAATTTATTTATTTTAGAGGAGAGGTTGAATGTTGTAGAAGCTATGATTGATGATACAGAACTAAGACAGACCTTACAAGAAGATCAACTGAGAAAAATTCCAGACTTTCAGAGGCTGGCTAAAAAATTCCAGAGGAAAAAGGCTACATTACAGGTTACTAGATATCCATCATGTTGACACCCATTTACCATTGGAATTTCTCGGTTTAATAAATAAAACCTATAAACAAAAAAATTGTAATTCTATAAACCTAGCAAAGTAGATTTAGGACGCCATTTTATATAATGGTAATGGGGTAATGAATTTTTCATAAAAAAGAATATTGCTGTGGACAAATTTCTGTTGTGGATTCTTATCAATAAAACAGTATAATGTTAAAATACTATAGATTCAAATACACATTGCGTGTATTTATTAAAGCTTTTGTGGGTAAACAAACGAAAATGTGGGAATTCTTGCAATCTCATGAAACACCACAATAATCTACAGATCATAAAACTAACTGTTTATCTTTACCACTCTTATTTCTTGCTGCATTTCTGGATAATATACATTTCTGAATGGAAGTCATATTTAAACTCCATATATCATATATTTCAGGACTGTTACCGAGTTTACCAAGCTATTGAAAAGATGCCATACTTACTGGAAACATTAGAATGTCATGAAGGTCCAAACAAACATTTGTTGATGGAACTGTTTACTAACCCTGCAAAGGTATGTTTAAAATGAAATCATTCATTAACTTTGTTCTCTAGTACACATTGAATTTACTTTTGACGAACATTATGAAACTTGATAGTAATATTTACTCAGATAAAGAGTGATTGTTACAATGACAGATGCTAAATTTGTAATTCAATGTATGTTTACATACTGGATTGGATTGGCTTAAATTTTGCATTTTTTTTTCAATCTACATGTAAGATTTGATATGGAAAGAATTTGTTTTATTATGTTAGTTGCAATGAATTACATTGATTTCTCAGTGAAATAAAAACTGATAATTTCACATGTGAAATAAATGGTTATTATCACATATGAAATAAATGGTTATTATCACATGTGAAATAAATGTGGTTATTTCATTTCTCTGACGTCATACAACAATATACAATTATGGCCCGTTGAAGAGGTGAATATCCAAAATTGTCAACACGAGAAGGTTATTTCATTGAGGGCGCAGCCCGAAGTGAAATAACTTTTAAGGGTTGACAATTTTGGATATTCATCGACTCTAAGGGGCCACAATTGTTTTATTTTACCAAACTAACATTGGAAAGGCCTTTCGAACACTTCTTTGGACTTTACACAACAGTCAACACAAACACACAAGCTGAAAATACCTTTAACGGCTTTGTGTTCTAGAATTTCTCGAATGATGTACAACAAAGGTAGAATTTTTTTGTAAAATATTGATGGCCCTGAAAAGGACCGTTTATAAGAGACACGGCTGCTGGCACTCTTTTCATGACCACTGCCTTATTTCCATTTCTCTCGGTGGGCTTCCAGTGTAACGTGAACGCTGCCATTTTGTTTATTTACGTCTGTGACGTCATTTTCATGGGAGGTAACTCAAGTACAAATCAACAAACTGAAAAGGTTATTCACCGGTGAATAATAGGGTTATTCACTGCTGGTGCAAATTTTTAGGGTTATTCGTCCTTCCTTGCAATTAAATGAAAAACAACTGAATTATTCCATGTCACGTGATAACGTTTCACCCAATAGAATTGTTTAAAATATATGTAAGGTATAGTAATAGGCGTTATCTGACATCGGATCAAAACAAACTGTGAATGCTTAGAAAAAAGAAATAGTTACTTACATTTTCTACTTTAATTTCGGAAAAAATAATATTTATAATATATATAATTATAAGTAAACCTTATAGTGGCATATAAATATTCCACTTCTGCATCATCGGATAAAGCAATGAAAGTGGTCCTAAATGTTTATGTTATATTGTTTACAATAAGTGTATGTTGATTATTTTAGGAATTACTGATGGACTTTGCCAAGTTTCAAGAAATGGTAGAGACCACTATGGATCTAGCCCAAGTAGAGAACCATGAGTTTGTAATCAAGGCAGACTTTGATGAGGGATTAGCAGGTTAGTTATTCAAATCATGTTCTATAAAATTGAGAATGTAAAGGGGGAATGTGTCAGTGACAACAACCCGACCAAAGAGCAAGAGAAAATCTCGCACACCAGAAGGCGGGCTTCAGCTGGCCCCTTAACTAAAATGTGACTAACCTTTAAAGACCATCATTTTAAAACTCTTCACAAGTTAAATAAAATGTGAAAAAAGAATGATTTTGCATTTGTGGTGTTGACAATCACAAACGCATCACAGTTCCAGTTGCTATAAAACCATGCCATTCTTTAAAGTATTGAAAATCTCATCAAATTGCATATACATGTATATGTGTATTCAAAGGTCTCATTTCATGTTTCAGTGGTTACAATAAAGTTTTAGAATACCTATGCTTTGAATAATGTGTGGGGTAAGCTCGTAAGAACAATACATGCATTCTTGTTTTATTCTTGTTTTACTTGAATTGGATGTTTTATTAAATTAATCTATAGACTTTATTATCAATGGTTTTATCTTTGTCATTCCAGCTTTAAGGGAGAAAATAGACAGCTTAGAGGATGATATTAAATCACAGATGAATAAGGTAATACACTTCGTAATAATAGTAAAGATTCTTAGAAGGTTCAAGAAAATTTTCAGTAAAAGTTAAGATTCCTCTTGGTTTTTCGAAGAGATTAAAAAATACTCTAAAACTTTTTACTCCAGAAATTGATTTAAAGAAACTTTGCAAGAAGTCAAATGTTCTAACTTTTTATTTCCTTGAGATTTCATGTAATTTGAATACCCATGTATTATTCAGATGATAAAATAAAGATGGGCTTATTTTTGGTTTACAGGTTGCAAGAGATTTAGGTATAGAACCGAACAAAGTCCTTAAATTAGAAAGTAATTTACAATTAGGATACTTCTTTAGAGTTACTAGAAAGGTAAGATTTAGAAGATTTATTCTAATCCTGTTAAATTGATTTCAGTAACAACGATCAAAATAAAAGTAAAAATCATTGAAAGAGTATATAGAGAACAAAAAAATTTGGATAGTTAATGGTAGGATTGTCACTTCCGTAACTTTTTATATTGGAGACTCCTTCCATTTGCTACATGTGTAAATGAATATGGAGTTATTTTTGGAAAGTTTGCTATAGCTTGCTATTGCTACTTTCCTTAGGCGTCGGCCTCATACTTCCGGTTGACAGATTATCGCAATATATTCTGCTCCGAGATAGTGTAGTACTAGTGTTTGAGTTCTGATTCTTGGAAGATTCTTTTAAAATTTTGAGTAACTACTGTTTTGACTGAAAAGATTACAGCTTGAATAAAAAGAAATGAATATTCACCGACGATTCAGATGAATTTAACTTCATTTTAAAAATGAGTATTACAAACACTACTTCGCGGATCTGCCATGCGCTGTAGAGAAAATCACAAGAAATCTACGCGAGATTGCGTTTTCATTCATTCATGAATATTTCATGAATGAACATTTCCCCGCTCTACTTTTACCTGTTTACTATATGTACGTACGTAAACGTGGTAAAATCCCGAGAATATCGAAAGAATCGGGAATGACTGATTAAAATGCGAGAACAAGTTGACATTTTGACCAAGCCGTCGGATAATTGAAAAGTGATAATGGTTTGTTTAAACAAAACACAGGTGAAAGAATATAAAATACTCGATAAATATATTATATGTCTAACGTCTCACGCCAAGGACGAGTAAAGGTAAAAATGACCGGCTTTAATAAAAAAAAATTTAAAAAATGCATTGTTTTTGTCTAAACATCGATCGGAAGATTTTGATGCCAAAAATCATTTGAAAACTTAATTCCGTTATTTAAATACTAATTGTTTCACATTCCAATGTGGATATAAGGAACTTTACTCGTTCAGCATGCTCAAGTGGATCAAACTGACAGCAGAAAAACATTGACCCAACGTCAGTTCTTCTTCAGTCTTCTTCCAATAATTTACATCATACCAATTCTGGTGTGTTATTGTAAATTCGTATCATATAGCATCCGTATTAAAAGCAACCGAGTCAGCATCCACTTCTTCGAATATTATAGCTCAGGGTATCAAGACAAGTTCTATAGAAATGATTATAAGGTTCATGATGTGTACCCTTTGGCTAAAATGGCTGCATTTTCACCTCAAAATTTAGATAGAGTACAGACAAACAGCGGCCTGTGCATCTGGAAAAGTTTTAAGGCATACCATGCCCTATATTAATAGATTTCAATTGCTTTGTCACCCAAACACAGAGGCAATGATTACCGTAATATATCAAATGAATGGCTTAAAACAAAAATTCTCAAATGTTCTTAACTCATAAGACAATGCTTAATTTCACAACAGCAACTAAATGTGTTACAGGTTATAAGCACCTCTATGAATCTAGTGTATATGTTGTGTACAAGTTGTAATGTTGTACAAATTATAATTTGTACAGAATTTTTGTACAAGTTATCAGTGTTTTGTGACCTGCTGAACAAAAATGGATGATGCAAGCACACAGTCTTATGCTCCGCATACTTCTGTCAATTTTTCACAACTTCATGATACAGTCTAATACTGAGCATTGATACAAAAACATTATAAGACCTCACAAAGATTTTGTATAGATATGAATATGGTATAAGGAAAAAAATAAAATTAGAATTTAAACCATTCAGGTATCCTCATTTCCAGTTTGAAGGCAATGATAATAGCACTAAATGTTAGGCTGACCTATATTTTTTTGAATTGAAAACATTACACTGGTACATTTTATAAGTTAAACCTGTATCACCTGTTGCAAGAAGGTAGGTGTCAAAAAACTTATAACTTGTACAAAAACCCTGTACAAATTATAATTTGTACAAACTTACATCTTGTACACAACATATATAAACTTTTTATTCCTGTGGTCATACTGCTGTTGTTATGCTCCCACCGTATTGAGTTTTATCCTTGTTCTGCTGTAAGTATGTATGTCCTTCCCTTACTTGTATGTACATGTACCTCCGTACATCCCAAAATTCGTTTCTGTTCTCTTACTTTAGTTTGCCTGAACCAAATTGTATGAAACTTATACGCAATGCTTATAACCACAATTCACAAGTCAAGTTTGAATTTTAGTTGCGTCACTTTTACCATTCTAGCATTTTATGCTATTTTACAAAAAGGAAAGTTGCTTGAAATTTTAGTTTCTGTTCTCTAACTTTAGTTTGTCTTAACCAAATGCTATGAATCTTATACACAATGCTCATTACTACAAACACTGATCAAGTTTGAATTTTGGTGGCGATAGTTATACCATTTTAGAGTTATGCCCCTTTACATATGTAAAAAATTGCTGACTATTTTCGTTTCAGTTATCTAACTTCAGTTCGCTCAACCAAATGTTATGAAATTTATACAGTGTTAATACTTTTAACAATAAAACAAAGATCAATCTTGAATTTTGGTGGAGTAATTTTTACTGCTCTAGGGTTGTGCCTCGTTACAAATGGAACCAGATGCTCCGCTGGGCACATCTTTATACGACCACAGAGGTCGAAACCCTGAACAGTTTGGGCAAGTATGGACACAACATTCAAGCTTGATATAGCTCTGAATTTGGATTGCGATCAAATTTTTGACATAATATATAGGTTTCTGACACAAAACAAATGTCAAGATCTAACAAATCTATTGCGCAATACTGTGTAATTAGAATGTATACACAATGCTTATTACCCCATAACTCAGATCAAGTACACATTTTGGTAGCGTCATGCACATTTACAGTTCTTGAGTTGTGACCCTTTATAACATTAATGCTAGCGGGGGCATCATTTGTGTCCCATGGACACGTTCCCTATTTTAGATAAAAGCCTTTTATAATATAAATTCACTTTCATTACATTTGTATTGATTTAAGTTACTGTAACTGTCTTATTTATAAAAAAGGATGTGGTACTTTTTGCAAAGAACCAATGCTATCCAAAAGAGTTCAAAGGAGGAAAATGTATTAATAACTATAGGCCACCATATGGTCGTCAATAATGAGAAATATCTATACGATATACATGCAGAAAGCTATAAAAGGCCCCGATAGGAAACATGTGGAGCAATTCAAACAAAAAAACTTACGTGTTAATTTACTAAAAACAAATATGAAGGATCTAAACCAATAGAAAAATACTAATTCACAGGCCCTTGATGTTGACATGGCATGGGTACTTAAAAAGAAATTATCAGAGCTTTCTGTATATTTCAATATTTTAGATCTACAGTTTTAGGTTGCAATAGAAAATATCAAAACTCTTTATGACAAACATGAAAAAAGTGATTTTTGATAATTACTGACAAGACAATGGTTTAGTTTAAAACATCCAAGCTGTGATGAAATACATTTTTGAAATAATACATGTCTATAACCTTTTTGAAATAATACACAGCTACAGTTGCAAACTTTCCAGAGGTGCTATCCAGCACTTTGATTATGCCCCACCTACGATAGTAGAGGGGCATTATGTTTTCTGGTCTGTGCGTCAGTTCGTCCGTCCGTTCGTTCGTCCGTCTGTCCCGCTTCAGGTTAAAGTTTTTGGTCGAGGTAGTTTTTGATGAAGTTGAAGTCCAATCGACTTCAAACTTGGTACACATGTTCCCTATGATATGATCTTTCTAATTTTAATGCCAAATTAGAGATTTTACCCCAATTTCACGGTCCACTGAACATAGAAAATGATAGTGCGAGTGGGGCATTCGTGTACTGAGGACACATTCTTGTTTTTAGCTCACCTGGCCAAAAGGGCCAAGTGAGCTTTTCTTATCACTTGCCGTCCAGCGTTGTTACCTTTAAAAAAACTCTTCTGCGACACTACTAGGACAAATTTTACCAAACTTGGCCACAATCATCATTTGGGTATCTAGTTTCAAAAGGTGTCCAATGACCATCCCTGTGAACTAAGATGGCTGCCATGGCTAAAAATAGAACATACGGGTAAAAGACTGTTTTCAGCTTATATCTCTAAAACTAATAAAAGCATTATTTTAAGCATCAATTGTAAATAAGAATATCAGGTGAGAATCTCAGCTTTGAGCCTCTTGTTGTTGAATGCAGAGAAGGTGTTTTTTTCATGGATACTTGGTTTTGTGGCTTTTACAATTCTTTTTTCAAGCTAAAAACACTAAAACATGTGGATCAAATTTATCCTCTAAATCCATGAAAATTGGTATCACAAAAACAATAAATTCTTAGCAAAAATCCACAGATGTAATCTTTCACAAAAGCATTTCAATTTTGAATGAATGATGATTTAAGAGAATAATTATAAGTTGATTAAAAGATTTAAGATTTAAAACTTTAATTTTTGGATATTTTTAGGACGAAAAAGCTTTGAGAAACAATAAAAACTATATGATAATTGATACAAAGAACAATGGTGTCAGATTTCACAATAATGCTGTACGGAAATACAATGAAGAATATCTCCAGTGTAAAGAAGATTACAATGACCAACAGAAAAGTGTGGTTGCTGAAGTCACTAATATAGCTGGTTTGTAGGCTTATTATTGCATTACATAATCTTTTAGAGCTGATTTCCTAATGCTTGTGGAGTCTAATTTGGCATGCTTGCTTTGTTGTCTAATTTTTATTAAGCTTTGTAATTAACATTGACATCTTCAAACAATAAATATAGGTATAGTTGAATCTATATATATTATATTGAAATTACATTGGACTTTATCCCGATTACAATTGTATAATATACAAACAAAGTAAGTAAGCTACCCCAAGTCTTGCTCTACTTGTATTAGGATATTTTATTATTAACATGGTAACAACTTCAATAAGAGGTCAAAAGTAATTTATTTTTAATTGCTATTGTTAATTTGAAATTTTAAAAAGAAAAATACTAGATTTGTCTTAAATATTAACCTGTCTGTGATTGGACCATAACATTACTGCCTCTGTTTTTTGGTTCCAATTCCTCTCTATGCTTATGAGTTCAACTGTATGATATGTATTTCAAAACTTGATGCATGTTTCTTGAAACAGAGGTTATATATTGTCATGTCAGGCTTAAGGTGCAGTTTGAGCTCAAATACAAACTTCAAAAATATGAATTCTGATAAAAAGAAAAAAAATTTGGAAGGGGTGGGACTTCCTTCTGTGTCTGGCACACGCAGAGGCATAAAACTTAAAAAAACAGTGTAAACTCGGGTGGTGTAACTACTGATCATCTAATCATTGACATATGCTAAGGGAATGGTAATCTGCAGTTGCAGGTCCAGATAAAGCCCAAATTCAGGATTTTTGATGGAAATGACCCATACATGTGTTAGACTCAGATCGACGTCCGGCCTCTAATCGACGTCCATTCCTCAAATCGACGTCCAAATCTGACGTCACATTCTTAAATCGACGTCCAATATTTTGATTCTCTAATCGACGTCCAATGTGACTGCATGTAGGTGTATGAAATGAGTAAGCAACCCAACGACAAAGAAAACCAAACGACATCTAGAAGCTTTATTAAGTTTTCATAAATAGACAAAATAAAGAAGCACAACCAATTGTTTTGAGAGTATTATAATTCGGACTCTGTAAGTTTTTTTTTCAACAAATTTCTGAGTTTTACACACGTAAATGCAAGAAATTGGCATAATCATTTTATCTTGTGCGGTTGCACCACTGTTCTAGGATAAGTGCTCACGCACATGTTTAACCCCGACATATTATGTATGAGCCTGCAGTGCATTGGTTTTCGATGGTTTATGTCTGTCATATTTTTATTTCGGAGTTGTTTTTCTTTATAAATAAGACCGTTAAGTTTCTTATTAGAATTGTTTACATTTTTTATGTTGTGGCCTTTTATAGCCTTTGCGTTATGGGTTTTTATCATTGTTGAAAGCCGTATAGTTTATAATTCAATTTGCTCACATCTATTTTATTTGAACTCTGGTGTATAGTTGTCCCTCTGGAAATCATACCAATCTCTAAAATTAACAAATTGATATTACAACCTGTTTACATACTTGGTGTTGTATGTAACAAATTTAAAAAAAACACACACACACATATCTTTTTAATGGCATACGATACAGTTTTGACCCAATATTGAAATTTTGATGAAAATTTGCATGTAGGCTATTTTTTACCTGATTAAATCAAATATGTTATAAAAAATATACCTGCATGTGCTACTTTTTAAGTAAATTGAGGTTCAAATTTCGGATATTTCCTAAAAATACGCATTTGTGGACATATTTTTCATTTCGATAGAAAAACATAACTGTTTTGTTTTAAAAGATAAACACGAGCTGTTCAGTTCAGTTTTGTATTCTGTATCCAAAACGGACGTTGATTAGAAAGGCTCAAAATCGGACGACGATTAGAAAATGCCAAGAAATAGACGTCGATTAGATAGGCATAAAATTGGCCGTCGATTTGGAATGTTATTTTATTATGACGTCTCATTTGGACGTCGATTTGAGGAACGGACGTCGATTAGAGACCGGACGTCGATCTGAGTCTTACACATGTGAACCTCCCGAAGGGAGTACAATAATCCCGTTTTCAGGGGGGTCCTCCTGTTTAGGAGAAAAAACTCCTGTGTATGAAATATTTCATCAATGAAAATTTTCAGACACCATATTTGATCATTTCTTACTACTGTACGGGTGTAATTGACAACTGTGTTAAATTTTACCTGTAAATCAAAGAAGATGTATAATCATATGGCTTATGAATTATAAAGGGCTTCATCAAAACACAGAAAAAAGCTGTACTTCCACTCCTCGTTATTGAGAGGAGCCATTTTGAAACCCCACATGACCTCAAAATGTGTTTCCGGTTCTAATTTTGGAAAATAAAATTTTCCGATTTGATTTATATACCTATCACGATGTTTTTAATGCTGTTGAAGAACTGAAATAATACCCTCAGATATCATAGATTTTAATTGAAACATTGATTTTAACTGTTAAGAACGGCAAATAGCGTAAAATTGCGGATTTTATTGGGACAATATATATGTATCCTGAAAGATACACTCGCCCTGCGCATCGTGTATCCTCAAGGATACATCCGCCCTGCGCACTGTGTATCCTCAAGGATACACTCACCGCGAAAGGGTTAATAGCTAACATTTTGTCAAAGATATGAAAAATTTGCACTGATTCTGTTTGTTTTGAAATATTTTAAAATCTCCAGCATATAAGAATAGATATTAAATGAAGAATTAACAATTAACCACCAGATGGTGTGTATTGCTAGTGATGGTTCTTTCATTTAAACAAATATGATACCCAGGGAAGGCACTTTCTAAAAGAATTAACCACCTATAAAGGCAAATGTAGAATATCACTTACATTTTACTGTACTTCATGCCCATTCTTATACCCATAGTTGAGATTTTTAAGTGCCTCCTTGGTCCCATACATGTCTGTATGGAACATTCATGAAACAACTGAAAGGTCACATTATATATTAGCAGGAATATAATGTTTTACAATATCAATCCCCAGAAAACCTGATAATGAATACATATCTTTTGTATTTACAGCTGGATATGTAGAACCTATGTTACTGATGAATGATCTCATTGCACAGTTAGATGTACTGGTCAGTTTTGCACATGTATCAGCCAGTGCTCCCATTGCATATATCAGACCAAAACTTCTGTCCAAAGGTCAGTTACATATAATTTAACTTCAACATACATGTGTAAAAAAAAAAAAACACATTTATTGGCTTTTGATTTAGATGTGTGTGTGATAGAATCAGTCACTGATTTTAAACTGGATTTCAAAAGGAAAAAATACGTTATTTATTTGGTGATGTACAGCAGTCAGCTGCCAAACAGTATGTGTACCATTACTGTAAACCATTTTGGTGAAATCTTTTCAAATTGTTTCCTTGAACTAAATGATGGTTTGATTTTCATGATTTTACATTGTAGCGTTATTGAGCTGTATAACTTTTAAGTAGCAAAAAATGATACTTAATAATCTGTCTCTTTTCACAGGAAGTGGTAAAATAGATCTGAAGGAAGCAAGGCATCCTTGTCTTGAAATGCAAGATGATGTAGCTTATATACCAAATGATGTTGTGTTTGAAAAAGGTATTTAACACTGACTAACTGTACTTTAGTTTTCAGCTCACTGTCCCTGAAAAATTAATTAAGATGTTGTTCAATCTCCATTTTAAATTTCTTTTGAACTCTTATCTGAGCTTTATATTTAAATGTTTACTGTAACATAAATTTTGCATTTGGTTAAGAAACACAAAGAGATTTCTGTTCTTGCTTATTATGAGAAAGACAAATTGGCGAATTCTACACTACCATATTAAAACCTAAGAAAGAAATAGAAAAACATAGTGCAAATTGACTAGTCATGATTAAAATTATTGATTGCTAATTTGATTTACAACCCTTAAGATGAAAAAAGGGAAAACATTGTTGATACATTGAAGACTTCAGAGAAAAACACTGTCAAAGTTTTTGGTAAAGAGTAGCCTCTTGATTTAGGCAGAACTATTTATGGTTATTATGTCTTTCTTCACCCCATTCAAATGTTTACATGGTAAGAAATAATCCTGCTTTCTATATTTTAATATTTTAATATTTTACTGATTATTTATTTCTTTTCTCATTTCTTCAGATAAACAGATGTTTCATATCATCACAGGTCCAAATATGGGAGGCAAATCAACCTATATTAGATCTGTAAGTCATTGTACTGTATTCAGTATAAACATAAGAATAGGAATATGTGGTCTAATTTCCAATGAGACAACTGATATCAAGAGACCAAATGACAGAAATTAACAATTATAGGTCATTGGACAGACTTCAACAATGAGTAAAATACATACAGAATAGGCAGCTATAAAAGGCCCTTATACTGTTTGTGTATTTGCAAATAAATAATCACACTTGATCAAACTATTTGTGATGCTTGAATGTATTTGGATCATTAAGAAATCATTTGAATATAAATTAAAAAGTTTGGCATCTTCCTATTGCACATCTATAGGCTTTATCAATAATAATCTACAGTCTGACTGGTGGTATTAACAGTTGTAACCCTATATTTAACAGTGCATCTCTTTCCAAAAAATGTAAAGAGACCTTGTAATGTAACAAAGGGACAAGTTTTTATAGAATCTTTCTTTCAGGAAATGGCTCAATAAATGTTTTTTAAGTCGTGAAATTCATTCCAGATTGGTGTTGTTGTATTGATGGCACAGTTGGGTTGCTTTGTTCCTTGTTCAGAAGCAGAAATCTCAATAGTTGACAGTATTCTGGCTAGAGTAGGGGCTGGAGACAGCCAACTGAAGGGAGTATCTACTTTCATGGCAGAAATGTTAGAAACAGCATCAATATTAAAGGTAAAAAATGAAGTATTCAAAGTAAACTGATGTGTCATTTCATCAAATTCTCTTAAAATCACATACTGATAAATATTGTAAAATAGGATAGGAAATATATCCCTGTTCCAATGCACAAACTTCCTTCTTAAATTATGTGTCTTTCCATACATCTAATACACATTAGTTTCTGCAATTTACAGCTTCTCAAAGTTTCCTGTCAAGCATCATTTAGATGACTTTATTTTTGCAAAAAGAAAAGTATTTTGTTAAAAAAATAACTAATTGATTGATCTATTGTTGTTTAAATTAATGAATAGACATTTTGCTATTAAAATACAGTGTCATTCCATTTAATATAAGGTGTCATTTCATTTGACTCAAAGGAGATGAGCATTTTGGTCCACTGTATTATGACAATGATTGTTTATCTGTAACATGTTAAGGTCTTTGTTATAATGTTATCAAATGAAAAGAATATGATATTAGGAAATCAGAGCAAAATTTATTCTTGTCCTTTTCAGTCATCTTCTGAAAATTCATTGATTATCATAGATGAATTAGGTCGAGGTACATCTACATATGATGGGTTTGGTCTTGCCTGGGCTATTTCAGAGTAAGTAAAAGTATAGTAGATATATATGATAGTAATACTGTAAATATAGAAATTATTGCATACATTTATTGTTATATTTTTGTCATTTTAGACTAAAATGCGATTTTAATTTTTGCGATATTGAGAAAAATCTTGTTTAATTCATATAAAAAATTTCAAAATAGTAGTTAAAATAATTACAATTATAACCATGTTTCATTTTTTTGCAATTATAAAATCATTGCAATAATTTCTGAATTTAAAGGGGCACTAGCTACAAGATATATAAAACACTAAAGTAAGATTTTTTTTTGTTCAATCAATAATGAAAGTGAAATATTGAAATAATAATTCGCTTTTAGCAGCCAAAATGGTTCAATTTTGTCAAATTAAGCGAAGAAACATTGATAATTACTCATTCACTTGCAAGTGAATAAGTCGACCTCATTAAATCCGTATTCATGTGAACTTCAATTTAACCCCTTGCTAGAGATTGACAACACATGCGTTGTACGTGTACTGGTTATTTAAAGAAAAAGAATGTCAACAATGAAAGTGAAACTACGGTAAATCATTTGATTCCTGATTCAATCCATATAAAATCATTCTTATACGGTGAAAAACAATGAGAAACATATATTTTTAATCTATAAAATAAACTCAAACAGACCTTAAAAAATCCAATTGCATGTGTTGGTTAAATCTATTCATATCTGTATTCATGTTTACATCGCTTTTATGGTCATCTGAGGTCAAATCGATAGTTAATTAGGTGGCCTCTGGACTAAAATACACACGAAACGAATCTACATATAATCTACCCCATGGGCTGTAAACTGTTTATTTTAGACTTTTGGTAGTTTGGATAAATGTTTTACATTTTTATAAATCAAATATGAGAATTTGAGTCAAATCGGGGACCATGAATTTGACAGCTAGTGCCCCTTTAAAGTAGTCGAAATTTTAATAGGACAATTTTTGAGTTGTAACATAAACAATTATATAGGCAAATACATGTCATGTGTAGTGAAGTTAGAACTATTCAGATTCTGATCATGCTGACACATTTGTTGTTGTTGTACTTTGATCAATTTGGAAAAAATGTATTAAAAAAAAAACTGTGGGCAGTAAACAAAATAGATCAGAAGATTTGGTATGATTGTCAATAAGACAACTCTCCACCAGAGACCAAATGACATTGAAGTGAACAACTATATAGGTACTTGCATTGCCTTCAACAATGAGTAATACTCATAACACATCGTATTAAGCTTGAAAAGATAAATGTAAAATATAGATTTGTTTCAGGATCACTGCTCTTCATTTTCTGGTACAAGCTACAAGTATAACATTTAAGATATCAGACCAAATAAAAATATATATGTGGTTCCAGTTACATCCTTTTAAAAAATAGGGTCGGTAGGTCTGCAATTTTATTTTATTTTTTTCCAATTTTTTAATTGGGATTGTCAAAATCCGGAAAAAAAACGTGTGTTTACCGAAATTGATTCCGGTATTACATACTCCCCAACCAGAAGATCACCATTTTACATGTGTTTCGGTTGTAAAATAAACAGTCATGTTATGTTTTTGGTTAGTTTCGTTGCATTCTGTTATGAATTTTTGCATTTTAGCCATAACAGATACTTCTGATTGAAATGACAGATATCTATGAATTGAATTATTTAAATTCACAATCCTTCAAATTTGATCGTTTGAAATTTTTAAAAATGAAAAAAAAGTTCTAGGGTCGGCGGGTTTAAGCTAGAGACGGTCGGGTTACTGGAACCACACATATATTTTTTTTTTGTCTCATGAAACAAATTGTTCAAATGTTTCCAAACTGAAAAATTGAAAGGAGTAGGTCCGGTAACGGCTGATTTTGGCCTCAAATTTCAAGTTCATCTGATGTAAGATTTGGGACACTTTTTAATCAATTAATATCTACTTTAGTGGATTCAATTAGTTTATGTAAAAGATTTGAACTGATTCAGCTCATATTCAAGCTTAGATATGAAAAATCTATCAAATATGCCGTAATATCTTGCATTTCAGATGGTTTTTGTTAAACTGAAAGTAAACGCCTCAGTTTTCACTCTCAACCTTTACATATGTTATGTATTATAAATAGCTAAAAGTTTACATTTTAACAATTTTGAAAATGTGCTATATTTTGGGGCCAAAAAGGGGTCTTACAGAAGCTACTCCTTTAATCAAAGATTTTTGTTTGAATTAGGGAAAGTATCCATGGTGAACATGGTGAATCATTTATTGCACCTTTGTTTTTGTCTTTACAGATTCATTGCTACCAAAATTAAAGCTTTTTGTTTATTTGCCACCCATTTCCACGAATTGACAGCATTGTCAGATGAAGTTACAACTGTTAATAATCTACATGTGACGGCATTAACCACAAATGATACGCTGACACTACTATACAGAGTAAAACCAGGTACAACAAATTAACAAATCAATGGTTTATTGGTCAAGATTAAGTTTTATGATTTGGTCAGTTTCTCAGAAATTTTAAACAATTTGGTAAACTATTTTTGTTGTATAGAATGAATGCAAAATTTACATATCGATCTGACTGGGTTTTTTTCAGCATGTGCACTCTTGTTTGGGCAATATGGTTCCAATACATTTGGAAACTTTTACTCAGCTGAAATTATTTTACATATAAGTTGTAAATTACCAGTATACCATAGACAAGCACTTGTATAGCTGTTTGTCATCATGACAGTTACTGACAGGTTTTCAACAGTGAACTGAAGGTTGCTTACAGTCTTCTAAATTTGTTTTTCTTTTGACGTTTTGTCATAAATTATGCCATTCTTGCTTTCTTTCATTAAAATAGTGTAATATAATTTTATCGTTTTAGGTGTGTGTGATCAGAGTTTTGGAATACATGTTGCAGAATTAGCACATTTTCCAAAGAATGTCATAGACTTTGCTAAGAAGAAGGCTAGTGAATTAGAGGATTTCCAGAGCATTAGTTTGACAGGGACAGGACTAGAAGGGAATGATGAACCTGCTGTCAAGAAAAGAAAGGTGGTGAAAGAGGTAAACAATCTTCCTATGAAACAAAACATAGAGAAAACATAAATATTCATAGGATATCAATTTTCCAGTATTAAGTAGTATAAGATAAACATTGAATTTTTAATGTTTAGGAAGTACACATTTTTATGCCCCATCTAGTAGAGGGGCATTACGTTTTCTGGTCTGTGCGTCTGTTTGCCATTCCATTTGTTCGTGTGTCTGTCCGGCTTCAGGTCAAAGTTTTTGGTCAAAGTAGTTTTTAAAGCAATTGCTTTTATGCCGTCGCGTATGGCCATCTTTGTGACCCAGATCAGAGACTCCGCCCAGATCAAGCCATAGTATTTTGTTAAACAGGCTC
This sequence comes from Mytilus galloprovincialis, assembly GCA_037788925.1. Taxonomy (NCBI): domain Eukaryota; kingdom Metazoa; phylum Mollusca; class Bivalvia; order Mytilida; family Mytilidae; genus Mytilus; species Mytilus galloprovincialis. Next base: position 60,335,170 of record CM075340.1, on the reverse strand, counting down.
CTGGTCAGTCATTCTTTAACACCTATGTATGTTTTCTAATGCAATACATAGCTTGAAACTTTAAAAAAAAGTTAGTGGATTTAAGAAGTTTCAGAATATGTTCTTGTAGATGTATTTTTGTATTTAAAGGGTCAACCGTTTGACTATCAAATAACATAGAAGTCCGAGTGAAAAAAAGTACATTTTTATAAATGCGATTCCGTTTTCCGCCGTTCGTACGATGTTTCAACAAAATATGGATTCATTTCAGTTGTTGGTTTAGTATTGAAAATTTAACTGAATTATCTCCTAATAAATACGTTTTTTTATGTTTAATTTGTGTTTCTTTAAGAGGTCAGGTGCTCTTGTTCATTCATAAAATTATCGTTCATTCATACATTTATCGTAAAATCAAAATCACTACACAGGTTAATGCGTAGTGTCAAATTATTACCTGTAATCTAAAAATAGACAAACTTTATTTGAGCAAATAATTTAGCGGAACGAAACCCTTGTTGAAAACACATAACAACAAGTTCGTTTTCCTTTTCTGTCAAAACTCCGTAATATTTAACGATCACCTTACTAATGAAATGGACCCGTCCAAACGTAGTAGATGCCAAGTCGGTCCAGATGAAGAGATATTTACAATTTGGAATTTTCTAGTTTATTAATACATAGATTGAAAAAAAAGTACGTCTTTTTAAATATCATGATCAAAACTGGGTTTGCATAACAAATGTCAGATGAAACCATTATCCTCGTCTTTTCAGTGAACAAGTCTACTACGTTTGTTGACACTCGACGGTCCACCGTGTTAGCAATTTTATTTCACATGTTTTCGAAATATTGAAGATCATGTTTCGCAATGTTTCCTCAACGTAGAGCTGTTTGTTCTTGTTCGTATAATAAAATTGAGAATGGAAATGGGGAATTTGTCAAAGAGACAACAACCCGACCATAGAAAAACATACAACAGCAGAATTAAGGTCACCAACAGGTCTTCAATGCAGCGAAAAATTCCCGCACCCGGAGGCGTCCTTCAGCTGGCCCCTATACAATATATATACTAGTTCAGTGATAATGATTTAATGTCATGTTTGTCTGTGATGACCCCCCTTTTCGGGATTGCATGAGAATTGTAGTTATCTCGTACCCACATGCACTTGTTTCTATCCATAGGAAGGTCGACTATCCATATAAAACTATTTTGGATAGAAACAAGTGCCTGTGCTCGTACCACATCAGAAGGACACATATCAACTGAGCAATAATGTTTGGAACTTAGTTTTAAAAATGATGACAAAGTAACGTTATGAAAATATTTTTATTAAGCTGAAATATACATTTATTCTTTACATGTTTATGTCTTGTAAGATATTTTATTTCTTTCCCGTTTTTTAACATTTGCGTCTGGAAAGTTGAAATGTTTTAACTTAATCATTTGTGTTAATGGTTAAATATAAATTAATAATGAAAATTGTTAAAATTAAATCAATAAAGGAAATTATTGCCAAGGAAGTTACAAACACTACCAGGGGATAATCCATGATGATTTCTTTTTGAGTTATATGTTTCAGCACATGTATATTTGACCCCAACTTTAGCCTGGTAAACGTGTTGTCTCCTTGTGAAATATAAAACATATTAAAAATGACTTTCTGCTAAAGTCTTTTATTTATATAAAGTTAAAACCTTCTTACTTTTAACTAGACAACACTCATGTCAGGTTTAATTCTTGTATATATGTGGATGAAAAATAAAAGTCCCCAAACATTAACATGGCAGCAATTGCTTTTACAGCCTTTAAGGCTTTGATTGATGTAGTTGAAGTCCAATCAACTTGAAACTTAGTAAACATGTTTCATACGATAAGATCTATCTAATTTTAATGCCAAATTAGAATTTTGACCCCAATTTCACACTGCACATAGAAAATAATAGTGTGAGTGGGGCATCCATGTACTATTGACACATTCTTGTTAAAGGCTTGTAAACCCAGGAAATCAGATCCACAAAAATGAAAGTTTTTTCTCAATCCATAAAAATGGGTACCCAAGGAAAAAATCTACAGTTAATTCTTTGTTTTATACATAAATTTCTTCTGAAAAATTTGATGATTTTCTGATTTCTATTAGGCTATTATAACCTTGCAATAAAAAAATTATAGATATAGGTTTCTGACACAGGTGGGAGACTGTCTTTATCCCAAGTCAATCCATCTAACAAAAGAAATCTAGTATATAGTTCGATTCCTGTCCTATATACACTAGTTGTGTTATTGGAGAGTGAATATTTCCACAAACTGTAACAGGTGACGTGGCAACAGGAAGTCATTGTTTTTTGACTGGTGCTGGTCTTTGGCTTGGCTGGCCCTGTTTTGTTGAGTCTTGATATTTACTGCAATTGAATTTCCCATGACTTTTTGACTTGCACAATTTACACACATGAAGATATTTGCAGTATGGTTTTTGACAACCACGTGCCCAATTGAAGTTGTTACATAGCTGTTGACCTTCGTGCCATACAATATCTCGGCCTAGAGTATCTGACCCTTTGGATGAGTTGGCAATGGACATGGCATGTTGATTAGAGGTTTTAATTTGACACATAGCTGAAGTATGCAGAGTCGAACTGCAGAAAGATCAGGAATTTACTTTGGAACCAGCACAAATTTTTTGGCGTAATTCAAAGTCACCCTTCGACCAATCAATTTTGAGATTATGCTGAAGAAGCATAGTTGCACATTTAGCCGAAAACATTCTGTGATACTCGAAAAATTTGTATGGCCAAATATTAGCTGTTTCTACAATGTGGGCCAGATAAAGTTCCAATTCCTCTCCCCTAGATGGGAAGGCCGAGCACATAATCCTTTTGAAACGGCCAAAGCAATTATAAATTCATCTAGGGACAAGTTCCTTATCAAACGGTCATCATTTTCTGATGTTTTCTTCTTAATGGGAATTTCATAGTTTGGTATCAATAGTGAGTTTAAATTCACATCTTTACCTGTGATGATATTCTGCCTGATTTCCGGCGAAATCATATCTGTGTCGCTGATGGATGAAGCCGGCACACCAAACGATTTAACCGAGTATACTGGCATTCTGTACGAGTCCTTTTGGCCAAGTAGGGCGAGACGGTTTGTTGACAGGGCCGGTTCGGCCATTTGTGTTGTTGTAGAATGAGGCATGAAGGATGCCGCCATAGCTGACTGTAAATTAAAAGATGGTATTGTCTCTTGCAGCATACTCTGTCTACTATTAACCTGTTTCAGAGTTTGTTGACAAAGTTCTATTGTGTTTATCAACAACATGTTGTTGACTTAGGCGGAAGCTGCCTCTTGCACATGCGCAGACGTCGTAGTATTTATGTCCAGATTAATCCGCGGCGCTGAATTTGAAGCAGAATTTATATTTGCTGAATTAAAACTTTCTTCTAAGACACGGCTGGAATCATCGTTTGTTGGAATATTTCCGTCAGTTGAATTGTTTACAGAACTATTATTTGTGACATTAATAGTTTGATTGTCTGAAGAGTCGGGACTATTTTGTACGATATTTTGCACGTTTCTCCTATTGTCTACATTGTCTAAATATAATTTTCTGAGCGCACTATTACTCAATTGAATGGAAATGTTTATGCCCAATTCCTTTAACGCATCCTTTAATTGAGAACTTGTCCAATTGGCAGGATTAGAATTGTCAATATGGCTCCTGGTCCTTGCACGTCTGGAGGCCATGATAAATCCAAATATACAAAAGTTTCTTTCTGAACTTGCTAGCACATACTACGTTACTGTACGTACAAATATACTGCAATCACGTTATAAACGTTAAATCCAAATTTAAGTTGAATAAATACAGTTGATGAAATTCTAGATATAAATTTTCAAACGAGAACTATGCTCTGCACATGAAAGGAACAAAGAGGTTATGAAATCTGAGACCTAATGTACATTGAACCAAAGTGAGGCTGGAATGACCACGCAGATGAAATTCTTTGAAAGGGGCACCAGGGGGTAATAACAGCTATAAACTATAATTATATACATAATTGCCATATGTGTGTGTCATAGTTTCATTTAAAAAAAAATGACCTTGCTTTGTTCTTTACTATTGTACTAAGAATAGTAAGACAAATGATGTGTTTAGTAATTACAAAGCATTTGTAGTTTATACTTTCCTTTTCATGATGTCTTTAGAATATGATGGATAAATATTTTCTTTTTTTGTAGGAGGGAGAAGAAATCATTGAAGAATTTTTGAAGAAAGTGAAAGCCTTACCTATAGACTCTATGTCAGAAGGAGACTTGACTAAAGAATTGAACAAACTTAAAGATAATGTCAAATCTAAAAATAATCCTTATGTGAATGATGTATTAGCTAGGGGTCAGTGACAAATAAAGCATGATTTATATAGATTTTCTTTATTATTGCCATTGGTTATGATCAGAAAATATCCACAGAAAACTCATTTAAAGAATTGGAAAATTTGTTAGGTTTGATAATTACTCACTTGTCTGTCACTCGATTTTTGTGTGATCTAACCTCGATTAACACATGATATTACATATAAAAACAAGGAGATGTGGTATGATTACCAACTATCCCCTGAAGTTAAAATGAGGTGGATGTAAGCGGTAATAGGCAACCTTATGGTGTTCAACGATAAAAAAAAACATAATGTATGTTCAACTATAAAAGGCTTTGATATGAAAAGATTCAATTGATAAAACAAATGGCCTAATTTATAATAAAACAATTTATGAAAAAAGTGACAGACATGAACCAATGACAACCACTGAACTAAAGGCTCCGGACTTGGGCCAGGTACATAATTAGTACAGAATAGTCAACAAACTTAAGTATTTAACAAATAGACTTCATATGGAAAGGATATCTTCATTTTTGAGTGAAATGTCTGAAGATTACTCACGCCATGAAAGTTAAAATCATCAGTTAAATAGTTGCATTTAAACCAATTGTGATATAACTAAAATTATAATAAAAGCAATAAAGATAATGAAGCTAGGTGCATGGATTGTGATAAATTATTGCCCAGTCATAAACACTTTAAGGTGATGATCTATTATGATATCTTCATGAGTTAATATGTTTCAGCACACATATTTGCTTCCACATTAAGCTGTGTAAACGTATCATCCCCTTGGGGAATGTAAACCATTTTATAACTAACTTTCTGCTGGATAAGTCTTTTATTGATATAAAGTTAAAGCATCCTTACTTCTCACTAGACACATCCTGTCAGATTTAATTCTTTTACATGTGGATGAAAAATAAAGTTACAAAAACATGAACTAGGCAGCAATTTCTTTATCAGCCTTTTTTAAAAGGCTTTAAATAAGTTCATCCTATACAAACCCTTTCCTCGAGTTGCTGGTATATTGCATTAAATATAATAATCAATCTGTCATTCCAACCAAAACGTTCATCAGATGTTCTCTGTTGTGTTGTGGAAAGATAGATATTTGGTCTTGAACTTTATAAAAATAAGGAGATGCAGTATGATTGACAATGAGACAATTATCTGATATCCAACAACCGACTGCAAATGAAGTTGTTATTAACAGTCATTCTAAGGCAACTGTATTGGTTGGTTATTGCCCCTCCGATAGACAGTTTAGACTTTTTAGTATGAGAGCCCATTTTCAAATTTCTTATAAACAGGATAACAAGAGGTTTTACTGCTTTCAAGACTTCATACAGGTAATTTGCAAGTAAAGTGTAAGCAATTAACTTGCTTGTTTCTTTATGTAGAGTATTACATAAGTGTTCAGTATAGACTATATTACATAGAGCTTTGTATTAAAATACAGTTATGTAATGGATATTTACAGATTTCATTGTCATGAGTAGGGTAATTTTTTAGTTTTGTTTGAAAACATAGTGAATATTGTGTGTACTTTGAGAAAGACTTTTATATGAATAAAAGAGATCTAGGATATATATTAACTAGACAGAATTATATGAATAATGGAAAAGCCTCTAATTGTTCACATATGGTCTTCTATAATAAGGTGAGCTTTCAATATGTCAAGCCGTGAATTGCACTGACTTAAAAAATTGTGTGTGACTCGAAAAAAAATGTCAATAAATATAAGAAGATGTGGTAAGAGTGCCAATATGAAATCTCCATCTAAGTCGCAATTTGTAAAAGTAAACCATTATAGGTCAATGTACGGTCTTCAATATGGGTGCCTTGGCTCACACCAAACAGCAAGCTATAAAGGGCTCCAAAAATGACTAATGATAAACCATTCAAACGGGAAAAGCAATGATCTAATCTATATGAAAAACAAGAATCACTTATGAACATCAAACAACAACAACTGAACATCCAGTTCCTGACTTATTACAGGATGCAAGTGCAAACAGATGCAGCTGATTTAAGCGCTTTAATAGGTACCAACCTTCACCCTTATCTGAAACAATACATAGAAAGACACACTATAAAATATCAATTGCAATGGCTTAACTCAATCAAAACACAATGAATTCCCCAAAGACAAACATATGAAGACTGTACTTTAAGCTATAATGGTTTACTTTTACAAATTGTGACTTGGATAGAGAGTTGTCTCATTGGCACACATACCATATCTTCTTATATTTATATAACAAAAAATAACCATTTATAAGGTTATTGGCTTTGGACATCCACATAAACATATGGCAGGATTAAAATACTTTTTCTGGGTAAAGATTTAAGATCGAAGGAATCCATATGATATACTGGTAGCTACCATACATATCCAACACTATTCCAGAAGATATCCACAATGTAGGCACAATATTGAATCTATATTGATGAAAAAAACTTGTTCAGTTTTGACATATTCAGATGTCAATTTGGATGACTAAACCTTATGTCAACTGGATACCCATGTAATCAAATGAGAACAAGACAAATCAGTCTTTCCAACAAATTGAGACTGAATTTAAAAAATTGATATAGGATCATATAGGATGAGATGATTGCAGAATTATAATCAATTTGGTTTTGTTCATTGTATTTATACAAGACAATCAAATGGTCACCTCTCCAAATTAATGTACCTTTCAAAGTTGACATGATAATTTCAATGATAACTACAGAAATATGGTTGCAAAAGACTGTTACACAGTACTAACATGATGATGACTATAACTATGTAAAGTTGTTTAAATCCATTGGATGTAAACTGGTTGATATTTCAAACAAGGAAAACATGGTTTATTCATTGGTTGAAATTAGATTTAAACTTTATTGGATTAGTTTTGAGTACTCTTAGATTATTGATCAGTGGCGGATCCAGAACTTTTCCTAAGGGGGGCCCGCTCCAGTCATGCTTCAATGATTCCCTATATAATCAACCAACCGGGCCCCCAGGCCCCCGCCTGGATCCACCTATGTTGATTTTGTCTGTTTTGTTTTGCTTAGTGCTGATCTAATAAGGTTGCCCTTTCCATCTGAATTTTATCGATTTTTATTTATTTTGATACAACTTCATGGTCCTTGATTCAAGGGAATGGGTTATTGCTCCTCAACATTTATATGTATGGGTTTTGCTCATTGTTAAAGGCTGTTAGGCAGCAACCATTTGATTTTCTGGGGGGGGGGCTATGGATTTTTTGGGAAAAAAAAGTTTGTTTCCAGTTTTTGGAAAAAAAAATAATTTGTTTTTGACACTGAGAAAAAAAAATTGTTTGTTTCACCCTCAGCTGCCACTATACGTAATGCTAAAATTAAAAGAAAAAAATTGTTTTCGACTTGTCGCCAAAAAAATAGATTGTTTTTCGCCATAGGCAAAAAAAAAGTTTGTCCGGAGAAAAAATTCATAGCCCCCCAAGAAAATCAAATGGTTGCTGCCTTAGGTGACCTACAGTTGTTAACAACTACATCATTTGGTTTCTGTTTATTTCTATTTATGTAATGTGCTTTGTTGTCTCATTGGAAATTGAACATTTTTTACTGACTGGATCCTCCCCTGTGTCTATGTTATATGATCAATTCTTTTATTTCTATTCTAAGATCTTTTAAAAAAAATGTATCTTTGAAATTAAAACATATTGAAACAGAAAATGCTGTGTTCAGAATAATCCTGTTTTTTCCAATTCTTCCTCCTGTTATTATAGAAGAATTAATCATTATTATAAAAAAAAGAATACCATTTAACATTGAGATTAAAATGCTTCGCACGTAATTTTAAATTTCCCGCTTAAAAACTTTAATTTTCTACTCGGATGAGATTGTATCTTATTGAAAAGTCAAATAAATTCCGAAAGCAAATATGTGTTTCCGGTTGCGTAGAAGAAGTGCGCACATTCTTAGAAGCAAAACAGCGCCTATGGCGACCCGAATTTCAAAGTGGCATCGCTAAATAAGTTAGAATTCTATAAATATTTAGTGAACCCATCATGATTTCTAGCTCTAGCATTTCAGGATTAAGTTCAAGACATTAATGTAAATTAGAAGAGGTGATCCAAACGTTCAGTTAGGCTTCTGACAGTCTCATGTGATTAGGTGAGATAACTTCAACAAGTGGTTGAGAAAATGAAAAACTGCAAGTTTCTTATTTAATAACACTGTAAGATAGCACAATATTTTGTTTATATGATTTGATTTATAAACTTTACATGTTTACAATGGTAGCATTGCCTAAAACAGAGTAAATTATATGGGGGAGGTGTTATCTGTGATTGGGGACAAAGTAAGAAAATCTCAAATTACTTTAGGATGAAAGTTGACCGGGGCTTGTGAAGTATGCTAACATGAAACTTTGGAACAGAAGTTGCTTTCCCATCAGTCACATAGTTTTGCCGAACATCAGACATCAAAGTTTTCTTCTCTTGTCGGGATAAACGGGGCCTTATCACTATTTGGAAATCTGCCCCCATTTGAACTATTGACCTCATACAACAAACGCTTTTCCATTGTGTAATCAGATATTTTGTATCATGATATGAAAATTTACGGGAACTTTTGTAATGACGGACAATAGTCACTATACTATAGCAGTCAGGTGTATTAGAACTTGTGCTATTGGGATATCTAAACAACAACGTGTTTTCCATTATGCCAGGGCTCTAGACTGAAATAAAAATTACCTGTCAGTGGCAAAGTGTTAAATGGTACAACATCACCCATCTTTGCTAGCCAAGGGTTACGTTCCATTCCCGTTCTCTTCAACCTTGGCAAATTAAGCCAACATTTTTGACAACACTGTTGCCCCGGCCATCTATCGGAAAATTAATGTCACGCCCATTCCGAATATATTATTCTTGACCAAGGGTAGCACTGCAACTCTTCAATTTGGAGGTAAAAACACAGTAGCGTCTGCCAATTGATTAAAAACATTCAAATTGTCACTAAATAGAGTCATATGTTTATAGAATGTAAAGACTTGTTGCACAATAAACACGTGGCAATTGTTTACAAACACTTCCTACATTTACATGTGATCATGTTATAGGAGCTTTTTGATTGGATGCAGCGAGTTTCGACTGCAACCAATTAAAATCCTTACCTTGTGTCGCTGAAATTTTATCTCAATCCGCCAAGGGTGAAGAGTACAGGAGTGGATCGTAACCCTTGGCTAGCAAAGATGAACATCACCCAAAAAAAGTAAAATCATGAACAATAGTATTTTAGGATCACTTTTATCTAGAACTTGAAAAGGGCATCATCGCCATGGTAATTTTTTACCAAAAGGGTACTTTTTGTGTTGACTTTACCAAATAGGGCACACAGATAAACTAGTAAGTTACACATATTCAGTTTTTCTCATTAAAAAAGATATAATAAATTTTACAAAGTTAAGCTGGTACATAATACAATAATATTAGTATAATAGTTCCAGAGTTGAGCAACTTAAGTAAATAAATTGTAACATTGCATCAACATGGAAATATATACATTATCAAGAATCAAGTTGATCTAACCAAAAGTATGTCACTGCGTGTGGAATGAGTACTTTTTTTTTGCTAGTGTAAACAGGGTCATATTTTTGCTGAAACCTAAGAATGATTTGATGTATGGTCTTGTGGAAGTGATAAATATTGTCTCAATGAAAAAACATGCAATCAGCTTAGGTCAATGTGTGTCGCCCTTTTATCAGAAAAAAATCCAATACCCCTTGGCCAACCCTAGTTGTGATCTATATATATATATTTACATGTTCGCAATAGTCACTCACATTTGCGTACGTCATTTGTAGTTTTTCCATTTGTAAGTCAATGAAACAGCAATGTGATTGATCCTCTCCACTTATTGCATTTTGTTTCTTAAAAATTCTGAATGAATTGCAACTTGTTGTATGTTTATCAAACCAAACTGGTCATGCTGGTCATAAATTTGATAGGACAGTCAACTACTGTACATTTTTTACATGAAGTAGAATACAGTCAAGCAGGCCATTCATTATGACTTTTACCCTCCTATGCAGATAATGCTATAATATTGACAAGTACTGTCTAAATGTAGGAATTTTTATATAAGGTATTCATGGAATAAATTGAATATCTTGAAAACCTACATTGTACAAATGGGGAAAGTACAAAAATCATAAAATGTACCAGTCAACATGAATGAAACCCCTAGTTAAGCTGTGAAAGCTAAGGTGAGAAAAAACAAACACACTTACAATCCTACAAGACTTTACACTTCATTGATATTATGAATAATTTTTTTTTTTGAATAACACAAATTATTTATTTGTTTAGAAAAGATCTAGCGTCAAAAACAGTGCCTTTACAGATTGGTTATATTTAACATGTACAATATAGGTTATATTTAACATGTACAATATACATTAACAGTGTACATGTATTTCAAACAAATAACTAAATGTATGTAAGAAGTATTTTCTTTATTTTTCATACTTGTAACTCGAGAGCATATATCAAAATATTCCATTTATTGCTTAAAAAGCTGTCAAAATCGTCTTCCCAGATTCAACTCAAATTTTCATATTTGAATTATAACATGCTAAAACATGTATCCAAATAACAATAAGTCTGAAATAAACAGTTAACAATGCATGTACACAATAATATTTATCAGAATTTCGTGTCCATTTTAGTCTACATGTCTTCTACATTTTACATGTAATTAGGTACATGTAAAATTGAGAATGGAAATGGGGAATGTGTCAAAGATACAACAACCTGAACATAGAACAGACAACAGCAGAAGGTCACCAACATGTACATGTATCTAGATGACCTCCAAATGCCGATATAAACATACATAAAGATAAATAATTAGCGACCTCATGCAATTGGGTTTTTTATGTTCGATTTCATGTTTTATGATGTAAAGAATAACTTAAATATTGTTTTAACCTCTTAAGACCAAATTTTTGGTGGATCGAATCAGTCAATGATGTGGTTCACCTTTGTTTCACTTTCAATGTTGACATTCTTTTCCTTTTAATGGATGGTCAATACTAAATTATGCCCTATCTGTTTTATTTTAAATTGAAGGTCAAATGAATACCAATTTAATGAGGTAGAATTATTCACTTGCAAGTAAATAATTCATCAGTGATATTTCTTTGCTTATTTTGACAAATTTGAACTGAATTGTCTGCTAAAAGCAATTTGTTATTTCAATATACCACTTTAACTACTGATTGAGCCTAACAAAATGTAAATCATTGTCTTATGTAATGGTTTATTACTACAATAATGTTACATATGTTCCCTGTTGAATTTAGAAACTACATTTTGTACATACAGGCGTCAGAGACACATCCTTGTGTTAACAATATATTAAACTTAAAAGACATAAAACTACCTAACAATGTTGTAATGATTTCATGGAAAGGGTGGTATACTGTTACTGTACATTATGACCTTGTCTGTTTGACCTTGGGCTTGGGTAATTTTTTGTTCATTTTATATAGCTTTTGTATGAAGGGATTTCAAATGATGGGATGCTTTGCCTGGAACATTATTATAGTTAGTTATGCAACTAAAGAATGAATTACAGTTAGTTATACAATTAAAGAATGAATTATGCAAGAATTTAAATATATAGACAAATATTTGATAAAAGACTGTGTGTACCTAATGTGTTAAATGTCAGTGTTGATTACAGCCCAGTTGAAAATTTTCATATTTTTATTTTTACTTAAAGTCGTATGAAAAGAGTGACTGGTGAAAAATAATGTTTATTCAATTCTTGAACCAATGCATGTATTTATCATAAACTTATTCTTCTGTGCATGATTTTATCATTTTTTATGCAAACATCACATAATCAACAGTTTTTTTTCTCTCTCTGTCTGTTATATTGTAAAAAATATGGTGACTAATTATTTGTCATGTTTTGAAGCCGAGGTTTACAGATTGTCACCTTATTTTGAACAATCAACAAAGAAGCATGGATATTGAGCACATGTATAACATGTACAATCAGATAATAGTTTATTTCAATGTGAGATTCATGGGTATTGCGATCACCGAATTTTGGTTTAAACGTTGCACATCCATAAAAAAATATTATAGGCTAAATAGTGGCGGTCTGCATGAATTGTACTAGACCGGGTCACGCTAAGGTCACTTTGCATACAGAAAATATGGCGGCAAATTGCTTCCTGAAAGCAAGCAATTAAAAAAAAGTAAACTTTATCTAAATGTGGACAAATCAAAGAATTTTCTTCAGAAAAAAGTATATATGTACATTTTTTAAATAGGTTTTATAATGAAAACTATCAATTTAGTTATAAAAAACATATATATATATGCATAATTTTTTTTTAAATTAGAGGTTTCATACAATGTATATATGAACTTGATATACATGTACCATACTTGAAACTTAACTTTAAGGTACACTTAGGAACTGAACGTTTTACTTGCATCTTTTTCTTTTTTTTATGTGCAACATCACCAACAAACATCTTGACAACATGCACATATTGTTGTAAACCATCATTGGAGTGATTTATTGGTTTGTTTTTACTTGGTAATGTTTAACTTGAATAAGTCAGTCCCTCCTCAGGGTGGACTATAGAGGGTTGAAAAAGGATTTTGATTGGTTCTTGGATGAGATATCCAACTACATGTAGCTGGTAGCTTAATGTTAGATAGAAAAATGTACAGCTGGATCTGAATTATAAATTGGTAATTTTTTCATTGAAAAGGCTTTCAGGCGTTAATGTAGCCATCTTTATAAAGCAGCAAAATATAACAACTGAATTATTTGGGTTAGTATGATGAACATATTTCATTTCAACCAGTGTAAAATTTGAATTATCAGGGATTTTTCATCAAATCTTGCACTGTATTGGCCATGGGTATTAAACATTATGCTCTTCTCGACTTTGTGTCCGACTTTGTTTTTCAAGTCCTAGGATTTAAGAAATTAAAAGATACACCTATTCTTATTATCAAGGATTACAAATTTTAATAAAAGTTTAAATGATATTAAATATAGTTATTCTGTAATAAGTTATTTTTATCTTTTAATCTATGCTAATCTTTTAGCTACTGTTATGTATTCAATGAATTTTAGTAACCGTTCCGGTTTTGTTTATTTTTAAGATTACTTATAAACACTTAAAACTCCCAATATTTTCATTCTTTCAGTATTGGTGATAGCGTTTTTATTCTCGCCTTGGAATTAATATGAAAATCCAATACATGCAAATTAATTTCAAGGATTTTATTTTGATATTGAACAAAATCAATACACTTCAACATGTTTGAATTAAACTTTAATCTGAAGAGATGACATTGCTGGGCATATTGCAAGCACTTTTTGTTGTTTTGAGAAAAAATCGATTGTGTCTAATTTTAAATGTCTTTCAATTCATAACACTAGTCTCAATATGATGTCTTGTCAGTTTGTTTCAAAGTTCCTGTATAGGTACCAGCATATTTGCATATTTTATTGTTTTTCTTTTAGTTTGCTTTCTCTACAGGGCTAGTCAAAGCGAGTCAATGACACATTTTCGTTATAATGTTGGTTTTCAGTTACAATTTGTATAAATTTAGACAACCATATATAGATAAAGGATGTTCAAATCTTGTGAATTGATTACGAAGACAAATTTTAAAAGACAATCTGACATAAAGAGTGAGACCAGTCGGGTGACAGAGTATAAAGCCTCTCCTGCTATGGATACATCACCTGTCATGTGAATCCATAATAAGTCGCAGTCGGGAACAGGACACAATCGGCAAAATTGCAAAATAGACAACAATGTTGACTAAACAGATAATGTATTTATGAACCAATTTGTGATTAGTGTACATGTTTTGAACTTGAGAACACTACAATTTGTTTTTATATTATTTTCAAATTTATCCTTTTAACCCTTTCCTCCATAATGAGGCCTTTTGACGCCACCCCTTTACTCCATAATGACGCCTTTTGACGCCTGTGTAGTACCTCAGTTGAAATGCTTTGACTACAAAATGTCTGCATCAGACTTAAAAAAAATTGTATCCAATATGAAAAGGAGATTCATGAGAATTATCTGACTTGAATTTCATTGATGAAATATTGGTTTTCACAATGCATTAACACTTTAAAACTGAAAAAAATCCTATGCGAATCAAGTATATTAAAAAAAAAATCCATGGAGGAAAGGGTTAAGATACAAAGTTAATCTTCTTTCTACATCAAAGTTCTCTTCTTTACTTTCCCATACAAGTTTTAGCGATCCAAAGTTTTCAAAATAAGAAACACAGCATGATATTGTTTAATCAGTAAATATGTCAGTTTGTGCATGGTACACATCTATGGATATTTAAACATAAATGGAATTGATATTATCTGCTTCATTGCTCCATTAAACACATTCATTAAACTTGTGGTAATTAAGTTGCAACAATGTGCATGCTTTTTTTTCTGAACTGGTCAACCAGTTAATAGAGTTATTATAATATTAGATTTATGTGTTTATGAGATATTAATTAATTAAGTGTGTTATATATGTTATCACTTTGTTCTATGATCATACATAATGGAAGAAGTTACTCATTGTCATTCAGCTTGAGTAGCCAGTAATGTCTTTGTCTTTTCCTAATTATACCAATTTTTGCCATGTATGTGTATAGATATAAGAAGATGTACTGTGGTATGAGTCCCAATGAGACAACTCTCCTTCAAGTCACAATTTGTAAAAGTAAACCATTATAGGTTAAAGTACGGTCTCAACTTGGAGCCTTGGCTCACACCAAACAGCAAGCTTTAAAGGGCCCCCAAAAATGACTTATGTAAAACCATTCAATGTGTACGACTAGTTTTCTTCAATGTTGTATATTTTGTATCTTCTGTCCGCTTTTAAGAGTTTTTATACGACCGCAAAAATTGAAAATTTTTTGGTCGTATATTGGTATGATGTTGGCGTCGGCGTCGGCGTCCGAATACTTTTAGTTTTCGCACTCTAACTTTAGTAAAATTGAAGAGAAATCTATGAAATTTTAACACAAGGTTTATGACCACAAAAGGAAGGTTGGGATTGATTTTGGGAGTTTTGGTCCAAATATTTTAGGAATTAGGGGCCAAAAAGGGCCCAAATAAGCATTTTCTTGGTTTTCGCACTATAACTTTAGTTTAAGTAAATAGAAATCTATGAAATTTTAACACAAGGTTTATGATCACAAAAGGAAGGTTGGGATTGATTTTGGGATGTTTGGTTCCAATAGTTTAGGAATTAGGGGCCAAAAAAGGGCCCAAATAAGCATTATTCTTGGTTTTCACACAATAACATTAGTATAAGTAAATAGAAATCAATGAAATGTAAACACAAGGTTTATGACCACAAAAGGAAGGTTGGGATTGATTTTGGGAGTTGAGGTCCCAACAGTTTAGGAATTAGGGGCCAAAAAGGGCCCAAATAAGCATTATTCTTGGTTTTCGCACCATAACTTTAGTATAAGTGAATAGAAATCTATGAAATTTAAACACAAGGTTTATGACCATAAAAGGAAGGTTGGGTTTGATTTTGGGAGTTTTGGTCACAACAGTTTAGGAATAAGGGGCCCAAAGGGTCCAAAATTGAACTTTGTTTGATTTCATCAAAAATTGAATAATTGGAGTTCTTTGATATACCGAATCTAACTGTATGTAGATTCTTAAGTTTTGGTCCCGTTTTCAAATTGGTCTACATTAAGGTCCAAAGGGTCCAAAATTAAACTTAGTTTGATTTTAACAAAAATTGAATCCTTGGGGTTCTTTGATATGTAGAATATAAAAATGTACTTAGATTTTTGATTATTGGTCCAGTTTTCAAGTTGGTCCAAATCGGGGTCCAAAATTAAACTTTGTTTGATTTCATCAAAAATTGAATAATTGGAGTTCTTTGATATGCCAAATCTAACTGTGTATGTAGATTCTTAATTTTTGGTCCCGTTTTCAAATTGGTCTACATTAAGGTCCAAAGGGTCCAAAATTAAACTAAGTTTGATTTTAACAAAAAAATTTTTGGGCTTTTTTGATTTGCTGAATCTAAACGTACTTAAATTTTTGATTATGGACCCAGTTTTCAAGTTGGTTCAAATCAGGATCCAAAATTATTATATTAAGTATTGTGCAATAGCAAGAAATTTTCAATTGCACAGTATTCAGCAATAGCAAGAAATCTTCAATTGCACAGTATTGTGCAATAGCAAGAAATTTTCAATTGCACAGTATTGTGCAATAGCAAGAAATATCTAATTGCACAATATTGTGCAATAGCAAATATTTTCAATTGCACAGTATTGTGCAATAGCAAGAAATATCTAATTGCACAATATTGTGCAATAGCAAGAAATTTTCAATTGGAGTTATCTTTCTTTGTTCAGAATAGTAGTTGAATCAACTTAAATCATTGTTTTATACAATATACAATGTATATTCACTTTTACTACCAACCAATCTTTACCATTCAGTGATAACAAGCACTTTATTTTACATTTTAATATTTTATGATGTATTTAAGAGTAGTTATTGCTGCAAACTCTATTAAAAATTTGAATTGATATCAGTTTTGGAAAAAGGGAAAGGGGGATGTGAAAAAAAATGGGGGGGGGGGTTAAATTTTTCTCATTTCAGATTTCATAAATAAAAAGAAAATTTCTTCAAACATTTTTTTGAGAGGATTAATATTCAACAGCATAGTGAATTGCTCAAAGGCAAAAAAAAAAAATTTAAGTTCATTAGACCACATTCATTCTGTGTCAGAAACCTATGCTGTGTCAACTATTTAATTTTAGATTTAAATAAGTTTGAAGAAGAAATCTTTAATTGATTTGTAAAATCTTGACATTTGTTTTGTGTAAAAAACCCATATAATGTCAAAAATTTGATCACAATCCAAATTAGGAGCTGTATCACGCTTGAATGTTTTGTCCATACTTGCCCCAACTGTTCAGGGTTCGACCTCTGCGGTCGTATAAAGCTGCACCCTGCGGAGCACCTGGTTTTAAACAGATATGTATGTAAGATGGCAATATATAGCCTCTTATTTAAACAATATGAGATTAGGATTGACATTTGATGAGCGGTACCATAACAAACATTTCTGACTCGTGCACAGTTATGATTAAAAAGGACCCTGAAAGTCCAAAATATTTATCAAAAAGATTAACCATATATGAAATAATAACTCTTTATGAGTTAAAGGAAGGCATATATATGTTCTCTTTAAATTCTCTTTTTTTTATTTTTTTGATACATTGTATGCTCATCATGCTCATTGGAGCCTTTAAATACAGAGTCAAGCCAGTGTGAGGCTAAGGCTGATATTTTGTTGATTATTAAAAAATCTACATATATATGATCAATAACAAACATGATGAATTGCATGTAAAAATACCATCAATATATAACTTATTCTGTAAGTCTTTTGTAAATAATGGATGGATAGATTAGCACTCGTTTATTCTTTGTATACCGGTACATCATGTAAATGAACCATAATACTGTAAACCAGTATACATGCTACTGTTAACATGGTTAAGTAAAGTCTACATATTATTTACCACAAATCAATATTAACGTCTTAAGTTCATGTCAAAGTTTTACGGAGGAACCAAAATAAATTTTGTTTGAAGTGTCAATATTTAGTTATAATTGTCATCAAAGCTTTATGAACACATTATTTTCTTATCTAAATATTACCTAGAAATAGCCTTTTAATAATATACAGGACTGTCATGTCCAAAATTATGAAGACATAAGATCAATTTTGATAAAGCAAACACTTGATGTTTGAAGTGTTTAGTCGCCTTTCTATTGTATCCAGCTTGCCTACAACAAAGCATAAATATATACTATGTTTACCATAAGTTCAATATTTCTTTGCTCAGTGCTAAATTAGACAATTTGAAGTATTTAATTTTACAAAAACTGTCCCATATCCATACACACAGGTTCTGGTAATTTGTTTATTTAAGAATTTTCAATTGTCATTGCAACTAGTGAATACAGCACATTTTTTAAAGTTATTTAGACTGGTCTGATTATAGCTAAACTTAAAAAATTTAGAAATGCAAGCTGTTCGAAGTTTATACAATTACAAAAATATTTGTTTTGATAAAGAAAGCCTCTGTTTGTTCAGGTTAGCAATTTTATGTGTATGGTTATTTGTTGTGGAAGCCAGGCTTTCTTAAAGTTACGGACAAAATTTATATTAGAAATTCCGTAAACACAGTAAAACCAGTGTGCCATGCTAGTGTTAGTTTTCATATGAATTGTGTTACATTTGTCATTTCTGGGTCTTTTAAAGTTGACTATGTGACATGGGTTTTGCTTATTGTTGAAGGCCAAACAGTGACCTATAATTGTTAATTTCTGTGTCATTTGGCCACTTATGGAGAGCTTACTCATTGGCAATCATACTTAAACAATTTATTTTTATTAATGTGAAAGTGTTCTTATTCCCGATCTTAACTAAGCTTGAAAGATAGTGAGCATATAAGTGTCATGGAAATTGAATTTTCATAAAGCTTGTCTCATATTTCTATAATTTCCATGTCAATTGTCATGAAATAATCGTCAGTTGACCTAATCAGATAAATTTAAAGGACACTGTGGCATAACTCAAGTGTGTAAATGCTGTCCTGTTAATCTATTATATGCCTTCATCAGATAGCTTAGTAGCTCCATTGTTCTGTTACAATGTTCAAATAAAGAATACATGTTCAGTGGATTTTATTATAGAATGTGCCTGCCTTATATATCTTTGTGTGAAGAATAATGTCAAACCGTTAATATGTTTTACTATGGTTATTGGATAATATTTACTGAAATAATGAACTATACTAAATGATATTTGAGAAGTGAATATTTTTTATATACAAACATGGAATATAAAAACAATTGTGGTGAGTAGAATTTTAGTCTTGGATACATTTATAGATCAAAATGTATTCAGCCACCTTTGGCATCTAAAGGAGGCTCGCGGGTATAAGATTTTCAGAAAAAAATTAAGCATTGTGCTTGTGGAAAATTAAGAGGAATGTGAAATGTAAAATTAATGATTATGTGATATTAAAGACTCCCCATAATAGAATTCCTGCCACCTAACTCAGAACTACATGCATTGTAAGACTAGTAGCGACTAATTGCGGAGAGATTTGAAAAAGTGAAGTAGGTGGGCCTGTATGGGAATTTGAAGTTATACTTTTTCGATGATTAAATCATTAATAGGACTTACTTCTTCACACTTTATGCTCTCTGTTTTAGCTTTAGATATTCCAATACATAATTAGCAAATGTCAGTGTAACAACAATTCTCGAAACTGAATTAAGAAATGAAACTTCAAAGATATATTGTCCTCTGGCACAATGTACGGTGTACATGTATGTGGTATAGGCAGTTAAGATAAAAACTTCTTTACTCTATTAAGAAATTTATTAGCACCTAGATTTAAAAAAATTAACTCTATAATGGAGGCCATTGGAGGGTAATACTTTTGGGAAGGTTGTCTATCTTGTGGGTCACAACTTCCTTTTATCACCAGCTTAGTACCACGGTGGCCCGACGGTGTGGGTAGTGCAGCACATGCTTGATCTTTGATCTGGTTATTTGTAAAGATTATTTATAAAAATAAGAAGATGTAGCATAATTGCTAAGAAGACAACTTTTTATCAGAGACCAAATGACATAAGTTAACAACTATAGGTTACTGTCTGGTCTTCAACAATGAGCAAAAGCAATGCTGCATTTAGTTCTATCTATCAGTTCTTTACAAAATTCATTGGTTTACCATGTTTTAAAACTGAGCTATTTGATTTTCTCCGCCTATAAATTTTACCTGTAGTAATGTACTTTAGAATAGTTCCAAACAAATTACAAACAATAGTATAATATAATTTAGATACATTGTACTAAAGAAACACATTTGTAACTAGTAAATGTAACTTGAATACTGTATATTCAGAAATTATTGTTAGGTTTTAATAATGTGACTGAGTGAATTTTGCAAGAACAAGAACTCGCATTCTTATATCTGATACATACATGTATATATCTGTATGCATATTTTCCTGACATCGCAATAATTAATCTGGCATTTTTGTCCATTTAAAAAAAATTGAAAAAATAATAAATTTCTAAATTTATAGTACAGTGACCATTTGTGCAATGATCATGAGGATCAGAGCAATATACCTTTCATCTGTTCTAGATATTGATTTTTGTATTTAGATGTATTCATAAACTTCTTTGAACACTATATCAAAATGATGTAGATGTTAGCAACTATTTGCAGGTGAATCATGTCTTGTTGGCTCTCAACCCTCTTCTAACCTGGGACAGTAATTGACCAGCACAACATAAGACATATCAGTCATTTTGGGGTACAAAGAATGAAATTGCATGCAGTCCTAAGACTCCTTTAGATTCTGAAGTGGGAAATTAGTTAACTACATATATATATGACTGATCACATTATTATAAGCTGTGGGTTTGGTTCCATACAGTTCTTTTTTTTTTTTCAATTGATATAAATGTGTTACAATCCTATTTGCTTGCAAGTCATCAGTCACTTTGTTGTGCTACTCAGCCTTTATCATTTTAGAAATTTTACCTTAGCCATTAATTTTATTTGGCGTCTTCTCATGTATGTTCAATACAAAAATATAATAGTTGAGAGAAATGCTTTTAAATATGAAAATGTCTTTGAAGCGTTTTTATCTGTCCTATAACTGGCAGGGAAATGAAACCTTTTGTCATTACTTGTTTACAAGATTTTCACAATCTTAATGTGTTTAGAAAATGTGTTTGATTACTGAAAATTGTTTAAAATGAATAATTTGTATCTGGATTGGAAGTAACGTTTTTTTTCTTTGTCACATTTGAACTCTAATAAAATATCCCACAATTAGTGGTTAAACATACCTTTATCCTTTACACCTATAATTAGGTCAGTTTGAAAACTTTTCAATGACTAAATAACTTTAAATTAATTATCTATGATTTGAAAGAAAGCAAACAAAAACATTTAGGTTTTCTGTAGACACTGTATACAATGTTGTTTGGTTATATCAACACATTTAAAACTTAAAACTTTGAAATTAACTTGGAAGATCATAATCGCGGTTCACGGCCTTTTGACGGTAATTAGCAATGAGAAATGATCGAAACACTTCCATACACAACGTAACTACTCAGTTGGCTTGTAATGTTTAAATGTAAACACAAAAGCTTTGTACTTAGGACTATTTAGTATTTGTTGTTAATCCAAAAATTACAATTTATTTTACATAACATTCATAGGGTACTTATTGAACAGTATCTTAAGTCTTTGTGTCATTGACAAGTGTTGTATCAGAATGTTAGAAGGACACCTGGAAAGAAATTACCACACTATTGAAACACAGATTTTTTACAGTTAAATTTGGTCTCATTTTAAACTCACAATGGATATTGATAGTGTTAAAGTAGTGCAGGATTTATTTGATATGTTCATGTAGGTGTAAGAATGCATGTTTTACCATTATATCTTTGAAGTTGGAATATAGCTCTTTTGAAAACATTATTTCCATGATCGTGAGAGGCTGATTTAGTGCAGTCCTGGATTAGTGGAAACAATTTTAGGATAAATAATTGTTATATATATTACAATTGTCATATCTTCTACCTGAAGTGAAGATATCTAGATTTCATTGTTAAAAAGACAGATACCAGCATTATAAAAGTGTTTGTTTCTACACATGGTAAGACATTTTATTGGAAAAATGGAAAATGAATGAAGTGGGATTAAGTTTGAGTTGATAAGATTAGTGTTTGAAATTCAAGGTTTTTTCTAAAGCCAGATAATCCCAATTCTTACCGAGCACACACTTTATTAACTATTTTACAAAAAAAACAGGTCTGAATTTGATAAACATGTACATTTGTACATGATAAAGGCAAAAATAGAATGAAATCAAACGTTGATTTTTTTGTTTGATTGCCAGCTTATCCATGTTTAATTATACCCTCACAATAGTTAGAAGATATAGGAAGATGTGGTGTGAATGCCAATGAGACAACTCTCCATCCAAATAACAAATTAAAAAAAGTAAACCATTATAGGTCAATGTACGGCCTTCAACACGAAGCCTTGGCTCACACCGAACATCAAGCTATAAAGGGCCCAAAATTACTAGTGTAAAAGCATTTAAACGGGAAAACAATAGTGATTACAATTTTGGGAGAAACTGTTAAGTCAGATATCCTATGTGTAAAACATCATGTTTTATTCCTTTTTCTTGACCAACAACCATTGATACTGATCTAGGTACCTTCATAGTCTGCTGTAGTCAAGTGCTATGATACCCCAGGTCTTGTGCTATCTTTGAGAAGGGTTGTAAAAGGGATATGTGCATGGACAAACAAGGAATAAAGTCTTTGTTTCATGATGAAATAGCTTACACTATGCTTCCTAACCAATATGCATGTAACTCAGTGAATAACGAGCAGGCAACTTCTCCAAAAAGTAAAATTAGAAAGTTATTTTTTGTTTTTTTTTGGTTTAAAATACTGCATAAATCATTGCTTAAAGTTGATCATGAAGTATACCTAAAATTTATATTACTTGATGGCATAAAATGCAAAACCAATTTGTGAATTACATGCTTAAAGGTGCTAAAATGTAGTTAGTATTTCCTTAAGTATGTAATGATCCATATATACGTGATGGTGTATTGCAAATTTATTGTCTAAAGTTGATTAAAATGCTGTGAGTTTAAAACTTATTACCATAAACACTTAGCTAAGAAAAATTGGCTTAGGTGTAATGATGTCAGTAAATGTTAATTATGATGAAACCATCAATATTAAAGATGAGATCTATATTAGATTGAATTGCTGGATGCATTGTGGGAAGGAACTTGACTGGATAATGATTCCAGTATACAAGAAAAAATATTTTGGTAAATCATTATTTTAAACATTTGGTATCAGTATTACACACATTGTGGTCTTACATTTATGAAGACAGTTGAATTCACAAAAAATAAATTGTTGGTTTGTTTGTTATAATTGTTAACAGATGCATACATGTACATTTATGATTTATATGGCTTGCGTAATATGAAAAATATAAAACCAATCTTTTACTTTTCAGAATTTCAGATAAGATCCATAAAGATGGCTAACAAGATGCCTAGGAAGGGTAGTGCAGAAAATTCCAATATTCCACATACCAGAATAGACGAAGAATCCTGGATAAATAAATATTATGAAGTAGGTGAAAAGATCGGCCAAGGAATGTTCGGAAAAGTTTTCAAAGTGACACACAAGGAAACAGATGAATATTGGGCCATGAAAGTCGTTAATAAAGAAAAGGTAAATATACCTTGTCATCAGAAGAGATCATTTATATTTTTTATGGAGCACTTCAAACATTCTGCATTCATTGAATAATAGTCGATTAATAGACTATAATTTATGATTAATAATCTGCTTATTATTGAATTTGCTATTAGTCTGGTATGGACTTTTTGTGAAATTTCTGTCTTAAAAATCTTTTTTGTAGATTATAGTTGTTAAATATCCAAAGATTTATGGTCTTAACCTTGAAAAACTGATATTGAAGTTTATGTTCAAAAACCTTTACAGAGATACATTTTCAAATAAATATGAAATTCATATGATTTAAACTTGAAAGATTGACTAAATTTTATTCTTTATTATTTTAAACTCTTAAAGGAAATTAAAAGCACTAAAATGTATAGAGATGGAGAAATATAGGTTTCAAATTACAAAAATGTATAACAACTTAAAACTTATCTCTATAAATTGATCACTTTTGGTGGGAACTTGATGTAGATCATTTGCTTTTAATAAATAAAATGAAATATGAATACCCATTCTTGCTTTCATGCTATTACAAAAAAGGTGTAACATTTGGTTGAATGGCATTAATGTCTGAATTGTGCTGAATATTCATGAAGTGTTTGCAACTGGACATAAAGCAAACAACAATCAATTGAAGGCATTGATGCTATACAAGAAGCTATCGCCTTCAAACATTCTTTGATTTCTTGTATATTGAATTATTGCAATTTCTTTCAGATATCTCCTTAAAGAAAATTTGGAATTTGTAAATTGAGTGCATAACTATCATTTTAGACTAGTAGGACTTTAAATTATAAAAAATGGGGAACCATTTACACATTTAATATGACAATTTCATAAAATATCTCACAATGTCATGAAATTTGTCAGTGATATTTATACCAGGAAAGTTAATATTGTGGGGTTGCCCAATGTCAACGGAAACACATATGCTTATTGTGTAGCTGTTTATTGCTTTTCTCATACATCAAGCTTTGTGTTTTCACAATACATGTACCTATTGGTAAATTTATGTTTCCCAGCTGCAGCTTGAATACATCTCTTCAAATGATCAACTGGTAAATTTGTCTTACCATTGCTTAAGTAAAAGGTTAATAGATTGAAGCATGTGCAGTGTTATAAAATATAGACATAGACTTTTTACATGAAACAACCGAATGCTTAATTATCTAATTACACTAATGAAAAAAAGTTTGAATTGGATTTGAAAATTGTAATAATATTGAAATTTTCTTAGTGATTTAAAAAAAAAAATTGACAAATAATTATTGTTGTGACCAACCCTGTTAGTGACCTTGTACAGATGTATGTTCTTTTATTATAACGGCTTAAGCTAACAGTCATTAAATAAAATTAAATTTATAACATGATATTTCGAAAATAGTTAAATGATCCGTATTATAAGTGTGTAAAGCTTAATCCTTGTAATTATGTTGAAGGTAGATGTAAACATTTATTTGTAGTTGTTACTGTGTGGAATTACCATTACTTTCAATAATATATGAGCTGTGTGGGATAGAAATTACCCTTATGCAAGTGCACATTTACATGTATACAACTTTGATAAGTTTTAGGAAAACTTAACATGTTCAAGTACAACATAAAAGATGAATTTTGGTCTATGTTATAGCGTTTTTTTAACAACTCAATTTACAAACAATTCCAGACTTTTGATTGAGATTTAATTTCAAGCCAAAATAGGATAACAGATATATATTGATATTCACTTGCATAAGGTCGATTTCTATCCGACGGAGGCCATATCTTTAGAAGAATTTTCAGGAGAAATTTATATGAAAACCTTGAATCATTATATTTTCTATACTTTCACTATATACATGATACATGAAAGTACCTTGTTTTGCATTAAATTATATTAGTTGCCGAAATCACTCGACTAAAATTGATAAAATGTACACTGTATTTGTTTTGCTCAATCACTTGTAGAATTGATAACAATATTATTATATAAGAACTTGATTATGGTTGTGTAAGCCAGATATTTTCATTGAAATACATGAGGTTTGGATATAATCTGTTTTGATTTGAATCCAGCATTTACTATTTATTTTATTGAAATTTGAAATTTATGTGAGAAATAGACAAGGTCATTGATCTACGGGGTTGTTTACTGCTACTTGATGTTGTTATAATCTGTAAGGTGGCCACATATCCTTAAGAAAAGAGCTTAGAGTGAGTTCAAACTTTTAATGTTAATTCCATTCATATAAAGATACATTGAAAACAGAACCAGAAAAGACTAGATTCTGAATGAACTCTATATAGTTCACTAAGTACATGAAACTGTCATTGAGGGAACATTTTATTTTGCCTCAGTAATATAGTCTAGGTTAACAGATGCATGCATTTTCCTTTCTTCAAATATGAATATGACAATACAAGAAATATAAAAACCAAAATTAAAATTACATTTTATTTGCCCCTTATTTTCATACTTCTGTTTTGTTAACATCACATAGATATAAGAAGATGTGGTATGAGTGCCAATGAGACAACTCTCTCTCAAATGGCAGTTTTTCTGAAAAATAGAGAATAATATTTGACCTCTAGATTTCTGTCTCTCCTTGATGGAGTAAAAAAGTAAAACATAGGTATGCTGTTTCAGGCATCAGCAGCAAGTTCGACAAATTGTTTAAAGTTTGTGGTTAGGTCATTTTAAGGAGGCCAACTAATGGTTAATTAACAATTTTTTGGTACTCATTTGTAAAAGCATGGACACATCTTGATTATTTGGCCCCATCACCTCAGTTATGGTCCATTGACTTTAAATCTTTTGCATGGAGTTTACATGATGAAGTTTGTGATGAGGTGATCAGGAAAAGGGGGACCACTCAAGATAAGGCATTGATATTTGATATGTAGTTGTGTAAGCATTGGCAGATCTCTTAGAGATGATTTGGCCTCACATAACTCTTCAGGTATGGTCATGTGCTGTCTGAAGAATTTCAGAGGTGCGTTTTAAAACATAACAATTTAGACAATGGAAAAGACCATATGTTGACCCATGCTCCTGAACATGCATTTTTGTAATTTTGTAATCTTTTTTTTTTCTCTTTTTTCCAGGCTGGTGGATCTGCAATCAAATTACTAGAGCGTGAAGTGGCTATACTGAAAATGGTCGACCAGGACAATATCATCAAACTGAATGAAGTTTTTGAAACCGGTAAAGTAAGTGTTTTTAAATAACCAGCTAAATCACTAATATATCTGTGAAAAGTACTGTCATAAATTTTGACTATTGAGTTAGAAATTTATTAGTGTTAAGATACATTGTATTGTTTTGTGTTGTTGGAGATTAACAAAGGGAAGTTTTATGGTCTGACACCTTTGTATAGTTACTTGTGAAGTTAGACTGATAGTAATCAGGACTCCTTTCTCATAAAGTCAGACAACTTGAAAGAAGTTTAATTTTAAAAACTATTTTTAAAACAATTGTGAACTTGCTGGACTGATTTTAGGAATATTGATTGTTGCAATAAAACTAGTTTTGTTTGAGTAAATATTAATAAAAACTGTATTGTTGATTAAAAAAGAGACTTTGTGCAATATCCCTGTCTACAAATTGTAACATGGTTAGTCAAAAGCCGTAATTTTATCTACACAGTTTTATGTCCGAAATATAATATCTACCAACAACACTATCTAACTACCCTGACTAAAATCAGTGCAAAAACGTCAACTTTTGTGTTACATTATCATTTAAAGCTTTTTACCAAAAAAGGAACTGCCAAAATCTTGTTTTTGAAAATTTCCAGACTTAGATATATGTCCAAATGTCATTTAATTTCAGCCATTTGAATATTTGATTAGATATCCCATTGCAACAATAATAACTTTTAATAATATTTGAATTGCATCAGCTTATTTGTAATGATTATTTATAAACTTCAGTCTTTGTGACATTCTAATTTGAGGTTCTAAATAAATCATTCTGAAGAAAAATTTGGTATGTCACTGCTAAATTTGTTCTAGGATTACAGAGACCAAGAGTTGTTTAGACAAAAATAAAAAAACATGTATATTTAAATTGAACTTTTTGTCCTCTTGTTCATTGAAAATGCCAAAATTATGATTTTACATTTAATGAGTTAACAAGTTTAAAGACTTAATCTTAAATTGTAGGATTTAAATGGTTCCTTTTTAAATGGTTTTTATTTCTCTATAAATCTCACTAAAGTACACATAGAAATTAAATAATTTATTCCATACTTAATATGCATGCTGTTTAATGATTTGAAAGTAAACAACAGCATTAAACATAAGATTTTTAAGAACTCTATGGTACCAAGCCCAAACATGTAGTTAATTTAAAATAGAATTTATTTCTTAAGAGAAAATTAAGTGTCAAAATTCTTTTTATTTCTTCAAACAAATCATTAGTTGTTTGACTGGTGCATCTTACATTTCTGTATAAATGTGATCCACGTAGGTCGTTGATAGGACAAAGAAAACTGCATAACATTAAGAAAATTAAGTTTAATTTTAGATTGCATAATTTTAAAGTATATTCTTCACACAAAGATTTTTCTTGTTGAAAACACTTTTATTAGTATTTAATAATAAAAAAAAAAGTTCAGAAAAATAAAATAACAAAAATACTGAACTCTGAGGAAAATTCTAAACGGAAAAGTCCCTAGTGCTCATAATCTTATGAGATCATAGTTGTACTTGCATCAGTGCATATATGCCAATACATTTGTACATGTGCACTTAAACTACTTTCATATAGTTTATAATGAGAATGGCAATGATTTAGCTGAATGAAACAGGATTAGTCCAGCCCCTCTTTCTATGAAAATATGTCAACATGATCTTGTAATCTATCTACAAAAGATTGTAAAGGTTGCAGTCTTGTAATTGACTGCTCCATAGGCTTACATACAAAACAGCTGATCTTTGAAAATAAAAAAATTAAAAATGCTACATAGAAAAAAAGTTTCATGTTCATATCATATATGTACTAATGTGAAATTGTGATTTAATCGAAAAAAAAGAGGGTTATGCCACGAAGAATAAAAAGTAATGTAAACCTGAAGTCAAAACATTTTTTTTCCACTTTCTGTTTGCTGTTTTTACCAGGCTGCACCCACCACTTCCAGTAAACATGACATCCTTCCACTTTCCTGAATTGATATCCCCAAAAGATGCAAGAATTCTATATATATATTTCAATTCAGCATAAACCTATAATCAAACAGAAAAAAATTGAGTTCAGAAAAATATTCAGAAAAAAATGCACTAATTTGTTTCCCTCCATGTTTTGACATGCACCCGAAACTGGAGTTGTAATACTAGACTGGTACCTATAACAATAATGACATACCTTAAAAAAATAAATCATTTACTTAGTTTTAGCCATATTTAAACATAAAAAAATGCTATTAAAAGAACTGTTTGGCTGTATCAATAAAAATAACCCCACTATTAGAGCAGTATCCCTTTCTGAAAACAGGCAAAATTTGGAAATCAGTCATGTCTATCAAATGATCTGTAAATCTCATTCTAGTCTATCTTTATGAATGTTTTCTTATTATTTGGATACTGTGAAGCTAGAAGATTATTCTTATGTATTATTTTTATTTTTTTCATTCTGTTTGATTGACTCACATTCAATAGTTTACCCCTCCCCCTTTTTTCAATGAAATCTACCCTAGTGGGCCTCTTGTTTAAGTCAAAATTGAAAAACTACCCAAAACTTTTTCATATTGAAGAATTTGCTACAATACAACTATCTGAACACAAGAAAGACCATACCTTTCTCTTTTTTGACTATACTGGTCTTTATACATGCCTACTATATCATGGTTTTTAGACTGCACTTGACACACCAATGCATATATAAAATTTGAAATAAAATTCAAGAAAAAACAAAATGAATACTCAGGTTGGTGTTTTTTGGTAAGAATATTGATTATTTGTTACACCTAATCAGAAAAAAATTGAGTTCAGAAAAAAATGCACTATTTTGTTTCCCTCCATGTTTTGACATGCACATGAAACTGGAGTAATACAAGACTGGTACCTAAACCCTACAGATCAAAGTGCTGTAAAATTAATTGTTTAAGACATCTGTAGCATCCAGTACACATTGGGGCCTCCCTGGATGAAAAGTCTAATTAGTCCAGCTACTGTTCAATCACTTAGTCTGCTAACACTGAGATTGTGAGTTAAAACCCAACATGAAGCAGGTACCCTCCACTGTAATTGACTAGGATTGTCAGTTTTTTTTTCACCACCAAATAGTACTATAATTTTGAAAGTTACTGTGAGCGATAAACATCAAACCATTTTAAATTTTAAGTCTATCTGTAGAATTTCTATGTGAAGATTAGTAAAGAAAAAAAAAGCTGATACTGAGAGAGATTTAGATGGAAATATCTGAATGTTTTTAATTTGGTTGAAAATAATGTCAAATTTACTTAGTTTATATTTATATTTATGAGTTAAAATATTAAATTAATTCAAGAAGTCAATTTATAGCAGAGATGATGTACATTTTTAAAAGAAGAAAAGCACCTTGGAAAATTATATTTTCAGTTTTGCTAGCATTCAATATTTGGGAGGAAAAAAAATAGTTTTACGATAATACTCAAAAGTGTGTCATCTATGGTTTCATAACTACATTTTTATGCCCCACCTAGGATAGTAGAGGGGCATTATGTTTTCTGGTCTGTGGGTCCGTTTGTTCATTCGTCTTTCTGTCCGTCTGTCCATTCGTCCCGCTTCAGGTTTTTAGTCATGGTAGTTTTTGATGAAGTTGAAGTCCAATCAACTTGAAACTTAGTACACATCTTCCCTAAGCTATGATCTTTCTAATTTTAATGCCAAATAAGAGTTTTTACCCCAATTTCACAGTTCACTGAACATAGAAAATGATAGTGCAAATTTCAGGTTAAAGTTTTTGGTCAAGGTAGTTTTTGATGAAGTTGAAGTCCAATCAACTTGAAACTTAGTATACATGTTCCCTATGATATGATCTTTCTAATTTAAATGCCAAATTAGAGGTTTTACCCCAATTTCACGGTCCATTGAACATAGAAAATGATAGTGTCAGTGGGCATCCGTGTACTATGGACACATTCTTGTTGGTTATATTTTTTATCCCTGATGTATCTGGGTTATTTATTCTCGTTTATTTCAAACTTAGCTTTATATACTCGATCATTAATTAAAATCTTAAATGAAGGGAGTATATAAATCATTACAGAAATTATGAAAATAAACTGCTTATGGTGCCTTATTCCTTACGGAAAACAATTATTTTCCATTTCAGAAAATGTTTTTAGTAATGGAATTATGTGAAGGTGGAGAATTAGCTGATGTCTTACGAGAAAAGGAGATATTTTCAGAATCTGATACAAAAGTTATAATGAAAAAAATGTTTGATGCAATTTCATATTTACATAAAAAAGGTAAGTATCTCATGTCTGTCTTTATTTTTATGCCCCCCTTAGTAGCAGAGGGGGCATTAAGTTTTACCATTGTCCTTCTGTACACAAGTCTTATTCAATGTCTGGTTTGGGCAAACTAAAGACAGTGTCAGTCTATTTAGTATACATAAATCTATCTTTGGAGTTTTTGCAAAATTTATCTTTAAAAATAAAAATAAGAAAGACTGTAGTAGTAGTACCTAAATGAAAGCTTTGAACCAATAGGCTGAAGGTCCCAATAAAGAAACTATTCTTTTAAAAAAAAAACAAAAAAAAACTATTAATGACTGAAAGTTCAATTCTTATGAACTAAAACTGGTAAAGCTAATTCCAAAAAATATGATCATTCTTTTCTGTGAAGAACTTCATGTATTCTTAAATTTACCAAACCATCAGTTACGGGAATTAACACATATGTACATGTATTTACTAAATCAATTATGTGACTTGGATTGTCAGTTTTCCTATTGAAGGTTGGAGGTTTTCTGTGGAAACACTGGCTTCCTCCACCATTAAAAACTGGCTGCCACGAAATAGCCCAAAAGTGGTGCTTAAAAGTGGCTTTAAAACACAAATGATCAATTGTGTGAATATTGTTATTTCAAAGTGATATTGCACTTGATGCAAAACCAGGAAACAGTAAATTAAAGAAAAGGATAAATTTGAGAAAGGTTTTAAAGGCGGCAATCATTACCTGCAAATTCAAGAATGATAACAGAAAATAATAGAACCTTCAAACAACAGTTCACAAAAAGGCTACACAGAACACTAAACGCAGAGTTACACATAAACCATCTTTGTAACGTGTTCATATTTTAAACAGATATATAAACATTTCTAAACAATATTAATAAGAACTTTTGTAGATAAAGATTAAACATTGAGAAAAGTGCGTTCAGATACAATTGGTGCATTGAGTTATATAAATGTATTCTTTTAATGTCATGTTATTGAAGAAGTACAAATGTATAAATATTTGATGTATATAGTGTATTGCGCTCATAGTAAAGAAAAGTTAATGATGCTTGTCCGCTGTCTATTAGTTAAGTTTTTAGATGTTCCTTAATAGAATTTAGATTGAAGTTGAAATTTGTAATAAATAAAACTATTACTATTTTCCGTGATCATAAGCCGATTCTTTACTTTATAATGTGTTTTATTCCTACATTTCAGATATAGTTCATAGAGATTTAAAATTAGAAAATATTCTTCTTAGTCAAAACCCGAAGGATCCTGCAGATAAACTTCACATAAAGGTGAGAATCCTTGAATAATTAATGTTGTTAAGAGGTGTAAACAGATATCAAGGGATATTGATTCTTCAAGCCTAATGATCACTCTACTTTTTATTGCATGATGATATTGGCATCAATACCTATAAAACTTCCATATTAACATGAAACAATTTGTAAGGCGTCCATATTAATTAGATGAAACTGTTTATTGCTCCAGATTTCAGATGTAAGGGTGTAATTAAGCATTTTGGTCAGGCAAGATTACTGCTAAGATGAAATAATCATTACTGAAGGGAATAAATGTTAAAATCATGTAATTTGAAATGAAATAGAAGCTATCTGAAGGTTTTATCCTGTTCGAACAAAAGAAAAAGTCTCTATTACGTCAAAAATTAATGTTTAATGCTAAAAACTGTACTATAGCACAAACCAAGCAATCTAAAATTATTAAATGCTGAATATCATGTATTGAAGCTTGTACACTCAATGCATTTGAAATTGCATGAACATGTTTTTATACATGTCATTTTGACCCATAGACTGGTTATGGTAAATTCAAGAGGAGAGTTATGGGGAATATATTACCTTCTTGACTCCCAATCTCTGTCAAATGCTTGCATTTATGTTTCTTGGTGTATTAAGAGATCTCTTAAGTCATGTTAGTTTTCAAACTATAAAACTACGTTCACCTGCAGAATATCATGGGAAATGCTAGGCTAATTTTATTTAACTAATGATATTAATGACAAGAGATGTTTTCAAAAACCTACTTCATTTCTAAATATCATTTTTTTTGGCAAAGGGAAACAAAACTAGGTAGGACATTTACATTCTAGTTCTATCAAGAAGTTGTTTCCCTTTGCAAAAATAGTACAAAGTCAGTAATTTGAAAAAAATATTAGTATTTTATGACTCTATTATGGAAACCCTGTCGTTGAAGTAGTTAACAATGTAAAATAACAGATGCTAATAAGATTTACCTGTACTTGTAAACTTTTACTAGAGATCTGTCTAACTCAGTAAAGTTGTTCCAAAATAAATAACTATATGAAAACATGGTAAGGGAAAAAAACCAAGCACAGACAAACATTCACCAGAAATATTAGTTATGAAACCTATTCAAAATAGACTATATAGGGAATCGCTGAGAATTAAATTGAATAAAACAAAAATATTCATTTAATATGTTAGGAGTAGGCATGACTATTAAAGAGTTGGTTGGGATGCAGATAACAGAACAATATTTTATTGGCCTAAAGAATTTTCCAGGATTGAAGAATTGACTTGTAAAAATATCATCTATGTCTATTTTAATAAAATTCAATAAATGCATGACATTGTTTCATGAAAAAAAAAAAAAAAATAAGTTAACAGATGCATTTATCATGGCAGATATTCATTTGCACAAGGTTGATTTTTATCCAGTGCAGCTCACATGAAGAAAAAATAATAATAAAAAAATTCTTTCCATGATTTTAAAAACTTTACCATAATAGATGTCAATAATCTAGATACAAATAATAATGACATGGACATTTCTCAGCAGCATTGGTGGTTCAATAATAGAAAGTATAAGGTTAAATGGCGCAAAATGTACTAGAAATTCCGATTAATGGAAACTTTTCACTCCTTGAAACACAATGAAGAAAACAATAGTTTGTTCATATTTACCAATATATTCAATTCAGATGACGCAGGGGCTTGTCGAATTTTATATAATTAATGGTTGTGCATCAGTGCAATGTTGATGAGTTTACAGATAGGTTCTTTGTCAGATCATATAAAACTTAATTAATATTTTTATTGGAGTTTGTTTGGTTAACTAGATATTGATCATTTTTACAAGGATATTTTAAAGACAGTTTTGTTTCCATTCATATGTAATATTGAATGAACATTTGAATAGGATGATGACAGTCAATAATTAGTTCATAA
Source organism: Mytilus galloprovincialis (assembly GCA_037788925.1). Taxonomy (NCBI): domain Eukaryota; kingdom Metazoa; phylum Mollusca; class Bivalvia; order Mytilida; family Mytilidae; genus Mytilus; species Mytilus galloprovincialis. The sequence continues at coordinate 60,300,782 of CM075340.1, read as the reverse complement.
TATTAATATGATAATTTTAGATATATTCATTATGGACTGAACTTAAATAAGTTCTGAATTTGTATTAAATTGAATAGTTTGTATCAAAGATTTGTATCCATGAAAGCTTTCTAAAAGATCAAGTTCCTGTGCAAATGGGTGTTTCATGGATTAATATTTATAACAAGGTGGTTATGCTTCTAAAGTGTATTAAACCTGATAATGAACAAAAAAGTAAGGAAGTCCTCCCCCAGCCATTAATCAATACACCATTCATTTGTTACTTAGATCTTCCTATTGTCGTTATTTATGACATATATTCTCATTATTCAGTGTTAGATCAATAAATACTCTTTTCATCTTCAGGTATTTATAGTTTGCTGCTTCATTTCTTTTGAAAATGTCTCATTTTAAGGAGGTGTGGGGTTTATTGATTATTGATACTGTAAGCAAACTTATTTTTGCGAATACTTTATTTCCCTTTCTAACCCATTTTGTGTCGATTTAATGTCGCAATTCAAAAATTTACTTGATGTAGATAGTTTAGGAAAAATCCAAGATTCACATATTGTCAACAATTTATATTGGTGTTATTTTTCTAGTCACGAAAATATAGCACTCCTGAAAATTATTTTGTCTACAGTATGTGCACATCAGCATATTATAAAACAGTGCAACACTTCCCTGGCAAGCTTTTTACCAAAAACAGGGTATTCTGGGGATGGGTGGCACCAAATAGAGCATTTTGGTGAATAATCACACAAAATTAGAAATGATAAACCAATCAACTTGGACCATAACATATTTTGCTATTGGAATTATTAGAACCGAGTTTAATCTAAGGATTCACCTTTGAACCTCATAGGAGTAACTTTATATTTTTTAATTTCAGGTTACAGATTTTGGTTTGTCAGTAGTGAAAGGTGGAGTTGGTCATGATAATATGATGCAAGATTTTTGTGGAACTCCTATTTATATGTGTAAGTTTTTAAAGACAAAAATAACAAAATTCTTACATTTGTATATTTATATATACCAAATTCAAGATTTGTCAATTTAGTTCAAGCTTTTACTTGTGGAATTTTTATGCAAAGGGAAACAACTTCTATTTACATGAAGAACAAGCTGTATCCCTGCAATGTGAATAAGGGTGTTCTAAAAAGAGCGAAAAACATTAGGATCCCTCTTAGATGGAGCACACTTGTAAAGTGGTAGTTGAATAGTTTTTAATTGATTTTATCTCTTTCCAAGGGCAAAATACCCACAAGATAATCATTTTCATTCAGAAATGGAAATCCATCTTTGATATATTTCTTATTATTGTGCAAAAATTTCTGTTGTGCTAGACTAATTGGTCATTTGTCAAAGGTACAACTCTATAAATGATCTACTGGTTTGTAAATAAAATGTAAGTTGCTTACCTTGGGTTGTATGCTACCACCAGCACTTGTTTTCTACACCAGAAAAATACTTACTGCATAAATTGTTTTAATGTTTAAAGGCCAATAAAGGGGCATCAAAACCAAATCAAACAAGCAATAATTTTCTTAGTATTGTATTCCTGCACAGAATGTATACACAGTAGTATTTGTAGGGAAACTGTCTTAAATATAATGAGTAAATAACAAAACCATAGCAACAAGGATAGAGAAATATAAAGTCTATTTTGGAGATGTAAGGCAACTTGTAAGTTCAAAAGTAGCATATGGTACAAAAGTTATTTCTATTATTTTTTTAGCGCTAATGGAGTTTTCTTTACTAAATATATTAACATATAATACCAATTTAACATTTTAGCCCCTGAAATAATAGACAATAAGGCTTACAGTCAACAGTGTGATGTTTGGGCCATGGGTGTCATCATGTATTCATTGTAAGTAATAATGTAATATATTTAACATCTATTATATAGATATAAGATGTGGTATAACAGCCAATAGAGACAACTCCCCATCCAAGTCAAAATTAGTAAATAATAAACCATTATAGGTTAAAGTACGACCTTCAACAAGGAAACTATAAATGGCCCCTACAATAACTAGTGTAAAACCATTTAAACAGGAAACCAACGGAACAGGTTCCTCACTTGAGACAGGTGCAAACAATTGCAGGGTGTTTAAATGTTTTAACAGGCACCATTTATAGTTCTGATATTACTGGTAGTAATCAGTTAGTACACATTCTTAATACTTACTCATAAGCAGTATTTACTATTATTGCCATGCCTTAAATGAGACAAGTGATGACCTCTGCATGTCTTGAATCTGAATATGTTTATTGCTGTTGATAAATTTAAAGGATGCTTTTTTTTTTGCCATACCCATTTGTACATACTTTATGATGAAAAGTCATTCATTTTTTATGTTAATGATACATTTTAAGAATATGTGGCATTTTCAGATTATGTGGTTCACCTCCATTCAAGGCAAACACTGAAGAAGAATTGTATGAAATCATAAAAAAGGGAGAAATTGATTATACAACAAATCCAGTATGGAATACAATATCTGAAGATGGTAAGGTTATGGGAAAAATAGTTATCAACCATTTACAAGCTTAACTAGGGGATATGAAAACCTCCCTTAACTAACATGGGAACCAATGAAGGCAACATTGATTTTTCACAATAGGTGAATGTGAAATATTATGTTACACAGGTTTAAAATGTATACAGATCTATAACTTTTCTTCTATGGGAGATTACTTTATTTTCTAAAGTTTCATTAAGGTGTACCATATATGTTTAAATAGAAAAGCCCTAAAAAATTGTATTAGATAACAATATTTATGCCAGTTTATGAATTATGTCCCTTTATAATTTTATATGATATGCAAGTGGGGGCATCATCTGCGTCCCATGGGCACATTCCGAATTTTTTTGTAAAAGGTATAGAAGTAGATCGACATTAAGAGAGATTTTATAATATTTATATATTTCAGCCAAGAAATGCATAGAATTGATGTTGAGGACAGATCCAGCCCATAGGTCATCAGCCAGTGAAGTCCTACATCATGCATGGATAACTGTAAGTAATTTATCACTCATATAACCATGTAAAAGATTTAATATCAGTACAATTTAAACATCTGTTATGCGACATTTCACTTGGTTACATAATGTTCTTGCATGATTCCTTGGGCGTTTTTTGACAATCTGTCTGAAGAGTCAAATGCAGGAGGTATAGGGTTTACTACCTTTTTTAGTCAAACCAGACCTGACATAATTGTTATGTACTGCATCTCCACAATGAACACAAAAGCATAGACTGGAGTGCTCCATGTCATATAAGTGTTAAAAAATTTCCTCTCACCTTGTGAGAATGATCAATCAAATGAGCTAACTATAACATATTAAATATCTTGACTCAGGGTATCATTCTATGTTTGTTTGGTTGTGTTTTTTTTTCATATTCCTGACATTACTTTTATGAACATGGAAGAAGAAAAAAACGAAAAATTAAGCAATATTTTCATTAGTGGCAATATCATACAAAGTAAATAAAAATCATTTAAATGAAAAACATTGTTTTACAGGGTATTCAAAGAGAAAGTAGAAATGTTTTAGATTTGATGAAGCAATTCAGATTAGAAGAGGAGGGACAAAAAAGTGCAATAAATGGGGAAGTTGAAAATGGTGAAGATCCGAATTCTTTGTTAGAAGAACCAACTCCAGAAAAAGAAACATCGGTATATGAATATTTAAGTTGTTATTTACATAAACACTAACTTGCAACTAGTTTTTTTCTTCACTTATTACTGAATATGTATCAACTTGATTTCATGTTGTGTTCTACTTGATTTCATGCTGAATATTTTCAATTAATAGTTCATCTTAACTTGTAATCAAGGATTTTATATACACTGTTAAGGCCATTTCATTTTCTGGTAGACTGAATCTATTCTACAAACATTTTATAAATTCTGTAAAAAAGAACCTATTTTAATTGACTATAAGAAATATTGTTATACTAAGCCTTAGGGTATGCTCATTGACAATCTAATTAAAAACCGATCTCTCATCGCTCCCCTTTTCTGATATGTCGCGTGTGAGATCTAACGAAACCGGCTTTGAGGTCACATGTGAGTGAACTAAAAGTTGTGAATTCATAATGATATGCAAATGAGTTGACGACCTATTAATAAGCCAATCAAAAAAGTTTATGAATTATTTTGACTGACGATTTCGTCGTAAATAAAATGAGTTACATCCCTTTACCTTACATTAAACTTTCAAGATCGTGGAAGACTCAATTTCATTGGTCGAAAAAGACACACCTACGAGGTCACTCACATGTGACCTCTAAGCGGGTTTCGTAAGATCTCCCACGCGACATATCAGAAACAGGAGCGATGAGAGATCGGTTTTTAATTAGATTGGCTCATTGAGAATAAAAATAGTAAATTTATTCTTTAGATTGACAAATTCTTATTTTTTCATTATTTTACATGAATAGCAGTGTTCTATATATATATATTTGTTTGAGATTTTTCTCAGAAGTATTCTAGGAGAATTTAAGAATATTTGAGAAATATTTCTGAATTTTTCAGTGGATAAAAACTAATAGACATAAATTGCATTTAAATATTTTATTTTTAGGAAAGAGAATCAAGGAAAAATTCAGCTGAGGGAAAAAAGCCTGGTTCTGGTGGTAAATCAGGGGTAAGTTGATTTATGTATATAGCTATTATATGTTGTATCATTAATTTAATTAATTACGTTTAAAAGTACTGGACCCTATCCCTGGTATCATGAATATCAGGAATCTATAGTGATTGCTTCAATTTCAGGGGAGATAATTTAATGTTGCTGCTGTTGGACAGATTTTTTTAAAAACATGAATAATGTATGTACATGGATGACATAACAGAAATAGTTCTTATTTATAATCAAGATTTCTATGACATCATAAGGCTTTATTTTATCAAATGTTTTCATATGTGATATTCCAATACTATAGTCAAAAACAGCTGTAAACTTCTTAATAATGTTTGAAAGTGAAGGTCTTGGGTTTTGATCCCTAGCACAATGCAATAATGTTTGAAAGTGAAGGTCTTGGGTTTTGATCCCTAGCACAATGCATTTAGAGTTAAAAGTAAAGTGAGTTTGGAATTGTATTAATTGCCTAGTAGGGTGACATGTCTTTATACAGACTGTTACTTTGTGAACTAGCAAGTAAAAAATATGACTCACTGATTTGGTCATGTCCAAAGCATGGTTCAAATTTATATTGCCTTAACATTTCTTGTACTGTATATACATTTAATTTGTCACTGGATGTTAAATAGCCATTCACCTGTATGTCTTAATGTGAAATGAATATATTAGTGTCACAGAGTTGATTCTTTTTTGTTTTTACAATTACAGAGTTCACAGAATTCAACTAAAAGTTCCACTGCTGAAAAATCGCAAAGACTTAGTACGCCTGGTCAACGAACTGTTTCAAAATCACCTGCTCCCAAAGCAAATAATTTAAAAACTCTTAATAACAATACCAGACCAACAACGAATCTTCTTTCTACTGGTAAATCTACAGCGGCGAAGAAAAAGACATGACGTAAAGATTGTTAAATATGTGACAAGGTATAAAAAGATGGCCAGAACATCGGCAGACACTGCACACACTACTAGTATTGGCAACTAGCTGTGATTCTATGTTATGTAACAACCATTTTTAACAAAAGAAAAAAGAATGGAAGTGGAAGGCAGGCATATGGAGTTATATATGATGTTCACATTAATTGTCAAATATTATAGGTTTGAAATTTGATAAGAATATATTATGAAGTGAACAAAATTGTTTATGTTTCTTTTATTCTGCACTTATTTATACTTTTTCTGACCAATTGATTGGGTTTGTTCATCTATAAACAATATGTTGCTTCATTGTTCATCCATTCTAGTAATTGAATTTAAATTATGACATCAAATTTATTTGCAGTTTTCAGATTTTGCCATTCTGTTTGTATGAAAAATATGATTATTATGTCTGAGTATATCAAATAAAAAAAAAAGACATTTAAACATCTCTTTGAAAAACACTGACCAACCTTCTATAGTTAAATTTTTAAACATTTGAAATAATGAGCTTCAAATTTTAAATTCAGCTGTGATATGAAAAATGCTTTCCTCACTAGCATGTCTATATATGAATCAACAAAAAAGATATCATCCTTCTAAGTTCTATAAAATGCTTTGTTTGTTTTTGTTTCTTTAAACAATATATCAATCATTTCAAATCCTTTCATTATGTTTGCCTTATTTATTTTTGTTTAAACTTATAACTGCTGTACATTGTATCTACATGTTATACATATTTATTATGCAGTGGCATTCCAATTACTGTAATTTCAGAAATTATTGTGTGCATTTATTATTGCGAATTTATCATTTAAGACTGAAATGCGATTTTATTTTTTACGATTTTGAGAAAAATCCTGTTAAATTCATATAAAATATTTCAAAATGCGAGTTTAAATTATTGTGCTTACAACTCGTTGCATTTTTCCGCAATAATGAAAACCTCGCAATAATTTCTGAATTTACAGTAAATATTTTATCAGAATTGCTGTATTATGTTTAACAAATTTTGTAAAAACCGATGAAATATGCAATGGTTTCAAAAATTATTCAAGAAAAGGAATTGCAAAACTTTTGCATCAGTCACAAAACTTTAACCCAAAGAAAAGTTTCTACTTTATATGCAGATGATTAATACATTTGATTAACATTTTTACTCCCTGAGTTGCCATTGAAATTGTTCTCTATCTGGAGTGACAATTCAAACAATTTTAATTGTTCATTAATATTTGAATATAAAGATTTATTTCACTGCTGACTATACAGTTGACAGTGATAACAAACCATTTACACTTAGTCAAATAACTTCATAAAGAGAAGGCTGTATCAAGACATTCTTATTTTGATAATTAAGAATTGAAAATAATTGATAAATCTTTGGTATGCTATGATCATTTATTTATTTATTTATTAAAAAACAATATTTTCATATTTCTTTTAGATTTAAAATAAGGTTGAATTTTGATAACTGCAGGTAGCATCCTAAATGAAATAAAATATTTGTATCATTTTTCCAGCATACTTACTAGCCAACAATTGGCTTCTAGTTCTCAAGTGTTTGAAATCAATAGAGAAAATGGTGTATTTTTGACTAGTTGTAAATCATTTGTCAACTGTATATAATACTGCTGATGATAAAATGCTTTATAATTTTGTGCTCAAATGTTGTTGTGCCAAATTCTGGGCATTTACTTATGAATATTTGTGCCTTTATACAATTACAAATTCATTTTTAGTGCTGTTATCAGTTATTTAGTTTTATTTTTGTTGTCAATTAATGGTTTTCCTTATTAAACTTTATGCTTTGTTTGCCAATCCAATTTATTTTTCATCTGAGTTGATTTTTTTTCAACAGCTAGAGAATTTGTTTATTCTTATTATTTTAAGTTTTTAAGTGAAATTTTTCAAATGTGTGTTTTGAAGCAAAAATTTTCAGTAAAAGAATTCCGTCCAACATCTACATTTTTTTGGTGTGATGTTTCTGTTATATAGTTACAGATGTTATATTTTTATGCATTCCTTATAAGATACATTCCCAAGAATAGAAAAAACCGTCCAAGAAATAAACATGGGAAATTATTTAAAACATTAAAATTTATTTTGTTAATATGAATGGTTGCAAATGTATATGCGTGAGGTATGATGTATAAATGATTTTGTTTGAAATCTTGCCTGTTTAAAGACCAGTATTTACAAGATATTGGTCGTGGGATACTTTGTTAATGATGTTTTGTGGATAGTGTACCATTTAATCATTTCAAGTCATTTGAATGTTACTTTTTAACTTACTGTGGATTCATCATTATTCATCGGCTTCTAATTTTGTGGATGTATTTAAATTTTAAACTAAGTACAATATTACTTTGGCTTAAATGCAAATTGTGAATATTTTGTGCAATCAAATATCCACAAAAATTGGTACCTACCAATATAATGAAATCACAGTATCTGTTTTCTGCTACTGTAGGAGTTGAGATGAAATGGTAGATTTTTAAGCAAAATAAAAGTGCAGGTGGAATGCTTTTGTATATTGTATATATATATTCAGTTTTTTAGACTCACACAATTAGAAATAACTTGAAATATATAGCTAAGTATGAAGTTTCTGATTTTGAAGTGTGACAGAAACAGTTATTAAAAGTTTTTTGCCAATCTCCGAATGAGGAAGAAAAACCAAGAAAAACAAAAACAGAATATTAAGGGATTTAATATTTTTATAAACTTTGTTGAATGTGCACAAGTCATCTCCCCTAAAGAAATTTTACTTCCTGTTTTGTTTTATTATTATTTTCTTTAAATTACACATTCAATGTGATGTTTCGAATGTGTCATGATAGAAAAATCCAACAACATGCCATTCACTTTAAAGAGATATTTGTTGTATACATGTTTAAAATATCAAACAACTCGGACAACATTCCTAAACTCACTATATGAAAATTTCAAAAACATGTGTCAAAATGAATATGTATCTAATTACAAAGAAGACTTTAGTCCTTTTATCAATGATGTACAATCACTAGGGTGCATGTTAGCCAAGACATCATTTTATCAGATCGATGTACCATTTCACCAGGGTGCATGATAGCCAAGACATCATTTTATCAGAACGATGTACCATTTCACCAAGGTGCATGTTAGCCAAGACATCATTTTTTCAGTACGATGTACCATTTCACCAGGGTGCATGTTAGCCAAGACATCATTTTTCAGAACGATGTACCATTTCACCAGGGTGCACATTAGCCAAGACATCATTTTTCAGAACGATGTACCATTTCACCAAGGTGCACGTTAGCCAAGACATCATTTTATCAGAACGATGTACCATTTCACCAGGGTGTTCAGTTCATTATTATCAGATTAATTTAGGTGCCAATATAGTTTTCATGTGATAGTATGTGTTTCCCATGTGCATAAAATGCCTCTGTAAATATAATAAATTATTGTTATCATATCCTGTTGTAGATAACTAAACATTAATGTTTTATTATTTATAGAAGTTTTTGTTTTTTATTGAAAGATCTGTGAAGCCAGTGATCAGTCAAAGTCCAGATACAAAAATTAATATATATATATATGATTTTATTGTTTTTAATGTCTATTTTTACATGAAAATTATAAGTGGAAGTGAATGACCTAGCTGTATGTGATTATATTTCTGTTTAATTCTGATCAGACTTTGTCATTGTGTTTTCATAATGGGAATATGTGACCATACATAGAGGTAATCTGTGTCAAATTTTATGCTATTCTGCAACTTCTTTACAAAATTTAACTAAACTTACAAAATTAATGTAAATAATAATGATTCGTTCATCTGTATTTGTTGTTATTGCAGAATTTATTACTTTTTTTCACTTGGAAGTTATGCCTTTTACCTTCAGATGTCAAAAGCCCTATTTTGGCTACTGTGAGTGTCAAATGTAGCAACAGTTTACTATCATTCACTATCATTCATCAGAAGATGATATCTTTATATAAAACTTTGTTAACTGGAGAAATTTTCAGCCTTTATAAAAACTGTGTATTTTCATATTTTCCAATTATTTTTTCCATATGAATATGAGATTATTTCTTACTGTATTCTGTATGAAGAAAATGAAAATATAGATTCAAGACCATGAACCAAAAAAATCAATTAGATCATGAAATTAGACTGCACAATATGTGTCAGTGTAGATATTTATTTGCACATTTTTTGGTTATGGTGTATAGTTTGTCTTGTTGCCAAGCATACCTCATTTCCTTATTTTATATCATATACAAATACATTTTCCCCAAATGAACAGACCACAACTTGAAATATTTATTTGGTCATTTATTATCATCTTAACTTTCTGGCATTGTTAACCTTACAAATTAACCTTAAAACTATATGCAACAACCAAAAGATTAAAATATGCAAAACCATTGAATAGCTCTAACACAAAATATGCAAATATATATATTATATAGTAGAATTATAAATAAATGATTAATGTTTAGAAAGATTGAGTTAACATTGACATGTTAGACTGCATCCTAATTTTAAATCTGTATTACAAAATTGAAGATTACAATAGAATCGTGTTCTGATGAACCACCTTTAATATTTAACAGCTGTGTTTTGTCCATTGCCAGTGGTGCCCATTCTTTAATTTATCATACATTTATTATAAGTCTTTGATTCATTCTATTTGAATTTTGCACTGAAATCTTACCAATATTAAAGTAGTTGCTTATAATTTGAATAACAGATACCAACCCTTTTTTTGGTAGCAAGTTGTAATATGGATTAAATTTCATGGTATGGAGCCTTTTAATTTAAAAAAATTCAAACTTCATAACATATTTCATTTTAGTCTTAGAATTTTCATTGGAAAAGATTTTTGCACTTTTTCGATATACAATATTGAGACATTTAGATAATTCTATGTATAGTCTGCTGAAGAGGAGGAGTTACTGACCAAGATCATCTTTATGTTAGTGACCAATTTAACAATGCTTGTTATAAAATGTCATACTTAAAACTAATTTAATTGATCCACCTTGTAATAGATCAAGTTTCATTTCACTTAGAATATTCATGACAGAATTAAATCCTTGAAAGGGTATTGCATGTAAGATGTTATGGTTTTCTTTAACCAGACAGAAAGTTTATGATTATGCAATATACTGTATAAAAATTTGTAAGTTACTGCTGCCATGAACTCCGCCAATATTGTGCCCTACATACAACAATAAAATAACATAATACATGTTACGACTTTTCACTGGCACCAAATCTCAGGATAAACTATTTTTTCTTGTCTGGTTTCTTTTTGTGTGTGAAGATTGTTATAATCCATATTGAAGTACTTCATCTTGTTGAAGCTAGAATAAGATGCATTCCAAGTTATCTAATAAATATTTGAATTTTACATTGTTTTATTTCTGTTTTTTACCTAGATTGAAACGTAATGGCATATATAACACCTTTTGTATTTTGTTGAGCCTGCGATTGAAGTTGCAAAATCAAGACATAGCGATCCTACATTTGGTCATTGTCGTCAGTAGCATCCACAAATATTCACTCTGTGGTTCAAGTTTTTTGAAATTTTAAAAAATTTCTTAAACTATCCAAGATTTTTACCAAACTTGGCCAGAAGCTTGTTTATGATCATAAGATAATATCTAGAAGCTGCAATATAATTAAAATACAGATTCTGTGTCCAACCTTTGCTTACAAGAATCTGAAAACACTCTGGTTTACTTTCTTTTCAGATAAGTATAACATCAGCCAATAAAATTGCAGCCTTCAAATTTTTTAAGTGTATTAATTTTACAAAAACCAGAGGATTCAGATTTCAAGTCCTTGTATAAGCAAAGCATGGACACAGGATCTGTAAATATATAAATAAATGCCAGTATTTTTTTTAACATGGAATTTGTCTTACCAATATATATTTTCTTGTTGAGAATATGGGATCAAATGAAATACATATAGAAAGAAAACTATATTATGCATTGAAAACATTGACAGTTGTAGGTTGCATTTCTGTAAATATTTACAATGCAATTTCCCATAGGAACTTCTTTTACGGCTAAAACTGTACCACTTTTACTATGAAGTTTTGAAAAAAATCTTATCCTAGAATAGAAAGTTCATATGCATTACAATTTTTTTCAAAGGTCAAAATATGGGGCTGTGCGGCATATTTTCAACGTTTTTATGCCCTGAACTTCTCAGAGTTGAAACTATCACTAATTTTCTTAACTACCCCTACCTCATATGAAAGGTTACCACAGATTTCAATGTAAACAATATGCACATGTATATGTACTGGTAACATTCCCAAGTTGTGTCTCTGTGAGATGGAAAACAGAGAGCATAACTGGGAACCAGTATGTAAACAAAATTAATTTTCTATGAATATTCAAGATCTCCCCAAAAGAGGCGCGGTTTGAGAAACAGCTATATTTACAAAGTGCAACCTGTAAGGTTGTATGAATGAAGTCCGGTGTATTTCATGGATACATTGACACAAATGGTCATGAACATGTGACATTGCTGCACTGATACATGACGTTGCCTAATATTTTTCAGTATCAAGTTTTGTCCATGATCTTAAAAATGTCAGGCTGTAAGATCGAAAGGAATTTGATCAACTTGTAGAAAAATTCATTTTTCAACAAATTGACCTGGTATTAATTAATGAAACTTGTTTTGATACACAATATAAACATACCATAGAACAAAAAAGAAGTAGAAGACATCAAAGATAATAAAAAAATCTCACAAATCCAAAAAAACGTAAAATACCATAAAAAATAATCCCAAAACTAGACTGAGAAACACAAACCACACCAAAAACCATGGATGCTACAGAAGGGTAAGCAGACCCTGCTCCAGAAGTGAAATATTTAAATTAGTAATTCAAACAAGCAGTCCAAAGTTAGAGGAGGGTTTGGGCCTTTAAATCTGTTGAACCATGCCACATTCTGTATGTGCCTCTCCAAAATCAGGAGTCTGTAATTCCGTGGCCGTGGTTTGTTTTTCATTCATTATTTTGTACATGAATTAAGTCGCAAGTTTTTCTTGCTTGAATTGTTTTATATTTATGATTTTAAGGCCTATTGCAGCTGACTATGCAGTATGGGCTTTGCTCATTGTTAGAGGCCCAACAGTGACCTATATACCACAGTAGTTGTTTATTTCTGTGTTATTTGTCTCTAGTGGAGAGTTGTCTCATTGGCAATCATACCACATCTTATTTTTATAAGAACTGTCCCATTGAAACTTTTGGGGAAATATTTACCAGTTAACAGATTTCAACCAAGTCAGAGTTTAATTTTACCAGGACTGACGTAATGCCTGCTAAAACTTTTAAATCAGCTGTCTTGTCATATGTTCAGTGGTTGTTGTTTGTTGATTTGTTTCATAAGTGTTTCTCGTTTGTGTGTTTTTAACCGGATTTTTGTGACAAAAATGTCGGTTATTGATTTGGGGATGTACGGCGGGCGGTCGGCCGGGCGAACGGCAATCAAATGTTGTCTGTGCATTAACTCATGAACCGTTCAACCAAAGCTTTTAAAATTTTAATATGTTGTTACTGACAACTAAATGAAGGTCAAGTTCAATAATGGCGATTTTAACTTTTACCGTTCAGGAGTTATTGTTCTTGAAAGATTGAAAAATGGAGTTTCCAGTCGTGTCCGTGCATTTACGCATGAACTGTTCTACCAAAGCTTCCCAAATTTTAATATGTTGTTACGGATGACAAAATGGAGGTCAAGTTCAATAATGACGATTTTGACTATTACCGTTCAGGAGTTATGGTTCTTGAAAGATTGAAAAACGGAGTTTCCAGTCGTGTCCATGTATTTACGCATGAACTGTTCTACCAAAGCTTCCCAAATTTTAATATGTTGTTACTGATGACAAAATAGAGGTCAAGTTCAATAATGACGATTTTGACTTTTACCGTTTAGGAGTTATGGTTCTTAAAAGATTGAAAAATGGTGTTTCCAGTCGTGTCCGTGCATTTTCTCATGAACCATTCAACCAAAGCTTTTGAAATTTTTATATGTTGTTACTGATGACAAAATAGAGGTCAAGTTCAATAATGACGATTTTGACTTTTACCGTTCAGGAGTAATGGTTCTTGTGATATTGCCAGGACACAAATAAATGTTAATAAATCCGGTTTGCTGTCGTTGTGACAGCCTCTTGTTATAAAGATTAGAACATGGTTTTCCTGTTTGAATGGTTTTACACTAGTCATTTTTGGGCCCTTTATTAATTGCTGTTCTACATGTTCATCAGACAATGTTCACCAGACCTTGATCTGAATATCAAAGTTCATTGGTCAATGTTTAGAACTTGAGGTTTTATCAGTTTCTTAGACACTGTAAACAACAAGTCAACTATATAAGGTGTATTGGATGATGGTAAAGTGTATATCCCTGTCAGGCAGGATTTGTCGGATAAGTTTAAACAGATTTCTTTATAGTGGATTTGGAAACAAGTTATTGCAAATTATATCAATCCCTTTCCACTTTACGTGTGCTGTTTTGTAGCGATATTAGCCTGCTCTTTTTCAAAATCTACAAGGGTGTCTTTTACATGCAAGAGATATATATGGCTCTCTGTTAACACGTGTCCGTCATTTATATGGAATAATTGCTTTGTGCACATCTTGCCTTGCAGAGTTTATCTGTCTTTGACCTTATTTTTTTTGTTCCGTAAGTCAATATTCAATTATTTAGCAGTAAAGTCAGTTTCTCCAACAACATAAGCAATAGGAACTCTATACAAAGTGCAATGTATGATTGTAAGGTACACATACCTGAATGGCAGGGTTAGTTTGACCTAGAACTCAATTACATTGATAATTGATCATTTCAAGTTTCAGGGATACTTGTAGAATAAATGGGGAATGTGTCCATAGGGACACTGAAGATGCACCCCCTAGCATATAACCTTATGAAGAGACATAACTTAAGAACTGCAAAAGTCACGCTTCTCAAAGTTAAACTGAGTTAAGTGGTAATAAGCATTATAGATTTGTATATACATTTCATTAAATTTAGTTGAGACAAACTTAAGTTAGAGAATGGAAACAATACATCATATAAGATTACGGTATAAAGGGACAAAACTGAAGAACTGTAATCAAAGTGCTTGTAAGCACCGAAGGGTAAAGATTGTTTTAATTTTTTTAGTGAAAATTGCATTGTAAAAAGCAGTGGTTGTAGTTGATGTAATTGTTCAAATTAATTTTTAAAATTGGGAGCTATCTTCCTTTGTCCATAATTGTTGTTGGATCAACTACAATTATGGACAAAGGAAGATAATTTCAATTTTGGATCAACTAAATTATGGACAAAGGAAGATAGCTTAAATTTCAAAAATTAATTTTAACAATTGCACATTTGATATTTTTAGAACAGATATTAGATTCTTAATTTTTCATTTGTAAAGGGGCATAACTCAAAAACGGTACAGGTGATGCCACCAAAATCCATACTTGATCTGTGTTTTGTGGTAATAAGCATTTTGTTTAAGTTTCATGATATTTGGTTGAAGCAAACTAAAGTTAGGAGAACGAAAATAAACTTTGGGACGTATGGACGATAACAGATAACAGACTTGCAACATAAATTCAAAGTAATAATATTGTAAAGCTGGTGGAACTTTTCAGCATGTGCAAAATCAAACAATCTAAAGTTAAAGAATAAAATTCTAACGCTTTAGATCTTTATGGCACTGAAGTCTTTTTTTTGAAACAGTAGCAAGTGATGCAGATCCAGATGGCATTTTTGGTCTTGTTTTCTACACTGTCCAATATTATTTCCATATTTCCCCTAGCCAGAGCCACTGGGAGGTTTGCTCATAGTTGAAAACATATAATTGTTAATTTCTGTGTTCAGTTTGGTCTAGTAGCAATGGAGATGAGAATAATAGTTATAGTCAAAAAATTTCTAAAGAAAAATTCTTGTGTAAAAACTTACATGACGAACTTTATTAAAATGATGGAATTTTGACAACATTCACCCTGAAACTTACATTCAAGAAATAAAATGATTTTTGACTTTCATGTTAAACACTTATCATGAATCACTAGCTTTTACAAAATTGCACATCATTTTCTTTTTCACTGGGACATTAGAATCAGATTTATCGTCTAGTTTATGTTTTTCTGCCAATTTTTCTTCAGTTTTTTCCTTGTCCCCTTCTTTGGTTTCGTCTTTTCCCTCCTCAGAATTAAGGGACTTTTTCTTTGGATCTTCATGAAATCCTAGGCCTATATGTGCTTTAGGACCAGCTAACAGCTTATGTTCTAATCCTTTGTTGAACTGTTCTTCTAACTTTTCTTCCACGTCTCTCTCTGGGCCTGTCAAAATACATAGACTGAATCATACATTTAAAGAATAAGTAGGAAATGTATTGTTTACTTATAAAGATGGACTACTTTATTTTATATTTATATCCTACAGACTATATAATACTTGAGGGGGGACAAGAGTATCAGACTATCTACTAACTAAATTATTAAGAGTCAATAGCAATGACAAGTCCACATCAAATATATTTATATAAATTAGGCATTGCCATAAAAATGTTCTCATAATCAATTAAATCATTCTTCAATCAATAAATGGCAAAAATAAAAAAAAAAAACACAAATCAAAGAGCTGATAGCTCTGAGGTGGAAGAAGGTGAATAAAAGGTAACTTGAATTACCATAAAAGCAGCCCACTAACCGAGCCTGCTTTGTTCCATTATCATTATAACATATAATAATTTTTTCTTCAAACAATAATGTGTCATCAGTACATGGATTTCCCATCTATACAATCATTTTCTATGTTCAGTGGACTGTGAAAATTAGGTAAAATCTTTAATTTGGCAGTAAAATTAGAAAGATCATATCATAAGGAACACGTGTGTACTAAGTTTCAAGTTGATTGGATTTCAACTTCATCAAAAACTACCTTGACCATAAACTTTAACCTGAAGCAGGACGGACAGACAGACCAGAAAACATAATGCCCATAATTTATAAATGGGGCATAAAAATAGTAAAAATTTTAAAGGTTACAATTGTTAGCGAAGTATTTTGCACGATCTGGATTGTCTATAAAAAGTGTCATATTTGTATGATGAACTTACATAGATATAGGAAGATGTGGTGTGAGTGCCAATGAGACAACTCTCCATCCAAATAACAATTAACATGCCTTTTTCTTAAGTCTGTTTGCATGATTCTAGTTATTGAATCGGTAGAAAAGATGAACATGTAGCTAGCAGACCAGGGTTTATTTTCTTGTGTAAGAATATATTAAAAGATGCTTGTTGAAATTTCCAATTTTGAATTATGCACAAAGGGAGGTAGTACTGCATCATTGAATTTTGTCAATCAGCCATGATTTTATCCTGTGTAACGATTGCAGATGAAAATTCACATTTTACAACTAGATGAAAACAACACAAGTTAAAAATCTAGCATGTTAGAATAATCTTTAGAGAAAACGTTTTTGATTGGCTTATTAATTGATCATGAGAAACACAGAATTTGATTGGCTGAACACGATTGTCTTAACTTGGGAACAAAATAAGGAACAGATGATTTTCACTAAATCGTGTTTTAGAGTTTTTTAACAATATCCTTAATATTAATATTTTTAATAAACGCAAGGACGTATTATAAAACGTCCTTGATAAGAGAAAAGAGAATGAACACACGTCGAACGTACTATACAGACGAAAGAACTCAGGACGAACAGACCAAGGGCGAGTTGTACCAATACCAAATTCACGCATGCGTACTACAAATATCTACGGTAAAATATCCGGTTACAAGTAAACAAATGACGTCCATGTAGATGAGATGAAATATAATAATTTACATAAATGAAAGGGTACATATT
Organism: Mytilus galloprovincialis; assembly: GCA_037788925.1. NCBI lineage: Eukaryota > Metazoa > Mollusca > Bivalvia > Mytilida > Mytilidae > Mytilus > Mytilus galloprovincialis. Next base: position 60,283,330 of record CM075340.1, on the reverse strand, counting down.
TACGATATTGATTGTTTTTCAATCCTAATTTACAAATTAAATGATTCAGATGCTTAATCATTCATGTGTGTGTAAAAGTCAGTGTCAGGAATCAGAAGTTGTTATGAAATTGTTATACACTGAAACGAATGCGGCATACGGAGGCTCAATGATTTTAAAGTCGGCACCATTGGCCTTCAGAAGACTTGAAGTCTTCTTCCACCAAAAAACAGAGCTTCAAAATTCAATAAAAGTATTGAATTCGTTCCAAGTTTGTATTTCAAGATGTTTTGTTTTTTTGTATTTGGAAGTCTTATTGTACATAAGATTGTTTTTTTCAGAACTTTTTGTATTCATATTATGCATAAAGTCATAAAAAACAAGAATGTGTCCATAGTACACTGATGCCCCACTCACACTATCATTTTCTATGTTTAGTGGACCGTGAAATTGGGGTCAAAACTCTAATTTGGCATTAAAATTAGAAAGATCATATCATGGGGCACATGTGTACTAAGTTTCAAGTTGATTGGACTTCAACTTCATCAAAAACTACCTTGACCAAAAACTTTAACCTGAAGCGGGACAGACAGATGGACGAACCAACGAACGAACAGACCAGAAAACATAATGACCCTGTACTATCGTAGTTGGTGCATAAAAATGTCATAAAATATTTAAAAATAAGAATGTGTCCATAGTACACTGATGCCCCACTCGCACTATCATTTTCTATGTTTATTGGACCGTGAAATCGGGATAAAAACTCTAATTTGGATTTAAATTAGAAAGATAATATCATAAGGAACATGTATACTAAGTTTCAATTGATTGGACTTCAACTTCATCAAAAACTACCTTGACCAAAAACTGTAACCTGAAAGTTGCAGTATCATTTTCTGTGTTCAGTGGACTATGACATTGGGGTCAAAACTCTAATTTGGCATTAAAATTTGAAATATCATATATCAAAGGGAACATGTGTACTAAGTTTAAAGTTGATTGAACTTCAACTTTATCAAAAACTACCTTGACCAAAAACTTTAACCTGAAACTTGCACTATCATTTTCTTTGTTCAGTGGACCATGAAATTGGGGTCAAAACTCTAGTTTGGCATTAAAATTAGAAAGATCATATCATAGGGCACATGGTTTCTAAGTTTCAAGTTGATTGGACTTCAACTTCATTAACAAGAGTGCACACGCTGAAATGTCTCGCCTTCTATACTAATCATTGATATTATGTTGATAGTCATAAGTATAAAGCTAAGCTTTATAACAATTGTCACATAAACTTAACATTAACCAAGATAACTAAACATAGACCAATGAACCTTGAAAATGAGGTCAAGGTCATATGAACCATGCCAGGCAGACATGTACAGCTAACAATGCTTCTATACAACATATATAGTTGACCGATTACTTATAGTTTAAGAAAAATAGACCAAAACACAAAACCTTAACACTGTGCAATGAACCGTGAAAATGAGGTCCCGGTCAAATAAAACCTGTGCGACTAACATAAAGATCATAAAATATTTCCATACACCAAATATAGTTGACCTATGGCATATAGTATTAGATAAAAAGACCAAAACTCAAAAACTTAACTTTGACCACTGAACCATGAAAATGAGGTCAAGGTCACATGACATCTGCCCGTTAGACATGTACACCTTACAATCGTTCCATACAACAAATATAGTAGACCTATTGCATATAGTATGAGAAAAACAGACCAAAACACAAAAATTTAACTTTGACCACTGAACCATGAAAATGAGGTCAAGGTCACATGACATCTGCCCGATAGACATGTACACCTTACAATCGTTCCATACAACAAATATAGTAGACCTATTGCATATAGTATGAGAAAAACAGACCAAAACGCAAAAATTTAACTATAACCACTGAACCATGAAAATGAGGTCAAGGTCAGATGACACCTGCCAGTTGGACATGTACACCTTACAGTCCTTCCATACACTGAATATACTAGCCCTATTGCTTATAGTATCTGAGATATGGACTTGACCACCAAAACTTAACCTTGTTCACTGATCCATGAAATGAGGTCGATGTCAAGTGAAAACTGTCTGACAGACATGAGGACCTTGCAAGGTATGCACATATCAAATATAGTTATCCTATTACTTATAATAAGAGAGAATTCAACATTACAAAAAATTTGAACTTTTTTTTCAAGTGGTCACTGAACCATGAAAATGAGGTCAAGGACATTGGATTGTGACTGACGGAAACTTCGTAACATGAGGCATCTATATACAAAGTTTGAAGCATCCAGGTCTTCCACCTTCTAAAATATAAAGCTTTTAAGAAGTTAGCTAACACCGCCGCCGTCGCCGCCGGATCACTATCCCTATGTCAAGCTTTCTGCAACAAAAGTTGCAGGCTCAACAAAAACTACCTTGACCAAAAACTTTAACCTGAAGAGGGACGAACAGACGGCACACAGACCAGAAAACATAATGCCCCTCTACTATCTTAGGTGGGTCATAAAAAATTAGCTTGATGTCTTCAGTAATATGCATAAGTTCCTTTTAATGAACCAAGGACCATGATGTTGAATTCCCTTGCAATATCTTTTTACTCATTAGTTTAGTCAATCTCTGTTAGTCTTTGTTACATTAAATCTTTGACATGTCTTGATTCCAGGTGATAACACCTTGACATATCATATTAATTAGACAAAATTAGCCAGCTTGTTGAAGACCAAATGTTAACCTGTAGATTTCCTTTTAGTTTGTATGTGTTGCTCGGTTGCAGTCTTATGGATTTAAAAAAAATAATCTTGAAATACAAACTTGGAACAAATTCAATACTTTTATTAAATTTTGAAACTTTGTTTTTTGTTTTTTTTAATTTTTGCCATTTAATTCATGTTAATATGTTGACTTTGCTATACTGGCATAAAAAAATGCAGTTGCAACATGTACATACTTTCCCTTTCATGTTGATGCATTTTCTCCTCACCAATAACAAATTGTCCATGGTGTTCTTTCTGAAAATATATCAAATGCGCTTTGTTAAAATATAATTTTTCACTTTTTGGGTCTTTTTGAAAATGTTGTTTGTGCTGTATTGAGACCCCTCTACAATAAAATTTGTTTTACATGCACACATATAAAAATTAAGGTTTTTATCCAATGCAATTATAGGTTTGAACGTTGTTTTCAATTAAGACTTGTTTATATACATATAAATTGCTTCACTGAGCACAGCTGGATTTGACCACAGAGGTCCAACAGTTGGGGCAAAAATGGACACAATATTCTCACTTGATACAGGTCTGAATTTGGATTGTTTTTAATTTATTACAAAAGCTCATTTTGCGTGTTGAGTAGACATGTGATGAAAACAAATTGTGAAAACGTGATATGACACTACCATTTTGATATTTATAGATCCTTAATGTACAATTAACATAAACATCTGTACCTTTGCAGCACCCATCAAACGAAGGAATTTATTCTTCCTGTTAGTATCTCCCAAATCTACTTCTTCCCACTTGTTGGCAGAGTGAACCTTAAAATATATATGTGCATAAGTTAACATTCACAATTAAAGCAGGTTAAACTCACAAGCTATTACTCACTAATACTTACCCTGCTTTAAGTATTTGGCAAACAGGAAGCTGAAGAAAAATGAATCTGAAAACAAATAACTTAGTCTAGCATATGCATATGAAAAATGCAGATAGCAAATTATGTGAGGTTCAGTTTCATAGATAAATCCAATGATGTTTTCAAATATAAGGCCATTAAGATGTTAAGAGCATATATTAAAATATTCTAAATTCTAGAGAATTTTGGATAAATTTGTATCTTGTCACTTTAATATTTTTTATCTATCCAAAACTAATTGTATGTATAGTGTGATAGTAAAGATGATTAAAATTAATGAACAATATTTTCTATATATATATATATATGTGTTAACAGTCCAGGTATCAGACTTTGTTATTTTCTATGTCTGAAGAGGTTATCTTGGTGTTCAGGTTTATAAATCAGAGGCGGATTTAAGGGGGGGGGGGGGCCCAGGCCCCCCCTTTTTAGGATAAAAATTGGTTGCTTATATAGGGAATCACTGAAGCGTGACTCGAGGGGGCCGCCTCTTAGGTCAGTCAGTGGGCCCCCACTTATGAAAATTTCTAGATCCGCCACTGTAAATGTTGGGTGCCATCAACAGGTTTAAAGTTTTGTTGTGTATATAACACAGTCGAATATCATAGTAGAGCTTCTCATCAACTTTATTATTTACTGACTTTTATTGATAGAATTTCTGATTCCTGTGATAAGACAATACAAATACAGCTTTTCAAACATAATGCTTCAAAATCAGTCAATTGTATTATCGTCATAAAGAAAATGTGCATTTTATCATTATGCACAAAAAATAACTGTTTAACGTCATTTGTCATGATTTTGTTAAACCTTATTCATCATAAAGGTATCTATACTTGATACCAGTATGCATCCTTTGCATGATGTGCTAACTGTTTTATGTGTTTTATATCTTGTGGCTGTGCTTATCACATATATGTATTGTTATAAAGTACACCTGCACATTCTTAAATAAACATGTAATTAAATAGATCAATTTAAGTTCTTATACACATGTTGTCATTCTGTAGTCTGACCATCAAACAATGTACTTGTTAATAAATTAGTTATAGAAACTGGATTGTATTATTACATAGCAAATATATTACACATTTTGGCGACGAGGAAAAAACTGGATATTAAAATAAATGTGAATTTCTACAAGTGACAATGCCGACTTACGGGAAATTAGACTCTTTTGATGAATCCAAAGATTGGACACAATATGTAGAACGTATGGAACATTATTTTAATGCTAATGAGATAGACGAAGAAGACCAGAAAAGGGATATTTTCTTAAGTGTATGTGGGAAGAATACCTACAAATTAATAAGGGATTTATTAGCACCAGCCAAACCAGGAACGAAATCACTGGCCGATTTAACAAAACTAGTGAAGGACCACCGAGATCCAGTACCATCAGAAATCATTCAGAGATTTAAATTTAACAGTAGGACAAGACACAGCGATGAGTCAGTGAGGACATTTATTGCAGCACTAAGAAGTCTGACAGAATACTGTAATTATGGTGACACGTTAAACGCGATGTTACGTGACAGGTTAGTCGTCGGGATAAAAAGTGACCGCATACAGAGGAGGCTGTTAGCAGAGCCGAATTTAACATTTGAAAAGGCATTGGAAATTGCTACCGCGATGGAGACTGCAGAGAAGAATGCACAGGACATCCAAGCGAGTGGGACAAATGCGACATTTCAGAAAGTCAACAAAGTTTCAAAATCATATACAAGAAACAACTCTGGAAATTCGAAACAAGGAGATTGTTACCAGTGTGGAGGAAATCACTTAGCCGCTGAATGCAGGTTTAAGGATGCAAAATGCCACAGTTGTAAAAAGAAAGGACATATCGCAAAGAAATGCCGTAACAAATCTGCCAATGGGAATTTAAGTGAAAATCACAGAGAGTTTAAATCACGTTTTAAACCACGTGCTCATTTCATGGAGCAGGATGAAAATAGTGAAAGTGAAAATGAAGTTTACTCAGTTTTTCATTTTGGAAATAAATCCAATGAGGCATACAAAGTGCAAATCAATGTAAATGAATGTGAAATAGCCATGGAAATAGATACCGGAGTGTCAGTTTCTATCATGAGCGAGGATACTTACAAGGAATACATGTCGAAATTCAGAATCGAACCGACAAGTGCTAAACTCCGAACATATATGGGAGAGCAGATTCCTGTAATAGGACGTGCAATCGTCAATGTCAATTACAAAAAGGAAAGCGCAAAATTACCATTACTGATAGTGAAGCGTAAAGGTCCGAATTTACTTGGCCGAGACTGGTTGAACAAACTCCAACTGGATTGGAAGGATATTTTCTCCGTCGTTGGAAGTGATAATCAATCAAGTGATTTGAATGTGATCTTGGAAGCAAATAAGGAGGTTTTCAAAGATGAACTTGGAACTGTAAAAGGAATGAAAGCCAAGATTTATGTTGATGAGAGTGCCGTACCGAAATATTCCAAGGCTCGCCCTTTGCTGTATGCGTTAAAGGATAAAGTGGAGATGGAACTTGAACGTCTTGAGAAGGAGGGTCAGATTCAGCAAGTGGAATTTTCCGACTGGGCCGCTCCGATAGTACCTGTAGTTAAGGAGAACGGATCTATTAGAATTTGTGGTGACTACAAGGTAACCGTTAATGCCGTTTCAAAGTTGGATAATTATCCTATTCCCAAAACAGAGGATTTATACGCAACGCTTGGAGGAGGACAAGAATATACAAAATTGGATTTAAACCAAGCATATCAACAGATTGAACTTGATGAGGACAGTAAGAGGTATGTGACTATAAACACGCATAAGGGTTTATTCAAATACAATAGACTTCTGTATGGTGTAGCGTCCAGCCCAGGTATTTTCCAAAGAACACTTGAAAATGTTGTTCAAGGTATAGCCAATGTTTTGATTCGAGTAGATGATATACTAATAACGCGTAAAACAAGGGAGGAACATCTTAATACTCTTTCTGAGGTATTGTCTAGATTTAAGAGAATCGGAATTCGGTTAAAGAAACAGAAGTGTGTGTTCATGGCCGAAGAAGTTGTTTATTTGGGATTTAAAATAAACAAACACGGAATATATCCAGTGGAAAGTAAAGTTGAGGCGATCGATAAAGCACCAAGTCCGACAAACGTGACAGAACTGAAAGCTTATTTTGGTATGCTGAACTATTACAATAGATTCTTAGCGAATTTGTCTCACTTGTTAAAGCCGCTAGATGTACTTCTACAGAAAGACACAAAATGGAGTTGGGAAAAAGAACAGGAAAAAGCGTTCATAGAGTCAAAACAGCTGTTGAAATCCGCATCAGTACTTGTACATTTCGATCCGAAAAAGAAATTAATATTAGCATGTAATGCATCACCATATGGATTAGGCGCCGTACTTTCGCATAAAATGGACGACGGCAGCGACAAACCAATAGCTTATACATCTCGAACACTTACATCAGCAGAGAAGAATTATTCCGTTCTTGAGAAGGAGAGTCTGGCCATAATATTTGGTATCAAGAAATTTCATCAATATTTGTATGGACACCCGTTACAATCATAACCGATCACAAGCCGCTCATAGGTTTATTTCTAGAAGATAAACCTATACCTACAATGGCCGCATCTCGAATTCAAAGGTGGGCACTGACTTTAGCTGCATATGAGTACACGATTGTATACAAAGAAGGGAGTTTGAATGGTAATGCGGATGGACTAAGTAGACTACCGCTGAAAACAAACATTGAAAAGACACCAATGCCAGGTGATACTATATTATTAATGGAACATTTAGCCACTACGCCAGTTGATGCTAAACAAATCCAAAAGTGGACAAGCAAGGACACAATACTGTCTATAGTGCTTAAATACATTTTGAATGGATGGCCGTCAAAATGTCCCAGTGAAGACACAAGACCGTATTATAGTAGAAAAAATGAACTGTGTAGTCAGGACGGATGCATATTGTGGGGAGGAAGAGTAATTATACCACAACCAGGACGTGAAGCCATGTTAAATGAATTACACCAAGGACATCCAGGGATTACTAGAATGAAAAGTCTAGCAAGAAGCTATATATGGTGGCCGGGAATGGACAATGACTTGGAATTAACTGTAGTTAATTGTTACAGTTGTCAGGAAAACCGCAAGTTACCAGCAGAAGCGCCGTTACATCCGTGTTCAAGAATACACATAGACTTTGCAGGACCTTTCATGAACAAATCATTTCTAATTATGGTTGATGCATATTCAAAATGGATAGACATACACGTCATGAATTCTACAACATCGGAAGCTACGATTGCAAAACTTCAACAAATGTTTGCAACACATGGATTATGTGATCTCATTATTAGTGATAATGGAGCCGCATTTACTAATAAGGAATTCGCCGATTATGTGAAATCAAATGGAATTGAACATTGCACTTCCGCGCCGTGGCATCCAGCTAGTAAAGGTTGTGCTGAACGAGCAGTTCAGAGTTTCAAAGAAGGTATGAAGAAAATCAAAGAAGGAACTATCCAGGAAAAGTTGAACCGTTTTCTTTTCAACTACCGTATCACACCACAAACAACGACAGGATTGGAACCATCAGAATTGCTAATGAAAAGGAAACTCAAGTCACGTCTAGATTTAGTTTTTCCAAATATCGAGAAGCGAGTTCAGGAGAGACAACAAAAACAAAATCATTATCATGATAAGAAATCTGTGAACAGACAAATTAATGTAGGACAGGGAGTATTTGCCCGAAATTTCGCAATTGGTTCAAAGATTAAATGGATTCCAGGAGAAGTTATAAAACAATCAGGACCACTTTCATTTCATATTGAATTGCAAGATGGACGTGTCATTCGTAGACATATTGACCACATCAGAGTACGAAACTTCGATTGCACAAACAACGAAAATGGTGACAATGACAGTGATACCGATAAGTACTCCTGAGACCGAACAACCGCAAATCGAGAAACCGTCAAACATGACTGAACAAATGGAACCACTCTATCCGAAGAGAATAAGAAAAGAACCATCGCATTTAAAGGATTTTGTGTTAAAATAAATGGTTGATTTATAAAGAGGCATAATAATCCTCACAACCGTTTGAAGTGCATTAAGTACTTCGCAGTGTATGTGTGTACATATCAATTAGTGTAAGAAATAACAACAAGACCAGTGCGAACATTTTTATTTTTATTTTCATAGTAGGACATTATAGTTTCAGTGCAGACAAACTTTAACGAATGAATCTTTGTGATCTGACATTTTTATTTGTTTTCAAACTGATATGGACTTATCAATCAGTAGCCGTGAAAAGACATTATTTTTCTGTAATTGAGTTAATTTGTTTTTAATTTGTTTTTATCTAAGGCCGGAGAAGTGTTATAAAGTTCACCTCACTTTATTACCGTATCATCTGTTACAGTAATTATAATTGACAGATCAGCAACTCTAACATGTCTGCACATTCTTAAATAAACATGTAATTAAATAGATCAATTGAAGTTCTTATACACATGTTGTCATTCTGTAGTCTGACCATCAAACGATGTACTTGTTAATAAATTAGTTATAGAAACTGGATTGTATTATTACATAGCAAATATATTACATGTATGGCAGTCAAAAACTCTACATAGCTATAGTATTAATGAATGGGTATTTTTATAATGGCCCTGTTATATGTCCAAGGTCTGTAATAATGGTCGAGGAAGTCTGTAATGGCCCGAGGCAACGCCGAGGGCCATTACAGACATCCGAGGCCATTATTACTGACCAAGGACATATAACAGGGCCATTATAAAAACACCCATTTCTTAATACATTTATTAACCAACTGAAAAAAGTGTATGTGTTGCTGCCAACTTGATGTATTCTCTTACTCTTTTAATGACAGTTTAGTTTGAAAAAAAATAATTTGTACTTCACCATGATCAAGCGTTAGATATACCAAATATTCAAGATATTAAGTTAAAGAAGCTATGTGTTGAAAAACTGGTTGAACAGTGATCCCTTTATGTGGTTCTATAATGTTTGTTGCTGGTTACTAAATTAAATAAAATACAAAAGGGTATTATACTCTTTACAGCTTAATTTTATTAAATTTATTAAAAATCCTATTTTAATACAGACAAGCTGGGCATTAATACAGGGCCATTACAGAAAAACAGGGCCATTACAGAAATAACAGGGCCATTACAGAAAAACAGGGCCATTACAGAAAAAAACAGGGCCAATACAGAAAAACAGGGCCATTACAGAAAATATGTTATTTTTAATAACCAGTCATTTTTGGCAATAATGTACTTAGTTGGTTAATAATATGTTGTATTGGTATATGCATACCCGACTTTAAATAAATCTTTTATGCTTTATGCTTATGAACCCCTGTTTCGACCCTCATGTCTTGCAACAACATTGTTCTTTTTACAAAGCATAACATTAACAAAGCCTGATAATGCTATTTAGTGAAGACTAAAGTATAAATGTTATATAAAGACACTAAGTCATCTGTTTCATTACATTTTCTGGCTCCTTTTCAACTTTTTTGTTTGATTCTTCCTTTGTTTCTGTTTTCTCTATCGTTTTTTCCTTTTCACTCATTTTTTCTCGAAGAAATGCTTGCCCCTTCTATCAATAAAAAACGGAAATTAATTTCAATATTGATCATTCACAAGTAAGTGAATGAATTACCAATTATTTTAAACAACAGACAAAGTCATTATGAACGGAAATTTATAACAGTTTGAACATTAAAACTTTCCTGATCCCTTTTTTTGTTCTAAACTTTTCAATGATATAAGTCAAAGGGAGATAATCTTTTCTTTCACTTTCACTTTGATTTACGGTGTTTTACATCTCTCAATTTTTAAGAATGGCAAACAATACAGAAGATGATATATTTCATGATATTATAATGGGTGAAGAAAAGTAATTACCCTCTATTGAGCACTCTTTCAATTTATTTTGTCATATTTCAAGCCATACAATCATATTAAATCCAAGAAATGTTATCCACACTCAAAATAATATTGTCTTTTGTATTGATCAGTTGATATAATTTGTGCCTTTTGTGGAGTTCGACTGTCCTTGAGTTATTTTTTCTTTGACCTGATGAAACATCTTTCATCCTTTACAATAATCCATTATTTTTATTCTTCCAATAAAATTACTATGCATTAGACGAAATGCAGCCGCTAGGTGGGAGCAAGACTGGTTGATGGCTTTCCATCCAGACAAATGCACAGTCCTTACAGTATCACAGAAGAAAAAACAGTTTAAACATGACTATATCCTGCACAATCACAAACTTGAACTAGTCACTTCAGCTAAATATCTGGGCATTACACTACAAACAAACTTAAAATGGTCAAAAGTTTTTATAAATGTTGTTTTGTTAAACATGTCTCATATGTCGGTTAAAAGCTTATTAGAGCTTATGTTTGTCTATGTTTGTATACCTTGCCGACTCTAAATAAAGCTTATTTATTATTTATTATTATTTATTATTAAAACATACAGATAACATCATAGCTAATGGTAACAAATCTTTGGGCTTCTTAAAAAGAAATTTAAAAACATCATGCCAGAACATCAAAACCCAGGCATATCTGGCACTAGTTAGTCCTAAGCTTGAATATTCATGTTCAGTATGGGACCCTCACGCAGTTGAAAAAACCTCTAAAATTGATATGGTCCAAAGATGAGCTGCCAGATATGTCTGTAACAGGTACCATAACATCAGCAGTCTTACTATTCTGGATCACATTCGCAATTATATTAACTGTATAGTCTCTTGGATTGAATTTTTAGACATCCGTATTTTCCGGAAATAATCTAGACTTGTCCGTATTTTCACTACTGCTTACTATCTCTTCCTCGCCTGTCTATTACAAATGGATGCCACGACAAAACTGCATCTGTGGATATTGTGACAAATCACCGTCAAGTACGTTTCAAATCAATTATAAACTGTTAAATATATATACCGTTAATTCCGTTAACTTGAATTCAACGTATATTCAACAAATACGAACTGTAATTGTTATTTCTATGAATTGAACTGCAAATTCTACTTTCGTTTTTGACTTGATATTCATGTTGCTTTGAACATTCATATATTTCTTTCGTGCATATTGTAAAATATTGTATTTTTATTTCTTTCAGTTTACCAAACAATACACGCTCTGTAAAACTCCTGTATCATTTCTGGTGGAATTATAATCTACAATCTTCACCCACAAGTTGTTATTCTTTATAATTTGCCGAGATTGCGATACAGTCCCTTGGTTATACTAGCTGAGTCAGGCTCAGCATAGTAAATTGACGACAACCTGTCTTTACATATCCAGACAAGGAACGACAACGTAGCAACGTACATACGTACATACCTTTACACTGACAGTGTAAACTCTTGTGTGAACTCGACAGCAACCTAACAAAGTTGAGTCAATATGGATCCCAGTCATGTTGAACAACAAGAAGAGATTCAGCCCCAAGAAGGAGATGTCCTTGAACTATTAGAAAATCCGTCTAATACATCACAGTCAGATGAAACTCCCGAGGCTAGGCGAGTACGTGACCTCACGGAAAAAGGACAAGGAGCTTTCACTGAAAAACGTGACAAGTTCTGTCAGGAACTAGAGGCTTTCTGGGCAGACATTGAATCCCAGTTATTGGAAGTAACAACGCCTCCTAACGATCTCCAGCAACTCCTAACAGTCCAAGACAAACTTGTTAAAGCCTGTAATAATTATCGTAGGCTCACAGATGAATACCTAGACTTTCTGAAAAGGACCCGAACATTGGAGAGTCAAAAAGAAATTAATGCATGTAAACTCTCTTTGGATTTACGTCTGTCCAAAGTGGAGCTAGTTATGGAAAAACTACACGAGCATCGCCTCGCTCTTACAAAGGCTAAATCTACAAAAACAAAGACATCTAGAGGCAAGAAATCCTCACACAGTGGGAGCTCCCACGTCTCTGACATTTCAAGTCTTGCACGGAAGAAGCGTGCTAAAGCAGAGGCTGCCAGAACTCAGATAGCCTTTGCTGAAAAACAGGCCTTGCTCCTAAAGCAGGAGGCAATGATAGAAGAACAGACTCTTTTCAAGCAAAATGAAATAAAGGCCGAGGCAGAACAAGAAGCCATCAGAGCAGAACAAGAAGCCATCAGAGCAGATCAAGAAGCCACAAGCAGAAAAGCCGAGGCGGAGCAAGAGGCTATACGTAGAAATGCTGAGGCTGCACACCAGAGAGCTGAAATGAAACGCGAGGCCATACGCAGGAAAACTTTAATGGAACAGGAGGCTGCACGTGCAACACGGGAAAAGGCCGAAATTAAAGCTGCTATGAACATTCTAGAAGCACAAAGAGAAGCTGCAGCCGCAGAAGCCGAGGCTCGTGTCCTAGAATACGACGGCAGCCAAGCATTTAGCGATCTTCCTGATGAAAAGGAAGACCCGCTCCAGCGTGTGCAAGATTTCGTCAATAAACTTCCTGTATCAACTGTTGTAAAGGAAGTAACAGGACCTCAAAAGAAAAAACAAATTCCTGTTAAGATCGAGCTGAGTCACAAAGCACCAGCGTTCGTGCCATCCGTGGCACTGAACTTACTGTCACAGACATCTGCTGTCTTGCCTTCCGATACTAAGTCACCGGAAGTTACCTCTATCCCAGATCTGGGATTAGTAACCGGCATACAAAAACTAGGCTTTTCAGATGAGATCCCTGCTGAACACCAAAAACAGGGTGTTAAAGAAGCGATCCCTGTCTTACGCACAAAACAAGACGTTATAGAAGAGATCCCTGTTTCACACCAAAAACAAGGCGTAATAGAAGAGATCCCTGTTGCACACCAGCAACAAATCAACCCAACATCGGAGATTACTAGATTTCTCTTGCGCAAGGACCTGCTTTTCTCCCGATTAACAAGCTTTAACGATCGGGCAGAATCCTTCCATACATGGAAAGCAAGCTTTAAAAACGTGACAGACGAGTTACAAGTATCTGACTCGGAACAGATCGATTTATTGATCAAGTGGCTCGGTCCTGAGTCTGCTAAACATGCCATAAGTATAAGAGCGTCGAACGCCAATAATCCTACAATAGGTATACAAAGATTATGGAAGAGGCTTGACGAGCGGTATGGTGCTCCAGAAATGTTGGAAGCCTCTCTCAGGAGTAAACTTGACAAATTCCCAACCTTGACGAATAAGGACAACGCACGTCTTTATGAACTGTCTGACATTCTATCAGAAATAGAATACCACAAGGAAAATCCCAAGCTGGGATGTCTGCTAGCTTATTTTGATTCACCGACCGGAATAAACCCTGTCATTGAAAAACTACCATATGGACTTCAGGAAAAGTGGATTACAAGGGCGTCTAGATACAAATCTAATCACGGCGTTGCCTTTCCTCCTTTTACAGAGTTATCTGCATTCATCAGTGAAATCAGTAGAATTAAAAACGATCCTGGATTAATCTTTGGGTCAAAAGTCACACCAAATACAAAAGGTGCTGCGCCAAGGTTCACGTCTTACCCCAAGACTAAAGTTGGTACTCATAAAACAGCGGTTGAGCAACAATCCGGAGACGCCAGCAAACAAGGTCTTTGTATTCTGCACAATACAAAGCATTCCTTAAATGAATGTCGAGCGTTCCGAGCCAAATCAATAGAGGAACGCAAAGGTCTTTTGAAAGAAAACAATGTCTGTTACAAGTGTTGTGATTCTACCAAACACAGAAGCCGGGAATGCAACGCACGCATAAGTTGTAAAGAATGTGGAAGTAAACAACACACTACCGCACTTCACATCACTAGACCACAGCAACCTGCAAGTTCTCAGTCTAGCTCGCCTAAGCAAGCCTACGGCGGGGAGCCTTTAGAATCGGCTGAAACTAAGGCAACCTCAGTTAACTCTACCTGTACTGAGATCTGCAAAGATACATATAGCGGGAAATCTTGTGCTAAAATACTGCCTGTGAATGTTTATCACAAAGATAACCAGGACAAAGTTATTCGCATGTACGCCATCATTGATGACCAAAGCAACCGGTCACTAGCATCGCCCGAATTCTTTAATCTTTTCGACGTCAAAGATAAACCGGAGAACTATACTTTATCAACATGCTCCGGCAAAGTAGTCACCTCCGGGAAAAGAGGAAGAGGTTTCATCATGGAATCAATCAACTGTAATGACAAGTTTGACCTTCCTGTACTGATTGAATGTGATCATATTCCAAATAATAGGGACGAAATTCCTACTCCGGAAGTCACAATGCATCACCCTCATCTAAAAGAACTCAGAGGAAGCATTCCACCATTAGACGAAAATTGTCAAATTCTTCTCCTAATTGGCAGAGACCTTATAGAGGCACACCACGTCCTTGACCAGCGCATAGGACCACCAAGAACTCCATATGCACAACAATTGAAACTTGGTTGGGTAGTGATAGGAGAAACCTGCATTAACAAGCAGCACGTACCCTTTGAATTAAATGTTAAAATAACCAACATTTTACCTACAGGACAACCTTCAACCTTTCAACCATGCACAAGCAAGTTTGACATCCGGGAAAATTACACAGACCCTGTAACGAAAGATTTACAATCGCCACTCTTTGAAAAAACAAAGGACGATGATAAGCCTGGACAGTCATATGAGGACAAAATGTTCATGAAGCAGATGGACAACGAATTTGTGAGAGACTCGGAAGGAAGTTGGGTAGCACCGTTACCGTTCCGAGTGCCAAGACAGCCATTGCCAAGCAACAGACCACAGGCTCTTCACCGTGCTAACATGTTAGACGCCAGTCTGAATAGAAACCCAGTGAAGCGGGAACATTTTCTTACATTTATGAGTAAAATCTTAGATAATAATCATGCAGAGCTCGCTCCACCATTGCACGAACATGAGGAGTGCTGGTATTTGCCATTGTTTGGTGTTTATCATCCGAAGAAACCCGATCAGATAAGAGGTGTGTTTGATTCTTCCGCCAAATGTAACGGAGTTTCACTTAACAGCGTCCTGCTTACAGGTCCAGACTTGACCAATGATCTCTTGGGAGTATTGCTGCGTTTCAGGAAAGAAATGGTCGCAGTTACTGCAGACGTTCAACATATGTTTCACTGCTTTGTTGTCAGAAAAGACCACCGAAATTATCTGAGATTTTTATGGCATAAAGACAATGACCTACAGAAGAACCTTGTCGAATACCGCATGAGAGTTCATGTTTTCGGAAATAGTCCGTCACCTGCCGTTGCTACGCTTGGACTCAGAAAAGCAGCGCAAGCATCAGAACAAGAGTTTGGCAGTCACGTGACTAGCTTTGTTACAAGAGACTTCTATGTCGACGACGGTCTAACGTCATGTCCTACTAAAGAGGAAGCTGTTAAGCTCATGAAGGACACACAGCAAGCACTAGCAAAATATGGAAACTTACGCCTTCACAAGTTTGCCTCTAATTGTGCGGAAGTTATGTCTGCATTTCATGTCAGTGATTTGGCTTCAAATCTTAAAGATCTAGACTTAGAATGCGACAGCAAACCCCTACAACGTAGTCTTGGTCTCAGCTGGGACGTAAACACTGATAACTTCTTATTTCAATTATCATCAGAAAACAAACCGATCACTCGGAGAGGAATTTTATCAACGATAAACAGTCTCTACGATCCTCTAGGATTTTTGGCTCCGGTGATTATACAAGGGAAACTCCTATTACGGAAAATAGTATCAGAAACCGTCGATTGGGACCAACCTCTCTCTGATGAGACAGCAGATGAGTGGAAATCTTGGAGAGACACTCTAATTGCTATCGAAACATTGCGCATTCCACGTACTTACGTGCCGTATCTCAGCAAAACCGCCACAAAGGAGTTACATGTATTCTCTGATGCATCAGAAAAAGCCATAGCAGCTGTTGCATATCTACGCACCACCGACAGTAGTGGCGAACTAAACACAGGTTTCATTCTTGGGAAAGCTAAAGTTGCACCAACAAGTGGTCATACTATTCCACGCCTTGAACTATCTGCTGCAGTATTAGCAGTCGAGATAACACAGACCATCATGGATAATTTAGATTTACATATAGACACCGTAAAATTCTACACAGACAGTAAAGTAGTCCTAGGCTACATCAGTAACGAGACAAGAAGGTTCTTTATCTATGTCGCCAATCGAGTAGAGAAAATAAGGAAATTTAGCTCTCCAAGTCAATGGAATTATGTACCAACTAACCGTAATCCCGCAGACTCGGGAACAAGGTCCGTACCAGCCCATGAAATTCACAGCAGTGAATGGTTATTGGGACCAAAACAACTTCTTTCCTCAGAACAGAAGAATTCTGAGGACATATACCAACTTATAGATCCAGAAGAAGATGGAGAAATCCGTGCTACTGTTAACGTTGCAAAAACATTTTCCACACCTGGGCATAAAGGTATCGGAACTGATAGATTTAATCGATTCTCCAACTGGACAGGACTTGTCCGAGCGATAGCCTTCTTGGAACGTTTTTCCCGTTTACACGGGTCAAAACAGGCATCATCAGTAACTACTCTGGATAGTTTTTCGAACGCCGAAAATTTCATCTTAATATCTGCACAACATGAAATTTATGGAGATGAAATAGATTGTATAAAACGTCAGACACAAATTAATAAGCGGAGCCCGATAGCTAACCTCAATCCGTTTTTGGACGAACGAGGACTATTACGAGTAGGAGGCCGTATTGCCAAATCTGACTTAGACCTCCGTGAAAAGAAACCATTGATCGTCCCTGGACGCCATCATATAGCGACATTATTAGTTCGACACTACCACAACAAGATAAAACATCAAGGTCGCCATTTCACAGATGGAGCGATTCGATCCGCAGGATATTGGATCGTAGGAGCAAAACGCTTGATCTCATCTATTATTCACAAATGTGTGACATGCCGCAAACTCAGAGGAAAAACCGAGTATCAAATCATGTCTGATTTGCCAGAGGACCGTCTTGAACCTTCACCTCCGTTTACTAACGTTGGAATAGACACCTTTGGACCCTGGACAATTGTTTCACGTAAAACACGTGGTGGATACGCCAACTCAAAACGTTGGGCAATTTTATTCACATGCTTAGTGACAAGAGCTATTCACATCGAATTAATCGAGGAAATGAGTTCTTCAGCCTTCATAAACGCTGTCAGGAGATTCGCCGCTATAAGAGGCCAAGTTAAGATTTTCCGATCTGACCGTGGAACGAACTTTATCGGCGCAATCGACGATTTAAAGATTGACTCAATCAACGTTGAAGATGGACCCTTCAAGAACTTTCTGTACAATTCTGGTACAACTTGGATCTTCAATCCGCCGCATTCGTCCCACATGGGTGGAGCCTGGGAAAGAATGATTGGTATCACCAGGAGAATTCTTGATTCTATGCTTCTTAACGCAGCCGGAAGAAGCCTAACACATGACGTGCTCAACACACTAATGGCAGAAGTTTCAGCAATAGTGAACTCTAGACCTCTGGTACCGGTATCAACAGATCCAGAGAATCCGTTGATATTAACTCCGGCTATGTTATTGACACAGAAAACCGACTACATATTCACCTCCGATCATCTTGGAGAATTCGATAAACGAGATCTATGTCTTGCCGAATGGAGACGAGTACAGGCTCTTGCCAGTGTTTTCTGGTCCCGTTGGAGGAAGGAATACCTGCCGTTACTACAACAACGACGAAAATGGACTGAAGATCGCCGTGATCTCATCGAAGGAGACGTCATTCTTCTAAAGGACAAAAACATTTGCCGTACCCAATGGCCCGTTGGAATTATAGTGAACTCATTTAAAAGTTCAGACGAACATGTCCGAAAAGCAGAAGTGCGAGTAATCGTTAATGGAAAAGCCGAAATCTACACACGCCCTATCGTGGACATGATTCTTCTCATAGAGAACAACCCTGCGTAACTATATGTATATCTTTTGGATTTATATAGTGACATTCATATGTGTTATATCTTATGGTATATTTTGGATTTATATAGTGACATTCATATGTGTTATATCTTATGGAATAGTGATATCAGGTAGATTTCAGACGGGGAGTATTCTGGATCACATTCGCAATTATATTAACTGTATAGTCTCTTGGATTGAATTTTTAGACATCCGTATTTTCCGGAAATAATCTAGACTTGTCCGTATTTTCACTACTGCTTACTATCTCTTCCTCGCCTGTCTATTACAAATGGATGCCACGACAAAACTGCATCTGTGGATATTGTGACAAATCACCGTCAAGTACGTTTCAAATCAATTATAAACTGTTAAATATATATACCGTTAATTCCGTTAACTTGAATTCAACGTATATTCAACAAATACGAACTGTAATTGTTATTTCTATGAATTGAACTGCAAATTCTACTTTCGTTTTTGACTTGATATTCATGTTGCTTTGAACATTCATATATTTCTTTCGTGCATATTGTAAAATATTGTATTTTTATTTCTTTCAGTTTACCAAACAATACACGCTCTGTAAAACTCCTGTATCATTTCTGGTGGAATTATAATCTACAATCTTCACCCACAAGTTGTTATTCTTTATAATTTGCCGAGATTGCGATACAGTCCCTTGGTTATACTAGCTGAGTCAGGCTCAGCATACTTACAGACATGATAAACTCACTAAACCTGCCCACACTACAGGAAAGAAGATTACGCACAAGATTGATAATGTTCTACAAAATAGTACATCAAATCGTAGCAATCCCATCTGCTATCCTCATACCATCAGACAGTAGACCCCGCAAAAATCATAGTTTCACTTTCAGACACATTTCTTCCAAAAAAGATACATATAAATTTTCATTTTTTCCATACACCATTACTCAGTGGAATTTACTACCAGTCCACACAGTTGCTGTAACCACAGTCGACACATTCAGAGAACAGCTTACGCCAACTGTTCTCCACAAATTCATTCAACTCATTATTAGCCTATGTACATAGTTTTAATCACAATTTAAAATTAATTTTTACGCACTCCAAACTCATTTTCAATTATTTTTGTGTTTATGTTAATATATATATAGGCCACGCAGTGCAAAACAGTATGTAATCTTCAGATAATGAAGGACTACTGAAACCTAAAGAAGAAGAAGACAAGCATAGTAAAATCTAGTCCAAATAATTATGAGGCTATTATATTTTGTTTCTTTGACACCTTACATTGCAGGAAGGCATCAAAGCAAAAAGTTCAAAATAGCCTTCCAATACGTCATAATTATTTGGACTCAGTAAAATCCTGCGTGACATAGTAAAATCAATGCCCAGCATGTTATCATCAATACGTTGATGGAGTGCTGAATTATAAAGAAGATATGTCCTTTGCTCCTGACTCAGCTGTTTATTTAATCCATAAAATGTGTATCTGTTTAATTTAAAAAAAAATAGTATGAGAATGACTTGGCAGGTTTTTTTATCACACAACCTTGAACTATATCTTTTATCATCTTTTACCAATTGTTCAAAAGATAGTCATGTGGAAAATCTTAGATATTTTTCAGGACTTGAGGTCATTGTGCATAGTTCTCTCAGTTGAAGTTCAATACACCAGTCTTGAGTTGTTTTCTATAGATAGGTTACACTAGCTGACCCAGAGTCAATCTAAATAAACAATTTAATCAAACAATAGGTGATTACTCTGATGTAATAAAATCAGCATTGTGACATAAAATAAGATACAGGTATACAGGAAAGAGCATGAATTCAAAAGTCATCAATAGTAAGACACAATGGGACTAAATCATTTTCATTTAGGCAGTATTAAAATGTACAAACATTTGGTCATTGAAACAAGAAAAACAAGTGGTGTGTCCATCATTAAAGATTTACTTCAAAACTTTGTTTTCAGATCTCAGTCGCAGGGTTATGAAGCTGGTTTTGAAGCAGGAAAACAATCTGGATATGATGAAGGATACAGACTAGGTTGGGAAAAGGGATCTTCTATTTCATCAGAGGTACAAAAAAGTCATATTTTATTTAATTTTAAAAAGTTGTTATCAAGTAAAATGCAATCTGTACATGACTGAAATTTAACTTTATACATATATAAATAATGCATCTAGAATCAATGATAAAAGAAAATAAAGGAACATATATATATCAGTTATGTGACATTACCTTAATACATCCTGTTGGAAAGATGCGTGGTTCAGTCTTCAGGTGAATCCTCCTTCCTCGGCTGTTTCGGCGCTGTCCACTACAACCTCCAGAGGTGCGCCGACTGGGGTGATCAAGTCCCAGCCCGAAACCACATGGCTATCCATCCCTGCTTCTACACTTTCTGCTTCCACTGTTCTGACCTTTTTCTCCATAACCACATCGATGCTGTTTCTGCCTCTTTACACAAGTTACCAATTACTAATAGCTTGCTTCTTTCCCCTCCAACAATACCAAGTGCTCTCAATGCTAGCCACATAGACTGTCCTACAAACCCTCTGCTTCCCACTTCTACTGGAAATAACCATACCCTCCATCCATTGTCTCTACATTCTCCAAGTAGGTCTTGGTACTTCAATCTTTTTCTTTCGTTGGCATCTTCTATTCTTTCTTCCCATGGCACGGTTAGTTTCAGCAGGATTGCCTGTTTTGTTGAGGCGGACCAAATGACGATGTCAGGTCTCTGGTTTGTTACTGCAATCTGTGGCGGGAATTGTAACTTCTGCTTCAGATCCACCAACATTTGCCAATCAGTTGCTGTTACCAGTAAACCACTTCCTTCCACCTTCTTCTTCTGTCCTTTCTCTCCTTCCTTAACAAAATTGACAAAAGTAAGGCCTTCCTTGTTTTTCCTTGGCTTCTTGATGTTTCTCTCTAGGGTGTCTGCTAGTGTCCCTAATACCTTGTCGTGTTGCCACGTATACCTTCCGTCTTTCAAAGCACTCGAGCATGAAGATAATATATGCTCCAAGTTTGCTGGCTTACCACAAAGAACACACTTTGGGTCATCTATCAATCCCCATGTTGCTAGATTTGTTGGGCTTGGCAATACATCATATACTGACCAGCTTGAATTGCAACCTATGTGGCTCCATCTTCCAGATCTCATTCCATCCTAACTTCTGCTGTCTTGCTCCTTCCCAGTTTAACCAGCTTCCTTGTTTCTTCATACTCACTGCCTTTACCATTCTACTTTCTTCTTCCATTGATCTTACTTCTTTCTGTACCAGTTGTCTTTTTTCTTCCATTGTTGCTGTTCTCCATTTGCTGTAGGTGTAACATCCAGCCCCTGTCTTCCAACTGCAACTCTGCCAACTATCTCACTGTGCTTTAATCGTGATTCAGCATCTTCTATTGTCTTCTTTGTCGACCACTTCCTTCCTGTTCTTATTTCTACTTTTGCTAACCGTACTTTCTCATCCCTGCTGTTTTTTAGTGTCAGATGTTGTCTAACCTTGGTCACCTTGAATTCCTCAGTGATTGACTTGAGTGGTAGCTGTAACTTGCTTCCTAAACTGTATAGGCCCACACTGCTGAAACTGCATGGTACTCCAAGCCATCTACGTAAGTAACTGTTTGATATTCTTTCCATTCCCTCTACTGTTGTCATTGGTACATCATACACAAGAAGTGGCCACAGCAGCCGAGGCAATATCCCATGCTGGTAAATCCATGCCTTGTACTTTCCTGGTAGTCCACTCTTATCTACTGCCTTTAACCAGTCGTCCAACTGCTTATAAGTATCTTCCACATTCAACTTATCTGACAAGGTGTTGTTGAACCATTTTCCGAGGCACTTAACTGGCTTCTCTGAGACTTGGTTATATCTCATCTCCTATTTTAAACCTTTCCTCCTAAACTTTGCCATTCTTCACCACCAAACTTCTGGATTTGCTAGGCTTCACTTTCATTCTTGCCCAGGTGATCATCTTATCAAGCTCTTGTAGTGTCCACCTGGCTTCAATAACTGTCTTTGTGCTTATTGTCATATCATCCATGAATGCCCTTCCTGGTGGTTGCCATACTCCTGACTTCATCCATGGGCCTCTGCTCTTCTTCTCTACTGACTTCACAATCAAATTCATTGCTGCTGAGAAAAGGATGACAGATATTGTGCATCCTGTCACTATTCCCACTTCTAAATGTTGCTATGACGTTGTAAAATCTCCAACGGTAAATCTCAGCTGCAGATGGTTGAAGTACTCTTTTGTCAGTTTTCTTACTCCGTCTGGTACATGGTATCTCTCCAGCATCAACTCAACTAACTTGTGTGGTACTGTCCCATATGCATTCGCTAAATCCAACCAGACGACTGCGAGCTCTCCCTTTGAATCTTTCGCTTCTCGGATTATCTGTGATAATACGCTTGTGTGTTCAATACAGCCTGATACACCTGGTACCCCTCCTTTCTGTACTGCAATGTCAATGTACTCGTTGCTCAGCATGTAATTTGTCATCCTTTTGGCAAGTATAGCAAGAAATATCTTTCCTTCCACATTTAACAGTGAGATTGTTCTGAACTGTTTCAGTGTCTCTGACTTCTCTTCCTTTGGTATAAAGCACCCTTCTGCCTTGTGCCAACTCTCTGCTAGGCGACCTCTTCTCTAAATGACTCTTATCAGTTTCCATAGACGTCTTGTAATTCTCTGACAGTTCTTGTATACTTTATATGGTACTCCATTTGGTCCTGGTGCTGATGCTGCCCTTCCTTTCCTGATGACATCTACTACCTCTTTCAACTTTGGTGGTGATTCATCAAAAGCCTGCTCTGGATCTTCCGGGCATATTAGTTGTTCTATCTCCGGTAGTTCTTCTTCCCTTTTTGGATCACTGTGCATTTCTCTTAAATATTCCTCTACTTCCTCTTTACTAGCTTTCAGTTGTCCTGATCCTTTCTTCCCCAGCAATCTTGATGTAAATTGGAAAGGATCTGATGTAAATTGAGCTCTTGCTTTCTCTCTCTTCTCCCTCCTTTTCCTAGTTCTCTCTGCTCTCCTTGTGATCTTGAGTTTCTTCCTGATGGTGTCCCTCAGTTCAGATAATGCTGGTTTTTCATCCTCTGATGCCTGATTATATCTTTTCTTAAGTTGCCTAAGGTCTTTCCTCATCTTTGCTATTTTGGATTCTCGTCTGTTCTTTTGACCCTCTCGCCTCACCACCTGTTTCTCATCTGCACCAAATCTGTCCATACCAATGTTGTAGATAAATGATGTCATCGATTCTATCTTCCTGTCTATGTTACCTGCCAATGTTGTGTTCAAAATTGCATCCACATCCTCATCAAACTGTTGCCATTCACTTTTACCTTTATTGTTGGGCCATTTTACTCTCTTTCTTCTAATGTTGTTCTCACTTGTGTATGATGTTCTTTTTGGCTCTTGTGGCTGTCTGATGTTGTCTAAACCCTCCTTTTCCTGTTTATTCCTCTCTACCATGCTGTCCTCTTCATTGTATAACACATTAGTTGTAAAAGGTTTTGGATCAGCATTTCAATATCTTTGTTTTTTGGTAGGTTGGATTTTATCATGGTTTCATTGAAGAACTTCAAATTAAAATACAGGATGATGACAGCAAACAGAGGTTTGTATCTTGTAACTTTCTAAATACCTTGTATAAACATTCATATGAAATCAAGTACCTCATATAAACATAATTGTACATGTATCAATGAAAAAGCACTTTTAGTAGTTTCTTATTATCATGCTTATTTCAATAATCACCTTTTAAAAGGACAAGTGAGCTTTTGTCATCACCTGGTGTCCGGCATTGTTAACTTTTACAAAAATCTTCTCCTCTGAAACTACTTGGCCAAATTTAAACAAACTTCGCCATAATCATTAAGCAGTAAAATCTACAAATAAGTCAACATTACCAAAATTTTTGTTTGACCCCTTTAAAGTCAATTTTTAACAATTTCTTCTCAGAAAGATTGTTTTAGCTCACCTTTCCAAAGAAATTTGAGTTTTTACTATCACTTGGCGTCTGTCATGGTCTGTTTCTGTATGATTTTCATCTGTCCTTTTTAAAGATTTGTAGAAAGTTGTGTTCTTTATATGTGACATCATCAGGCATGGTCACCTTTTTTTCATAACGTCACAATAGGAAATTCATAAAATTTGATGTCATAATTTTAAAATTGTAACCAATTGTTGGCTGAGTTAATTCACTAATGAGGAGAACAATTGTTTCACAATCGGTATGGAAATGTGAAAAAAGAAATTAATTGGAAAAATTTGGATCTTATCTGCAGCTTCTCAGTAACCACTGAACAAAAATCCAATCAAAGGTGAACATTATCTACAGGAGTTATTGTAGCATTGAAGAATATATTAAATTGATATTGTTATTCATTGTCAAAAATCTGTTTGCATGTTTTGCCAGGGTATTCATAAATAACCAACTGCTTGTACTTTCAAGAAAAACCAACAAAACAAATTATCTTTAACAAGTGTTCTAGTACTGCAATATTTAAAACTGTATACATTCTGGTGAAGATGTTGGCATCTTTTAATTACATAGTGTTATATTTAGGGCTTTTAAAGTAACAGAGACACTTCTAAAATTAATCACAGAGTTAACTTTGGAAGATCCAACAAATAGCTTACTGTTTGACAAACTGGAGAACATCAGGGCAAAGTTTAAACAGGTAGGTAATATCCTTTTATTTACTTTGGAATTTTATTTGTGGTTTGAGAAAAATTTGCTTAGTAGTTTCCTACACACAAGAAGGTCATAAATCATTCACAAAAAATTACCTGCAATTTTTTTTCTTAAAAACTTTTCATACAAAACTGGTGAAATGTTTCTTTTGGTGAGTGTATTCTTCAAATTTCTCAAATTTTGTTTATATGTTGTAGAGTGTAGACAGCTTATGTTACAGCTATACTTTATATATATTGGTGGCTATTAGCTGTTTTATGCCCTGTGGTCGGGTTGTTGTCTCTTGATTGTTTATTGAGTATTTATGTACTTGAATACATTTTTAATTCTCTGAATGTCCTTTTTGAAGCATTCTTTAATCTTTGATATAATAAACTTATTAATTTATTTGTAGGTTATGTCATTGTTAGGGATGAAGGCAGATTTTAACACAGGACAAGAGAAAAAAGGGGTGTCATTTTGACATTGAAAAGTGCAGAAAAAAACTGATGACTTGATAGAACATTCAGCTGTGATGTGCAATAAACCAGGTTTGTTTATTAACTCTTCAATGGGTTATATCTTTTTACAAAACAAGTTTTAAAGGAGACGGTACAATTTAGCACAAAATTGGCCAAAAATTAACTTGGAGATAAATGTTAAATAAATGATCGATCTTCGATGGTGCATTGATATTTTAACTAAAAAAATGCAAAGCTTTATTGAAATACATAGACATATTGAGGACCAAGACTGATCAAACTGTGGTTTAAGAAAGAGAGATATTTAAATGACTTTTTTTTTATCCGCCATAATTTACTGACTGAATCAAGAGTTTAATGAAAAAAGGCAAAAAAGCAATTTCAGTAGAATTGTTGTTGTCATAGTTAGTTTTACATGTTGTCCACCACCATATTTTATATAGAATATTACAATAATGTATGTTTGTATTCATCCTCAATTAAAATTTCTTATTAGCATTTTTTCTACCAGGCTAAAAAGTTTATAAAGATATAGATAAGGGAAGTAACTAAAAATATTTAATTTTACACCTGCCGTATTGAATACTGAATTATTTCTAATGATAATGTTCCTCTTATTCATTCTTTTTTCAGATAAAGATAATACACCTCCCTGTGGATAAAGGAGCTATTCATTTCCATAGGCTGTGGCTACTGCAAATTTTATAAACTAAACTTTAGATTTTTTATTTTTTTATTTTATATCAAAATATTATTTATATTGAATGTCTAAGATATATTTCATATTAAAATATACCGTATTATACATGTGTTGTCATCAAATAAATGTGATATTAAAACAAGGTAAAGAAACCTTAAGTAGCTTTCATTTATAACTCATCTAGCCAGAAGGGCCAAGTAAGCTTTTCCCATCACTTAGCATCTATCATCATTGTTGTCCTTCATAGTTAACTTTTACAAAAATGTTCTCCTCTGTTAACTACTGAGCCAAATTTAACCAAACATGGCTAAAAATAGATTATAGGGGTAAAATGCAAGTTTTGTCTTTCTGTAAATTCAGAAATTATTGTGTGCATTTATTATTGCGAATTTGGAAGAAAGGACTGAAATGCAAGATTAACAAGAATGTGTCCATAGTACACGGATGCCCCACTCGCACTATCATTTTCTATGTTCAGTGGACCATGAAATTGGGGTCAAAACTTTAATTTGGAATTAAAATTAGAAAGATCATATCATAGGGAACATGTGTACTAAGTTTCAAGTTGATGTAACTTTAACTTCATCAAAAACTACCTTGACCAAAAACTTTAACCTGAACTTTGCACTATCATTTTCTATGTTCAGTGAACCATGAAATTGGGGTCAAAACTATAATTTGGCATTAAAATTAGAAAGATCATATCATGGGGAACATGTGTATCAAGTTTCAAGTTGATTGGACTTCAGCTTCATCAAAAACTACCTCGACCAAAAACTTTAACCTGAAGCGAACGGACGCACAGACGGACGGACGCACAGACGGACGGACGCACAGACGGACGGACGCACAGACGGACGCACAGACGGACGAACGAACGGAGGCACAGACCAGAAAACATAATGCCCCTCTACTATCGTAGGTGGGGCATAATTATTGCGATATCAGGAAAATCTGCACACATCTGTTTGTATCATATATCAGAATGCAAATTTTTATTATTGCGATACTCATTCAGTCGTGTTATTCGCATTAATAAAAACTTCACAATAATTTCTAAATTAACAGTATTGTGAAAACGATTATGAATAGATAAAATCTAGTGGAGCAAAAATTTTCAGAATGTTGAGCTCTTCCTATTGTTAATATACCTGAAAACTGATAGACAACTTCTAATAGGAGTTATTGTTTTTAATCAATTTTTTTTCCCCGTTTTTGCCTATAATCTTGAAAACTATGACAGATAAAGAGAAACTTTATATTGCGAAAATGATCAGTTAGACAAGTTCTACAAAAAGGTCGAACATAGGGAAAATCATCAGTCCACACAGATATTGCCCTTTGATGACAGTTTTTACCAATTTTTGGTGTTTAAAATGATGGATAGAAACTTCAATTAGCAAACATTATCAGAAAGAGGAGCAGGCTTATAATCTCCATGGAAATGTGATTTCTAATACAAATGCATACCAATTATCTTCATTTAAAATAAGGAGTTCATCTTGAACTGATCTAATCTAAAACTTTTAACATGTAAACTAGTATGTAAAACATTCAAAGTCAACAGTGACTGAGGGGACAGAGCCTTATAATCTGCATGAGAATGAGATGTGAAACCTATAAACTAAGCAAAATTTTAAAATTCAATAGACTAATGAAGGTTTAGAGCCAATAAATCTTTTTGCAAATGAAATTTGCCAATACAAACATTAAAAATCTGCATACCAAATATCATATATACTGTGGCCAGGAATCAGCACCCTTAAGGGTTTTTGTAGAGTCTGCAAATTTTGTAGCAGAAACTTTACATAGGAATAGTGATCCAGTGGCGGTGGTGACAGCCTTAGTTAATATACCATTTTAAAAATTTTATATTTTAGAAGATGGAAAAACTGGATGCTTCATACTTTGTATATAGATGCCTTATGTTACAAAGTTTCCATTTGTCATATGTCCATTGTCCTCATTTTCATGGTTCAGTGCCTATTTGAAAAAAAAAAAGATTTTTTGTAATGTTAGTTTCTTTGCTATTTTGAGTAATTGGATAACTATACTTAGTTTGTGCATACCCTGCAAGGTCCTCTTGCCCATCAACAGATTTCATCTGACCTTGACTTCATTTCATGGATCAGTGAACAAGGTTAAGTTTTCGTGGTCAAGTCCATATCTCAGATACAATAAGCAATAGGTCTTCTATATTTGGTATATGGAATGATTATAAGGTGTACATGTCCAACTGGCAGGTGTCCTCTGACCTTCACCTCATTTTCATGGTTCAGTGGTCGAAGTTGTTTTTAAGTTTTGGTCTTTTTTCTAATACTATATGCAATATATTTGGTGTATGGAAATATTTCAAGATGTACATATCAGTCTCGCAGGTTTTATTTGTTCCTGACCCTTTTTTCACAGTTCGTTGGTCAATGTTAAGTTTTCATGGTCAAGTTTGTTTCTTAGATATTAATAAGCAATAGGTAAATTATATTTAATGCATAGATTGATTGTAAGGTGAACATGTCTGTCTATGATGATTCATCTGACCGTGACCTCATTTTCAAGGTTCAGTGGTCGAAGTTAAGTTTTTGAGTTTTGGTCTTTTTCTTATCCTATATGCAATAGGTCAACTATATTTATTGTATAGAAGGATTGTAAGGTGTATATATCTGTCTGGCAGGTATCATCTGACCTTGAACTCATTTTCATGGTTCATCGGTCAATGTTAAGTTTTCATGGTTAAGTTTGTTTCTTAGACTATAAGCAATAAGGCAACTATATTTAATTTATAGAAGGATTGTAAGGTGTACATGTCTGTCAGGCATGATTCATCTGACCTTGGCCTCATTTTCTTGGTTCATTAGTCAATGTTAAGTTTTCTGTGTAAAGTCTATTTCTTAGAAACTATAAGCAATAGGTCAACTAGGTTTTGATATTGTTTTCTCATTTGGTTTATCTGACCGTGACTAGATATTTTTGGATCATGTTTAGTTTATATGATACTTGTAGTTAAACTTTTAAGTTAGGACTATCAATATAAAATCAATGGTTAGTAAAGAAGGCCAGACTTTTTAGCGTGTGCACTCTTTTTTCCACTTTGACAAGACGACACAAAATATCTTTTTTACAGGAATAGTAGTGCATCCATGAAAACATGAACAGTTCGTGCTGCATTGAAAAGTTCTGCTCTTAAAAAAAAGAGTAAACATTATTTAAACATTGGTTCCAAATAGCCTGATCATTACACATATAAATGGATTCCAGAGTTCAATGGAGTTCGCTATAAAATTTAGAATGGAAGATTAGGCAAAATAATAATAATGCACATGAATGTTTCAAAAAATAAATTTATTTGATCCTCTCATTCAAGCAAGTTCATAATCAGCAGCTTAATTGTACATTCAACAAAATGTTTCACCATTAATTAACAGAAACAAAATAAATCATATACCCTCAACATTTGTTCATATGATATGATCTGCATTGATAAAAACATGATTATGCTTTAACTTATTGACAACATTAACTAACAAATAATCACATCTGACACATACTGATATTTTTCTTTATCCTGCAATCAGCCTTATATTGTACAAATAACAGGTATATGAATAAATGTTTGCTTTATTTGTACATGTACAAATGTACAAATAAAGTCTCCTGTTACCC
Organism: Mytilus galloprovincialis; assembly: GCA_037788925.1. Classification (NCBI taxonomy): domain Eukaryota; kingdom Metazoa; phylum Mollusca; class Bivalvia; order Mytilida; family Mytilidae; genus Mytilus; species Mytilus galloprovincialis. Next base: position 60,253,231 of record CM075340.1, on the reverse strand, counting down.
GCTTTGACTTTGAGCAAGCAGTAAGACGGATTTTTCTTTCTTGGTAACAGTTCATTTTGGGGTCCTCTTCGCGGTTCGTGTTTCAACTATGTCGATTTCTTTGAAAAATCAAAAGCAATGATTTCGATTTGAACACCTAACCTCAAGTACCGGGTGTAAATTGCAAGATAAAAACAATATATGTACGGTACATTGTCTGAAAATATAAAATTTATTTGTACTCGCTACGAAACAGGAGAAAAGCTCGGCACAGCCTCGCTTTTCATCATGTTTCTAAAGCTCGTACAAATAAATTTGATATTTTCAGACAAGGTACATATATTATTACGTATACGTATTAGTAATACAAGTTCATAAAGTCATGGCTTTCTATAAGAGGTATCCAATGAAACATAACTTCTACATTACTTGCATTTTGTGACATCAATGCTAAGTAATAGAATAACTTCTTGGAGCCTCTAGTTTCACATTTGGTATTATTAAGTATGATGGAATGATTAAATAGGGATTTTTCTAAACATGAGTTATGAAAAAAAGTAAAATCACAAAAATACTGAACTCAGAGGAAAATCTATTCGGAAAGTCCATAATCACATGGCAAAATCAAATAACAAAACGCATCAAAAATGAATGGACAAGAACTGTCATATTCCTGACTTGGTACAGGCATTTTCAAATGTAGAAAATGGTGGATTGAACCTGGTTTTATAGCTAGCTAAACCTCTCACTTGTATGACAGTCGCATCAAATTCCATTATATTGTCACCGATGCATGAACAAAACAAACAGACACAATAGGTAAAAATGTCAAAAATAGGGGTACAGCAGTCAACATTGTGTTATCATCTTAATCACTATAAAAACAACAAATGTAATGAAGAAGCACAAAAAGGCATACATCAAATTAACATCCTCATTTTGATTATATTATACGATTTTATTTGTCTATGTAAAATGCACCCATCAAGGAAGGAGGGTTTTGAGTACTGGTGAAAATTGCGCGTTTGAAATTCGCACAGGTAGACATGAAATAATTTTGTCGTTCAAAGTATGACGGGATGCATAAATACAGTCACGCAAAATAGATATAACAAAAACTGGCTTAACAGTTAAAGTAATAATAATAAATAAAATAATAGTGCGGTTCAAAGTATTACGGGATACATAAGTACAGAGGCACGTCAAATGTATATCACAAAAACAGTGGGTTAACGGTAAAAGTAATATTAATAAATAAAATAATTTTGTCATTCAAGGTATGACAAGATACATAGGTACAGAGTCACATTATGAAATAATTTTGTCGTTCAAAGTATGATGGGATACATAAGCACAGAGTTACGTCAAAAGGATATCTAAAAAAACAGACTTAACAGTAAAAGTAATATTAATAAAGACAAATAAAAGAATAATATAACACGTTATTAAGATAATAAACAACGTCAGTACGCAAAATCTATACTTCAAGACCATCGTGTATTACAGATATCAATGAATGATAAAACATATATACTTGGATATGCAATGTAAACGTTGACAAAATGCAATTATATGAACACTTCTGTCATGTGATAAAGTAAATGTTTCAGTTGTAGGTAGATTTACAGTATTTCAAGTAAATAAAGATTATCAAGATTCAACCTGTTTCCTAAAATTATGAACAAACAATTTAATTGGCAGTGATTACTTTTGTGTATGAAAAGGTTAACAGCCTATAAAAACAATAGTAATTCTTATTAGAATGATATACTTAATTTCAGAAGCTTAATGTAGAAGTTATGATAAGCTTAAAGCAAAAAAAAATACAACTGGACAAAATATAGCACTTTAAGTTACATTTTATATACTGGTATTCAGAGCAGTAAATAAAGGCATGAACAATATTACATATCATAGTTGTTGGAAGATTTGTTATATAAACTATAATGGAGCATTAATTTGTAAATTTTAACTGAATTTTACTCATTTTAAATTGGAGAATAAATTCATACATGTACAACTGGAATGTGTTTAAAGTTTATGAGGAGAAATGTGAATTAGTTGAGATACAATACCCTATGAACCAACCTATGGTAAATCTAAATCTAAATCATCCAACAGTTGAAGATTTTCTTATAAGTACACTGTGGGAAAACAGTGTTAAATGCTTTTGTATTGCTTTTGAAATAAACAGTGCTAAATTAAGAGTAGTAATGCAATATCCAGCAAAGCAATTTTTATTTCAATGACTTGTAATTCCTATCACAAATCCTGTAACATTCTGAGCCATTTCAATGAATTAAAATAATAAGATTATATATGGAAAAAGATAAGAGGAATTATGAAAACATATGAGAATTTCGTTGTACATCAACCTCTACAACCAAATTCTAGAAGGGTAATTCATAAATTTAAAGAAAAAGATAAACTGATCTGTCATAATTAACAAATATTGTTAAATAAAACTGAACTTATAACTAATTATAATTAAAAGCTAGGGGCTACGTTAATTTTGATGTCATGGGTTAATTCTTTGGCTAATCATTTAATACCTTTAAACAACTGGAAAGATGAAGAGCTGCAATTTAATAAGCTGTACTTTACATCTACTACTGAATCAAGTCATAAAAATACTTGTGCACTTCATACAGTCAGATTTTAAAGCTAATCATTGTTGAATAAATGGCCAATCGGCAGAAATGCAAGACAATTTGATGTAATTGACTTTAAATATGTTACAACAAGCAAACAATATGTTGATTATAAGAAAGACAGAAAATTGAGACCATTTTGTTCCCAAATTCGCATACCCCATTCCCAAATCTAAATAAATATAACAAAGACTTATTCACCTCAAAAAATTATTCAGATCAATAAAATACAACATAATAATGTAAGCAAGATTTTGTGAAAGTTTCTTATCTACCTGAAAACTCTTAATATATATTTCCTTAATTTTTCAATAAAAAAAAGGAAACAAAAAGTGTCTCATTGTAAATGAACCAATTTCTGCTTATATAACAAAAATAATTGAACAGATCTGATGAAATACTGTAGATATTTTACAATGGTTACATGTATAAGGTTTTTGTATTAGAATGACCACATATTTTTCCCCAATATATACTACAGTGTAACCTGTGTAATCCGACACACTTGGGGGACCAGGAAAAAATATCGGATTAAACAGGTAGACAAAATACTCAGGTTTTTTCTGCATGGAAAGACATATTTTTGGACCATTTAAATGTGTCGGTTAAAGCTGGATGTTGGAATACTCAGGTGTCAGATGACACAGGTTACATTGTATTTAAATAATCATCTTTGTATCACAGTTAACACAAATTTATCCAAAAAAGAAGAAATATCTTTTATGGAAATAAACAATCACATTTTATAAACATTGGACACCACATTTAAACAATTAAATACAATAACAAATAGAGATCATGCTAACAGATCTTCGTCACTATCGTCATGGTAACCTCCTTCAGCATCTGCGAAAGGATTTAATATTTTAACATCATCTGTTAAATCATGTGTTTGTCCGTCTGCTGATTCTATTCTACTGGACATCTGTTCTTCATGTGTTAATAAAACAACTTCATCATCATCGTTGTTCTCATCTTCATCGTCAGCACTTGGTAACTGAAATAAAGTTTTCAATAAAAGACTATATTAAAGATAATTAAAATCCGATGGGGATTCATGATTTTTAGGGGATGGGGTGCTCCTGAGAATGAGGAGTTAAAAGAACATGTTAATAAAACAACTTCATCATTGTCATTTTCATTTTCATCTTCGGTACTTGGTAACTGAAATAAAGTTTTCAATAAAAGACTATAGTTAAGACAACGGTAATTAAAACTAGGCATAGAGTCAGGATTAATGTCAAAAGACCATATTTTGACCCCAAAATGGCTGTAATTTTACATATTAATTACATTATTTTTAATTTTTATGGGGGGACTGGCAAAGTGCGCCTCCATCTGAATCTGTGCATGAAAACCCAGGTATTGTCAATAAAAGGCATTGAACAGTATATTGGAGTACATAAGATTTTATCCAACTTTCCATATACCCATACTATTGGTGTGTGAACCTGATATATGTATAGTAAATCAAATAAAAGAGTGGACGAAACCCACAGTTCTACTCTCCTAGGTGCATTCTTACACTGGTTCCTAAAAAATGGGAATCACCCTCATAAATATTCTTACCTAGTTTATGTTTTTATGTCCCATACCAGTTTTCAGTTATTTAATAACGCACAATAAAAATCTTGGTAAATGAATATATTTTGGAGAGAAAAAATAGTCTCCTATTATAAATAGGTAACAATGACCTACATTTCAGACTTTTTTAACTTTAACTTAAGTTTTATCTCCATGTTTTATTGGTTATCAGCCTACATATCATTATAACCTACATTAGTGGTTGTTTAATCAATTTTTACTTCCATAACAGTTTCAATATTTTTTTAAAGAAAAATCTAATTAAGATAAGATGATCATTGTAGACGTAGGCTACCCAAGTAAACTATAAAGTAATATGAAAAATGATGTTTAACTCATAAAAATAGATAATAATGCATCATTATTGTGAAGCTCTGAAAGGGTTGTAAGCAAGATATGCTAAATATGTGATAAGAGATATCTTGAAGTGATATATATGTGAAATAAATAAAATAAAAAGCGATTACAGTTGTGGTGTATTTGGGAAAATAATGGATTTTTATATTGTAGAAAGGGGGAAGGACCATTCACCTCATATTTTCTCACTCTGTGTCCGTTTATGTAAACTTCACTATTCAATGTTTGTTTTCCATTTTTGTAAAATAATCCCTAAAAGTATGCATACAAAGGCTTTTTAGAAAGAGGTCTACTAATTCAGTAATTGTTCTGCTTGAAAAGGGCATAACTCTAAAAGGGTGAAAGTGACACCACCAAAATTCAAACTTGATCTGTATTTTGTGGTAATAAGCATAGTGTATATGTTTCACAATATTTGGTTGAGGCAAACTAAAGTTGGAGAACTGAAACGAAAACTTCAGCAATTTTTCCATTTATAAAGGGGGCATAACTCAAGAATGGTAAAAACGATGCCACCCAATTTCAAACTTGATCTGTATTTTGAGGTTTATATTTTAATTAAGACATCATGGATACTAACCTAACTACCAGTATTATCTAAACTTTTAGCAGCAAGTACATTTTCAAGACTTTGGTAGTTTCATTCAAGGATGGAACCCACAACCTCCCAAACTGGTGGCAAACATACTATCTCAATACCACAGAGGCAGTGTTTATTTACTGTAGAAAATGGTGAAGATTTTATGCTTTGATAAGAAAATATTATACCTCTGAATTCATATGTACTTACACTATTATATAGAGTTCTCTCTCTTCCATCTCGACTAAAAATACTTGTAATCTTTGCTTTGAATGCTGATCTGTAAGGTAGAGAGTAAAATCTTTTGTTTAAAAATTATCTAGATGAAAATATCCTCTTCTTAATAAAATCTTATTACTGTTGATTCATTATTTTAACTTATTTGCATGGTTTTCCTAGGAGGTAAACCACCAAATTAAATGTCCATTAAGTTTTCCTAGGAGGTAAACCACCAAATTAAATGTCCATTAAGTTTTCCTAGGAGGTAAACCACCAAATTAAATGTCCATTAAGTTCACATTTTCTAATGGGTTAACCCTTTCCTCCATAGATTTTTTTTTCTCACATACTTGATTCGCATAGGATTTTTTTATAAAAAAAAATTATCAGGTTTAAAGTATTAGTGCATTGTGAAAATGAATATTTCATCAATGAAATTCAAGTCAGATAATTCTCATGAATATCCTTTTCATATTGGATACAAATTTTTTTAAGTCTGATGCAGAAATTTTGTAGTCAAAGAGTTTGAACTGAGGTACTATACAGGCGTCATTATGGAGTAAAGGGGTGTATCAAAAAGCGTCATTATGGAGGAAAGGGTTAAACAGATTGTGTCAAAACCATGAAATCAAATATCCATGAAAATATTTTTTTTTTGCATTCCACAAAAATGATTGAATCCCAGTATACGATTCTTATGGTTTATAATTTGAAAGTTCATATAAATGGTAATTACACTTATTTTTTAAATCCTTGTAAGGAAAGTATGGAAAGATGATACCTTTTATAAGGTCTGCTAAACTAATTGTTGGTTTGGTCATAACTTACCTTCTTTCTGCTTTATGGAATATGATCAATAAAACACACACAAGAATAGCTACTGAGAATACAGCAACTATTATACCAATTTTTCCTGATCCCGATTCATCTTTTTTATTATTATTCGCTTGGGCAGCATTATTTCCTGTGTTAGAACCAGTTGATGCAGGTGTCTGGATAACACTACAATAAAAATGATGTTGAGTTGAATTGTGGCATTTTAAAAAATTATGATAGGTTAAATTTTTTTTTTCCTAATGTTAAAATGTTTAATGTTTTGTCATAAATAAGGCAGTTGCTTTTTATGTGTTTGTTTCGCATTTTGTCTTTTTGTGTCTTTTATTCTATTGAATGTGATTTGCGTAAAAAAATTATTTATTTATAGTTATCTCATTGGCAATCATCCCACATCTCCTCATTTTATATTTAAAAACAAACTTTAAAGGACTGAGATTATTCATTTGTAGAATACAATTGATAAGCAGAGTATCTGCAGTGTATCTGAAGCTGGTAAATAACAATCACTTTTACTGTATTCAAATTCGCTCCTGAATTATGGTAAAATAAATTTTATCAGTTTGATCTCAAGAGTTTGATACATTGTTTAAGGCATAACTTGGTAAAGTGCAGTGATTAATGTAGTATAAGATGAGATGTTTTTTTATGATATACATTGAGATAATCTTACACTTGAGGAGTGATGCATGTATTAGGTGTTTTATGATATATTAAGATATTCTTACACTTGAGGAGTGATGCATGTATGAGGTGTTTCCCATATAAACAGATAAACACAATCTCTTGATTCTGACAGGAGGTATGGAATAGACTGAAATAAAGAAAAATAATAAATTCAGTGCTTGGTATTCAAATAATGTGAACACAGCAACCTTTCAAACCTTTTTTTACCAACTCAATGTCCTCTGCACTTCAATTGTGTAACAATCTAGCACACTTATAATTAAAAATGAAAAACAAAGGACATGACACAAAATCAGTAAATGCACAACAAAAAAACTTACAAAAAGCATAGGAACAGGGCGATCAATTTTCATAGCTTTTTATGCACAAACTGTTTCCATCCAGCTGTATGTTCATTCATACTTACACCCCAAAATTTGTTTCCAATCTCTAACTTAAGTTTGCCTCAACCAAATGTTATGAAACCTATATACAATGCGTTTTTAACAACAAATTCAGATCAATGGACACATGCTACATTTTTCATTCATTTTTTATGTTTCTGTTTTTCAATTAAATTTAGTAACTAGCCCACAATTACTTGATCACTACTACTTTTGAATCCCTTTTGTGTTGAAAGCCTGTAAATAAATGAAATATAGCAATGTTTATATCATAATACAAATAATATTTACTACCCTTTAGTATTTGTATCTTAAGACAAAACACAACACAAATGTCTCATGTCAGTCTTCAAGCTTAACCACAAGTCCTATGGCCCAGGCTTGTAAAATTGATTTCAGGCTTGTAAAATTTTTCTCTACAAGCCAACAGAATCCAACTTATTTTTTTTTTAAATTGAGCTTTCGGATTTGTGGACTCAAAAGTTATTCGTGAAGGCTGTCATGTACAGTGACTAACTTCAATATATTTTTTTTTTATTTTCTTACAGGATTACTGCTTTGTAGTTATAGTTAAATGCATTTGTAAAAAGATGTTTACCTCTTTAGAATTACAATGGAACTGTATGATACTTTTAGATTTTTTACTTTTATCATGTTCACATTCTTGATCTGACGAGTATTCAGCTTGTAAAACATCATCTGTAACATAATAATATAAATCTCATTAAAAAATATCATAATATAAGCATATCTATGACTAAATGAACCATATTAATGAAGTCAGATTAAGATGGGTATTTATATATAGCAATCATTGCATACACCAAATATTGTTGCCTTGATGCTGATGATATCTGAGAAAAAGACCAAACCATGATTTGACAATGACAATTGAACCCTGTAAATGAAGTCAAGATCATAAGAAAAAGTGATAACATTATACAACCAACAATATCAAGATATATCCTGTTAGCTGAACAATAGAAACAAATAAAAGTTGTTACTAAACAAATTCTCAATTTCTTATGTGCCATCATACATGTTCAAGTTAACGATAAGATCTAGGGAATAAAAGCAAATATAACTACAGTGCAACCTGCCTTATCCGACACCTGAGTATTCCAACATCCTGCTTTTGACACATTTTCTTGGTCCCAAAATATGCCCATCATTGCAGAAAAACCTGAGTATTCCGACACCCTGCTTAATCTGACATTTTATTCTGGTTCCCCAGTGTGTCAGATAACACAGGTTACACTGTTTTACAGTATTACTGACTCCCTGATATCAATTGTGCATCTTGACCTTCACCTTAAAATTCAAGACTGTTGTTAGGTCCTTTAAAAAAATGCGGTTCTAATATGCTTCATCATTTATTCATTTTTTTTTAAACTAAAATTATATACCTATTCTGAAAATAACTTATCCATAAATACATTATGTGAAATACAGGATATGATGGACACTTTTATGAAAATTTTTCTACAAGTCATATAGATAAACTTTATATTACCTTCAATATAAAACTTTCTGTTATTGAGTTGGCCGATATTCATTCCTCCCTCAACGTTAGCTACATGTTTACAAACAACAGCACCATTACAACCATTGGCTTGTCCTGAAGTGTCTATGTAGTATGTTGACTTCCCTTCCGATAAAGTGTACGATCTAATAATAATAGGAAATATCAATATAATACAGCTAGTAAACATGTGTTTTGTTGGTTTGGTTAGTTAGCAATAGCTTGTGTTTATATGTCTGTTGATTGAGTTAAGCCATTTCAATTGATATTTTACAGTGTGTCTTTCTACGGTATGTTGTGATGTTACACTATTGTTTCAGATATGGGTGAAGGTTTGGTACCATTAAAATGTTTAAACCCACTGCAAACGTTTGCACCTGTCCTAAGTCAGGAATCTGATGTTCAGTAGTTGTTGTTTGTTGATGTGTTTCTTGTTTTTTATATAGACAAGACCGTTGGTTTTCCAATATGAATGGTTATACACTAGTCAATTTTGGGGCCCTTTATAGCTTGCTGTTCAGTGTGGGCCAAGGCTCCGAGTTGAAGACTGTACTTTGACCTATAATGATTTCATTACATATGTAATAAGTAGAACTGTGAGCTAGAATGTGTTAGAATAATATACATGTACAAATATTTGGTAAACAAGATTTAATGCATGCCAACATGAAACATAGTTGTAGTTTCTGAGAAAAATATGATGGAAATTTTTTGTGGTAATAAGTATTGTGTATAAGTTTCATAACATTTGGTTGAGGCAAACTAAAGTTAGAGAAAGGAAACAAAAAATTCTGCAATTTTTTTCATGTGTAAAGGGGCATAACTTTAGAACGGTTAAAGTGACACCAAAATTTAAACTTGATCTGTGTTTTGTAGTAATTATTTTATGATAAGGTTTATAACATTTTGTTGAGGAAAACTAAAGTTAAAGAACAGGAATAAAAATTCAGCAATTTCTCCACTGAAAAGGGGCTTAACTGTAGTTAAAGTGACTCAACGCAACCAACATTTAAATTTGATCTGTTTTCTTGTGAAAATAAGCATTGTGTATAAGTTTCATATTATTTGGTTGAGGCAATCAAAAGTAAAAGAACAGAAACAAAAAATTTAGCAATATTTCCATTTGTAAAGTGGCATAACCCTAGAATGGTTAAAGTGACGCCACCAAAATTTAAACTTGATCTGTTCTTTTTTGGTAATAAGCATTTTGTATTAGTTTTATAACATCTGGTTGAAGCAAACTAAAGTAAGAGAGCGGAAACCAACTTTGAGATACAGATGGACAAACGTATGTACAGACAGACAAGGGTAAAACTTAATGCCCCTTCTGCTATGGAGGGGGCATTAAAATGTGCATGACATTAAAAATAGTTTGAAAGTGATAGACATTAACTCATATAATCCATGTTCCTTAAAGAAATATCTTAAAATCATATTAGAACTACAGGTGCTTGCATAATCAAATTATTTTACTGTATAAGAATTCTTACCTGAGTGTCAGTTTATCCAGATGAATTATTCCACCAGATCTTGGATCAGTAATAGTATTATTTTTTGTTACTCCAATTTCTTCTCTGAAAATGTAAACAATATATATTTATATATATAAAAAACAATAACCAGATTTTTAGAAATACATAAAATATTCTTTAAACTTTCAGTTACTGTGTATTCATTCATTTTCTTGGGTACCCATTTTGGGGGATTACAGACAACTTGTTTTTTTTTCGTGGATATTTAATTTCATGGTTTTCCAAAAGTTTGCATACAAACCTATAGAGAATTTAAACTTCGTTAAATATTGAATTTCATGGTTTACCTTACACCCACAAAATCTACGAAAATTGGTATCAAACGAATAATAATGAATCCACAGTATACTCTGAACCATAATTGTTGTTACTAACATTGAAATCTGCCCTCCCGATATCATGTTAATGACAGTGAACTCTGTCCTCCTAATTTCATGTTAATGACAGTGAACTCTGTCCTCCCAATTTCATGTTAAGGTCCGAGAACACAATTATTTCGTAGTGCATTTCTTTTAGAACATAAATGAAAATAAAATAAATCCCACCTGCGCTTTCTCAAAGAAACTTTTACAGTGTGTTGTACTACTTTTGGGACAAATTATATCAAAATTATAGAAAACTTCATCAGCTCTAACTCAAAATATGGACAATTTTATGTTTAGGGCGTCTTGAAATCTTTGACAGCTTCCGAAGTGCTAATTTTCAACCTTTTTCAGCTGGACCAAATCACTACTTTCCTTAAAAATTCTGGACCCAAATTTTTTTACAGTGTAATTTCACCCCCCTACTTCCAATTTGAGGCATTAAACATGGAGAAATAAATTTGGAAGGGGTATAAAAATTAATGGCAAGGAACCTACTGTCAACACTAGGGACTATATTCGTGAACAACGAAAATCAAGGGACGACAATTGTGGTCTCGGACCTAATAGGATAGAAAGAGTTGACAAATCTTACAAAAACTTGGCATGACCAAAGCTTAATAAATTATAACACTGCTTACAAACTTTCATGACAATAGGATGTATATTATAGACAATAAGTTAACTTCTATACTCATCTTTGCGCGTAAAATTTTGACGTTAAAATTGAAAAATTTCAACTATCAACATTTGGGGCTTTAAAAATTAAAATTTTGCAAAAAAACACTTTTTAAATTCCTTAATATATAACTTCTCCTGTACTAAAAGCAATCGAGTACGCATTTGATTTATCAGACTTGGCATAATTATTCAAAAGAAAAATTTATATGAGCCTGCGCCTAAAAATGAGGTTTTTCAATGAAGGGGAGCCTTACATGAAGATGTAATATTTTCCAGCAATTTTAAATTTGTGAAGCTTTTTGGTTATAAATGATCCTTACATATGTATTGAAAGTACTTTAAATGGAAAGAAAAGTTACAAATAACATATCATATTAGTTTAAAAGGGTCTTAGGCCAAGTAAGACTGGAAAAAATTTAGGGTCAATTTAGGCAGTGCCATATATTTACTTTAAAAAATGCATACTGAGGCTATAAGAAATAAAAATTTGTGTCTTTTTTATCATTTCTATACTCATGTGACATGATACAACAAATCTGAGCACAAAAAGACTCTTGCAATTAACTTTTCTTACAAACAGTATGGTCTGATACAAAGATTTTTGACTTTTTAGGGAAAAACTTGCATGCAATTTATTCTCAACAGGCTTATATTTAAATCACTTGCTATCCTACAGAAGAAAAGAAAGATATTATGTGAAATGGAACATGTACAATAGACATTATAAAGTGCTTTTGATACAAATTTAGTCAGGTCTTTATTATGGACTTCAAATTTTATGTACCAAGCTCTCCACTTTTTACTTCATCCAAACAGGGTATTAGACAAGGGTCATTTATACAACACATTTTGCACATATTGTCTGAGATAATCTTCTTTTCTGTAGATTCAGAGTTCATTAATAAGTAAAAGAACTAGATAAAGGCATAGAAACACAAATATTGACACATGAAAACCTGTCAGATAGAAAGTCAGGATTGCCATTTATGCATCAATATTGAAAAAGCTATAAATGCCTATTTTGACCATAAAATGCCAAAATTGGTCATTTTTGCAGAAATTCTATAAAATTAAAGTTTAAATCTTTTAGTTTCATGCTATTTGACAAATTAACACCATCAAAACATTTAGGGAAGTTGCCAAAGTACAGATTCTATATTTACAGATCTCACCTCTTAGGTCCGAGAACACAATTATTTCGTAGTGCATTTCTTTTAGAACATAAATGAAAATTAAAAAAATCCCACCTGCGCTTTCTCAAAGAAACTTTTACAGTGTGTTGTACTACTTTTGGGACAAATTATATCAAAATTATAGAAAACTTCATCAGCTCTAACTCAAAATATGGACAATTTTATGTTTAGGGCGTCTTGAAATCTTTTGACAGCTTCCGAAGTGCTAATTTTCAACCTTTTTCAGCTGGACCAAATCACTACTTTCCTTTAAAATTCTGGACCCAAATTTTTTTAGTGTAATTTCACCCCCCTACTTCCAATTTGAGGCATTAAACATGGAGAAATAAATTTGGAAGGGGTATAAAAATTAATGGCAAGTAACATACTGTCAACACTAGAGACTATATTCGAGAACAACGAAATTCGAGGGACGACAATTGTGGTCTCGGACCTAATGACAGTGAACTCTGTCCTCCCAATTTCATGTTAATGACAGTGAACTCTGTCCTCCCAATTTCATGTTAATGACAGTGAACTCTGTCCTCCCAATTTCATGTTAATGACAGTGAAATCTGTCCACCAGATTTCATGTTAATGACAGTAAAATCTGTCCTCCCAATTTCATGTTAATGACAGTGAACTCTGTCCTCCCTGTTTCATGTTAATGACAATGAACTCTGTCCTCCAGATTTCATGTTAATGACAGTGAACTCTGTCCTCTCAATTTCATGTTAATGACAGTGAAATCTGTTCTCCCAATTTCATGTTAATGACAGTGAAATCTGTCCACCAGATTTCATGTTAATGACAGTAAAATCTGTTCTCCCAATTTCATGTTAATGACAGTGAACTCTGTTCTCCCTGTTTCATGTTAATGACAGTGAACTCTGTCCTCCAGATTTCATGTTAATGACAGTGAACTCTGTCCTCTCAATTTCATGTTAATGGCAGTGAAAACTGTTCTCCCAATTTCATGTTAATGACAGTGAACTCTGCCCTCCCGATTTCATGTAAATGACAGTGAACTCTGTTCTCCAGATTTCATGTTAATAACAGTAAAATCTGTCCTCCCAATTTCATGTTAATGACAGTGAACTCTGTCCTCCTGATTTCATGTTAATGTCAGTGAAATCTGTCCTCCCAATTTCATGTTAATGGCAGTGAAAACTGTTCTCCCAATTTCATTTTAATGACAGTGAACTCTATCCTCCCGATTTCATGTTAATGAAAGTGAAATCTGTCCTCCCAATTTCATTTTAATGACAGTGAACTCTATCCTCCCGATTTCATGTTAATGACAGTGAACTCTGTCCTCCCAATTTCATGTTAATGACAGTGAAATCTGTCATCCCAATTTCATTTTAATGACAGTGAACTCTATACCTTCTGATTTCATATTAAGGACAGTGAACTCTGTTCTCCCGATTTCATGTTAATGACAGTGAAATCTGTCCTCCCAATTTCATTTTAATGACAGTGAAATCTGTCCTCCTAATTTCATGTTAATGACAGTGAACTCTATCCTCCCGATTTCATGTTAATGACAGTGAAATCTGTCCTCTTAATTTCATGTTAATGACAGTGACATCTGTTCTCTTAATTTCATGTTAATGACAGTGAAATTTGTCCTCTTTATTTCATGTTAATGACAGTGAAATCTGTTCTCTTAATTTCATGTTAATGACAGTGAAATTTGTCCTCCGGATTTCATGCTAATGACAATGAAATATGTCTTCCTAATTTAATTTTCCTTTTTTTAATATGCGATCAAAAACCAAACCATCAATACAGACACACTGATTCCAACACATTGTTCAGGGAGTTGGAAAGGAGATGTAATTTAACATCAAATAAATTACATTAATAAACAATTACATATATTACCTTTCGACTCTGCATGCCACATGAGATTTCCATTTAAATTCAAACACACAACTATTGCTGTCACTTCTACAAAATAAAATCATTTTTATATCAAATTTGTATTCTGAAAATGTTACACTGCCTATACTTCTAAATTTGGGATTGATGAAATCAATAATTAAATAAGACCTTACCTTTTGAATCATAATACCTGTAGTAAATTTGAATGCTTGCACACATAAATCATGATTTTACTGTCACAAATATCAATTTTTAAAATATTCCAGTTTGCATTACACACACAAAATTTATTTTTTTATAAGAAAACATCATTGGTTCATGATATATGAATAGATGAGGAACATGTCATAAATGTAGGCATTAAATCATAACAATTTGGTTCTTAATTAAAAAAATTAAAATCTAAAGAAAGCATGGAGGTGATATATATATATCAAGTGACTTACCCAGGTACATATACAGGACCTCCCACTGTATTCCCACATTCAAATTTAATGACAACTTTAGCCAGAAGGTTGTCACTTCTTCTTTTGGCATGTGAACAAGCTGAATTTCCATGTGAGTATTCCAATACTAATGTTTTACCATCAGCTAAAAATAGGAGTTAAAACATCTAATGAATACTTAATGAGTTTTTGTTTATGTGCAATTATACATTTTGGCTTTGAATGGTAGCTGATGCTTCATTAACTGTTTACTTGCTTTTTTGTGATTTTGACGTGTTGACATCTAAGCCAATCTTCTTAAAGAGAGACTTTTCTAAATCACTACTTCTGCCATGACAAAACTTTGCCAAGATAACATATCTGTAACTTCTTAAGCACTCATGATCAGATTTCATGAACAAGGAAAAATATATATATAATATTTTAAAATGTAATTCTTGATACACATTTAATTATGAAGTTGTGTGTATTACATTTTTGGAGAAGGGGGAAAATACTTCCCTCATTTTTTTCTAGAATACAATAATAAACAATTATCAAAGTAATTCAAAAACTATAACTTGCAATAGTTGAAACATTGTATAGCTTTTATAAATATGTTCTATTTGAATATTTACCATCCATTGCAAGTTTCTGTGTAGAAATCAGTCCCAATGTATCTATTATACCAGATTTTGTTTTTCTACAGCCTGCTGCTGTAGCTGGGCAGCTTTCTGATTTCAGGTTGCTATGAACTCCCTCACATATATTCAGCCAATATCTGAAAAAGTCAACATATTTTAGTTACATCAAAATTCAGTTTACCATCATTACATAAATATGATACAGAACAGAATGGCTGTACAACTTTTGTTTATGCTGGTTTAATGATGCAAAAAATATCAAAAGCGATTATAACACAAATATGTGTAATTCACTTCATTCATAATTTCATTTAATTTGGCTATTCTTCATAAATTCTTTTACATCATATAGCTCCTAACTTGCTCAGATATATCTACATCCCTGGCTTCAAAATGTTTAGTTTTTGGTCATTTTTAGAAGAGGTTAACCCTAAAAAGTACATTGTTAAAGTTTCATTAAATGCTTTCTTTTTTTCTTTTTTGTTAATTGACTGTATAGAACAACTTTATTTTTCTAACTTACTGGTTCCCTGCAGAATCTTTTGCTTGCCAGGATTTTGTTGTACTGGACAGGATATTCAGGTCATAAATATGGCCGCCATAACTAAGAGAACAACTATCAGCCACATTAGGACATACCTGTCTGGTATTCCATGTAAAGGCTGCTTGACAAGGTTTAATCTACAAACAGTTCAAAATGCAATCTTTTATGCATTTACTAAGTTGTTTCTTTAGTAGAGATCTGTCAGTCAACATGCAAAAAGCAACAAAAAACAGCATACTGACCTTTCCCAATTCTAACAAATAAATTTTGAAAAAATTGACACTTTATGTTTTTTGTTGTTGTTTTTTTTTTTTTTAACAAATATGATTTTGGCCATTAATAAACTCAGTTTTGTTTTTAAACCTTTATTTCAAATAATAAAATTTGTAATCCTAAATGTTACCATCATATGGGAACACAAAGATTTTTAAATAATATAAACCATAACCAATTTCTTTTAAATAAAGACAGATTTGACATAATAACTTACAAATGAAATTTCTGGTTTTCCTATGGGTACATCTGGATCACACTTAAACTGAATCATTCCAGAACTTTTTGTATTACCTATATCAAATATGAATCAGTCTATATGAGTAATAAATATGAATATGTTATACTGTCAATTCAGAAATAATTGCGTTGTTTTTATTATAGCCAAAAATGCAACAGGGTTAAAATTGCAATAATTAAAACTCTCATTTTGAAATTTTATATATAATTCCACCTTATGTAATAATGCTGTATTTTGATTGGATGAGAACCATGGTATTTTTCACCAATTTCTATATATTGAGATTTTCTTTTCTCTGCCGGGGTATTTGCCATTAGGGAATTCCATATGCCGGGGTATTTGCTAGCAAATACCATGGCAGATGGGAAATACCCTATAGCAAATACCATGGCAGATGGGGAATACCATGTCTAAAAATAACTCAATGAATTATTTCTTTTCTAATATGACAAATTCATGGTCATTCTAAATATATGGTTCCAGATGAAATATTTAGGATAAAAAGCATCATTATTGAATTTGGACCGAATGACGTAAAAATTCCGGGAATGACGTCATAAATAAAACTCCAAGGAGAATTGTCAACCGGTCACATAAAACTGGAATCCACTTGTATTACGCTTCACTGAAACTGATGAACAAAGTGTAGTAGTCAGCCGAGAACCAGCGTATTATCATAAAAAGGGAGACATACATACAGTCAGTGACTGTACATAAAAAAATGATAAGAAATGATTATACAGTCAATGCAATTTGACTGCGCAAATAGCACAGCTGCAGTGTATACAAAAATTATACATTCAAGTCGAAATTTCATATGATTCCTGATTGTAATAAACTTTAATTTCTGAGGTGGAACATTCGGTGGAATTAAACAATTATATCATGCTTACAAGGGGTATTTGCCAAAAATACCGGTTTCGAGGTAATCAAATTTCCCTCGCCTAACGGCTCTGGAAATTTGTACCTCTCAACCGGTATTTTTGGCAAATACCCCTTGGAAGCATGATATATTTGTATATAATTAAACAGGATTTTTCATCAAAATCGCAAAAAAATAAATTCATATTTTAGTCTAAAAGTCTTGTGTGGAAGTTTTATGCAATAATCATAAATAGTTTCTGAGAAAGTTTCAAGCAATAACCATATTGTTTTTGATACACGTCCAAATTATTTCAAAGTAATGCACGAAAAATTACAACACAGTGACTTTTAAAATCATTAAAATAAACAGGAAATAGGACAAAAAATTAAGTAACGTTTATTGGTCCGAAAGTTCTTACATTTCACAGACCAAGAAGGTAAAGTAGAGTCACAAGATCAAGTTTTCCTTAATAAATTTTCAGATTTTCTTCAACAAAATAAAACTACCTTGACAAGTATCTCCATTTCTAAAGTACATTTGTAGATCTCCATCAAGTTTTGTAAAAGTCCCACTGCCAACACTGCCATATTGGAACCCTTTGGCCCCATCAACTTTACATATAGATGTAGAACCACAGCCAGGGGTTGATGTTTTTACTTTGTCACAAATATTCATCAAGTATTTCACTGTCTTCCCATTTTCTGTGTTTTGTACCTGAGTGAATAATGCAGAATGCTTATTCATTAATCTTGAGTTTGCTGTCACACATGACTGTAAAGGTTTCACTCTTTTAAGTTAAATGTTTGACCACAGTGAATATTGAATTAGCAAATCAAATCGGTTTGACTTTTAAGCCCTCACATTGATTTTTCATAACACATGTTTTCAAGACACCAACACAACATTATTGCAAATTAAATCTTTTTTTAAAGTTGTTTCCAAGGCAAATTTTTTATAAATATCAAAAAGGTTTTTGATTTTACTTGAAGATCATTATATTGGGAAAAGAGAAACATTGAAAACTTTAATAATTTCTGGTATACTAACACCTGTCTAAAAAAAGAACTGTGTAATCCAGCAATCTGTCTAAATGGAACACATGTATCAGGAAAATCAGTAAATATTTTTTATTAGTTCATCATATTTGAACCAAACATCTGTTAATTACAGGCAATCTCACAGTACAACAAGGGGTCTTTAAAAAAATACGAATGCATTAGCAAAATCAATGCATTAGCAAAATCAAGATCATTAGTTTAGTGAAAACTAATTTTTATTCAAATAAATTGAATTTGATTGGATAACATCCAAGCATGTAAAGCCTCATCAAGATCATTGTATTATCTTATCTATAACATACTTCTATAGGAGTATCAGTCTTCAGTTCCTTCAGGTCTATATATAGTCCAGAATCATCTTTGTAGACACAATCTTTTAAGGACACTGGCACTTGTATGTCACTTTCTTGACATACAACATTAGTATCCCAAACAAAATTATAAACACAATCTGCTGAGACAGACTCAAGAAGTGGTTCACCCTGTAAGATTAAATAGTATTATTCATTATAAAAATAATTCATTGATGTTCAAAATATGTACATGTACCTAAATATGCCAAAAAATATCATGATTTTCTGCTTTCAGCAGTATCAATTCTTAGAATGAGACTAAATGAAGTTCATGGTATTATTACACACAATTTCTACATAATGAACATTATATTCAGTATTTCATTACTTCTTTTAATTTATCACTGCATTTGTTTAATTTTTTTTTAAAGAATTGTAATGGGGTAATGTGTGTACTAAAGAACATGAAATATGAAAAAAAAAAGATTTATGATGAATAATTATTGTTAGGCTTCAACATGGTGTGTTTGTACAATTGAAATGAACAAAAATACCAGCTTGCTATGCAGTATGTGTTTTGTTTGTTGTTGAAGTCTTTAAAGTGATCTATAGTTGTAAAACTTCTATATCATGTCTCTGGATGAGAGTGGTCTCATTGGCAATCTTTTTATTTTTATATTTCATAAATTTTTGTTACAATTGTACTTCAATCTTTACAACTTTATAAGTGTCCATTATATATCTGATCATACATTTTACAATAACATATTTGATAAGGTTTAGATTTATACCTGTTCAGGACCTGGTTTACAGTTGAATACAATCCTAGTTGATGCATTCTGTTTGTCATTTGAAGGACATTTATTACCATGTATATATACTAATGTTATCTTTCCTGTCTTTGTGTCGTTATATGGTCTGGCTTTTAATTTCCCCAAGCTCTACAACAGATTATATACATGAATTATAATAATTTACATTCTATCTACTGTGGATTCAGTTATTTTCATGGGTATTAATTTTCGTGGATTGACGAAAAATTGCATTTTTTGTGGATATTTGATTTTGTATTTTAGCCAATCTCTGCATACAAAGCCTATAGAAAACCTATAAATCCTTGAATATTTGAATTCCTAGTTCATCTGTTCCCACGAAACCCATGAAAATTGGTATCCAACAAATTATAATGAATTCACAGTATAGTATTTTTTTACATAAGCTTTTCCAGTTAGGTTCTCAGTGACATTTTCAGAGTGACTTAAAAAATAAAATATTTAGTACTTTCAAAGAAATGTTACAGTTCTTTCTACTGTAGCCAACATAAGAGTATCGTAGTCATTTGAATATTTATTATCCCTGAAAAAATCACATGAAGGAGAATTTCATATCAAGTAGAATAAAACAATGAACTTTATATGTATGTTTTCTACCAATAAATCTATTAAAATGTACATTATTCTTAATTCTTGATTTTCTAATGATATCAAAATACTTACGATAGTGTAAAGTCTTCTTAATTCCAATAGATATAATTAATTATTGAAAAGTTTAAATCACACGCATATACTGTAAATTCAGAAATTATTATGCACATTCATTATTACAATTTTTAATGAATAGACAAAAATTTGAGATTAAATGCGATTTCCAGAAAAGCTGCATTCAAATAAAAGCATCAGATATATATCAGAATGTGCATTCTTATCAATACAATATTGATCCAGTCTATTGTTTGCATTACATAAAGACCTAGCAATAATTTTTTAATTTACAATATTTATCTATAAATTTCTGATAAAGACGGAAAATACAGTTACTACTTACAATAGGTTTACTCCCTGCTTTGACAGAACAAGCACTTGCTCCTGGTGGACACAAGGTATCATAGATTGGGTTTAAAGGTTCACACACATTGATATAAAATGTCTCATTTGTGGTCTGTGATGAAGATGGTAAGACCAAATGGTGTCCAGATCTCTTAATTAAAGGACTTAAGTCCAAGGTTTTGTCCTTTCCTATATCAGCTGTGCAAAGTATCTGCAATAAATTTTATACTTTATTTCAATGAATCTGAACATCTCTGAAATCATTACAGCCATTTCTCAAAACATACCTCAGTCTAATTCTTCCAATGATGACTTTAGCAGTAAAAACAAACAGAATGTTATATGCTGACTTGAGAATATTAAAATGATATTAACAGATTTTAATATTCAAGGTTGCTTTCATTAATGATACTCCTAGCTATGATATTTGCCACTGGATGTTAAGCAACCAACAATCAATCAATCCTAGCTATGACCATCAGAAGCAAAACGTTAAAGATACCATACATGTTTTGAACACTGTATTTGTAAGAAATAATAATTACTGTGGATTCATTTATTTTCGTGGTTATCAATTTCATGGATTGCTTAAAACTTGCATATCTGTGGATATTTGATTTCGTGGTTTTGTCAAGCTCTGTATACATACAAAGCCTATTAAAAATATGATATTCATTGAACATTTGAATTCGTGGTTCACCTGTACCCACAAAACCCACGAAAATTGGTATTCAACATATAAAATTGAGAATGGAAATGGGGAATGTGCCAAAGAGACAACAACCCGACCATAGAAAAAAACAACAGCAGAAGGTCACCAACAGGTCTTCAATGAAGCGAGAAATTCCCGCACCCGGAGGCGTCCTTCAACTGGCCCCTAAACAAATATATACTAGTTCAGTGATAATGAACGCCATACTAATTTCCAAATTGTACACAAGAAACTAAAATTAAAATAATACAAGACTAACAAAGGCCAGAGGCTCCTGACTTGGGACAGGCGCAAAAATGCGGCGGGGTTAAACATGTTTAACGAATGTTAATGAATCCACAGAAGTCTTATAGTCAACAGAACAGGACAGTGGTTGGAAACACTGTTTAAACTATATTCTTCCAAATTTTTTCCCCACAATTTTGAACTTGACAATATTTGCAAGGAAACTTAAGAAACAACATAATGGAGATAGAAATCATCCATTTCTCCTCCCCTCCATAAGAAGTATTCCAGACTACGCGAATGAATTTTATTTTTACAGGACATTCGGTCTGGTAAGCATCCTAGCTTTACCAGACCGAATGAAATTTTACCAGACCAATTTTTTTTTACATCTAATTGTATATTATCCGACAAAAAACAACAAACATATGTATGACTTTGTTGTGCCCTACTCCTCCCCGAAATGCAAAAATTAAAACAAAATGATGTAACAAGAGGGGATATTGTTATGAAAGTTGTGCACAATTGCTTGAATGCATTTCAGTGAAGAGTAATGTCCCATTTTATTGGATTTTGACAATGTTTGTGAACTAAACAAAATTTAGAGTTTCTGTATAAAATATTATTTCCTGTTTCTTCTTTCTTTTTCATATATCTTTTGGTTTTCAATTCTTGTGGTTATATTTCATAGCTAAATTTTGTGATCTGCTTGGATTTTTATTCATTTATTGTATTTAAATCGGCAAACCCGGAATTATCCTTATCCGTTCCCAGAATCTGATCCGGTTTTATTTACATTTCCGGTTGTGCCAATGATGGCATCCATTGTTGTCAGAATGTTTTTACCCGGATTTACACATTACTGGTTGTCGATGTTCGGCATAAAGCTAGCGGTTGAACAAAATAAACATCGCTGTGGTGAATAATAAAGATGAAAATGAATTTGAGATCGTTTGGCAATTTTGCTAGAATGTTCCATGAAAAAAAAACACCGGACATTCGGACCGGAATTCAACAAAATTTTACCAGACCGATCCATTATTCACCGGATTTGTCCGACGGTCCGACGTATTTCGCGTAGTCTGGTATTCCCCCTTTGGTCGGGTTGTTGTTCCACATTTCCATTCTCAATTTTATTTCCCACTTGATCACTACAAAGACATAGACAATATTATAATTCAAACCTTTTCTTCACAAGCTAGTTCAGTTTTCCAGTGAATAAAATATGTGCAATCATCCGATTCATCAACAAACACTGGTGTTCCCTGTCCTGCATCTTTAGAACACACAAAGTTAATTACAGTATTCCTCTGGAATGTGTTGTGATGACAGGAAGTTCCCCCAGTATAATTTAACATCAAGATTCCATCATCTAACACCAGCTGACTGTTAGCATTCCCAGCATTCCATTTTCTCTTCAATCCGCCCTTTTCTTTCTGACAAGCACCTGTTATAAAAGTAATAGGTTATGATAATAACTATAATCTATACAGATATATAAACACATACTTATCAATTTAAACCTGCACAACAAATGATTTTAAATAACCTTCAATAAGATGGTTCAAACTTAAACTAGTAGTAGTAGGTGTAAGGTGGCCTAGGTTGTATCTTTCAGTCATTTCAGCCTTTTACCACAAAGGTAGCTGTTAATGGCGCAGGTGCTAAGTGACCTGTGACGGCAATTTTACATTTAACCTATATCAAAATTCATCAATCTTTAAAACTATTTATAAACTTGAATCGACTTTCAAAGACTTAAGAAATTTTGTTTTCATTCAGCTACACTGACTTCTTGCGAAGTGGATGGATCAAGCTTAGTCAGAAATACTTGCTTTTAAATTCTCTTTTACTTTTTTTATTTTCAAAAAATAATGAAACTTTTATCTTATTTTCAGTGAATTTATTTTCCAGTTTTTATAGTACTGTTATATTTACTTTTCAAGTCTATAACCTTACCAGAAGTCCCTACACAGTCGGAAGTCTGTAAAGCCTTACAGATCTGTAGATCAAATGTATGGCCTCTCTTGTCTTCTATTGAGAAACCTTTCTTTGATAAACCATTCAAATTAAAGACATGACCTGTAAAATTATTCCAAATATGCTATTATATTTAATACAAGAGTGCACACGCTGAAATGTCTCGCCTTCTTTACTTATTATTGATATCATGTTGATAGTCCTAAATATAAAGCTTTATTACAACTGTCACATAAACTTAACATTAACCAAGATAACTAAACAAAGACCAATGAACCATGAAAATGAGGTCAAGGTCAGATGAACCATGCCAGGCAGGCATGTACAGCTAACAATGCTTCCATACAAGAAATATAGTTGACCTATTGCTTATAGTTTAAGAAAAATAGACCTAAACACAAAAACTTAACACTGAGCAATGAACCATGAAAATGAGGTCAAGGTCAAATAAAACCTGTGATTGACATATAGGTCATCAAATATTTCCATACATCAAATATTGTTGACCTATTTCATATAGTCTTAGATAATTTGACAACTGAACCATGAAAATAAGGTTAAGGTCAGATGACATCTGCCCGCTAGACATGTACACCTTACAATCATTCCATACAACAAATATAGTAGACCTATTGCATAAAGTATGAGAAAAACAGACCAAAACACAAAAACTTAACTTTGACCACTGAACCATGAAAATGAGGTCAAGGTCAGATGACACCTGCCATTTGGACATGTACACCTTACAGTCCTTCCATACACTGAATATACCACCAAAACTTAACCTTGTTCACTGATCCATGAAATGAGGTCGAGGTCAAGTGAAAACTGTCTGACGGGTATGAGGACCTTGCACCAAATATAGTTATCCTATTATTTATAATAAGAGAGAATACAACATTACTAAAAAAATGAACTTTTTTTTCAAGTGGTCACTGAACCATGAAAATGAGGTCAAGGACATTGGACATGAGACTGGCGGAAACTTCGTAACATAAGGCATCTATATACAAAGTATGAAGCATCCATGTCTTCCACCCTCTAAAATATAAAGCTTTTAAGAAGTTAGCTAACACCGATGCCGCCGGATCACTATCCCTATGTCAAGCTTTCTGCAACAAAAGTTGCAGGCTCGACTATAAACCAACATTAAGTTGTAGATTTTATTCTACTATGTATGGTTGTTGTTGACATGATACACGGTACATGATGAATGTTGCATTTTTACTTGTAAGTGTATGCACTGGCAAATATAAATATAAGGACAACTGGATTAAATGTAAATTGACAGCAACTCAATCATAGATTAACAAATGGTCTACAACAAAAGACTAGTGTCTAAACAATATGTTGAGTTCTATACGGTCTTACATATAAGCTTGGAATTGTTATAAACAATTCACCAAAGAGCATAAAAGATCCGCCATCAATTCAAAATTCCCTAGATGACAAAAAAAAAATATATATATTTTTTGATATTTTTGTCACTTTGAAGTGGTTTTTAAATACTTAGGTCAAGGAGTACATGATCAATATATTAATTGTATCGGTTATGAAAATGTGAGTACTCTTAGCAATTGTGTCTTTATGTTAAATGTATTTCATACTTCGTGCCAATCAAATGAGAATTGCCAATACCAACTGATATTTACTTTTTAGTTCTTATTTAGTCAATACTATATCTACATGTGTAATAATAGCAAACTTAAGTGGTTTATTTTAATTGTATGATCTAATTTTAATACACATCTTAAAGTCAGCTACGGCATGAAATGTCCACAGCATAAATGAAAGGTGAACAAAACTGAAACAGTTTTAAAAAAAATCAAGGTGTTCTTTTTTTTTGAGAAACTGACATAGATCTGTAGTCTCACTCTTTGAAATATGTCTGTGCAAAAAGATGTCTCTGAAATAACATGCCTATGACTTGTCTTCAAAAACATTTATCCAAAAATAGACCATGAATGATATCTTCTGAAATTTTTAAAACATTAATGAAATTGTAAGGAAAAAAAATATCATCTGGCATGATAGAAAGATTTAACTGACCTGTTTTTGGGTTGGTAACAGTACAATTATTTCCCACAGTTTCTGTGATAGGACATCCAGCTTCTGTAGACCATACAAAATGGTGTTCACAGCCAACTCTAAAATGTCCACCAGGATGTGAGTCCTGAATAAAACCAAATATCAATATCAGCCAATGAAAACCCATATCATGTCCTCAAATTTTGACAACCAGTAACCGGTCATTCAAAAACAATTTATAAGGGTGGCTATTTGCCATCAGGGCCAATATCTTTACCAGATCTTGAAAACCCAAATTTGACTTTCACTAACCTGTCAATCAAAAACATACTTTTTTTTTAAATTTTCATCAAATTTGTTTTGAATATTTGTGGAAAATATTTTAAATACATAATCTGATATATCCATTCTTTTTTCTCCAGTATGAAAATATGTGATAAATATAGATTATGACATGGCATTTTCCATAGTGGCCCTGGTATCAGCCCTCGACCCATATCAAGCCCTGTGTTGACACTTTAGTACGGCTATACTCACCTTAACTGACTGACTACAGTAGAATATAACTCGGGTTGACACTTTAGTTTTGCCATCCTCACACAATTCTCCATTGGTGTAGAATAACTCCACTTTGCCATTATCCACTAGAACCTGTTGTGCATTGACTTCACCAAGGTTGTGATATCTGTAAATATAATTCTAAGGGCCTCAAAGTCATTATCATAACCATTAGTTACAAGTTTACTCTAAATCTTTTCATCCTGGAATTTACCCAATTTTCCTACAATAACATGGCTGTCATTTTCTATTGCTGGTACAAACTGGTATTCAATGGATTAATCACCATCCTCAAGTGAGTAAACAGTAAATTTTAGAACAAATACAGCTTATCAATTTTGCAATGGCTTAGCAAGTCTTAAAGCCCTATCAAATTGATCTGTTGACCTTTATGGGTAGGATAAATAACTAACTAGACTCAGAGTTAATAAGGCAGTACTTTAGTTTTATATACAGTTACAACGTCATACCCGTAGCCAGGGGGGGTTCGGGGGGTTTCGGACGAACCCCCCCTTGAAAACAAATAAGCACTGTTAAAGTCGATGTTCTGTTCGAATTGTGACTGTTAAAGTAGAGTTTGTTAGTCCAACGAACCCCCCTTTGGAAATTCCTGGCTACGGGCCTGAACGTCTTCATAATACAACAAAGTTTATCTTATAAAATAAAAGTTCTAATGATCTAAGGTATGTACAGGATATGTGAAGTGTTTCAAAGGAAGTTTTAAGTGGTGGTTTTGACACATAATACCTATAGGGGTTTGGAATATTGAGCACATGCTTGAACCACATTAATATGTAGAAGAGACATATTGTTCAGAAAACAATTTTGATTAATGGATGTAGTTGGTTCTTGCATTTTCTCAGTTTTTTCAAGTCTGCATTTGAAAAATCAACAAACTCTATGTATTTTCATATAGAATTGTCAGGTATTATAATGGCATTGCTCCTGGACTACCTTTTCTAGTTGAAGCATATCTAAGCCTTGATTTAAAGACATATATGAAAAAAATTATATTTAGAAGAAAAATACACAAATAGGCCTTTTAAAAAGAATAAGTTGTAATACTTACGTATTATTTGTACTTTGATAATCAATTTCACATGCTGCTGAATTAAATGGACAGATCTGACCTGTAATTTTAAACATTATTATTGTAGTACTTTACATGCATCAGATGTCATAATTGTCATAGAAAAGATAATGTATTTCCCAAAAAAACTGCTGCTGTTACAGGGATAACAGATTGTTGTTTAATATTTTGGCCTAAAATTTAGGGGCATATTTCTTTAAAATCATAAATAAAAAGCCAACACAGATTTCTACTTATTCAAATTTTCAAATCTGACCTTGTATATTGGTCCACATAAATTGGATTCATCTTCATGAGAAAGTATACCAGTAAATAACTATATATTGAAGCCAATTTGAAGGAACAGCTTGCTTATTGCTGTTTCTTATCTAGGTAGTGATTGAGAATTCTTTGAGTATGAGCTATTACTCACAACAAAATCAAAAGTTACTCTTGCAGTTTATCTGAGTATCTGTAGATGTACTATAACAAATCATTGGTTTCAAATACTACAAAAACTTTTTTTTACCTTTCTTATGTACTAGACTTCTGCAGACATTAAAGATGTACTTCTTCTTTTTAGTGTAATCAATATACTCATAATTGTTGTCTGTCATAGCTAGAGTTGAAAGGTCAAAAGTCTTCCCAGAAACTGAATCCTGTGCTGTACATTCTCCAGTTCTAAATGGAGGACAGGCATATCTGGTTGGCCATATAAACTGATAGATACAATCAGATGTTTCATTGATAAAATGTGGTCCATCTCTTCCAGTAACAGACTGGTCACATGAGAAAGTAATGATTGTTTTCCTTTTGAATTTACCACTATGGCATGGCTCTCCCTCATTGTATATAAGAGTAATCTCCCCTTCATCATACACCAACCCAGCATTCACATTACCTGAAGGTAAATAAGGAATAATTATCAATCATAATTTTTACCATATTAGTCAGTAATAATTATCAAATATTGTTGAGCAGAGCAAATAAATCAAATGTTTATTACCAATTTATTCAGCACTATGTAGCCTTTTTATCTTTCCTTGGTTTTTTTTTGAAAATTGTACCAACTTCCAGGAACTAGTTCAGTATTAGCTCCAATAAATTGTAGAGTTGATTTTTTTCGTACCAAGCCGGTATAATGTGTTACTTGACATGAATGACAGTCTCTTCATTCGAACTTCAGAAATTTGAGAGCAATGAATACAATATTTAGCATATAATGCAACACTTGGAAACCTAAAACCTACCTGAATCTTTATGGAAAGTTTTATCTGTTGGTTTAGTTTGACAAACAGCTGTATTAGATCCACAACCAGTGTTTGCTGTCTTTACCCCCTGACAGATATTTAGTAAGTAGGAGAATTCTCCAGCTGTCACATTATAATCTGTATCTTTCTTCAGGATATTCAGATCAAACTCATAGTTGTACAATGTGTCAACAACTTTACAGTCCTTTCCTATTTTTGATGGCTGAAAATTGAAAAAAAAATTAATGCTTTTACTACATTATATCAATGTTACATCTTTTAATCATCAACTTTAAAAATATGTTAAACATATTTTTAAAAAACAATTATACTATGATTTTTTATATATAGCTATCTTATTCAATTACTAATACTACATTTTCGAAGCCACTTTAAAAGTGAAAAATTAAAATGACCTGTTCTTAAGATTCAAGTTTGTCAATTCATTTCAAATAACTTTAATTAGTTGAAAATAGAAATATATTGAACAAGAATGTGTCCTCAGTACACGAATGCCCCACTCGCACTATCATTTTCTATGTTCAGTGGACCGTGAAATTGGGGTAAAATCTCTAATTTGGCATTAAAATTAGAAAGATCATATCATAGGGAACATGTGTACCAAGTTTGAAGTCGATTGGACTTCAACTTCATCAAAAACTACCTCGACCAAAAACTTTAACCTGAAGCGGGACAGACGGACGAACGGACGAACGGACGGACGGACGAACGGACGCACAGACCAGAAAACATAATGCCCCTCTACTATCGTAGGTGGGGCATAAAAATTAAACTCTTTATTAAATCATAAATAAAATTAAAACTGGTGCTTCACAGGGCGCAGCTTTATACAACCGCAGAGGTTGAACCTTGAACAGTTGGGGCAAGTATGGACACAACATTCAAGATTGATACAGCTCTGAATTTGGATTGTGTTCAAATTTTGACATAATATGGGTTTCTGACACAAAACAAATGTCAAGATCCTACAAATCTATTGCGCAATATTGTGCAATTAAAGATTTCTTCTTCAAACTTTTCAAAAATTTGGAATTTGAGAAATTTGGGAAAAAAAATTTGAAAACTACTATCACCAACCCTTTTTTTTTTGCAATTAGTCCAAAACCTGACATTTTATTATACAAAATTTACAAGTAAGGTAAGGGAGGTAAATTCGAAGATACCTAACATTGTATGTTAAATGTTTCTGAATTACCTCCCTTACACTGCTTTTAAATTGTCTTAATTGTCCATTGACCAAAAACATAGTTTCCCCCTTTTTTTGCCCCTCATTCCAAAACATTTGAGCCATAACACCCCAAAGTCAATACTAACCATCCCTTCATGGTATGGAAACTTGTGGTACAATTTCAGAGAGATTCATACACTTAAACACAAGTTATTGTTTGAAAACTACTACTTTTTGCAGTCATATAAAAACATAATAAGAAATACTTAATTTGAACGGCCTATATTATCTAAAACCAGTGCATATCAAATAGTAGAATTTTCCTTACATTTTGTTTACATGCACTTGGTGTCATCCAATGGAAAATGTATTCACATTCCTCTGTCTCGCCTTCAAAAACAGGGTCATGCTAAAATTTAGAATGTACATCTGTGAATACTCATCATAAGTATTTCATAAATCATATAATATCATAATATCCTACTGGATCATAGTCAATATTTAAAGGCAAAGAGAAGTTTCCAATACATTGAATGGTTCTTTTTAAATTGTGCTATAAGGTGACATCAATCATTTGCATATAACCATAGAATTAAATGGTTCAAGATCTACCAAGCATTGGATATATTATGTATTTTAACTGCAGCTTTTTTATGCCTATGAGTTTTAATCTTGTGAAAACAAATATAGAGATCAAGCTCTTGTAGCCAAACATAAAGGTTAGCTTAGGGAGTAAAGAATTCTGGCATTATGGATTTATTTTTAATTTTTAAGAAACATCTGTGCTCATTCTGGCTTCATTTTTTTTTAGAAAAGTTTGATCTAAAAATAGAACATGTATTTAAAAACATTTTGCAAGAACTGACAGTCAATGATTGTATGATTGAATATTTACATTTTCTTTGCAAATATAGTGAGCATAAGTAGAAAATGTCACACCAACCTCTACTAATGAACACATGAATGTTATCCTAGTACTTCTATGTGCTTGTCTTTTTGTACCAGCATGACAAACATC
Organism: Mytilus galloprovincialis; assembly: GCA_037788925.1. Lineage (NCBI taxonomy): Eukaryota > Metazoa > Mollusca > Bivalvia > Mytilida > Mytilidae > Mytilus > Mytilus galloprovincialis. Next base: position 60,222,603 of record CM075340.1, on the reverse strand, counting down.
TCCATTTCTGTACCGAATCACCAAAGTACCATCGCCAACTACTACTGGTTTAGACTGTATGTATCCCATGTTAAAAGACCCACCATGTGTTGATACTTGACATCCACCAACTGGACCTCCTAAAATAAACATGATTTAAAGCATGATTTTAGTTTGATTATACAATAAAAGTGTGTATTATAAATGCAAAAACAAAAATTTACAATATTATTTGTTTATCTTTCTTAGATTCTGAGCTTGTTTTCAAACTAAAACCCAAAACTATCAAAACTGAATATCAATCTACAAAACCTTTATCTAATTTACCTTTCATATAATGTTTTTAAACTTTCATAAATTGCTATTATTTCAAAAATGCAGAGAAAAACTAATTTCCAAATTGGCTTAAAAAACCAAATAAAATAGTTGCAACAGTTATTAAGCAAAGACAAAGAGTAAAATGTAGATTGCCTAGAATATAAAACTGATTTCTGATGTACAACTATCATGCTGCTTCATGAAAGATATTTTATAAAGCATCATACAAACTGAAAAATATTAAAGAAAATTACCTGGACATGAAGTTCCCTGTATTGTGTTTATTGGTCGACAAACATTTATATAATAGGACAAATCTGTGTGACCTGGTCTTGGATCTGGTACCTTCCAGTCATGTATTCTAGCTAGATTAGACAAGTCATACTGGTGTCCAGAACTATCCTGAGCTACACAATCAACAGGCTGTGGACTGCAAGCAAGAGCAGTTTCAAATTTGAAGAAATATTTCTCCTCCTCCTTCTTTTCAAATATAGGTACTCCATATTCTACATCTTGTTTACATAGAAACAGGATAATTACCTCTGTCACTTTACCTTAAATCAGAAATAATTATTGTTATTCTTTTAAATCAGACATGATTAATATAAGCATTCAATATAAACAGTCAAACAATTTTAATACATTGATTGGTAAATTTTCTTAAACACTCCATTTAAAATACCAAGATGGCATTTGTGTTGTTGGGTTTCTGTGTTAAAAAATAATTCTATTTTCATTTGGGTCAACAGAAAGTGTAACTGCCTACTATCCTTAATAGGGTACCAAACACCTTGACTATAATCAATTTGGCTTGGTTAATTTAAATTTTGACAAAATATTTGCTTTTACCCTTTGAAAAAAACACTTTCAAATTTTCATTGGATATATAGCAGTTTGACAAACACAAATTTTGATCATTGATAAGCCTAATATTTCCTTAACAATTGAATGTGATTCAAATTTTATTTCAATTATTTATACTTACCAGTCAGAAACATACTTTTGGATTATCTTTCTTTACTACGTTCATAACTCGCAAACACACAGATGATCTTGATTCAAACATTCCCTGAATCAGATCGTCTGTGTAGCCATGCTTCAGTTTATCTTTTGGCGTGTACAAAACACGTTCAGTTCGCATTTGGTCAGTAAATATTTTACTGCCGCATTTATTTTGTCATTTGACAATGAACTTTTAATTGTTTAACTATGGAAGAAAAGAATAGAATATCAGAAGTGAAAGAAGAAAGTGACACTGTCGGTATTAGTATTACCGGAAGTACAGGTACACGGGAAAAAATGACCAGAACTGGCAACAAAACAAGCAAGTCAAAGAAACGCTCGTCCAAGACAGCGGACATAGAAATGAAGCTCTTCAGCTTGGAAGAAAGCTTTGATAAAAGATTTGATAAACTTTTTGGTCTGCTACAGGCAGCTAATGAAAGTGAAGATAGTTCTCATACTGGTGGGTCAGCCACGCAGGAGAACGAGGTTACGAGAATGGATAACGTCCCTGTACAGAGGGAACGTAGACCATTAATACCTCTGGAACTAACTTGAATGAAGATTTAGGTAGTCCAAGAATTGTAAGAGATTTTGATGAACGTTCAGAAATATCTTTACAAGTAGACCGTCGAGAGAGACGAGATCTGTTGGGTCTGATTTCAGATCATGAAGAGAGTGATACTCAATCAGTGAGTAGTCATTTCCTTGATAAAAACAGTAATTCTAAGAAAACTGACAGGTTTAGTAAATACTTAAATTCAAGTGTACAGAATATATCTACTGTTAATGAAAATTTTTCAGGTAATATTAACACTATATGCAACAATGTCAATAAAGTTGATAGACTAACTAAATTTGTTAAAGATGATTTACCAGGTGACAATAGTGATGAGTCAGTAGGTTTAATTTTAGATGATTCTCAAGTTAAGATTTTATCTTATTCTTGGAGAACTCAACATCCTGAACTTTTGTCTGCTTATAAGGATGAATATAGATCATGTTTTCCTGTGCATGAAAAATCTTTACCTGTATTACAAGTGCCAAGTTTAGATGATATGCTTGAACCTATGATTAAACATGTGCATACAAATAAAACTGTGAAATCTTGGGACAAACAAAAACAGTTATTTTCTCAACCTGTGAAACAAATTGAGAAGCTAGCCTATTCTGGACAGGTAGCTTCCAGAATGGGAATTATATCTATTTCTTACATGCAACAAGCTTTAGGTACTTTGTTGGGTAATTTAGAAAATAACAATGCTAGTGAAGAAAATTGTCAATTAGTTAAAGATTTATTTGCCATGTCAACCAAATCACTTGACCAAGTGGGTCAAGCTGGAGCCTTTCATCATATGATTAGAAGGAAATGTGCTGCAACAGATGCAGGCATAAATAATTTAAATGATATTCAAGCAAAGGTACTTTATTTACCGCTTTCTGATGATGGTGTTTTTGGACAAGGTCTTGAAAAACAACTTGAGAAAAGGAAAGAGCAAAGGGAACAATTGGAAGATTTGTTACCCGAATTTCACAACAACAACAAAAGAAAGTTGGACTACGATAGTCGTGATAGTTGGTCAAATAAATAATCAAAGTTTACAGGGAACTCAACTTATAATAATTACAATAACAATTATAAGAAACCGTCTTTTAATACTAATAGACAGTCTTCTATAAATTCGTCTCATAAGTCTTTACAGAGAGGTGGCTTTGGAAATAAAGACAAGAAAGACAAAGATACCAAGACATCAAACAGTGGTACCGGTTCCTGGGTTTCTTTTCGTATCCCTAAGAAACAGTCCAGCTGACTCAGAGATACAGGTAATTTTATTTCAAAATCAAGACAAGATACCAGTAGGGGTCGTCTCAGATTTTTTCTAGAAAATTGGAAAAAGATTACAAACGACCAATGGGTTTTGTCTGTAATAGAAAAAGGTTACAAATTAGAGTTCATAAAGAAACCAATTTGGCAAGGAATAAAACAAACAATAGTATCTCAAAAAAATATGGAAATTTTACTTCAAGAGGTAAATATTTTAATAGAAAAAAATGCAATAGAATCGGTTCAGAAAGAACAAATTCAATCAGGTTTTTACAGCACATTTTTTCTGGTCCCCCAAAAAAATGGGAAGATGAGACCAGTCATAAATCTGAGACCACTCAATGGGTATCTTCAGAAAAAACATTTCAAGATGGATTCACTGACCAAAGTCTTGAATATAGTAAAACCAGGAGATTGGGCCATAACGCTCGACCTGAGCGATGCATATTTACATGTCCCAATATTTCCAAGTCATTGCCAATATCTAAGATTTTACCTTCAAAATCAAGCATTTCAATTCAAAGCTCTGTGATTCGGTCCAACATCTGCCCCACGAGTCTTTACAAAAATAGTATCCGTAGTGGCAGCCTACTTGAGAATGAAAAATATAAGATTAGTAGTCTATCTGGACGACTGGTTAATAAAAAATCAACAAAAAGCACATCTATGCCTAGATCGAGCGGAATGTCTCAATTTCTTGGTATCACTAGGGTTCCTAGTAAACAAAGAAAAATCCAAACTAGTTCCGAGTCAGAAATTCATTTATTTAGGGGCACTGTTCCACCTGGAAAAAGGGTTAATTTTCCCAACACAGGAACGCATAGACAAGTTGAATCTAGCCATTAAAAAAATAATGAAAGAAATCCAAGTGACAGCTTTAGATTTTCTTCATCTTCTGGGGATAATGGCCTCATGTATAGAACTAATTCCGAATGCTCGGTTGTACATGAGACCAATTCAACTCCATCTTCTCTCCTTTTGGAGACCAGCATGTCAAGAGTTCAAATTATTAATCCCAGTGACACAACATCTCAAATCTCATCTAATTTGGTGGTTAAATTCAGCAAACACGCTGAAAGGCCGCTCTTTGCAACCTCAACCGACTTGTATAACCATAACTACAGATGCTTCAAAAACAGGTTATGGAGGTGTAATGGACAAGAAAATTTTTCAAGGGGAATGGTCTGTTTCAGAGAGCAAGAAACACATAAATTACCTAGAATTAGAAGCAGTAGTGCTTACAATCAAACATTTTCTAAAATATCTGATAGGGAAATCTGTACTGATAAGATCAGACAACACAACAGTGGTCCAGTACATCAACAAACAAGGGGGGACCAAATCACCTCAGTTGTGTTACAAAACCTGGGAACTTTGGACTTTAGCAATTCAATCCAATATAACCCTGAAAGCAGCTCATATAATGGGAAAGAAAAACATAATTGCAGATTACCTGAGTAGGAGGAAAATTCTGCACACAGAGTGGTCACTAAACACTCAAATTGTACAGAAACTTTTTCTCTTGTGGGACCAACCTCTGATGGATTTATTTGCCTCGGCAGAGAATCGTCAGACGAAAGTGTTTTGCTCATGGATTCCACATCCTCAAGCTTTTGCTTTGGACGCCCTGACAATATCTTGGGAGAAAATGTATGCCTATGCATATCCCCCAATCTGCCTTATACCCAAGATATTGCAATATATGAGGCAGTTCCAGTGTCAGATTCTCCTGATAGCTCCTTTGTGGCCCAGGAGACACTGGTACCCGGAGTTACTTCAACTATTGATAGATTACCCAGTCAGTCTCCCGATACAATCAGACCTTCTCTGTCAACTGAGGTCCCAAGTGTTTCATCCGGACCCAGGGGTATTCAGTCTGACTGCTTGGCTTCTATTGACAGATCGTTCCAAGCAGAGGGCTTTTCTCAAGAAGCTAGAAATTTACTCTCAGCTTCATGGAGGAAAGGAACTCAGAAAGACTATAGTGCAAAATTCAAAAAGTACTGTAGCTGGTGTGGTACAAGGGAAATTAATCACCTTAATGCAACTTTAAATCAGGTAGCAGATTTTTTAGCCTATCTGTTTGAAAATGGATTGCAATATAGGACTATTGCAGGATACAGATCTATGCTTTCCAATGTTTTACCTCAGGTTGATAATACTGCAGTAGGTCAACATCCATATATTACAAGACTTATAAAAGGGGTTTTTAATTCTAGACCGCCTACCACAAAATTATTACCGGAATGGGATTTACAGTTGGTTCTAAATCTATTACAGAAAGAACCCTTTGAACCTATTGAAAATATTGATTTGAAACATTTGTCATTTAAAACTGTTTTTCTAATCTCTATTACCACTTTCAGGAGATGTAGCGATTTGCAGTCTCTCAGAGTGAACCATTCCTGTATGAGGATACAACAAAAAGGCATTACATTTATTAGATGTGGTTTGGCAAAGCAGGATCGACAAAACCATAGAAATTCAAAAATTGTTGTTCCTGCATTCACAGACAATAAAAAGTTAGATCTTGTTACATGTTTGTTACAATATATAGAAAGAACAAAGAAATTTAGAAGTAGTTTAGATAAAGACCAACAGGGAAAACTATTCCTTTCTACATGTGAACCACATAAGCCTGTAATGTCACAAACTATTTCTAAATGGATCGTTTCAAGTTATTAAATTAGCGTACCCTGATTCTTCATTGAAAAATATCAAGGCACATTCAACTAGAGCAATTGGACCCTCTTGGGCTTTATACAAAGGTGCATCTATAAATTCTATTTTAGAAGCAGCTGATTGGAGTTCAGAATCAACATTTGGAAAATTCTATCTGAGAGATTTGTCAGTCGATGTATTAGACAATGTGTAAATATGTTAAATTTTTCGGCAAGTTGCGTTAGAGAATTTGTTATTGGTGGAAGTATTTTAAATATGATGATTTCATGATGAACATTATTTTGTGTTGAAATATTGATGTGTTATATATAGACATTTGTACATATGGTACAATTTAGATGACAGAAATTTATACAGCATACGCCTCCAGTTCAGTAGAAGTATTGCTTTGGAATCTATCCAAAAGTATGTTTCTGACTGGTAAGTATAAATAATTGAAATAAAATTCAAAAATTTGTAATCAAGTTAAAATTTTATGAAATATTTATACTTACCATTCAATATTCCCACAACCACCCCATGCTTTAATTTCAGTGCGGGTGTTTTGTACACGCCGATAAACTGAAGCATGGCTACACGGACGATCTGATTCAGGGAATGTTTGAATCAAGATCATCTGTGTGTTTTTGAGTTATGAACGTAGTAAAGAAAGATAATCCAAAAGTATGTTTCTGACTGGTAAGTATAAATATTTCATAAAATTTTAACTTGATTACAAATTTTTGAATTTTCAGCTAATTTTTACAGAGTTATCTCCCTGTAGTGTTATGTACCACATTAAGATTCTGTAAGGATGAATTTTACTACCCTTTATATTGACAAGATTGGTTATATATAGTCTTTTGATACCTGTTGTGCCATTTCTTGCTCCATAATAATTAAGAGTTAGTTGTCCATCATCAGAGAAATACAGTTTATAATTATGCATATTGGCTATTCCTTGTTTAATGCCTCCAGTCTTTTCTTCACACATTGTAGATGAGAAATTCATTGTCTTTGCACAATTGGTTGTAGAAATTTCTCCACATACATTTATCTGAAAAAATACATGCGAAAAAGGTTCATCACAGGTCTAAAATGCTAAAAATCATAAGAAATGTATGTATATAATCTATATTGTCCAGATTGTTGAATCTATAGGTGTCTGCCCAGAATTAAAAAGTTCACAGATTTTAACAGACTAATTTAATGGGTGATGCTTGGACTCAAAACCATCTTACATTTCAACAATTTAATAAATGTTCTAAAAAGTAATGCTCATTTATGGTATTAATCAACTTATCTTGTTATACAAATATGCTGTTATGTATCACTGAAATGGGATCATCTTAATATAATATGATTGTCAGTGAAACAGTTATCCATCAGAGGCCATAGGATGTGGATGTAAGCCACTATATGTCACTGATCAGCCTTCAACAATGAGCAAAATCAGTACCATTCGGTAAGCTATAATAGCCCCAGGAATGAGAAAATGTGAAACAATTAAAATGAGAAAACAGCAAGCCTTCTTTAGGTTAATTATTAGTTTAAACATATCTTATTTGCAAATTATCACAAAAAGGATTAGACACAAGTAAGTCAAAATTAGAACGTCTCCTCCTAACATACAATATTAGCCTTTATATGCATTAATAAGCAATAATGTCTATACCCTATAAGTTGTTGTTTTCCCATTGGCAACATTCATAACTTTGTAGAAGTCAGTATCTCCCATCTTTTTAAGTGGATTTAAGTTAAACATGTATTCTGAATTAGGATCTTTGACAGTACAGGTATCTGTCTCTGCTATTGCTAATGGACAGGCTGCTTCTGTCTCCCAGATAATAGACTGTTCACAATTACCTATCTGAACAGGAATATTGGGGCCTCTTGTCTGAAATATATAATTGTTACACATTACTGAAACCCTATTTATAAGGAGAGAAGTAAGTCTGCTACAGAGACAATTTTCCAAAAAAGATCAAAGATGCTATATTTATTTTCTACACATCTGAAGCTCATTATTCATCTTTTAATAGTAAAAACTAATTCTTAACTTGGAAAAAATCAACACATATATGAGTTAATGAATATCTATCTAAAATGATCACATATATCTTGATCATTCAAACATTTAAAACAAGTTTACCTTGTCATCTCAAAGCTAGAAAGTACAATAAAACTATTGACAAAGAAAGCATATATGTGAACCTCCCGACGGGAGTACAATAATCCTATTTTCAGGAGTCTCCTCCCGTCCTCTCGTTTAGGAGAAAAAACTCCTGTGTATGAAATTTTTCATGAATGAAAATTTTCGGACGCCGTATTTGATCATTTCTTACTACTGTACGGGTGTAATTGACACCTGTGTTAAATTTTACCTGTAAATCAAAGAAGATGTATAATTATATCGGTACCTGGAATGACCGATTAACACTGTTAATATCTGAATAAAACTTGTAATGACCGAATGACACTTTGAAATTCAATATTAGCACATATTGGTGACTTTTAAACATTGATTATTAATTAATAGTATATTATCGATGCATTTTATAACTTATAAATGATTTATAGAAAGCAGATAAGTTCATAAAAAACTTTTAAAATTTAGTGTGTACATCGAATATGGCGACCACAGAAATCACAATGGCCGCCTATTCGATTTACACACTAAATTTTAAATTATCTTTCTGAACTTATCTGATTTTTGTAAATCATTTTTAAATCATAAAATACATCGATAATACATTGTTATTTAATAATCAATGTTCAAAAGTCACCAATATGTGATAATATTAAAATTTCAAGTGTTATTCGGTCTTTACAAAGTTATTCGGATAATAACAGTGTTATTCGGTCATTCCTGTTTCCCTAATTTTATGGCTTCACTTGACAGCTTGGGTGTCAAACATACTGGTAATCAACGTTTGTTTACCTCTGGTTAACTGCCGTTGTTTAATAAAATCTTTGAGTATTGGAAATAATTGAAATACATTTTTGTTACTTCCCTTTGTTTTATCCTGTTTTCAGTTATTTTGCTTTTAAAAATGTAAATTGTAAAAAGACTATAAATGATTAATATTTTAATCAAATAATCATAAAAGGATGGTAATTAAATGAATTTAAATGTTTTGGGACAAATAAAAAGACATAAATATATAAATTATTTTAGCAATCTAGACGTCCTTTCAAGGATTAAATTGAAGTTTATATGGTAAATCTGTCTGTAAAAAGTGTCTGGAATATACAATATGTTTATTAAGACTGAATAAAAATCCTAGTTAGTTTAATTCTTATAATTACATTAGATGTATGTTTCATCATAATACTTTATTCTGATTGGCTAACTGCACATCACGTGTTATTCCTAAAGCAATTGCATCACTCAATAAAACTTTTCATTCATGACAACACGTGGTCCCACAATATAGTGCACAGGTGAATTAAATAAAACAATTATAAAATTTGTGTTTTCATGATCATAGCTAGAAAATGTAATTATAAGTATTGAATGCTTCTTTTTGTAACTTCATAGGGTTGTAAAAGCGTTGACCGTGCGCAAATGTTTAGTATGAAGCGCTTCCGCTTTCGGTCAACGCTTTTACACCCCAATGAAGTTACAAAAAGAAGCAGTCAATTCTTAAATAAAACTTTGGGATTGAGAATTGTAGATGTTAGTATATATAAGATTTTATTGTTTTCGCTAGAGTTAGGTAAACATTTTACACAGTTGAAGTCTAGAAATATAAGTTTCATAATGCTTAAAAGCCATGCAGTTGTGTACTATTGTTAGTGTTTGTTATTTTTTTAATTAATTTATGATGTTGCAAATATACATATAGAGCAAATTTCTTTTATTTTTCTATACAGTTACCAATGATAAGGAGATGGAGACATGAATACAAATAAGATAAATAAATATAATGATTTATTTGCAAGCAGAGAACAATCATTTATCAAAAACAAAACAAAACAAGAAACAGATTCTTAATATTTTATTTCATTCAAATAGAAAGGCAATAAGGGTACCATAAACATATTACAATTTGATGGAAATTTAAAGAAAAAACACAATTTCTACATCATACGGTTACATTTACAACAAAATTTATGTCGATAAAAAACCTCCTGATCTGAGTCCTAATCTCCTGACCAACATTTCCAAATCTCCTGATCTGAGTTTGACAGTCCATCACATGTATGAGAAAGATTTTTTTTTTTTTTTTACATAATAAGAATAGTTTTTACAAATTTTGTGAAAGCCTATAATGAATAATTGTACACAGTAAATAACTGAATAGAAATATTTTACAACTTACCAGTGCCCCTTTTGTACAGACAAAATGGATAGTAGTTATGAATGGTGACTTCTGCCCATTATCCTCTGTGCACAGTTTAGACTGTGTTTTATATTGCAGATAGAGTCTTCCATTACCTTCAATCTGTGGACCTTTAGTTATTTCTCCACGATTAGCATAGGAAGCATCTATCACTTCCTGTACAAAAATAAAAGTAATTTCATAGAATGTCTATAATTGCTAAATAAACAATAATCATTCACAGTTCAAAACTTCTATTCTATATCAGCATAGTAAAATTAATCTGGTAATTCTAACCAATTGCAAGGTTTGCTATGATTAATTTACCACAAAAATTGCTTTTACTCTTTAGTAAAATAGACACACTGTATATTTGTAACACTTCATTGCAACCTTTTCAATAGTCAATCTAAGTTTTTACCTGTCTGCAACAAATGGAAGTTTTTAATGACCTTGACTGGCTATACAGCACTTGCACGGTCTGCTACCTGTCTGTTTTTATCTTTATTCATTATATATCATATCTACATGTCAATTTTAAAATCAAATTCTTACCAATCCATTCTTATCAAACTTTGATTGGCAGGCAGCAGCAAAGGTGGCACATCCTTTACCTATCCCTACTTGATTAACAGGTCTACATACATTGATGTAGTACTTGGTTTTATGGTTTGGATTGTGGTCATCTAATATCTCCCAATTACCTTGGTCTCCAGATTTTGATAAGCTGTTATAAAAAATATTAGACTTTATCTTTCAATGTTATATCAATGTATAAGTGAAAGCCCAGAAAATCTTAAATCACAATTTTTCATTCCACTTTTGGCTCAGGAAAGTGCATACCCGATAACCACATGTATATCATTTAACCTTTGTTGAGATTATGCTGTGATGTAGTTTACATGTTATCTATATATATTTCTTGTTTTGAAACGCCGATACATTTTTCAAATTCAAATATGCTGAGAAACATATTATTTCTTTATAATATTATTTTGGGATTGCTGTCTCAATGGTGTATTATACCTGTAGATTATTGCGTTGCGTTGTGTATTTGATCGTAAGTTAACTAAGTCTAAGGCGATAAAGATATAACTACGTCTGCCATTATACGTTTCTATTCAATACAACATAAAGTATAACAATTACGCGACGTCACAAAGATAGCGGCCGTACCGCAAAAAGGTACGTTAGTATTAGCGCAATTCTTAACATTCTGGGGCCGCAGAAAATGATATTTAACTTAAATTTGAAATACAATATGAAAAATTCGTAAATTGTGACATAAAAAGAAATAAAATCATATTTAAAGTCTCTCAATAGTATTTTAACTGTTTACGTCTGAATAATTTAACACTTTTACAAGTCTATATAATAACTGGAGTTAATTGAACAGCCTATACATCCACTAATTTCTCCAGGGCAGAAAAGTTCTCCAGGGCAGAAAAGTTCTCCAGGGCAGAAAAGTTCATTCACTGTCATCATGTGTACTGCGTATTTCCAACGGATAGAGCTTCACAATCGGACGGTTGGTGATTCCTGTGTCGGTCTTGATAACAGCTGATCGAATGAGTCCATCCTTTCCACGAACTAAATCTTGTACAACTGCTAATTTCCACATTATACGATTTGTGTCATTGTGTACTTGTACAATGTCACCTATTTGTATTGTTTGTTCGTTTCTTCCAGATGTACGGTGAAATTCACGGAGTGACGTCAGATATTCGTGTTTCCATCTTGAGCGAAAATGGTTGATTAGTTCATTATTTCTCTGTAAATTTTTATTGAGTTTCACGTGCAAATCTTCGGAAGTAGCACTGTCAATATTCTGTTCCGATTGGTTGTCAAGTCGACGACCATATAAAAGGTGCGCTGGCGTCAGCGGTTCGGGATCTTTAATATCAGTAGAAATGTGAGTTATCGGACGATTGTTTAGAGTTCCCTCGATTTCGATTACAATTGTATTCAACATTTCCGTAGTGACACATGACTTTCCTAGTATTGCTTTAATTGACTTTTTCGTGAGTCCAATTAGGCGTTCCCAAAAGCCTCCAAACCACGGTGCTCGGTTGGGTATGAATTTCCACTCCGTTCCTTGATCGGCAAGTTTTTCTTGTATTCGGTTGTCTTTGCTTGATCTTGTAATCTTTTCGGCGGCTGCCTTGAAGGTTGTTGCATTATCGGACAACATAATCCTTGGTGTAGATCTCCTAGCGACAAATCTTTTAAAAGCAAGCATGAAAGACTCCTCGGTTAAATCTGTGACTATCTCCAAGTGTATAGCTCGTGTAGCGGCGCAAGTGAATAAACAAATATATGTTTTGCTTAATTCGTTGTGTTTTCCTTTTGTATACAAAGCTCCTGTGAAATCAACGCCGGTTACTGAAAAAGGATAATCGTAGTTGACTCGATCTTTAGGTAGCGGTGGCGGATCGGGTGCGCTGTAAGGCATTCCTGATATTTTAATGCATTGGACGCATTTACGAATTTGTGATTTTACGCACTGCCTAATTCTCGGTATCCAATATTTCTGTTGAATATATGCGATTGTACTGTTAAGTCCGGCATGTAAAGTCTTTGTGTGTGCATCCATTACGATTAAGGACGTAAGACTGTGGTGTGTTGGCAATAACAACGGATATTTAGTACTCTCCTTCACAGGTGCGTTTTGTATTCTCCCGGTACAACGTAGTAATCCATTTTTGTCTGTATATAGTTTAAGTTGTCGAACAAGTGGCACTTTTTTCTGTGAAGATGAATTCAAGCTTTCAATTTCATCCTTAAAAGTTTCCTGTTGTACTGTCATTATTAGAACTTTTAATGCTTTACATCCCTCCTCAACACTGATAAATCCGATTGACCGTTTATCTTTTGAATTCCGTATATTCTGTATAAAACGCATGACGTATGCTGTTACTCTAATTGCTTTTTCTAAAGAGCTGTATCGTTGTATATCTATACATGAAATTGTCTGTGTTATAGCATTTGTACTTTCATCGTCTGTTTTTTCATCGCTAACAGTTATCATCGTGCTGCATTCTTCAATTTTCCTCGTCCATGTTACTGCTGCTTTGTTCCCCGCTCTCAAGGATTTTCCTCGTCCATGTCGGCCAATTCTCACGATTTAAAATCCATTGTGGACCGTTCATCCATAAGCTGTTGTTATAAAGTTGTTTAGCGTAAATTCCGCGAGTTAGGTAATCAGCTGGATTGTCATCTGTTGGACAATAATTCCATTCAGCATTCTCTGTTAATTTTCTTATTTCTTTAAGTCGATTTGCTACGAACGGTTTTAAGATTTTTGACGATTTAATCCAACTCAAAACAATTTGACTATCGCTCCACATATACACATGTTCTGTTGTTATGACTTTAAGAAGATGCGTTGCTAATCTGGCGCCGATAAGCGCGCCCATAAGTTCTAAACGTGGTAATGAAATCGGTTTTACGGGTACTACTCTATTTTTAGCCATGACGATGACCGATGAATTTGCTGTAACTAAGTAAGCACAAGCTCCGTATGCTAACTGACTGGCGTCTGTGAAAATATGTAGCGACGTTTTCTCGTTAATAACTCCTTCCGTTAACATTCGTGGAAATACTATTTTGGTAGCCTCCTCGATATCTAAAGCTATTACCTGCCATTTACTTCTCAGTTCGTCGGACAAACATTCATCCCAATCCAACTTTGCCTTCCATAAAGTCTGCATAAACAGCTTAGCTTTCACCGTAATTGGCGTGATTAATCCAAGGGGGTCGAAAATTCTAGAAGATGTGCGCAAAACCTCACGTTTTGTTATCATTTTGTTCTTTTCCATAAATTCAATCTGTTGAAATTTCAAATCGTCGGATTCCCTATCCCATCTCATGCCTAAAATTTTGACTATGTCGTCATTGTCGCCGATCTTGTCTTGTCCTGCGACGTTCTGTAATTCCGTACTATTAGAATTCCAAAACCGTAAGTTGAATCCTGCCTCTGACAATAATTTTCTTGACTCCGTGTAGAATTTTAAAAGGGATTGTTTATCTGTAAAACTGGTTAGAACGTTATCCACGTATAAATTTCTCTGTAATTCTGTTGATGTAGTTGACGGATTGTCTCTAAAATGTTTCATTAGCGTGGCGCTTAACATGAATGGCGAACAGGTGGCGCCGAAAAGTACAACCTTAAACCGGTAAGTAATCAAACGGCTTTCTGTGTCCATGGGATTCTCTAACCAATAAAATCTTGTGACATCTCTGTCATCAACATCTAATTCAATATGCAAAAATGCTTTTTCAATGTCTGCTGTAACTGCATATTTGTACATTCTAAAGCGTACTAATATCTCCGTCAAATCAGTCATAATTGGTGGATATGTTGCTAGGCAATCGTTAAGACAAGGACTACTGGCATTCGCTCTACAGCTACAGTTATATACTATGCGTATCGGGGTGGTGACTGAATCCTTTTTTACGGGATGATGCGGAATGTAATGAACCTTGTTTGTGCATGTACTTTCATCACATACCTTTTCAATGAATCCTCTTTGTTCTTGGTCTGTAATTATCTCACCATACTTTCGGAACATCTCGGGATCCTTCTTAAGGCGACGAATAACGCTTTCCGTTCTGCGTTTTGCGATGTCTTCATTTGTCGGTAGTTCTGGCGCATTCTCTCTCCATGGTAATTTCGTAATATACTTATCATTTTTCTTCGTAATAGAGGTTTGTAAGTAATTTTCAGTTGATTCAGCTAGGTCTGGATCATTTTGTTCTTTAGCGTCAATTCCCAACGATTCAAGCTGCCAAAATTTTTCAAGATCGCACTCTTCTTGTTTGTGACATACTAGTATATTCATCATTGAGAAAGATGCATTACTGGTTCTTGTAGGGACAGGACCGGAAAGTAAATATCCAATTTTCGAGCTAACTGCAGTTGGACCGTTTCCACGCACTATTTTGTCTTGAACTATGTCCCAGTAGAAATCACCTCCAATTAATAAGGATATTTCAAATTGCTCTCCTTCCATGACTGGGTGTGCTAATTGTAGACCACGTAAATATGAAAACTTCTGCGTTATTCCTATGTTGTGAGTTTGAAGTGGTGAAGCAATGGTTGGTACAATTAAAACTTTAATAGGAATTAATTCTCCTTCGGTAGACTTAAGATTAATTGTTGTTTTGTCAAGATTTCTCACCTTTTTCGTAGTACTTCCAAATGTAGCTATACTTAATGTTTCAGACCCTTCTTTTTTAATGTCCAATTTAGCTGCTAGTTCTTCGGTTATAAACGAGCGCTGAGCTCCCTCGTCAAAGAGTATTCTTGCATCTATACATGTATTTTTGTGAACAACTGGACTGAATGCGGTTTTCAGTAAAACAGTGGACCTTTCTTCGCTAGCGGTATACAACATAGAAGTTTCTGTGTCTACTTTATTTTGCGATTGTTCAGTTTCAATATGATGTTTATTTGAGTACGAGTTCTGTTTACATAATGAAGAGTGATGCTTCCGGTGGCAACACTTACACGTATTCTTGGATTTGCAATCGGCTATTTTATGCTTACCTAAACAATTAAAGCATAACCTCTTTTCTTTTATAATGGCTACTCTTTTATCGTGATCTATGACATCTTTACATTCGTTAGGCCAGTGGTTTCCGTCACAATATGTGCATTGTTTCTTCCGATTCGAGTTGAATGATTTGTCTGTTGTGTTTATCGGACGGGTTTTATCTGTAGTTACTCGTTTAACGCCTGTTATGAAATTTGCGCTAGGTGTTGCGGTTGAATACGTCTGTGTATAATCTCCGTATCCGGACTCTTGAATAGAAATCTCTTTACCTATCGCGTTTCGAAGCGATTGAATATTCCAACTGTCGCTCCCGTTTTCTCGTGTTATATTTTTTCGTACTTCATGCGGTATCTTCCCGAGAATTACTGGTATCAATAACGATCCGTACATTTCCTGACATTGTCCGAGAGACTCTAGACCCCGTATGTAGGCTTCCGATTTGTCATGAAATGTTCTCAAACTTTCTAATGTATCATGTGGTGCGGGTATATCAAGTAGTGCTCTCATATATGCATTAATGATTTTATGTGGTTGCCCATAGCGGTTTCTCAATAATTCAATTGCTTTGTGGTAGTTTGGATTTGTCATGGTCAATCCTGAAATTACGTTTGCAGCTTCAAATTGAAGCAATGAGTTCAAGTACGAAAATTTCTGAATGTCAGTTAATGTGTGATTGTGATGAATCGTGGTCTCGTATGAATCCCAGAAATATTGCCATTGTAGAATGTCTCCATTAAAATTGGGAAGAGATAGCTTTGGTAGGCGATGGTTATTACTTGAGGTAGAACTTGACTGAGATAATGGCTGACTTGTGTGAGTAAAGGGGTTTGTGTACGGAACAAACTCTGGTGCGTTTGAATCTAGTATAGAAGATGTTGCGTTTGTTACGGGCTTTAAGAACTTCTTAAATTTTCGAATTTTACCCTCTAAATCTAAATAATACTCATCTGTTTCAAGAATTTCATTTGTAATATCTTCTGATTCGACTGCATTTAATATCTGTTCATCTATTGAGGCTAACGTCTTCTTTTTCTTCTCAATTGCTTCGAGCAATGTTGATACTTCCTCCGTGTCTATTTGTGAATCTCCGATGGCTTCCTCCAGTTTTTTAAAAACTTTTGTTACTGCTGCTTTGTTCCCCGCTCTCAAGGATTTTAATCGGCTGATGTCCATTCTCTCCGTTTGAAGTCACGGCACCAATGTAGATTATTGCGTTGCGTTGTGTATTTGATCGTAAGTTAACTAAGTCTAAGGCGATAAAGATATAACTACGTCTGCCATTATACGTTTCTATTCAATACAACATAAAGTATAACAATTACGCGACGTCACAAAGATAGCGGCCGTACCGCAAAAAGGTACGTTAGTATTAGCGCAATTCTTAACAATACCACATCTCCTTTTATTCCTAAATGAAAACATGAAATCATCAAAATTTCAAATTGTCTCGTAAAAATATAATCTTGATGCTTCGTAACCATGGAAATGTGACAAATGAGATAAAGTAGAAAAAAGACATGGCACCATTATGCCACTATAGATAAAAGAAATAAGTCAGACTAACAAACAAAAGCAGCCAACCAAACAAGAATGTGTCCCAAGTACAAGGATGCCCCACTCGCACTATCATTTTCTATGTTCAGTGGAACGTGAAATTGGGGTAAAACTCTAATTTGGTATTGAAATTAGAAAGATCATATCAATGGGAACATAAAATTGAGAATGTGTACTAAGTTTCAAGTTGATTGGACTTCAACTACATCAAAAACTACCTTGACCAAAAACTTTAACCTGAAGCGGGACGAACGAACGGACGGACAAAAGAATGGACCCACAGACCAGAGAACATACTGTCGTAGGTGGGGCTTTAAAATACACATAAAACTAAAAATTGAGCTACATTAATCCTACCAAAACCAGGCATAACGTATGATTCTGGAAAGACCTCTAAACAAATCTTTGCTAATTAAGGTAACACAATACAAAGATTTTATGACTCCAACTCCCAAGTTTTAAAATGCTGTAACTTTTTTAATAATGCTTGAAAATTTATAAAAGTGGTAGTTTTGGATAGCTAACAGATTACTCTTTCAAATTAATGCAATGTTAGTATTATGCAACAATTATGTAACCTGTTAACTGTGTCTAAAATATTTTTCACCAAATTTCCACTTTCAAATGAAATTAGCTTCTGCATAGGTATCCCTAGAGGGTTGATTTTATTATATGTTGTTCCTATGGCCATTATTTACAAAAGGGTGTCTCAGATTTCAGATAGAATGTATAGAACAAATTTTACACCTAATCAAACATTTTCTTCTTTTATGTGGTTAAGATGTTTATACTAATTAGAGATTTATGAGAGAATGGAATACCATAAGGACAATTTGAGACACCCTTTTGAAGCCCATGATGTGTTGATTAAGACTTCTTTAAAAAAAAAATTGTATAGTTAAAGAGATGATAAAGCTAAATTCCTTCAAATGAACTGACCCAGATTTTGCCACTAGTTACATAATGATTGATTACATAATGATTGATTACATAATGATTGATTACATAATGATTGCATAATAAAAATATTGCAACCGTTTAAAAGATTAATTTTTTATCTATCTATATAAACCTCTTTTATTATTTTCTATGCATTCATAAGAAAGTTATAGCATATTAAAGGATAGTAATTGGAAGTAAAAAAATCTTTGTATTGTGCTACCTTAACTAACTCATCTACTATAAAATCAAAATACTCTACATTTAGATTGCCTCCATTCTTACCTTGACAAATCATATTGTTGATTGGACAATGAATCTGTAACAGTACATTCGATTGGTGGGTTTGGACAGGCATAGGATGTAAACCATTTAAAGTTGTAATAGTAATCTTTTTCTTCAACAAATTCTGGATGGCCGACACCTGCACCTCTGTCACACAGAAAAGCTATTTCTGTTGTACGATTGTGGGCTGGTGTGACATGATATGCATCTCCATTTGTGTATGTTAAATTTATCATACCATCATAATAATTCAGTTTTCCTGTGGTTTGTCCTATGTTGAAAGAATTTCTGAAAAAAAAGAAATATTTTATATTGATAAAGCATTTGTCTTGCAACTAATGAGGAATAGTTTAAAGCACTTCAATGTTGTAACTTGAAAGATTAAAATTTAAAATTGCATTTGTTTTCTTCTCTATGTTATTAAATTCTAAATACAGAAAAAAAATCCAGAGTAGATAATTGGCATATTGAACATTAAATGCATTTCTGATTATTACAATTATTTCTAATAGACTTGTCCATACCATTATCTTAAATACTAGTTAACCAAATCAAATTGAATTATACATTGTTTTGTCCGATCAGACCGATCTTTTTGAAAAATAGAAACATATTTAAATAGTGTAACTAAAATCAAGGATATGGTTTAGAAAACTTATTTCAAACCAATGTTTCCCCCTCTCAATTAACTTGTTTGTCTTTTTATCATTTTTTTCTATTTGTCTTCGTGTTTTTCAGTTTCTCTTTGACTTTTTGAGTTTTGAATGCCCCCTTGGTAACTTCTACCTTTCTTCACAAAACTTTAAGCATCTATTTTTTTTCGAAAATAAAATCTCCCAATATCTGCAAACAACCTCAGTGTCCTTTGTAGATATTTGATTCAAAGATAATATACAACTGCCACTTACCCATTACTAGCCTTGCTGACCTGACATACACCTGGGTTAGACGTTGTTCCACATGATGGAACACCATCAACTTTATCACACACATTCATTAGATAGAAGTATTTGTCAGTGGTTACATTGTAATACTTTTTGCTCGGCTTGGTAAGCTTGCTGAGATCAAAATTTATGCCTATGTGAAAAAAGATAGAAAAGATTAAAAAAGAATAAGTGCTGAAGCAATGTTTTGGTTGATATCTTTCAATCATCAAAACAAATTGATAACATAGGTCATACCCGTAGCCAGGGGGGGTTCAGGGGGTTCAGACGAACCCCCCCTTGAAAACAAATAAGCACTGTTAAAGTCGGTGTTCTGTTCGAATTGTGACTGTTAAAGTCGAGTTTGTTAGTCCAACGAACCCCCCTTTGGAAATTCCTGGCTACGGGCCTGTAGGTAAGTGGATGTGACTGCCTATATGTGTAATTGATAAAGTAATGATGCAAGATGAAAACCCTGCAGAAAATTTTTGATTCCATCAAAGGATGTGTATTGTTATCTGTGCTGTGCTGTGATCATAAGTTACTTGTATCTGCTTTGACATAAAGGAATTTTTCCTCATTCCAAACTTTCAAGCTTTTTTTGTTATTTAAGTTTTCCCCAAAGTATATAATTTGAACTGTTCTTGTGATTCACATATCAATTCTTTTTTAATGCGCTATTTCTTTACCTGCTTGTTTGTCAAAAACTCTGCACTGGTCCCCTGTGGAATGTAACAGTATACAAGCGGAAGCAGTATACCATTCAAATTCATATATACACTCATCTAATGAACTTCGAATAAATACAGGTCCACTTTCTAAATCACCTGAAAAAAATAACCAATTTCCAAAAATTCACAAAAAGCCAGCTAAATTAATGGGAACTCTGTATTTTTAATTACATCGTGATGTGGGAACAGTCACATTCCTTTCATAGAAGTATGACATTCAGCATACATTTCTCAGGAATTATGGATTAAACCCCTAATTAGTAATATTCCTTAACAAAAGTGTTGTTTTTCAAAATTGACAACTTTTTGGATATTTGTGTGTGTGTGGTTTTTTTTAAACAGTTTACTATCTTACAGGTGTTTTCCAAACATAATTTATTCATATTCATAATGACATTAACAGTTATGTACTGGAAAGTGGAGATCATAAGCAATTGTTATTTGAAGTAATGTCATCTGCTGGTAAGTTGAATGGTCAATTACCAGGTACCAGCATTTAATCTTATTTTCAAAATGTGACAAATGAACTCTTCCTCATATTCATTGATAAATTCTACCTGAAGTAAATTGGTCCAAGTAGAATTATCTTAAACAGGGTACCAGTGTCTTACCTGGTTTACATACAAATGTGACAATTGACTTCTTCTTTTTATTCCCAGCCTGGCATGGATCACCATTTGTAAATGTTATCTGCAGTAAATCAGTTCCAGTAGAATTATCATAGGCAGGGTTCTGTGTATAAGATCCAAGGTTGTGTACATTACTCTTATCATCTAAAAAGAAAATTTACTATAATACATAATCATAGATTTAATACATGTGTGATGTTTAATTGTAAAGAAAGTCCAATACTATAAGGTAAGTATTACATTAAGAAATAAATAATAAACTAATTGCTGTCTTATTGATATATAATTCAAATGATGATGGATGGGTGGCTGCTTAAATTTTTATGCATTTCATGGAAGACAATACATAAATGTAATATGAATATTAATCCTGCTTTGTATAAGAGCGACATGCTGAGCCAGATTTTTAACATTCTAACTCACAACACAGGAAAACATGTCACCCATGCTAGCCAGTGTTTGCTCTTACTCCTAAATGCCACCTTCTTAGCAGAGAAGGCGGTTGTATACTTCCAATCTCTTTTAAATTATTGTGCTATATATAATGCACTGCACATCAGAGGTATATAATAAAGAATTTGTTGGACCTATTAATTACATTTTTTTATCACACATATAAAAAACGTTAAACCTATTGAATAAAGAATCAGTAGAACTATTGTTCACTAGTTAATCAAATGTAACAAGTACTAACCTATCAAACACACAGAAGTATCTGGATGACATCTTGCAGCATCACCGGTCAATAACAAATCATTACACATGTTTATAAAATATCTGTTCTTTTTATTGTTTCTATCCACATCCAAAACTTCCCAATTCATACCTATTAAAAAAAATAAGCTTATTACATTTCATTGTTATAATGTCAAACAAATAAATTGGACAAGTTATTGTAACTAAAGTATAGCCTTTCTCTTCATTTAAACTAAAATGTCTATGTGTTCAATCATATTACCCCTTATACAAAAAGGTCATCTATGGACTTTGAATAAAAGGTGTGAATTTTGTGTGTGAAATACAGATAATAGTGGTCTCTTCCAAAACTTAAGAAAAACAGAACATTCTTGTTATTGTTTCTTAATGTTTAAAAAGCAGATATTTTAAATAGTAACTTTCAAAACAAGTCATAACTATCAAGAGCTTGACATATGATAAAGACACTTTTTTATTATGTTAAAAAGAGCATGTGTTTCCTAGATGTAGTTTATTTTTTGTGTTCTTGGCTTTCTGTCTTATATATGTATACCCCCCATACTTTCAATATTGCTTTTATCTTAGACCTTAAGTCCAAATAAATAAAATCTCTTTGGCATATACAAACCAGAGTGTCTGACTAAAGGTGAAAGGTCAAATCTCTTCCCATTGTAGTTGACACGGCACTCAGCATCCACAGGATGATTTAAACAAGCATACTGCGTTTCCCACTTGAAGTAGTATGTACACTCATATTCATAATCAAACTTTGGCCATCCATTTCCATTATGATCTACAAACATTAATTAAGGTATAAAACTTTAATATTTACTTTTAAATATAACCAAACTCTTTGATAACTGCTTAATGCAGTATTAAAAAGATCAAGTTATGGTACCAATTTTCCTGGATTGATGAACAATTGCTTTTTTGTGAATATTTGACTTCATGGTTTTGCAAATAATTATTTGTACTTTGTTGATACTACCTATATCAGCAAAATCCACAATATTTGGTATCCCATAAATTCATGTATAAGGGAATTCACAGTTAGTTATTTCATCTAAAATTTTTAACTTCTTAAATAATATCCCCCCCCCCCCCCAAATCAAAAATTTGTTTTGTAACATTCCAGAGGGTGTTTATGTCATCAAGTGGATTTTTTTGTGCATTTGGACAAACAAATTACATGCAGACTTAAAACTAAAAGCTGTTACTATTCTTTAGATATGGATTTTCTTTCTTTCCATCAGTTCTAATATTTTTCTCATTTAGATGACTGTATTGTATTTTAAGCTCCGAATGCATCAATTGGGGATTTGATGGTCGCAAATTAAGTTTACTGGCGACGCGTTAGCGGAGACGGGTATTTGCGACCATCAAATTCCCAATTGATGCCGTCGGAGCTTAAAATACAATATTGTTATCTCCATTCTAATGAAACTAACTGAAAACAACGTTAAAGCATGTATTTAAAATTTGTTATATGCCGTCTGCGCTTGCGCGTACGTCCCATAGCATCAATTGTCAATTGATGCCATGTAAATAAGTGACGTTATCCAATCAAAATGAAAGTTACAAATTGGTAGCATTAGAATGACAGATATTCAAACAAAGATGCTTGAAAGTTTTCAATGATATGCTTCAGGTATCATACATAAACACAAGATGGGAGTCAACTAATGTAGAAATTTTTGATATTCAACAATACAATTTACATATTTAATTGCCAATACATATCTGAGAGTAGTCAATTAAAAGATGTCATTCTTACAATGCTGTCATTCACTACCAATCAAACATAAATTATCACAGATCACAATTTGTATCCAGATCATTACAAGACAACTGGTCAAGAATTAAAGGTAAATTGGGAAATGAACAGAATGTAAAAAATGTGTAGCTTTTAAAGACATTGTTGTCTCATGACACACATCCCTTTTGTTTAAGTTCTATCTAAACTACTACCATGCATCACTGTATTTAAATAAAGGATAAAACCATAAGTTCATTGATATACCTGCTGTTGCATTACATATGAAGTTAATGACAGTTGCCCTCTTGAAATGAGAATGATTACATGTTTCACCACCTCTGTAGGTCAAGGTCAAGTCTCCATCCGCATACCTACAGGAAAAAAAAATCTTGTAAGAAAAGATTTGATAATAAATATTCTTAGCTATTTACTCCTTAATTTCATTTCTGTATTTAAATATATTTGGGTATTAAATCAAATATTGTTACTAAAAGAATTTGTGTCTATAGAATGCCCCACTCATGTTATTATTTGTACTTTACTCCGCACTCAGAATTTAAAAGTTGTGCTCAAAATACCAAATCAAGTATTTGATTGAGTAATAGTGAGTCTGAGTACAATACTAGTACTCCAAACATATATGACAAGTTCAAAATTTCACGGTAAGATACCTTAACCAAAATCTTTAACACCTGCTAATTCTCACCTTAACAACATTTTATCCGTCTTTCCTAACACATGTGCCTCTGTTGATTCAAAATAAGTCTGGCAAGCAGCCACACCTTTAACATGATCACTATCTGGACACTGAATCCCTATATCTTCACAAACATTAATCCAATACTGATTTTTTAGCATTGTTTTGGCTTCATATGGATGGTTACTCGCTGCAAAATAATACAAACAATCCTTAATGATTGAGAAAATAATAGATTTTCATACATGATTTTGTGATCAATGTTCTTCAACTTTATACTTGTTTGGCTTTCTAACTATTTTGATCTGAGCGTCTCTGATAAGTCTTATAAAGACAAAACACGCATCTGGCGTATAAAATTATAAGCCTGGTACCTAGGATAACTATTTAAACCTGTATTTTAAATTGCCAACATTGTACTGTAAGTAATAATAGTTGAGAAAAGACTCCTCCGTCCAAAATAAAAAGAATTCTTTGGCTATCAAATTAACCATGAAAAAATTACCTTTGTCATGGGTCAGAGGTGAAAGGTTAATATCTATATTTCTATCCTCCTGTGTAATTCTACAAGTTTTACTGGTTATAAAAGACTCTTTGCATGCATGTTCTGTATACCATTCTATTTTATACTGGCAGTTGAAATCAGAGATCAAAATAGGATCTTTACTCTGGAAAAAAATAAAATATTTTTAGTTCTTGTGCAATATTAATTTTGACATTCATTCAGTTCAGTTAACATGTTTTCAATTGAATTTAGTACCTGTTTAAAACTGGGAAATAACACTTATTTAGAAATCAGAATATGTTTGAACAGTAATGGTGACTTTTGCTGTGATCCTAAATAATTGAAAATATTTTTCATTTTATTGACAATACTGGTTTTCAGAAGATTAAGATTATACATTTCAAAACAGGGATTACATTTTTCTATAAGCAATATATTAAGGAGCTCTCATTTTCATTAAATCATTGAATATCAATAATACCCTGAGTATGTTAATGGTAAGAAGAATCTACTCTTAAATTAGATTATGTTCCTTTACAACAATCTAAACATATGTATCTTACCCCTCCCTTTTTAGGACATATAAATTCTATGGCAGTAGAAGGGTGTACTGTACATCCTGTCACATTCTGTTGAGATGAATAACGTAATTCTAGATTTCCATTAATGTTTCTTTTTAACTTTTGGTCTGGCTGACCCATGTCATTCACTGTATCTCCATGGATACGACATGCACCTGATCCTTTTGGGCATTTGGCTGTTGCTGCTCCTGAAAAGAAAAATCCCCAAATTGTAAAAATAAAACATACTAATTTATCATAACTTATTTAAGTGCAACTACCAATATATACTATATAACTTTACAATGTTTACATGTACTTCAATTTGATCTATTTATTCCATTATTTCAACACATTTGAAATAAGTATAACAATGTATTGAAGAATTTATACATTGTATCCACAAAATATTACATCTCTGATCCTCCCATAAAAAAGACTTTATCATGATTATATCAGTCAGAAAGCTTGGCATGAGGTTATAAAACATATCCTATTCTTTCTTGAATTTACTTACTTGTGGGTCAGATGAATATAAAAAAGATTCGTCAATTTCATCAGAATTTTTATCGAATACAACAATTGAAATGTGTTAGAATAAGGGACGTTTGAATTTCATATCTGGATGATTTCTTCAAATTGAATTTCCTTAATGTTACAACATAACCTTCCCAGAAAACTTTTGTTTAACATGTTCAATGTATTAAAGTATAATATTTAGTACAGTACCAGCAGTGATATCGCGACAGACGTTTATATAGAAGTCCCATCCTTCAGTAGAATCCACCAGATAGCCACTCTCTGGTTTTATAAGCTGTGTCAAGTCATATTTCTCATTGTCATCATCATAAACATAACATGGAACTTCCTTTACAGCTGTTTTAAGGACATCCTTACAAACAAACACAGTCTGCCACTCAAAGTAACTTGTACATGAGGAATATTCTACAAACACTGGAGATCCCTGTAAAAACATCAGAACAACTATGTATCACAGTAATTCAACATGATAAATTAGAGACTCTTAATGAGGTGGACTAAAACATTTAAACCTGCTGCATTTGTCAGGAACCTGTTGTTCAGTGGATGTCATTTTTTGATGTGGTTCATAAGTGTTTCTCTATTTTTTATGTAGATTATACCGTTGGATTTCCTGTTTGCATGGTTTTACAAGTCATTTTGGGGGCCATTTATAGCTTGCTGTTCGGTGTGAGCAAAGGCCATGTGTTGAAGGCCGTACACTTTGACCTATAATGGTTTACTTTGTGCTATTGTGACTTGGATGGAGAGTTGTCACATTGGCATTCATACCACATCTTTTTATATTTATATCATTTTTTCTAAATAAAGCAATTTTCTTTATATTTTTAATAACCTCTTTAGTAACACTAGAAAGAGATAATCTTGGATGCTACAAAGAGCCTTGTTGTTGTGGTTAGTGCATCAGACTACTAACACAAAGGTTCCTGGTTCAGTTCCCAATCAGGGATGAAAATTTCAGGGATTGAATTTTTGGCTCTCCCTTGACACCATTTGCAAGTATGGTCTTTAGGAATCGATGATAGTCCATTGGAAGGGGACGATAAAGGGCTAACCCTAATTAAGAGAGTAAGAGAGAGCCATATCTCTTGCATGTAAAAGACACCCGTGTAGATTTTGAAAAAGAGTAGGCTAATGCTGCTACACGCACACGCAAAGTGGAAAGGGAATAATATAAGTTGCAAAACTTGATTCCCAATCCACTATAAATAAATATATATGTTTAAACTACAATCTGTTTACTTCTTGAAGTAATAAATTTATACCTGCCCATTGTAAACATTTTGATTACAAATTGATAGGTTGAAAACATTATGGCAACTTAACCTTAACCTCCTGACTTAAAGAACTATAGTTTTAACATTCAAAATGTAAAGATAATGCAATGATTCTGAACACATTCTAAAAATTGATTTCATATGACATGCAGATTGTTACCAATGTATTCATTCTATTTGCATAATTAAATATACCAAAGAGCAATCAACACAATCGTAAATTGCATGCAACTTTTGCTTCATGTGCTTAGCGCAGACAATGCTGCATGTACTATTCATGATCATTTAATCAAATCTTTGAAATATTTCTATGTAATATTGATCTGAAAAATCAATGAAAATTTTTAAAAGCAAGTGATTAATTATTTAAATCTTTGTCATGTCATTGTGCATACATAGACTTCTACTGAAATGTTACATTTAGGTATTACAATATACATGTACAGCATTTTTAAAATAGTATTTCTTCCTATTTTAATTACTAACAGTTGTAATACATGCTACCTGATAAATGCAATATTTAAATTAAAAACGTAGAAATCAATATCGTGAAGAAAAAAATTACATTATAAAGTACATCCTGTTATGGAAATTCTCAACAGAAATATATTATTTCTGTATTTAATTTCGTCAAAATTGATTTCATATAAATATCTGAACCGTAATCAAATGTACATAGTATTACAAATTAAATTGGATTGCAGTGTTTTGGTTTTTGAAAGTTTTCCTTCTTACAACAAGATGCTTTTTTTTAACTTAAATAGTAATATATAACTCTGGGACTTATGATTTAGATGAGCTTAACAACTTTCAGATCAACTGCAAGGTGTCCACCAGATTTCAAGGTCATGGCATGATCATACAGAAACAACAGTTAATAATTACACTATAAATTTTGTAAATTTCTTCTTGACAAATCAAATTTTGTTTGGATTAATTAGTCAAAGACAGGACCAAAGATAAATTTTTAGAACAGATATGGCTTTTGCTAAGGTACATTTTGTAGTTATATAAAAACAAAGTAGATATTTTTCTGGATTTCCACATTTCTTACCATTGTAAGCCCACATCTAAAATTTATAATTGACGTAAGGTTTTCAGTTGGATCGTCAGGACAAGGATCTCCCGCTGCAATAAACCAAACTTCTCCAGTAACATTATGTTTGGCATTGTTCGGTTTACCAGACTCCGTTGAGTTACCAGTCGACAATGGTTTGGTAAATTTTGGATCATTCTTTCGTGTCATACATATGTGCGTGTTACTATGACAACCAGGAATGCTGTCACTCGTTGACAAACTGTTACATAGTTTAATCATGTACGAGGTGTTTCTATCATCTGAAGCTGACTTCCATTGACCAAAACTAGAATGAAAAATAAAAAAGCTTGTATATTAAGTTTGTTTTACTTTTCAAAAGCTTAATAATGAATGGACAAAAACATTAACTTTTAGGTCATTAATGACAAGAGAATAAATGCAACACAAAGTAGTACAGATATTAAGAGCTCAACAATTTTTAAAATTGCTCCCTTTTTTAAATTCAGGAAGCTGGGACATTCAAATCATAAGGCTCCACCTTGTTTTTGATTTTTTGTTAAACATATAACATCTTGGAAAAAAAAATGTCAACCATGTAGTTGAGAGGAAAAATAAAGAACTGAAGAAGGCCAATGGATGAAACGTCTTGAAAAATAGGTTTATTTATACAATTATAAAAAGTATGTTCCCTATTGGAATTTTGAAAACAAGGAAACATATAACAGTTGTCAAATTCAATCACACAAGTATAATATTATGTATCAGTTATATAACCTAATAACTAACTGCCAAACTAGGTAGCAAATTGACTAACTTAAAGACATGCTTCATATGTACTCTAACATGTTATAGTAAGTGATTTCAAGTTTTTCATAGTTAATGTGTACATATTAACACCTACATGAAAAATTTAGAAGTTAACCTTAGGCTACATCCATTTGACAAGTGAATAAATAGAACAACAGTTCAGTCTTTCAAAATAATGGTTATGTACATGTATGTCATGTTTTAAAAACTCTATTTTCATATTTTTGTTTATGACATCTTTACACTAAATCCAAATGAATGTGTGCTGCTTGATACTTTTGTCTGAGTAAACATATATAATTTCTTCATAAGTTTTAATTCCACGATTTGGACTAACTTTCAGTAATTTTGAGTATACTTTTATTTTAGTGCTTTATGTTTATTGTTTTATGTTACTTTGATTTTTGGTGCTTCATACCAATCTATTTAGTTACCAACTATTGGGGCAACTGATTTTAACAGTTTATCCTTTTAAGTCAAGCCATAACACCACTGTCTCAGATTATGGAACGGTTAAGCTCTTATAAACTTGTTTAAGCTGCCACTTTCTTTAAATGCCTGTCCCAAGTCAGAAGACTGTAATCTAGTGGTCGTCTAACATTTGATACTGTCATACAAGTATTTATTTTTCTTAGATTTTGTTCTTATAAATCAGGTCGTCAGTTTTCCTGTTTGAATGGTTTCACATCTTTTATGTCTCTAACAGTAAACTATACTTTATGAGTTTCTCTCATTGTTGAATGCCGAAGTGTGACTATAATTGTTTACACATCATTATATCTCTATGAAGGCATAAAACTTTGCTCAGTGCTCGGAGCACAAAAATCATGCTCGAAACATGTAATCCAGCAATTTGATTGGTTGATTTTCGAGTCTGAGTACAAAAATCATGCTCGAAAGTTTTATGACCGTGAGGCCTGGTGCATCATTATCTGTCACATTGAAACATGCATGGCAGCATCTCCTTTATTATTTTGTACTCATTTATTTATAGTGAATCACTCCAATACAAAATGTTAAACACATGTTTGTTTCTGTTGAACGTCATAGCTGAGTTTCGGTCAACAGGTCCTGCGAAATCAATTCACAAAATAAGCAGTATAACCATATATCCAAACAACTACCAAATCTTAGCTTCAGCTACTAAATAAAACACATTGCAGACGACAAAACAATAAAATTAAACACAACAGAGAAAAACAACTTACCTGTCGAGTTTTGTAAAGTTAACACCGTTGAATTCACAACTTTCAACTAAATAATTATTTAATAAAACAACAATAAATACAACCAAATACATTTTTCCTGCTCATAAGTCCATTCGGAATATTTCTCCTATTTATTTTGTAATGGTCACATGATTGGTCATCTGACAATGGGGTAAGTGTCAAAAGTTATAAATGAACCCCTCTGGTATCGTATGTACCGTATTGCAAATGATGTAGGAATTTGTACAGCCTATACAGTAGTAATATACAAATCATTGGTGTACCGTAAATTTGGATTATTGAAGGAAGAATCACCTGTGACCAGAGACATATAATTATGCACACTAAACCATGATTTCAAAACTTTTTGAGAGGTCTATAGAAAAGCAACTTGTTGGATATTTTAATTCATTTTTCCACATTTTTCTGTCAGCTTTTCGAAAAGGATATGGATGCCAAACCGCTTTATTAAAAATAATTGAAGATTGGAAAAAGGCTTTAGATCAGAATAAATATGAAGCAGCTATATTAATGGACTTGTCCAAGGCGTTTGACTGCCTACCCCATGACCTCCTCCTACTAAAATTAAAACCCTATGGTGTTTCCGTCTCATCTCTTAAACTTTTGGAAAGCTATTTAACTAATAGAAAACAGTGTGTTAAAGTAGGTACTAATTCAAGCTATTGGCAAGCAATGTTTAAAGGGGTGCCACAAGGGTCAATATTAGGGCCAACATTATTTGATATTTTTTTAAATGACATTTTCTATTTTATTCATAAAAGTGAACTCTATAATTATGCAGATGATAACACCCTTTCATACGCAGATAACGATTTTGATAAATCAATTAAAACTTTAGAAGATGAAAGTAAAATTTTGATAAACTGGTTCTCAATAAATAAAATGAAAGCAAATCCAGAAAAATTTCAAGCAATAGCTGTAGGTAAAAAAACTAAAGACAAAAACCTAAAATTTAAATTAGAAGGTAATGAAATAGAGTGTGAAGATAACGTTAAACTTCTAGGTGTAACAATAGATTTTAAACTAAATTTCAATGAACATGTCTCTATAATATGTAAAAAAGCATCCAAACAATTAAATGTATTAAAAAGATTAGGTAAACACCTGACTAAACTCGGAAAATTAACAATTTATTATTCTTTCATAATGTCCAACTTTAATTACTGCCCACTAGTTTGGCACTTTTTTGGGGAGGTAAATACAAAAAAGATAGAGAAAAATCAAGAGAGAGCACTAAGGTTTATCTATGAAGACCATTCAGCAAGTTATGAAGATCTGCTCTGCAAATCAAAATTACTATCTTTAAAAATAAGAAGAATGCGATCTTTGGCGATTGAGTTTTCAAAATTATAAATAAAGATTGTCCTGTATATCTCCATGATTTGATTCACTTAAAGGAAAACACTTACTCTTTCAGATACCAGAATACAGCAGATCTACCACATGTAAGAACAACTGCATATGGCCTACAATCTTTCAGGTATGCAGGTGCTAGGCTTTGGAATGAGCTGCCAGATGAGCTTCGTAAGCAATCATCTTTAAATCAATTCAAGAACTTGATAAATTCTTGGTCTGGCAGCTCATGCCAATGCTTTGCCTGCAAAACCAGTTAATCTCGGTTCATTATTTTTTGGTTTGTTGCTTTATTTTCAGCATGGCAAATATATTTTGTTATCTTTACTATAGTGCTTCTGCTGCTTTGTGCTAATTTTAGAACCTTTATGTGCTTTTAATGTGCTTTTTATGTGCAAACCATTTTATTTGTGCTTTTGTGTTTTTATCTCATAATTGTATGTATCAGTATGTGTTGAACTTATAAGATGCTTAAAGAACTTTTGTGCTGCATGAACTCTTGCTTTATATGTTTAATGTTGTGTGCATGACTCGATATGTATGTTTTGTTTTACTTGTTGTTATGTCGGTTTTAAAAGCTCTTCAGAGCTTATGTTTGTAATTGCTTGTAATTGCTTGCGTATACCGACTCTAAATAAAGCTTTATGTCTTATGTCTTGAATGTAAAGCATGCAATTTATTTACTTTTAATATGACATTTACAGGGGGACTAGCTGTCAAATTTATGTTCATCGATTTGACTCAAATTCTCATATTTGATTTATAACCATGTTAAACATCAATCCAAATTATGAAAAGTATAAAATAAAAATATATGGGCTCAATAATATGTAGCTTCGTTTCCGTGTTTAATTTAGTCTAGACGCCATTTAATTAATTTGGCTATCGAGTTGACCCCGATACCTCTGATGTTCATATAGGTGATATAAACATAAATATATTTATATTTTTGATAGCTTACTCATTTAATTAGATTTTCAAGTTTTGTTTAAATTTTAAAATAGATTTAGCTATATATAAACGATAAACAAAGTTGAGGAAAAAATTTGATACGTTGGAGGGGCATGACGTTTCTGTTTCAAGAAGTATTCATTCTTTTCTTTTTACCGTTAAATCTAATTTAAGTGATTATTAACGTACATGGATTAGATAAGCTAAATTTTGTTTGGATTGTATGTTCGTACCTATTTTACAATGAACTGCTTTTTGGGGTGACACTATTAATTACTACAAAAAAATCTGCAATTACAACTAAAAATCCAAAACAATTTTCTCTGACTGTTTATGAAATGTTTACGCTAAATCCGATGAAAGTTGGATGTGTACTGATTGTAATTTTGGTTTTTAATTAGTTGTTGTTTGCTTTAAAGTAGTTTCAGTAACTACAAGTACCCTTATATAGATAAATTCTTTGTAACCTCTATGTTTTTGGTTTGTTTGCGTTATTTATTTTTTTTATTTTTTTTTTTTTTTTGGCTGCGTATCGATCTGACGAGTTCAGCCCATTTCAACTATATCTTTTTTTTCTTATGAAGTGCTGTTAAATCATGTTCTAGGTTGGGGGGAGGTTGGCGCCCCCGCAAACATGTTTAAACACGCTACATTCTGTATCATGTGCATGTCCCAGGTCATGTAATTCAGTGGTTGTCGTTTGTTGTTGTTTATCATATTTGTGACAGATCAACGATTTGTATACAAATTCTTGCTTTCGTTTATATTTTTTATACATCAATCTGGACGTAAGGTTTCTCGTTTGATTTTTTTTACATTTGTCATTTCGTATAGCGTTTTGACATGCTTTCTGTGTTGTTTGAATTTTAATCATTGTTGAAGACTGTGCCTTTAAATATAGTTGCTAACCTCCAATGTCATTGGGTCTCTGGTGGAGGGATGTCTTGGGATGCATGGCCAGTAGGACACTCATACCACATCTTCTTCACCATAGGATCTTTTGTGGAAACCCTTCCCCGTATATATGCACATGGATACAACCATTCATAGTTAAAGGTGAATCTATTATTGTCTTAGAAACATGATTTTTTTTATAAGACTTTGAACTAGCTTTCAGTAACTTGTACTATCAGATCTGTACTTTGTGGGGGTTTTTTTATAGTTTTTTTTTGCTTTGTATCGATTGAGCCTTTTTAAAGATTGCTAAGCGGTATGCCTTTTGTTCATTGTTGAGGGCCATACGGTTACCATTAGTTGCTAACTTCTTCGTCATTTGGTCTCGGGTGGGGCGTTGTCTCATTGGCAATGATACCACAACTTATTTTTATATAAGTTCTATAGAGCAGCTGGCCATTGTTAGTCTTGTGTTTTTTTTAAATTTTAGTCCATTTATTGTAGAGCCTTCGACTTTTGCCGAAAAAAAAGCCAGACATAGCGATTCCACATTCCGTTGTCGGCGTCGTCGGCGTCCATGAATATCCACTCTGTGGTCAAAGTTTTTGTATTTTAATAACTTTCTTAAACTGTCCTCGATTTCTACCAAACTTGGACAGAATCTTGTTTATGATCATAAGATAGTATACTTAGAAGTATATTTTGAAACAAGAATAATCCTTTTTTTCGTTTTTTTTTTTTAAATTTACTCGTTAAAGGACTTAGTTTTTCTGTCAGTTAACATAAAATTCCCTTTAAGGTTAAAGTTTTTATTCGAATTTTAATAACTTTCTTAAACTATCCTGGATTTCTTCCAAAGAAGCTTGTTTATCATCATAAGATAGAATGAAATTCGAAACAGTGTGGCTGTGGCCATTGATTGACACATTAAATTCATCCATTGACTGTGACAATTTACGTGAACGTTTGTCTGTAACGACCACTGTTCACGACGTACCTACGATAGACATTTAAACTGTGGGGTCACCAAAGGTTTCTTAACGCCTTTAATTATAAAATAATTCGAAAAATTAATCAGGAATAACCTTCATGTTTTGATTTATATAATTGATATAAATCAAAACATCGTGTTATTTCTGAATATTTTTCGAATTACTTTATTAAGGTTTTGAGAACCTTTGGTGACCCCATAGTTTAAGTGTCTTTAAAAAGTCCATAGTGAGCAGTGGTCGTTACATACAAACGTTCACCTAAATTGGCCCAGTCAATGGGTGAATTTAATGTGTCAATCAATGGCCACAGCCACACTGTTTTGAATTTCATTATATTATCCAGAAGTACATTTTGTAAAAAAAAATCCTGTTTATTTGTTTTTTTATTTATAAATGGACTTAGTTTTTCTGCCAGCTAACCTTACATTCACTCGGTGGTTAATGTAAAATTTAACTTATGTATATGGACTTAGTTTTTCTTCATGTTAACATTACATACAGTCTGTAAACCGTTAAATTTCTTTAAATAAAATTGAGAATGGAAATGGGGAATGTGCCAAAGAGACAACAACCCGACCATAGAAAAAACCACAGCAGAAGGTCACCTACAGGTCTTCAATGTAGCGAGAAATTCCCGCACCCGGAGGCGTCCTTCAGCTGGCCCCTAAACAAATATATACTTATCTTATCTTATACTAGTTCAGTGATAATGAACGCCATACTAATTTCCAAATTGTACACAAGAAACTAAAATTAAAATAATACAAGAATAACAAAGGCCAGAGGCTCCTGACTTGGGACAGGCGCAAAAATGCGGCGGGGTTAAACATGTTTGTGAGATCTCAACCCTCCCCCTATACCTCTAGCCAATGTAGAAAAGTAAACGCATAACAATACGCACATTAAAATCCAGTTCAAGAGAAGTCCGAGTCTGATGTCAGAAGATGTAACCAAAGAAAATAAACAAAATGACAATAATACATAAATAACAACAGACTACTAGCAGTTAACTGACAAGCCAGCTCCAGACTTCAATTAAACTGACTGAAAGTTTATGATTTCATCATATGAACATCAGGCACAATCCTTCCCGTTAGGGGTTAAGTATCATACCATCATAACATATATGAGAAGAACATAACCCGTGTCATGCCAACAACTGGTTTTTGAATAAAACATTTATTAGATTTATAAACTAGGCGAGACACTGGGTTCCACGTAACCCTTACGAATTGTATGTTTACTGGAGTTTAATACGACGTCCATTTTTCACTGGTTTAGGGTCTAGCTGAATTTCGCCTCCTGTTGCGGGATTTTCTCGCTATGTTGAAGACCCATTAGTGGCTATCGGCTGTTGTATTTTTACTCTTTGGTCGGGTTGTTGTCTCTTTGATACATTGCTCATTTTTATTCTCCAATTAATTATTAATACAAACAAAGCGTTTTAAACATGTTCGTTTAAAGCAAAGCAAACCTACGGTACCAAGCACACAAGAACTACACAATCAAAGCAAAGCATATCATGAATCATTGTGTTGAAGGCACGGTACATTGACCTATAATGGTTTACTTTTACAAATTGTGACTTGAAGGAGAGTTGTCTGATTGGCACACACACCACATCTTCTTCTATTTATGAAACATACGGCATAGATTTAGACAGTTGTTAGATATGTATATACCCCCAAAAAAGACTACAATATGAAATCATGATTTCATGTTACGAGCGAGCGAGCACTCACAGCAGATTAAGAAACACACGTATACGCAGTTTAAACGCAAAAAGCACTGAAATAGAAGGAACAAACACAAAGTAAGCAACTAAGTAAGAAAATTTTATTAAAGGTCGGCATATATAATTATACATAGTAACAATCTAATTAAAAACCGATCTCTCATCGCTCCTGTTTCTGATATGTCGCGACACATCAGAAACAGGAGCGATTAGAGATCGGTTTTTAATTAGATTGACATAGTAACAAACAAAATATGAGCTCTGGTGAGCTCTGTAACCAACTATCACATAACAAATCATGCAGCTTCATACTGTTACGGCCAGAAATCGCCTTTAAATTGTAACCAACAAAAGACACAAATCAATAGTAAAATTTAACAATATTTATTATACAAAAGTTTACAAGAAGTATTACACAAATATTACTGTCAACTTAACTGTCAAAATATGAGTCCAATCTTTTATCTTTATCTGTATCCGGATATTACGGTCACAATCCAGTATGATGTTGTTTGTAGAATAAAAGTGTCAATCCAAATGCTATGAATATTAATGTCTATCGATGTCTAAGTCTAAGTCCAAGAGTAAGTCCAAGAGTAAGTCCAAGAGTGAGTTTAACTTTAGTGTCTGTATATATATATATTTGTCATGGAAGATTCTAGAACAGTCTATAATGGAACATCCTAGAAAGTTACAACAGAAGTTTCTAGTAAAATGTAGAAGTTTATATAATGCATCTTTTATTAGGATCATTCTGGAAAGTTCCAATCATTCTGTAATTGTTCCAGAGATTTCTAAACTGCACAATTCTAAAATTATTCTGTAAACAACTATCAGGCCACACAATACAAATCAGGCCAACATAAATAAATACAATAATTACAATATCATAACACCTCCTCCCTTAAAAGAAGTTTTAGTGTAACAAAAACTTATCATGAATAAAATGAATAAAAATACATAGTATATACAAAGTGTTTTAATAAGCTCTAGATAAAGCATCTGCTATTACATTATCTTTACCCTTAATATGTTTTACAATTACATCATATTCCTGTAACAATAAACTCCACCTAGTCAACCTCTGATTCTTGTTTCTCATTTTATGTATGAAGGTGAGAGGATTATGATCAGTACAAACAAGAATAGGATATACAGTGGGATTCAAATATACATCAAAATGTTGAAGTGCTGACAACATTGCAAAACACTCTTTTTCAGTAGTTGAATAATTTTTCTGATGTTTATCTAATTTCTTGGAAAAATATGATATAGGTTTCTCAACATTATCATCTGTCTCTTGGTATAAAACAGCTCCAATTCCTACATCGCTTGCATCAACGGCAAGTTTAAATTGTTTTTCAAAGTCTGGAGTAATCAGAACTGGACTATTAATTAAAAGTGATTTGCTATTTTCAAAAGCGTTTTGACAATTTTCACTCCAGATAAATTTAGAATCTTTTCGTAAAAGTTGAGTCAATGGTTGAACCACAGTGGCAAAATTTGAACAAAATTTCCTGTAAAATCCAATCATGCCTAAATATCTCATAAGTTGTTTTCTATTTGTAGGAGGAGGAAATTTGGAAATGGCTTCCACTTTAGCCATAATAGGTTTCACTTGTACTTGGCCAACTGTATGCCCTAAATAATCAACAGTGGCCTGACAAAATTCACTTTTACCAAGATTAACAGTCAAATTTGATTGTGACAATCTATCAAAAGTATCATACAAATGTGTTAAATGCTGTTCCCAGCTATCACTACACACAATTAGATCATCAATATAAGCATAACAACAGTTTAAATCTTTTATAACATTATTGATCATTCTTTGAAATGTAGCTGGTGCACTTTTCATGCCAAACGGCATTACAGTATATTGAAATAAGCCATCTGGTGTAACAAAAGCTGATATTTCACGAGCTCTCTGTGTCGATGGAACTTGCCAATAACCTTTCAACAAATAAAATTTGCTCACAAATTTTGCTTGACCAATGTTGTCAATACAATCGTCTATCATTGGAATAGGATAGGAATCAGATTTTGAGACTGAATTTACTTTTCTGAAATCAGTCACGAAACGAAAGGTTTTATCTGGTTTTGGCACAAGCAGACAAGGAGAGCTCCATTCACTGTTACTCGGCTCAATAATATCATTGTCAAGCATATATTTGATTTCTTTTCTCATAGCTTCAAGTTTGAGTGGATTAAGCCGGTAAGGATGTTGCTTAATGGGAGAAGCATCTCCTACATCAACATCATGACAAACAGCAGTGGTTTTGTTTGGCACATCTGGGAAAAGATTTTTGAAAGAAAATACCAAAGCTTTTATTTCTTCTCTACGATCAAAAGACAGATGTGCAAGTTTTGAGTCTAAATTTGACAAAATTTCTGAATTTTTCAATC
The DNA here is from genome assembly GCA_037788925.1 of Mytilus galloprovincialis. NCBI lineage: Eukaryota > Metazoa > Mollusca > Bivalvia > Mytilida > Mytilidae > Mytilus > Mytilus galloprovincialis. The sequence continues at coordinate 60,184,440 of CM075340.1, read as the reverse complement.
TAACTGTCTCTTCCAAAGTTTTAGAACTAAAAGGTGGTTCAATTACATCTGGTTTGTCATGATTGTTCTCAAATTTAACCATGCCTAAAGTGGCAACTGGTTTACTCTCACATTCATTAGTACGCTCAAAATATTGTTTCAACATATTAATATGACACACTCTGTTTTGTTTACGCCGACCTGGAGTTTTTACAATATAATTCAATTCATTGATTTTACTCTCTATTGTATAAGGACCACAATATTTAGCCTGTAAAGGATGTCCAGGGACTGGCAAAAATACAAGTAACCTATCACCAGGCTCAAAAACTCTGTCCCTGGCATCTTTATCATACCATATTTTCATCTTGTTCTGTACATTTTTTAAGTTTTGCTGAGCAATTTGACAAGCAGTGTACAATTTTTCTTTAAATCTAGATACATAGTCTAAAAGATTCAAGTCAGTATGTTCAGTAAGCCACTTTTCCTTAATCAATTTTAACGGTCCCCTTACAGTATGGCCAAATACCAATTCAAAGGGACTAAATCCAAGGGATTCTTGAACAGCCTCTCGAACTGCAAAAAGTAGAAAGTGAACTCCATCATCCCAGTCTCTGTCAAATTGAAGGCAAAAAGTTCTAATCATGTTCTTCAATGTTTGATGAAAACGTTCTAAGGCACCTTGAGATTCTGGATGGTACGCACTTGATCTATACTGAGCAATCCCTAACTGGTACACGACTTGCTGAAATAAACCTGACATGAAATTTGATCCCTGGTCGGACTGTATAGACTTAGGAAGTCCTACTAACGTGAAAAATTTGATAAGAGCTTTGACAATAGTAGGTGTCTTGATATTTCTTAGCGGAATAGCCTCAGGAAAGCGAGTAGATGTACACTTGATCGTCAGTAAATATGCATTTCCAGTTTTGGTCTTCGGTAAAGGTCCAACGCAGTCAATAAGAACTCTGCTGAAAGGTTCGTCAAAGGCTGGAATAGGCAGAAGTGGGGCTGGTGGTATTTTCTGGTTAGGCTTACCAACAACCTGACATATATGACATGATTTGCAGTATTCTGCAACATCATGTCTAAATCTTGGCCAGTAGAAATGCTGCAAGATCTTAAGGCAAGTCTTCCTTATACCTAAGTGTCCAGCCAAAGGGGTGTCATGGGCAAGACCAATAATTTCTTGCCTATAAACTTTAGGCACCACCACTTGGTATACCACTCTCCATTCCTCCTCTGGGGTAGCATCAGGAGGCCTCCACTTCCTCATTAAAAGCCGTCCTGATGGAAATAGCATTCAGCCACTTTGTCTGCTTCCTCCTGTGGTTGAGCCCTCTTGCGGAGCTGAAGAATTTCAGGGTCTTTATTTTGTTCTTCGAAAAGGTTCTTTTTGTTTAATGAATGGCTGTTTACGTCTGGCCATGGCATAATTACATTCTTGTTAACATTAGGTGGTCTTATTATGGCTTTTTCTGAGCTACCAGGACCTTCAATGTCGGCTAGGAAAGTGTCAGAAAGGTCCATGTAATCAAACTGGTTTTCTTGCAAATCCTCATCTTGTTGTTTTCTAGCCATCGCCCTAGTAACAACACAAGCTGGATACAATTCAGCATCATCTTCAGGTGATTTAACATCCACCACTGGTTCACTGGTAAAAATTGGTTCAGCAACCACTTTGTTCCTAGCTAGATCATTTCCTAGCAATAATGTAACACCCTCAACAGGGAGATTAGGACGAACACCCACAACAACTGGTCCAGTTATCAAATATGACTTCAAATAAATACGATGGAGAGGAACATCTATACAACCTAACTCTACACCTTGTAACAAAACGGAGGCACCAACAGAAGTCTTCTTGAACAAAGGCAACACACCTTCTAACAATTAAGACTGAGAAGCTCCAGTGTCCCGTAAAATCTTAATAGGCTGAAGAGTGGTATCATCAACAATAGAAATAAACCCATCAGACATAAAGGGTTTATATTCCTCCATGTAATCACAAAAACTGGACTTAAAAGCCTGACTCGCAGGACATTCCAACGTACTGGTAATATAAGGTGTCGTACACGCACTGGACTTCGGCTTATTATCTCGTTCATTCTTCTTCTGGAGTCTAAAACAATCAGCCATCAGGTGACCATTCTTCTTACAATAAGCACAAATCAGTGACTTCTTCTCAAAAGTATCAATTTTTGGACTAGACATATTAAAACTGGACTGAGTCTTATTCTGTGCAACAGGCTTACTATCAGTACGCTCAGTGCTTTGATTTTTGTAATTTCCACTTGAATTATTAACAATTTGACACTTGAAACTTCTTTTATGTGAAAGGGTATAATTATCTGAAATTACAGCTGCATCATGTATTGTCCCAACAGTTTTGTCGTCTAAATGTGTTTTTAAGTCTAAATGAACACATTGTTTGAACTCTTCTAATAACATCAATTGTCTTAGGTTATCAAAATTGTTATCTGTTTTCTTTGAAGTAAGCCATTTATCAAATAGGACTTCTTTTTCCCGAGCAAATTCCACATAGGTTTGCGAATCAAACTTTTTATAAGATCTAAATTTCTGTCTATATGCTTCTGGTACTAGCTCATAAGCTTTCAAAACTTCCTGTTTCACCGTGTCATAATCAGAACTTTTTTCTGATGGAAGTGCGGAGTATATTTCAGCAGCCTTGCCCTCCAAAACACTTTGTAGCATTGTAGTCCAATATGGCTTTGGCCAATTCAAATTATGAGCAATTTTCTCAAACTGTGGAAAATATTTATCGACTGTTTTTTCACAAAATCTGGGAACCAAACGTATATTTTTTTGCTGCATCAAAATATTCTGATTTCTGCTGGACTTTAGTGTTGCTTTCTTCCTTGACCATTTCAATTTTCATTTTCTCAATCTCTAGCCTTTCCTTCATTTCAAGTTCTTTTAATTTAAATTTAAATTCATCTTCTTTTTCTTTTTTATCCATTTCCAGTTCTGCCTGTTTTAATTTAAGTTCATCTTGTTTTAATTTAAGTTCGTCGTCTTTTCTTTTCTCCATCTCCTTCAATTCCAGTTCTTTTAATTTGAGTTCATGTTCTAATTCAAGCTGTTTTAATTTAAAGGCGTCAATATTTTCGACCTTAAGTTCAAGAGCCTTTTCACCTAAAATTTCTGCGTCAACTAATTTGTCTATAATTTTTTATAATTTGTTTTCTCATAGATACTTTAGCATCTAAATTCAGATGTTTAGCAAGCAACACTAATTCCTCTTTCTTTAAATTGTCAAACCCCTCCATGTCTGGCGTTTTCAAAAATTTACCGGCATCAAATGCCATTTTGTAGAATTTTGTTGGCTAGTTATAATAAAAATTACTTAACAAATTTTGAATAAGATATTTTCAGTATCCCGGACGAGCCCCCAATTTCTGTTACGGCCAGAAATCGCCTTTAAATTGTAGCCAACAAAAGACACAAATCAATAGTAAAATTTAACAATATTTATTATACAAAAGTTTACAAGAAGTATTTCACAAATATTACTGTCAACTTAACTGTCAAAATATGAGTCCAATATTTTATCTTTATCTGTATCCGGATATTACGGTCACAGTCCAGTATGATGTTGTTTGTAGAATAAAAGTGTCAATCCAAATGCTATGAATATTAATGTCTATCGATGTCTAAGTCTAAGTCCAAGAGTAAGTAAGTCCAAGAGTAAGTCCAAGAGTAAGTCCAAGAGTGAGTTTAACTTTAGTGTCTGTATATATATATATTTGTCATGGAAGATTCTAGAACAGTCTATAATGGAACATCCTAGAAAGTTACAACAGCAGTTTCTAGTAAAATGTAGAAGTTTATATAATGCATCTTTTATTAGGATCATTCTGGAAAGTTCCAATCATTCTGTAATTGTTCCAGAGATTTCTAAACTGCACAATTCTAAAATTATTCTGTAAAAAACTATCAGGCCACACAATACAAATCAGGCCAACATAAATAAATACAATAATTACAATATCATAACAATACAAATACTAATAAATAAAAATAAAAAAGCATGCAAATATAATGAAAGTAAATTAATTTTTATGAGCCTCCAAGGTCAATTCTCATTTTGCGAAAAAAAAACCGCTATGTGCAGTGCATGGTTGAACCAGCACTCGAATATCATACAAATACTAACAATCTTAAAAGCATAAAATTTTTACGCATCTGTTTTTGAAAATTAATATCACTGGAATATCATAACTAGAGGTTCTAGAGAGTCACTCTCCTGTATCTATATGGTTTTGGAAATCATGTAAATTAAGTTTAAATCATAATAAATAGTATTAGATACCCCTGAGACTACTATAACACATAGTAGTCTCAGGATACCCCTATAATGATTAAGACCAAGTATGGTTTAATTTGACCCAGTAATTAAATCAAAAGCAGGTTATCCTAGTGTAGACTTACAATAGTTACCGAAGACCCCTTTGCATTATTTCACCGTGTTCAAGTCGTGACCGTAAATTGTCTTTTTGTTGTTTTTTAAACCATTTTCCCATTTACCTCTATAGTTAACCCTTATATTCATTAATTTTTTATCAATTCTTTTGAGAAGAGTTTTGCAAAATACCTTACTAGGGACAGAAAGTAATGTAATCCCTCTCCAGTTGTCACAGTTGTGTAGATTGGCTTTTTTTGCTAATTTCACAATCAGGCCTTTGTTCAAGTCTGATGGAATGTCCCCTTCTTTCCAGATGACAAGGAAAAGATTGTGGAGTACTTTAGATGATGTATCTAGGTCTACCTTTAACATCTCTGCGTGGATGGAATGAATGCCTGGTGCCTTCCCTGTCTTCAATGATTAAATGGCATTTCTTACTTCTTCTGTAGTTGGTGGTTCTGTGTTGATGTTTAAATCATATTCTGATGGTTCAGGGGTAGCTATGATATCAGGCTCAGGGCAGTTTAATATCTCTTTGAAATGTTAAACCCACCTTTCTGCTTGTTCCCTTTCTGTTTTCAATGCTTTGCCATTTTTGTCGTTTACATGTGCTGTCTGTGAATTTGATGTTCCATAGAGTTGTTTGGTGATTTTGTAAACTGTACGCAGGACTGCCTTTTCTGCTTCGTTTGCTAGGTCCTTCAGATATTGTCTTTTATCTTTTCTAGCACTTCTTTTAACTTCTTTGTCTTTTGCTCTGTATGTTACTTGTAGTTGATATTGTAACCTTTTAAAACGAATTGATAAAATTGTGGATGAAAAGCTTAGAGAAGAACAATGTGGCGTTAGAAGAGGCAGAGGATGCATAGACCAAATTTTCACTCTGAGGAACATCATCGAGCAATGCATTGAATGGAACACACCACTTTTCATTAATTTCATTGACTTCAAAAAGGCCTTTGACAGTATACATAGAGAAACTCTTAGGAAAATTGTGAAATCATATGGAATTCCACCAAAAATTTTGATGCTGATAAAAGCCTTCTACAACAGCTTTAAATGCAGTGTCATCCTTGATAGCTCTATCTCAGACTCATTTGAAGTTAAATCTGGTGTAAGTGAGAGATGTATTATGTCACCAATCCTATTTTTATTGGCCATTGACTGGATACAAAGACATACAACATCAGACAAGAAAAGGGGTATCAGTGGACCATGTTTAACCAGATATAGAAGACCTTGATTTTGCTGATGACATTGCCATATTATCAACAACAAGTGAACACCTCCAAGAGAAGACCTGAATGTCAATGCCAAGAAGACCAAGGTAATGTCAATAAACACTAGAAATACAACACCAATAACAATCAATGGCCTGCCAGTGGACAGTGTTGAAGATTTCACTTACCTTGGAAGCATCATAAGTAAAGATAATGGGACAGGGAAGGACATAAAGGCAAGACTATCTAAGGCACGTGCAACATTTGCAAGGCCAAATAAGATCAGCAACAAGAGCCTTTCGAAGAAATGTAATGCTAAGAACATAACAACAGAAATTAAACAACGAAGATTTAGATGGTTAGGTCATGTACTGAGAATGCCACAACACCGCACACCTAAAACAGCTCTATATTGGACACCACCAGGAAAAAGGAAACCAGGGAGACCTAGAATCACCTGGCGAAGAACTGTTACAGCAGAATTAGAAGCAATGGGTTACACCTGGGGCCAAGCCCAGTACATGGCTAAGGACAAAGAGAAGTAAAGGCAGTTTGTTGTGGCCTTAATCCCACTGGGGATGAAGAGGATAAGTAAGTAAGTCTATTCATTTAGCCATGGCGGTCATGGTGGTTGGATGGATTATCAGATACATTTTTCAATCAAGATATCCTTCTGATAATTGTGGCTAAGTTTGATTCTTTTTGGCCCAGAAGATAAAGTGGAGAAGAATTTTGTAACAGATTACAAAAACTTACTGTTAAAAGTTGAGTATTAAGGGAATAACTCCTTAAGGGGTCCATTAACAGTGTTGACTTATTTGTAGATCTTACTTTGCTGAACATTATTACTGTTTACAGTTTATCTCTATCAGTATCTATAACAATATTCAAAATAATAACCAAAAACTGCAAAATTTCCTTCAAATTACAAATTCAGGGACAGCAGCAACGGGTTATCTGATTAGTTTGAAATTTTCGGGGCAGATAGATCTTAGCCTGATGAACATTTTTGGTCATGTTGGTTGGCGGACCAATTCATCGGACACGTTTTATTTGTAGGTTTTACTTTGCTTAACATTATTGCTGCATGCTTACTTTGTCTCTATCTATAATAATATTCAAGATAATAACCTAATTCGTCTGAAAATATCAGGGCATATAGATCTTAACCCGGTGAACATTTTTACTTCATGTCAAATTTACTGTAAGGCCGAATGCTTAAGTTTCAGAGATAAAAGCCAAAAACTACATTTACCCCCTATGCTCTTTTTTTCTGGCTATGGCGGCCATGTTGGTTAACAGGCAGGGTCGTTGGACACATTTTTAATACTAGATACCCCAATGATGATTATGGCCAAGTTGGCTAAATTTGGCCCAGTAGTTAAGAAGGAGAAGATTTTTGTAAAAGTTATGTTAATCATCGTTTTTAGTTATTTTAAAATAACACTTTTTGCATCTGCGGGGCATGAATTGTGTCTCCCAGACACAATTATATCTCAAAGAAAGTCCTACATGGACTTTGTTATATTATAGATACTTCAGAGTGGAGTGTGAGGGCATCACTTTGTCTAGTTTAAAAGGTCTCCAAGGCAATTGAGCGCATTCTACGAAAGTTTAGCGATGGAAGGATTGAAATCTGCAGGTTTATTTCGTACGACTCTTTGATTGGTTTTCATAAACAATTTGCAGGCATTGTTTTAATTGGAATGGCCACGATTCAAAGAAACACTTATAAAAATTAGTAAATGTGGTATGACTGCAAATGAAACATCTACAGTAGAAACATCTGAAACCAAATGACATAGAAGTTAACATTATAATCAAGTCACCGTACAGCATTCGATCATGCGCAAACCCTGTACTGATTGTAATACCCATCTATGATATAACTATAAAAAAAAAAGTACTTGAAACGGGTATCTGTACAAAGCAGAACACACATCTAACCGTTGGAAAACACAACGGACCGGACGTGGCAGGGCATAAAAAATATTTTCATATCAGCGTGAACAACCGCAAAACTTATGTTGGGGATAATACTGAACCATTTCCCTTTAACTTGTTTGTCATCGGCTATTGATAACAGTGGTTTTACGCTCATTAAGTCTGTCAGATGTCCCAATAGGGTTAGAAAAAAGAAAACAGAAAAGAACATACAGGTGCACGAAAAGAAAAAAATGAAAGTTTAAGTATTCATCATTCAAATCAACACACAAAGGGTAGTCCTCTGATATTTATTTGTTTTATTTGATTTAGGCGTTTAGAACCTTTGGCTCACCACACATTTTAAATGTCTATACGTACGACATGGCGAAGGTTTACCTAATCTGACCCAGTCAATTGATAACCTGAAATAGTCTTGTACACGCTGTTATGAAAATGATTCTATATACATCCCCAAAACCAAAAAAAAAAAAGACCCTTACGCACAATCTGAGAGTACAGTTACTGACAACTAGTTCAAAGCCAATAACAAATAAAATTTAAGAACCGTGCTTAGTGAGCGCGCTCACATACCCGAAGTTCCCACATTGTCACTGTAGAATGAAAATTACTGTAAGAAAAAAAATTGTACAAAAAAAAAATTTAATCATTATTTCCTGTCGATATGCACATCTACATAGTACATGTCCTTATTGTCTACAAAATTTCATGAAATTCTGTTGTGTGATTTCAGAGGAGTTGCGATGACAAACTGTTGCAGAAGTATATTGAAGCAAATAAGTTCAAAGAGGCGTAACTCCTAGAAAAAAAAATGAAATTATGTTGAATGGTTTGAGAAAAGTTGCGATTACAATTTAAGAAACAGGACTGACGGACTGACGGACTGCCGGACGGACGGACGGGTCAAAAACATTATATCCTGCGCAACTGTGTTGCATGGGGTATAAAAATATAGTGTGTCTAAGACTAAAATATCAACAAGTACACTTCCAACGTCCAATGGATTAGTGTAAAACGTCATTATAAGTCGGCGGTGAAAACATGACCTAGGGCAATGTTAGACACGCATATAGATTGTAAACCGATGTATATCTATAGCCAAGTATAAAAGGTACCAATATAAATCCAGAGATATTAATGATATGTGACCTTGGACTTTTATATTATGACCCAGATGTGATTATCTGAATATTTTTTAACCTTTGAGAAGACCCAAAGGGGGACAACTCTTTCTGTGACTTTCCGACTTCTCGGGAATTTTCGTATTCATAAGCAAGAAAGAAAAATGGCTGCACAATATGTTGCTTCTGCTGGTTTAACCGCAGTTTTTCACCCAATAGGATACGCCAAAGTTTTAATACAGGTATTTAAAAAATAGAGGAAGAATCCATAACATGGGAGAATAAAGTGACGATGAAATATACTGTATCTGACGATCCAGGCAACCGCTCTAGTCGCATGCCCTCTGTATTAACTATTATCTTATCTCTATACCGGCCTCTATACGTACTTTCACTTTATCATACGAATCATAACGATGAGCCTCCAACAAAAACATCTTTTTCTGAGAAACTATAACTCTTGCGATACTTGAAATATTGGATGTTGTATATGCAGACAATATTTTTAAAATATTAAATATTCGACCTAGCACTAAAATTGTCAAAATCAAATCCTAGTTTAGATTTAAAAAAGCGGCAACTGTAAAGTATATATAGTGCCAATGATGTCTTCCTAAAATATGTAGTCAACCACTGTAAAACTATGTCCCCCTCCTATTGTATTTTAATAGTCTCCTGAACATGTACTTTCATTTTATTTATCACTTGTATCCATTGCCTTGATAGGAGTAAGAGTTATATCCCTTTGGCACCATGTGAACAAATTTCACCATTAAGGTTCATCATAACCTTTTGGCTAAAATGGCCGTATTTACACCCCAAATTTTACTCTGAGTACAGACTAACCTGTACACCTGCAACAGTTTTAAGGGATGGCAGGAACTAGATATATAAATTTTAAATGCATTTTATGTTTCAGAAAATTGTAAACTTTTCTAGATTTTACTATCCATTTTTTTTCGTTCCTGCAGAAGGTGCAAAAATTAACTAAGTAGTGAAAACGATTGAGAAGCTCCCCTCATATAATCAATGTTGTGAGTAGTATTGATTTAAATGGACAATAGACACCTGTAAACAATAGGTGATTTAACAGGTTTAAACTGTTTAAGACTTCATATAACTTTTATATATCTAATACTCCAAATTGACAACAACACTTCAATTGGTCTGCAATTTTATTTGCTATGGTCTACATGTTTCGCCTGCAAGGCAGGCTTCATCAGGAAAATTTTTATACAGAAATTGAGCCCCTAAAGTACTCAAAGTGGTGCATTGAATTTGACGTCGTCATGGTGAGAGAAACAATGAAAAGAGAAGCCTTGCGAAGTGGTAGGAACCATGGGAAGTTCGTCCTATTAGATGCCAAGCCTTTAGAACAATTTAATGTATCATATAATAGTAAAATGAACTCAAGTTACATTGTATACAAACTTTAATTTTCTATATTTATCTTATCTATTTATAACTCTGTATTGCTACTTTCACTTTTCATTGTTTCTCTCACCATGACGACGTCAAATTCAATGCACCACTTTGAGTACTTCAGGGGCTCAATTTCTGTATAAAAATTGTCCTGATGAAGCCTGCCTTGCAGGCGAAACATGTAGACCATAGCAAATAAAATTGCAGACCAATTGAAGTGTTGTTGTCAATTTGGAGTATTATTTTAATGTTGCATTCATTTGCATAATTTGACAACCCTGCATACAAATGTACCAAGGTATCCACTTCAGGGACTCTATCGAAATGATTCACACAGGCGTTGGTTCACCTCGAGGTGTTTAATTTAATATTATTTATGCGTGAACCCCTGCATCCGAAAGGAACCGCCTTGCTACACGCGCCATTCTACAGGCCACCAGCATATACATGGACCAAGGAATATTCCATACTTACGACGAAATAACAACTGAATCAAGATGACCAAGATGTCCGATACCACCTATACATCTATAAATGATAGCAGATATAAATGATTGCAGAAGAAACGTACCACGGGCGCCGGTCTTAAATTAACTAGGAATTCACAACTATGCCATTATACAGACCAACTACTGCAGACGATCCAAAAATTATATATAGTCACCAAATAATTAACAAAGGAACAGTTTTTGACAATTTTATTATCCACAGCGGCGATCATAATCTTCCTATTGTTGCCGACGCGCTGGGAAGTAGTAACCTCCAACTATGGCCAGGTTGGAAGAGAAGCCTTGCGAAGTGGTAGGAACCATGGGAAGTTCGTCCTATTAGATGCCAAGCCTTTAGAACAATTTAATGTATCATATAATAGTAAAATGAACTCAAGTTACATTGTATACAAACTTTAATTTTCTATATTTATCTTATCTATTTATAACTCTGTATTGCTACTTTCACTTTTCATTGTTTCTCTCACCATGACGACGTCAAATTCAATGCACCACTTTGAGTACTTCAGGGGCTCAATTTCTGTATAAAAATTGTCCTGATGAAGCCTGCCTTGCAGGCGAAACATGTAGACCATAGCAAATAAAATTGCAGACCAATTGAAGTGTTGTTGTCAATTTGGAGTATTATTTTAATGTTGCATAATTTGACAACCCTGCATACAAATGTACCAAGGTATCCACTTCAGGGACTCTATCGAAATGATTCACACAGGCGTTGGTTCACCTCGAGGTGTTTAATTTTATATATCTAGTTCCTGCCATGCCTTAAAACTTTCCTGGATGTACCAGTTTGTCTGTACTCATAGTAATTTTGGAGGTGTAAACACGGCCATATTTTTCAATTCCTTATGATGAACCTTAATTAACAAAATTCAACTGCTTTTACTCACAGTTAGAATTCATTTAAAGTTGTTTTCTGAATGATTTTTGCTTGTTCAAAACTAAAAGCCATGTATAACACATCACTATGATATATTAAGGATCTTTTGTCATGATTTTGTCAGACTTGTTTGTACCACATGTTTACATTTGGATAGCAGGGCTCACACTAGGAGGGGACAGGGGCTATAAAGTTGCTTTACCATCTGTCACTATGCTTTGCTTGACCTTCAAAAGTGATATCTACTTAATACTAGATTTTATCTAGTTGCCCTCAGGCCTGTTGTTCACTTTACTGACTTTCAGTTGCTTTTGACATTTGTCATCAGTTATTTTCTTTTTAAATCAAATTGACGAAACAGCAATTTTGATTTTTAAACGTAAAAGACTTCAACGATTTATTTTGTTTAGAAAACAGTTTAAACCTCTTTGATTTAACAGTAGGTTGCATGCTATTTCATAAAGACAATATTTTATTACTTTCTGTACTTGTTACTCAAGAGCGTATATCAAGGCCACACTTAAAATATTTTGGTTTGCCCAAACCCTACCCAAAGGTAGAGACAGTGGGTAGGTAGGTATGCAATTTTTTTTTTTTTTTTGAAAAAGACAAATGGAAGTGTGGGATGTTTTTTTGTCAAACAGATCTGATTAAAAAAAAAACTTTTTCTAAACAAGGCAATAAAAGATTTTGAGTAGACAGCTATTTTCTGGGTAGGTAGGGTTAGGGCAAACAAACATATTCTTTTTTATGGCCCAAATCATTCTAACTTTTGACAAAATAAGTTTGTTACTTCATTGGAATATGAGAAAAGTTGCCATTAGAACATGTTTAAGCCATTAATTGCATTAAAAATGTCATATTCCTATCCAAAAAAATTGTAAATCTTATTTATTTTTGTTATTTTATATTTTTCAGCTTGGACATGAACCATTAGACCCAGGATTGACTAAAACATGGTTTGGACTTGGGAAAGAAAAGTTTTGTTATCCAAATATTTTTAAATATAGTAAGTTTTTTTAAATTTGGATTTCCATTTATGAGGCATATTTAAAAAAAATGATAAGTATATATATATATATAAATACATTTGTTCATCCATCTGTGTGAAACACAACAATATTCAAAGTCCATTTGACAGAAAGCTTGTATATTTTGTAGGATTGATGGTCATTGTAATCTTGTGAGTTGACCATGCTATACTAAAAGTTTGATTTGACAATTATTATGGTAGGACTTGTAGTTTGACCATTTTTCAACACTTGGTGTCTGTAACGTTAAACAAATCTTCTCATAAATAACAGAGCCAATTCAAACCAAAGTTGATCAAAACCATCCTTGGGTATATAGTTTTAAAAAATGTGTTCGATGATTCAACTTGCTGCAAAACATGGCCATCAACTCTAAAATTAAAATATAGGGGTTAAAGTGCAAGTGTTGTCTACTTATAGAAAACCTTTTATAGATAGAGAAATTATTTTAAAGATAGAGAAATTCTTACAAAGTTAAAATGATCAAATTGTCAAGATCAACTTGATAATGTTAATAAGAGCAAATTTGTACAACAAAATCTTATAATGGACATTGCCCTGAAATGAAATGTTTATTTTCATTGAAATAAATGAGTTTTTGTTTAATATATTCTTATTGAGTAATGTACATTGTATCTATTTGTAGTTGGACACATTTACAAAACAGATGGCTTTCTTGGTTTATATAGAGGTGTTGGACCAAGAATTTTAAGTGGTTTTGTAGGAAATTATGTTGATAAAATTGTACTCAAGGTAAGCACAGTAGAACTTTAAAATGGTCCAAACGGAGAAAGTTTAGTAATCAACAAGTATACAAGTTAGAGATTTACAATGGTTCATAACAAAAATAAAATTGAGATGATAATGGATGTCATACTAAACTTCGAAATATACACAAGAGAGTAAAATAAAATATCATGAAAAAGTGTATTCCTGTAAATAATAATTTCCTTCGGCAATGACCAATGAAAGACACACATGCACCTTTCTGCTGTGAATGAATAATTCTGAGATGTGAATTTTTTATAATGAAAAAGATTTGCTGATCTATGGATGTAAATGAATTACAAAACAGTAGAAAATTGAATATATAATGTGCTATTACTTGAAGTTTTGAAAAACTAGATTATCTGCTAGTCTTTATTAATAATGTATTGCCCTTAAAACATGCCTTCCACTAATATAAGACAGATCTTTTTACAATCTTGGATGGTTGGTTCATATGTAATGATACAACCTAATATTAAGGGTCGTGGCATGTTTAATAGATCCAGAGATACTTTGCTATTCTGATTCTTAATAACATGATCTGGTTTTATTTTACAGGCAGTTAAAGGCCAAAGACTGGGAGCCAAGTCAGAACCAACAGAAGAAGCAAATGATGAACTTATAGTGTGGTGCAAAACATTTTTCAAACAGGTTTGTTGTAATAAGTTGAGTTTTTTTCGAAATAACTATGTAAAGGGTGTGTGGTAATAAATCTGTTGGGAAGTCTTTCATTTGTGTTCCCCTAAACATATTGTTGTTTAAAACTTCAGCTGCAGTTAAACAACATGGCAGTTACATTACTAAAAATTGGAATGAGCAGGAAATCTGCTTGGAAAAATCGTTAATGGAATAATTCTTGGAAGCGATTTTTCTTTGGAATATTATTTGATGGTATCTTTTATTAATATATTTAATTTAGATGAGTTAAATCAAGGTACATGTAGTAAAGCCAAAAACAACCACAAATATTTGCTTATAAGGATCTGACAACACTTCATTCTACTTACTGACTGGGCAAGGGATGTATAGCCAGTCAAGGTTGTTAAACACTTCCAGCATCATTGTTGTACTTTCTGTTCTGTTAATTATAACACAAGTAAATGAAATTTCAGACCAAATTTTTGAAGGTGTGTTCCATGACAGTAAAACAAGAGGATCCTTAAAAGTTCTTAAAACAGAAAGTAGAACTGAGCATGGTCAGCTCCATGTATAATAAAATCATGACCACAGCATCTAATTGGAATGAATGATGTTTTATTGTGGCAAAGGGTTATTATCCAATATCTCTTTTAAGCACCTGTTTACAGCTAATTTCCTAAAGCATGTAGAGCAAGACTTTGGTTAGCTTGCTTGCTTTGTTTGTATATTTTACAATTGTAATTGGGATAATGTCCAATCATATCATAACATAGTATACAGTTTTAATATGCCTATATATATTGTTTAAAGATGTCAATCTTAATTACAAAGCTTAGATTAATGTGTGTTCAAACAAAGCAAGCAATCCAACCAAAGTTTTACTATACAAGCATTAGAAAATTAGCTGTAATATTACAAATTATTTACTCTTTGTAGACATCAGAAGAAGTATTAGCCAAATGTTGTGGTGTACTAGCAAGTCAACCTTTACACGGTAAACCTTAATGACAATTTTAAGTGGTCATTTACTAATTTAGTTCATAGGATATTTTTTTTTTAAAGATTGATAGATAGATAAAAAATTTAACAATACTCATGAAGATAACAGTGAAATGTTGAAAGATCGATTATCAGCTTAATTAACAGTAGTTTCATTCAAACACGAAAATGTAATTAAAACAAAGTGTATTTGTACTGTAACTTCTGTGGTAAAAAATTTCATCTATAAATATGTTTTTGCTTTATATCAAAGAGAAAGTACAGCAAGTGATGGAAGGCTATCATGAGTAAATTACTGTACAACAATTATGTAGAAGATATCAAATATTGAAAGTTTTTGTGGTGTTGCTCTATCTGTTAAGAAATTGTTTTGTTGAAATACATAACCTTTAGATTGAACTTTAAATAATAACCTGTCTGTGATGTTTTGTATTACAGTTATTATGATCAGACAGATGGCCCAGTTTGTAGGTGGAGAGACAGAATACAAGTAAGCTTAACAAGTAGTTGTTGTTTGATGTAGATATTGTATTATCACTGAACTAGTATATATTTGTTTAGGGGCCAGTTGAAGGACGCCTCCGGGTGCGGGAATTTCTCGCTACATTGAAGACCTGTTGGTGACCTTCTGCTGTTGTTTTTTTCTATGGTCGTGTTGTTGTCTCTTTGGCACATTCCCCATTTCCATTCTCAATTTTATACTATGTAATCACTATTTTTCCTGGGTAACCAATGTTTATGGATTTTATGGATATGAGTTAACCACAAATTTAAGTGTTTTGAAAACTTAGTTTAATTTTCCAAAAGCTTGAATGCAGAATTTGTCAAAACTATAAAATCATGTATGTATGAATACAATTTTGCATGTACAATGATTAGAGAAAAATCTGAAGATATTAAATGGATAAATTTATTTACAATACACAGTTTTTTAAAACTTTACACAGAAAATAAGACTGAGCAGCATGAAGCCCACCAAGAACCAAGGATGATCTCAGATAATTTATCATCCATTAAATTGTTATTTATCAAGGGAGATAATTTAATTTGATAATTATGTAAAATGTCCCTTTTACTTATGTAGTAGTTTGGTGACATCAATTTATTTATTTGTACTAGTTTAAGGGTTGTATATAAAATGATTTTGTCCTTGCATATTCTTTGTAAGTGCAACTCCTTTTTAAAACAAATATAATTCCTGTTCTTCAGGGGAGATAATCGAACTCACACTTCAGTATTGCATCTCCTCCTTAACAGCTGAAAGGATATTAATGAAAATTTTAAAAAGTTGTAGAACAATTTTCAGCACATGTAACATCCCATTTCTATAGAATTTGTATGAGTTATTGTACATTTGTTATATAAGGAATTGATTAGTTTGCTGCCATAATTTGGCCTTGAATTTCAACTTTATCTTAAAGTATCAAAAAAGACTTGGTTCTTAAAAGCAATACTACCCCCAAAGTCAGCACAACAGCATGTTTGTAATTTCTGAAACAAATCTTGGTTCTTATATTGGTCTATTTCAAAAGTCTTCTTAAACTTACCCCCCACAAGCAAAAGCAAAACTAGCAAAAAACAACCTAAGATTATTTGTTATTCAAATTTTTAGTACACTTCAATGTGAAATCAAGGATTATCTCCCTTATTGGCAATATTTATCTACTGTTTGAATTTTTTGTTTTGGTTGAAGTCTAGGACTGATCATGAAATTTAAGTACAGTAAAGAATTTTACAATGGTATGCAAAGAAATAGATGCTCACAAATATTTCTAAACACATCATTATCTTATATTTTTTCAGCTCAATATTTTCATCAGTAACAGAGATTTATCATAATGATGGTATATTTGGTTTCTTTGCGTAAGTATATATTTTTTTTAGATATGCAGTAAAAAGCAGAATTTATCATTCAATGTGAACAGTATTTAAAAACAAGTTGAGTGTGTATTTGAATTAAGAATCATAATTTTTTTTTATTGTTTGTGATTTGGTGAAAATAGCGATACCATGTTTCTACAATTTGCTCACTGTAAACTCTTTGCATCAAATGATCAATCATCATTATATAAAGACATGCTGAAATTGACACTTAATGTTTTCTTCAGAAAAACTGATACCATGGCTTCTATGATTAATTTTTACATATTTTATGTTTCAGTGGTTTGGCCCCCAGAGTAATAGGAGAAATGTTATTAATATTTGTTTCCAATTTCGTTTCGCAACTTTTCAACAAATATTTTGTAGAAGACAAGGTAAGAACATCAAGTTACATATTGTGTGTTAAAAAATAGAATTTGTTTAGATTATAAGATTTCAATAATCAGTTGTAGGTCTGGAGTTTAAAAAGAAAACAATAAATGTGTGGATTTGATCAGACGCCAGAAATGTTCAGTACACTTAATTTAGTATCTGATAATGGCTATTCCATTTAAATGTATGTGGGAGGGTAGCATTCAATAATTAAACTTCTCTTCCTACACTCCTACATACAATTTGAAGGAATAGCTCTAAAATAATTCTTGAAGATTTCATTAAATTATCATTTTTTTACATAGGAATGTCTTAATTTAATATAGCTGTTTGTGACAAAATAACAAGTAAGATTAGGTTACTTTCTTTACTTCCATATTGTATAAATGATTTTATATCTTTTGTTTCAGGAATTACAGACATACTGTGGTGCTGGGTTTGGGGTAAGTATTGCTATCAAGTGTACTTACTTGTGCAGGTTTTTGACTATATATTGCTATCAAATCATGTGTATCTTAGTTGAAGATTACCAAAGCAACAAATGAGCCACGTAACATAGAAATCAACCTGATGCAAGTTCATAAACACATATATGTATAAGCCTTTGGTAGATTTTGGAACATTCTAATGCCTAATAAAAGAAGAATTTGGGTTTATTTTAATAGGGTTCTTATAACAATGTACATTTTTTTATTTGTAAATAATTTTCCTGTAAATAGTTACTACTGTTTTAATTAATTGAGGAGGGAATGATTTAACGAGCAAGAGTCATTTATATACACTCAAGAAGAGTCCGACTCTGTACTGAAAGAAGAAGAAGAAGAACAGCAACAACTAAATTTTCAAATAATTACAGACTTTATATTTTAGATTTACCGACGTGAAATAATTTAACAGATACATGTATTGATATTCATTTGCATAAGGCCTCAGAACACAATTATTTTTCCCCTTGGCTACAATGCATTTTTTAGTTAAAGTCAAATTGAATTAAAAAATTTGCACCGCTACAAACATGAAATAAATTTAACTGCTTATAGACCATTATTATTCTAATAAAATATGCTTGTCCCAGAACAATCCATCAGTGCTTTTTCTTTTGAGGGCCCTATTAGCATGCCAATGGTAGGATTTGAATCTTGAATAAATGACAAAGGCTGATTTCTACTCTACTTTCATTTTGGCCAAATCACTACTTTCACTTTCAACAATATTTTATTTCCACATGTTTTACTTATTTCAATATATATGCAACTAATAGGACCACTTTAATAGTAAACATTTCAAAGAAAACAGTAGACAGATTACTTGGGAAGAAATACCCCATATAATAATTCATAACTATATTCCTAGACCACAAACAAAGGGAATTAATTGTGATCTGAGGCCATAAGGTCGATTTCTATCCAATGCAGCTCAAAAGAAATATCTACTGATTTATTTTTATTTTTTATCAACAAATGAGTAAACAAAAGTATGATTTAAATTGATGAATACATATTTCTTATCCTTCATCAGTTTCCTGCCGTATTTCAGCTGACCATAATACTTACATTACTTTATAACATATTGTGATTCTTTAAGAATTTAAACAATAGAACAGTGACTCTAACAGACAGTTCTATTGTATTGTCTATCTCAAGTAGTAGTTATTTTATAGTCATCTTTGTGGTTATTGCATGTACTGAAATTCAAATGTCAAGGGTAAAAAACATAAGTGGTAATATGGAAAGCAGTCACAATCATAATAAAATGGCACAAAAAAACATTTTGTATACTCTTATTGAACTTTTTTTGTGAATTAGAAAGAAATAATATTAAAACTTGATGTATTGTAATTTTCTACTTGTATTTTTTCAGTTACTTTTTGGTCAGTTTACATATCCGTTTCAATTAGCTAGTAATGTGATGGCTGTCAATAAAGCAGGGTAAGATTTATAAATAACACCGGTAGTACTACTCACAATTATAGGTCAAAGTATGGCCTTAAAACTCAAAGTCTTGGTTCTCACCTAACAGCAAGCTTTAAAGGGCCAAAAAATGACTAGTGTCAAACAATTCAAAGAGAAACCTGATGGTCTTATCTATCTTGTTAACACTAAGATTGTGAGTTAGTACCCTGCATATGGCAAGTGTGTTTTACTCTAATCTTAATCAACTTGTATTGCCTGTTTTCCTCCAAATGGTCTGTGGTTCTCTCTGTGCACTTGGGCTTTGTCCACTAATAAAAATTGACATAACATATTAAGCGGAGAGTGGCATTAAACATCAATCAGGCAATTAATCAAACACTGCTAAGGAGATCGTTATAACAAAAGTCTACTCCTAGATACATGTATTCTAATTAAATGGATTTGTCAAAGCCTCTACACATGCCTAAAGAAAAACCCACCTAATCCACAAACATTGGTACACTATGAATAGGAATGAATTTATGGTATATGACTTAGGAAAATATGAATTAGCTGAGGAAAAGGTGTTTAAAGCATGCAACATACTATCACTTGCACTTGGATTCCATTGCTATTAAATGAAAATGTCATATGGTGGCTAACTGTTTCTAAAAGTTTTAAGTTTGGATAGCTTTAATCAGTATTTATGAAAGATTATATTGGACGATGTAGATATTATCAAAGTAGCTAAATATTTTTTTTCTATCTGTACATCATTTGTATTATATTGTTTACATGTATTGGGATATATAATGTGTATCTATATTTCAGTTTGGTAGTTAGCCGTTACCCATTCATGGATAACTACACATCATGGGTTGATTGCATGCTAAGTCTCAGAGGAAGGGTAAGAGTTAGATTTTGCTCTAGGAAAAGATTATTGAGAAAAAATGTGTGAACAACCGGGGAAAAAAATCATTAAAGGGGCATTAGCTGTCAAATTCATGTTCACAGATTTGACTCTAATTCTCATATTTGATTTATAACCATGTAAAACAGTTATCCAAAATATAAAAAGTAAAAAAATAAACAATTTACAGGGCATGAGCTGGAGAATGTGTAGCTTTGTTTCATGTTTAAGTTAGTCTTGACGCCATCTAATTAACTATCGAGTTGACCTCCAAAGACCTCTGATGGTCATATAAGCTATATAGACATAAATAGATATCAAACTCGTGCAATTGGATTTTTCTAGGTCTGTTTAATTTCATATAATAGAATAAAAATTTTATGTTGACAATGGCAAACAGGCCGACTGGGATTTCACATCTTTTTTATTTTTATTATACAACGGCAAAAACTTTTAGCAGTCATATATTGGTATCATGTTGTAGTCATCGTTGTCGTCCATGTCGTAGAAATCCATGAAATTCATACACAATATAACCTTAAAAGGAAGGTTGCCCGTTGGGATTAGTTATGAGGGTTATGGTCCCAACAGTTTAGGAATTAGGCCAAAAAAAAGTGCCCAAATATGCATTTTAGTAGTTCCATACCACAAAGGGAATCATTTTGCAACAGCATAGTGTATTGCACAAAAGCAAAGAAATTAATATAAATTCAAATCACATAACCAATTCTAAGTTCTTTGACTACAGTCATTCTGTGTCAGATACCTATTATGTGTCAAATATTAAATTACAACCCAAATTTAGACCTGTATCAAGTGCTAATATTGTGTCCCATTCTGCTCCGACTGTTCAGTGGTCGTATCCAGCTATGCTCAGAGAAGCAATTTATACTCTGAAGGGTATAAGTTATGCCAACTTATCAAAACGTGGCCCATTAATCATGTATTGATGCTTATGATAGCTGTAAATATAAAATAAAAGACTGAGTTTGCTTTAGTTAATCAATTTTATATATACAGGGTCTGTCACACAGAGGAAGTGCCATGTTCTTTAGATATGTGAAAGGAGACACTGGAATTTCACCATCAGTTTTTGTAGCTGGATCCAAACAGTTTAAATAATTTATGTGAACCAGACATTAGTAAACTACAGCAGCTAAAGTATCAAAAGTGTTTCAAGGTTGCAGGATTCTGAACATTATTATATATCTGTGTACATCTGTGTAAGACATCAAGTACCATTTGGAAATAAAATGAAATTATTTGTGTATTTCTTGGAATTATGCTTTCAATTGAGACTCATTTTTTCTGTTAATGGTTTGATTTCTTTATTCAAACTTCATTAAGTTGCATTCCAGGAAAAAATCTTGTAAGTGGAATGAAAATTGTTTTGAACCTCACAAATAGTAATGGTTAATAAATATAGCAATAAAGATTAAAATACTTTCTTTTTAGCAATTTGGTTGTGAATTTATATTTAGATTTTCTTCATATACCCAAAGAATTTTTTAATTTTCCTCAAACCCGTAAATTATCAAAGGTCTTATCCCTGTTAAGTGTACTTTTTTCAATTTGTGCCAACTATGTTACTTTTCATACTAGTTCTTAGAAGATTGTGATTGCACATTATCTCATCGTAGACAAGTAATGCATATCTCTCATTTTCAGTTTGATTTTATATTTATAGTTTGAATTCATGGACTAATATTGTCACATAACATAACAAGATTTGTATAATTGAATACTTGTATCACTAATACTGAAGTTTTATTTGTAACTTGTTTTTGCAATTTAGTTAGGACATTTTTTATTTGTTTCTTTAGCTGTCAAAGGTTTACCTTAGGGTTTTATTTCTTATCTTCTCAGACTTCAAATTGGTATTTTGTGTTACCTGTTTACAAAATTGATAAATAACTAGTTGTATATAACAAATTTAACTGGACATAAGACATTAGAAGTAGTACTGATGAATTCTCAAATGATATTTATTTAAGTTTTCATGCTATTTCTCCAACATTTTGATTTTGATTGAGTCAGGTGATTTAAAGCTAAAATTTTTTTTGTTTTTTTCAAGAAAAGACTTGGCATAATAAGGTGATGGAAGCAATGTATTAAACTAGAATTCACATTTATATGTGTATATAATGTCAGCATTTAGCACTCTTGTTAGCAGCCATACAGTATAAAAGTTGTTTTATATTGACGAAAAAATAAAATATTTATACACAACTATTCTTTCTTTATGCTTGAATAGGGTTACAGATTGATGACATTTTGTTATTCTTTAGATAACAGAGATAAAATCTAGAATACATGGAGATAACATTAGCAGTGTCTGTGACTGCTGTTATTGTATCTATTATTACAATGGTGAATTTGAAATCATCCCTTTATACGCACACCGTTATAAGTTGGTTGACCAATTTGGAATATCCATTTCACATATGATATTAGATAAGTTCTTTATGTCATAATCCCTTTCCCTTTTCTCAAATGTGACCTACTGAATTAGACTATTTACTGGGTTTGTAATAACATGAGCAACAGGGTGTGTGCCACATGTGGAGCAGGATCTGTTTACCCTTCCAAGGCACCTTAGATCACCCCAGATTTTAGTGGGGTTCATGTTCATGGGGGCCCTGGAAAAATTTTGTTGATAACATAAGGAATGACTGGAGCCCCCCTTTAGGTCAGTCAGCTTTTATTTATACATAATACGTCCTGTAAACGGCCCTTTAAAAACAATAACACATGTTCAACTGGCAAGTTTCATATGACCATGACCTTATTTTCATGGTTTATTGGTCAATGTTAGGTATCCATAGTTTCTCAGATACTATCTGCAGTAGGTCAACTATATTTGATGTATGGAATAATTGCATTGTGTACAAGTTGTTAAGCAGGGTTTTTATGACTATTTTCTATGGTTCATTGGTCAATGTTCAGTTTTTATTGTAATTAGATCTGATTCTTAGATACTGTAGGCAGTAGATTAAATGCATTTTGACTGCTGGTATAAACATAAATTGTCTATTTCTGTCTAAAAGGTTCATCTGACCTTGACCTCATATCATGGATCCTGATAATGTTAAGTTTATGTTAAACTTGTAATCTTTTACAAACTTTTAAATAAATTGAATTTTGACAAGTACAGCAGGCAAGACATTTTAGCCTGTGCACTCTTGTTCTGATACTATAAGTGGTCAACTCATTTAGTGTATGTTTTGTTGTAACATGTACTTGTTTGCCTGGCAGGGTTTATTTAACCCTGACCTTATTTTTAAGGTTCATTACTCAATGTTAAGTTTTCAAGATAAGGTCACTTTCTCTGATATAATAAGCAATAGGTAAACTGCATTAGGTGCATGGTATGTTTATAAGAAGTAATGTGAATTCATTTATTTTCGTGGGTATCAATTTTCGTGGATTGCTGAAAACGTACATTTTAGTTGATATTTTATTTCATGGTTTTGCCCATCTCTGTATACAAAGCCTATTGAAAATATGTTATTCATTGAAAATTTTAATCATGGTTCACCTCTACCCACTGAAATTGGTATCCAATGAATAATAATGAATCCACAGTAATTGTCATTCAGGCAGTGTGACCTTAGAAATTGTTTTTATCAGCAAAGCAGGTCTTAATCTGTTTCCCGGCCGTTATTGAAATTCTTGACAAATTTGTATATTCTGAAGGCATACTGAGAATGTTTTACGGAGGGGACCAACCTAAGCAGGTCTAGTCCTTTCACCAGTCCATCCTTCATGGAAGCAAATGGTTTTATATTTGGTCTACAGCTTGATAATGTTGAGTTGTAATATGTGAATCAATAGAAAACAACAAGATTTTATAAAACATATTTAATCTCATTGTTTTTAACAATCTATGGTTTTCAATTTTTTTCAAAAACATTGATGCATATACACAGTGCAAATATCACAATAACTGGCATATATCATTATAAATCATATTACCAATGTTATACCTTTATGTATACATTATTTCCTGTTATTTAAAGTTCTGCGGAAAAGCATGACTATAATGCAGAGGCAAATCAAGGGCTTTTGACTTTTGTGACACCAAAATATTTGCCCACAGTAGAAAGTTGAAATATGTTTTCTTTTTCTTTTCAAATACTAATTTTAGGAAAATCTTATATAAAATCCCTTTGAGATGAAGGAGAAGATGTATTTAACATAGTTCATTATTTTTAAGTTCAAATTCAAGATTTTTTCAATTAAGTTCTACAATAGCCAAACAACCTCCCCACACCCAACCTGCAATGTGTAAGTCAATGTACATTTTTCATCTATTCTGCTGAAAAGTTTGAGGATAAGAGATCTATACAGTAAGTCAGGATTTATCTTTAACAAACACAAGTGATTAAAAGTAAAAATTATTAATCCAAAACAAGTGATAAAAGTACAATTTTCGTTAGATTCATCTTTGAAAATGATTTACACCTACCATTTAATTGTTTCAAAGATTCAGTAAATTTTTAAATATCTTAATCGGAAGACTTGAGTGAAATGAAGAAATAAAGAGTTAGAAATGGATAATGTAATTTTGGATTTTCCAGTGGTGTTGGGCTGCTGCCTTGTTTATGAATACCCAAGATATTTTTATGAATTTAATGTCAATAAAAAGACTATTACGAAGCATTGATTTAACTCTAACATCTGTGACCAGAGGGGTCGGGTCAGAGTGCATGGTGGGAGACCTCGCAACATGAGGTCATAGTTAAAAGGGCCTGTGACTTTTAAAAATGTTAAATCAAATAATCAGATTAGATTTAAACTGTATATTCTGCTTAAAAATTACCTGGTGACCTGTGTCAGCTTTAAACATAACTTTGTGACCTTTGGCAGTTCTAATTAGACCTTGTGACCATTGACAGTTCTAAACATGACTTTGACCCCAAAGTGGGTCCTACAGAAGCCCAGTAAGTAGCCAAAAATGAACATTACTAAGGGAACAACCATTTAACATCAAGGGGGGTTTGTTGGTTATGTTTTATGTCTTTTTTCCTCAGAATCCCAATTCAGGGGGAAAAAATATTCTGGTCCTGAAAATAAGATTTTTTTTTATCTGGATCCAGATTTTTGCCAATACTCTCTAGTGCATTGCACGGGGGTACAAATTCTGACTCAGAAATAACCATAACCCATCTCCCTCCACTTGAAGTTAAATGGTTACTCCCCAATGGAAAAAAATATGATAGACTCACACCTTCAGAGGTAGACGTAGGAAAAGGTTTACACAGTAGACCAAATATATGTATGAAGACAAAACAAATGTTTACCTAATGATATTCTATTCCATAGTTTCGTATAAAATCTATGTCTATATTTTATTTAGAAACCAAATGTTGCTGTTATTCTTGATCATTTGTGTTCTTGATAGGGTTAAAAGAGGATAAAAGTAACATAAACAATAAAAAAGAGGTCAGGGAATTTTGAAATCCTTATATTGTAAACTGCAGGTCTCTATAAGGGATAAAGATAAACTGAAAAAGTAGCATTAAAAATATAAAATTATGGGCCTTTTGTTTCTTTATCTTAAATCTTGTACCCTGCACACTACCGAACCATTCAATCATATATACATGTATATCGCAAAATATTAAGTTTATACACCTCTCGTGAAGAAGGTGTCTATCAAGTCCATGGATATATTAAAATATACCTGCAAAGGTCACAATCAACTTCAAAGATGAGATTTTCATATATACCTTTATTATTTCTTTGGAACCATTGTAAGGTTTGCAATCATCAAGCAAATACTATAATGTAACATATGGTATTCACTTTTGCCTCCAAATTTGGGAAACTCATAAAGTGTCATGAATATTTGAATTTTTCATTACCAGAAGTTAATTTGTAAAACTGAATATATAAAACTCATGCATTTACAATAAAAAATCAATGATATTTTTCACAATGATAATTTGTTCCTTATATGGTTTCATTGAATTCTCTTCATCAAGTCATACTGTGAATAACATGTTTCTCCCATAATGCAATATTATTCAATTCTAAAACATAATTTTTTCAATCTAAATTATTACTGGAACTTATCAATAATTTAAAGATTTTGAATGCTCTTACGTACCCTTAAATATTTTTTCTTGAAACAAATAAAATGTATCATAATCTCAGTAAGTCCTATTGATTTATTGACCACCACTGCATAGCAGTTGTATAGAGAAAAAATAGGAGGCCTACAAAGGCTACAGGCATACATATACATCAAATAAAATTACCTAAATTATTTACACTAAAATTGATAATATCCTCTCCTGCACACAAACATACACATATATCCTTCATTATACCTACAATATTTACACTCATTCCATTTTAGTACACAAACAATCTGATTAAAATTAGGTCTTTGCACTTGCTCCTTATGGATTTGAATTTGTTTGTCTGTATGTCGTGCATGGGAGCTCACACAAGTGACATAAAAACAGATTGAAAATGAGGACCAAGTGCGGAAAATTAATTCTAATTAGATTGGAACACAAACATACACATATATCCATCATAATTACCTACAATATTTACAGAACACAAAAGCTTAATGAAATGAATATACAAAATGAAAAATTAAATAAATTTCCTAGCACTATACAATAGAGACTTTCTGTATTCGTGGCGTCCGACTAGTCCGTGGAATAGATGCTATTTTTGGAGACTGATTTGAAGTTAATGAAGGCGAATATGATGATTGTGATGAACACTGACTAATTTTTTCAATCGAAGGGTTTTTTATATGTTTTGGCACCTGATTTGGTGTTCGGTTTGGCAGTTTTGGTGTGGCATTATGCACTGAGATATGAGATGATTTATGTGAGCCGTTTTCGCCAGCATGGTCGACGGCTAAGAGTCTATCAGCTGTATTATTAGATGATGAAGCTGCTACGTAACGTACTTCTACTTGATCGTTGTCGGGTGGTTTGGGATTATTTCTGAATCTTTTTCTATGATAAAATCCACAAACTACAAGTATGACACAGAAAAATGACGATATGGATGCACCAACAGCTATGTGAAGTACTTCAAATTTGCCTGGTTGAGGACCTGAAAAAAGAATTCAAAGGACTTCAGTAATAAACAAAAGCTACTGAAAAATCACCTATTTGAATTTGTTATCATAATCAATTTTACATAAAATTAAAAAAGAACAAAAGATATAAATTCAGACATTTCAATCACTAACTTCATAATTTGGTTATCTGGTCTGTGTTTCAAAAAATATCTTATGAATAAAATTGGTTGTAAGACTTGACCCATTGAGTATAATTGTGAACAATTTTAGTTGTAATATTTTTTTTGTGCAATGCCAGGTCAGCAATTTACTTGAAAGCTTATTTTTCTAGAGTAACTTACATCAAGAACTTTTTAGAAAAACTGAATGACAATTACCTGATTCAAGCTGTCATGCATGAGGAAATTTGATTTCAACATTTACAGGACAACTTACAAAAACAAATTGGTGAACAGATAGATGCATGAATGTTCCTTTACCAATTCATACATAAACTGCCAATAATAGTTCAATATCTCATACTTATTATTTTTTTGTGTAAGATGATTTTCCATCTTAAGTTATCCATCTTAGAATGTTTTTCCTCAGTCTAGTAGAACGAGAAAGTTTTGACATCATAAACCCAACAAGGTTGCAAAGGAAAAAATGAAAAAAGCAATTGACAGATTATTGTAATTTTTGGCTACCTTTTATCTCAGGTTATCCCCCTTTAATGAGATTGTAACCAACTCTACCATCACAACATTGATAATGGATGGATAGAAACTAATCTCAGTGTTAGTGAACTTCGGTATTCTTCTTATTCCTGAGAAATTTTTATCATACCCTGCAAATCTTTTATTAAAGATTTTGTTGGTGAAGATTTCAATAAATTGCAGAAATGACTCTTTAATTACTGAACTCTTAAAAACAAAGAAACATTTACTTAAAAAGACTTTTCTATGCATGAATTTAATTACATACAAATAATCTATTCATTAATTAGTACTTGTCAGTGATACTTAAGTTCCTATTTAATTTTATTAAATATCATATAAAAATATATGTGCTTATAGCTATATACAAAATAAGTAAATACTAAGTGAGTGTTTTGGTAAATGTTAGTCCATGATTAAAATGATACACAAAATTTCATAAAATGTCTATGTAAAGTTATTTCTTTATGATAGTTTTTTTTTTTCAGTGCTGGAATTGACACTAGTAATAAGCAATTCACAAAACACAATTGTATCTACTGGCTTCACCAAAACTGTTTTACATTCATTACAAAAATGAATAAATACACTGCAATACATGCCCTGGAAAAATTCAGACAGATACTCGATTCAAAACAAAACAAATGTTTTTATTTATAACAGCTGCGTCAAGAAAGCATGCATTCTCAGCTTACTTTATCATTGAAGTCCAAAAATTGTCAAAAACTAAAAGGGAGCTATCTAATTGTTGTGAAAATGAAAAAATGTCATGTGATTTGCTGAATGCAAACTAATTGATAACCAAACATTCAAAAGTTGTCTAGTTTTAGACGATTGATTTACAATAAAGAATGTCTAATACTAAATAAATAACCCTGCATCATGTATAAACTATATGAATGATTCCAGAGAGCACACTTGAGTGACCATCAGGCATAAACTACATGTATATCAATAGGCTTAAAAGTCCTAAAACTCTGGAATATGTGTCCTTTTACCATATTTGAATTATCATGACATGTTGACAGAACTTATACAGACTGCAAAAACACTCCTTCTACAATCGCTAGACATATTTAACTTATTCATAATCAAAATGGGTTAAGTATAAGTAAGATTTCAATTATGAAAAATACATTGGAAGGATTCCTGAGAGCTTACTTGAGTTACCATGGAGTTATATATAAACTATATTGTCAAGGTCTTTATGAATGAAGCCCCATAATTTTGGAATGACGGATCTAAAAATCATCAAAAGTGAAGGGTTCTTGTTTATAGATTTGTAAAAAATTGTAAAAAGATATAACAAGATGTGGTATGAGTGCCAATTTGACAAATCCAAGTCACAATTTGTAAAAGTAAACCATTAAAGGTCAAAGTAACATCTTCAACATGAAGCTTAGGCTTGCATTAAACAGCATATTTGAGTTATTATGAGATGTTGGTGCAAAAATTCTTCTACAATCACTCTGAATATTTAACTAAATCAATACCAAAGTGGTTCAGAATTGGAAGATTTCAATATGATTAGTACTGGTTCGTGATAAGTTATTACTGTTAGTACTTTACTGATGGTAAATTGTTAGTACTACCATTCCTATATATACATACCTAGTTGCCCTGTTACAGGGTCTATTGTTGGACCTATTAATTTATTGATATCATTCATTATTATTTAGAGGCCCATGCCAGCAGTTAGTCTGATAGATTTGAGCAAACTTTCCATTACAAAAATATACAACTACTGTTACTGCTATTTGTTTATATCACTTTATAATGTATTTGATAAAAATTGTTCATGGGATTTAAAAATAAATAATTGATGGGTCAAACACTATGCTCTTTCATTAAAAAAATAAAAAAATCTTGGTATCAAGTAGATAAAAGTTTATTGGAGGATGGAATGGAAAGAATGCATAAAACAAATTGAAGATATATTGCATTTCCTATTGTCATGCATCTTGGATCATTCCATCTTACCTGTCATAACTGAGTACTTATCAGAAATAGTATAGTAAGGTAAAGAGAGTAAGAAACTCTCCCTGTACCACCTGAATGAGAGAGAGAGAGAGAGAGAGATACAAAAATGTAAATAAATGGTAAATGGGTACTATCAATAAAATAAGGAAAAAATATATACATACAACAGTAAAAGTAGATACTATCATTATATTTGTACTAGTTGGTAAACTCTTTAATATATGATGTTTCTATTGTCATATATGCTTGCAGTTTTTGACTGTCTGAAGAATTCCTTAATTCCTTAGTTGTTGTTTTTTTAAATTCATACCTATTCTTTGAGTCAATCTTACACCACTTCAGAATCAAGTTATCAGCAGTAATAAAAAAAATGGCCAGAAAAATTCTCTTAAAATTTGAAGAAAAAAATAAATATCTGTACATGTATCAGCAAATTGTTGGTGCTGCTATAAAGTTGGTGCTGTTATAGATTGCTGTAATCTTAGTAGAAAGCATAAAATATTTTTAGGCTTAGATCAAATCCCACAACACCCTGAAGTCAGATGAATATTGTTACATGTATCACCAAAATATCCCAGTTGTAATATTTTACCAGTTGCTATTTGTGAGAAAAGACAATTACTTTTTGAATGAGTTGACCAACTTATCAAACACACTATGATAGTATCATATCTTTTTCTGATGTATAAGAAACAGTTGTCAAAACTAAAATCTGTCACTCAAATTGAAAATTATATTCAAAAAAATAATGTATAAAACTATATTTTTATCACAGTTATATTTTGTTTATCCAAGATGCATTTCATTCTACAAATTTGTTTTCCCTAACCTATGGGAATAAAATACGAAAAAAAAATCACTAAAATAACTATCAGTCATTTACAACCTATTATCATGCAAATCAACTATCATGTATCCAGTAAAAATAGTCAATTGCTTTTGCTTAATTCATGAAACTGGTTAAATAAATATGTTAGCCTAGACATTGAAATAACTAAGGGAAATGGAATGGGTGTCCTCAGCTTGATCTAGATATAAAACATGCAGTATGTCATTTGAGAGTAAGACAAATATATATGCTATTAAACCTGTACAAGTAAACCAAAAGCATTCTCCAATTCCTATACTTTGGAACAACAATAATGACATGGGTTTGCAGACATAAAACTTTTCAGTATAAATATTGTAACTAATGGTATTATGTCTTCTATATACAATAAAATCATAGGAAAACAGTAAATTTTTCCCCACATTGAAACAATTAAAACTTTGATTTTACTTTTTTAGTTTTAGACCAAGTCTTAGAATCAAATTAATAATGGTTTAATACATGAATACACTTACATCCCTCTTCTTCATCTGACCTATCACTATCTCCACAGTTAGGGAGTTCGTTACACTTCAGTGATTCATCTATACAGTACTTGGTTATTTTACATGTAAAACCTCGACAACCATTTTTACCAGAAGATGTCTGACTTCCTACAATTAAAACATTCAATTATCACTGATTTAGTACATACTTTTGTTTAGGGGCCAGCTGAAAAACGCCTATGAATGTGGGATTTTCTTGCTGTATTGATGGCCCATTGGTGGCCTTCGCCTGTTTTCCAATCTTTGGTCTGGTTGTTGTCTCTTTGACACATTCCCCATTTCCATTCTCAATTTTAAACATTTTTTATTTTCGTATGAACATATTTTCTGGTTTGTATTAACCTTGTAATGAACTATTATTATTTTTTTAAATGTGTGAGTGGTCTAATGATGATATGTGTCACACTTGTTTATGCTTTGCATTAACTATAATATGAATATGTTTTTTCATAATGACCTTGCTAGAAACAACTGTTATTTTTCAACATGAAAGTTATCCAAGAATATCTTGTGTAACCTTCTGTCCCAGAATAATATAGTCAGAAAGCACTTAGTCTAATGGGAACATGTTTTCTAGTGTATATTAACCTTGTGAAGAACAATAATTTTTTTCAATTTGTAAGTCTTTCAAGGATGACTTGTGTAACCGCAGCTTTCAAATATGCCTATCAAGTAAGACCTTGAAAAGCAATATATTTATATTTGCTTTATATTCTATGTCATAAATGGAATAAAAAATAATCAAAAGGTATATCTAACCTGTCAGAGGATTTGTTTGATGAACTTCTGTCCAGGTTATTTTGAATCCTTTAGCACCTAATGCTCTACTTGATGTAACAAATCTGAAAAAAAAAAAAAAAAAATCTCATTTACAAACCTAAGTACCGTAGTCGTGCTATGTATGCATACATTCAAGATTTTAACTGGATATTTGTAAATGAATATATTTCTATCCATAGATTAATGAAATTCTATGTCTCATGGATAGTAATGGTGGACACTCTATAAAGGAGGTTTTAAATATATACAAAGAGCACACGCCGAAAAGTCTTGCCTTCTTTACTAACCATTGATATTATGCTGTTAGCTCTTAATATAAAGCTTTGCTACAACTATAACACAAACTTAACATGAGCCAAAAAAATGAGGTTAAGGTCTTATAAACAAATCGAAAAAAACATTTACACCTTAAAATCATTAAATACACTACATATAGTTGACCTATTGCTTATAGTTTCTAAGAAACAGACTTAACCAAGAAAATTAAACCTAGACTAATGAACCATGAAAATGAGGTCAAGGTCAGATGACATCCGCCAGTTGGACATGTACACCTTGAAATCCTTCCATACACCAAATATACTAGACCTATTGCTTATAGTACCAGTGTTTGATATATGGACTTGACCACCAAAATTTAACTTTATTCACTAATCCATGAAATGAGGTCGAGGTCAAGTGAAAACTGTCTGACAGGCATGAGTACCTTGCAAGGTACGCACATACCAAATATAGTTATCCTATTACTCATAATAAAAGAGAAATAAACATTACAAAAAATCTTAACTTTTTTTCAAGCAGTCAATAAACCATGAAAATGAGGTCAAGGACAATGGACATATAACAGATGAAAACTTAGTAACATATGGCATTTATATACAAAGTATGAAGCATCCAGGTTTCCACCTTCTAAAATATAAAGCATATGGAGAAGTTAGTTAATGCCGCTGCCTGATCACTATCCCTATTGAGCTTATCTGCGACAAAAGTCTCAGGCCGGACAAAAACTTGTTGAAAATATCATATTTTTTGCCGTCACAAAGTCATTTTAATGTCCAGAAGATTGTTTACAAAATGACTAATAAATTCATAAAAATCTAAATTTTTACTTATTCAATGAAGACATGAGTGGATATACATGTAGATCTTTCAATAGAAAATGTCTAGTTAAAAACAACAGATGAATATACATTTTTGTCCCTGTCCCAAGTCGGGATTCTCTGGCCTTTGTTAGTCTTGTATGTTTTCTTTAAATTTTAGTTCATTAATACGTTTTGGAGTTTAGTGTGACATCCATTTTCACTGAACTAGTACACATTTTTGTTTAAGGGCCAGTGAAGCCGGCTCTTGGTGCAGAATTTTCTAACTATGTTGAAGACACATTGATGGCCTTCTGCGGTTTTCTACTCTTTGGTCATGTTGTTGTCTCTTTGATACATTCCCCATTAATTACCATTTTCATTTTTTATTATAAGCAACAATAAACTACCATTAATACAAATCTTACTCTAATTTTAGATATTCCCCAATTGACAGAAAGAACTGGTTTTCCTGTTTTCCACATAATTCTTTCCCTGGTTGATGTAGATCTTGGTAAACTCTCATTACAGCATTCTTACAGCCAGCACCTTCTTGTTCTGTAAATCATCAAATATTGTTACTGTCCATTCATTTATTTTTCGTGGGTACCAATTTTCATGGATTGATGAAAACTTGTATTTTTTGCAAGTATTTGATTTCATGGTTTTTGACGAAGTCTGTATATAAATAAGTACTGTGGATTCATTAATTTTCGTGGATTGAGGAAAAACTTGCATTTTTGTGGATATTTGTTTTCGGGGTTTTGCCAATCTCTGTATACAAAACTTATAATAAGGCCCTTAGTTTTCTCGTTTGAATTGTTTTACATTGTCTTATCGGGGCCTTTTAAAGCTGACTATTCGGTATGGGCTTTGCTCATTGTTGAAGGCCGTACGGTGACCTATAGTTGTTAATGTCTGTGTCATTTTGGTCTCTTGTGGACAGTTGTCTCATTGGCAATCATCCCACATCTTATTTTTTATATTATAGAAAATTTGTTATTTGTTGAACATTTGAATTCGTGGTTCACCTGTATACACGAAAACCACGAAAATAGGTTTCCAACAACTAATAATGAATCCACAGTAGACAACTTGTACTTCTTTGAACATTTAATTTTGTTGTTCTGCTGTACCACAAAATCCATGAAATATAATATCTCACAAGTAATAATGAATCCAGAAGGGAAGAAAAAAAGAAAAATATTGAATGCAACACGTCGCAAACACTTAACAAACTGTGTGAGCTTAGAACCAATCAAATCTAACTTATAGTCATGAGGAGCGAATGAAATTGATATTCAAATCAATAAAAATCTTGTTTTATATGTCGCAGACACTAATTACAGGATCTAATAACTTTTACAATGTATTTATGATAGATACTTCATATTCAAGTAAAAATTCTTTTATTCTTAGTGTGCCTGATAATAATTAGGTTTTCAATTTTCAAACCTTTCTTGGGAAAAAGGAAGTGAATTATCAGTACAGGATAATACAATTGTTTTCCACTATACTTGCATTACACAAGCAACCTTCCTCTAGCCATGGGATACAATTTAATTAGTTCATCAGCTTTTCTTTTTTTTTAAATGAATTCATATGGCAACATGTAAAAAATTTGGCTTATGTTACCATTGAAATATATATAAAGAATTACATCTTTACATAAGGGGGCCTCAGTGGGTGAGTGGTCTAAGAAGTTACTACTGTAAACACTAGCCAGTCAACACTGATGTTGTGACTTTGAATCCCCCTATTGCAGGTGCACACAACTCCAATCTTAATTGACTAGGACTAATAGTTTTCCTATTAAAGGTTTGTGGTTTTCTCAGGGCACTGATCTGTCTTCCTCCACCAATATAAACTGGCTGCCACAAAATAGCCCTAAGGTGGTGCTTAAAAGTGGCATTATAACATAGAAATCAAATCAAATCAAATCATCTGTACACAATGATAGATGTAAAATTCAAATCTAAAAGAGATTGTAAGTATAATCTTTATTACACTGCACTTGATTCATACTTATAAGATTTCACTAACTATGAGCTGGACTATTATATCGGTTTATCAGTTAGTAAGAATTTTGTAAATGTAATAGAATTATCAATAAAGAAATTGGTCGATTTAAGGTTACCGGTACATCTTTTACAATTATTTTTTTTAAATGACGATTTAATGCTACATCTTATATAATTGATAAAAAGTTTTTGATTTAAGGTTATGTCCAATCCAATTATCCAAATAAAAGTGATCAATTAAAAGTTACATTTAATACAATTATCGACAAACCTTAAGGATATGCAAAGTAAATCAAGCTTTTAGTTGCCCATTTGAAGTTCTTTGACATTACAATATAGTTGGAACATCCTAAGGTTACCATATTGCATGGGTTTTGCTAATCACTGAAGGTCATATGGTGACCTGAAGCTGTTTACATCCTAGTTTCATTTTCATAAAAGGATGATATTCTTATTTTTGTACATGCTCTATAATTGTTGAAGGCTATACAGTGACCTATAGTTGTTAATTTCTGTGTCATTTTGGTCTCTTGCGGAGAGTTGTCTCATTGGCAATCATACCACATCTTCTTATTTTAAATTATCTATCTTATTTCAATTTATAGGTTCACCAAATCAGGTCTTTATGTTACATATCATAAAAAAACTAGTTCCATATAAATTGTCAAAAAAATACACTTGAAGACAATCCAATACATTGTTGTTAAACTAAATAGATGTAATCACCTTTTCCCTCTACATGGAAGTCTTCAAATATAACTAATATATTGTTCTTTCTATGACTGGCTTTAATTATCCACTGACAAAATGAGTAGCTTTTGTATTTCTCTGGTGAACCTGGACTCTTTATCAAACCTCCTCCTCCAAATGATGTTATATTCTCACCACATTCTGAAAAGTAATCATATTCAAACATTAGAATTAATCTGCTGAATGTATTTGATAATTTCAGACTACTGAAAAAAATCTTGAATTTCTTTCCATTTATTATTGGTAGTGCTTGGTTAAGTTTGCTCTGATATCTACATTTTTGGTCTCTTTGTGCACTTTTGTATTTACTATTTTTGGTTTGTGTTGGTTTGATGCTGTTTACTCAATGTTCAATATTTTAGGTGGTGATAAGTGCATTTGTTCTGTTGGCAAATATATATATATATATCTGTTTGATGATTGGTGCATTTTGCTCAATTGTCCAATAATATTAGTGTTGGTTGTTGCTGTTTGCCTTGATGTACAAAACTTTCACTTGTAGTGGTTAGTGCAGTTAGCTCTTGTGTCAAATACTTTTGGTTGTGGCGGATGGTGCAGATTGCACTGTTATCAAATGTCTTTGTAAGCAATTCTTTCATTTTGTATAAAATGGTGACAACTTGTCAAGGTATTTAAAATATTCACATTTAAATATCAATGTTAATTATAGTTTCAAGTTTGGAAGTGTAATATAGATAAGGAAAGTTCCTATTTTGCAAAGTTTCACATTTAAAAAGACCATAAATCATTGAAAATTACCTTTTCTTGAATTAAAACATTTACATCTAACTATTTTTAATCACTTACTTCTCAATCTGGTATTTAAAAATTCAAATTTTGCTTGAAATCCTGCATGTCTACTTCCAATTCTGCTATTGAAGACTACTCTCACTTCTTGTCCTAATGCCCCAACTATTGGACCAGGAAATTGTGTACCACAGTATGTGTTTATCCTTGTATAATTCCCCTTTAAATCATGCTGGTCTACCAAAATATTGTCTGAACTAGAACACCTAGTAAAAAAATTAATAAACCAAGATTGTTGAAGAAATACAAATTCATTTTTTAATCGTTCATGTTTAAATTAAAGCATTGTTTAGTAGTAATATCCTGCACTTGTTTCATTACTATTTCATATGAAAATGCAAGTTTTATGGAATCAACAAAAATGTGTACCCACTGAAATAATGAATCTGTAGTAATAATAAGTATAATTCTTTATAGTTATTAACCTCGAAAATTAATCTGAGGCATAAAAACATCAAAACTTTTGTTTTGTGCATCTATAATAGATTATCCCCGAATGTCTCTCTGGTATCTTAACCTCACTAATATAAGCTGTAATTTTGCACAGAGAAATTAAGTCTTAAGAAACTTACGGCCCCCTGGTTTTTCCCAAATCAAAGGCATGGAATGAAATAAGAAGTCTTTCAGATACAGCAGGACGGAATATGTATTCACATTTTGTATTGTCTGGATATTCTTGAGGATAATAGGGTGAATTAAATGTTCCCTCTTTATAATTTCTACTGATATACAGAAATATACATTTCCCATCTTCTGGACTATGACCAGATATTCCAAAATCTGTAAGGAAAAAAAATAAAAAAGTTGTACACACAGTATCTTTAAAACATTCTATTTATTACTGTAAATTCAGAAATTAATGCGAGGTTTTTTATTATTGCGAAAAATGCCACAAAGTTGTAAACGCAATAATGTAAACTCACATTTTGAAATATTTTATATGAATTCAACAGGATTTTTCTCAAAATCGTAAAAATTAAAATCGCATTTAAGTCTAAAATGACAAAATCGGAATAATAAATGCACACAATAATTTCTGAATTCACAGTAAGTGGTATATGAGTTATATATGTGCTGAAAAACAAGACCAATGTAATATACTGATTTCTGTTTGTATGGAATATATTTCTTGAACAACTAGTATCATGTATGCTAGAAACCAAAGGTTTGGAAAATCTGAATGCCATCACTATCAAATTTATTTCAAACTCAACACAACCTTTTTATCACCTAAAATTTTACAATATATTCCTGTCAATACTGGCAGTTACACTACACATAAAACAACACAATGTATGCACTAAATAATATTTGTAAGCTTAATTAAATACATAAAATAACTTTATTATTGTATTATTCTCTGTAAATATTGTCGCTGTAATGACTACTACAGAGTATTATATATAGTCCACATTATTCATATAGAAAAAAGTCCAATTTTCCCAAATGAAAAAGTAACTAATAAGCTAGACAGACACAAGCAAATAGTTTACATTTCAAAACATTCAAGAAATATGCAGTGATAGAAAAAAAAGCTGGTGCCAATTAGCATATTTTTAAATTGTAAAAAATGTATTTTATTTAGAAAATCCAGTTAAAGCCCATTTAAACAAAATCTGCAACTGATTTTTGAACTGTCTTACTAGTAATTACAGCTTCACACTTGAGTTATTTGAAAATGCAGAAATATTTAAGTTCAGTGCCATTCATTTTTAATATCTTAATCTAACTTGTTTTAATTTGTTTAAACTTTTGTGCAGTTCACTTCAATAGTGCCTACAGAAATACACCAGGTCTCTCTGCAAGTCTTTTAAAGTTTTAAAATAATGAATGATTATCAACAGTTGTGGCCATTTATTTTTGAAAGTGATTGGTTTTCTTATATAAGCGCATTTTGTACCACATGGCTCTAAGAATCTAAATGTAAGGTTAAATCAAACCTGCAAACGTGTACAATGCACATTGTACTGAAAGCCAATCAATCAATCAAATAATCACATTTATCATTGTTTGTGTAAAATCCCAAAAGGAAGAAACACTGAATACCAAAAATCACTTTTCTATGCTGTATCTTGAAATTTTTAAACCAAAAGATGTTAACAGGCACTCATTCTGAAATGTAAGAAACTACCAGATCCTTAAAATTTACTGAATATTGCCCTCCTTGAAAGAACAAAACAGGCCATACATAATCTTCATCAAGAGCAGCAGGCAAATATCAAAATCAGTTAAACAGGCCTTAACTGTGCAATACTTATAGTTATCTAAATAAATAGAACAAATGTAAAAATATTTTTCACTGAATATTTCTGGCAACATTTATTCTGACAAACAACATTATAGGACACCACTTCCCTTTTTTAATGACAACAGTGTCAGCAGTGCGCTGCATATTTCCTGAAATGTATTATATATAACCAGAGGTTTAGCATGACTTTAAAACTCTGACAATCCATAAAAAAAATTACAAACAGGTTCTCCACATAACCCTCCCATTTGTGTATAACATAGAGTACACACTGTTTATAATAAAGTAAAATGGTACAGCATACACAAAAGATTTTGAAAGAATAATTACACCTTATATAGGTCTCCTGGATTTTGATTGGTTGATGGTGACATAAAATAGACACAGTGAGTAAACACTCATATCATGGTAACACATTCTTATGATATTCAAATATTACTATACTATTTACATAAATATTGTTAAAAAAGAAATTTTAAGTTTCCACAAAGGGAGACAATTCAATAATTTTGTAAGCTACTTTACAGGAGGTAAACAGATCAAAGCAAAATTTAATTGTGATTCATTAAAATTTTCAACAAATATATACAAGCATACAGTCACACAGTTTTTTGCAGAACATAGTTACTGATAAAACCAAGATAAATAAATACCTGTAATAAACTGATATATGGAAGAAAACCCTCGACTGCTCCTAGATTTATGTGTGTCAAGGGTTAAAATCATTCGGGAATCTTCACTTGTAAGATTAGGAGGCAGTAAGGACCCACAGAATCTCTCATCAAAAGCACCAACTCCTAGAGTGCCTTTAAGGTTGACTTCTAAATAACCTTCATAACAGCTCCAATAGAGTACAAGATATAGATTTATAAGCATATTGGGCACAAACATGTGAATATACACATGATTGCAATAGAGACACACACAGAATTACATAGTATTAATCTAATCCTGATTAATTCTGACCACATTTATACTACTATATTTTACTTGCAAGTGCAACATGAGTCCTACATTAGGAGCAGGAACTGCTCACCCTTCAGGAGCACTTGAGTTCACCCCTTTGGTGGAGTAATGTAGCTCAGTTTTTTGGGGTTTTATGTAACATTTTTTTGAAAGTTTTGTTTTTTCATCATTTTACTCTGCTGCTGTCTGTTATCAGAAGACCCCTTATTTTCGATTGCATCTTTTATCGTTTTCTTCTCCCATTCCTTTTACTCTGTTTAATTTCCATTTACTTTTACATATTTCAAACTTAATAATGACTATTTAGTATTTACATTCTATCAATAGATTTTATTAACACTTGGATTCTAAACGTTAGACAAAAGTCTAGAAATCATGAATATAGAAAAATATTGTCCACACAATTGAATACTTACTATGGCATTTGACCAGGAACTTCAAAATCTTTAAAAGATATCGATACTTTTTCTAGAACTTTCCTGTTTCTCATACCATCTAGGTAATAATTACAGGTAACATTTGGAGGTACATCTGAAGGGTAACCAGGTGACGTCAATGTACCAAAGGAACGTTTCCTACTACTGATTCTAACATCACAGGCTTTAAATTATAAGAAAAGGTTGTATTGAAGGAAGTCATCTAGTTTAATAATTAGTATTACAAGCTATAAGATAACCATTCATGAAATTCTATCAAATTTACTTTCTGTAAGCTAACAGATTTACCACCTTAGAGTTAATGTAACTCTGTAGGTCTTGGTGGTATGAATAACAATTTAACTAGTGTACAGGGTACTAACATATAAGTCAAAGAAGTATTACTGTAATAGGTTTTCTTGCTATTTGTTAATTCTTTTTTTTCTAATTTTATGACAAGCTTAAAAAACATACATATCAGCTATTGAACATTAAGGTAAGCTTGCTTATACTAGGCTGTTTTACATGAGCAATGTTTATTATAATGACTACCAGATTTTGATATTAAAACAGATTAGTTAGAGAAAAGTTTTCAATTGAATGAGTTTGGGTATAACCTATCATCAGCATGGTTGGTAAAAGAGGCTTAATCACTTTGTATACA
This sequence comes from Mytilus galloprovincialis, assembly GCA_037788925.1. Taxonomy (NCBI): domain Eukaryota; kingdom Metazoa; phylum Mollusca; class Bivalvia; order Mytilida; family Mytilidae; genus Mytilus; species Mytilus galloprovincialis. Next base: position 60,143,616 of record CM075340.1, on the reverse strand, counting down.
TTAAAGTACCAGTATTTGTCAGTAATTAATTGAAGGTTGTACAGTGACCTATAGCTGCTTTAATTCTCTCATTTAGTGTCTCTTGGATAATAGTCTCATAGTTTGTATTATTCCACATCTCTTTATTTTGTACCATACAGCCGATGTCAGTGTTTTTTCTTATGCTTGTAGCTAAAAATGATATGTGTACTTAATCTATCAGTATTTGCTCCTTACTATTTAAAAAATGTTGGTAGTCTACCAAGGTTACTTTGGTTCCTCCAAAAAAAAAAGGTATGCAGTTTGAAGATTTATAAATGTGTAAAATGATAAAAATCGTAACAAATGTAACCTTGGATAAACAAGGCCATATATAAATAACTGATTTGTAAATCAGTTTTTATGTAAGTTGTAGTCAGCCTTTGTATCAATTCCTTAAAGAACTTTATGTGTATATGTTTACCTGTTCCTTTAATATGTTGAATGTGGTCACCACCAGTTCTTGAAAAGGCTGAAATAATAAAACAGACAATCGTATATGATTTAGAATTTTTAACTGGATTTTTATGACAAAAATGTCGGTTATTGATTTGTGGATGTACAGCTGGCGGCCAGTTGGTCAGGCGGGCGGCAGCCAAATGTTGTGTGTGCATTTACTCATCAACCATTCTACCAAAGCTTTTAAAATTTTGATATGTTGTTACTGACAACAAAATGGAGGTCAAGTTAAATAATGACGATTTTGACTTTTACCGTTACCGAGTAATGGTTCTTGAAAGATTGAAAAATGGTGTTTCGAGTCATGTCCATGCATTTACTCATGAACTGTTCAACCAAAGCTTTTAAAATTTGAATATGTTGTTCCTGATGACAATAATGGAGGTCAAATTCAATAATGACGATTTTGACTTTTACCATTTAGGAGTTATGGTTCTTGAAAGATTGAAAATGGTGTTTTCAGTTGTGTCTGTGTATTTACTCATGAACCGTTCAACCTAAGCTTTTCAAATTTAAAAATTTGTTGTTACTGATGACAAAATAGAGGTCAATAAAATTTAAAATGTTTAAAAAAATGCATTTCGATATGCAATACAATTTTAAAAACAAGTGACTGCTCAATAAGCAAGCATCACATTTTATTTAAAAAATTATTAGACATCTGCAGAACTGGAAGTCGCATGTCTGAAACGTCTGAAATATACCAGACAGCATTGTAGTAAAGTTTCCAAAAACATGATCTGCTGTTCAGAAAATTAGACTCATAAATAATATAAATGTTACATTAAAAAAATGTCACGTGTCCCGTAAACACATATTTAGTGGTTGGCAGGAGGCATTGATAATAGATTGGAACATCAGAAGTTATTCTTACCTGGTTTTACAAACTTGTCACTAAATTCAAAAGAAATGTTGAACCCTCGTCTATTATATAAAAAGTCTGCGTCTCCCTCTAAATTATCAGCATTGAGCGAGTCTATTCTCCCACTCTGAGTTCTAAATATAATAGATAAGTAATTTTCCGAGGAATAAATCACAACATCTTTATAATTTCCACAAAATCTTCCTATTTCTTCTCCCTTTGAACTCCCTCCATCATGGATCAACACATAATCAATTGGACAGCTGTAACAAAAATAGGAAAAAATAAAAACAATAATATCTGCATCATGAAAAGCACTATAGAAAGAATTTCAGAAAATATTTATTATTTAAGGATTCTTTTTAATACTCATTAAAATCCTTTAAAAGTTGCTCTATTAAACTAGCATTGTTTGTACACTAAAATAAGAACTGGTCATGTCAAAAGTCAAATGAAAACTATATAAGTGATCCCCTCAAAACTTAAAAGAACATAAACGATTAAAAAATCTAAGACTAAAAATTGGAAGTCCAATATTTTGCTCCAGAAGGTCTTTGTCAAGAATTGTTGAAAACCAATAAGCTTCCAGACCACATGAGGATGTACACATAACTAACAGTTTTGTATTTTGCAAATGTTCTTTATTAGTTCATGGTGTAGAATGGTTACAGACTTAGCAATCTTTTTTTTTTGGCATTTCAGCACTAAACATGTAGGTTCAGCAACTGACTTATCCCATTTTTATTCAAGACAGCATGACACACAATGAACCACATAGACCATAAGAAGCCGTAAGTGTTTGTGTTTATATGATTATTGAGGGCACTAATGATTGACAGGCTGGTGATGACTGTAGATGAAGTACTAAGACCACTCAGCCATTGATGTCCATCCTCATTTGGAGGTACTAGGTATTTTAAAATAGTACCAATATTTTCTATACTTTTAAAAAATTGGTCAGTTGGTGAGAATGTCAAATTCATTATTACAATAAAAGGAATGTTATAAATGTTTAATTTTCATATACACACTGACACAATCCATTCCACAATAAACCATTTACTTGGCTTACAAATGAGATTCACTAATTAGTACTAAGGGATAAATAACATGACTATTTAAACTATAAGTACAACCAAACCAATTCACAAATTGTCACTTAATTGTACAATGATATTATTTTCTCAGTATTGCATGTATAAAAGCTATTAGAACCCATTGATTGTTTAGTACAAGTTCTTTAACATCTATTTGAATAACCAATTTAAAGCCATATGCATTACATGCAGTTTCAGATTTAGTCTTTTTTTTTTTTGCGTTTTCCCCTAATGAAGAACTCAACAATCTGTGAAAGGTTTATGATCGTAATTTAACCACCTCGACATTGTCTTTCATAAAATAATCTTCAGTTTGTATGTTTGATGTCATTAGCATGAGATAATGAAGTCCAAATTTCCTCCCTTATAAGGACGTTATTGCATCATTAGTGCATGTTGTGCCTCGCTGGAACTATTTTAATTGTTAATTTTCAGATCAAAAATCGTTTGAAGTTTGTGTGTATTAGGTTTAATCACATGATAAAGTGAATGATTTAGGGACATTAAATGTCACGTCTTGTGTAGCATGATAGATAATAACGAACTGACATTTATAATAAGCTTTTTTGTCTAGTAAAAGATATCTTTCGTTTGATGCAAAAGTGAAATATCAGTCACACAGATTTTTTTTATATAAAAGTCCTATTTACTGTAGGCACAAATTGTATCATCCCTTATCTAGATAGAAAAGATACAAATTTAATTATTTTTGTGATGAAAATTAGTCTGTTATATTGGCAGTTGTACTTTAAAAACTAACCAACATTGTTCAATCAATTCAATTCCTTTAAAAAAAAAGATAGTAAGGGTACAATGAAAGACCAAAAGCTGAAGAAAGACACCAACCAAACAATAATGAGCAACCAAACAACATCCAGAAAACTAATAATTAAGGACCAGGAACTAAGGATTCTCAATAACGGTTAGCAGTTTCTGCTCCAATAGTTGCATCCTTTATGTTGCTCATTTCAAGAAGAAGGAAAAAAGTGATAATTAACTCAAAACTGATAAAATTTGTTAGGGTAACTAAAAATAGAAATATCTAGTGATAGACAAGGAACCGTTTGACTAAGTTGACCTGTATTATACTTTTTCTCTCTGAGCTATTTACATTGACGAAAAGCTTCTACATCTATCTGAATATACTGTGATAAACTAATACCATACAGTATGGGTTTTTCTCAATGTTGCATGCCAAACTGTAAGGCAGTGACCTATTTTTGCTTATATCTTCCCCTTTTGAACTCTGGTAGATAGTAGTGTCTCATTGACTATCATGCCACATCAAAATTCTTTTTATATTTCGTGGATTTTATAGGGTTAATGATAACAGATCATAACAAAATATTTAAGCTTTCAACAAATTCAATATTCAGATTATGTTTTAACCATGAAATCAAGTATCATAATTTTCCTATATCCACATTTTGTTTTTATCAATGATAACACTAGAATCCACAGTACTTTTCTATTTGAAAAAAAGTAGGAATTAGGCAACAATCTGAAACTGTGGATTCATTATATACCATTTGTTTTGTGTATTTCACAGATGTACTGGTGATACCGGTAACCCTAATTCTAATATTTAGCAAGTTAAACAATTCCTAAAGGTTTATGTGCAGATTTTGGCAAACACCTCACAATCAAATATTCATGAAAATACAATTTTCCTTATTCCACAAAAGTTGGTACCACAGAAATAATGATTCCACAGTACAAAAGTTGGTACCACAGAAATAATGATTCCACAGTACAACAGTTGGTACCATAGAAATAATGATTCCACAGTACAACAGTTGGTACCACAGAAATAATGATTCCACAGTACAACAGTTGGTACCACAGAAATAATGATTCCACAGTACTTGACTAGTACTTACTAATCTCCACCTTGGAAAAGTGAAAAATCTAGAAATTTGATTCTGATTCTTTGTCCTATCTTGCCTACAAGAGTATAACTACAATGTAGATTGTCTGGGTACATTCCTGGGTAGGTTGGTGATACAATGTAACCTAATCGTTGTTCTGTACTGTTTATCACAAAATCACATAGGTTTTTCTTTTGTCCAAAATTATATATAGCTAAAATCAAAAACAAACAAATATTAATTGGCAGGACTATAATCAACAATGGTTTCTGCTTGTTAGGTAAATCAGTGTTTGTCATATGCTAGTAAGGTGACCAATGTTTGTCATGTGCTAGTCATGTGAAATAGTGTTTGTAATATGCTAGTTAGGTGAAATAGTGTATGTCATTCGCTAGATAGGTGAAATAGTGTTTTTCATATGCTAGTTTGGTGAACAATATTTGTCATTTACTAGTTAGGTTAAATAGTATTGGTCATATGCTAGTTAGGTGAACAATATTTGTCATATGCTAGTTTGGTGAAAATGTTTGTCATATGCTAGTTTGGTGAAAACTGTTTGTCATATGCTAGTTTGGTGAAAACTGTTTGTCATATGCTAGTTTGGTGAAAAATGTTTGTCATATGCTAGTTTGGTGAAAACTGTTTGTCATATGCTAGTTTGATGAAAACTGTTTGTCATATGCTAGTTTGGTGAACAACATTTGTCATATGCTAGTTTGGTGAAATTTTTTTGTCATATGCTAGTTTGGTGAAACATGTTCGTCATCTTCTAGTTAGGTGAATATTTTGTCATATGCTAGTTAGGTGAATGAGTGTTTGTCATATGCTAATTAGGTGAATTAGTGTTTGTCATATGCTATGCAAATTAGAGGAAATAGCCTTTGTCATATGCTAGTTCGGTGAAATAGTGTTGGTCATATGCAAATTAGGTGAAATAGCGTTTGTCATATATGCCAGTTTGGTGAAAAATGTTTGGCATAATGATAAAGATAGTTTGGTAAAATAGTGTTGGCAATATGCTAACTGAGTGAAACACTATTGGTCATATGCTAATAATAGTGTTGGTCATTTGCAAATTACTTAAAATATTTCTTACAATCATTTATAAACCTATATCGTCCTTCAAATCCATCATCAGCTTTGTCAAAGTCAGAGTAAAAGTCCAAAATAATGATGTTTGATGTAGAGATGATGAGATTCGGCAGACGATCAGTACCTTCCCCACAGAATCTTCCTAGGAGGGGCGTGTCAATGTGGGGTTGCGTCATATCACTTACTTCTGCATAAATATCTAGATAATCAAATTGACATCTGAAAAAGATTAAATTCCATGATCATTAGATTAAAGTAGAAAAAGATGGTAGTTAAATAAAATTAAGGATAACTTGTACTGTTATATTGTTCCTCTGAGGAATGTTTCACTACTTTACATTCAAGAATATATTGTTAGTTTCTCTCCCTTAAGAGACAAAAAATAAATAACCTTGGCACCTTCTTAATTAGGATTTCAATTCTAATTCTTATTCAGGCAATCATGTCTGCTAAGAGGTTATTAAGGGAGAAAGAAAGATGACTTTCTCAACTATAAATTCTCTGAAGTTCCAACAACCAGTTGTGTAATAATAGTATTGATTGAAAGTAATTCTTAAGTTAAAAGCATACCACATAGAATTACCAAATTTTAATTATCACAAGTCAGTTTTTATAAATATACATGCATTCCTTAATTTTGAGATATTTCAGTTTGAAATTTTCCAGTTTCATGTAGAAACAAAATATTTCATTTCTCAATACTTTTTCCAATATCTAACCTTTAAGCGGAAAGATAAATTTCCCTGTTTATTGGAAAGTGTTTCTTAATGCATAAAACAATGAAAGTTTAACATGATAAAATGTGCAGATCCATACAATTATTGGTTATAAAAAGCTGTAGACAATTTTCTTGCCAATTCAAATGCTTATAGAAAATAAATTCTAATTTGGTACATATGTGATTTTAATACACAAAAATTGGGGTCAATGTGTGATTTCAATACACAAAAATTGTGGTCCATGTGTGATTTCAATACACAAAAATTGGGGTCCATGTGCTCATGTTTTAGCTAACAATAGAAAGAAAATATCAAAATAATCCAAAGTTATGCTTGATTCATTTAACATAAGAAAATTAGAGAAAACAGACTGACAAGCAAGGATGAATATTTTCTCTGTCCCTAGAGTGGGGAGCTCATATTTGCCGGGGACACAATTTCGTCGTTTTATGATTTTGAGGTGTAAAAACCTCAAAGAATGGTTGAAATGGAAGAAATATGCCGGTAAATTACATTTTTATACCAAATAAGATTATTTTTGAAACTTAGACCAAATTACGGCACTTACCTCAAAGTACCAAAAAACAGGCGATATGCGGCCAATTTCATGAATGAAAAACACGATTTCAAAAAAGTATTTCTTAATAATTCTTTGACTGCTTGTCCTAAATTTCAGTTTTTTCACCTTTGAAATGTTTGCTATTCATCTATAATGAAATTGATTTGATAAAAAGTTAATAAAGCTGCAGTTATTTGGTTTTAAATAGATGTGTAAAATGGTGAATATGTGTCCCCCTTTAACAAAACATCAGGACATTTCAAATAGCCTTTAATCTAATTTCTCAGATAATTTATTTTCAAAGAAATAGGTTTGCAAGCTAAGAATATGTTGCTTTTGATGTCATCTATATATTAAAATATCACTAATAATCAGTTAACTTCAAAATCATAAAGACCTGAACATAAACTGCAGAAAACGTGGAAAGTTATGGCGAAAATGAGCACCCCACTCTACTTATTTTTTTTCGTTTATATATTTTGAAAACAAAATATATTCATACAATTTTCTGGTTTTAATTTTGCCCCCTTTAAAATTGTTCCCAATACAGATATTTGTTTTCAAAATTTCCTTGAACAGGATGAAATACTTAATCAATTGTTCATAGGCAACCTTTCCAAATAAACAAAAAACTTTCAGTCAAACTAATTTAAAATGTTCCATGGCAGCTTTATTAGGTGTGTTAGAATTATCACATGTACAAATTGAAAATGATGATCAATTTTAAAGAATAAATTTGATTAACACCACATTACAAAAGAAACTATGTTTTTACAAAATAAAATCATTTCATATTAGAGGAACATTTCTTTTAACCAGATTTTGTTTCTAAACCCCTTCAATTATTGATTTAAGTCTGAAGACATCTTCATTTCACAGCATTTCAGAGAATGTCTTCCTTAATGGTATTTTAACCTAATCTAAAAATTACAAGACACTTAAAAATAATTCGTACAATTTCCATGGAAATATATCACAACCAATGAAGCTTAAGTGCAAAAACTTGATAAATGTTTGCTGAATTTCACATTTAAGACATTTCTTATGTAACATATTCGATAAATACTAGCAAAATCAGATACAAAATTAATTAGGATTGCACATGACAAAAAAGTAAATAAAATATTCAATTTGTAGTCTTATTTGTAATGGAAGGGCTGTTCAGAACAAACGTAATAGAAGCAGCCAATATGTCGACGAAAAATATCACCTAATCAAATAGAAATCCTTGGAAAAGACCGTATTTCTAACAAGTCTGATCAAATCATAGATATAAGCTCTGAAGACACAGGATAACATTCTCTCTATTTAACGTTTTTTTTTATTCAATTAATCATTTGGTAAATAAACCTTATAAAACTGCACCAAAAGCATAATTTCACAGATGGTTTCCATATGAGACTAAAAATAATTAAATGTGAAAGTGAAAAATGTCTATTAACATTGCTTTATTTGATATTCAGTTGGCAAACAAAAAAATCAGAAACATCTTGCATTACTGAAAACATACAATTGCCTTATAAAAGTTTGCCTGGCCTCAGTATGTCTGAATCAATTCCAAAAACATTTGCCTTCACATAGCCTTATTTGCAACCACTCTTAGCAAAATAATTTTGTTAGTATATCAACATTTTTATTCTGTTTTCCGAGTGTCTTTTCAATTTCAACATACAAATGCCTGTATCTTGCCCAACAACTGTTTGCCTGAATTCAATGTGTATGCAAATCCCCAAACAAATACACAATTAATTACAGTTAACTTAAATATTTCTGACTCTAATTGTATCTGATCAAATATTAACAAACAAGTGACTACATGAAGCTATAAATAAGTGTGACTGTTCCTACATCATCAACCAAAAATTGCCTGCATCAAGCCTAATTTCTTTTGCTCTAAGAGTTTGTGTTCCAATATCAATAATCAATTGCCTAAACTTAGCCTAATTAGTATGAATGATCCTGTATCAACAAACTGTTGCTTATGTGTTACTTAATTACTTGATCTCTGTACTCAGTCTGTCTATTCAAATATCAACAATCTAGCGCCTTCAAAGAGGCTTATTAGTGTGACTGTTTCTTTATCAACAAACAATTGCTTATATTACCTAGCCTAATAAGTTTGACTGATCCTGTATCAACAATCAATTGTCTACAGTTAGCCTAATTTATCAATAAACAATTGCTTATGTGTTGTCTAATTACTTCTGTTCTCAGTCTGTCTGTTCAACAATCAATTGACTCCACCTAGCCTAAGTAGTGTGACTGTTATATTATCAAAAAACAATTGCCTACACTTAGCCTAATTAGTGTGACTGATCCTGTATCAACAATGAATTGCCTACACTTTGCCTAATTAGTGAGCCTGTTCTTTTATCCAACAAACAATTGTCTCTACCTAGCCTTAGTGGTGTGACTGTTCCTTTATCAACAAACAATTGTCTCTACCTAGCCTTAGTAGTGTGAGTGTTCCTTTATCAACAAACAATTGCCTTTACCTAGCCTTAGTAGTGTGACTGTTCCGTTATCAACAAACAATTGCCTCTACCTAGCCTTAGTAGTGTATAAAAAAGAAGATGTGGTATGATTGCCAATGAGACAACTATCCACAAAAGACCAAAATGAAACAGACATTAACAACTATAGGACTGTTCCTTTATCAACAATCAATTGCCTCTACCTAGCCTAAGTAGTGTGACTGTTCCTGTATCAACAAGGAATTGCTTTATGTAGCCTAATTAGTATGACTGTTCCTTTATCAACAAACAATTGGTAATATGTAGCCTAATTACTTCTGTTCTCAATGCCCTTGTTCCAACACCAGGCTTTATTACCATATTTATTTTTGTCTTGCATTTGCAGGAAATATAATGATTGTTATTTAACACTAGGAGGCCAGTCTGACACTTGCTGGGCTCTCAAACAACTAATCAGGCTTTATAATGAATATGGAATCAATATAAACATGTTATTTTCTAACTGAAAACTATATTCATAAAACGTTAATAATTCTAGGAAATAATCACAGAAGCATAACTGTCAAATCTGGACACGATTTTACAATTTTTAAGGAAGAAAATAATGTTTGTATATGTCTCTAAAAGATTTGAAGAAAAAGAGAAAAAAATAATTTGTTATGGCAAATAAAGATGAAGCATCAATGTTCTGTATGTGGGCACTTGACATCTATGTGCATAATATTGACAATATAAATACCAGTAGTGTTACAACTATGATTAAAGAGAAAATCTTTTTACTCATCCATAACTTGAAGGTCATATGTAAAACTATTTTTGTTAATAAATACCAGTAGTGTTACAACTATTAAAATATATTTCTCCACTCTCAACAGTTAAATTTTAATTATTTAAAAAGCTCGGCAAGCCTCGCGCTTTAAATATTAAAATTTAACTGTCTTGAGTGGAGAAATATCGTAATACACTTGTTGCAGTTGTGGAATCTATATTTCTCAGAGGGACATGCAACATTATTGTTTACAATTATGACATCAAGATACTCTCAAGATAATGCTAGCTGTGTTTGGTGCAAATTGGCTATGATTAAAGGGAAGATTTTTTTACTCATCATTCATAAGAACTCTGTCAGATAATCATGTACACCTTTCAATAATTCTATACACCAACACAATTGAGGTATTGCTTAAATAATAACTGAGAAATAGTCAAAGTCACAAAAAGTGAACATTGTCCAATGTCCCATGAAAACGAATTCAAGGTCAGATGAAACCTTACAGACTGACATGTACACCTTACAATCATGCCAAACACTAAATATAGTGGCCCTATCCCTTATAGTAACTGAAAAATAGACCAAACCACAAAAACATAATATTGTACAATCAGGCAATTGAGGTCAAGGTCAATTTCCTGATCAGGCAATTGAGGTCAAGGTCAATTTCCTGATGCTTATGGTATCTAAGATATGGACTACACCATGTAACTTTAACCTTGATCACTGATCCAAGAAATGAGGTCAAGGTTAGATGAACCCACTTAGTGGATATGTAGATATTGCAAGGAATCCTTATACAAAATTTTGTTATCCTATTACTCATAATAAGTGAGTATTTCACTTGACAAAAAACTACTTTTTTTTAAGTAGTCACTAAACCATGAAAATGAGGTCAAGGAAAAAAGACATATGAGAGACAGAAACTTCTTAACATGTTTTTCTGTACACAAGGTATGAAGCATCCAGGTCTTCAACCTTCTGAAATGTAAAGCTTTAAACAAATAGTGTACACCTTCGCTGCCGCCAGATTGTAAACCTGATGTCTTGTACTCTGCTATTTTTGTCCCAGGCTAGACAAAAATCAATTTAATATATTAAATCAATCATATAATATGATTTTGACTACCTCTGAGTGGGTACTGCTGATTTTAAACATCAGACCCAAAGTGCACTATCAGCAAATACACCTGGACTCTTGGTCATAAAACTATACTCAATACTCGGAGAACAAAATTTGTGCTTGAAACTGCAAATCCAGTATTTTGATTGGTTGATTTCTGAGTCTGACAGACTGTATGTCAAATGTATCAATCTGGTTCCAAATCAGAGTCTCTGTTACTAACTATACTTGACATTTAATGATCAGTATCAATATGCACTTTAAATAGATTTTTCACCCATCCCCTTTCTTCTATAAAGGAGATTAACATGTAAAGATTTTTTTATGCCGACAATAATGTGAAAAGTTTTCCTGAAAAACGTTTTATCTTCTTTATGTCAAATATTATTTGTCTGCATGTTTCAGCTATTGGCTATAACTTCTGTATAATATTTAATTATAAAATACCAATATGAATCAAGAAAAAAACTTATATTGTCTGGTTAGTACCCTCCAGATACAGCTTTTCTGATAAATAAAATCAAGTCAAGACATAGAGACAAAAATGTATTTATAAATCAATCAAGGATGGACAGCCATACAAATGAAATTTTTAATTAATTGACCGTCACTGTCAAATAAAACTGATTCGGTTTAGCCTAAAGCATCTCAGATTTTTTTGGCTTTATCAATCTTATACGTTATGAAACTGAAAGCATTTTTTTTATTTACAGGCAAAAATGTTCATTGATGCAATGTCATACAATCCAAAAACATTATTGAAAGGTCATGTTCTATCAGACCTAAGAAGAAATCTTGACACTCGAGAACATGGTAGTTATAATTCCCTGGAAAGGAAACCTTAGAAACTAACAAGAAAGATTTATGTCGTTGTAATCTGCATCAATGTTCAAAAGATAATAGACTTTTCCAGGATTAATTTCCTTTAAAGATTAAGATCTCATAAAATTTTCTTCGATTTAATCTCATGATTTACTTTCTTCTGAAAACAAGATTTACATGTAATACTTTCTCAAATTAGAAATAAAAAATTCATTTCAATAGGCAAAAATGTTATGAAACCTGGGCTCCAAGGTGTCTACATTACTTTAAAACTGTCATCTATCATATTACATCACTTTAAAAGTGCTGATCATCAAATTGTTAAACTGATTTCACAGCTACTTTGGAGTTTTTACTTCCATGCAATTCAGAAAATAAGAAAAAAAAACAACTACCCAAAGTATTTAAAAACAGTGACAAATATTCATCCATAGAGTTGAGAAAATCCAAAAACATAATTTTTTGCTATTGCAATTAAGACACCATACATATGAAAAATACTGTTACTTTGTCATAGGCATTTTCTTTAATTCATTTCAGTTTTCGAATTGTATCCAAAAGAAATCTTTACATATACATATGTCAACACTAGTCAGCATGTCTGTCATGTTGTCCTGACTAAGTGTCTACATCCAATGTCAATACAAGTCAATGAAACATCATCCAAACATATTCATCCAACTTTCAGAATGAAATTATTTGCATTACTTCAGAGAAATGAACAATTATTATACTGATATGGTATCCCAATATATACATGGTAGTAATGGAGCCTGTAGCACAGAGAGATCATTGGACAAAATAATCTACAACACACTCTAGGAAATCAAAATTGGTTCCATTGCATTTTCCTATTTTTAGCAATGGTATCCATCTTGATCTTGGTTTATTCCTAAAAAATCAAATATTAAATTTAAGGCTCTTAAACTGTTTCTATCAAGATAAGTAGACGTGGTATGATTGTCAATGAGACATCTATCCACCAAAGTTCAAATGAAGTGGAAGTAAGCAATTAAAGGCAACTGTATGACCTTCAACATGTATCAAATACCCTTATATGACCTTTATCAAATACAAATCAAGGAGCTTTCATAACTATCTCTCAGTTTTACTATAAACATATCTATTTCAATGGAGAAAATTAAATGAGATTAAAAGTCACATACCAAGAGGAGACAACAATATTGATTTTCTACAATCAAGGGAGATAACTATCTCAAATCTTACATTTTTGACATTGGGAAGCAGATGAAGACTGATAGGTAAATTCGTTTTGCTTCCTAGACAGAAACTGAGACTGAAAATAATGGATTACTTCTTATAATTAACCTGTGCACCAAAGTGTATATTTTGCTCTCAATCTTTATTTTTCAATCCAATACTCAATAATATTAGTATTTGGTTGCCTAGAACTAATGGGTTTTAAAATCTTTTAGACAAGCTGATTTATGAGTTTGAAACAATTTCTCAAACTGAAAGCTTGCTTTTATTCGATACATATATATACGAAATCGAAAAGTTAGATTAATCATAGTCTCATGCAGGACTTCTTGTAAGAATTTTGTGTGAGTTGCAGAGAAAAAAAACATCTCCTTAACTGTGTCATACCTGCTAATATTCTCTCATTTGCACTGAACCTGCCAAAAAAATATGTCTCCAACAGTCTAAAACAATTTGTCTTTCATTTTTTACAAAATCCCCTACCAATTAATAAATGACTGTACATCTGTTAACTTAATTCATAATTGAAACACATTCTTCTTGCATTAACAAAAAACTAAAACGTGCTGTTGTAAATGCTTAATCTTGTCCTAAGTTTATTTTGATTAACATGATATTTGGAAATTTCTGTTGATTCATCATCATTTATCTGAGCAGTTTTTATAAAACATTGAGGTGGGCCTGCCCAGAAATCTTTTAGAATTATTCTTTATGGTACATTACCTTTCAATAATCATTGCTAAATTTTATTTGACTTTGCTTCATTCAAAATTTAGGGCAAAGAACTTCTGCACCATGTGTGGTTCAATGCTGATTGTCGTTGTTTGTATGTCTGTTTTTTCCAGAGAAGTAGGGTGTTGGTGGTTTATGTGGACTGTCCTATGGTGATTGTCGTTGTTTGTATGTCTGTTTTTTTTCCAGAGAAGTAGGTTGCTGGTAGTTTATGTGGACTGTCCTATGGTGTTTCTGTGTGTGTTACATTTTAATGTTGTGTCGTTGTTCTCCTCTTATATTTAATGCGTTTCCCTCATTTTTGGTTTGTTTCCCCGATTTTGTTTTTTGTCCATAGATTTACGAGTATTGAACAGCGGTATACTACTGTTGCCTTCCTTTATCTATGGTGTGGTATTTTTTAAAATTCCTGTTTACATCCTTTAATGTTAAATTTTCCTATTTTTCAAGAGAGGACTGTTTAAAATAAATGAAAATTAGTTTGAAATAATTTTGAATGTTTTTGTAATTTCTCTATCGCCTCCTAAGTTTCCTTGTAAAATGTGGGTACTGCTTGTTTGGCTACTGTGGCTTTAATCACAGATCACCCTTTAATATTTTTACCTTAACAAATATATGTGTTAATATGTATTATAGCTTTTTGTCATAACAGATGACTGGATGGCTCACAGTTGTCCCTTTAATGTTGATAATACAAATAAATAAACAAATATAAATGCAATGACATTTAAGGGACCAGTCATTTGTTATGAAAAAAAATAGTTTAAACTTGCCTTTTTTCAAAAATTTAAATCCTATTATATAATTGTTTGCAATTTATCATCAATAGTTCTCTTGTGGTCTTTGGTTTTATCTTTGCATTTATTAAATGACCTTGAATACCATGCTTTATTATTAAAGACTATAGAATAGTTTCCAGTTGGAAAATTTCAAATTCTTGAGGTTATAATTAACATTGAAAGTATTCAAATGTCTATATCAAATTTACCCTAAATATCACACCCTTTTAGTCATGTTGAACTATACTTTTTCCCATTTTGTTGGATGGCTGCCTTATTCATGAATACCCCACGACCCAAACCAAAAATTACCCTCACCTTAAAAAAAACCAACATGAATGACCTTACCAGGAAAACCTTTATCAGACTCTCACCAGATAAAAACCACAAATGACTCTCACTAGAACAAATCAAATGACCTTTTAAGACATAGAAAATATACTAGTAATTTCATATTGGAATGGAAGATTTTCATTGCTTACAATAAGCCGTTTAGAACTATAAACTTTTGTACAAATAAAAAAAAAATTTAAATCATGAAAAACCATTTAATCCTCTTTAAATATATTTCTTTAAGATTTAGGAGTTTCTGACTTTTATCACTTAAAAAACAATCATTTCTCTACTGGAAATAGCAATAAAAATTGAAAAAGCTGACATTTCAAAGTCTGCCATTTCTAAACAAATAGGAATAAAATGCATCAAACATCGAAATGTAATGGGAGAGATTCAGAGATTGAGACACTAAGTATTTATCACAATACAAACTTTACAATACGGAATAAGTGCATTTTAGTCTTCTTACATTTTCATGTCATCGAACAATCAAATTCAAATAATTTCAGCGATTTAAAATTCCAAGAAGTGCCATCATGAAGAAAGGAAATAATAAAATTGATTTTTGTCATTCATTTGTGGTGAAAAGGTTAGAGCGAAAGAGATGTAATTAGAACTAAGTTTATCCAAACACGGCAGTTAAAAGTCACGTCATATATCTCAATTGTAGTCATTTTGCCCTAAGGGCATTCTTGTTAGGTTCTTTCTGAATCCTTAAAGCTAAAATAACTTCCGTGTGACAAAGGATGTTGTATTTTCTAAATATATAAATTCTTGAGATAAATTTCTGGAGGGATGATAACATCAGACTGATAAGAACAAAATATCTATGCTTCTGAAAACGAGACTTTTTTAAGTCTCTCTCTTTATGGATCCTTGATTTAAACATATTTTCTGTTATTTCTTGAAGTAGAAATATTTGTTGATACTGGCAGAGAACATCATGTCTTCTGTGAAAGCATTTAAAATAGTCTCCAGAAAGTTGAAAGTAAATTAGCTATTCTATAGAACTTGGGAGTAGATTAATTCAAAGAGACAACATTACATTTATTAAAATTCACCCATATTATTGGAGTGTATGAAATCAAATTACGTCTTTCTATCATGCTATAAAAACAGTTTATCTTCATAAATACAAAGTCAGCTTCAAAAAAGGCAAAAAATATATATGATTTTAAAAAAGAAGACAAAGTGAAGATATCAATATATCAAAAAAGAGACAAGGCAAACACAAAACTAGCTAATGAGCAAAATTTGCATAATTTTAATAAAAGTTTTAAGATTTTATTTAAGGTCTTCTGAGGTCCTCTGAGGGTTAAAACTAACAAAAATTTTTTTTTTATTTCATCCAGTTGTTTTATATTTATATATATATATGCTTCAAATTTAAAAAAAAACATATATTGAAATAGTATAGCATAGGTACATTTTATTATTCTACTCTTATTTGGTGTAAAAACTGATTTTAGATCATAACATATTTAACATATCGAATTACAGTACTGCATGACTAAGCAATATTTGATGAATCAGACTTCAGTACTAACTTACCAAAGAAATATTATACAACATTAACAGCCAAAAAATATTTATCAAAGTAAATATTAACTTTGCTCTTCATGCATGTCAATTATTGCAATTTCAAGGTAGATAACTCTGGTTTTGATGTTTAATCTCTATGTATTGGTTAGGTTGTGATTCAGTTCACAACTAACAATTTTTCTGTATAATATTTGATGTCTACTTTTTTAGCTAAAAAAATCAAATTGATTTGAAAGATGAGACGAAAAGGGAGAGTGGTTAAGCTTTTAAAACTCTCAAAATCTATTGATATTTTAAGTGATTTGTTATAAATATTTGGATTGAAATTAAGTTCTAGAAATAATTTTTAATAACTAGGTTACAAAAATTGATATGTAGTCTACTTTCTATAATTCAACAGGGATAATGACACTGTTGACCAAATATGAAGAAAATCTGTTCAGTAACTTGTGGGAAAAGTGTGACTAAAGTTTTGTTGGACAAATGGATAGATGAACAGACAAGGTGATTGCAACAGAGCCCCCACTTAGCCTGCTTCATCTAATCATATTGAAAATGAAATATTGCAATACTTCATAATTAGGAAAAACATAACCAAAGAGATAACACTAATTATAATGGGTCAAACAAATTAAATATAACATTTTACATAAGTTTGTTACTAAGAACAAACCCATAACTCAGTTTTATTCTGTAAAGCAGAGCCATTTTGGATGAAACCAATATATCAATTTAATGTTCTAAGTGTTGTGTAATTTTATTTTTACAATTGTTTTTGATACACAATGCATTAGATTATTTTGCTTTTAAGGATATATTTTACTGCAACATTTAGTAACATTAATGTGCAAAAACTGACAACTACTTGTTGAATAACTATTTCCGCTAGTCAATAATTCGACTTCAAACAAAACATTTCTTTTATGTCAAATCTGTCCCTATCTTAATACAATAAACAATTTCATTTAGGCTTTGTCTTTAATCTCAAAAACTAATTTTTCTGTCTTTTATCATGAGTTTAGTTAAAAAAACAAGGGGATTCCATTAGTATATTATCTACTACAAAGCTCCTCTGACGATTCTGGTCCGCCAAATTACACTAGCTCATGTCCATTGAATCAATACAATAATTGCAGAAATCTGTCAATTTGTGAAAACGTCGGAGAACAACTACAAATGTTTGGTATGAAATCTGATAATGTTATCTAATATTACCAAAGATATTAAAAAGTGACAAAATATAATTGATTTCGTAATAAATTACTCCAGGAATATACCACAATCTTACTATTTTAATCAAATTATTTAATGGGACATGTGTTGTGTATCAAAACAGTTACAATATTTCACACCCATTACCAGCAATTCCTCAGGGATATTTTACAGACACCAAAAATTGAAAGGGATATTTGTTCATAAAATATTGTTAACTTTATATGTTATTTTGTAATGAATCTGGTCTCCAGGGACCTGAAAGCTAGACAAATTTACATATCAAACAGTCCCAGTGAAATGTTATCTGATGGAAATCAAATGATTCAATTGGCTTCGGTTTTTGTGTTGAGATTCTGCAATTAAACATGGTGTTGGTGCAATCTTGAATTTTCTTTGGTAAAATACAACTAATTTATTACCAATTTTAAGTTGAATACTTAACAGAGATATAAATAATGACTTAAAAGAATCTGAAGATCCGAAATAAGTCTATGGTTTCCTGACCTCAAAGAGATCATGTGGTTGCAAAGCATGCTCATAGCGAAACATTGAAATGTATCTTATAAAAAAAAAAAACACCCCAAAAATTATTAAAAAAAACAAAACGTACAGCATAGAAGATGACATTAAATAAATATAACATTATTATGTGCTCTCTTCACTGTTTTGTTTCCACTGTTAATTCTCTCCTTATAACTGATAAATGCTTGATGTTTAAGCCACTTAAGTTAATCTCTATTGGTTACTATATGTAGGAAATTGGCAAGTTTGCTTTGAAAATGCACACAGATTAAGAATATTTAATGTTTATTTTAGAAAAGCAAACCCACTTTAGATGTCTGGTTCAGGCTCAGCACAACCAGGTGATAATATCATTTCCTAGACTTGTCTAGACAATAACAACTGTTTTTGAAGTCAGTTAGGAATAATAAAACTAAGAAATAAAATATTTAAAGTACTTATAAAAAATATCTATAATACATGTACAAGAATGTAATCCAAATACTTTTCTTATTTGTACATTTAGCAGACTATCTCGTAATCCACTTTAAGTTTCTTTTTGAATGAGCAAAGCGAATTTTCTCATGCTGATAACTACCTTAATTCATTGTTTCAGAATCTAATGCATTCTGGGTAATATTTCCAAAAGTGTACATCAAAACCTTGTGATTGATTAAAAGCGTCCCATACAATGGAAGTTTAACCAATGATGTGACATTATTTTCATTTTTAGTGTATAAACAATCAAATTACCCATAGCCCTTTAGATTCTGAAAAGGCTAATCATATCTCACATAAATTACTTACAGTGGTGCTACTCCTTGAACATTAAACTTGGAAAACTTCATTTCTACTCGTTCATCAGGCTTTCCAATAAAAATATAGTGACATCTTCTGCCGACTGGATATTTACGTGATCCAAAGCCAGGTGTGCCAAATATTCCAGGGCTGACAGTCGTTAGTAAGGAATTGTTGAATATGTATCTACAGTCTGAAAACAAAAGTGAAAGTTATAGCTATGGTCCTTCATCGAGGCCCCTTATGGGGGGGTCCTAGTAATCACATAATCACCATTTTTTTGCCAATATAATCACATAATCATTAAATATTTGCTTATCTTTAGTAATCAAATAATCATAAACTAAAAATACAGTCCTAGGTAATCAAATAATCATGAAATATTTGGCTTAATAATCAAATAATCATTAAAAAAACGGCCAAGTAATCACATAATCAAAAACACCATGAGGGCCCTCTTCATCCTTCGCAAATGTCCAATTCAATTTTGATTTTACAGAAACTTTTGAAAAAATTGTCAGCTGCTGAAATTTGTTATCATATAGCAGTTTGTTGCAAAAACTTTGATCTTCAGGAAGAATAAGGTAGATTTTGATAGGACGGAACTTTATAAATTAAATATACAAATGCATTGTCTAACTTGAGATAACATTTTTATACACAATTTATATATATCAATTTTCTAGCAGATAAAATTAACAGGAGAAACTTCACCAATTTTATATTTCACTTCTGTTCCAATTCTGATTAAATATATATTCGACAATTAAAGAACCTTAGTGAGCACGCTCACATACCCCACGTCCCCACATTGTCATTGGAGAAATTAAATAAGTATAAGAAAAAATATTGAATAATAATTTGCTGTCAATATACATAGTATGTCCTTATTATTTACAAAATTTCATGAAATTCTGTTGTGTGTTTTCAGAGGAGTTGAGATGACAAACTGTTGCAGAAGTACATTGAAGCAAATAAGTTCAAAGGGGCATAACTCCTAGAAAAAAAATTGAACCGTAATTTCCTGTTGATATGCACATCTACATAGTATGTCCTTATTATCTACAAAGTTTCATGAAATTCTGTTGTGTGGTTTGAGAGGAGTTGTGATGACAAACTGTTGCAGTAGTACATTAAAGTAAATAAGTTCAAAGGGGCGTAACTCCTAGAAAAAAAATTGAATCGCAATTTCCTGTCGATATGCACAACTACATAGTATGTCATAATTATCTGAAAAGGTTTCGTGAAATTCTGTTGTGTGGTTTGAGAGGAGTTGCGATGACAAACTGTTGCAGTAATACATTAAAGTAAATAAGTTCAAAGGGGCGTAACTCCTAGAAAAAAAATTGAATCGCAATTTCCCGTCGATATGCACAACTACATAGTATGTCCTTATTATCTGAAAAGGTTTCGTGAAATTCTGTTGTGTGGTTTGAGAGGAGTTGCGATGACAAACTGTTGCAGTAATACATTAAAGTAAATAAGTTCAAAGGGGCGTAACTCCTAGAAAAAAAAATTAAATCGCAATTTCCCGTCGATATGCACAACTACATAGTATGTCCTTATTATCTGAAAAGGTTTCGTGAAATTCTGTTGTGTGGTTTGAGAGGAGTTGCGATGACAAGAAACAGGACTGATGGATGGACGGACTGACGGACAGACTGACGGACGGACTGATGGTCGGACTGACGGACGGACGGACGGACGGACGGGTCAAAAACATTATACCCTCCGCAACTTCGTTGCGTGGGGTATAATAAGGGAAGATAAGGGAAAATAAAATAATGGTTCTCTAATATTCATTAATATCCAATTGCATTAATAAAACTGACAATATTTTCCAATAATTCATCTATTTATTTATGATATTTTTCAAGCTTGATTAATCTTAAGAAAATTGGCCGATACTATCTTTGGAAAAAAGTCAAAAACATCAATTACAAAAATTTATCGAATATAGGTCAATATTATTTTGCTTTGAAGAAGAATTTCTTTGGTATAATTTGTTAAAGACCATAAAAGTATGGAAAATTTATGGACAGTTTTATTTATTAAAAGTACACTAAAAATAAGACATATAATGAAGAACTAAATTATTCCTACAACCTAAAAAGTAATAAAGAGGCTGTTAACTTACACCCAGGGACAAATCGTGTAGTAAATTATATCAATTTTACCACTTTTCCACTTATAATTTAGAACATGAATAAAGAATGAGCCATCAATATTGACATGAAGATGGAGTAAATGGTTAGCTACCCTGGAGCACTGGTTGAGTTGATAGATTAATGTCATCTCCACTTTCAGATTTCTTCTCCAGGAATATGATAATAATTTAACGTCAATTTTTTATTTTCATTTGAACAATTTAATGTACATGATTGGATGATTAGCATTGATAAAATGTAAAGAGCAAAACAGAAACTGAGCTACATGAATTATTTCAGAAACAACTGTATTTCCATCAGCCAACCAGCAATTTTCTAAAATTAAAATTTAAAAAAAACAGGTGCTCCGCAGGGCGCAGCTTTATACGATCCCAGTGGTTGAACCCTAAACAGTTGGGTCAAATTTGGTCACAATATTCAAGTTTGATTCTGTCTGAATTTGGACTGTGATCAAATTTTTGACATGATATAGGTTTTTGTCACAAAATTAATGTGGTCAAAGATCTAACAAATTTTTTGCACAATACAGATGCAATTGAAGATATCTTCTTGAAACTTTTCAAAATTCGAAATTTGAAAAATTTTGAAAAAAGGAAGCCCTTCAAAAAATGGTAAACAAAAAATCCCCCCCCCCCCCCCCTACTTTTTGAAACCCCCTTGGCGCAATAACCTGTAAACTCAATCCCATGCTTTCCATTGCAGGATTAAACCTTGTAGTACAATTTCAGAGAGATCCATACACTTAAACACAAGTAATTGTCATGATTGTTTGGGAACTAGAAACATGCTTCTTTTTGGCCCTTTTTTGGCCCCTAATTCCAACATATTTTGGGCAACTGATCCAAAACTTAATCCCAGACTCCCCTTTGTTATATGGTACATTGTGGTACAATTTCAGAGAGATCCATACAATTACACATAAGTTATTGTCTTGAAACTAGAAAAATGCTTGTTTTGATCCTTTTTTGGCCCTAAATTCCTAAACTTTGGCCCCATAACCCCTAAAATGAATCCAAACCGTCTACATGTGGTTTCAAACATTGCAGTATGATTCCAGAGCAATTGAAATACTTCTGCACAAGTTATTATCCTGAAACTAGAAAATGCTTGTTTTGGGCCCCTTTTGGGCCCTTAATTCCTAATCGTTTGGGACCATCATCCCCAAAATCAATCCCAACCTTCCTGTTGTGGTATTGAACCTTCTGAATTTTTTTTATGGAGATCTATTCACTTAAACTAAAGTTATTATCCGGAAACCAATGTGTCTTCGGACGACGACAAAGCAGATGACGACATCATACCATTATAAAAAATTTTGGGGTCCGATAAAAATGGGAATCAGAGAGTATAACTCTTTCATTTAAGTACAATGTACTGATAAAATGTAAAGAGCACAAAACAGGAACCATTGGCAACATGATTTATTTCAAAAACAACTGTTTTACCTTGAGCCTACCAAAAACAAAAAACAAATAGGGAATGAGTCAGAGTGAGTATAATTGTACGTGAAGAGACTTGTTCTTGTGTGTTGATTCTCTATAGCTAAGTTAAAAGATTGAATTAATCATTATGACCTCTGTGGGTTCTGATGTTAGCATGTATGACCTCTGTGTTCTGATGTTAGCATAATGAACATTGTAGTTTATCATCCTCACTTTCATCATTTAGTTAAAAATATCTTGGGAATAGCTTGGGAAAGAAAAAGATCATCTATGAAAATTCTTCCTGTCATCTGATATAGATTGATGTCAATTTTTCTGTTTCCCTTATAAGCACACGTTAAAAACTTATAAAACAGTGAAACAACAACATACACAAGCATACCTAAATGTAGCCGTGGAACTGTAGCTCTGAGGTCCTTATGATATTTCTTGACTATTTATGGTCCGCAAATACTCAAAAAATATCCTAAAGACCTATAAGTTAGGTTCTGCAGCTAACCTAAATGATATAAATTTTGTCCAAAAACCAGGAAGTAATTCAAACAATACTTCATAGCAAACAGAAAATAATAGTTGACAAAAATAGTTCACAACCTTCTTTGAAGATAACTAATTATCCAATTAAAATGTACTATTTCACATGAAAATTCATAATTTTGTGAATGTCTTCTTGTACATACTAAATTTAGGAGATTCATTTGACAAAAAATTATTTGTATGCCCTATTTCAAGTGAAATCTGACCAATGACCAGTAACTCCTTGAAAAAATAATAATTGAAATCAAGTGGGCGAAGTGGGTTGGAGTAAACTAAAGATCAAAAGACAACTATATCCCTCATGTGTTTCCTATACAAACTATTGCATGTATAGGTGGGAAGATCAAACCTTATATTTCTTTCATTTTTTTTTATACTGAGCCTGACACTTACATTTTCATTTATTGCTTATGTTAAACTAAGCTCAGTGTTTATTCTGTCATTAACCTGAACAAATTCAACAAGTTTTATGCCTTTCTATACCTTTTTAATCAATTCTAATAATATTACAACTCTCAAGGGACTTAATCATTATACCAGTTGCCACTTATAAACTTTCATTAAGATAATTTTCGTTGTTTACTTCTCTTGTGTGCAGAAAACATTACTTTTGTGTTGTTGGAAGGATTTGGTCCCCCAATGAATAATTTGTTTGTACATTGATATGATTAACTTCTGACAACTCTACTGACTTTCATCATTCCTTTTCGACTTATCAGCATTTTACTATAATTATTTTAAAGAGAGATTATTAAGTTCAGTTTACATATCAATGATCTTGTTACAAATGTTCTCAGAATTTTCAGGACAGCGCTGGTGGGAGTCCATTAAGATTAGCGACACAAGAAAACATCCTGTCATTTAAAATGTCTGAAAACTCTGCTTTCTTAAAATCCCTGACAAATATGGCTGCTTAAAAACAATGAATCCATTATTTCATTACAGTTTACTTAAAAAGACAATAAATACAATTTTATTTAGAAGCAACCCTACAAATACTGACATCAGACAGTTTGTGTTCGGGAAAGAATTGTCGTCTTTAGTTCGTTAAATTGACAGGTGGAAACTCCTAAATAGGTAGACTAATTAATAGACACATAAAACGTCTGTAAAACTTTAGGAATATCAATTTAATATGACACATAAAGCAGAAGACAAGTCTGTTAAAGAAGACACCAGTATTCAAGGATACCTAAATAGTGTCAAACCATATAGACACATAAAACAGATGAAAAGTCTGTTAATAAGGAAACCATTCTTCAAGAATAAAACAGAAGAAAAGTCTGTAAAGGAGGAAACCATTAAGAATACCTAAATAGTGTCAATTGAAATAGATGATGGCTATAAACCATTATAACTATAATGAACAGGCTAACCATCACTCTAACAAGGAGTACTGAATTCTTTCTGTACAAATCATAAAAGACCGATGCCCTCTTGCTCTAAAGGTAATGATTTTCATTCTACCTAAAAAAACATTAACACTTTTCATGTGAGAGAAAGAAGAGTAGACCAAACGCACAGCCTTTTTACAAGAAACTCCTAAAGATGATTGTCATACCTGCCCACCTTTTTAAATCCTCGATCTGCAACTTAATAATGTGTAGTCTTATGAATGGGTCAAAGTATATTTATTGTGTATCTACTGACTATTTGAAGGATAAAAAATGCTAAAAAAAATGTTTATTCATCAATTGACAGTGTATAAGAATAGAAATATATGTCTATTTCAATTGCAGTTTTTGCATAATAAACCATTGTCTTAATCTTTGAAACCAGAGACATATAAATACAGTTTAATGTCTCTATTGAAAATCCTTTGTCTTGACATTTCAAAAAATACATTTTATACTTTTTACATTTTATTACAAACATTGCATAATAATCAAGGAATTTCCAGAATATTATGTATTGATATGTGATCATGAAATACTATCTGAAATTTTTTCACTTTTACCATTACTACCATCTTGGCTTTACAATTGAAAGTACAGTTGACATCTTGATACTAAAACAAAGAGTTATGATGTAAAATCATGTAACACAACCTACAGTACACTTCCACACCAAAGAGAATATTTTTTAGATAGTGATATGATATTTTAAGTTGTTCTTATAGTTTGACATAAAGTATTATTTTACATTGTCCCTATAAAATGACATCGAATATTATTTTACTTTGTCCTCACAGTTTGACAGGAATATTGTTTTATATTGTTCTTAAGACTCTTCATGGTATTATTTCATACAAATTATAAATTTCTACTGATATTTCCTATTTTTATTCTAAAGATATAATTTTCTCTGTTACATCACTATTTCAGGATATCATTTTCCACACGTTGAAACACTCCCACAGAGTATTATTTATCACTATTTCCAGTAATATAAAATACTTTTAGATTTACAAAATTCAGCAATGGAATCACATTACAAAAATATATCTTTGAAAATCATCTCAAACAGCTTCATTTATGGATTTGTTGGAGATTTTTCCAATCTTTTCATTTGTTTATTTGAAGATTTTTCATAATAACTTAATAGTATCCATCTTTCTTCATTATACAATTAACTGATCATTGTTTGCTAAATATCCAGTGGCATATATTACATAAATGTTCAGGAAGATTGATCAAACTAAGCTACTATAATACTTCATCTGATTCATATAAAAAAAGATAATTTTTTACAGTTATTCAGTTTTTTCCATAATAATATTATAAAATATGAGCTTATTTTAACAACAATATCAGACAAATCTGATAATGAAAGCCAGGTCAACACTTTTGATATTAGAAAACCATAATAAGGGATTTTATTTTGACATGTGTAGGGAAGACTGATATAGGCCAAATATATTATTGTGTGAATACAGCATTAAAAATAATGGTAAAAGAATTCAGAAAGTACCTTCAAGAATAGAACCCTGACCATAACAAACTACATTCCATATTATCAGACATCTTAAAATGCAGGTTGGCATCAAATTCTGTAGACAGATCCAGGTGGGCCCTGGGGGTTATCCCCCCCCCCCCCTTTTGTGGGAAATATTTTGGTTGATCATTTAGGAAATCACTGAAGCATGACTGGAGCCTAATAAAAAGTTCTGGATCAGCCACTCAAAGTTTTATAAAGAACCAACCATTCATATGTATCCCTGGGAGTGGGCCTTTTATAGCTGACTATACAGTAGGGTTCATGCTCAAAGTTGTATAGTGACCTGTCATCATTTATTTTTTGTCCTACAGTATGGGTCATGCTCAAAGTTGTAGTGACCTGTCATCATTTACATTTTGTCCTTTGGTTTTCAAGGAATCCAGTTGTCTTACTGGTAATCATACCACATTTTGTTTTTATATCAAATAATATCTCTTGTGGTGTCCATTGTGATAGAATGCTCCATGAATGGTGGTTGGAGTTCAGCTACACCGACATAAAACAACTGATTTCAATAAGAATCTAACATCATTCCTGTAAAATTTCAATCAAAGAAAGTGATAAAGATAGCTAACATGTCTATTCAAATATCAATTACTGAGACTTGACTGACAGTGTTTCACTTGGGAATCACTCTACATATTGCAATTCATTTCTGTAACAGTAAAAACTATGAGGACTATTGCATATAAGTTTCTTGTACGCCAAACTATAAAAGTAAAGATGAAATGGAAATATAATCTTTAAGATTGTAAGAACTTTTTCTTTTTTCATCTAATCAACTAACTAAGACAATATGACCACAGTGACACAGACTCTCTTCAACAGCAATTTGGTTATAATTTCTGACTAGTAAACATTTTGATATAATGAAACAAATTGCAATTGGGCAAAATTTTTATTGCAATACATATTAAGAAACAATAACTTTTAAATCCATTCAAAACAATGTTTTTGGATCAATGCTCTCATATTGGTCTTAACAAAAACATGCTATTAAAAACAAACTCTATGGGAAGACTTTAATAATACTTTGTTTTTTGAGGGACAGTGAAAAAAATGTATCTTGTTTTTTGAAGGAAAGTAAAAAAAAAAAGAAAAAAGCAAACAATTTCAATTTATAAGTAGCTAGCACTTTTTGTCAGTTTATGATCTTTAATTAGACAAAGATTTTTTTTTAGGATAGAACAAATTTGAAAGTACATAAACCATTTTATTTTCAAATCATATCAACAATACTTGGGAAAAATTACTTTTATTTTATGGTACTTTGCAGTGGCAGCCCAGAACTTTTCATAAGGGGGACCCGCTGACCGACCTAAGAGGGGGCCCGCTCCAGCTATGCTTCAATGATTCCCTATGTAATCAACCAAATTTTCCCCACAAAATGGGGGACCTGGTCCCCAAGGCCCCCCCCCCCCCCCCCATCTGGATCCGCCTATGCTTTGCCTAAATTTACTATAAAATTGCTAAGGATGAGCCAAAAAAATGGGTTAGATATGAAAAACACTTAAGCAGACATCTATATTAAATGGCCATATATATATTTGTTCATATTGTTGCATTACTGCTATGTAAATTTTCTGATATTTTTCATAGTGTCAGTTCATGTTTACTAAAAACTGATGATTTCAATTTTTTTTTAAGTCAATTGTAAAATCAATTGTAAAATATCAAAATAGGTTTATAACCCTTGGCTTAGAGAAGAGATGCTTGTACACATTGCTTTGTCTTTAAGTAAGAAAACATTGTCTTCTCAACCATAAGTAGAATTTCCTTGAAGCTGAAAAAATCAACCAAGTACATTATCAATGGTACGAGATGCCTGCCTGAGGGAGAATAGTTTGTTTTTTAAAATAAAGCACGACAATTTCTATTCCTTTCCGCAGCCTGTCTGCTTTTCAATAAACTATCAATATTAATGATATGCATACTAATGATTCTATAATACTTCAGTATGCCGCTGGCAGGTAACGATAATAATTAGAGTCGGAAGCTGACAGCAGCTCTATCCTGATTTCTGGCACAATCAAATAACGGTCAGGTGTGAAGGGTATAGGTTTATCATTTAATTAACAGGTAAACAGATATTGGATTGAAAGCTCGTAATGTTACCTGACTCAGGCGTTAAAACATTTACTAAGCTCTAAAAGAGATGTCGTGCATTCTGATTTCTGCTCTCTATAGAACATCTCGCAAATCACTAGAGATTTGTGAAGTTTTTATTACAAACGAAGGGAATGCAGAGAATTTTTGAATTATTTAAGAGAATACTTTTCTTTGTGAGAGATTTGACTAGATTTATCAAAGTTAGGGTGTTTGTACTGGACCATCTGAATGTGAATGATATTTTCTGTGTCCAGTCCTTTAAGTCATGTGTCAAATAATTTACAACTTTAAGACATATAAAAAAGTCCCATTATTTGTAACTTTAAGACACAAGTCCTATTATTCCCAACTTGAAGACATGTGTCCCATTATTTGCAAACTTTCAGATGTCTTTTGCTTGAAATGTGCAAATATCTTGTGCTTGAAAGAGGGGATTGTCATGTGCAAATAATGTTTGAATATCTTGTGCTTTAAAACAAATGGTTAATGTCTGCTTGTGCTAACAAGAGGGTATTTCTAGTGCTAAAAATGTAAGAATGTCATTGCTTGATATTTGTGAGTGTCTTCGGCTTTATATATGTAAATGACTTGTACTTAAAATGTGGGAATGTTGTGTGCTTCTATATGAGTAAATGCCTTCAGGTTTTGAAATGTGTAAAATTCTTATGTTTGTGCTTAATGTGTAGGCATCTTGGGCTTTATTTGTTTGTATGTCTTGTGCTTAATATGTGTGTTAATATTGTCCTAAGAATGTGTCAATGTGGTTAAAATTAGTAAATGCTTGAAATATGTAAATGACTTGTACAAGTTTAATAAAATTGAGAATAGAAATGGGGAATGTGTCAAAGAGACAACAACCCGACCATAGAACAGACAACATGCATTTTGTGCCAAATCTATTTGCATGGCTTGTGCTTAAAATAAGTGTATTCCTTGTGCTAAGAAAGTGAAGGTCTAGTACTTTATATGTGGGAATAACAATTTTCCTTGTGTCCTGAGTCTGAAATGTCAATACAGGGAAATGAGTACTGAGATACTGCAAAAACAATACACATGGGAAATGTAGATACTGTATGGCAAGTTATAGCAAGTTACGCATGTGAAGGTATAATTCATTACAATTTACCTTTTGATCCCATTACAAGTACTACTGAATGTCATGACATATATACTAGTCTAAAATTTTCCCTTAGAGAACCATAAAATTTTCAAATTCAACTTGTCAGATAATATAAAAAAACCAGATCAATTTCTAACCCATGTCTTAATGCTGCAATAATTAATCTGAAAAAGGGAGATAATTTGTTAAAGTTTTATAAAGGTTATGAGCTTATTTTTTTCTTTTGACTGACCATTACTTAAAGGTACAATTATATCATCAGTATGTGAGACGGGAGACATTGATATATACCCAATACAAATACAATACACTCCAGGGAAATTTCCACTTTACTTAATCCTAGAAAATGTTAAGATGAAAAGAATGGGACTATTTCCGTTTCACTGAAACCTTTGTCGAACACAGTGACATCCTAATGGTATAAATGATGAATTAACTGCCGGTGTCGAAGCTTAGAGACGTTGCAGCATGAGGCTAAGGTGCTAATTTTCTACAATAATTTCTCCAGTAACAAATATGGTAGAAATCCTGAAGCATCAATTTAAAAACTTTCTTGTAAAATGAAAGTGTAAATTGGATTTTGAATTGATGGTATTGCTAAAACCTAGCGATGGAAGTTTCAATTGAATTAGAATCATTTTCTCTTTTTTTTTCTCAGTGATTTATGAATGCAGCAATCTCCTGTCATTTAAAATGTGACTTTAACACTGCACTCAAAACGAGGGTCGTAAACTCAATTTTGTAAGTATTAGGTATTAGTTTATTTATATTCAGATTTCCAATCATGTTAACTCTATAAAACTTGCATATTAAACTTAAATCTGAGCAAACTATTACATCATCAAAATATCTTCATATTTTTTTTTTTGTACTTACTGTAGGATGTAAAACAAGTCCAAACCAAACTTCAAAGTAAAATCATTATGTGAATTTTTAGTTTAAATCAAACATTATGCAGCAGTTAATTTTGCCTAAAACCTGTAACAGCTACAAATAGATTCTTCCACTGCATCAAGTGCAATATGATATGTATCCATTCCGTCCAGTCAAATGCCAGGGTATTATATATTTAGAATTTAAATGTCGAGAGTGTATAAATATCATATTGCAGGAGATTTTGGTGTAAGAATGCGTTTCTTTTATGATTTTTAGACGAAAATGTAGACAAACTTAATCTTTTTTTCCCCAATGCTCTGCAAAAAGATGTGTTCTTCCTTTATGTAACTTCATCAGGAATGGTTCCTATTTTTGTGACGTCATCAAAATGGACTTCACAGGAAAGCTAAAAAATTTGATGATAAAAAATCAAATCTTACAGTTCTTCAAAATGTTTTACTTGTCTAAGTACACTACATATTAATTCATCATTTAAGAAATTAACTTCAGGCTAATTTAAAATTTATGTATCCTGTAGATTTTACAAGTTTTAGTCTTAAGAACTAATTAATGAAGCATGAAATATAGTTCACAGAGACATTGGTTTTTAATGGTATGCTGGTATAAAAGAATAAAGATGTTAGAACCATCAGTGAAATTATTACAATATATCATGGATGTATACCAAACGTACTCTTTCATTTGTATAAAGACTGTCTGTATCATTTGTGTAAAGACTGTCTGTATCGTTAATGCTACAAAATATATACATTAAAACAGAAAGTCTGACAACCACAAACAGTGCACAAAGGTCCAAAAGACATATTGGAAAATTTGTAAACTACTATAAATAGGATTTTATTCTGACAATCTTAAAGATGAAGAAGACCATACTTGGTAATTTAAAAATCTATAAATAAAGAATTAATCTACCAGGGACAAATTACACCTACGATTCTATCCTATTGAATGTCTATGTAATCAACTGATACTTGGCATACTAGCGATATAAGAAATTAAACAAAATCTTGAAAATATTTCTAATCTCTCTGGGTCAACAATATATAGGTTGGGAATCCATACTTTGTGTTTCTTGTGTGCTTAAAAAATAATTAAAAGAATAATCTTGTCAACTGCGTTTATGTTAGAAGGAGTTGTGTTACACTTCCCATTTAAGGACAGTTTGAAGCATATCCAGTCAACTTATTAAATAATTGCCTAAGGGCAGTAACTCCTGTAAGATAAATTCATGGATTCAGTCATATTGCTAGATATGATTAATATTAACAGTATGTTCTCTATTCATAAAATACATTTCTTTTATTGGTTACAGGATGAATCACCTGATTTGGTCATATGATTCCAATTTATATTAGAGTAACCCAAAAATAGATTTTTTTTTATATCCATCCACCAAAAAATCAACAGTATTATTCATTGTGTGTACTTGTTGCAAACATTAAAAGTTTATAATCTGATGTTCAGAAGTTGTCGTTTGTTTATGTGGTTCATAAGTGTTTCTCGTTTCTTGTTATTTTTATATAGATTAGACCGTTGGTTTTCCCGTTTGAACGGTTTTACACTAGTAATTTTGTGGGACCCTTTATAGCTTGCTGTTGGTGTGAGCCAAGGCTCCATGTTGAAGACCGTACCTCGACCTATTATGGTTTACTTTTATAAATTGTGACTTGGATGGAGAGTAATGTCTAATTGGCACTCATACCACATCTTCATATATCTATAAACATCGGGGGAAAAAATATTTGAAAAAAAAAATTATATGTTGAAAACATGAATTATTAATATAAATATCCATAATCAATTATTATCCAATATTATATAACAGTTATTTAAAATTGATATGAGCTATTATTCTCTTTGAAATTAACTTCTTCATTTTATACAATTGATTCTGATGTTACATGATACTGCTTTCAAATCACTAAACAATTTCTGCTTAAGTTTTGTGTTTCAGTTTCAACATGTTAACAAAACATGTATAATCATTATTAAGACATGTTAGAATACAAGAAACAAATGTTGATTTAAGCACATGACATTCACATATTTCAAGCACATGACATTCACACATTTCAAGCACATGACATTTACCATACACATATGAAACACATGACATTCACACATTTCAAGCACCACATGAAATTCAAACATTTCAAGCACCACATGAAATTCACACATTTCAAGCACATGACATTCACACATTTCAAGCACCACATGACATTCACACATTTCAAGGACATGACTAAAAATTTCAAGCACATGACATTCACACATTTCAAGGACATGACTAAAAATTTCAAGCACATGACATTCACACATTTCAAGCACATGACATTCACACATTTCAAGCTACAGACATTCACATCAAGAACAAAGACACTTTAGCATGTGCAGATTTTGACGCTATAATTGTATCTTCTCCAGTTTTTTAATGTTATCTCTCTCATCAGTCTTTTTCACATCACAATAAGAACTGGGTTCTCAGTTTGAACATTGTCTCAAAGTTGTCAATTTGAATGTATGTCTTTAAAAGTTGTAGATTTGAACTTATATCTTAAAGTTGTTAATTGAGACATATGTAAAAATTAGGACACCATGCTGCAACACTGAATTGAAATGAATATACAAAATGTCTCACCTTGACCTCCTGTCTGTGATAAATAAATCGTTGTCAAGTACAACATCCAAAGCAACCAACATGTCTCCCTTGGTAACATCCTTTCCTGAAAAATTAGGTACCAGTTTAGGTAAACAAGTTATAAAAGTATAGCATGAAATAATATTTCTCCCCTATAATATGTGTTGCTAATACATAAACTACATCCAGAGTAGTGATAGATGGTTTCAATACTCTCTGGTATATAACACTTACTTATGATATTTTTTTCCATCAATTAATGACCCTTTTATATTGCTTCTTTTGATAGGATGTGCCAAGAGTTATATATTTTACTGCTATAACAATGCTAAGCAGAACCTGGCTCAATTAACTATTAATTTTGAAATTAATATTTTAAAAATAAATGCTAGAAAATGCAACTGGAAACAAGATGTTAAGTTGTTTTTTGTTACATTTTTAGAAACTTTGACATGATCAATTGGACAAGAATAGATTTCAGGTTTTTAAATGTTAAAGATATATCATCAATATAGCATTAAGTTTGCTTCAAATGTTATATTGTCTTCTTTAAGAAAATTAAGAATGACTTTCAGTTAAAAGATAGCAGTAAAAAAAAGAAAAAAATATAAATAGTTGCAAGCATATATGTAAAAGACAATTTACACCATTTAAATAAGTTTAAAAGGTTTAAAAGACGAAAACATGATCATACAACCTAAGATAATCATTGAATTGGAATGCATATTTCTATTTTGCAATTATCTTTTCTTTAACAATATCAAATGTTCTCATGTTCCAAAAAAACATGTTGAAACAACGAATGCTTGAAAGGGAAAATCAGGTTGAAGTCTACCATAATTTAGTCCCGTACTGTAGAACCAAAATGAAAGAAAACATTAGGGTCTGACATTGTTCACTGTAATTGGAGTTAATAATGAATCAAATTAACAAGGTATACTAATCTAAATAGTCTATCACTGCCCTTACTCGTATACATATTTTTTAAGGGGCCAGCTGAGGGACGCCTCCACCCATAGTTTTTCGCTACAGTGAAGACCCATTGGTGGCCTTCGGCTGTTGTCTACTCTATGGTCTTGTTGTTGTCGCTTTGACACATTCCCCATTTCCTTCTCAATTTTATGTGTCCTTATTTTATAATCATGCAGAGAGAACAGTTACTAGTTGTTAGTTACTTAAACTACTTCTTGTACAGAAATTATTGCATGCATTTATTATTGCAATTTTTGAAATGGACTAAAATGTGAGATTAATTTTTGAGATTTCAGGAAAATTGCATACATTTATCATAATCAGATATCAAATTATCAGAAATCAGAATGCAAGTTATTTTATTATTGCAATACTCATCCAGTCACTTTATTCACATTCAAATAAAAACCTCAAAATAATTTCTGAATTTATTACTTGATTGTACCATTAGAACAAAAAATATATAAAAATGAATCAAAGTGAAACAAAATAAAGTGAAAAATAAAAGAATTTTTAAATCAACAAGAAATTTAGTGTATTTCACCTATAATTCAGCTGTAAACTTTTCATTTGACCATCTATTTAATCTCTTAAATTCTTATTGCAAGTAAAAATGCAAAACAATTTACAACCTGGCTTCCACTGTTATTTTTACATATTTTTAAGTATTCATTCTCTATATAGGATGACACTGAGTCACACGTTATATAATGATTATTCCTAAATTAGATCTTCAATTTACAAAGGTTTCGTGTCTTGATCTCCCACGTTAGTTAATAAGTAGTCATTTTCTTACCATAAATTTGCACTCAACATTGCAAGTTCACATTATTCTCCGTGTCTGTCCTTACTCAATATTTACAAATTACTTATTACTTTCCTATCACAGACAAAAAAGTCCAAGGATGTTTATATAGTCAGGTGAAAACCTGTAAAATTCGTGTAAATGAATCCTTTGTCGCCCTTAAATATATTTTAATTCATTTTAAATGTCAGCAAACAAATAGTTTGGCATCCTAATTTGCACTTTATATCCATTAAATGTTTGAAATGATAAATATATAAGAAATATCGAAGAATAGATTTTAATTTCATCTATTGTGGCAATTATTCAATTTTTTCGTCATACTTCAATAAAACTAGGTATGGTTTTATTTCCCATGATAATCAAATAATGGGATAACTAATGAAATATAACTTTTCAGGGGGAAAAAGGTATAATTAAGTCATACAAGATAATTCCAAAAGAACAGGTATTTTGTCATACCTGGTGGATATTTATGATATAATCAGAGAGAAGATCAGGTGTTCTCTTACATATAAATTAAAGAAAAAATCATTGATAAATATTAAATATGAGTATGATGAATTCTTTGATCTTAATTGCAAATGAAATTTTCAATGTCCTTTCAATAAGAGCATTATAATTAGTTATCATGTAAACTTTTTTATGTATATTAAATCTAATTTTCAATTTATCTATGTCAATAACTTGAGAAAATATGAGTGAAAGGCATACTTAAGTAGCTTCTTGTGTACCATTTTGTTATTCTGGTGAAGGTGATTCTGGAGGGGGAGGGGTGGAAGGTTCTAGGGGTTGGAAGCTTTTGAACGATCAATGCATTTGAATGGGGACATATAGTACATATAGTTGGAACACCCCCCTTTTATCCTCAGTTGGGAACCCCCTTTTAAAAAGGCTGGACCCGCCCCTGTTATATACCAACATATTTCAGCATGCACCAGTACTTGATAAGAATTCTTGTCAGCAGTTGTCCATAGAGGTAGTTTAATGGTATTAACTTTTGGTCTATAGATTTACAGATTCACAGGGGCGGGTCCAGCCATTTTTAAAAGGGGATTTATCATATTATCTTATTATCATAAAATATATCTCTCTTTCATATTATCAAGATTGTTTTCCTTGAGTTTTAACTAATAGAAATATTTTTTTTTAAAAATACATACAATTCAAGCATAACTTTTTTCATTACAATATATCAGACCAAGAGCTCATTCTCCATAATCTGCCGATTTTAATAAGAATCACCTCACGAAATCACCTGCTTAGGTTAATATAGGTATCAAATGGCATCAACCAATCAATAGCCATTATAACAGCCTAATCTGACAATCCTTTGTGTCATGCTGGAACAGTAATCATGTCATATAGTGGTATTGACGTGCCTATTATCTCCCTTTTGATTAGCTGGTAATTAGTTTAATCTGATACCTTAATTAGAAAGAGTATATCAGATCAATAATTATTAATATTTACCCTTACGTAAAGACGAATCATAACGATGTTTCACTAACAACCAAAGTTAATCACAATTCATTCACGAAACTGTGATAATTTTGTAGTCCAATAGTTGGCAGAAAATGTATCTTTATCTCTACAATTTCAGGTATTACAGTTATATTTGCAATTTTGTTATAGTTGTTGTTCCTATAATAGTACAGATAAATGATTCATTAAAAATGTAAAACTTAGTTTTTTTTAAAAAAAGGAAAAAAGAGAAAAAATAACATGCTCATTTATTTTCCAATTTCATCCCATTTTTTTCAACTTTCAGAATTCAATTGGGACAAATTATTAATATTTAAACACCTTGCAATTGGAATCACAGTGCAAAACATAAAACTAATATCGTAATCTGAATTAATTCGTAGTAAGGAGTTGTCAATAAATCACTTAAAAAGAACTTGATCTTATGAAGGTGACTACAGCAAAAATAATTTGTTCAATTTGAATTTTATGCCTCTGAGATTGAAATAAAAATCCTCTTTACATAAGAAAATTAAAGATAATGTAAGGTTATGCTTTTTAAACTAATATTGAATTTCGTTCTAAATTCCTACGATTGCTATTATCAGAACTAAAGTACAGGTTATATTTCCCTATTTTCCGAACTAAAGTGCAAGATATATTTTCCCTTAACAAGATCTTACCGAGACACATAACATGCAATTTATCGATAAAATAAATTATCGGACAATGTTTTACATTCTTCTTTGTTAATACCTACTGTTGGTCAGTAATGTGACGAGTCAACGAGGATAGTTAGGAGAAAAAAATCAATAAAAAAACATAAAGACAAATTGCTGTAGAAATAAAGCTAACTAACTCCAACCATAATGTTGCTTTATAACAAATGTATAAAGTCATAATCAGCTTCTAGCACCTCTATAACAATCTATCTTAATACCGCAAGAATATAATGGAAATTGTATAATCAATTATAGACTATATCTTAATTATATTTTTTTGTCTTTCATATTTTTTTTTTATCTGTGACTGCTATTAGGAAAGCGTTTGGTGTGTGACAGATTGAGATCTTTTGATTGGTTGGTTGGTGACAGTTGACTAGGCTCGTCATAGGGTCTTCCTGCTCAATTTACCTCTAATTTAACACTTTGGCAGTAAAATAAGCATGTGACAGAGATTTTTACCCAGATTAACTGCTACTGTGACATTTATTTCCATTTCTTGACTTTCCTAAGATAAAAGATTAGATTTTTTTCTGTGATTACTAAGAAAACCTGACAGCCTCTGCAGTAAGGAGTATATATCTTTTATCCTGTCTGTTTGGGCAAAGCATTCAATAAACGCAGCATATAAAATCAGACAAAAATCTTTTAAATGTCATATTGTCATTTGCTTAATGTTAAATCTTTATAGAACTTTTTTGTAGCAAAAATCTTGCATGTACTGAAAAGATAATGATTACTGTGGATACCAATTTTTGTGGTTTTCGTGGGTACAGGTGAACCACTAATTCAAATGTTCCACAAAGTACCAATTTTTTATAGGCTTTGTATGCAGAGATTAACAAAACCACAAAATCTAATACCAATGAAAATCCACGAAAATTGGTACCCATGAAAATAAATGAATCCACAGTATATGAACTAAAATAGGAACAATGTTAAAATTCTGTCAGAAATCAACTGTAAATGTTTGAATCAGTGTTTTTATTTGAATAGATTGAAAAAGAATTATTGATATTGAATAAATCATCACATGCAGTTTTGTGAATTGATACATGTATTTTCATCTACTTAGAAGAATTTTTTTTCTTCAGGTAAATAAATCAAGGAGAGATAGATTTCTCTTCCAAGACATTGAAAGGCCTCCAAGTGAATAAGCTATTCAGAAAACAACAGCTATTGTAGTTATTTAATGGGAAAGGTGAACTGATAAAAATTTGAATCAACATGTAAACTGCAAATGATTTCGTGGAACTGTTTCATTTATTTTGCTTTAATTATTTCTAACCATTTAGAGGAACTTGTAGAATTACTAACATATATCCAGAATTTTCAATGTATGTAAATCATGTATAAAACAAGAATTTGTCCATTGTACATAGATGGCTCACTCAAATATTTAATTTGGCATTAAAATTAGAAAGATCATATCATAGGGAACATGTCTACTATGTTCCAAGTTGATTGGAATTCACCTTCATTAAAAACTACCTTGACCAAAAACTTTAACCTGAAGTGGGACAGGCAGACGGATGAACGTACAAACGAACAAATGAACTGACGCACAGACCAAAAACATCAGTTTTCTAACATTCCTAATACCAACTATGGTCAACTATAATGTATTTCAAATTGAAAGTAGTTAAATTTTTTTTATAGAAAACAACCATCATGTCATCAACAAATAGTATGATTCATTCATTCAATAATCTTTTTTCTCCAGGTTTCAATTTCAATCTATGTTCTTCATATGCTATGCCTCATAATTAATGCATGTATTATACTGATTCAATTTGTCTAATGTTCCTTCTATTTGATACACTTTATAATGGCAGCTTGGACTTACATGAACCGATCATAGTATCACAGTACTGATCTATTCTGATTCTCCTATTTAATATTAGCCTGAACTGATCTTGTTTACACAGTCAAGAATGAAATCTGTCCTAGGTAGGATTCATCTATTGCAACACTTCCTTATCAAGCAAATGATTTAACATGAAAATTTTAAAGATTCTCCCGTAATTAGTGTCATCATACACTTTTTTATTTCTATTAGACTTCCTTTTTAGGGGGTTTCACTAATTAAAAAGAACTCATGCTCTATACCTTGACATGTGGGTTTAGGATTAATGAGAAGCTTTGGTATAAATATACATGTGAGTTCTGTGGACCATTATTTTATTAATTAGGTCATCCCCCTTTTTTCAAGTAAAAATTCTATCCAGTCTATAAGTTCTTATGTAAACTATGAATAAAAGGAGTATTATATGTCAATAAAATAGGAATCCAACAGCTCAAACAGACATCTAGAAGTCAACATACGGCTTTTGGAAAGTGTCTACACGTTATGTCGAAATGGTATAAATTTACTAGGGACTATATAAGGATCTGTCAGAAACAAATTTCTCAACCTGCCTGTAATTATTTGTACTTCCTGTATTGCAAAAATGATGAATATCTCATAAAAAAATTAAATTTACAACAAGTTTGCTTGACACCATCTTTATTTTCATTCCACTTCTACAATAGGATCATTCTGTTTTCCAGTCTGTGCTAACATTTGTTTGTCTGTTTGTCCATCTGTCCTGTATCAGGTTAAAGATTTGTTTTGTTTAAGATAGTTTACCATGAAGTTGTGGTCACTTGAAGTTGAAACTTAGTACACACACATAAATTAAGGATATTGGTCACTTGAACTTGAAACTTAGTACACACACATAAATTAAGGATATTGGTCACTTGAACTTGAAACTTAGTACACACACATAAATTAAGGATATTGGTCACTTGAACTTGAAACTTAGTACACACACATAAATTAAGGATATTGGTCACTTGAACTTGAAACTTAGTACACACACATAAATTAAGGATATTGGTCACTTGAACTTGAAACTTAGTACACACACATAAATTAAGGATATTGGTCACTTGAACTTGAAACTTAGTACACACACATAAATTAAGAATATTGGTCACTTGAACTTGAAACTTAGTACACACACATAAATTAAGAATATTGGTCACTTGAAGTTGAAACTTAGTACACGCACATAAATTAAGGATATTGGTCACTTGAACTTGAAACTTAGTACACGCACATAAATTAAGAATATTGGTCACTGGAACTTGAAACTTAGTACACACACATAAATTAAGGATATTGGTCACTTGAACTTGAAACTTAGTACACACACATAAATTAAGGATATTGTTCACTTGAACTTGAAACTTAGTACACACACATAAATTAAGGATATTGGTCACTTGAACTTGAAACTTAGTACACACACATAAATTAAGGATATTGGTCACTTGAACTTGAAACTTAGTACACACACATAAATTAAGGATATTGGTCACTTGAACTTGAAACTTAGTACACACACATAAATTAAGGATATGTGGTAGGGTGCTTATTTGATTGATTGATTGATGTTTGCTTAACGTCTATGAATATACTTCATGCAAAATCAGGGCAAGTGTTCTTAATCAGGTGTTTAAAATATACACCAAAATTAGGATTTTGACCTAGATTTCATTTTGACCTAGATTTCATGATTCACCGATCAGGTTAAAGTATTGATTTATCAAAGTAGGTTAAAGTTTTGAGCTTCCAGTAGATAATGATAAAGTTGAGGTCAAATCGACTTAAATTATGTTCATTAATTATGGTTTAAATATTTCAAAATGTATGCTAAATAAGGTTTTAGCCAAAATTTCCCATTTGACCTAAAATATAGAAATGTGTTAATTTGAGTTTGACAAGGCATGTATTGGAGACGTAACCTTGTTTTTTTTCATATTTTAAAAATTCCGAAACAAACTGTTGAGTAAAAAATCTAAGACTTACTTAATATATAGAAATAATATTGTCCTTCCTTCAAAGAAGTAAAACAGGATAAACAAAACACTTAAACACACAAAACACTTATATCCTTAAATGTCTTATATAATATATCAGAATAGTCTAATTGTAAAAAATACTACTTCAGAATGGTATGCTACAGGTTGAAGTGTGGGGTAAAGTTACTAATTCCTTTGTATAAGTTATAATCTGTGAGAAAAACCTCATCTCTGTATTTGAGTTAGGAAAGTAAACATTTTATTTATTTAGTTTAAAGTGAAAAGAGGAATATATTTTATTTACTAACTTATCACGTAAACACTCATGAATAAACTTCAATAGAATAGTTGTTAACTATTACTTTAAATAATTCTATTAAAATCTTCTGTCAAAGTGTTTGCACAAAACAAAAGATTTTTATTGAGAATTTCAGTCTAAATATTACTTTTAAACATTATACAATTATGCCTTACAACATACTCATTACTAATGATAATATAACATCAAATTCAAACATTCAGAAGAAGATTTTATTTATCAAATTTAAAAAGAACCTTCTTTGACAAAAATACACCACATATTTCAGGACAGAAAATGTAAGCAGGTTTTTAGTGACTTTTCTTTTGATCAATCTTAAGTTATCTATGTAGTGATTTGTGGACTGGGTTGTCTTTCCTTTTTTCCCCCTAATTTTTCTCTAATTTCAGGGTAGATACATTCTGTTTGTAATCAACACTTTTAATCCATCTCCTATATTTTTTTTCAAAACAAAATGGCAAGGAATGCCAAAAAAGGTTAAAAAAAAAAAACAACAACAACAAGAAAAAACAATATTTTAGGGGCAATAACTCCTTAGATAATGTTTTCTGTTTAAGGAAAATAACTACATAAATATTTCTGTTTCTTGTTTGTTCTTGATACTATTTATTAACAATTTAGAGAAATGAAGGATTAAGAACACTTTAAATACATTTATAAACTGAATTTTTCCATATAGTTGAGATTTCCAAGGGGTATATCTCTTTAAAAATTGGTGACCTATATTGATTTCAATTTTCTGACAAATTGCTGACTAACCTTTTGGTATAAATTTCATGAAAAAATGAAAGTGAATTGGTAATGTACATGTAAGAGCGCTAACAAAACAGTTTTCCAAGGGGCAATTCTCTTTTAAAAATCGTTAATTAGCATTGATGAATCATTGATTTTTGAACTTTTCTGAGACATTGCTGATATAAACTTTTTATATAACTTTCATAAAATCTGACAAGAATTGTTCACGTGAGAGCACTTACAAGACTGGATAGATGCCATGAATTATATGTCCACCTAAATGCATTGAGAGGGGGTTCAAAAAGAGGCATTATCAATAATAATAAAAATAAATAAAGACAAGTCTTAGATGTAATGCAACAGTTTTGACTTTAAAGCTTATTTCCTTGATTTAAAAATAGAACAACTGGATAAACATTACAAAGTTATTTAAAAAATCATCATAGCTGTCTTTAGCTGATGGATAATAATTACACATAAGCTTCTCTACAAAATCAAATTAAAAAACATTGATAAAAGCTTTGATCTAAGATACTTTCTTATAAATAAAATGATTCCTTTCAGCATTACATCAAATTAAATTGCATACCTGAAATAGCTATTAGAGATTTACTTAAGACATGCTACTCCACATAATATTCCATTAATGAATATAAAAAACCATTTATCCTAATGAAGGAATAAAACATATGAACAAATAGACATACCAAACAGTAGTGATCTTCCAAACAAACGCTCTTCTGTCATTTGTCACAGGGATTTACAAGTCAACATCAGTCATTAAAGGGTTAATCAATAAGTATAATTACTAAACAATATACTCCTCAAAATATTCATATGTCTAACTACCAATTATGGTAGGCTGTATATGATAGGCAATTATCACAGTTGTCATTTCAGGAATCCAAACAGAACCATCGACAAAATTATCATGTAGATTATTGTCATTCTAATATTTGTGAGAATAAAGAAGAAATTGACAAAAAAAATCAATTTCAGAGACATAAAGCCAAGCTATAAGATGTGAGGAAATGTTCTATCAATTAAACAGCTTTAGAAAAACTTCCTATTGACCAGAATCAACTGTAAATGTTGGTATTAATTTTCTGTAATCACACTCATATTTCACAATACCTTTATTCATAATTCTTTGTTGGAAAACAGATAAATAATGCAAGTTTCTGGAATAATATCTGTTTCTTTGAATGGATCTGTTTTTATTTAGACTTTAGTATAATGCTATTTACATGCATGAAGAGCTATTCATGTTTACTGTAAACCAACTAATTTTCGTGAACGATGTATTTTCGTAACTTTTGTGAAAAGATAAATAACTAGAATATAAATTGTCACTTACATATTAAATTTGGATCTTCCATTGTTCAAATACATGAGGTAAATTTGAAATTAGGAAAAATTAAATCACAGCAAAGTAGGCTAAAATGGGCTAATAACTATATAGTGTTCCTTTAAAGTTTAAAACCTAGTTACTTTCCTAGAAAATATAGGTAAGTTTTGGAAGGTGGCCTTAATTATAAAATAACTATATGACTGATAAAATAGATTTCCGTTCATACTTCAGGACTTAGGTTACTAGGTGGGTGGTGCGTATTCACATACATGTTTAACTTCATTTCATTCTATATGTGCTTGTTCAAAGCCATAGGCGTGTAATTCAATGGTCTTCATTGTTTGCTGTCCGTCAAACTTGTATATCATTTATTGTATTGTCACTGATGATGCCATTATTTTTTTTTATTTTTTTAAAATTGTTTCAAATCATGTAATTTTAGGACTTCTTTCTGGTTAGTACAAGCATTGTTACAAGTCTGCTAAACTAAAACTCTTAAGGTATTGAGACTACATTTTTTTTTAAAATTATGTCAGCATGACACAATTGACATAATTAGGCTTCTCAACTTTAAACAAACTAATAACTTTATATTCTATGATCATGAATAAACAATGCAATGCAACCAATACAATAAGTGTGAGTTTATTGTGACATCAGTCTAACTCTCCAATAAAATAAACCTTATCCTTGAAAATAAAACATATCAAGCTTTCCCTCTGGATTTTTATTGTCTTAATTTTGACTTTTTATTATTATTATTTCTATTGGAAATGTGTTTATTACAAAACATTACTGTCCGAATGAGCTAATAACCAAATATGTAACTAATATAAATAAGAAGATGTGGTATGATTCTCAATGAGACAACTCTCCACAAGAGACCAAATGACACAGAAATTAATAACTATAATAAATCACCGTACAAACTTCAACAATGAGCAAAGCCCATTAAGGAGGTTTAAGATTGGAAAGAACACGCAAATTGTATACTTAATTGCTTATTTCACGTAAAATTCGGTTTTAACATTGCCAAATATCTCTTCATTTCAGTCTGTAGAGTACATTAAAATGCAAAGTTAATTTTTCCACATTTGTGCAGCTCACTGATAAATCTTAATGACATTTTCAATGCTAATTTAATTATAATAAAAATATTGTTTCAAAGAACAAAGCTTTTTATCAGTCTTGCATCTTTTAATTTTTCATGAGTACTTTTATTCTCATCTGTGGAACCATAAATATAATCAGTGTGAGATAAATTCAATTAGAAAATGAAAAATAGATCATTAGTACGGAAAAATAACGTAATCCTTTTATAATTTAAAAATCATATTTTTCTCTTGCAATGATCATAACTAATAATTTCTTTCTATAAATATTGCTATTACATCTGTGGAGATAGCTAGCTCAAATGTATCATCAACTAAAAAATGAGCCATTTATAACCCTATTAACTGCTTGGTAGACACAACTACATCAAAAGGGAACTGTAATATTCAAATGATATTGTCAGCTTTCATTCCTGCATGGAATTTCAATATTCTTTATAAACCAATTAAAAATCACAACTAGATCACATGGGACTCTTTCGCACATCAAATTCTAGGGTCATAAATCATATGCTACTTAATGTAATTTTCATATAATGCTAAAAGTCAAGTTTCGATAATGTATTTTCAATAAAAACCATATTTCACAAAACTCAACTTATAATGTAATTTTTATATAATATGTTATACCATGGATGTTATACTAAGAGTCAAGTAACAATAATGTATTAATCAAAAACAATATTTCACAAAACTCCTTAGTTTGATTTGGAGCATAATATTTTGTGATTGCAAATTTTCACTTATTTTCGCGGAGAGAACAAAATCGCCAAAATAAATTCCACCAATTTAAAACGGCACATGCAAAGGTATTGATAAAAGTTTTGAATCTG
Source organism: Mytilus galloprovincialis (assembly GCA_037788925.1). Classification (NCBI taxonomy): domain Eukaryota; kingdom Metazoa; phylum Mollusca; class Bivalvia; order Mytilida; family Mytilidae; genus Mytilus; species Mytilus galloprovincialis. The sequence continues at coordinate 60,098,617 of CM075340.1, read as the reverse complement.
CCAAAATCATAACCACCAAAATATTTTGTATGCCTTATTCAATGAAAATCGCAAAATTTTACACTCACGAAATAACCGCTATACAGTATGCTTAAATGACAGCTTCACATAATAGAATTTATGTAATATACATAAATTCGGTTATTCTAGTGGAAAGTTTTAATCTCGGCCGTTGCAGTGCTTTCCTTTATAAATTCATATGTAGTCGATAAGATGTATAGTGGTGACGTCAATTTGACGTTAGCGTTCTTTTTAACTTTGAGCTGCAAGTGAACAGACGTGTATAATTACAGAGAGAAGTATTTTGAAAATATCAAGTTGAATTGCTATAGTGGATATTAATGTTGGTATTTTATATATGTATAATAGGCAAAGAGATATATGGATAATACAAAAAATTGTTTTAACAAAAAAGAATTGTAAAATAGTTAGAAATTGTTGAATTTCGAAACGGCGTGGCCGCCACGTGATGCCGAATATGAAATAAAAGAAAAATTATTTAATCACAATACGACTTAAGTTAAAGAAATGATATTTTTGTTGTGACTTTATATTTGGTGAACAATTCACCCAGTGATTATGCTGCGGAAGTAATTACTTCGTAGAACATGACATACTATCAATTCAACAAAAACGATACATACATCGTTTGAACGGCTACAGCTTTAAGATATATTGTCATTGATTAAAGACTTTTGGTTACACACACAAACAAAACGAATAAATTTTAAATAAGTAAATAAATAAATGAATAAATAAATCTATTTGTGAGTTTCAGTATGTTGAGAAGAGGTACCAGGAAGCGTACAGAATCAGCGAGAGCTGGAGTAAGAAGGACCTCGGTGGTGTCGAAGGGAGTTTCGTCACGGGCGTCGGTACAATCATCTATGACGGTTACAAGGCCTGAGGCTATCTATACAAATTCTGGACATGACGGCGCTGCCATACCAACAACTTCAACAGTATCAACGACAAGAATGTTGATGCCAACATTTTCTAGCAATCAGGACAACTCCGTCCACATTCCGGACATGTTACCATGGCAACCGAGACGAGCAATAGACCTCCAGCCAACTGTTGATAACACACAGTTTGTGTCACAAACAGGTAATGTGACCAATAATGATTATGTACAAATTCCCAATAGAATTGAAAGTGTTCATGAGAATCTAGGCATAAATGTAACACAGTCAATTAAAGAAAAAATATTGAAAGGGGAATTCATAGATTTAGCTTGTCTATTAAATAAATCAGTCAACACGGGTTCTGACAAACAAAAGTTGACATGGGCTCAAGGGGAATTCATTTTACAACCCATTTCTCAACAATCAAGAATTACAAATATTGAAAAGTGGACAGATGCTTTCATCATTTTTATTTATATTTATTGTGCTGTGCACGTAAACCGATTTAAGGAATTGTTAAAATACATGCACACAATACGCCTTGGGGCTCAAAGAAACCAAGGTATGGGTTGGAAAAATTATGATGAGCAATATAGACTAAGAAAAGCTCATGAACCATCCAGTTTATGGAGTAATATAGACAATGAGCTTTGGTTGTTATATATGCAACCAGTGAATACTATCTCAAATGTGTCCTTAAATGTATCTAATAGTAATATTCAAGACAGTAGTGGTCAAGGTTTTATGATGTCATAGGGTCTATAAAAAATAAAAAGCCTTTTTATTCAATTAGAATAAATAATGATCTCAGAGAAGATGCAAAAATTTGGCTGATTTTTCTGGAACATTTTAACGGAGATTGTTATCTATCAGAAAACACGTGGATAACAAATGAAACATTGCATTTGTACACTGACAACTGTGGTAACTCTGCTTTAGGTTGTGGTGCATATTTTGATGGTAAATGGGCACAATATAAATGGCCGGAAGCATGGTCAAATATGCCAATCATGAGGGACATTACTTTTTTAGAGTTAGTTCCAATTGTTTTAGCTATGTTTATATGGGCATCAAATTTCCAAAATCGAAAGATTTTATTTCGAATTGACAATATGGAATTAGTTAGCATTATCAATAAAAGAACTGCCAAATCGAAGCGTGTGATGGCATTTATTCGCCCCCTTGTTCTTTTTACAATGCAGCACAATATTCAGTTTAAAGCACAACATATTGATGGTTGTAAAAATGAAATTGCAGACTCGATTTCTCGTTTTCAGTTGAAGAGATTCCGGGAACTAGCACCCGGGGCCGAGTCGGTTCTAGAAAACAACCCAGAAGAGTTCAGAGATTTGATATTGAGTCTGAAACAAACAGATTAATTAATTGTTCGCTTGCTCCTAATACAATTCAAGCTTATCAACGAGCTTTAAATGCTTTGGCTAAATTTAGGGATAGTTTTGATTTAGATCATAGTTTTCCAATACCATTGAACCACATTACTCAGTTCATTGCATACATGTCTTGCTTGGACATGGCTCCATCTACGGTGAAATGTTATATCTCAGCTATCAGTTTTTAATAAGATTAATAATTACAAAGATGTGTCTCCATTAATTGTTGTAAGGAAAATGATTGATGGAATGGCAAGGTCAAAGTTGAAAAGACCTGACAGTAGATTACCTATTACTTTAGATCTGTTAAAAAATATTATAAAGATTTTGCCCGCATTTTGTAGCTCCAGATATGAAGCTGTCTTATTTTCTAGTGCTTTTTCAATGGGATTTTTTGCATTTCTGCGAGTTGGTGAAATGAAAACTGCATGTGGCAGGGAAGGGTCTAATCATGCCATAAAAATTGAAAATGTGGAGGTTACTAATCATAATATAAAAATATACTTGGCGTCTTCAAAAACAGACCAGCTAAGTCGAGGGACTTCAATTTTTGTGGACCGACAATCAGATGTTGGAATTTGTCCGGTAAAATTACTGCAAGAATATTTAAAGATTCGACCTCGAATTAGTGGTCAATTATATTGCCACTTTGATGGCTCTCCGATGACTCGATATCAGTTTTCAGGAATTCTAAAACAAGCCCTGGGGTATATTGGTTTTGATCAATCAAAGTATGGGACGCACTCATTTAGAATCGGTAGTGCTACTTCAGCAACTATGCTTGGTTTTTCTGATGAGCAAATTAAAGTAATGGGTCGTTGGAATTCTGATGCTTTCAAAAGTTATATACGAATACCACAATTTTGAATAAATTTCGTTGAATTTGATGGTCAATTTAGAATATTTCATGTCAATACATACATGTATTAAATTGTAGGCCAAGAAGTGTCAGTATGGATAGTAGGCTCATCTTTGATAAGAAATGCATTTGTACACGCAAGAAGTAGAACAGGTGGTGTAAATTTAGGTCTCCATAGAATAGGAGTTAAAATTTGGTGGCAAGGGTATGGTGGCATGGGTTTAAAAGATTTGGAATCAACAATAAAAAGAAATATCTTGTCCTTCATATTGCTGGAAATGATTTGGGGAAGACAAAACTAGGGTTTTTAAGGAATGAAATCAAGGCCACCTTGGAGAAGGTACAAAGTTATCTACCCAATAGTTCGATTGTCTGGTCTCAAATTTTACCGAGAACAAATTGGCGTCATTCAATAAGTCAGGATAGCATGATGGCATACAGAATTAGGATAAATAGTGCCATTGCATCATTCGTGTTAAAGAATGGGGGGCATTATATAAAGTATCCAGATATTCTTCCTAATAGTACTTTTTTAAAGGAAGATGGTGTTCATTTGACTGATACAGTGATATTGTTGTCTTTTTTCAAAACTACCTCTACCGTTTTTTATTGGGAAAAATGCATATTTTTTATTGAAATTGGGGAAATTTGTATTTTTTATTCTAAACACATCTCCGATTTTTTGCTGACCTTTGCTGTCTTTTTTGCACTATTTTTTCATGTATATTTTGGTTGTCAGACATTTTCAACCTGAAAGGTACTTTTCGGAGAGGGGAAAGAAACCAAAACAATGATGGTACTTAATGCATTGAAAACCACATGTGTTACAAACACCATGATGATTCTGATCAGAAAACTGGATCTCAACTGCTTTCTAAATATCAAAATAATCACATGAATACGGTATTTACAAACATTACATGTACTACCAATGCCATCACTGTTTTGGGAAAATGTAAAACTTTTTGGGAAGAATTTTAAGCCATTTTTTTTAGTAATTGGGAATTTTCTCTAGGGGAAAAGGCCGAATTTCGGCTGTAATTTGAGGCAAACAATATCACTGTGATATATCTAGGAAATGACATATTTCTGAATAATTTGCAAGGTGCACTTGAAATGTTTATTTGTTCTGGTTCTTATACATATCCAGATACATTTGGTCTATATAGTATGTGTACATCTTAAGTAATTTTAAAACAGTATTGGCCACAGTCCTATCGCAGCTTCATCCCCACTTTAGTGGCGGTTGATCAGGTACGGTTGAGTTTGACATATACCGTACCTAATCAATTTGGCAACTTCGCTGCGTGTGATAAACTACAGTTACAGTTGTCTATATTTTAGTGATATTAAAAGTACATTTTGTGGATCGCTGTATCCCAGGATCCAACAGCTAAGTTAGTTGATCGCTGTATCCCAGGATCATACATCTATCTATCTATATATATCTATCTAGTTATCTGTAGGTTGCCAGAGGTAACCAAAAAATGATCTATACATCTATGAATCTAGTTATCTATGAATCTATCTAGTTGAACAATATATATCGTTGAATCTATATGTGTACATATTTAAATTTGTGTTTAATAATAAAAAGCTGTGGTCAATACTGCCAATAAATCTTAGTTTTACAAGCCATCTCGAATAATAGAATTTATGTAATATACATAAATTCGGTTATTCTAGTGGAAAGTTTTAATCTCGGCCGTTGCAGTGCTTTCCTTTATAAATTCATATGTAGTCGATAAGATGTATAGTGGTGACGTCAATTTGACGTTAGCGTTCTTTTTAACTTTGAGCTGCAAGTGAACAGACGTGTATAATTACAGAGAGAAGTATTTTGAAAATACCCACCCTCCCTCCACTATATATAGTTAAACCATGTAGTTTTGTTTGGGTACTGCTCTTTTGTTCTTTTTATTTTCAGGTGCATGTATATACGAGTAGTTAGAGTTCCAGTATGAAAAATTCTTCTCCATTGATGATTTGCCATGTGATGTCAAAAATTGCAGTAGTCAGTTAGATGTTGGTTGTATAGAAACATTTGATCGTTAAAAAGTGAAAAATGTGTTTGGCAACTTCGCTGCGTGTGATAAACTACAGTTACAGTTGTCTATATTTTAGTGATATTAAAAGTACATTTTGTGGATCGCTGTATCCCAGGATCCAACAGCTAAGTTAGTTGATCGCTGTATCCCAGGATCATACATCTATCTATCTATATATATCTATCTAGTTATCTGTAGGTTGCCAGAGGTAACCAAAAAATGATCTATACATCTATGAATCTAGTTATCTATGAATCTACCTAGTTGAACAATATATATCGTTGAATCTATATGTGTACATATTTAAATTTGTGTTTAATAATAAAAAGCTGTGGTCAATACTGCCAATAAATCTTAGTTTTACAAGCCATCTCGAATAAAAGATTTGTTTCCACAACTGCCATAAATGTATAATATGATTTGTTTTTATTCCAAATGTCAAGCAGTTATGTGAGAGAAATTCTAGTTATTTAGCACAAAACTATCATTAAGTATGGCTGATTTCATTCTACCATTCTAAAGTTTCTACCAATGAAAGTTAGCCATAAAAGTTCTCTTTTACAGAAATAATAATATGATATCAGAAACAAGTTTTAGATGCTAATTTCAAATTCAAAGTAACAAGCAGAGGAAAATATGTGAAGGAAAAACCCAATTTTGGAAAGACTTAAATTCAGATAATACTAAAATGTACAACAAATAAATCTTCTTTCATTATTCTACTTGTAAGGTGCTATCTTAATGACTATCAATTTTTATTTTTTTACAAAGTTTTCCTTTAACCAAAAAATACATTTAAATTATTATTTTTCTTTCTGCAACAACAAAGCTTTCATGCAATATCATAGAAGCTAGGTTCATCATGGAACTCATTCAAACTATGAACAAACAAGAAGAATAGGTAATATCAAGGATAAAAAAAATGTCTGCAACAGCTGATATAAAAAAAGCCAGACATTAGGAAACACAGCTTTATTAAAACAAAATTTTAAGTTCATTTATATGCTTGGGAGTTTAATGTGTAGTTCATTTTCACTGAAAAAGTACAGATTTTTGATAAAGTGGCCAGTTGAAGTCGGTATCTTTGTGTGGGATTTTCTTCCTGTGTTGAAGACCAGCTAGTGGCCTTAGGCTCTTTTTCTGCTCTTTTGTACAATTATTGTTTCTTTGAGTCATATTCCCATTTTCAATTTTATGACAAAGAATTAATTTTAAATTATTTAAAAAATAACTTAATTTCAATAAGAATAAGGCTTTTTTGAAATTTATGATAACATTGAAGTTCAAGGACATATATTTTGCCAAGATTGAACCTTGTCCTTAATATTCTGTGGGTAAAGTAATATCTCAAACAATCTCCAGACAGGAAGAATCTGCATGATAAATCTGACAACCTCTGTATTCAACCAATCAGGAAACAGGAAGAAGCTGCATGATAGATCTGACAACCTCTGTATTCAACCAATCAGGAAACAGGAAGAAGCTGCATGATAGATCTGACAAACCTCTCTGTTCAACCAATCAGGAAACAGGAAGAAACTGCACGATAGATCTGACAACCTCTGTGTTCAACCAATCAGGAAACAGGAAGAAGCTGCATGATAGATCTGACAACCTCTATGTTCAACCAATCAGGAAACAGGAAGAAGCTGCATGATAGATCTGACAACCTCTATGTTCAACCAATCAGGAAACAGGAAGGCGCTGCATGATAGATCTGACAACCTCTATGTTCAACCAATCAGAAAACAGGAAGAAGCTGCATGATAGATCTGACAACCTTTGTGTTCAACCAATCAGGAAACAGGAAGAAGCTGCATGATAGATCTGACAACCTTTATGTTCAACCAATCAGGAAACAGGAAGAAGCTGCATGATAGATCTGACAATCTCTATGTTCAACCAATCAGGAAACAGGAAGAAGATGCATATGATACTAAGATTTGACAATCTCTTGTGTTCAACCAATCAGGAAACAGGAAGAAGCTGCATGATAGATCTGACAACCTCTATGTTCAACCAATCAGGAAACAGGAAGAAGCTGCATGATAGATCTGACAACCTATGTTCAACCAATCAGGAAACAGGAAGAAGCTGCATGATAGATCTGACAACCTCTATGTTCAACCAATCAGGAAACAGGAAGAGGCTTTCTCCACAGTTCAAAATATCACTAACACATAAAAACTCATCATAATTTATCATTCGTAAACTTTAAATACAAGTCAATACAATATAAAAAAGAAGATGTGGTATGATTGCCGATGAGAAAACATTGTCAAGTTAACTTAACAAAACACTCCATTTAAAGTGGTTTCATTTCAAACTATAATGGGAAATAATTAAAATAAAACTGCCGACAGAGTACATTATCAGACTCTAGATTTTTAGTTTTAACACATTTTATTAAAACAGCTCTAAATAAATAAAACAATTATAATATAACAAATAGTCCATTTGTGCAGAAATTTGTCTACTAAAGTAGGTTTTTGTAAGAGATCATATGATGACAGAAAACACATCAGTCAATTTTTCAAGGATACTTTATTTCGCGTTTAGCCTTTTCTAGTCCACTTCGCGGAGATTTAATTTCACGATTTTCTAATGTACTGGAGATAGCTAAATAAGGAAAGATTCAAGTTATACATATTCGCGACAAATCAAACTCACGTTATTTTTCTACTCGCGAAAGTCGCAAAAATACACCGCTCGGGAAAATAAGTTGGTTTACAGTACTCATTTGAGTGGTGACATCATCTAGTTCAGAGTGTTTCCGTGAAAATAACAAAGAAAATGTCTACAAACTAATTGAAACAGTTTTATTCTATTTACTACTTCTAAGTAAACGGATAAATATTTACAACTTCGATAATCTAATAATTGTAACAGTACAACATTTAACTTTTGTTTGTTTATAACAGTTTTTTTTATGAATACAGATTTTTTTCAGGGATAATTGGATAGACAGTAACAATGTATTTGGTAATTAATAGTTTTCTTGAGAAATGTTGAACTACTGTTACAGCAAAATGACTTGAGTGTGTAGGTAAAGGTAATATCTCTGGCTATTTTGCTTGCTAGCTGAACCGTTCAATCATGGGTTAGGTTGACTACCCTCATTTCGGAGTAGGCTAGTCCTACAAACAGATAGATTGGTCATCTGTCAGTCTAGTCTACTCTTAAAGGACAGTAATATACCTAACCTCATAATGATTTCAAGGTTCAGCTAGTAAGCAAGCTTAAACCAAATATATTACTTTAACTACACACTCAAGTCATTTTTCTGTATAAGCAGAGAATATACAACTTACTTCCTCGTAAAGGTATTTTGCATAGATGTTGTACTGATGAGACCCTTTATTTTCATATTGCAGTTAAAAAAAAACATATATTAAAAAAAAACTTCAGATACATTCTATAGATGTGACACAATAACTGTGTTACATATTTTCAGATTGCTATAATCATATTTATGGGTACATACAAATCTGGTTGATAATGGTCATATAGCCTATGGCTCATATTGGGAACATGTCTATATCTTTCCTTGTTGATAAAAAAAATACTATCAGAGAGATTTGTACATCACTTGCAGTAAGGAAAAATTTCTTAACTCAACCTTATTTACTCTTGATTTTGAATTATCCTCAAAGTCTTTTTTTTTCTTCAAGTTCATTATTTTTTTCAATTCCTACAAAGTGATATTATTTTTAACTAATCTTTATCATGAATACCAATAAATGATTAAAAATAATCAAAAAGATATAATCTTCTACCAGTAGAAGTAAGAAATAAACAAGCTATGATGGATCCGTTTCCTAAATGAACTTAGTATTATACTAGTCAAACAGTTCATATCATAAAAGTAAATATATCAACTGTTTAATATTTTTAAAAAGACAGGAAATATCTGAACATTCCAATAAGTCAAAAGAAGGTAAAAGACTGTAATAAGTAATCATTAGTGCAGAAAAATTACCATAATATAATACTGACAGATATTGCATCAAACCTCAGCCTAATTAAAACAATTGTGAAGAGTTCAAATTAGTCCTGTCTATACTTATTCTTATCAAAACAATCAGCAGCAATGATGCTTGACACTTTCACAAGTGATAATATCAGAGATTCTTTATTCTATTCTTGCGAAATTGATTTCTACAAACTATTTATACCAAATTATTACCACTTGGCTGTGCATCTTTAGTATTCATAGTTTGTCTGGGATACGATTATTGCAAAACCTAATTACCAATTCTAACAACAGTTTACTTGCTTAATTAACCACCCACTGTGTATTGTAATACACGATAGATATTCAAATCAGTTTTACTCATGATGATCATAAGATCGGAATACATGGTGTAGGAGAGGAGAAAAAAAAGTTAGGTCAGTTGAGACAAGATGTACAACTAGATTAAAGTACAAAGGTTGAATGGTCACAAGAGGACAAAATCTACAGTCCTGTTAGAATAAATGTGACATCTGATCTGGCATCGACTACATGCTTGGCAAAAGGTCTGCTTATCATGCAAAACATTTAAATAACAGCTCAGACACATCCTGAAAGTAGAATCATAACATCGTTTCTTTTTATCCAAGCATTCTAGAACCAGAGCATGGTATTTAAAAAAATATTGTTTATTTATCTGACATTATAATCAAAGTCCAATAACTTTGGAATGACATATCAGAACTTTTTTTAATTAATTCAAACAGTTTGTTATCTACACCAATTCCATCAATTCTGTAGGGTTTCCACTAAATCAATCAAGCATGGTCAAGTTATATTACAAAACGTGAAAACTTACTTAAAGCTGACAACCAAAGTCCCATAACTCTGGAACGACAAACCAAAAAAAATTTAAAATGAAGCTTTCTTTTACCAACCCCCACGATAATGTTAAGTTTGGAGAAAATTAATTCAGGAATAGTGGAGTTAGTGCCATTGACCTGATTGGGTCTTAATTGAAATCCATAGAATTTTTTAATAATTTGTCAAAATAAAGTTTTTATTATGCTTTTTTTTGAAAATATAAGATAAAGTATGGGTTACTGGACTTTTTTTCATGCTTCATTTTTTGTCAGATTTTGTAAAAATTATGCATGGGGAATCCTTTTTATGAGTGAGAAAAAGAAAACTATGCAATAGAATTTAAGATACATTGCGAGAAGCTAGATCTTATGACATGACTTCAGATAAGAAAAAGAAAAAAAATGGGTTAATACAGGACTTGTTTTCTTGCTACATATTAAAATAAGTAAATTCACAACACTTTCTAATATTAGAAAAATTACTTCATTTGAGTTACCTCCCTTACTTTCTGAGTTCTCTCCCCCTTATGTGGCAAAGTTAAAAAAAAATTAATCAACCTAAAATATTGTGTTTTTTTGAAAATACAGATGTAAATATTATAAAATGCATACTTTCCCCATCGTCTTTGAGCGGATTATAAAAACCTTTCAGGGTTTCACCTTGGAAAGCAGTTCAAACTATGATCCAATTCTATTTGATTTTACCTTAGTGGTAAATTTGCACAATAGTAAAATGAAAATATTCCTAAACTTAGGTTTTACAGCAATTAAAAAAGGAGTCTCTTGAATTTATCAACCATTTTATAAATAGTTAAGGTGGCAGCTACCAGTTTTGGTGTACCAGAACATGTGTCCCATGCAGAAATTTTGTTATAGTTAAGCATTGAGGTATATAATTGCATCATGTAGACTGAAAAAATAAATGAATGTAAATTCTAGGCTAGTGTACTACACAAGTAAGTAGTTGCATACAAAGGTTGGGGATTTCCTTCACATATGGGTCCAATCAGATGTCCAAATTGTGGTCTCCTCACTTGACGGCATCCAATCAAAGTGGGGAAAAAATTCATTTTTCTGTAAACAAAAATATCTTAAGATTTTGATGGTAAGAAGGATAGGTTTGTACAAGGCTCTAATTCACTAAATATCCTTTTATCTCTTGAATTTTGCCTAAAATTCTTGTCGGCTTTTAGCATGATTCTGCAGGTGAGAATTAGACTGGTATCAGAGCATCACATTTTTGCCTTATTTGCAATGCGTTTATAAATTTTAAAATCTCAATGCTGGACAGACACACAAATTTAAAGGTTTTCTATATATTTAAATAAACACACACACATCTTAGTTCCTTGAAACCATACATTTTATTTGTATATAAGCTTGAATGAATTTTCAAGAAAATAAAATCATAAATCCATGAAATTCTAAAGATTTATTGTAAAATAACTGGTTTCTGCCACCTAATTCATTCTGATGAAACATGCCTCTAGGATAGTCATCTAACTACTGGTATATTGTACTTTATCAAAAACTAGCCAGTAGTGATTTTGGTATGCCAATTTCTAGTTCAATAGTAAAGACACCATACAAGTTATGTATTGTCTGACATTTACCATAGTCGCATGACAAGGTTGTCAGACTGAAACCAAGTAAAAACTAATTGCAGACAGATGCATGAATTCTTAAGTGATTTTATGATATTTTTTGGTTTGAAAAAAAATCAATGCAAGTTAATGAAGCATCTAACATAGTTGTTTACAAATTCTTATTTGAAATTAACAGCCAGAACGTTTTTTACCTACAACTATTGGGGCTATTTAACAGACTGAAAGTTTAATTGAGAAACAGTGTGTGGATGGTAAACATCGTTGGAACACCATCCTGAGAATTAAAGCTTTTGAAAGCTCATTATACTACTAACTAATAATGATTAGGTGTTTGTACATGTATCATATATTATATGCTCCTTTTATCCTTTGTAGGTCTATAATTGGTAAAAAAAAAGTATGGTGTTGTTGTTGTATCGTGAGCCATACATGACTTAAGTTATTGAATGGATATAGTAGAAAACTGCATTGTGACCTACAGTTGAGGGTGTTAAGAAACATGTAGGGGAGACAAAATGACAACACATTCAGCATAGACTGTTATGGATAAAATTCATGTCAACGTTACTAGCATGGGCAGCCTATCATATAGGCTGCCCACTACAGTCTGGAGGTTGGACTTGAAATTGTCAATATTAAGATATCTTTTGATATAGGTGTTAGAGATGATAAGTACAGACTGGTATTTATAGTGCATAAAGAGGCAGATGCAGAACCAGGATTTTGAAAAGAGGGGGGTCAGCCTTTGCCCTAAAACTAGGCAGTGTTAAGATTGGAACGTGTGAAGAGTCTACGCATATAAGAACCAGTGGTGGGATCCAGGGGGAGCTTTCCAGGATTTGGAACCCCCTTTTTAGGGGGACATTTGAATAAAGACATATATTTGACCCCCTCCCCTTTTATCCTGGATACAGATTCCCCCTTTTATCCTGGGTTGGGACCCTCCCTTTTGAAAATGGCTGGATCCGCCCCAGTATGAAGCTTCATATGGAGGGGCTGGGCACCCTGCCACACTCCCTTTTTCCCCCTTTGAAAGATATTTTTGATTGAACAGATTTATGATAAAGGATATTGCAGAAGTTGATGGCAATATTTATTGTATGCTTTTCAAAAATCAATCAGCCTTTTTTGTGGTAAATACTACTGATTGCTTAGATTTTACAACTCGTTTTCACTTCCTTTCTTTGCAATTTAGTGACAAATATTGTGATTAATTATTTATGTCATAGTGCAAAAGGCTGAACAAATACCTAATTAAAAATAAGTGGACCCTTTTCAGTGATATTTTAAGTTCATTATTTTGTGTTAAAAAATGTTCATTATATGCATACTGTAAATTAAAAAGAAAAAAACATCTGGTCTAATGAAATGCTATATTCCCAAGTTACTCAAAAAATATTTCTTTTTTTCTAGAGATCAATTTCAAAATGACACTCATAAAATTTTTTTTTATCATTTTATTTTTTTTTTAAATAAAAAGTTTAAAACCTTAGTATCAAATGTCTAAAAATTTAATTTTGAATTTTCCTTTTCTAATAAAAAAAACATTTATGAGATGTATAGATAGAAGCAAGGTGTTTACCAGAGGATGTTTGCTTTAAAGGTGCAATGTTACAAAAGGATGTACTTTATCAGACAGAGTAATCACATGCAAATAAATGCATGAAAATATGTCATTTACCATAATATTAATGTCCTGACCATGTCTGCATCTTTAAAGAAATAAAACAAAAAACCTCTTATATTATGTCAGTGGCAGATTCAGGTCAAGGTTTGTGTGTATGTGTGTGTGTGGGGGGGGGGGGGGGGGCATAGAGGATGTTTAACACTGCTCCCTTAATAATAATAATTAAAAAAATGTTTGAAAAGATCGTTGACATTTTTACAATATGCCATATAATGCTCCCTCTTTCCTCAAAACTTTGTAGGTTGCTATCTTATTGAACTATTGAAGTATTCACATTCATTTTATTCATAATGTATAGACCCTATTTTATAAGTTGAAAAAGTGAGGTGGCCAGTTCATATATCATACATAATCTATTGAATAGGACACAGAGAAGTAATACAGTTTGATAAATATCTATTATAGTAATCTTTAGGGATAGGAGTTCATAGGCGGATCCAGGGGGGCCTGGGAGGGCCCAGGACCCCCCTTTTGTGGGAAAAATTTGGTTGATTATATAGGGAATCACTGAAGCGTAACTGGAGAGGGCCCCTGTTTAGGTCAGTCACTAGTGAAGTTCAATGTAGGGGTTACTGGGAACTTATTTCATTTTGCTTATATAATGAAATTATGGTATAAAAAACAACTGTTTACTGAAATTTAGCTGAATGATTTATGTTAGATTACATACATACTCATTATGCTGCACACTTAAAACATTATTGAAATGGATATTCTATTATAGATATCAATAAAAATAATCATAAACTTAATTAATGTAGACAGCAATTTTGCTTTAATGGTATTTGCAAAACAAACTACTTTAACATTCTACATTTATCTACATCAGAATGCATGTTATAGGCCAAAACTATTCAATGTAACCTGCAACAGATACAAAAGTAACCACAAATTATTTTAGTTGAAAACATAAAAGCTGCAATACTCATTATGTTTGGGCTTAATCATTAACAACTTTAAATATGAAGGAATGTCAAAAAACAGCAAAAGATACCAAGGGTCCCGAGGGACATTTAAAACCCACAAGTTGAAAAGAAGCTGACAAAGCTATGATAGCTAAAAATGAAAAACCTATGAGCACTCAAACATGTTTAATTCCACAAGGAACCCCATCATCAAAATCAAGTACTAAATCAAGTCCTGCCTCACATGTGATACCTGTTTGATACTCCTATAAAATACAATGATGACTTTGTTTAAGAGATTAGGCATAAACTATTTGAATTATGAAGGAATGTTCAAATTTTTATTTATTTGGCTTTTTAAATCTACAAAGAAAGCCATTCTTCCAGATCGTTCAGAGCTAACACTAGGCAGACTATTGGAAGACAAAAAAGATGATACATTAAACTGACAATTAAAATGTGCTCTCGAAGTCTTAACTAGAGGCTCTAAAGAGCCTGTGTTGCTCACTTTGGTCTATGTGCATATTAAACAATGGACACAGATGGATTTATGACAAAATTGTGTTTTGGTGATGGTGATGTGTTTGTAGATCTTGTTTTACTGAACAGTCTTGCTACTTACAATTTTCTCTATCTTTATAGACTTGGACTTTTAGATACAGAGGAAAATATTTTACAAAAATTTACCAAATTCATGAAAATTGTTAAAAATTGACTATAAAGGGCAATAACTCCTTAAGAGGTCAACTGACTATTTTGGTCATGTTGACATATTTGTAGATCTTACTTTGCTGAACATTATTGCTGTTACAGTTTATCTCTATCTATAATAATATTCAAGATAATAAGCAAAAACAGCAAAATTTCCTTAAAATTACCAATTCAGGGGCAGCAACCCAACAACCGATTGTCCGATTCATCTGAAAATTTCAGGGCAGATAGATCTTGACCTGATAAACAATTTTTCCCCCATGTCAGATTTGCTCTAAATGCTTTGGTTTCAGAGTTATAAGCCAAAATGCACATTTTACCCCTATGTTCTATTTTTAGCCATGGTGGCCATCTTGGTTGGGTGGCCGGGTCACTGGACACATTTTTCAAACTAGATACCCCAATGATGATTGTGGCCAAGTTTGGTTAAATTTGGCCCTGTAGTTTCAGAGGAGAAGATTTTTTTAGAAGTTAACGCTGACGGACGACGGACGCAAAGTGATGAGAAAAGCTCACTTGGCCCTTTGGCTTTATACAGTTGCCTAAATTACTAAGTTTCATTTGATGATTTTAGAATGACCAATAAACTTTTTTTCTCTCGTTTCTTGGAACACAAAGGGTACTATACACAAATGTGCACTATACACACCAAAAGACGGTATGTTTCATTCATTTCCTTTTCTTAATTAAAATTCTGTACACCAAATAGGCCTAACCTTGGTCATTGACATATGATCTTCGTTTATCTGTACTCTTCTTAACATTGAGGTTTTATATATACTTGGAAGTAATGAGGCAAATATAAGAGTGAAATAAATATGTTTATTGTAGTTTTTGTCGAGCCTGCAACTTTTGTTGCAGAAAGCTCGACATAGGGATAGTGATCCGGCGGCGGTGTTAGCTCACTTCTTAAAAGCTTTATATTTTAGAAGGTGGAAGACCTGGATGCTTCATACTTTGTATATAGATGCTTCATGTTACAAAGTTTCCATCAGTCACACGTCCAATGTCCTTGACCTCATTTTCATGGATCAGTGACCACTTGGAAAAAAAGTTCAAATTTTTTGTAATGTTGAATTCTCTCTTATTATAAGTAATAGGATAACTATAGTTGATATGTGCTTACCTTGCAAGGTCCTTATGTCTGTCAGACAGTTTTCACTTGACCTCGACCTCATTTCATGGATCAATGAACAAGGTTAAGTTTTGGTGGTCAAGTCCATATCTCAGATACTATAAGCAATAGGGCTAGTATATTCAGTGTATGGAAGGACTGTAAGGTGTACATGTCCAACTGGCAGGTGTCATCTGACCTTGACCTCATTTTCATGGTTCAATGGTTATAGTTAAATTTTTGTGTTTTGGTCTGTTTTTCTCATACCATATGCAATAGGCCTACTATATTTGTTGTATGGAATGATTGTAAGGTGTACATGTCTAGCGGGCAGATGTCATGTGACCTTGACCTCATTTTCATGGTTCAGTGGTCAAAGTTAAGTTTTTGAGTTTTGGTCTTTTTATCTAATACTATATGCCATAGGTCAACTATATTTGGTGTATGGAAATATTTTATGATCTTTATGTCAGTCGCCCAGGTTTTATTTGACCTTGACCTCATTTTCACGGTTCATTGCACAGTGTTAAGTTTTTGTGTTTTTGGCTATTTTTCTTAAACTATAAATAATGGGTCAACTATATATGTTGTATAGAAGCATTGTTAGCTGTACATGTCTGCCTGGCATGGTTCATCTGACCTTGACCTCATTTTCAAGGTTCATTGGTCTTTGTTTAGTTATCTTGGTTAATGTTAAGTTTATGTGACAGTTGTAATAAAGCTTAGCTTTATACTTAGGACTATCAACATAATATCAATGATTAGTATAGAAGGCGAGACATTTCAACGTGTGCACTCTTGTTTCTAATGTTGTGTATTTGATACACCATTGTATGGGGAGGTTTGAGTGCTCACAAACTCTTAAAATAACCCGTCTCATTCATTCTGCCTTACCCCAACCAAGAAGCCTATGATCCAGTGGGCTTATTTTATGTTGAAGTTGTGAGCTTGCTTTCTATGACTGCATCTGAGCTTCATTTGAATGATATCATTTAGTATTGCCACTTCCATTTTTTGTGATACAAATATATTTGTACTATTAAGTAAAGTGCTTCTTTTAAAATGATTTTTATTGGCTTTTCTACTATGAAATGTTTGTCATTCTTTTGAGCTAGATATATGGTTTTATAAAATTTTGTTGGGTTGCTATCTCATTGAATTTTTATACATCCCTTAATGTCCCTTTATTTTTTTATGTTGTTTTCTGCAAATCAGCTAATTATGTGGTCACTTCTCATATAAAAAGTTTTAGTCTATTTATAACATAAAAATTTCTTTGCCTTAGCCTTTACAGTTACTATTCTCCAGCTGTTTTTTGAGTGTTTATTGATAATCAACTGTTAGTTAGCTTGCATCAAATGATAAAATATTTACATCAAATCTACTAATCCCTGGATATATATCCTTAAAACACTGTGTTTATGAATGCCTGCTTGATAATTGGTGCAGAATCTTTCAGTTCATTGGCAGTCACCCTGCAGATTTCTCCTATAAACTTGTGTTAGCACATACAATTTGTATTTTCATCCCTGGCATCTAGTGAGTTTCTTATATTATGACAACATTACCAATATCTGATTAAAGAATACAACAACATTGGAAAGAGCTAATATATTACATCAGGGAAATATAATCAAACAAATACAATTATTCAAAAGTAGTTATATAAACGTTAATCAGGGAGTTTATGCTACATTAAGCTTATATTATCTTCAAATAGCCACAAAGAAGACCAACATATATGTATAATGTTGATACATTTATTTTTTGTGGTAATCTAATTTCATGGGTTTGAAAATTTTGCTTAGTACAAGCCCAAAGAAAATGTATATTTCATTGAGCATTATTGAGGTTTATTTATACCCACGAAACCTACAAACCAATGTATCCAGGAATGATAACCCACAGTTAGTCCTATATGATAGAACTCTTTCAGAAGGTGTGCTAGTTTGTCTGATGAATGTCTACCAAATGTTTATGATAACGTGTAAGTCTAAGAAATATTGGTCAGGTCATGCTTGACCATGGATGAGATGATTGAAGGGGATTATATTAATGACATTTATCATAGCCATTAGCCAATTATTGCATTTCCAGAAAATCTTATGATATTCCTTTTGAAATTAGTTGATACTGTTGATTTTATTACAAGAAGGCCGTAAAAAATTGTTTTACTTTCATTTGATATTCTGTTTCAACTTTGATAAGATTTAATAACTATATAAACAAAAGTTTCAACATCTAGTAAACATGCAAAAAAAACTCCATGTTATTAAAGATTCTGATTGAAGTAAAATACACTATACAAACAGACCATATTTATAAAAAAGAAAATGTAGGTATATGATTGCCAATGATCGAGACAACTCTACACAAGAGACCGAATGACACAGAAACTAACAACTATAGGTCACCGTACAGCCTTAAACAATGAGCAAAGTCCCCACCACATAGTCAGTTATAACAGTATGAACAACACACACAGTCAAATCTATCTCATTTATCTTTTCAGTCTGAAATAACATTCTCATAATACAAAAATAATTTATTATGCATGTCGCAGACCCCTCAATTTTTTGGTTAATAAAAGAATTTTACAGTGTTCATAGGAAGGTTGAATGCAATGCTTTTGATGGTGGATTTGTGAATGAAAAAAAAGACAATAAAGAAGCAATTCAATCTAATAACTTTTTCAACAATTTTGTATGCAAACCAAATTCATCTGTGTTTAATCAGTCATATTTAAAAGTAGTTGACTTTATTCAAATTTACTTCCATAGCAAAAAACTCTGACATAGAAAACATTTATGTTATATCAACAAGAACACCTTTTCAGAAATTTCAAATTCATTTTCTCTTATTAATAAAACATTTATAATAAGAGATTTTAGATTATTTATTTTTTTTGTCTGATTTTCTTCCTCGTCACTATCATTTTAACTTTCTTCTAGGTTCAAAATAAGTTATTTCATTAACCCATCAAACATAAAAATAAAATGAAAAAATTGAAATCTTGATCATCTATCCAAATGACATTTGTCATAGCCCAAAGGGCCAAGTCAGCTTTTCTCATCACTTTGCGTCTGTCGTCCGTCGTCGTCTGTTAACCTTTACAAAAATCTTCTCCTCTGAAACTACATGGCCAAATTTAACCAAACTTGGCCACAATCATCATTGGGGTATCTAGTTCAAACAAGAGGCTCTCAAGAGCCTGAATTGCTCACCTTAAATTTTTTGCTTAAATCTTCCATCAATGATTATTTTGGGTTTTCAATTTATATAAATGGTTCTTCGATTCTGTCATATCTTCTTCAAAAGCAAAAACAAGAGTGGACACACTGAAATGTCTCGTTTGTCTCGTGTTCATAATATAATTTATGATGAAAGTATAAAAAAACATTGTATACCCCAAGCATTACATTATTGCTGTTTACAGTTTATCTACATCTATAATAATATTCAAGATAATAACCAAAAACAGCAAAATTTCCTTAAAATTACCAATTCAGGGGCGGCAACCCAACAACGGGTTGTCCGATTCATCTGAAAATTTCAGGGCAGATAGATCTTGACCTGATAAACAATTTTACCCATGTCAGATTGCTTTGGTTTTTGAGTTATAAGCTAAAAACTGCATTTTACCCCTATGTTCTATTTTTAGCCATGGTGGCCATCTTGGTTGGTTAGCCGGGTCACCAGACACAATTTTTAAACTAGATACCCTAATAATGATTTTGGCCATGTTTGGTTAAATTTGGCCCAGTAGTTTCAGAGGAGAAGATTTTTGTAAAAGATAACTAAGATTTACGGAAAATGGTTAAAAATTGACTATAAAGGGCCATAACTCCTAAAGGGGTCAACTGACCATTTCGGTCATGTTGACTTATTTGTAAATCTTACTTTGCTGAACATTTTTGCTGTTTACAGTTTATCTCTATCTATAATAATATTCATGATAATAACCAAAAACAGCAAAATTTCCTTAAAATTACCAATTCAGGGGCAGCAACCTAACAACAGGTTGTCCGATTCATCTGAAAATTTCAGGGCAGATAGATCTTGACCTGATAAACAATTTTATTCCGTCAGATTTGCTCTAAATGCTTTGGTTTTTGAGTTATAAGCTAAAAACTGCATTTTACCCCTATGTTCTATTTTTAGCCATGGCGGCCATGTTTTTTGATGAAATGGGAATTAAAACACAAACTTTATTCTAGATACCCTAGGAATCAA
The DNA here is from genome assembly GCA_037788925.1 of Mytilus galloprovincialis. Classification (NCBI taxonomy): domain Eukaryota; kingdom Metazoa; phylum Mollusca; class Bivalvia; order Mytilida; family Mytilidae; genus Mytilus; species Mytilus galloprovincialis. The sequence continues at coordinate 60,078,342 of CM075340.1, read as the reverse complement.
TCAGATGAAGTTTGGTTTGAATTGGTTCAGTAGTTTCAGAGGAGAAGATCTTTGAAATAGTTTACGACGGACGGACGACGACGACGGACGGACGACGACGGACGCCAAGTGATGGCAAAAGCTCATATTTCCTTTTGGAAAGGTGAGTTAAAAATGTGTCCAGTGACCCGGCCAGCCAACCAAGATGGCTGCCATGGCTAAAAATAGAACATAGGGGTAAAATGTAGATTTTGGCTTATAACTCTGAAACCAAAGCATTTAGAGCAAATTTGACAGGGTAATATTGTTTATCAAGTCAAGATCTATCTGCCCTGAAATTTTCAGATGAATCAGACAACCCTTTGTTGGGTTGCTGCCCTGAATTGGTAATTTTAAGGAAATTTTGCTGATTTTGGATATTATCTCCAATATTATTATAGATAGAGATAAACTGTAATCAGCAATAATGTTCAGCAAAGTAAGATCTACAAATAAGTCAACATGACCAATATGGTCAGTTGACCCCTTAAGGAGTTATTGGCCTATATTGTCAATTTTACCATTTTTTCTTAAATTTTTGTAATCTTTTACAAAAATTTTTCTCCTCAGCAACTACTAGGCCAAATTTAACCAAACTTTGCCAAAAACATCATTGGGGTATCTAGTTTAAAAATGTGTTCAGTGACCCGGCCTGCCAACCAAATTCCGCCATGGCTAAAAATAGAACATAGGGGTAAAATGTAGATTTTGGCTTAAAACTCTGAAACCAAAGCATTTAGAGCATATCTGACATGGGTTACATTGTTTATCAAGTCAAGATCTAACTGCCCTGAAATTTTCAGATGAATCGGACAACAGGTTGTTGGGTTGCTGCCCCTGAATTGGTAATTTTAAGGAAATTTTGTTGTTTTGGTTATTATCTCCAATATTATTATAGATAGAGATAAACTGTAAACAGCAATAATGTACAGCAAAGTAAGATTTACAAACAAGTCATAATGAGCAAAATAGTCAATTGACCCCTTTAGGAGTTATTGCCCTTTATAGTCAGATTTTAATAATTTTCATAATTTGGTAAATTTTGATAAATTTTCACAAAATGTTTTTCTCTGTAACTATTGGGCAAAGTGCATTATAGATAGATATATTGTTAACAGCAAGAGTGTTCAGTAAAGTAATATGGCATCACAGGGGTGGGTCAATATCTATGAACCCATCACCATCACCAAAACACAATTTTGTCCTTTGTTTAATATGCACATAGACCAAGGTGAGCGACACAGGCTCTTTAGAGCTCTAGTTTTGCAATGTGAGCATTCTTAAACTTAAAATGTAGTCAATAGTATAAGTAACAGGTAAGTATATTTAACTAAATTCAAAATTCACATAAAATCGAAAAAACTTACATGAAACGTAGGAAGTTCTTTTGTATGATCCAACTTTCTTTTAAAATCTTTTAAAAACATCACAAATTAAGCTTAGAATAAAGCTATAATTTGAGAGACACTTTTTAACTGTAGCTGTCGAAACCTGTATCAACTTCATTGAGGTATCTGCTTATGCATTAAAATTTAAAGACAAACAATAAAAGATTTGCTCTCCTAAATCAAGTGATATTTTATATTCTTCAGTTATGAAACTTGAAGATTAGATTCTTGTGATGGTTGAAAAAGCTTTTTGAATAGTAAATGCCAATTACAACATTTTATTGATCAAATGTTCCTCAGCTGCAAAATACAATGTAAATTATAGAGTTAGTACAAGAAATCGGCAATAAAATACAAAAAATGGTCACTTGATTTATTGTCATAGCTCTTCAAAATAGGAAAAGAGAATAAAATTACCTTAAAATTCTAATTTAAATGTTACACCATTGTTTTTATGTTGTCAATCAAAATAATCCATGTTTAAGAATGAAATACACCGAGTTTCTACATCCGAACATCATATCACATTAACGCAAATTTTACAATCACACATGTTCATCTCAGATGATCAAATTCTTCAAGATCAATTGCAAGAAAAAGCTGAAAAACGATTTGATGAATTTGCATACTATAGAAATAAATCAATTGGTTTACAAAATAGTCTGGTATCATATTTATAAGGAAAGTAATCAAAGCTAAAAGACTGAATAAGAGAACAAATAATTTGTATTGAACAAAGACTCATCACAGAGCATGAAATTGCCAGTTTAATTACAGAGGAGAACAATTTATACTGCTGAACTACAACCTTGCCATCCAAGTAGTTATGGCATACTATTTTGATGTAACTTCCAGATTCTTGGCACAAAGCAGAAATCTCTGCAGCTCGAAACAACATTAAACTTGAGTATTAGTCTGTTGTATAACTTATTTATTCTAAATTACATTATTTTCAGCTTACAAATAATTAATTTCATACAGAATGATCATAGTTCTTTTATTTGTAATACCAGGTATTTTTGTTACTGTATGATAAATCAGAAATTTTGTTTGAAATTCAGTCATATTGATATTCAGGTAAAACTATAAGAATTTGCATTTGTAACACAAAATCATGCTTATGTCTTTCTTTTTCTAAGCTGCTTTATATCAAAACCTTTACACATATCTGACATTCATATGAAAAGTGAATGGGGGCTTGGTGGCTGAGTGGTGTAAGTAGGTCACCTTCTCTATCACTAGCCTGTTAACATTGCGGTTGTGAGTTGGAACCCACATGAGATAGATTCTTACAATTGACTAGGAATGTCTGTTTTCCTGACAAATGTTACAATGGTTCTTTCAGAGTTCTCCAGCTTCCTCCACCAATAAAACGTGAGTGTCATGATATAGCCAAAAGTGTTGAATGTGACTTTAAACACCAACAATCTATCAATCAATCAATCATGAAAAGTGGCTCAAATTCCTAGTTTGTATATCACACAACATTTTGACTGTTAAAGTTCATTAAGTAAGCTATGCATGTACATGTATATATAAACATTAACAAATTTCCTGCTCTAAATGTAGCACAACAAGGACTGAATTATTAGTATATATCTATCACAATAAAAAAAATCAAATATCCAATTTCCATATTTTTTCCCGCAAAACTTCTCAAATAGAGCTCCAACAGGTCAAAAAAATTTAATGTACAAGTGTTCAGTTTTTTCTAACAGACTATTTGCATGTGAATTTGAAATAAAACCTCTTTATTGATAAACATAATGGTTGTTTTCTTAGTTTTTTATTAGATTGATCCCAGTTGAGAAATCCTGCTTTATTACCATTGTATCCTTAATGAAGGCCAATGTTACCCTTGCCAGTAACTTAACATGTGTATGTGTGCAAAAAGTATGAATTTAGTGATAAAAATCAAAACTCATTTCTGAACTATAGACAGTAATACTGTAACCATAATTTACCCCACATCCTTTAAGAAATGTTGGAAGGACATACAAATGGACATCCACAAGTTACAGAAATTTTTTGAAGGATTATCATTTACAAACATAATTACTGTGGATTCATTTATTTTCATGGGTATTTATTTTCGTGGATTGCTGAAAACTTGTATATTCATGGGTATTTGATTTCGTGGTTTTGCCAATCTCTGCATACAAAGCATAATGAAAATATGCTATGTGTTGAACATTTAAGTTTGTGGTTCACGTCTACCAACGAAACCCATGAGAATTGGTATCCAACAAATAATAATGAATCCACAGTAAAATACACTAATAATATCAATATTTGAAACAAAAATTCACTGAAATGCATACACAAATCTAAAAATATGAACATGTGCTATGACTGCCAATGAGACAACTTGTTCCAACAGAGACCAAATGACATAGAACTAAGCGACTATAACTCACTGTATAGTCTTTAACAATGAGCAAGACAACACCATGTAGCAAGTTATAAAAGGTCTGAAAAGTCAAAGGCCTGATTAATGAACAAAACTATAAACAAAAACAAAGAATTACAGGCTCTTGACTAGGGACAGGCACATACAGAATGTGGCAGGGTTAAATATGTTAACAGGGTCCCTGAACATTCTCAGTCTCCTGTGACAGTGGTGCAAATCACAACACAAGTATATAAAACAATGAACAAAAGAATAAATGATATGTGACAACCATTATTTTCCATGTTTTTTACAATTCAGAGAGCTAAAAAACTTCTAGGAAAATTGTACCGCATCAAATCAGTTTCAAACTTGAGGAAAAATCTTTATATCAATTTGATTGAAGTCTTTCAACAAATATTATCCTGAGAGTGCCCACTAAACTATTCAATATGAATTTTACTTTTCTAATGGGCATATATAACTCTCATAAAAATCTATAAAGATGTGCTCATTTAAAAATCCAGTGGTTGTTTGATATTCAAATTTTTCTAATAAATTTCAATGAAATCCACAAACAAATCATAAAAATTAAGAACTCACAGATCTTATATTAATTTGCCTCCTGCTTCTAATGGTCATAACTGTCACAAATATATCAAGTGGCATCAATTTATTTTTAATATCTTGACTTATAAATTTTTAAATATCCTCTATATATTATATGAGTTTCAATGATATCTATAAACATATAGGTGAAACAGCACTTTCAAGACTATTTTACATTTCAAATGGCTATTACTCTCTCTCGTATAAAACATGACTGTGTAATTGGTATAACAAATCTTTCATACAAATTTAAAATCTTCAAACAAATAGGGAACTTTGTTGTTGGTTGCTGTCTGCCTTATTTATTTTTGGTTTGTTGCTATTAGCATTAAATCTGGCAATTACTCTCTCTGGAGTTGTTTAACATTTTGTCTTGCCATGGCCTTATGTAGCATTTATGTTTTGCTCAGTGTTGAAGGCTGTCTGTGTTTTAAAGTAAATATATTCAAGCCTAAATTCAGCTAATTGGTTAAAGTTCCTCTTTCAGATTGACTAACCAACAATTTGCAAGAAAATATGTGTAAGAGACTAGCATCTTTAAGATAAAAGGAAACCAAAACACAAATGTATTTTTCACTCTCAGAAGATTGTTCATTACACATGTATATCAATTTAAACCTCTTGTGCTTTCTATGAAAAAAAGGGGAGATAACTTCAATTGTTTCTGGTAAAACTTTCAAAAAGAAAACTATGATTCCAATATAATGGGAGTCGACAGTTCTGTAATTTCTTTTATTTTAGAAAAAATAAATGATGACAGTGAAGTTGGAAGTTAAATATTTCCTTATCTCTTCTCAGCACTTTCTTAATGTAATCTGCCAATTAGTAATTTATCATGTAAACTGAAATCAATGATGAGAGCCAATAAAACCTGTTTATAAATCAACATTTGTCATTTCTCAGTGTTGACATCGTCAATGGTTTCAGGCATGCCAAGATTAATCCATGGCAAGTCTGGTGAGAATTAAATTTGACAAGCTCAGAATTAAATAAGGATTCCAGCTACTTGCATTTGTTGCTGTATGGGTTATGTCAGAATGAGGAATATGTCTGAATTACTAAGAGGAAATTTATTAGAGAAAAAATGTACCCTTAGGAAAATTCAGATGTATAAAGCTTCCTGCAATAGTATTATCTTATTTGTTCATTTTTATAAATAGATACCAAAGTTTAAAGGAAACATAAACCTCTATGAAATGTGTATTTGTGTTTGTGATGAATTATTATATAAAAAAGAAGATGTGGAATGATTGCAAATGAGACAACTCTACACAAGAGACCAAAATGACACTGAAATTAACAACTACAGGTCATTGTAAGGCCTTAAAACATGAGCAAAACCCTTACTATTTAGTCTGCTATAAAAGGTCCTGAAAATGACAAATGGAAATCAATTCAAACGAGAGAACTAATGACCTAATTAACTTCCTTTTTGAAATGTGTTTTTGAGTGTCCTCTATAATTGTGTCTTCATGTTGGTTATATCTATACACAAAAATAAATTTCACAAAGGTGTCTATAGTTTAGAAAACATAACATGAAGACACATGTGATAGAGAATATTTACACAGTGTGTACCTAGACAGTATTAAGCTGCATATAAATGATGTTGACAGTAACTTATATATATAACAAAAGGATGATTCAGTAAATCAAGAATTTTTACAAAAAGTATAAAATCTTCTTCTCCTTACCCTTCAATTGTTAACCTGCAGCTGCTTCAAGTGAACACAGTACACATTAGTTTTCTGTTATTACAAATCACAACTGTTACAATTAAAATTTGCATATTCTGACCATAAAGATTGCATATAATAGTGAAGATCGAATAAACTAACAACTCATTTTCTACCTTTATAATATTCACTCAGTGGACTCTGTAAAACACATTTTTTATAACCGATATTTAAATTTTGATACCAGTGAACTTTAAAGTACATGTATGTAGCTGTTTAATAATTCAAATTTCAGCCTAGTTGAAATGATTGAGTAAAAGAAACAGACAAAATATTTTACATTACAAAACATTAATTTTCCAAATTTCATGCTCTTATATGATGCTGTAAACTGTGAACTTTTTCTTAGACAAAAGACCTCAAAACTAAAATGATCAAAAGGATATTGTCTTCCCCAAGGCATATGATTTTACAAAAACATTGGTAAGACTATGATCTTTTACCTTTAGACCCCAAAATTCAGTAAAGATGTCTTTATAATCAAATTTGAAAGAAGGTTGGACACATGGTTCAAAAGAAATCCAACATTTTGCCTACTTTTTAGTCTATCAATTGCTGCAATGACCTCAAAATCAATGAGGACCTTTTTCACCAGCATCATTCATCAAAAATCAGAAAAAAATCTTAATCTCAACAGACATTTACTATTTCCTAAAATGAGACTTTTCCCAAAGTTTCAGTCATAGACACTGTAACCTTCACCTTTGACTTACTGAAACATTAGGGTTTCCTATCCACGGGCTATTTTCAAGTAAGTTTGGTGAAAGTTTAACATGGTTCAGAAATCAAAATTTAAGACCAATTTCAGTATCCCTCTTTCTACGCTGACCTTGACCATAGACATAGTGACCTCAAAATCAATAGGTACCTTCTACATTGACAATTGCATGACCAAATGTGGTATCAAATTCACATATTGTACAAAAGATCATCTTTCAACCATCATTTTGCACAAATTCAGGCTATCAAAGCTTCTTTTACTTTGACAAAGTGGCCTCAAAATGGACTGTTGTCACAGATGAGATAAAAACCAGACAAGAACACTAAGAGGTCAACATACCATTTTATATGTTTTGCTATCATAATGTATTAACTTATACTCATTCAAACTGCCATAAAATATTGAAATAAAAGGATAGTATTAAATGCTTCATATGACATGAAATTAAAAGTTCAAAGCTAATATCAAAGAAAAAGAAGATTTTGTATTCTTGCCAATGAGACAATTCTCCATCAGAGACCAAATGATGTTGAAGTTGACAACTAAAGGTAATCATATATATGACCTACAACATTGAGCAAAAACCCATAATGTGTGGAAAGCTATAAATAGCTCAGAAATTACAAATGTAAAAACAATGCAAACAATAAACAAACAAACAAACAAACATGATATACAATGACAACCACTGAATAACAGGCTCCTAACTTAGGACATACACAAATAGAAATTTAAGAGGCAGGGTAAAAAATGTTTGCTGGCGCCAAACCCTCACATAATTAGCTAATAGTATATTCAGACCTCAGATTGCTCAGAAGCATATAATCATACATAATATTTCTGTAGCAATATAAATCATACAATAAATATCATCTAATCCTAAGTCTGGATTTAAAAAAAAAAAAAAGCTGTTTTAAGCAAATAATATTTAGACTAAAATTGGTCATTATACTGAAATGTTCGTAACTTACAAGTAATATTTCTGGTAAGATTTTTAAGGAAATTGATCACTGATAATTTTCCAATGCCACAGGACCATCCTATTGAAATCTATAAACAGGCTGAATAGACAGGATCCAATTAATCCATGGGACATAAATATCACTTTAGCTTTTATTTTTATTATGTCAAAGCCAAAGGAGGAGCATAAATCTACTGAAAATTTAATTACATATATCATAAAGAGCTTATCTTGTCCTTTGTAATTTCCTTGTATGGTTACTGTTGTAGAGACACTAAAGGTCTGCATAAGACAAGGAACAAATTGATGCTGATTTTACGATCGGAATTATGGTCTGGCTTCAGTCTAAAAGAGATAATCTACCACAGAGGAAATCCAGTAATGAATATAATCCAATCACAAGACAAAATTTATGTTTTATAATTATATCTTAAAAGACTTTTACTTTAGTTAAATTTGCCTCTGGAGAAAAAGTGTTTAGGTAAATTGTATAGTAAAATTCAATTACACTGTCTTTAAAGTCTTTTGTCGTATGATGGTGTTAGTGTTTCAATGTTCAAAGTTGAAAAAAAGAATTAAAAATAACATGATTTTCTAAAAAACAGTAGACAAATTTCATTTCATTGAAATATATGACTGCAGTCAGACAAATCTGTCTACAATTCAGATTCTTTTTTGCGCCAGAATGTCACCTTCATTTGGGAATAATTCTATTTTTCAAAGTTCTGACACTGTTTTTCTTCAAAGATATGACAGTACTTGATTTTTTTAACGCAACGGGAGTTTTAGCAAATTCAATTACTAGGTGTTTGCAATAGCAGTGCACTAAGCAAATAAGAATTGGAAACAAAAACCTCAATTTCAGTCAAAGTCTTGAAAAACTTTAAATTACTTGTCATTTTTATATCATTGTTCACCATATTTATTCTTTTAAAGGATAAATGTTTGCAATTAATATTGATTTGATATATCTAAAATCTTTTTGGAAATAATACAGATCTTTAGTAACAACAGTTAAAGTTAACACAATAATTTTTATATCTTTATCATTCATCAATGTATACTTATGAATTTTTTAAGTTATTATAAAATCTGATCTAATAGTACAATTCGATCTGTCTTCAACTCTTTATGCATTCTCTTATCTCTCTAGCTTATCAACAACACTTCGTTATCTAAAAAGTGCATCAATGAAAGTTTCCTCCTTTTTATACTTTACATATAATTTTATTTGCTCAAAGTCTATGTCAATTTAGCTAACAAGTAGAAAATTTCAATTTCATAGCAGTACTATATTTTTCATTGATGGGTTAAATAAACTTTTTTTCAGTATTGGAAAACTTCTTTCAATTAAGTCTGAAGTTAAAATTCCTTATTGGCAACAACTTAGTGTAAATTTATTTAACACATTCATTTATTTCAATCATTTGATTTTTATAACACTAAAACTATAATAAATTATGATAATGGTGAATTTTTTCAGTTGTTCAGTATATGAAGTTGGAAATATCAAACATTCATGAGTATTCATGTAAATAAGTAATTAAGGTTTAAACAAATTAAACATAAGATAGCATGGCATCTAATAGGAAGTATTAAATATAAAGAGAACTTACAGTAAAAGTAAAAACATCCAGGAATATCTCCCAATGTCTGTTTTACGTCCGTAAAGTTAGATCTCTACCATATCCATAGCACTACTTCTAAAACACAAATTATAATCAAATATTTTACGACTTTATCATTTCCTTCATTAATTTTTATCAAGTTAATTAAGTGAAATTAAAACGAAGAAACTGTAGATAAGCTTCGGAAATTCAGTCATTGTATAACTAGGCAAACTATGGTTAAACACGAAGGCCAAACTTGATTGAAGGTTTCTCACCAGGCAATGAGAACATATTTCAATACTGATCAATAAACAACTTTCTTTAACAAAGCTATAAACTTCAAGTGACTACCAGCTGTTGTTACACTTTAAAATACTAGGTTTTTTTTTTGCTTAATGTTTGTTATGTATTATTCTACTCTAAATATTGATAATCAACACTATACAATGCTATAAGGACAACTTTCATAACACTGATGCATAAGAATAACTGAAGCATTAAAAGCAAATGAATGAAAATACAAAAGCACAACATGACCTCAGACTGTAATCTGGAATTAAAAGAATGTATGTAATTATATTGATTTGTAACTATCCCAGAGCAAACACAGCATGCACAGTGCCTATTTGCATATTCCATGGAGTTGTCGAGGTTTTAATCAAAATCTGAATACAAACTAGAGGCTCCTAAGAGACTTTAATTGCTCCCCTCTGGCTAAAACATGTCACTCTGTTAATTATAAAAAGAACCCTTGCAAAAATAACTGGTTAACCATCAAATTTACATTCAGGAAATTATAAATAAAACATGGGTTTTTATAGTCAATGTAAATTTTAACTTACATGCATGTGATTTTCACTACAAAATTATAAAACAAGAAATATACCCACAGGACAAAAACCAATAGTCTATTATGCAAAAACACTGTACAGAAAAAAACTAAGGAGACTAAAATTTAAGTAAAACAAAAGATCTGGAAGTTACATGAACTTTAAAAGTGATTAAAACAATTTGCAGTTCCTAAGCAAACAAAAGGTCATAATGTCACATTCATTTATTGTAAAAACAATAATTACAATGATAACAAGAGGGGGCCCACTGACTGCATGAGAGGGGGTCGCTCTAGCCATGCTTCAGTGTCATATATGATATATCAACCAAATTTTTCCCACAAAAAGAAGGGCCTTACAGAACACCTTGCCCCCACACCATCCCCATCCCCTTACTAATTTGCCTCTGGATGTACAGGGATGACAATGGAAAATATTTTCTATACATTTAGTCAGAAATGTATCTATGAATGGCAGGTACCACTAGTTTATACTGTAAATCAAGATAAAGTTGCAATGTTTTTATTAATGTGAAAATTCCATCAGGATAGGTTAGCATTAATTTAATACCAATAGCATTATTTGTATATTAAGCATCTCCTAAAAACACAATAATCAATCTAGCCTTTTTGTTTGTTTTTCAACAATTTCAATAACAAATGCATGCAAACATTTCAAATTCAGAGTATTTTAAATCAAATCAGATAACAATTCATTGTACACTTTAAACAATAACAATTTTTTCACAAACAAACAAGGAGATTCTTCAAAGTACAGTATCTAATTTTGGAAATGAGATTTTTCTCCAACTTAATAACTAGCTTTACATCATGGCTCATTATCACAATACCAGTCTTTATAACGGTGCTTTAATGAAGACTGACAGTGAAAGTCTAGTCAACAGGCTGCAGCCATGTTATATATAACTGTATTATTACAATATAATTAGGATACAGGCAACAAATTGAACATGAAATATTGTGACAGGGTATATATGTGAATAAAATATGTGAGAAATATGTCAATAAGACAACAACACAAATACACAATGAAACTTAAAAATATAACTAATGGTCAACTCAGTCTTTAGTCTAACAGTGACCTAATTTTCTTAACTTCTGTATCATTTGGTCTCGGTTGGAGTGGTGTCTAATTGCCAATCATACCACATCTTTTTATCTTATAATAATATAAGCTTTAGAATATATGTCATACTCAAAGTTGTACTAATGTCACCCAAAGATCTGCAGAAAACACAATTTTTTTATAGAATGATGATGATGATGGTGGGATATATGTTTTACGTTTAGAGGGAAATAAAATGCATATGCAGGCCATGAATATGTTAATATAATATGAATGTTAACCCTGCTTTGTACTAGACCAACATGCTGAGTTGGATTATTCTGACTCTGAGCCAACCAATCGTTTCCCTTACTCCTAAATGCTGTGTGCTTACTGTAGAAGCAACAAATACTAAATTTTAAATTCTTTTGTGACCTGGCAGGGTTCAAACCCAAGAACACTAGGTTTCAAGGCAAACAATGCTACCACAGATCAGTGAGGTGGTAATGTTAATAGGACAACAAGTAGTTATTAACAAAGACTGCCATGGACAAATTCCTCATTTGGTACATTAATTTGTTGATTGGTAAACAAGTTTTTTAATAGTCAATAAACAAATCTGCAGGGATTCTTTTTGGTACAGTTTGTTGATTGTTTTTTGTATTTGAAATCTATTATACAATATCTTTTAAAATAAGGGTTTTTTTAATAGTGAGTAAACAAAAATGCCAGTTATCTTTAATAGATATAATTAGTTGATGAAATTGTGTTTTTGTCATCAATTTTACCATTATTTTAGAGTTCAGAACTTTTTTTCTGATCTTATTTTATATTCATTTATACATTCTCATGTTTGTTATTCAACTTGTGGAGAGGTTGGAGATCACAAAAAAAAAGCTTAATGCTGCCACACATTCATGTGCCTGTCCAAATTTAGGAGTCTTCTCAGCAGTCATTCTCTGTAATATTTTAAATGTTTTTGTCATACAGATCATTTGTTAGAAGATTTTATTTATTGTTCCTGTTTAATGTATTCACTACCTTTATAAACTCAAGAAGATTTTAAGTCCACATATTGAAAGACACCTGTCTATTGATTGAGACTGTATGTTGCGGCTTGATGTCTTTTGCTTATTTTTGTCTTTGGGTTTCTGTCTCTTTGATGTATTACTCCTTTAATTTCTTTCAAAATGATGAAAACTACTGACTATTTGTGGTCTAAAGTTAGCCTTTCATCTTTTTTCCCTTTGAATTTACCAGATAATTAACTGATATAAAAACTGACCGACATTAAACTGTGAAGACAAGCAATGCTAGCTAAAATCGGAAATAACTGCAAAAAAACTACATTTTACCACCAATTCACATATTGGCTTGCTGAATAATGGTGAAAAATTGTACAATAGCGAAGATATATAGTATCGGATATATAAGTATTTGTAATGATTTTCATCAACATCAAATATAAACATAGTAATACTGTAACAATGTGCAATGGTAATTAGTAGTAAACAATAGTAAACCTTTACAATCTTTCTTTTTACAATTAGCTCAAGTGCTTTCAAACACTCTTACAAACATATAGAATTCATCAATGTCTGTATTTTTGTCAGCTGTTCATATATAAAATAATCGATGGCAATCAATTTCATCAGAATTTTCAATATCGTCTTATTTCTGTTTTCATATTCTTCCTGCTTAATAGATAATTGTTCAATAAAGAACTATTATATAAATCATCAGCAGAAAAACTAAGAGGTACGGTCGTTGTTAACTATTAATTTAAAACATGTTTATTCCATCTAATTTACATTGAGCTACTAATATTAATTTTCTCCATTTAATCAACAAAATAAGAAAATTAATTTAATTGGAACACTAATATGAATTTTGCCAATTCTATTAGACCTTATTAATGAGTTTTGATGGGTTTACCTTGTAACAGTGTAAGAATTAATGTAAAATTTGGCAATTTTTGACTAGTGGTTACAAGAAAGGTTATTTTTGGAGAAAGTTATACATGAAAAAGTTACTTTTGAAATGAATTTCCGCTAAAAAAAATCTAAGTTTCATTAAATTAGCTTGGTATTAATTTTTAAAACAGCATGAGGAGTTTTCTCTCCTCCTTTTGTAATTATTTTGTTTGGCATCACACATATAAAATTTAAAATTTTTTTATTAGAAAATTATAACCTAGACAGCTTAATTCCTCCTTCATAAAGAAACCAATTTGGCTAATTTAAAACAAAGCTGAAATATATTTCAAGTACATTTTATACCTAAACAAATATCAAAATTATCAATGAGGAGAGCTTTAAGTGCTGTTTTTTTAACAAATTTTGAAGAGTTTACCCCTTTCAGCAAGGTCAACACCAATATGTACTCTTCAATATCCATTGATAACTTTTTAAGTCTTAAGAGCACATTCACATATTGACTAGTCAGATATTTTTGTAGTGCCTAATCATATACATGTACATCTTACTGCATCATTAATTTAAAACTTTATACCAAATAAAAAATTTCATCTATTTAATCATAGAAACATGGAATGAAGGTAATGGTAATCTATAGTTAGAAGACTAACTGATATTTGTCTACATCTTGATATTTATGTATTTCTAACTAAATGGGATTAATGGAAATGCTGGATACAAATAATGCAGTAGGAATTTGAAATGTTAGCTTACATTTACCGTTTTTCGATAAGTATCCTAGCGGTTTTTCTTTGTAAAAACTTTCTGAATGTTTAAAATATAGAACTAAATTCCGTTCCTTCCCTTAATTATTTACACATCAAATTACTTTACCGGCCCTAAAAACATCCAGTCAATTTTTCAATTTTTTCAATACTTAGAATCTATTATGATATCTTCCAGTCAAATAAACTCAAACCTAATTATAGACCTAAGGACTTCATATCAGGACCTTATTGATGTAACTGAACAAAATTGACCACATAAAATAAACGTGGTTATGAAAGCAAAGTCGTTCATAATCCAATTTTGGCCGTCCGATGAAAGGAACCTATAGGTTCAATACTGGTTTTTATTTAATTAACTGGACATTCTAAATTAACGTATCATGGACAGTTAGATCATGAGTAAGATTAATAACGGACAGGCCAAATGAAACTAACAAGATGAATGATGAATGGATTTGACATTACGATCTAGCTGAGGTAACACCAGGATCCTCAGAAATTTTACAAGTTTTCAAACAACGAATATTGCTTTTAAATATGTTTCTAAACAATGTTTCGTCATATATTTTATCGAATTTGTAATACACATTGACATTTTTTTTCAGATTGCAATTTCCTTTCATGTGATTGCTATTTCCCCTTAGTGCCTCAAATTATATAAACAGAAAGATCAAAGCCAAAAAAAACAAAATAAATAAAAGTCATACTAAAATATTGTATTTTTCATGGGATCATGCCTTGGAGAGCTTTTGATGAAATGAATTTCAGGACTTAATGATTAAAATCACTCAAAATCTCATTTGTTAGTTTGAAAAATGACCCTGGAGCAGATTGGTGGAAAATCAGTTTAACTTTTTTTTCTACAACAAATACATTACCATCAATCCATATTAAGATTGAAATAAAAAGCAATTTCTGCCAAAAAATACACAAAACCTTATCAAGCTCGATTTCAACCCTAAGTTAATTGAATTATAATGCAGACACAATAAAATGGTACCTATATGAGAAAATACACCATTCAAAATTTCAAGAGGCATTATAGGTCCAAGACCACAATTATTTCGTAGTGCATTTCTTTTAGAACATAAATGAAAATTAAAAAAATCCCACCTGCGCTTTCTCAATGAAATTTTTACAGTGTGTTGTACTACTTTTGGGACAAATTATATCAAAATTATAGAAAACTTCATCGGCTCTAACTCAAAATATGGACAATTTTTTGTTTAGGGCATCTTGAAATCTTTTGACAGCTTCTGAAGTGCTAATTTTTAACCTTTTTCGGCTGGACCAAATCACTACTTTCCTTTAAAATTCTGGACCCAAATTTTTTTACAGTGTAATTTCACCCCACTTCTGGCAATTTGAGGCATTAAACATGGAAAAATAAATTTGGAAGGGGTAAAAAAAATAATGGCAAGTAACCCACTGTCAACACTAGGGACTATATTCATGAACAACGAAAATCAAGGGACGACAATTGTGGTCTCAGACCATTAACTCCTGAACTGATTTTCAGATCTTTTCATGGTTCACAGAACTTGCCATGTTTTTTTTTTTAGTTTGCTGCTTTTATCCTAGCTGAGCCTTCAGGTTTTCAAACAACAGGCAAGAACTATAAAAATTAACATTTCAGGGGCAATAACTCCAAAAAAGCTCTAAAGTTTTCAAAATTTTCTGAAATATAAGGTTAATAGAGCTTGCGATTTTTACCCTGGTTTGTATTTCACTAATTGCTATAGTTTTTCAAGATATGAACATGGCTGATCAATCTGAACAAAAATCATAACTTTCAAAGTAGAAATCTTATTGAAGAAGCAGACACACTTTTGTTTCAATCCATTGAGCAATTTCAGAGGAGTTTTTTTTAAAAGATACCTCTAAAGACAATGGACAGCAGATGAAAGACCCAAACTGATGAAAGAGGTTAATATTGCAAAAGTTTATCAAAGCGCACATGTACGACAACAGATTAAAATAAGATAACTGAAAGCTATAGCTAGCTGGTATTAATGATAAAGCAGAATTCTTTATTTTACAATTATTAATTCAAATCACATTTGTAGTGTAATATCAGCTTACACATTTTGTTTATATTCGAATTTCTTATAGATAAAGATACATGTATTGAAAAACAAGCCTGTAGGAGATAGTATGTACAAAAGAAAGATCTTTCTTTGAACATTGTAAAACATCAACAATATCATATAGGTTTCATAGAACAAAGCATTAAAAAATTAATCTTTGTATTCATCATATGTAAATGATAATGTCAGACTGTAGTTTCTAAAGGCTAAGTACTGAAGAATAAAGACATCATGCCCATAATGAATATTAGTACACTGAATACCAAATGGGATACTCCTGCACAATATCACACAAAATAAATATCAAAGTCGTCAGACGTTCTCAAGACAAGCCTATAGCTAGCACATAACAAAAAGCAAAACAATTGTCTCATACAACATCTTATAATTTCAAATTAATGTGTTTTGTTTATTGTTGAAGGCTATATGATGACCTTCAATTTTTCCAAAACCATTTATCTTTGGTCACTAAATCTGGATAGTTGTCTTAGTGGCAATCATGCCAAAACTTATTATTTTGATTTTTCATACCAAATATAATGACCCTTTTACTAATGGTATCTTAGAAACATATCTAACTACATAAACTTAACATTAACCATGAAAATGAGGTCAAAGTCAGGTGAACTCTGCTGGAATAAGACATACAATATGAAAATCATAAAATGTAAATTCTAAGTTATGAAATGTATTTTTTCAGTGTGTAGTCAAACACATATTTGAACAGATTTTAATATCATGCAAACAACATATAAATTGTTCTTTTGGGATTCCTAACATGACTCCTAGTGAAAATATTTTAATGATTTCTCACCTCTATTCGGACATAGTCTTGAGGGAGTTTACAATCAATGGGTATGTTTTCTATGTAATTCTTCTGCCGATTAACCTTGTCTAACAGCCTTAGAACTATCTTAAGTAGAATGACCAGGAAAAAATATCAATTTCACAGCTGAGAACTTTATCAACACTTATACAATCCCTTGATGGATACCAGTATGGTAACCAAACTTACTAAATACAGTAGACCAGATAAAAGAGAAATTCTTTACAGACAATAGGTTTTTCACAGAAGTAAATCTAGCAATAAAATTATGTGATTGATACCTTTTACTGTAAATGTTAATGCTGTAAAAAGCCATTAAAATTTTCCATCAGACATTTTGTCCATTTCTTCTATCTAAAATACATTTCACTTTTAAAACAGATATATAAATACTTTCCCAGGAATTTATTTGAGCACATTGTAAAGATTTGAACTTAATTTATCAAAATGCTTTCAGTTTCCTTTTAAGGAACCATCCAAAGAATCAAGTTTTTTTTATAGGGTTGGAGAAAATTGCAGTGTTGGAATTTAATGTATGAAGCCATGTATGATACATACCTGTCAACCTGTGACGATGAAAATGCAGGTCATGACCTGCATTGAAGAATCAAATCTCAGGTCATAACGCGTACGAACTTTTTCGAGCTGAATTTCAGTATTTATGGTACATTTTCTTATAATGTATATCAAAGATACCAAAACATCAATGCATGTTCACTTGGTTAAGTTATTTTAAATCCTATTTATTATTATTTCATTACACTTTTAAAGATTTTTATAAATTTGTGTATCACAGTCCTTTACTTTTTGTTATCATCTAAAATTTATTTTCAATTGTAATTTTAAAATGAGACTACTAGCCTTTAAACATACCAAGTAGAGGTTTTACATGTATGAACATGCATCTATCAATTGACAAGGAAATTAGACTATGATAAAATATAGTAATACAGTTAAAGGAAGTATAAATGTAAAAAATGATTTTCAACTTTTTTTTAAAAATTGTATAAAGGTATAAAAATAATGAAAAGTTATTTTTCAATATGTATTTGAATTTTATATTATTATGATTTAATCTTTTTCACCCATAAAACGTAAATATAAGGAATAATTTTGAATGGGGACAAATAAGGGGAAGTAACTCTTAGTTGAAATATCTTTGTAAAACAACAGGGCAATTTATTTACGACCTAAAGCTAAGGTAATTGGTGTTAATCAACAGTGTTTGACACCAAAGCTGTCAAGTGAAGCCATGCACTTAATGGGTCTCTTAATTTGACAGTTTACATAGCTAGATGAACTGCATGTTCATGGAAGAATTACGAATTTGCCGGTATTTCAAAGGAATATTACTTATGAAAATCAATCTCAAGGCTAAGAAATACGGGTGAAATTGGGTCATTTTCGAATTTCCGGGTTATTTCAATGACCCGGCGGGTGATCCGGGTGACCCCTCAGAATTGTGAAAATCTTGGGTCACACCCGCAGAATCCGGGTCAGTTGACAGGTATGATGATAAATCCTTATAAGCTAGGTCCTTGTGATAGGACAACTATGTTTTTTATAAAAAAAAAAATATGGGAATGTTTGTGTTACGTTTAATACTATAACAGCTGTCTAAAAACAAAAATCCCTCTTCTACTAAGAAGATAAAAAAGGTCTTTCAAGCTTTATGAGTTTCTCTTTGCTGTCTTT
Organism: Mytilus galloprovincialis; assembly: GCA_037788925.1. Classification (NCBI taxonomy): domain Eukaryota; kingdom Metazoa; phylum Mollusca; class Bivalvia; order Mytilida; family Mytilidae; genus Mytilus; species Mytilus galloprovincialis. The sequence goes on along the minus strand of CM075340.1, from coordinate 60,059,703 downwards.
GGAACTTTTTTGCAACTGCATGGTTACAATCAAACAGCTAACAAATTTCTTACTGGAATACATCATGGAGTGGGAAATAGGCAAATAGAAAGAAAAGAAATGTTCTATGAATGTATAGCCTATGACAGCAACCTAATGACATAAAAAAAAAAATATTTAAAAATCTAGAGGTCAATGTATGGCCTTCAACCATAGGCATGCATATACATGTATATGTACAGTATCTCAAGCTCAAAATCAAATTCATTTATCATTAACAAACATACTTTCTTTAAGGATTTTTTTTTCAAAGGAAATCAGTTGTATAACATACTCCATAGAACATATTACCATTCCCATGAAATCAAAGGAAATGTCTAATATTTCAATCAAACATTTCCCATTGATGATAAATAATGCAAACCAGTATTAATATAAAATATGATATAGTTGTTCATAATGTTCAGTGAAAATCATATTCAAATGAAATATGTTAAGGTCAATATTTCATATTAGTATAATATTCAAGGTAAAATATCTATTACAACTAAAATTTTACTACCCTACAACATTTTCTGCAATTTTACAAGCTGATAATAGTAGTATAAAACAGATCTTTAAAGCAAGCATTTGTTGCAAAACCATTCCCAGGTTTTGAGTATATCAACAACCAACTCATCTTACAGAAATATTTCTTTTATACAGTAAAGAAATAATAAGGAGACACTTGTTAATGGGTAAATTTATTTTGTTATCTTTTGTGTATTTTTTGTGTTGTCCAGTTGGTGTCACATTGACACATGACCCACATTTACTTTATTTGAGTATACATATCAACACTTGTTATCTTCATGGCTACAAGGCCCAACTGTTGACCATGTGGTGTAACCAGGGTCAACTATTACCTCCATGGCTACAAGGCCCAACTGTTAACTCTGTGGGGCAACCAGGGCCAACTATTACTTCCATGGCTACAAGACCCAACTGTTGACTCTGTGGGGCAACCAGGGTCAACTATAACCCCCATTGCTACAAGGCCCAACTGTTGACTCTGTGGGGCAACCAGGGTCAACTATTACCTCCATGGCTACAAGGCACAACTGTTGACTCTGTGGGGCAACCAGGGCCAACTATTACCTCCATGGCTACAAGGCCCAACTGTTGACTCTGTGGGGCAACCAGGGCCAACTATTACTTCCATGGCTACAAGGCCCAACTGTTGACTCTGTGGGGCAACCAGGGTCAACTATTACCTCCATGGCTATTAGGCCCAACTGTTAACTCTGTGGGGCAACCAGGATCAACTATTACCTCCATGGCTACAAGGCCCAACTGTTGACTCTGTGGGGCAACCAGGGTCAACTATTACTTCCATGGCTATAAGGCCCAACTGTTGACTCTGTGGGGCAACCAGGGCCAACTATTACTTCCATGGCTACAAGGCCCAACTGTTGACTCTGTGGGGCAACCAGGGTCAACTATTACCTCCATGGCTACAAGGCACAACTGTTGACTCTGTGGGGCAACCAGGGCCAACTATTACCACCATGACTACAAGGCACAACTGTTGACTCCGTGGGGCAACCAGGGCCAACTATTACTTCCATAGCTACAAGGCCCAACTGTTGACTCTGTGAGGCAACCAGGGCCAACTATTACCTCCATGGCTACAAGGCCCAACTGTTGACTCTGTGGGGCAACCAGGGCCAACTATTACTTCCATGGCTATAAGGCCCAACTGTTGACTCTGTGGGGCAACCAGGGTCAACTATTACCCCCATTGCTAGAAGGCCCAACTGTTAACTTCAAGAGCCAATGAGGGCCAAACTTTTACCTCAGTTGCTTAGCAACGCTATCAGGGCCAACATAGAAGCCACTTTTTTACCCGTAAACAGGTAAGAGAACTCTTGAAACCACAAAAGTCACATGTATCCACATTTGTTTGTAATAATTACATTTATAATTATGTAACTTGTTGGATAAGTTTCACATTCCCTCAACTGTTGAGAACTTGTAATGTCAATTCAGAAATTATTGTGTGCATTTAGTTTTTGATTTTTAAAGAATGGTAAAAAATGTGAATTTAATCATTTAAATTTTACAAAAATCTGCATGCAGATATGTATACCAGACATCATGCAGATATGTATATCAGACATCATGCAGATATGTATATCAGACATAAAAATGACACTTCTTATTACTAGTATTCCGATGATTTTCTCGCTATATTTTGAGAGTCTGTATTTTAACCTGCATCTTCAGTGGCAAACAATCAATTATAAATCAATCATATTTTACCATACTGAGACTTTACTGATTTATCTGCAGTCAAAAGAAATAACATCGATGTAAACTTAAGTTTATATAATAAGAACCTTTATCCATCACAATTCTCAGCCAAACTGCATATACTAAAATGAACATCAAATGTAAATAAACATACATAAGAAACTGTCCAGAGACTAACATAATCAAATAATATAATTATTATTCACTGTAAAGGAAAAAATCCATCAAGATATATTCACAATTTTACACAATTGGACGAACAACCAATGGAGTTGATTATATACCAAAAGTAAAAGGATTGACAGAAGTAGGTTAACTAGAAAAATTTTGTCGATCGAAAATTCGAGAAAAATATCAACACTCCCCCCCCATTTGAATAAGAATAAGAATAGATATCAAAGTTCATGTTTAATCTGTGAACTAAAATCACCGCTGTAGGGGGAGTTGCAGAATTTCTGATGGACAGATGAATGATGAGCAAACAGACAGACATATGCAGGCCCGTAGCCAGGACTTTCCAAGGGCAGGTTATTTGGACTCACAAAATTGACTTTAACAGTCACAATTCGAACAAAACATTGACTTTAAGAGTGCTTATTTGTTTTCAAGGGGGCAGTTCGTCGACCCCCCCCCCCCCCCCCCCCCCCGAACCCCCTTGGCTACGGGTATGATATGCAATCACTACACAGCTCTGATTTAAAAACTCTTCAATTTGAAGGTACATGAATTTCATTGAATTTAATTTATAAAACAAATAAACAAGTCAAGTTGATAAGCAAATATAATGAATTCTTAATTCAAAACCCATCTGATCAAAATTTACATATGCAACATTCAGCAAACCTAAGCCAGCTACGGGAAGTAAGAATATTCATGTGTGTACCAAACTGGAAAACAAAAAGACACCTGTCCCAGGTGTATCCTTCAGATGTTGGGAATCTGTGATTGAATTATGTAATATTGTGCATGTTGATTATTTATTTAAAACAGAGCAAAGGATACCGACTGTGTATAACGAATGAACTCCAGTACCTGTACATAACTGTATGGAAACAGCTTATGATGACAGATGTGTACCAAGGCATTTTTTCTTGTCAATTTTCTTTATGATTAACCACAAGAAAATGATGTTGTTGTTGTTGCTATTTTTAAACATATTTTCTCTGTATAATAAATGGCAGATCACTGCAGTATGAACAATGAGTTTTTGTATTTACTGTAACATGTGTAATAATTCAGTCATCTGCAGCTTAAAGGGTAGAGGGGATTATTTTGTATTATAATTATAAATAAATTACGCAGATGAAATGGTTTATATGGCATTTGATATTGTTGCACTTTAATATATTTTAAAAAGGGGTGTGTCAGGGGCTGATCCAGGATGAACCCTGTAAATTTATGTTTTGGGAAATCTTGAATAAAAAATTAAAAGGCAATCATTTTATCATTTTACCTTTGATACATGATTGGATTAAAGTTTAACCTCTTACATGCACTGTCTGTACAGTTTACATTGTATTATTGCATAAATTTGTTTTGTGAGACATGGTGTTATGTTTATATCAGTATGAAGTTACAAGATAAATGTTATAAGTATTAATATTTTCATAATTTGATAATAATAAAACACTAGCCCCCCCCCTTCCCAAAAAAAAATGAAACACCAAAAAAAAAAAACCTGAACTGCAAGCATTCGAAAAATTACAGAAAAGATATCTATTTTTTCAAAATTTTGATAATGTGGATTTGTAATATCTATAGCTTAATTTTTTTGTCCAGAAATTAGTTCAAATAAACTGTAAGGACAAGATCAAATCATCAATATCAGTAGGAAATTACATTCAGTGCTTACACTCCTTCAAAATTTCACTTGTCTATCTAAAAGTGTTTTAGGAAAGAAATTTTATCAATTATATTGGTTTGAAAAAAGGTGACCATGTTTTCAGGTATAAAAGCAAACAATCAGATAGGTAATATAGGAAAGGTGTACTGACATAAGAGGTCTCTAAACACATTAGCTCCGAATAGAGCTTTCATTAGTAAAAACCCTATTAATTATGTGTATCAGTGGGGAAAATGTAAAAGCATAAAAATATAGTATATGCCTATACACATAATTAACAGCTCCTGGTGATGTTAATTATATGTATTGGCATATATTATATTTTTATAAAGGCAAACAATGTTGGAATAAAATAAGAATCATTTATCAAATTTGTCTGTCTTTAAAAGTTTGAAGAAAATAATATGAGAAGCAAGCTGAGTTTAAGAACCTATTATTTAGTAAAAAACGATGACTTCAAATCTCAATGTGATAATGACAAATAAAATCATTAAAAGCTTCAATAAAATTATGCACTCTGTTAAAAAAAAAAATGTAAAGATCCAAACTGAAAGCAGAACTAAAATATTCTGTAGATAAGATTGAATCGATGAACGATTGAAATAGCAGATCACCAGCGCTTCAAGGCATTCCTCTTACAGAAGATACTGTAATTACTTTCTTGGTTCACGGAACAACATAATCCAAAATCATCGTTCTTATAAATGATGCCATTGACAGAGAAAAGAGAAATTGTTCAATCTAAAGTAAATTTCTAGATACAATGTCTCTATCATGACAATTTTTGTGAAACGATACATTCAACGGACATTGTTCAATCAAAGCTTAACTGAGACTCGGAGTCAATGAACTGTACAAATGGAGAAAAATTAACAATATTAAGTATCCTTAAACTTATGATGTAATGAAAAAAAAATGCTTACAAACTGAGGCTTGAGCTATTTCATCCTATATCAAGCTGTATTAAGATCTAGCCAAACGACTGTTTTAAATGATAAAATGGAAAAAAAATGCTTTCAAAAATAAAACTAAAGCTCCAAAATTACCCTTTTTGACGATAAAAAAAATAATTACTGAATGAGAGCAGAGCTGGTACAATTGCAATAGTAAAAAAAAAGGCCCTTTTTGATCTAACTGACATTGCAAGATATTTAGTAAGCAATTCTAAACTAAATGCCTAAATGCTAATTTCTATAATAAATAATTGTGAGAAATCACATGTTCAATTAACATGTATCACTTGGAATTGACCTCATGGTTTTTCAGTTTGCAAGATACTTTGACCTTTCACCTCATGTTTGCTCTATACAATAAATTTAACCTTAATTTCTATATTCCTATGAATGATACACTACATATGTAAATTGTTATAACTGCTTGCATACACTTCATTTGAACACACATCTCCTTATTTTCATATTTTTTGTGTGGGAATATTAACAATAAAAAAATATGAATTAAAAAAATAAAAAAAATAAGACACCTTTTCTGTCCATGATACAAGATGAGCTAATGAAAACAACCTTTAATGTAAATCAAATCTTTAATTCATTGATTAACTCTTTTTTTCTTCTAAAACTGTAAAATATACATCATGTTGATAAAATATGGGAAACATCTAGCATTATCTAATATTTCAAAACCAAATACTAATCACTATAGTTTTGATTTAACAAGTAATATCTTCCTCTTGAAGTATCAAAGTGCTATGCTAGCCAGTGCAAGGTAATATGGCTGCTTGATAACAACTAATGTTTGATTAGAAATCTGATTTGCTTTGTTCACTTTAGAAAAGCTATTTTCTGCCAATATTGATAGATCACTTACCCAGAACAATAAACAGACTTGTTGTTTTAATTCAAAATTCAATACAACATTTATTTTCTTTCCCACTCTCCATTGTTTTATGGTAAAACTTAAGAGGATATAATTTAATTTTCAAAACCATAAATCACAGCATACTGCTTAATGGTTTCAGACTTAAAATTATTTGAATGAAATTGATTAAAAATAGTTGAATGTATTCTATTCTTTAAGAATGCTTCGATTTCTTATGTACGAATCAATAATTCCAAAATATCAGTCTTAAAGATTGGGTTTTTCAATATATTTCACGTTAAAAAACTTTTTTTTTCTGTCATACACTTAACAACCTTTACTCTGGACAAATTTCTCCTTGATTCAATATTAGACTTAAATTAATTTTCATTTTCATACATTACAAGATAAATAATCAGTATAAGAAATTCTTTCTTAAATCAATTAAAACTGAACAAAAAATGATTTAATGAAAAGGATATAAAGATTGATCCCATTAATAACCTAAATAGATGACATTATTTGCACATTTTTCCTACACACATTCCTCTTCAGCCACAATTAAACACATTGATTTTATGTCATTAATTTAAAAAATAACATGAGCAAATATTTGATAAATAATCATTAAATAAAAATTCCATTTTTTTAATATTGAATAGAAACTATTTTAAAAGTGACTTACCTTTCACCCTTTCAGGAAATCAGATCAATTGAATGTTTATTGTATTAATCCTTCAGGTATTGTAATCAAAGCTTATCAACGTCAGTGACAGGAGATCATTAACTAAAAACCCACCGATTAATGATTGGTCTGATCCATGATTCCTACTATCAATAGTCCTTGATTCCTTTTGACAGCAGATGGGACCACTGACCTAAAAAATAATTCTGTTCTTACACTAAAAACATTCTCCTCGCCAAGAAACCAAGAAATATCGTAATACACTACATGAGGAACGTCTTGTAGACATTTAGCTCTATCAGATCAATACTATTGATAGTCACTTTTATTGTAATCCTCTTACTACTCGTAAGTCAAACCAATTCTTAACTTAGAAAACGAGACAGAAGATTCTCCGATTGTATTATGTCACCACAATGTCCCAGCGTAGAAACAAATCAACACAGAATTCATTCTATTTCCTACTAAACACAGAAGTGTTATTGTGTAAGTGTATCACAGAGGAACGTCTTCACTGCAATCTACAGTCGATTGCTAAAACAGATAGTAACCTATACAATTTTGATACAAATCTTTTCTCAATATATCATAAGTATTTGCTTATTTCTCATTTTGACATTAGATACAAGATTGTCTAATTGAACCAATATATGTATGCTAATTTGAAAACATCTTATTAGCACATGTTACACTTTATCATTGGAGAAAATGTAAATATGAAGTAAAACCCAGGAGAAAAATCTGGGGCAGCTGTTGCTACATAGAAATAATATGTAATAAAACAGTTGACATTCATAATAACTTGTGAAAAACTTTGATATCTTTATTGAATGGTTGGTAATTTATAGTAGTTTTAATTAATTTTAATTCTTAGTTGATTTTTTTATTACAAAAGATCATAGATATTACCTTTTGTATGGAATCATTTCCTGCATTTTCTCCTCATCATCAATGTTATTCTTCAATCAATTGATTAAATGTAACTAGATATCATTGAGATGGGAGCCATCTCTGTGGGCCCCGCTGTGAATAATGTGCATTAAAAAATTGTATCTTTACCATAGGACATGGGTTTGTCAACTGAAATCAAAGTTTTTGACCTTGACCTTTGACCTAGGAAGTTGTAAATAAATTATGACACACCCTTTGGTGTTGGTTTATAAACATGTCAAGTATAAACTTTGAAATGATAACGGTTCTCAAGATATAGAGCGGACACGATCTTTACCATAGGACATGGGGTTGTCAACTGAAACCAAAGTTTTTGACCTTGACCTTTGACCTAGGAAGTTGCACATAAATTATGACACACCCTTTGGTGTTGGTTTATATACATGTCAAGTATAAACTTTGAAATGATAACGGTTCTCAAGATATAGAGCGGACACAATCTTTACCATAGGACATGGGGTTGTCAACTGAAACCAAAGTTTTTGACCTTGAACTTTGCCCTAGGCAGTCGTTCATAAATTATGACACACCCTCTGGTGTTGGTTCATATACATGTCAAGTATAAACTTTGAAATCATAACGGTTCTCAAGATATAGAGCGGACACGATCTTCACCACAGGACACAGGGTTGTCAACTGAAACCAAAGTTTTTGACCTTGACCTTTGACCTAGGAAGTTTTACATACATCATGACACACCCTCTGGTGTTGGTTAAAATGGATGTCAAGTATAAACTTTGAAATCATAACGGTTTTTAAGATATAGAGCGGACACAAAGTTAAAGTGTTACGGACGGACGGACGGACGGACGGACGGACAGACGGACGGACGGACAGACGGACGGACGGACGGACAGACGGACGGACAGACTGATCACTATAGGGCGACCCGCCTTAGTCGGCGGGGCCCTAATTATCTTTTTTGGGGTGTTTGTTCAAATAATAGTATCATATCATTCTAGATACTTTCTTATCAGCCTTAGAGCAATTTTAAACATTGAGTCATAATTTCTTGACTATTTTTTAAAGATTACTAATAGTGACAAACATATAGGAACATTTAATAAAAATATGACGGAAATAAATTATTTTAACTAATAATTGAATCTACCATAGACTCGAGAGATATTATTAGATATTATTGTATTCATAAATTCATTATACAAATCTCTTGTCTGATGATATCTGCACATAAATAGAGAAACATATTATATGTACAAATCAAAAGTGATTTCCAATTACAAAAACCTACATAAGTATTTGTCACCTGTAATTGTTCACTGTATATTTTATGAAAGAGGTCACAGGATGAAATATCTTGCCTGCTTTAATTATAATAAGTAAGAACTTTAGAATAAAGGTTCTACTACAAGTATTACATAAACTTATCAATATCAATAATATGAAAAGATGAGGTAAAGGGAAGATGATCCTTGCAGACGGACACTTTACTTTAATTTCATACACCAAATATAGTTTACCTATTGCTTATAATTTCTGTAAATAGCAAGGAAAACTTTGTTTGAAAATTAGTTAAAGAGAGGTCGAAGATATCAAAGGGACATTCGAACTCATAAGTTGAATATAAATTGACAACACACAATGGCTAAAAACGTAAACAGACAAACAACAATACACAAAACACAACAAAGAAAACTGAAGACCAAGCAACACATCCAACCAAAAACACGGGGGTGATTTCAGGTGCTTTGGAAAAAATTGGCAGATTCTGCTCCACATGTAGCACCTGTCGTGTTGCTCTTGTTAGTATAAATCTGGTTATTTGTCTCATTCAGATCATGTAGACTCTTACAGAAAGGACATGACCACCTTACATTACCATTCCAAACACAAAATATAGATGGGCTATTGCTTATAGTATCTAACGTACAAAGCTAACCTCACAGACCCTTAAAGTTAACCAACGAACCGTGAAAATAAAATGGATTATTCTATACACCAGCTTTTGTCAATCTATTGTTATTGATAATTGAAAAACCAGACCTGATAATTTAACACTGAACAATGAACTATCAACATGAAGTTAAGGTCAGATGAACCCTGCCAGACTGACATGTTTACCTTACAATCATTTCCTACACCATAGTATTGACCTAATTCTCATAGTATCTGAGAAAATGCCTCATCTTTTCATATTATTGATACTGATAAGTTTATGTTATACTTGTAGTAGAACCTTTATTCTAAAGTCTTTTACTTATTATAAAAGCAGGCATGATATTTCATCCTGACTATGCGGTATGGGCTTTGCTCATTGTTGAAGGCCGTACAGTGACCTATAGTTGTTAATTTCTGTGTCATTTTGGTCTTTTGTGGATAGTTGTCTCATTGGCAATCATACCACATCTTCTTTTTTATATTAGTTACAAATACTTTACATTGCATTGATTACAAACACATGAGATGAGGTCAAGGTCAGCATCCCTATGTCTCACCTTCTGTGACATTCATTTTAACTTTACCTGGAAAGCCTCAATGGGAGGAGATATATATATCTCCTGTGGATTATCATATATGGGTATCAAGTTTTGTGGATTTCATTGGTAAAACCTTAGGTTAACAATGAACTAAATGTTAAACAAAGTCCAAATTTTCTATAAGTTTGTATACAGACTTGGCAAACCCTTTAAAATTTCCAGGAAAATATCTTTTGAATTATATACTGGTACAAAAACGGTATTTTTTTTTCTTTTTCAAAGGGAGTTTACCTGGCTTCTGATAGTCACTCTAGAGAGTTTATTCAACTTTGAAATTGGAAATCTAAGGTAAAAAATGCCAAGTTATTCTGAATAACTTTTTCCCATATGTATCATGAAAATATACAATTGTGCAGACATAGTAAGAAATAATTCAAAGACAAATCCCAAATGGGATGAAAAACTATTTAGATCATGTTAATTCATTTAGACATCACAAGATGGTTTGCATGTCAGGAAATTTCTAATATAATTTCAAAATTTCAAAATTTTAATCAATGTTACTGAAGATAGATCTTTTATTCATGAGCTTCCTCGGTGGAATTTATCATAAATTGCAATTTGAACAATAAATATATCAAGACAGTAATTCATTTTTGATTGAACTCACCCACCCCTATTTAGCCAGGTGTAATCAGATGTTAAATTTATTTGATGAACCAAACATAAAACTGTAAATTCTGATATTGCTGCATGTATTAATTATTGCATTCGTTGATAAATAAACAAAAAATAACAAAGATTTATTTAAACAATTTCAGGAAATGTTAATTTCAAACAATCTGCAGAAACATGAAATGCAAATTAAACTAGAGGCTCTAAAGAGCCTGTGTCGCTCACCTTGGTCTATTTGAATATTAAACAAAGGAAGCAGATGGATTCATGACAAAATTGTGTTTTGGTGATGGTGATGTGTTTGTACATCTTACTTTACTAAACAGTCTTGCTGCTTACAATTATCTCTATCTATAATGAACTTGGCCCAGTAGTTTCAGTGGAAAATGTTAGTAAAAATTTACAAATTTTATGGAAATTGTTAAAAATTTACTATAAAGGGCAATAACTCCTTAGGGGGTCAATTGACCATTTTAGTCATGTTGACTTATTTTTAGGTCTTACTTTGCTGTACATTATTGCTGTTTACAGTTTATCTCTATCTATAGGGCAATAACTCCTTAGGGGGTCAATTGACCATTTTAGTCATGTTGACTTATTTTTAGGTCTTACTTTGCTGCACATTATTGCTGTTTACAGTTTATCTCTATCTATAATAATATTCAAGATAATAACAAAAACGGCAAAATTTCCTTAAAATTACCAATTCAGGGGCAGCAACCTAACAATGGGTTGTTCGATCCATCTGAAAATTTCAGGGCAGATTGATTTTGACCTGATAAACAATTTTACCCCATGTCAGATTTGCTCTAAATGCTTTGGTTTTTGAGTTATAAGCCAAAAACTGCATTTTACCCCTATGTTCTATTTTTAGCCATGGCAGCCATCTTGGTTGGTTGGCGGGGTCACGCCACATATTTTTTAAACTAGATACCCCAATGATAATTGTGGCCAAGTTTGGTTAAATTTGACCCAGTAGTTTCAGAGGAGGAGATTTTTGTAAAAGTTAACGACGACGGACGCCGACGACGGACGCCGACGCCGGACGCCGGACGCCGACGTCGGACGCCGGACACCAAGTGATGGGAAAAAATGTTTTATATTATATAACACTAAAACAATGCAACTTTTTAAGCATGTAACCAGTTATCTTTGATAAAAATTGTCGTATACTTTACTGTGGTAGACTAATACTAGTACTATACTACCATCAATAATAAATCAATGAGATCAAAGCTGTGGACCTCAATACCTCATAAAGATTTAGAGAGATCAAAGCTGTGGACCTCAATACCTCATAAAGATTTAGAGAGATCAAAGCTGTGGACCTCAATACCTCATAAAGATTTAGAGAGATCAAAGCTGTGGACCTCAATACCTCATAAAGCTTTCAAGAGAGCATAGCTGTGGACCTCAATACCTCATAAGACTTTAGAGAGATCAAAGCAGTGGACCTCAATACCTTATAAAGCTTTCAAGAAAGCATAGCTGTGGACCTCAATACCTCATAAGACTTTTGAGAGATCAAAGCAGTGGACCTCAAAACCTCATAAAGCTTTCAAAAGAGCAAAGCTGTGGACCTCAATACCTCATAAGACTTTTGAGAGATCAAAGCAGTGGACCTCAATACCTTATAAAGCTTTTGAGAGATCATAGCTATGGACCTCAATACATAAAAAAAACTTTTAAAAAATCAAAGCTATGGACCTCAATACCTCAAAAAGCTTTTGAGAGATTATAGCTCTGGACCTCAGTACCTAATAACGCTTTTGAGATAACAGTTTTGGACCTCAATACATCATGAAGTTTTTGAGAGATCATAGCTGTGGACCTAAATACACCATAAAGCTTTTGAGAGATCAAATCTGTGGAACCCATACCTCATTTAGCTTCTGATAGATCATAGCTGTGGACCTCAATATCTCATAAGGCTTTTGAGAGATCATAGCTGTGGACCTCACTATCTCATAAGGCTTTTGAGAGATCATGTGTGGACCTCAATATCTCATAAGGCTTTTGAGAGATCATAGCTGTGGACCTCAATATCTCATAAGGCTTCTGAGAGATCATATGTGTGGACCTCAAAATCTCATAAGGCTTTTGAGAGATCATAGCTGTGGACCTCAATATCTCATAAGGCTTTTGAGAGATCATATGTGTGGACCTCAATATCTCATAAGGCTTTGAAGAGATCATAGCTGTGGACCTCAATATCTCATAAGGCTTTTGAGAGATCATATGTGTGGACCTCAATATCTCATAAGGCTTTTGAGAGATCATAGCTGTGGACCTCAATATCTCATAAGTATTTTGAGAGATTATAGCTGTGGACCTCAATATCTCATAAGGCTTTTGAGAGATCATATGTGTGGACCTCAATATCTCATAAGGCTTTTAAGAGATCATAGCTGTGGACCTCAATAGCTCATAAGGCTTTTGAGAGATCATAGCTGTGGACCTCAATATCTCATAAGGCTTTTGAGAGATCATAGCTGTGGACCTCAATATCTCATAAGGCTTTTGAGAGATCATAGCTGTGGACCTCAATATCTCATAAGGCTTTTGAGAGATCATAGCTGTGGACCTCAATATCTCATAAGGCTTTTGAGAGATCATATGTGTGGACCTCTACAAGAAATCATAAAGCTTTTAAAAATTATTAGCTGTTGTCTTCAATAGCAAATTATAAATACCCAGTAGTCCAACACTGGTTTTACTAGGTCATGGATGGAACCCATTTTCTATTGTGTAAGAGGTGAGATCCTACCATGAATGTACAGCAAAACTTCTGTTTGAATTAGTAAGACCATGCAAATATTTTTAAATAAATGAAAATATCTTTAGATAATACCTCAATGATAAAACACACCATTATTTTAGTACCTGTCAGTACTGTTACACTTATAAACAACAAGAAAAAAATGTTTAAAATGACGATGTTTTTGGAAGTTTGACAATTATTTGCTTCATTTGACAATATGTAGATATTACTGTAAGCTATCAAGGTGTTTTCTCATGCTGTGAATTCATTATAAAAACTAAATAGAAATCTAACATTCTAAAAAAAAAAAATAAAAGTTTTTTTTTCCTGGAAATAGCATTATGACCTAGTTCTTTTTTATGTAAGTAGCTTCATTTCTTTTGAAATGTCAATATACTATCAGTTTCTTATAATGTTATCCTGTGACATATTAAGCTCCTACTATAGTTCAAAGAATAATATCTTGATTGTTAATGGGAGTTAAATTGAAGGATACAAATAAGGCAGTTAGGTATAAATAAAAGATTAAATGTGGAGTAAATGTCAATGATACAGTAACCCAACACTGAAAGAAAAAAATCATAAGGTCAATGTACTATTTTGAAAAAAAATCATATTCATATCATTTTAACATGTTTTCCTCCTGACTATGCGTTTGATTTATGAATAGCCACTCATTATAATCAGCAACACTATAACAGTTTCTTTCTTCCAAGCTCCATTTCAACCCAAAGTAAGACAAGTTGAACTTAAGAGTACATTTAGAGAAAAGACATTCAAAGATCTGCTTTCACGAACAATTCTTTAAAGGAGAAAAATTTGTAAAATATTTACCCGACTTGGAACAAAAAAGTCAGTGGAGTGAGTTTTAAAAACTTAACTCTCCCACTATTTATCTTGTTTGGTCCTACTAATCAGACATAGGCTTTGAACTTGAGTCAACTATTCATTTGATTCAGATTTATTATTAAGCAGGCTATTAAACTTAATTTAAAGAATTGTTTAATCTTTTATGTTACATAAGAAGGTTCTGTGAGCCTCTTTGCTGTGGGTATCATGTTTCACAGTTTTGTACAATGTATCTAATTGAACACATTAAGTAAATTTTGTGTTAAAATGCCTACAGCACAAATATTACAAAATTTGTAGAAATCTTGTGAATGCATGATAAGAGATTAAAATACATCAATTACGATATGATTTTAACCCACATTAAACACAAAAAAAAAAAAGACACTCAAACTGCTGTTTCTTATAACATTGGACCTTTAAAATTGATATTTCTCCTATTGTACACATCTAAGCGTATTCTCTTTTTTCTCGGTCAAACATCCTTTCCCCTTCAACTGGCCGATTTCAAATTGAAGCTTCCAATAGTATTATCATAAATAAGTAAAACCTTGTTACAGAATATACAATTACGTAGATGTATCATATAAGATTTTATGATGACCAGAATCCAATATGATAGGTCAAAGAAATGTATCTAGAGAAGAAGTGATTAATCTTTTGTATATTACAATACAGGAGATAGGATATTAGATAAGTCACTCATCCATATATATACATACAACTGTATTAGTTAGAAACTAAATCATCTACAAACTTGAGAAAATATCAATTTCTGTCAGGATATTACTAGCTTTTATATTTATATCATAATAATATGAAGTGTTTACGAGAGTAAAATATCTACGTGATCTTGATCATTGATACTTTCCTTTGATAAATTTATACATTGAAAGTTATATTAATATAAAATAATTAATGTACAATTTTTTTGTACCTATACATTTTTTTTTCATATTAAATAATGAATGTACAATTATTTATTATTTGTATCTATATATTTTTTTTAATATTTAGGTATTAAACTTTTTAAAGAATTCTAGATATTGAGGACAATTTTATTGATGTCAGCACTGTGACTAAGTTTGAAACATTAATTGTCTAAGGAGAGCCTTGAACAGTACATGCATATATGATTATTTTCATTGGAGGTTTTGTTCTGGGTGTACACAGTAGAAAAGGCAGTTATATTATCAATGTTTTCATTTTACATGTTTCACAGTCAAGTAAAGTGCATTTAAATTGATTGTGAAATGTTAATGTACCGGTAGGGCTAATTTCCAAGTAAAATGTCATCCTCAAACATAGTTAAAATAAGACACACAATATTTACCTGATAAATGGTAGCATCTCAGCTTTCTTAACATATCTTGTATAAGACTTGTTCAATGGATATCTGGTACAAATGGCAATAAAACAGCTATCGATAATACAACACAGGACACTGTAAAAAAAATTATAAAAAATATATATTATAATGATTGATTGATTGATTGATTAGTGTTTCAGCACTATTGTGCTAGTTCGTAGCAGTCAGTTTTTATTGGTGCAGAAATTCTGAATTCCTGGTGAGATTCACAAACCTTGAAACAAAATAAATGCCATGAAAAGTATTGCATAAACTACCAAATTCTGTAACTAAGTTATAAAATTATCAGCAGACAATTTACATATTTTACTGTTTAACCTTTTGCACTTTCTATGTATAAAAGTAAAAAGGTCTTTATTTTATTGTTGTATAAGTAGTGTGTAAACTGCGTTCGAGGACCAACTTATAATGGCCTTTAAGAAACATTAAATTTACCTCATTACGTGTGACAATAAATGTATGATCATTGTCACAACAGAACCAACCCCTACAATTCATTTCCTTTACAGACACAACTTGAAAGCATTATTCTACAATAATATAAAGTAGAAAAGGTTACATAGCAAACCAATCCCCATTTATCTTTTTTTATAGTGTATCGATGTATCTGTAAATTCATTTAACATGTCCGTATTAATCATTCTGATCTTTCTAAATGTCCTTGTTTAAATATGGGAGGAAGAACACCATTACTTTTTGATATTTTACGAGTCTTGTTTTACATATTGTGATGGGAGAACAGAAAAATAGTGACATAAATTACTCTTTTTATTTAACGTAAGTCCACCTTTTGACAAAAGACAAGTGTCCCCTTAGACATTTCCTTGATTGGATGAATAAGAAAATGTCCAATCAGACAAATAAAGTCCCAAGAAAATCAATGACAACAAAACCAAGTACAAACCAATTAATTTGAACTTTTTTCTTTCAGCCTGCAGAAAACCAAAATCGTTATGCTTAAACCTTGCATAAAAGTATATAAAACTTCAACTTTAGCATCAATACTATTAATCATATATGACATATATTAATTTGTTTTTTATCAAATATAACTGACTTGGTTCCAGGGAGACAACTCTTAAGCATCTAAATAAACTACACCATGATTAAAGTACTTAGAGCGACAATTAATCAATCAAACGCTCGTTAACTTCTTATTACAAACCTAATTCTTGTGAATATTGAGATATCTTTTCTGCAAAAACATTTTGTTTATATTTTCAAACTACTATCCATTATATGTGCCAATGAAACAACCATACACTGTCGACCAAAATACCAGTAAATGAACAAACAGGATTTTCACAACGAAGCAAAGACCTATGCTGAAAGATAACCTAAAACAAGAATGTGTCCCAAGTACACGGATGCCCCACTCGCACTATCATTTTCTATGTTCAGTGGACCGTGAAATTGGGGTCAAAACTTTAATTTGGAATTAAAATTAGAAAGATCATATCATAGGGAACAAGTGTACTAAGTTTCAAGTTGATTAGACTTCAACTTCTTCAAAAACTACCTTGACCAAAAACTTTAACCTGAAGCGAACGGACGCACAGACGGACGGACGAACGGAGGCACAGACCACCACTATCGTAGGTGGGGCATAAAAATACCAGAAACAAATCCATTAAATCAAAAGCAATATAATTGAATGAAAAACGTATATATAACAGACAGACTCACATTTGGTTTATGGGCCAGCTGAAGTCTGCCTTTGAGTGTAGGTTTACTCGCTGTGAAGAAGACTCATTGGTGCTGTTTTCAGCTCTTTGGTTGGGTTGTTGTCTCTGTGACACATTTCTAATTTCTATTCTAAATTTTTAGCTCATAGATTTGAATATATGCTTTAAATATCTTGTAGATTTTACATACTTAGAAAGCTTAATCCTCTTCCTTGCCTTAAGAAGGTCCCTGATTTCAGTCATAGTATACCAGGAGGCAAACATCCAATACCAATTTCTGAAATAAATGTATTAATTTTTATAAACATTTTGTTACTTCACATATTTTAATGAATTTCACATGTTTTAATTCAAACTAATATTTGATTCATATGAATGTAGAGAACTTTTTAAACACAAAATTGTATTTAAGCTAAGTTTGGACATTTTTAAATAATTCAAGATTTACTACTTATCACTTTTGATATGGCTCTTTACATATGATAACAGGATGTATAGACATTTTTAACATTATTTTTAAAACACTATTAAAGTGAATAATAAATCTTATAGGATCGTAAGTATGATTTTTTTTATCATCTTGCACATTGATGACTTGACTGGCTTTCTAATGCAGTATGTTAAAATTTCTGACCAGTTTACAGTAATAGTTTGGCATAAAAAAAATTGCAATTGGGTTAGAATTTTAAATAACTACAATAGGGGGAGAACACTTAACAGTCAAGTTACAGTATCTGAGGATATTGGAGGGAGAATACAATATCAATATTGTTCTCAGAACTTCCAGTGTCCAGCAAGTTGAAGATTGATTGACAGGTTTTTGGTGTTTTAACGCCACTTTTAAGCACCGCATTTAGGCTATTTCATGGCGGTCAGTTTCATTGGTGGAGGAAGCAGGAGTGGTGGGAGAAAACCACTGACCTTCGATAGGAAAACTGACAATCCTGGACCTGCACGATCGGGGTTCGAACTCACAACCTTAGTGTTGACTGGCTAGTGATTACAGTAGTAACTACTTAGACAACTCGGGCCACCAAGGCCCCTTAGAAATTGAAGAAGCTGTCATCATTCAATGGGAAGTGTGGAGATAGAACGGATATAGTTCTAACAAAAACTCATAGAATGTAGAAACCTGTATTGTAGTTGTATATAGAGATAACCTTGCACCTAGATCTACAAAAATGTACATCAAACAATATAAAACTGACACAGTAATTTTGTAAAATAGTAAATTCAATTTGAAACAAAAACACGTAAATTTGTCAAAATGGTCATATAATGACATGATAACTCCTATTATTAATCTATAATGGTTTCAAGCATATGACATTTTTGTACATCTTGTAATACTGATATTATTTTGCTGTTTAAACTAGCCTAAACTGTTTCATTTTAGCTATTAAAGTTTACAAGAAAATAGGAAAGTTATAAAATTCAACAAAAATGTCATTTAAGGGTAATAACTCATATAGAAATGTTTTAAATGGTTGCACACCTGAGACATTTGATTAGATCTAATATTGCTGATAATTTTTGCTGTGGACAATTTTCTGTCTATCTATTACATTTTTTAATGGGAAAGTTAAAAACTTAACAAAAATGTCATTTTTAAAAGGGCAATAACTCCTATGAAAATATTTATAATGGTTGCACTCCTTTGACATTTGATAAGATCAAATATTGCTGATAATTTTTGCTGTATTACAGTTTTTAAAAAAATTGGAAAGTTATAAAATTCAACAAAAATTGTCATTTGTTTAAGGGCAATAACTCAAATAAAGAGTTGATTAACTGGTTTAGCCTTTTAGCTTTTTTAATAAATTTTCTACTGCATATCATTTCTGCTGTTATTGTTTCTATCTATCTATTAAAGTTTTCAAGTTAATAGTAAAAAAAACTTAAATTGGTAACTGATCCTTATTGTCATTTTAACGTGGGTGGATATAATAGTTACAAAATTTATTGGTTTAAGTTTATATCAAGCTTCTAGAAAAAATGTATTTTGCAAAATATTTTCCAAATTAACTCTTAAACAAAATTACATTTCAGAATAATATAACAGAATTACAACACAAGGAGAAAAGCATAGGTTGTCTTTAATATTAATGGCAATAGGCAAATTGATATAACAAATTCTATCTAATTGGTTTAAAGATGTCAATGTAACTGAAAAGTTTTGAAAAGGAAATTTAATTACAATTTTAAGTACATATTTGAATACACCTATTACATCATTCAGATCCCAAGATGGGATAATAAGGTCAATGACTTGCATTAAATCTTCATATTATCAACGCAATAAGAATGGAAATAATTTCTTCATTGCTGATTTAAAATGTACTTTCTTCCTATTGCTGAACCCTGCAGCTAGATGACTGTAATGTACTAGAAGATTACTTATATGATTGTGACATATAGAAGGAGAAACACACCGATACTTTGAATTCTCTAAGCTATTTATTTTCTGACTTGTTATAACATTTATAATTCGAGGATATAGCAATCTTTTCTCTATAATAAGAAAATGTAGTATACTGTTATCCTTAGAGTCGTAATAAAGGGCCTCTTTAGATTTAGATTTCACGTTTTTTGTCATGGAACGTTGAAAGTTAGGTTCATTAGATGTTAAGGGTATTTCCAAGTGGTTTCTTTTGATAATCTTAGAACTGAATTGACAAACAAGAATAAACTTAACATTGGTCTATAGATAGTTTCTTATTGTTCATACCAAATCTCCTTGTTTTAATGTTCATATGTATCATGATGGGCTTATTATGCAGCAATTATAGAAACTAATTTTGCAAAGTACATTAAATTAATGTTCAGCCATATATTTAAAGGTGCATACAACAAGAACACTGAAATATTTTCCTACTGTACTTTTAAAAATTCATTGAGAACTGAAGACATTTTCCATCATTCAGTGTACCTTTCATCTTTTTATAACAATCAATGTACACCCATTTCTTTCATCATTGTGTGTTATTCATTCAATAATAAAGTAACAATTTTGCACATAAGAATTTAAAACCTTTAACCTTCTGTTAGTATACTATAAAGTCATTATATCAAATAAATTCTATCCTCATTTAATGGATAATTAGACCAGTTATTGGCCTATGCTACAAACTAAATATCTTACATAGACCATTATAATGCTTACAGTTTAGGATTTTGACCAGCCAACAGCTATTTCAGTTCATTGATAATTTTATCACGAACAAGCATGACGTATTTGCCACTGGCCATAAAGCAAACATTGATAAACTTTATTACAAAAAATGAAACCCTAACAGGTTAAAATGCAAACATAATATAATACACAAGTGAATTAATAAATCACTGCTAAGAAAGATTACTTTAAATCTGACAGTTTACTGGCTTACTGCTATCTTATACCTACTAACAGATAATGAAGGGTATAAATACCTTCAAGAATACAAATTCATTACATATAATTTTTTTGTTTCACTGTGTTATAGAAGTTTACCTAGCACCCCTTTTTTGTCATATGATATCCCTTAGTACTTAAAATTACTATGGGCCTAAATGCTGAGTGGTCTAAGGGATTCATCTATAGTGATCACTAGCCTGTCAGTCTGCCAAGAGATAGTGAGTTGTAGCCTTCACATTAGAAGTGAATTCAACTTCTTACATAATGACTAAAATGGCAGTTTTCCTGTTGATGGTTGTGTTTTCCTTCAAGATTACTCCATCGATAAAAGTTGGCCCCCAGGATATAGTCAACCATGTTGACAGTGGAGCTAAACATAATCATTCAATCATGTAATCAATCAACTTATAATAACCTTAAGAGATATCTATTTACATGGTACAATCCTTTTTCTCCATGCCAAAATCTGTTTCTTGAAAGTATCTGAAAAAAAGAAAATTATATATTACGTAACAGATGAAAGCTGAACTCTGGATTAACTTAATTTCTGAGTTATCAGTTAAAATCACATAAAATAATATTTTTTCAGAAAAATAATTGAACATTAAGGCAAAAATACATTTCTTACAAGGCTATTGTGATTATTATTTCTTGTTTGATTTAATTTTCTATCAATTTTTATCAATACATTGCATTCAATCGGCTATTAAGTGGTTAGAGTAAAAGGAAACCATTTGAAATTGTCAACAATAATTATACAACATTTACATCATGTCAAAAACTAATTACTACAAATCTGTAATGAAAACATTAATTTTCTTAAATCGTTAATTGACAGATATAACATAGCAGATTCTACATGCCTTTCCATTAAGATAACACATAAACTGAGGTGTTACAGATAGCACAGTATTTATTAAGGTCAAGGATTTTCCTGAAACTTGCCACTGAATCTGCTTTTGGAGCACCCAAGTTTCTTACAAATTTTGGAAGGGTTTCCTCTTTCTCAATTTTAATAGTTTTATGAGTTGTTGATCCTATGTTACATCATTGCAGTCATGTATGCTAACTGATCAGTACACAATCTGAAAATTTATCAAAGTGAGAGTTAAAAGTTTTATAAAATTTGTAAAAATGTTACTGTAGTTGCATGCACTTTCCAAATCAAAATTCAATATTTCTTGCCATTTAATTTTAGCCTACATCAAAAGGATATGAGATATAATATGAAGGATTTTTCAAACAATGATCACAATAATCCTGCAAAGATAGATTAAAATTTAGTCTCTTATTTCATAGATAATGCAAATGTGAAGAAAATAAAAGACAAAGACAGCCAACAATAGATAGCAGACGCCATGTGATCTGAATATGAGCTCAATCTTGACCTTTATAAGTCAGATGAGCTTTAATTAAGATCTGTTTTAATAAAGAAAAACATATTTTAACACATATCAATACTAATAACATTTTTCATAGAAATTGATAAAAGAAGAAGCCTTTAGCCACTGATGGTATCACAGATCACAAGGGAAATTCAAACAACATTCTCGTCTCTAACAGTTTCTCATTTTTCAATTGTAATCTGATTAGTGTGTAATTAACTTCCATTGTTTGCTTCCAAATAGCATGGCTATATCTAGAATAAAAAACTATACTTTAAGAGAATTTCGTTGTGAGTTCACACTTTACTATGCCAACAAATCCAAAAGGATGTCTAATTAATTACTTTGACTTTTCATAAAACCATTGTTAAACAAGAAAACATGTTAAGATAATTTAGGTGACAATTATATGGTTTATACTTTTTGTCAGATTATTCAAAGACAAATGGTTATTGACTTACCTGATATAGTTATTGTAAAAGATAAGCTTATTTCAAACATATTACTGACCATCATTCCTTAACCTTTATTGATTGCTATTTTCAGTTTTGAAGATTACATGCAAAACTCAAACTTCATTTTCTATGTTCAGTGGACCATGAAATTGGGGTCAAAACTATAATTTGGCACACAAATTAGAAAGATCATATCATGGGGAACATGTGTACTAAGTTTCAAGTGGAGTGGACTTCAACTTCATCAAAAACTACCTTGACCAAAAACTTTAACCTGAAGTGGGACGAACGGACGGACGGACGCACGCACGAACGGACGCACATACCAGAAAACATAATGCCCCTCTACTATCGTAGGTGGGGCATAACAAGAAATTCATCTATAAGCTATATTCTGCAGTAATCAACTTCTCAATACATATCAACACACTAAAACACAAAATAATTGGTAACATTTTCAAGTATGAATTTGGATCAGATTACTACTATGACTCCTTGGCATAGAGGCATAGAGATAAACACCTAAATCAACCCAATACTTTTTGCCAGCAAAACAAAAAATTACAGAAGCACCATTGTTTAAAGCTTGTTTAAAAATTGGTAAAAGAAAGTTTTTTCTGATTTGGTAATAATTTGTTGGTTTTTTTTTTTTTATTGAAGACTGCAAAGTCTGTTTACAATATATGCTAATTGGTGGAAAATCAACTTATTGCCCTCATTTCAGTCCATCAAATGCTATTGTAACCTTGACCTTTGACCATGTGACATCAAAATCTAGGTCTTTTGCAACCCAAGGGACAATATCCACCTAAGATTAGTAAAGCTCTGATTTCAAAATATCATTTTCCAAAAATAGCAGTCTAATTATAGGCACTCTTGACTGTAGACCCTTAACCAACTGATCAGTGAACACGAACAGGAACAGGGGTCTTTTTTTCCATAAAGAATTATCAAGTTAAGTGTGGTAATGGATGGAAATATAGAGTGCATTTCTTTCTAACCAAAATTTTGTAAATGTTGTGTGCCGTTTGTTGTTGTTTTCTAAACGCTACAAAAGTAGAAACAAATACATGGTTTAATCAGTGTTTACTGACCCTGTTTGAACTTTCAATAATGCATGCACATGTTGTTGGTAAACAGACTTTTTACAAACGTAGAAACAAATACATCGTTTAATCAGGATGAAGTTAGAAACAAATGTAGCATTTGTTCTAACAAGCGATGAACGACAAATTGTAGACGCATTTTTAGCGAGTGCATAGTTTGTCATATGTAAACTTTGCAAACATATGTTAGAAACAAATGATCAAAACATGTGTGAGTTTAGCTGTTTGCATCATTTGTGTTAGAAAAAAAATGCCCCCATAGTTTTAAGGATGCTATCTGAAAACCAATTTTGCTCTCCTTCAGGCCATATATTGTAGCTATGACCTAGACCTTTATTCTAGCAACCTCAAAATAGTTAATTTTTTTTTCATCCAAAAGAGCATTATCTATCCAAGTCAAACAGAAGTTGAAAATATTCAGAATCCAAACATCAATCAATTATAAATGGCTGCTGTAATCGTCAGACCTGTTGATCCCAAAACAATATACAGAATTATCAAACCAAGCTTGGTAAAGTTGGACATTTGACAAGAATGTGCCCATAGTACACGGATGCCCCACTCACACTATCATTTTATGTGTTTAGTGGACCCTGAAATTGGGGTAAAAACCCTAATTTGGCATTTAAATTAGAAAGATCATATCACAGGGAACATGTATACTATGTTTCAAGTTGATTGGTCTTCAACTTCATCAATAAAGGGCTGCGCTTTAGCGCATGATACGCCCGTTGCTCTTTTAACTTGTCTTTTATGCTTTAAATGAATTTATATGATCAACTAGAAATATATATACAAATCAAAAGGGATGTTATATTAATATATTCACATAAAATCCCCCTTTTTTAAGTATAAAAATTCATTACTTAAGAAAAAGAAAACGTAAAATCTAAAACTTATAAAAATGGAAAGGGAGCTTATGTCAATAGATATAAACAATTTATCTAAGTTGCATAAAATTTTGTGAAAGTGTTAGTTATTGTCCCAAAATTGGAAAATCCCCCCTTTTTTAAGCATAAAAATTCATAACACGGAAATGTTAAATCTGAAATTTATAAAAATTGAAAGGGAGCTTACATCAATAGATATAAACAATTCACAAAAGTTTCATGGACATTGGTGAAAGCCTATTTGAGTTATTGTCTGAAGTGTTGAAAATCCCCCTTTTTTTTATGAATAAAGCCCCATAAATCCAAAACTTAAAATCTGAAATTTATAAAAATTGAAAGGGAGCTTACATCAATAGATATAAACAATTCACCAAAGTTTCATGGACATTGGTGAAAGCCTTTTTGAGTTATTGTCCGAAGTGTTGAAAATCCCCCTTTTTTATGAATAAAGCCCCATAAATCCAAAACTTAAAATCTGAAATTTATAAAAATTGAAAGGGAGCTTACATCAATAGATATAAACAATTCACTTAAGTTTCATGGACATTGGTGAAAGCCTTTTTGAGATATTGTCCGAAGTGTTGAAAATCCCCCTTTTTTTATGAATAAAGCCCAATAAATCCAAAACTTAAAATCTGAAATTAAAAAAAAACGAAAGGGAGCTTACGTCAATAGATATAAACAATTCACTTAAGTTTCATGGAAATTGGTGAAAGTGTTTTTGAGTTATTGTCCGAAGTGTGGACGACGGACGGACGGACGGACAGACGGACGAACGAACGGACGCACAGACCAGAAAACATAATGCCCCTCTACTATCGTAGGTGGGGCATAAAAACGGGATTTTTGTTAGGTTCAGAGATGGAAAGAACAAAAATTAATTTAAATATCACTTTTTGCAACTTAAAGGTCTACGACTCAACAATGCTAAAGCTAAATTGTGAAAATCAAACTTGACCGTCATTTAATCACAGGAAACAACATATATATATTTGAAAAGGGTTTGTCAAAGCATTCTCAAGTTATTGTACTTTTGGGAGATTACTAGCAACCAGCCTGTCATACGTCATCAAATTAATAACCAATATTTTCCTTAGGAAATCCAGTTAAAATTCATTCAAGAGAAGAAGACCTGCAAACCATATGATTTTTTCTTAAACAGTAGTTTATTAAAACATCAGTTTAATATCTGCATACATGTATATATGACAAATCAAGTCTATTCAACCTCTGAGAATGTTACTACTAGTAAACCAATTCCCAATGTTATATAGAGTCTGGGATGTTATAAACCAGGGTTCAATTGAATCAGTTTTGCTACCAATAGAACAAATGAAGAATACAATATAATTCTCTCCTTTCTAGATTGAATCAGTTTAGCTGTTTATAGAACAATAGAAGATCAGTATATTATCCTTTTTTTTCAAGATATATATACATGTATGAATAATATATTGCATTATGTATTTGATAAGAATACTTACCTATAATATTTGGTGTTAAAGTCCTGAATGTTGCTGCACAAAGTGTTAATTCACCATAAAGCAGATAAATTAATGTACATTGTAACAGCCTTAATAAATATAGTATGTGTATCAATCAGATAACTATAAACCAATGTCCAAATAGTGTGGATGTCAGCAATAATAGATCACTGTACCACCTTCAGCAATGAGTAAAACCCTTTAAGGAATGACTGTAATATTTTTTCTGTCTATGAAGAAATAACTTAAAAAATTTGATGCACACTGAATAACACGCGTAGCGAGTTTTTTAACAGTGTGCACCACATTTTTTATGTTATTTGAATAGACAGAAAAAATATTAAAGTCATTTCTTATAATTTAATTCTCAATTCCATTTAAACCGTAGAAAACCATGAATAAATGTTGATGACGTCACAGTCACATGACTAAATTATGTTTATGGGCTGATAACAAAATAACGTCAGCCAATCAGAAGACATGTAACATCCAAAATTAATTATTACCATATAGACAACAATAAAATGCCCAACATAACAAAATGTGAACAATTCAAACAACAAAACAACTGGCCTGATTTATGACAAAACAATAAATGAAAAACAAATATGGCAGACATTGACCAAAGACAACCACTGAATTACAGGTTTCTTAACACTGCCTTGATCCTGAAGTCTTTTGCCTCCAGTTTAAACTTTAATACTTAAAACATTTTAATTCATGCCAATGAATAAACATGAACTTCTGCAGACATCAATATTTGTTGAAATCAATTCTTGTGTGAAGAGAAGAATATTCAGATAAATTCTTGTTAAAATTATAAAAAAAAATCATTGATGAATGAACCATAAAAATGTAGATTGAGTCAGTTGAGCCTATTTGACAGACAGGAATGCTATACTTTTATACTAGATATATCTTAACTTCATCTTCAAGTAACTGAAGAACTGATCATAGCAGTAAACTGGACGTAAATCACAGAGTTCAAGGTAAGGCGACACCTGATACACAGAAATTTACGACATACAGTAAATCTGTTTACTGTTAATATAGTTCCCCTTTACTCAAAGTAGCAAAATAAACTAACCTCCACACAAAAACTAATCACTGAACCATTTATAAGGTCAATTGACAACTGACAAGCAGATTGTTCATTTTTCAATGATTCTATTCATAAAATATACTTATGGTTACACAAATAAGACCAAACTTAATTAATTCACATAGTTTTTTCAATGACCCCCCCCCCCCCCCCTATGATTTCCTATGCAATCGAAAAAATACAAACTGAATATTATTTAGCATATAGATTTTATTTGAACAAAATATTTCAATAGAATAAAAACACAAAAGATTAACTCTTGCTAGTCATTAAATATGCTATCCAGGCATACTATACATCAAAACAATAAAACAAAAACATCATATTGTACATAAAAAAAATGGTAATTAATCATTATGACATTTATTCTAGTTACCTCCCCTTTTTAACAAACAGGTGGACATTTATCTTTTGCTTTACCACATATTATTCAAAACAATCAACATTAACCATTTGTGTTTGTACATTGTACTGAAATGCACAAAAAATAAGGTTGGTCTAATAACTGTATTTAACACCACAAGTGTATTATGCATAGCTACTGAAAAATATCTCCACCTACTCATGTTTTCTTGCAAAGTGTTCACTTCAAATTCTGTCAACAGATCTTATGATTGATTGATTGTTGGTAGCTTAATGCCCAGTGGCAAATATTTCATGCATGTTCAGGACAAACAGATCTAATATAATCTTAAGGTCAATTAAATTAAACTTTTAATTCAGCAATGTTGATTCTATCAAGATACAATCTATTTAAATAGTTTTTGGTAAATTTTGAACTTCATCTGTTCTAGGAAATGCGGATTTGGTACAGGTGTTTTCACTATATCATGAGATCAAAATCTGAATGTCAGATCTATTTGAAATCATAATACAGTAAAAATAAGAAAATATATTTACGACTAATGGCTTTTTAATAAGCTTAGAAATAAAACATGTTCAGGAATATATTACACAGTCCCATGTGTCCATCAAAAAATATTAAATTGAAAGTTATTTTTTTTTAAATGTACAAAAAATTGCAACAGCTTTAAATAACTTTTGTACTTTAAATGTTGTTACAATACACCCTGCATTATGGACATTGGTAAGTCACAACATTTGCAGTTGTCATAACAGGAATATTATATACCAGTTGAAATATTATATATCATATTACAATCAATTTTTCCTTTGTGTCTCATATGTCTTATAAAAATGTTTCAGAACAAAGAATAATTATTTCTTTAAAATAAACAATACAGAACAGATGGCCCCATCAAAATGCTTTGTTAGGCAGAGCCCACGGTGAAAATGCCTCAAACTATATTAATCATATCTTATTGATACTTCTTAAATCAGTTTAAATTCTATTAAGAATTTTGATCTCCTGAATTATGCTGTTTCATGTTAGAGCAATTTTGATTCACTAAAAAAAAAAATGTTTTGCAAAGTGCTTGATATAATCCAAACTGAACTTTGAAGTAACAAGAAAAAGGCACTAAAAAAATTAAGAGCTTAAATTGAAAACACTTGGCATAGCTATACAATCAAAATAAGTTATCAATGAAAAATGATGGCTGTGTACACATGAATGCTATCTATCTGAAGCATTTTACATTACATATGATTGTATTTATATTTTGATTATATGTATTTAAATAAATAAATATATCCTCAACAACCTTCTTTTGTTTGTTCATTTCAAATTCATTCAATACTGAAGCCTATTTTATACTATAAAAACAGACATACTTATGAATAACTGGAGTATCTTAATATCAAAGTATAATAAAATTTCAAAGTCAGATCAGTATCAAGCTATGGCATCAGAAACCAAGAATATAGTTGCATCTTATAACAAATTTTGGTCTAATTTTTGACATGTTCATAAAATCATGCTGATTTTTAAAATGCTAATTTGGCAGTGTGAAAATGAACAATAACAAAAAAATGTGTACAATTTCATGGTGAAAGAGTTATGAAACATTTTGAATATCATTAAGACATATCATGGTGATTAGGACTGGCCTTTTGATCATAAAACTTAACTCAGTACTTTGAAGTACAGAGTTTGTGCTAGAAACACCAGATCCAGTCTTTTGATTGGTTGAATTCTGAGTCTAGGCAATGATAATCCTACTTGAATCTTATATGACTGCAAGGCCTGATCTGTTGGTCCAATTCTTATGTGCAAATATACATCTATAAGTCAAAATTTTTTTCAAAAATCTTATCATGTATAATTAAATACTTTTAGTCTTCTTTTCAAATGCAAGAAACACTAATACAAGAAATTGAAAAGATGAATGTTTTGTAAAAGATGTTCTGATTGGCTTCAGATTTATTTCCCTTTATGAAATTTATTGTTTTGTAAACATCAAATTGATTTGTTTAAGTTAGGAAGAAAGTTTGTTCAAGTAATACTCTGTGGTCTTTTATTAAAAATGTTTTGGTAGAAACTTAAAACAATTAAATTTCTGTAAAATGTATATAATTCATAACTGTATCAAAAAAAGAAAATAAATCTTGAATGACATCTAAGTATGTACACATTTAAAAAATTTTGATACGACTTGTATCAACCCTTCGACATACATTTTATATCAACTAACTCTACAAAAACTAACTTCAATAATTAAATTCTTTTCAGGAACATGTTTTCTCATAGAAAAATTTCTCAAATGCAAGCATTACCAAAGAACAAGGAAAACAAAAAAATGCAGTTAATTTTAAGTATATAAAATTACAAATAACATTTACAAAATGTTTTTTATTTCATTTTTTTCAGAATATTTATAAATTTTAGAAAAATGTTGACTTTAAATGCTCATGGAAGAACTAAAATTACTTGGAACTGGAATTGAAGTTTTAAAGATGTTATTTGAACCGATAAGATAAAAATACTAAGGTGTCAACAGAATATTCAAATAAATATTTTTACGATACAAATCATTTCTTCTCTTCACAGTTCTTCTTTTATGACTTATAACTAAGATAAATCAGAACAGCTTGTCACAAGGCATTAGAATGACTAAAAGTATTCTGTGTTGTCTCAGGATAAATCAGAACAGCTCATCACAAGTCATTTGAATGGCTAAACTTATTCTGTGCTGTCTCAGAATTTAACACTCACTCAGCTATTCAACATCTGATTACTACATCTGAAAATGTTTTTAAATCTTTTGATGAATGAATATATACTGATTACAATTCGATTCGGAGGCACAATACAGCGTCAATCCACATCCCCTTCTGGGGGTAACTGCATTCCTGGATAAGGCTCTGATGGTGAAGGCTGAGGGGGTATCACATTGAGGGTACCATCCTGTTGTTGTTGAACCATTCCTTGATCCTGGGGTGTGTCTGCAGCAGCAGAGGCCAGATTGGTTATTGATTTACTCTTGACACATTGGAAATCAACATGTCGACTCCTGGCTTCCTCCTTCTCCCAAGACATGCGTAAAAAAGGCCTTTGTACATAGTTATATATAACTGAAAAAATAAAGGGTAAACTTAGTGGTGAGTATAAGTTACACAATTAGTTGATTTTTATGGGGTTTTTTATCCCCCTCCCCCCCCCCCCCCTCCTCCATTATGTTGGCGGACATGGAGAGGTGTGTTTTTTTATGCTTACCCCATGGAACATTTGACTCTTTTAGTCTTTTTAATTGTACAATTCTGTTTAAATCGTTGCATTGCACACAAAGAATCACTTTTATTTATCCACGGTTAAAGTTTGATCACTAGATAAATTGATCATGTTGATGTAGACAAAGTTATTTTCCTAGGTTTTTTTTTAACTATTTAAACATTTCTCAACTGATTGTGAAAACAGTATTCTCCTAAATAGGGAAATAACTGTTCTCAGAAATGATTAATAGAAGTTTAATTATGATGTAAATTTTTTTTAGTTTTTTCTTTATTTCCTATTGTGACCAGTCAGGAGTCTACTTCGTCAAAATTATCTCCCCATTACGCCAGTTCATTTTCACAATCGTAGAAATGGAAGCCATTGTAGGGATGACGCGCTACCAATATTGCTCTTGGAAACCAATAAATTTATCCACATTGCACCATTACGATCCTTATATGTCAGTTGTATTTTAAAAGACAAATGTATCAACTAGCTAATGAGCATCAGTTAATAATCTTGTCTGCATTGATTCAACTTAAAACTATTGTCTGATTGGTTGTCAGGTGGAATTTTCGAAAATTCATAAACATTTAAAAAAATTCTAATTAAATATTTCGTGGAAGGGCAGACTAGATTTTTTTAGTGTTTGAAGACTATAAACCCTAGTAATCACACACAAAAAATTAGAATTTTTCGAAGATATGCATTTTCATCATCCAACTTGAAAGACTGTCGTCAAGTAATTTCAGTAAAAAAAATAGCTATTCGAACACACCTTCTCTGTTTTTGTGACTCATTAGATAGGTATTTCACTTGACCCATATATTTCATCTTTTAGTACTGTGATTTTTTTTGTGTTATAAAGTCAACTTGGAGCTTTAATATATAAAAATGATAGAATCTGAAGCGAGACGATGTATGAAATATTCTTACTTTGTACGATATCAAGACAAAATACTCAACTCAAACACGCCCTAACATAAAAAGGTGCACTCGATTTTCTCTTTTCGATACAATTGTTACCCATTTTTTGGAATTTTTTCTTCAGTCACATAATGGAAGGGCAGACACGAAAATTACTGAACTAACAGATTGATATGTTTTCCGTCCGTGGTAATTTTTTCATAAAAATCGGAGGTTATGCATTTTCTTCATCCAACTTGAAAGATACCCATGTCGTCGACTTGATATCTAATTGTTCTGCTTAACTATGTACTAGATAAATTGAAAACTTATGCAAATGGTGTTTTTAAAATAAAACACCTCGTAATTGAGAAGAAAATTGCAATTTTGTTTGTTTCTATTAACTTTTAAAAATTTTGTCACTATAGTAAACAATACAGTAAACATTTATCGCCTTCTCTAACAAAGAGCTTCGATTCTTTTGTTCTATTTCAACCTGGTTTCCGACTGTGACGTCATGAAAAAGGCTACATGACATCACATATAAAGAACACAATTTTCTACAAATCTTTAAAAGGAAGGATAAAAATCATCAAGGAAACAGATTCCACCACTACAACTCGTGTATCATATATTTCTTTACTCTCAACAGTTGAATTTAAATGATTTTAATAAGCTCAGTAGGTCTCATGCTTTAAATATTAAAATTTAACTGTCTTGAGAGGAAAAATATTGAAATCCACTTTTTGCAGTGGTGGAATCTGTATATCTCCACCATTGTTTTACCTGGATTATAGGTGGTGTTTGTGTAGCTCATTCTTTGTTTAATGTGTAATGTTCTGTAGACTATGGTCTTTTCATGGTTTTATGTGTAATGTTCTGTAGACTATGTTCTTTCATGGTTTTATGTGTAATGTTCTGTAGACTGTGGTCTTTTCATGGTTTTATGTGTAATGTTCTGTAGACTATGGTCTTTTCATGGTTTTGTGTGTAATGTTCTGTAGACTGTGGTCTTTTCATGGTTTAATGTGTAATGTTCTGTAGACTATGGTCTTTTCATGGTTTTATGTGTAATGTTCTGTAGACTATGTTCTTTCATGGTTTTGTGTGTAATGTTCTGTAGACTGTGGTCTTTTCATGGTTTTATGTGTAATGTTCTGTAGACTGTGGTCTTTTCATGGTTTTATGTGTAATGTTCTGTAGACTGTGGTCTTTTCATGGTTTTATGTGTAATGTTCTGTAGACTATGGTCTTTTCATGGTTTTGTGTGTAATGTTCTGTAGACTATGGTCTTTTCATGGTTTTATGTGTAATGTTCTGTAGACTATGGTCTTATGTTCTGTAGACTATGGTCTTTTCATGGTTTTATGTGTAATGCTCTGTAGACTATGGTCTTTTTATGGTTTTATGTGTAATGTTCTGTAGACTATGGTCTTTTCATGGTTTTATGTGTAATGCTCTGTAGACTATGGTCTTTTCATGGTTTTATGTGTAATGCTCTGTAGACTATGGTCTTTTCATGGTTTTATGTGTAATGTTCTGTAGACTATGGTCTTTTCATGGTTTTATGTGTAATGTTCTGTAGACTATGGTCTTTTCATGTTTTATGTGTAATGTTCTGTAGACTATGGTCTTTTCATGGTTTTATGTGTAATGTTCTGTAGACTGTGGTCTTTTCATGGTTTTATGTGTAATGTTCTGTAGACTATGGTCTTTTCATGGTTTTGTGTGTAATGTTCTGTAGACTATGGTCTTTTCATGGTTTTATGTGTAATGTTCTGTAGACTGTGGTCTTTTCATGGTTTTATGTGTAATGTTCTGTAGACTATGGTCTTTTCATGGTTTTGTGTGTAATGTTCTGTAGACTATGGTCTTTTCATGGTTTTATGTGTAATGTTCTGTAGACTATCGTCTTTTCATGGTTTTATGTGTAATGTTCTGTAGACTATGGTCTTTTCATGTTTTATGTGTAATGTTCTGTAGACTATGGTCTTTTCATGGTTTTATGTGTAATGTTCTGTAGACTATGGTCTTTTCATGGTTTTATGTGTAATGTTCTGTAGACTATGGTCTTTTCATGGTTTTATGTGTAATGTTCTGTAGACTATGGTCTTTTCATGTTTTATGTGTAATGTTCTGTAGACTATGGTCTTTTCATGGTTTTATGTGTAATGTTCTGTAGACTATGGTCTTTTCATGGTTTTATGTGTAATGTTCTGTAGACTATGGTCTTTTCATGGTTTTAGGTGTAATGTTCTGTAGACTATGGTCTTATGTTCTGTAGACTATGGTCTTTTCATGGTTTTATGTGTAATGCTCTGTAGACTATGGTCTTTTTATGGTTTTATGTGTAATGTTCTGTAGACTATGGTCTTTTCATGGTTTTGTGTGTAATGTTCTGTAGACTATGGTCTTTTCATGGTTTTATGTGTAATGTTCTGTAGACTATGGTCTTTTCATGTTTTATGTGTAATGTTCTGTAGACTATGGTCTTTTCATGGTTTTATGTGTAATGTTCTGTAGACTATGGTCTTTTCATGGTTTTAGGTGTAATGTTCTGTAGACTATGGTCTTTTCATGGTTTTATGTGTAATGTTCTGTAGACTATGGTCTTATGTTCTGTAGACTATGGTCTTTTCATGGTTTTATGTGTAATGCTCTGTAGACTATGGTCTTTTTATGGTTTTATGTGTAATGTTCTGTAGACTATGGTCTTTTTATGGTTTTATGTGTAATGTTCTGTAGACTGTGGTCTTTTCATGGTTTTATGTCTAATGTTCTGTAGACTATGGTCTTTCATGGTTTTATGTGTAATGTTCTGTAGACTATGGTCTTTTCATGGTTTTATGTGTAATGTTCTGTAGACTGTGGTCTTTTCATGGTTTTATGTGTAATGTTCTGTAGACTATGGTCTTTTCATGGTTTTGTGTGTAATGTTCTGTAGACTATGGTCTTTCATGGTTTTATGTGTAATGTTTTGTAGACTGTGGTCTTTTCATGGTTTCATGTGTAATGTTCTGTAGACTATGGTCTTTTCACAGTTTTGTGTGTAATGTTCTGTAGACTATGGTCTTTTCATGGTTTTATGTGTAATGTTCTGTAGACTGTGGTCTTTTCATGGTTTTATGTGTAATGTTCTGTAGACTATGGTCTTTTCATGGTTTTGTGTGTAATGTTCTGTAGACTATGGTCTTTTCATGTTTTATGTGTAATGTTCTGTAGACTATGGTCTTTTTATGGTTTTATGTGTAATGTTCTGTAGACTATGGTCTATTCATGGTTTTATGTGTAATGTTCTGTAGACTATGGTCTTTTCATGTTTTATGTGTAATGTTCTGTAGACTATGGTCTTTTCATGGTTTTATGTGTAATGTTCTGTAGACTATGGTCTTTCATGGTTTTATGTGTAATGTTCTGTAGACTATGGTCTTATGTTCTGTAGACTATGGTCTTTTCATGGTTTTATGTGTAATGTTCTGTAGACTATGGTCTTTTCATGGTTTTATGTGTAATGTTCTGTAGACTATGGTCTTTCATGGTTTTATGTGTAATGTTCTGTAGACTATGGTCTTTTCATGGTTTTATGTGTAATGTTCTGTAGACTATGGTCTTTCATGGTTTTATGTGTAATGTTCTGTAGACTGTGGTCTTTTCATGGTTTTATGTGTAATGTTCTGTAGACTGTGGTCTTTTCATGGTTTTATGTGTAATGTTCTGTAGACTATGGTCTTTTCATGGTTTTATGTGTAATGTTCTGTAGACTATGGTCTTTTCATGGTTTTATGTGTAATGTTCTGTAGACTATGG
Organism: Mytilus galloprovincialis; assembly: GCA_037788925.1. Lineage (NCBI taxonomy): Eukaryota > Metazoa > Mollusca > Bivalvia > Mytilida > Mytilidae > Mytilus > Mytilus galloprovincialis. The sequence continues at coordinate 60,024,216 of CM075340.1, read as the reverse complement.
TCTTTTCATGGTTTTATGTGTAATGTTCTGTAGACTATCGTCTTTTCATGGTTTTATATTCTATATTCTATACCATGATGTTGTTGGGTTTTCTTCTAATGAGTTTAATGTGTCCCTACAGTATATAAAACCTCTTTTTAGACTCAGGATAAGGCTCCCTGATAAAGACCATACTTTGACCTATATAATGTTTTATTTTTCATAAATTGTGATTTGAATGGCGAGTTGTCTCATTGGCACTCGTACCACATCTTCTTATGTCTAATTATGATAAAACCTCTTTTTCAGACTAAGGATAAGCACATATGAACATCAGTTAAGCTGAGCTAGTTTTCTCAGATCATAATCCTCCCCTAAACCAAAATAATGGAATGAAAAAAGTATGTAGAAGGTACCATTCTATTTTTACAATTCATAAATGAAAAGAGTTCCAATCTTCCTCAGGATGCACATGTTTTATCTTTCCAAAGGCAATAAATAACTAAAACATTTTGCATGGGGGACAAAAAGAAATTGTAGATGAAATCCTTCTGCCCATTAGATTGTAGCACTTAGCAATATTTTTGTCTTCATTCTTACCTTCAGGTCTTCCTCCTGGCCTCTTTCGTACTTTTTCTTTGTATGTTGGGTAACCTAAAATAGATTTAATATTTGTTTCATATTGAAAGATGCACTTGTCCATTTTTTTTTTGTATAAACATGTAATTTCATATATTTTAACAAATCAGAACACCCTTTTCATCTCTAAAACAAACAAAAAACATAAGACTTCTAGAAATCAATACATAATTCTGTAGAAGGTCAAACTCTAAATCACATTGTTATTCAAGACCTTACTTTAATGGTTGATGTTTGTTTATTTTTGTTGTTTTGTAATAATTCAGGCTGTTGGTTTGCTTGTTTGAATAATTTTATATTTTGTCATTTGTTCGCCTTTTATAGCTGACAATAAGGTATTGGTTTTGCCAATTGTTAACATTGTACACTGATCCCCTATGTCATTTTGACTTTGGTGGGTTGTTGTCTCATTGGCAATATACCACATCTTATTGTACTTTTTAGTCTAAAAAAAAGTTGTGAAGGAATGTCATGTACAAATGAAAATCACTAAATCAAATGATAAATATAATTTCTAGTTTTTTATGTTCTTCATTAACTGTTAAATGCACTTACTACAAGATGTTGTTTTTTTTGGTATTCTAATGGATTTGATGATAGATGCTAATTTCCATGTGAACAGAAAGGGCATACATTGGGAATTGGGTAAAATGTTCCTATTTCCCTAAATATTCTTTACATAAACAACTAACTCTCTAGAAATAGACAGATATTTCCCCTCAATTAGTTAAATTCAATGAATTAAACCTTTTGCATTTTGGTATCAATAATGTTAAAGGTCAATGCCTCAAGGTTAAGTCCAGTAACTTAATCTATTAATGTCATTCACATCCATTTTGTTCAAGTACATGCATGTAATTTTTTCCAAGTTCTAATATTACCTTCAATGCCAAGGCGAATTTTCTTCAGTCCTCTTTCTTTTAATACTTGCTTTGCAACATCCCGGTTTTCAATGTACTTGAAAAATCTGGACATGTGGTTACTATGTATAACTAAAAGTAGAATCATTATTATATATTAACAAAATACAATATGCTTTGTGAAATACTTTTGGAAAGAAAATATTGCAACAATGAAGTGAGTCTGAGCAAGCTAACCAAAGATATTTACTTTCCCTACACACTCAAGTCATTGTGCTGTAACTGTGTAGTAAGTATTTTTGAAGTGTCTTGTTCTTCCATACTCATGGTTGTTTATATCCCTTAAACTATCATTATTATACATACTATGTGCTTCCTCCTCCCCTGTTTGTGGTGGATACTCATCGTCCCAATCTACAACATCTTCATCTGTTAACATAACAATATGGCACTCTCTATCTCCTTGCTGGAAACAAGGAACATTATTGAGTAAATATACACTATTGAATAAAGTCAAATCAAATCATACCCACTAATTGTCTTGTGTGCAGTTGAAGGACAGAAACTTATGTTCTATTTCGCAAATTTCTTAAAAACATAAAACATAGGAAATCAAATATAGGATTATAACGGACAACCAGATGCTCCGCAAGGCGCAGCTTTATACGACCGCAGAGGTTGAACCCTGAACGGTTGGGGCAAGTATGGACACAACATTCAAGCTGGATTTAGCTCTAAATTTGGATTGTGATTAAATAGTTGACACAGCATAGGTTTCTGACACAGAATGAATGTGGTCTAATGAACTTTAAATATTTTTTTTGCCTTTGAGCAATTCACTATGCTGTTGAATTTTAATCCTCTCAAAAAAATGTTTGAAGAAATTTTCTTTTTATTTATAAAATCTGAAATGAGAAAAATTTACCCCCCCCCCCCCCCCCCATTTTTATTTCACTTCCCCCTTTCCCTTTTTCCAAAACTGATCTCAATTCAAATTTCTAATGGAGTTTGCAACAATAACTAATCATTTAAATACATCATAAAATATTAAAATGTAAAATAAAGTGCTTGTTATCACTGAATGGTAAAGATTGTTTTAATTTATCAGTTGGTAGTAAAAGTGAATATACATTGTATATTGTATAAAACAATGATTTAAGTTGATTCAACTACTATTCTGGACAAAGAAAGATACCTCCAATTGAAAATTTCTTGCTATTGCACAATATTGTGCAATTAGATATTTCTTGCTATTGTGCAATATGTACTGTGCAATTGAAAATATTTGCTATTGCAAAATACTGTGCAATTGAAGATTTCTTGCTATTGCGCAATACTGTGCAATTGAAAATTTCTTGCTATTGCACAATACTGTGCAATTGAAGATTTCTTGCTATTGCTGAATACTGTGCAATTAAAAATTTCTTGCTATTGCACAATACTTAATATAATAATTTTGGATCCTGATTTGAACCAACTTGAAAACTGGGCCCATAATCAAAAATCTAAGTACATGTTTAGATTCAGCATATCAAAAAAGCCCAAGAATTCAATTTTTGTTAAAATGAAACTTAGTTTAATTTTGGACCCTTTGGACTTTAATGTAGAATTTGAAAACGGGACCAAAAATTAAGAATCTACATACACAGTTAGATTTGGTATATCAAAGAACCCCAATTAATCAATTTTTGTTGAAATCAAACAAAGTTTAATTTTGGACCCCGATTTGGACCAACTTGAAAACTGGGCCAATAATCAAAAATCTAAGTACATTTTTAGATTCAGTATATCAAAGAACCCCAAGGATTCATTTTTTGTTAAAATCAAACTAAGTTTAATTTTGGACCCTTTGGACATTAATGTAGACCAATTTGAAAACGGGACCAAAAATTAAGAATCTACATACACAGTTAGATTCGGCATATCAAAGAACCCCAATTATTCATTTTTTTATGAAATCAAACAAAGTTCAATTTTGGATCCTTTGGGCCCTTTATTCCTAAACTGTTGGGACCAAAACTCCCAAAATCAAACCCAACCTTCCTTTTATGGTCATAAACCTTGTGTTTAAATTTCATAGATTTCTATTTACTTATACTAAAGTTATGGTGCGAAAACCAAGAATAATGCTTATTTGGGCCCCTTTTTGGGCCCTTATTCCTAAACTGTTTGGACCTCAACTCCCAAAATCAATCCCAACCTTCCTTTTGTGGTCATAAACCTTGTGTTTAAATTTCATTGATTTCTATTTACTTATACTAAAGTTATTGTGCGAAAACCAAGAATAATGCTTATTTGGGCCCTTTTTTGGCCCCTAATTTCTAAATTGTTGGAACCAAGACTCCCAAAATCAATCCCAACCTTCCTTTTGTGGTCATAAACCTTGTGTCAAAATTTCATAGATTTCTATTTACTTAAGGAGGCTCGAGGGTATAAAAATTTCAGAAAAAAATCAAACATTTGTTTTTCATTACAAATTTTATTTATTTCCTTTTGTAGTTGTTACTTTATCATATGGTACAAAAATCATTCAAAACAATCAATTCGTGTTGGCCCCAGATGACTTTCAAAATGTATACATCATTGAAAAAGTTCCAAATTATCTCCCTTTGGTGGAAAAATGCCATTTTTTGGCTCTAAAATTGAAATATCTTTTTCAACTCATCGGTGACCTATCTTTTTTAATATAATTTCCATATAAGCTGTACTTAAACTAAATTATTGTAAAATTTTAGCGATTTTTGTAATAAATTTCTTTTTTTTATTTCGATATTGCCTTTATTTCTCCTATTACGTATACTTCAACAGAAAAAAAACACCTTTACAAAAATATATGCTTCTTTCGAAGGCAGATTGTGAGCGCAAATGAACGGTGACCCCACTTTTTTATTTTATTTTTCTATTAACTATAAGATAAAGTTCATTTATAGAAAAATATAGAGAAATCCTATATAAATGATTTAGACCCGCGAACCCCCTTAAACTATAGTTATAGTGCGAAAACCAAGAAAATGCTTATTTGGGCCCTTTTTGGCCCCTAATTCCTAAAATGTTGGAACCAAAACTCCCAAAATCAATCCCAACCTTCCTTTTGTGGTCATAAACCTTGTGTTAAAATTTCATAGATTTCTATTCACTTTTACTAAAGTTAGAATGCGAAACTAAAAGTATTCGGACGACGACACAGACGACAACGCCGCCAACGTGATACCAATATACGACCAAAAATTTTTCAATTTTAGCAGTCGTATAAAAATGTGGCACGTAAGTAAATGATTGAAGTACTACGTCTATTTATCGATCAAACTTTAAACAAATCCATGTAGAAATATAATTTTTTTACACAATACAGTCAACAATTTGATAAAGTATTGCAATTCATTGATCAAAGAGAGATTTGTCTAAAACTGAATTTGAAAATTGTTATATCCAGTTATGAGGATTTACTTTGTATTTTCAGACTCATATTTGGATGGAGAGTAGTCTCATTCGCACTCATGCCACATCTCCTTATTTATTTATAAATATCTACCTGTGCTGCCTGGACCATCTGAGGCATAATAAGATCCTCTAGGAACAATTCAAACTGTTGTCTGGCCCCTTCATTGGATAATTCATGTAACAACCCTCCTGTAAAGTAAACATAAAGTTAATAAACTGTTGTTTTGCCCCTTCATTGGATAATTCATGTAACAACCCTCCTGCAAAGTTAACATAAAGTTAATAAACTGTTGTCTGGCCCCTTCATTGGATAATTCATGTAACAACCCTCCTGCAAAGTAAACATAAAGTTAATAAACTGTTGTCTTGCCCCTTCATTGGATAATTCATGTAACAACCCTCCTGCAAAGTAAACATAAAGTTAATAAACTGTTGTCTGGCCCCTTCATTGGATAATTCATGTAATAACCCTCCTGTAAAGTAAACATAAAGTTAATAAACTGTTGTCTTGCCCCTTCATTGGATAATTCATGTAACAACCCTCCTGCAAAGTTAACATAAAGTTAATAAACTGTTGTCTGGCCCCTTCATTGGATAATTCATGTAACAACCCTCCTGTAAAGTAAACATAAAGTTAATAAACTGTTGTCTTGCCCCTTCATTGGATAATTCATGTAACAACCCTCCTGTAAAGTTAACATAAAGTTAATAAACTGTTGTCTTGCCCCTTCATTTGATAATTCATGTAACAACCCTCCTGCAAAGTAAACATAAAGTTAATAAACTGTTGTCTGGCCCCTTCATTTGATAATTCATGTAACAACCCTCCTGCAAAGTAAACATTAAATAAATAAAATGTTTCATCATAATCAAACACTAAATCTAAATCTGGTTAAAATAACTATTAATTCTTTAATTATTTCATTATCATGCATACACATACATATGAAAATTTAATATCAGGTGTTAAGCTGAAGATGATATTGATATTTGAACATAAGCAAGGATATATGACATCCTATTTCATGAAACCAATTCTGCATAATAATGTTATTTCAAGACGATAATTTCTGCAACTTTCAACACCTGAATGGGTAGAGTGCATTGTGAAACTTATTTTGAGATTTTAAACTTACTTAGATTTTGACATTTGATTGTCTCAGCATCAAATGGTATGAGAAGGTAGTCACATGCTTCTCTAAGTTCATGTACACTAACACTAGGTGGACATCGCACACTTCCTGTCTTGTAAAAATCCTGTAAAAAATACAATAGTTCAGTATATTTCTTGTTTGTACTTTGAGTAATATAGGGTTATTGCATGAATATTCCCCAATATTCATGCAATAATCCTTTTATTGTATAGTAATATAAAATTTGAAAGTAAAAATTGGTTTAAACTAAGATTTTGTCATTGATGATGTCATGAATTTTGAAGATTTATTGCACTAGTGCAATATTAGAATTTATTGCACACTAACTTTTGGTTACTTTCTGTGGGAAATATTATATTGCTATGCATTAAATTCATTTATTTTAGTCTACTACTGTTTTTTAATATCTAATTCTGAGTCAAATCTTATATCTATCCAAAGGTATACAACTCAATCCCTTTAAAATTTCTGATAAAATCACTAGATATATATGAATTTATAGAAGCAAAGACAATGCAATATACAAGGTCTTATTCCTTAGAAAACAATAAGGTGCTTTAGAAAGGTCTTGCAAAGGACAGCAATAAAATAAATGGTTTGGCAGTGGACATTTAAATGACCGTAAAAATAATTTTTACCTTAAAGTCTAAGGTCAAGGACAGTGGTCACTACAATGGTACATGTATGTGACACAATGTCTTGGAGTGATGCATGCAAGTGTGAATCTCTTTAAAAAAGTATTGGAGAAAACAAAATATATTTCTGTTTGATCTTGTAGTTGACAAACATAGTTCTAACAAGTGAAACCTTGAGCTACTGCTCACTAATGATACCCCCGCCAAAATACTCGACGGTAAGCAGGAAGTTGTTGTGTGATGAATCTGAAAAAATGTCACATGGTATAGCTGACTTATACAAACTATGAAAACAAATTTCAGAAATCCTTAAAATGTAGCTCCCGAGAAAAATGTCACGAAATTTTTTCATGGGACGGATGGACAGACTGACTGACAGATGGACATACAGAGGTAAAACAGTATAACCCCACTTTCTTAAACACTTATTGACAAATTACCTTTTGTAAGCATTACCCCAATACTTACTAGTATAGATCTGAAGACAGTAGATGATAATCCTTCAGCTACTTCATACTCTCCTCTTTCATTAGGACGAGTAAAATTATTCTCTAATGACGACGTAAACATCCTAAAATCATGCAAAAATAAACAATAAATAGACTGTTAAATATCAAATATAATTACAGATGTATCAGTTTTAAAAAAACAAATGTATTCTTTTCTGTTTTTACCGTAAAAACAAATAATTTGTAATCTTACATACAATATCTTTATGCCTACCTTCCTAACATTGTATTTGGGTGGCCTCTGAATAAATCAACATCCACCACAAATCGTGTTTCATCCACCACTAGAGTGATCCTCTCAGAGGGCCGTGGACTATTGGTTCCTTTACTGATACCACAGGCTCCTTGTTGGTCCCCATTGAAAGGAAAATAAGTTGTGTCTGGCCCAAGATTTCTGGTATGGCCATCTGATTGCATCCTACGCATGTTTATAGCTGGCAGAACTGACGATGATTCTATTGGTTTTGACATTGTGTCAGCGTCATCACAGCTACTGGTATCCAAACTATGTGTTCTACTTCTGTTTACAAGGCAGGGTTTGGATCTAGGGGCTCCAAGAGAGCTGTTATTGAAACAAAGATATAAATTGTTAATACTTATACTAAAAGTCTTAATTCGATTCCATGAATTGTGCATTGTCAAGTTAATAAATTTGTGACTTTCCATGCCATATACCGTACAAAGTTTGCTTAATGGAAATCATTAATTAGGCAACAATGAGCCAAAAAGTGAAAATTATACTCTCAATAAGCATTAATAGGCATTTGGCACTTCCCCTAGTAAATATATTAATGCGTTTACAATTAACTGGTTTAACTCAGAAACTCTAATTTATACATTTTCAATGATAAACAATGATTTACAGAATAGTTTTCCTCATTGCACTATAACTATGTATGATCATTTCTTTTTTCATTTTTTTTTTATATATATTTACTACAATCAAATTGGTTCTCACAAACTTGACCAAGGATTAATAGCAAGTCCAACAGTGAGAAGAAGACATTTCAATTTTCATTGCTTTATTATTTATCATGACAAAAAAGAGCTTCCGGTGCTTATGATCAATGTTAGGTCTGAAAAAAGTCCAGATAAAAACCAGGATAGTTATCGAATTCAAACCATCCCCAACAATCCATTTGTCTTTGTGGATAGTGAGGGCTGAATTTAATCAGACTGGATAGATACTTGACAGGGGTCACCACACTTCAAAATTATAGGGAGAAGTCACTTCTCCCTGGCAGCCAAACAGGGAGAAGTGAAGACCCAACAGTGAGACTTCAGGGAGAAGTGAAGGCCCAACAGGGAGACTTCAGGGAAAATCGACAGATCGCGTTTATACTTTTTATGAACAAAATTTTCAAAGAATCTATCCTTTTTGTTACTTTTCGAATCATTTTAGCATGACAATTGCTAAGGAAGTACATTTTGCAAGTCTTGGGTTGCCATGCTTGTAGTCTGAAATACTTTTTTATTTACATGTGTACCTATGCAAATTGTCAAAAAATATCATGACATAAGGACCATAAGTTAATGGCATAAGAGCTATGTTTATTCTGGTAGGTCTGGATGAATTGAATATTTGACATGGATCAAATTATGCTGCATTTCAAAGATTTTAAAATTAAACCAAGTCTAAGAACCTTTTAAAACAAAAATAATAATCAATTAAGAAAAGTTAAAATACGGTTTCACTGTCTTTCATAGCTAAGATCATGATTCAAAAATGTATTTGTTCTTAAAATAATATTTGATAAGAAATCAGAGAGAAAACTGTTTGACATGTGTTGAAAACGTAAAGTAAAACTGTTAATTTCAAATCCTGTACATGTAATCGCACACCTTTGCATTATTTTCATGGAAATGCTGATTTCCAAAATCAAGTTGCCATTAGAAATGTATGTAATTGATTCTAAAACACTTCACAAGTGTTTAAATATGACTAAATCACAAAAAGTAACATCGGTAAAGTCATATTTTTCATAACCGGATTTGAATAGGTACTTGTAAATCAAAAACAAATACAGTGCGATCCGCGTCAAAAATTCTTACTTTATATTTTTCAAAAATATACGACTTTGGAAGTAAATATTGCCAATCCTAATCAAATTAATGAGCAGATATTCATTGAAATGCTGTTTAGGCCAAAATAAATAAATAGTGTGTTTCCTATTTCACCCCGAAAAAAAATAGGTAGGGTAGGTAGGTAAAACATTTTATTTTATGAAAACTTTTTATTTTTTTCTAACGATTACAGCAGAAAAAGATTCCAAATGAAATCATTTGATGTGCCTGCATGCTTCTTTGATATTTTTAATAGTACTTAAATCTACAGCTTTTTTAATAATCTGATTTAGTAATCTCACTGTATAAAGAAATATGAAAATAAACTTTAATGCAAATTTTCTGATTTTTATGGGTTGTTATTAAAAGGAATATGTTCGTGCCGAATAATTATTTTAAAGCAAAAATGGCAGTGAAAAATCTGGCATGGCATTATTGTTTGGCCTCGTTTAACCTAACAATGTAAATGACACACAGGGTATACAAGAGATTCCTTCCACTTTTTTTAGTAGTAAAAACACTGCAAATCGATGCTAAGCAGCGGCTTATTATGATTTTTCCAGGGGTAATACTCTTGCACCCTCTTTATTTAATAAATATTTGTGTTTTTTTGTTCGACAGAATTTGATCTTGAAGAGTGGGGTTCTGACAATATTAAAATTTCAGGTTTTGAGAAGAGTGAGAATCTTTCTTATCAAATTTATGGAAAAAAATTGTAGATATTTTAATAGGACATGATTTTTTTTCCTTCTCTAGTATAAATTGTTAGTTGGACCAGCCAGAGAAAATTTAAAAGATTAAAAGTAGGCATGGTGCAGGGGCAGATTCATTTATAAATGAACATGAATCATACACCATGTCTGCCTACAGGGGAAAGCCTTCTATTTCTTGTTTCACATTGTCTGCCCCCTTGTCGTCAATTTTTAGTATTTCCTGTCTATTTGTATTACTTTATTAAATGATTAACGTATTTGACGTTGACACCACTATTTTCTTTGTTTTCTAGCAAAGTGCAGTTTACTATCCATATCCGTATACTGAAAAATCCTAGTAAATTGATCTTTTTTTACTCTTAAATTATTTGTCAATTATTACACAGTCTGTCTGTGTAGTGTCCAACTGAAACGATTCTGATTTTTGGTCTAAAGAAGCATAGGTACAAAACGAGATTTTGTTAATATATGTATATAAACTGAATACATTATTCACTATATATACAATTATTTAAAAAATCTCGTCTTGTACCTGTGCAAAGAAGTTGAGCAAAATGCATCAACTTCGTATTTTTTTTGTCTATAGGTCCATCATGGTGTTCCTTAAAAAGATTCATCCTATCGTAATATCCGGAATTAATGTCATAATATTTTGCAACCATGTGATCACACTGTGATTGCATATTTGACAGCTAATATGCTGCACGGTTGTCAAAAAGACATGCTTGTTTATTTAAAAGCTTGGTTCTTGAAGCGCTGGACTTATCCATAATGTTCATTGCTATCAAACGTTTTGAAGATCTGTAGTTTTCTAAACGAATAGTCGGATCCGGACAGACTGAAAAATCCGGATTTTTTATATTTTTTTTAAATTTTTGTCAATAAAATGTTTAGGGTCGGCGTCAGAAACGGAGGTAGGGTCGGGAAACCGGAAACACACTATTAATTTATTTTGGCCTTAAAGGACCTTTAGCTGAAACAAAGCACATTTATCAATCTGTAAAACAAAATCCTGAATGAAAAATCGACTGCGTTTTGTAGTTTATAATCGTTTTGTTAGTTCCCGGCAGTGTACTAAACTACGTACGTAGCAAAAATACAAGCGGATACCAGCTGATATTATAATATTCTGTTTTTGAAAAGAAATCTGAAATTTTTTATGGGGCATCACATATTGTCAGTAAATATAAGAAAATCAAAATTAATAGTGCATATCAATATGGATTAGGTAAATGATGAGAGTTGAAAAGATGAAATGGTGCCATCTACAATTTTCAATAACAAAGATGGCGGACAATAAACAATCATAACAAAATCAAGATTTTTCTTTTTTCTTGCTTATAGTACACCCGGGAAAGCAATTTTTATGTTGAAGTATGATACTATCGCGGAGAAATCAGTTCTGAATTTGGGAAAAACATGCTTTGTATTTCAATACCTATCGGTCGTTTACGTTTGAATCAAGAATTTCTCAAAAATCAAGAGGCGACATTGGGGAATTTTACTGAAAATCGAGGGCGACATAAACTTCTCCCTGGAGCTTCTCTAGAGCGAAATGGGGAGACCTAGAAAGTTGCCAACTTCGCCTGGTGTGGTGACCCCTGCTTGATCACAATATTTTTTAAATAAAAGAAGAAAATGTTTGATGACATGAATGCACATGTTTACCTGGTACGTTTGATACAAGTTTTCTTTGTCTCTTCTGTTTCTGAGTAATAATCTGTGTCACTGTCAGTATCGTATGAGGTTTGGTTTCTGTTATGATTTCTATGTCGGCGATATGCCATCCCATTTCATCAAGTCTGTATAGAAGTAATGATGATTTCTGGTAAAATATGTAAATGTACAAAACTTTAGACTGGTGTACTTATTTTACTTTCACTTTAAAGAAAATCTTAGAATTGCTGTCACAATTATATACAAGATCAGTGCCACAGTATCTTTCATCTAAGGTTTATCGAAAAATATCTACTGAGTCTGTCTGAGATTTAATAATTTTGAATTAAAACACCTTATGATGTTTATATCACAAATGTACAAGAGTGCACACAGGAGTCTGTCTGAGATTTAATAATTTTGAATTAAAACACCTTATGTTGTTTATATCACAAATGTACAAGAGTGCACACAGTGAAATGTCTTGCCTTCTTTACTTACATCAAATATAGTTGACCATTTACATAGTGTTAGAAAAACAAACCACAACACAAAAATAACCACTGAACAATGAAAATGATGTCAAGGTCAGATGACACCTGCCAGTTGGACATGTACATCTGACAAGGACAATTTTGCCCTGATCAGAACCGGCTTTTAAAAAAGTCTAAACGCTAGACAGTAACACAAATTTATACTGTATTTCAAGCAACCTTTTAGATCTAAGATTGAGTGATGTCCAACACGTGGAAATAGACACACTTTTCAAATACTCATATAATTTTAAAATATCAGTGACTATTACATACATGTATTAATAATAAGTTTAAACAGAATTATTAAGTTTTAGAAAGAAATACATTTAATTAAAAAAAAATAGTTATCTGTCAACAAAAATATTGATCTATGCATCAGATAATTTTTCAACATCAACTTCCAATTTAGTTTGTTACTTGTCAAAACAATGTGCATGATCATGAATCTTTAAGGCAAAACGATGTGTTTGGGACTCAGGGGATACCATGAGGATGCTTCCCAGGGACTCACAGGTTTCAAATCTGACGTGATCAGCTCCATTTTCATGTGTCCATGACGTGCATACACATCTTAATGAGAACCCTGGGTATCAACAAGATAATTAACATTCCATATTAATAATAAGAATAAAGATGTAGAAAATCAGATTAGGAAATTTCACTGTTAAGAAATAATTAAGATATTAATCAAACGCTATTTCACATTGAAAAGTAAATAATGAATACACATGTACTGAGCTTCTGAGCCTGAGCCTGAGAGTGAGGAGAGTCATGTTGACCACAGGCACTTGTCTCAGAAAAAAAATTTCCTATATACCTTAATATAACACAAGGTACTTAACTAAATTTTTTGAAAAATGACACCCAGTCCCGAATTCCCGTTATTTTTCGATTTCTCGGTTGTCAAACCTACTTAAACTTAATATGCCGAAAATCTAAATTGATTTATCTACACAATGGTATATGACACGACTATCATTGTTGTCGGGATCATTAGTAGCAGGTCTCAGAAGTCGGTCAACGGGATTTTTTTTGCATTCGTCTCAAACTTTGGCAACACCCAGCCCGCAGTGATTGAATTATTATAAAAATTATTAAAATAAAAACTGTCAGCTTCCCTCTGACTATAAATTATTATCTTTATTGTAAATTCTTTACAGATTATGTGAAACAAACCCAAATAAGTGTTTTTTGAGGTCTGTCGAATGTGTCAGGAGTTTCTAATTTTAGAACTCAGATTTTCCCATTTTATTGACATCATTCAGACTCTCTCTGGACTTTACATAAGATATCGAGATAACTCCAAAAGGTTTGAAAAGCGAGAAATTTTGAAGTATCATGAAAAGATGTATTTAGCTAATAATGCTATTTGTTCATGGTATGTATATTTCTAATAACATTTTGATATCATTTTGAGTAGGGAAAACAAAACAAAAACATATGTCAATCCTTATTTGAATGGTAAATTGACATTTTTAAAATCCTAAACTTGCAGAACCCCTTGTCTTTTCGAAAATATTCATCAATAGTCAATTTTTGTAATAGTTCGTCATTCGAAAAATGACCATCTGCTATACCAGAACAGAAATGGACAGTAATCCTACCTATATTCAAGGAAACCACTCCCGTTGTTCCTATGACTGCCGACCGTCCCCCCCTTTTTTTTTAGTTCTTGTTCTATAGTACAGACCAAATGGTTCTTCCCCGTTCCACTTTGCCCCAGAAGCAAAAGGTTATGTCCATTGTTTACCTCATTCAATGCTATAAGCTGTTTGACATTCGTTTTGTTATGAAACACACGTGTACACAACGACACTAATGTAGAGTTATAAATTGACCAAAATTTCCCACATTTATTTTTAGCCAGACGATTGACCAATGAGAAACCAGTATAAAATTACATGCGGAATGGGTGTTGCCAAAGTTTGAGACGAATGCAAAAAAAATTCCGTTGACCGACTCCTGAGACCTGCTACTAATGACCCCGACAACAATGATAGTCGTGTCATATACCATTGTGTAGATAAATCAATTTAGATTTACGGCATATTAAGTTTAAGTAGGTTTGACAACCGAGAAATCGAAAAATAACGGGAATTCGGGACTGGGTGTCATTTTTCAAAAATTTTAGTTAAGTACCTTGTGTTATATTAAGGTATATAGGAAATTTTTTTCTGAGACAAGTGCCTGTGATGTTGACAGATGCTGTTTTGGTACAGAAACCATATTTCGTTGAACTTTTAAAGGTCAGTGTTTTCTTTTTTTTAAAGAATTTTTATAGCCTATATACAAATATGCCATACTAGGCCTTTTAATTCATTTGACAGGATTGAAAATTTCATAAAATCAGTTAAAAACATCACTTTTACCTTTCTTCGACGGTTCTCGACTCATAAGCCAAAAACGTTGAATTGTGGGAAATTTGCAGTACAACTTATTACCGAAAAATCAAAATAATAAAAACAAAAACGGCCCATATTTCGTATGTAGAGAACAGCAACTGATCATAAAATGGAGCATTTGTAAATTACTGTATAGTAGGGGGAAAGTATATGAAATTAACAGCAGTTGGGGTCAATAATCTATACAAAAATCCTAACAATATATCAGGCAGGAAAAACTAACTATAGGGATTTTTACAAGAAAAAACCCAACCAATCAGAAAGTGGTTAACAAATGGCTTCGTCAAGCGGGAATTTAAAGATGGAGGAAGGTAATTTCTTTATAAATGCTTTAGATTATTTTTTTATAATAACACCATCTTTTTTATCTCTTTCAAACTCCTGATTCATAAGAAATGTTTTTCAGAGCAAAAATTATGTATATTCAAAATCCACACAAAGACTTGAAAAACGATAAAACATGTGTGTTTCCAATGTAAACAACAACAAAAATCTCAAGAAAAAATTATGGAGATGTGGTGTTATTATCAACAAGACAGTTATTTCGAGATAACAAAACCTTGTTAAGCTACAACAGCTGAAAACAAGTTATAAAAGCTTGATGCCCCACATACTAAAGACGTATTTATCCTTTTGTGCAATTGTGGCATTATGAATTTATGTAAAATCACATAAGTTCCCATTAAGTTTATCATCACAATTATTATAGGATTAAACGCCCTTTTAAAGGAATTTATTGATGTATAAACTACATAAACTCCTATTATCAAAAAAAGATCCATGCAAAAGATTGTTTTTGTGTATTATTTTATTCAACGATTAATGTGCAGTGAAAATAAATTTTGTTAACATTGGTGTTATTATCACTGCCATCTTGTTTAAATTTGTTATGAAAAGAAATTTGGTCAATTTTGTCTATCAAAAAATAACCAGTGTCAAAATAAACTTCCGGAAGTCCTCTTGACCAATCATATCAACGTATTCCCATATATGCAAATCATATATAGAATTATACAGTGATTATTGTACTAACTGGAAGTGTTTAACAATCTTGACTGGACGGTCTCCATACCTGTCAACCTGTGACGATGAAAATGCAGGTCATTACCTGCATTGAAGAATCAAATCTCAGGTCATAACGCGTACGAACTTTTTCGAGCTGAATTTCAGTATTTATGGTACATTTTCTTATAATGTATATCAAAGATACCAAAACATCAATGCATGTTCACTTGGTTAAGTCATTTTAAATCCTATTAATTATTATTTCATTGCACTTTAAAAGATTTTTATAAATATGTGTAACACAGTCAAAATACTTCAATTTATTTGTCAAATGTAATTTTAAAATACTGGCTATGTAGCTTTAAAACATATCACATTAATTATACTATGATAATATAGTAATACAGTTAAAGGAAGTATAAATGTAAAAAATAATTTTCAATTTTTTTTTTTTAAATTGTATAAAGATATAAAAATAATGAAAAGTTATTTTTCAATATGCATTTGAATTTTATATTTTCATGATTTAATCTTTTTCACCCATAAAACGTTAATATAAGGAATAATTTTGAATGGTGACAAATAAGGGGAAGTAACTCTCTAGTTGAAATGTTTGTAAACCAAAATTGCAATTTATTTACGACCTAAAGCTAAGGTAATTGGTGTTAATTAACAGTGTGTTTGACACCAAAGCTGTCAAGTGAAGCCATGTACTTAATGGGTCACTTCATTTGACAGTTTACATAGCTAGATGAACTGCCTGTTCATGGAAGAATTACGAATTTGCCGGTATTTCAAAGGAATATTACTTATGAAATCTATCTCAAGGCTAAGAAATACGGGTGAAATCGGGTCATTTTGGGAATTCCCGGGTTATTTCAATGACCCGGCGGGTGTCCCGGGTGATCCCTCAGAATTGTGAAAATCTCGGGTCACACCCGCAGAATACGGGTCAGTTGACAGGTATGGGTCTCACTAATTAGCGCCAACAAGAATTTTAGCGACAAGCGTCAACAAGCGACAAGAAGCGACAACAAGAATTATTTTAGCGACAACAAGCGACAAGAAACTATTTAGCTGTTATTTAGCGACAAGAAAACATTTTTTTTAATTAAAATTAATTATTGCAATAAATATTAAAAGAATATGCAAAAGAAAATAATTTTAGCGACAAGAAAGTTAAAATTGATAGAAAAATATGAAACATTATTTACATAATATTTTATCATCTATTATGAATAACAGCCAGTATTACGTTTAATTATTGTATTATGAGATTACTTTTCCTTGTGTTTTAGAACATATTATTTATCTTATAATTTGTATTTTAAAACTCTTTTCGTGCAATATGTATTAAGCTCGCAAAATGAATTACTTGTGCATCATTGTCCTGAAAATATTGACACAAATTGTGAAATACAAAGAACTGAAACCAAACAGGAGGAAAAGAAAATTGAAATGTGAATGTTTTCATCTTTTTATTTGTTTATTGCCTCATTAAACGATATTTATCATGTTTATGCATATTGATTGAAGATGAAAGGAAATTAATGACAATCTTGAGTTTTCAACAGGTGTTCACTATTTACAATGATTGTATAGTCTGGCGCGTGTAATTGTATAGTCTGACGTGTGTACAAAGTTGAAGGTGTTAATTGGATGTTATTGTAGCAATAAAACAGGGGACACGCGACTCGTTAATCTCATTTGATGTTCCACATTGTGTGTACTGTTATTACCTTAAGGTGAAGCCACATCTAATCCTATCAAGAACAATGAATTATACTGTTAGAAAGGAAATAATATTTCATGTTTTTGTTTCAATAAATCCTTCAAAGGAAAGTTGACCTTTTTTTTGGGTTTTTTTTCCGCAAAAGTACGTGATCTGTATATGGACCCCAAGGTAGAACCACGTCCTCGTCGTGGGGTCTGGAAACACGCTTAAATAATAAAGATGGCAAAGCGTGGCTGAGAGTTTTACAAATAAAGCATCGAATTGACATAACAAGAGTACACTTAGAGCATAGTATTAAGCAAATGAATCAAAATATTATATTCCATTATGCCCGCTCCATATATATCTCCATTCGTTTATTCATACTTTGACTTTGATGAAAACAGATTCATACATTATCTTATACATATTCTTCATATTTAAAAATTAAAAATTAAAAAAAAGAAGCTCAATCTCTTTCTTTTTCACAAATGTTAAATTTCTTCATCTACCAATATACTAATATAAACTTCACAATCTCTTTCTTTCTCACAAATGTTTCATTTCTTCGTCTATCTGTAACCATGGAGACATTGAAGATGAACTTCACTTTCTTTTAAAATGTTCCTCCTATAAATATGTGAGAGATAACCTTATTAAAAAATTAAATAATGTTCTATTGAACAACAAATTTTCTTCCTTATTATATAACTTGCTTATATCAATTCTAAATAGTAATTCCCAAACAATATTAAAAATTGTTGTCAACTATTTGAATGAATGCTTGTTGGTGAGAAACTCATTATTAAAAGGTACTTGATTTTTGTAATAATGTATATGCTTCTCATTTATTTTTTATATATTTCTCTCATAATTATCCACTGTCACTCCTTCATTGTATATATGTTATTGTAGTTAGTCTTTAATTTGTTGCCATAACCATTTATTGTCAATGTGTTAGTGCTAATAAAGTCATCTTATCTTATCTATATAATAAAACATTTTAATTAGACATATCTGCTCGTATATTTAAAAAAAAAACATTACATACAAATTTCTTTATATCTAATAAAAAAAAAATGTTTTCTTGTCGCTAAATAGTTTTCTTGTCGCTTGTTGTCGCTAAAATAATTTTTGTTGACGCTTGTTGTCGCTTGTTGACGCTTGTTGTCGCTTGTTGACGCTTGTTGTCGCTAATTAGTGAGACCCTGACTGGATATTGTATGCATGATGCATCAGAAAGTTACAATGTATTATAAGCAGATTTACGGTCAATTGGAGACAAAATTCAGCTAAATACTAAAAGTGGAAATACATTTATTATTTGACTAGGTTTAATGGGGATCTAAGCATGATACAGGATTGCCCGTTTTTTGTTTTTTTTTGTAAACCTGACTGGTCCAAATGTGCATGAAAACAGGAATCCAATTTTGGGTGGGGCAATTGGATTTGCTACACAACAGCCCGAGTGGATTTTGCTTTTTCCACCTGCCCACCGTGGGCAGCCCACCCGTGCCCACTCTAGCTATAATCTCTTTTTGTGTAAAAATAGTGATTACAAATGCTTATCTGCTTATTTCAAGTGATTGTACTTGCAAGTCTTGAGATTAAACAAAAGAAATTGCATGCCCACAGTGGACAAGGTAGAAATTTTGCCCACCCGGTGCCCACTCCCATGGTGGGCCGGTGGACAAGGTAGAAATTTTGCCCACCCGGTGCCCACTCCCATGGTGGGCCGGTGGACAAAGCAAAATCCACCTGAGCTGTAGTGTAGCTTTATTATTACATTGATAAGGGAGATACAGGAATTTGACAAAACAATACGCACTAAAGCAGGATGAGGCTTAATCAGCTTTTTTGTTTCTTATAGAAAAACTGGAAGGGCTGTCTTCTTTTTTTTTTCAATTTTTGCTCCCTGATTTTCCTGTCCTATTTCAAAATACCCTGTCATACTTTAGTTAAAGTTGGGTACTAGGACTTGGTTTCATCTTTTAGTACATGTATTAAAGACAATTCCGGTTATTTCTGTTTGATTCAAAATTAATATAGCCAATATTGTTTTTTAAATAATAAATCTGGCACATTTTTGAAGCAATTAAGTACAAATTTATACTATGAATTATTGAATTGAAAATGACAACAGAGCATAATTATGTACCTTTGCAAACTTCAAAGTGATTTAAACGTTTATAATTTAAAGTGGAAACTGATGAATGTTTGATTTATAAAATACAATACATGGGATGGTGCCTAATATCATGTCAGTTGATGTTCATGTACAGTACTGAATACATATTATCATGGATCTAACTACAGCTTTCATGTTGTTATTATTTGAATTTTAATTAAAAATATAGCTGACAGAAAGTTTGTTTTCCAACTGTTTGAAAGATAATTAGCCATTTCCAGATTAGCCCATTGGTTTTCTAATACAAAAAAATCACTGCGGTCAGGCATGTCAGGGAAGGGATGGAGTTGATTACTTTAAAAAGTGATTGATTAAATTACAATTTGTTCTCTTTAAATTCAAGCCATTACTTTACAACAACCATGATTACACCTAAATTCAAATGTAATTGGTTTAAAACATTGTGTACAGTGAAAGTAAAGATATTTTTAAAACTTTGTATCATCATTTATATATTATCAGATTATTACATGGCATTTTTCATATCGCATGTATTATCAGCCCTAGGTTCAATATCAGCCCAAGAGCCGCATGGCTCGAGGGCTGATAATACATGCGATATGAAAAATGACATGTTATGATCTTTTTATCATATACTTCAACAATTGAGAAAAATAACAGATTCTCATATATGGAACCTTTTACGTGGTTCCCAAATTGAAGTTAAAAGAGAAAAAAGTTCACTGACGTCAGACCCCAAATTTAGTACATTCGATATCAAATCTTTCTACCATATCAAGAGAAGAAAAGTATTTTAATATGAACGAATCGACAAAAAAAAAATTCAACAATATACATAATGAAATG
This sequence comes from Mytilus galloprovincialis, assembly GCA_037788925.1. NCBI lineage: Eukaryota > Metazoa > Mollusca > Bivalvia > Mytilida > Mytilidae > Mytilus > Mytilus galloprovincialis. The sequence continues at coordinate 60,003,914 of CM075340.1, read as the reverse complement.
AATTATCGGAAAAGTCATCTTTTTCAAAGTAACTTTCTAAATTATTTTTGAAACTTTTAAAAAATGCATTTATTTAATAATTTGTTTGTTATTTATTATTATTATTATTATTTTACAGAATATACATGTACTTTTTCAGTATCGAAATAATTGTTTTGTACACTACTTTGTAATGTTTTTCACTGAACATAGCATTGTGGTATATTTTCCAGAATATGCTGAGTATCACCGGAATGCCATGTGATAACGTTATGAAAAGGCATGTGATAACAATCGAGGCATATGATAAACTTTTCATATCAACTACTTCAAGTGAACAATTGTGTATTGATATAATATTTTAAATATAGACATGTTATTAAAACTTAGGATAGGAGCAGTGTAACATTTGTATGATTTGATAACTTAAACAATTGTCATTTCTGTATCAAAATTAACTATTTTTTAATATATTTTCAATCAACTAAAAGATCTGAACAAATAGTACCTAATAAAATTTAATGATCAAGTTGCCTTATTGTCTGTAGGGACATAATTAATATTTACACATGTTTCAACTAGTATCTCATAAGCCTATGTAGGCTGGGTATTTGTCTTATTTTATTATTGTGCAATGTATATTATATAATTTGTAAAAAAATCTGTAGACAAGTATGTGACACTTTAATAAAATAAATTGTTATTATTTATTTATTATTAATCTAATTACTTTTATGACACAGAATACAGATGAACTTGGATAATAAAAATTAATTGTGTTAATTGCAAAATTAGTGAAGTTATAAGTGTTTATCTTAGTTATGGTTATCATTGTATAAAAAATAAAAGACATTTTGGATATCTACAGAAACTAATAAAAACAATTGAGAAGTAACTTTTTTGGGGGGAAAGACGGCTTCAAGCCACCAATCCCCTATGGGGTTGACCAGAGTGACATTACCTCACATCATTCATTTTGTTTTTATAGTGTGGAAAACCCCCAACAAATCTTACTGAGATTGATGAGAAGGAAACACAAAAATGAATAGATTGACTTTAAACACTTTTCTACACATTTCCCTTCTGTTTCTAGCGAAATTATCGTATTTTGAGCTCTCTTTTACACTATTTACGTTTCTTTTACAATCCGGAAAAATCAGTATGACGAGATATTCTAAATATATCCAACCTACATTATATTTTATAATGACGTCATTGTTGGAATGCCACACCATGCAGAAGCAGGGATATCCTTCAGTCACTGTTTATTTAAATCATTCTCAGAGTTCGTGTACTAATTATAAATTGTTATTTGTTAAGTTTAAACATAATAATGTTTGCTGTAGATGATTCAAACATCAACATGCAATACTTTAATTTGAAGGTCAACAACTTTCAAAGTAAAAGTTCGTGGAGATACATGAGATTGGGGAGAGAAACAATTTTTTTCATTTTTTCTGTAAAATTCTGTTTTGTGAATCTTTCTCCGAATCAGGAACACCTCAATTGATGAGTAATTGTCCACAAAATAAAATTTGAAAATGTGACATTAATTTAGTATATGATTAGTAGTCTTCCATTAAAACTAAATTGTGTGTTCCAACAAATAAATCATGGTAATGGTAAAAAAATAAATTAAAAAAAAGTTGCATTTTGTAGTTTAAACCTATTTATTCATGAAATTTACAAATATTTCAAAATGTACTGGATCTGGAAACAAGCTTCACACAGTTAACATCAGTCATATTATTTTTTATTAGTGTCTGTATCCCTGTGATGAGAGTTGTAACTGGGAACTTTATCAATGGAAATTTAAAATTAAATGGATTTTTCAGTCCTAACTTTCTTAAGAAAAAGGTACTGTCAAAAAATGGAAAATGGCCTAGCTATATATATAGCCTGCAGTTCAGTGGTACACAATTAAGATTTCAGAAAACATTGTAGTTGTTGTTAAATGACAGAAATCAGTTGAATTTTACATAATTAACTATCAACTTTAATCGAATGTTTAGATTTAGAAGATGCAGATCTCTTGGTCCAAATTGAATCCGTCTTTCCCTTCAGAGCTATTCAGCTCTTTGATTTTAAATTCTATTTTATTACAGTAGGCCAATTTATGTTGATCATCAAGGTCAAAATGAGAATGAACAAAAAGTAGTTTGTGATATACATTCAATATGTAGTGCACCAAATGGTTAAAAAAACTCGTTGATATTAGTTAAGCTGGACTCATATATGCATGTATAAAATGTAGGTGATTCTGAAAACATTAAAAGACTATCAGGACTGATGGCTGCAGTATGATATGAGGACTATTCTGTCCAGATGAGCTGCCAAAGATTTTTGATGTTTATTTTACTTACCATCATACTTTTCAGTTATCAGATATATACAAATTTGATGGCAATCATAAATGAATTTTTCTGTCTGTGTCTTACATCCCATCTTTTGGAACCTGATTCTTCAACTTAACATGAAGAAGAGATATAGTTTCTGCAGAGAATCTGTACAATGATTCAGATCCAGAGCAAGAGCTAAGCTGCTTGTTAAACAAATATTCTTGTCTTTTTAGTAATTATTCTGAGTCATAGATACTCAATGTAATTTAGTAGAATTGTAGTTAAGATTAAATGAGTCCATACTGCAACAAGAAGAATGTGAAACATGCCTACATGGTCAAATTTTATTCTTAATAAATACCCAATTTAAAAACATTTTCTTCCTTGGAAATTTTTTAAACTTTACAAGATTGATAATAAGAAGACCTTTGACAAATGGGTTTCTTTTATTGTTGATTAAGTAGCAAACATGGTGGCAATTGAAATCTTAATGGAAAGTTAAATTTTTATGCCCCATTTATGGGCATTATGTTTTCTGGTCCATCCGTCCATTTGACCCGCTTAAGGTTAAAGTTTTTGGTCAATGTAGTTTTTGATGAAATTGAAGTCCAATCAACTTGAAATTTAGTACACATGTTCCCTATGATATGATCGTTCTAATTCTAATGCCAAATTCGAGATTTTCTCCCATTTTCACAGTCCACTGAACATAGAAAATGACATTACAGATGGGGCATCGGTGTACTGGTGACACATTCTCTTTTTGTATCAACTAGTCTCATCACTCTCATGTCAGGTGCCTGAAATCTAGAAGTTTTCATTTGTTGCTGTCTGCCAAAGTGATCCTCATCTTTTGATGTCTGGTAGATAGTTATAAAAATTTAAAAAAAAATTTAAAAAAGGTAGATAGCTGTCACATTGGCAATCATAGCAGGTCTCTTTATGATGTGAAATAATCTTTGGCTGGAGTGATGTATCAAATAAGTCACTTAATGATCTGTCTTGATTTGGTTCTGGTTGGATTAAAAACAAAACTAAAATTACCAATCATTGATTCTGATTGGATGAAAAACAAGGCTTCATGAGGCAATTGTTCAATCTGATTAACATATTATTGAAAAGTAAACTTAATGTTTGAGGTAAAATGTTCATGAGACCCTCTACAAACAAATGACCATTAATCAATTGGCACAAAATGCATGTTTATCTTCACACTGATTAAAACTCTATGGAATGTCAAATTAAACCTATCTTATCCGGAATGGTACAAATGTATTCAGTATGAAAGGCTGTCTGCAAAGGAAATTCCTGTAGATCCAATAAGATGGAAATGTGGCTTCCAAATAAATGTCCCATAAATGCTGAATTCTACTTTTGACATTTGTTTATTGGAAATAAAGCACATTTTGCAGTTGTTACATTTCTTTTACACTGAAGTTACTCATGTGAGCAATTAAGGGTAGCCCTACTTGAGACCTCTAGCTGTATTTGTAATTGTAGATAACCAATGTTTTGAATGGCTGTTTCATTATAATACCCCTACAATTTCTAATATTCTTTCAAATAATATATTAATTTTATAGTAATGTTACAACTGATAAAATACTTCAATAAAAACAAAGTCAAGGACAAGCGGACTTCTTCAGGACAAAGGTTATGAAGAGCCCAATGTACTACATTTACATGTAGTTGATAGATTTCATTTGTTTGGCTATTTCTTTGTTCTCTTTGTCAATAGAAGAATTGCTTTATACAAAAGATTCATTACCAAAATTTGAACAAATATTATTTTTAATTTAGTTTACTGTAACAAAACTATTGACTGGTACTTTAGAGAAAATTACAATTTAAAATTCTTTTTTAGTTTATAATTACTTTTAACAATACCCAGGGTACTTTAAAAATGATTGATTATATATTTTGTATGGGAATTTTTAACTTTATTGTAATATTTGCTTTTCTGACTAATTTCGGTATCTTATATGACAAAATGACTATGTAAAACCAAACTGTGTTAAACAATATTTGTAGTTTATTGAATGAATTTAAGTTGACATATAAATTTGTGATCGTTGAGAATAAAGATTGACATGAATCAGCTATTGATTTAGGAGCTTATCTCATGTTGGATTACATTTAATATATTTTATTAGTGGATATTTATTGATATTATTTTTTTGTCATCATGAAGCGCAAAAGTAAGTAAAAAAGTGTGGAAATGTAGAAAGAAGTAAATGTTACCAAGGTTGTGGTTAATTGAGAAAAAGGATTAATTATCACACTATATTTAAAAATGACTCTCGCCTTTTTAAGTGTGATAAAGAAGTTTATGGAATATCTTTCAAAACTTCTAGGTTGTCTTTTGAGCAAATTGCTTTGTTTGGTGAATCAATTTTCATTCGAGTTATATTGTTCAAATTGACTTATTGCATACATGTTGACCCGTATCTACAATAAATGATATGATAGATAACTGAAAGACGGTAAATGTTTAGTTTTTTATGTGCTTGGAATAGTAAATATTTGGTCAGTAAAAGTACATTATGTAAAAATAAATGCTATGGGAAAAGAGTTAAAAAACCCAGACCAAAACCATTAGACTCAGACAATTTTGGCGTTATGAATAATAGTAACAACCAGTAGATTTTTCTCAAGGATCAACATGTACAGGAGGAAAAGATTTTGAGAATCAGTCAGCAAATTGTTACTGTAAATATTTAAAATCATCTTTTTATATACTTTCAGAAGTTGAAACCGACGTTTTGAATCTTTCTGGTCAGAATTTGAATAGAATCCAACTACCTCTGAACCTGGATCCTACAACTATTATACTGGATAAGAATAATATCTCTAAAATAGAGAATCTACAAAAATGTCTCAATTTGAAACAGGTAATATTGAATTATCAATAACTTATGAATACAGAATTCTGGTGTTAAACTTAAATGAATCTGCTGTATGATATATGTATCTTTTAATTTGGTATATAATCTATATACTGTTTATCAATAACTGCAAGAAACGGAATAAAAAGGTACATTTGAACATGACTTCTAAAAAACCTAAGAGCAAGATGGACAATCTTATTTTTAATCTCTTAAGATTTTTCTTTTTTTTTTATGCAAACAAAATATTTCTTGGGATACTATTCACATATTCGAATTAAACTGTTCAGTTATATTGTGTTATATTAAAAATAAATAGGACAAGAGAAACTAAATTGTGGGAAACTGTTTCATAAATTGTTTAACTAAAATTATATTATTGCTAATTTCAGCTTTCTGTAGCAGGAAACAGACTTGTGCGGATGAATGGAGTTTCTAATTTAACAAATCTTACAGTTCTTAATTTACCTAACAACAGCATTGTATCTATAGAAGGTGGGTATAAATACAATAGTCATCACTTCAATAAAAACAAACAAGTGTTTCCAGAAGATGAACATTCCTAAATAATAACCTTGGCTTGGATCCCAAAAATAGCACATCCGATTTTGTTGCCATGAATACAAAATCAAAGACTTGATGCATTGACAGGGCTGATAATTTGTAAAGTATGAATATAAATTCCTCTCATGAATATTCCATTCATTTCAAATTTGTGTGAGCACTGCACATAATAAAAAACTCCTGTAGTCAAGCATCAAGTAGAAACAAGATCTTGAATCAACTTTACCTTTTAATATGTTGTTCTGTTTTAAAAGGAAGACTTAGGATTTGAATATAAGCCCAAAAATAAAACCCCAACTCCCAAACAGGCATCAAATTTCAAGCCAGATCGACAGAGGTGTTCCTGTCATTGTTCCATTTGAACTATGATAAGATGTATACAGTCAAATCAGTGGCGGATCTAGAAATTTTCATAAGAGGGGGCCCACTGACTGCCTCAGGGGGGCCCGATTCCGTCACGCTTCAGTGATTCCCAATATAATCAACCAAAATTTTATCTGAAAAAAGGGTCCCCCCCCCCCCCCTAAATCTGCCTCTGCAAATATTTAAATAGTCAGATGGAAGCTGTGCATTGATCAAATAAATATCTTTTGAAATCATGTGTCCTTATTATTGACAAATATAAAGGTTTTACTCTTTGCTATTCATTTAAAATATATGCATATATTAAGTAATTTATTTAGGCATGATGTTTAATATATGTTTTGTATATTTTAGGACTGAAAGACTTGACATCCTTAGCCTGGTTGAATCTGTCTGGGAACAGTATAAAGGTATCAAAACAGACTGAAAATTGTGTCTTTTGCTTTAGGGTATTGGACAACTGCTGTACTTTATAAGAATGAATAGAGGTGTTGGGTATATATCAAAAAGGCAGCAACCCAATGACAAAAATAACCAAAAGTAATCTAAAGGCAATATAGTTTTCAACATTATCTATACAATATACCAAGCTCTATACCAAATGCCAAGCTCTATACCAATCACAGTTTTTTAAATTCATGAAGAGCATGGAAATATGGCGGAATAAACTTATCTGTATAACTTTTGTGTAAAACCATAAATTTCATACATAACTAAATTTTCAATGTCTATATGAAACAAGCATCATTAGACAAGAGAGCACATCATATTTGTTTTCTTGAAATGTCATAAAGTCACCCTCACATAAAATTGGTACAAGGTTTTTGATTGAAAAATTTTAAACTAACAACTGCATTCATTCGAGATGACGTTTTTAAATTAACGGAATGAAATGTCATTCCAAAAATCAACTTCTGTCCTACCTTTTATTTTGTTTGCACTGTATAATCCTAACCTCCACATAATCCAAGATTATTATGTATGGCGGAATCCAACATTGTTATTACCAGAAGTGCTGCCGTGGAGTTCCACTTGCTGTCTATTTTCTCGTGTCTCTCAGAGCTTTTCATCATCTTTATGCAAAAAGTGTGGGAAATTTTATCATCAATGACAAGGATATTAGTGGAGAGTAACAAATGTTATGTAAATAAGGGATCCTCATAGAAACCAAGATGGTGGTTTTACAATGTAAATAATTTTGAAAAATGTGAAGGTCAGGATTATACAGTGCAAACACAATAAAAGGTAAGACAGTAGTGGATATTTGGACAGGATTTTTCTTCCGCTAATTGAAAAACATCATCTCAAGTGAATGTGACTGATATTTTAAAAAAAATTGACAAAAATTTTTATGCCAATTTTTCGTGACAGCGACTATAAGTATAAGATTCTGATTTTTTTTAAGGTTTAATTTATTGCCTATCTTTTAGATACAAGTCTTTCTAGGTTATCTCAGACAACATCTGATAAACATTGAGTAATTTGTGTTTGACATATTGTAGGCTATAGAAAACCTAAGTAGCAGTATAAATTTGCGACACCTAGATCTATCGGACAACAGTGTTTCTACATTAACAGATATATCCAACCTACAGAACCTCAGGGTATGTAACAAAGCAAAATAAAATGTTTGATCTTTTGATATAGAAAACTAAAGCTGATATAACAAAGTCATATTATTTTTATTAATCCATAAAATTTCTTTCAATACTTTATTCTTTTATAGATACTTTTCAATTGCCAGACGCAATTTGAGCCAGAATTATTTCCCTTTTGTCAACATATTTGAGTTCAACATGCATAATCTTTGACTGTATGTCTATAGATAAAGTTGTTGAACAGTTTTAATTGCTTTAAGCCTTGCACTTCCAACATGGCACTTAAACTTGAATTATGTCATATAGAATCCTATCCATTGATTGAAGCCTTATTTTTGAAAAAAATGATTTTCTTGAACTCTAACCAAGGTGTAATTAACTTGAATAATGTTTGTTTTGCTTTAATTCAGGTAAGTTACATGTTTAACATAAGTGAAAATCAAACACTATAGCAGTTCCTGAAATTCTGTAAAAAGATAAACATGATTTGTTTTAATGTATTGATTTTTAATATTAATTTCTCTATTTTGATAGTAAGCGTTGTCAGATATTACATCACAGACTTAACCAATAGATCAAAAGGTTTCTTGGTTTAATATCTAGTCAATGCTGCATAGATTAATCCTCACGTCTTCACTTATTGTATCTAAGTGTCAGTCTATTCAATGCAATAAAACTTCAAAAAGTTTGTGGGTAAACTGTAAAACCTCTGTCCATCCGTCCATCCCATGAATATTTTTTGTCACATCTCTCTCAGGAACTATATATATTACAAGGATTTTAGAAAAACATAGAGTTTATATAGGTCAGCTATAACTTGTGATGCATTTTCAGATTCATCACTCTCAACAACTTCCTTTTTACCTTATACTTTTAGTGAGCATTGGTATCATTATTGAACAGTAGCTCACAGATTCACTTGTTATATTAGTCTCCTACCGACAAAGTCGAAACGAGACTTTAGGTTTACACTTTGTCCGTCTGTCTGCACAGATTCACTTGTTGTCTCCATCCAGAACTTGATATGTCTATGTTGAAACATTCAAAGTTTAATTGTTCAGTGGCTAGTAACATTTGCCAAAACAACCAAATTAGAATCCAGGAAACTTCATATTTGATAAAGAAATAATCAAGGTTGATATTCTAATAAGAATTTTAGTGGTTTTGTCTAATGAGAAATCTGATAGTTAACTCTTACTGAAAAATGTTTTTAGAAATGTCTAGTTAACATTTTACCTACTGTTACTTTATTGTAATGATCTTTGTTTAGACTTTCCTGTTACATGGTAACATTATAACATCGCTGAGAACCATACCACCATGCTTACCACACAGTCTCTGTATATTCTCACTGGCAGAGAATGAGATATTAGACATGAATGAGGTTAGTGAGATTATTTTAATTAAAGCTCTGGGCTAAAAAGGTAGTGTGTATATTGAGTTTGGTAATCTCAGTGTTTTACATTGAAAAGGGCAGGTTAGAGTTATTGAAAGACCATTGCTGTTAGACTGGGTTTGTTATTTCCTTTATTCATTCAATACAAGTTAAATTAGATGTGTAATTAAGAAACAGATAAATGATATTTACATGAGCTTAATGGATAACAAATGTTGTTTTATGCCCCATTTATGGGCATTATGTTTTCTGGTCTGTGCGTCCGTCTGTTTGTTCGTCCGTCCGTCTGTCGTTCCGTTTGTCCTGTTTCAGGTTAAAGTTTTTAGTACGGCGGCTTGGACTGTGAAAATAGGATAACATCTCTTATTTGGTATTAAAATAAGAAAGATCATATCATAGGGAACATGTTTACTAAGTTTCAAGTTGATTGGACTTCAACTTTACAAAAACTACCTCGACCAAAATAGTCCGGCGGCTACAAGCATATTTCAGACGAACTGTGCACAATCTGCTACAAGCATGAAATTTGGCATAGACCTTCCTCAACTATTACTCTTTAATTTCAGATAGGGAGGCATTTGAAAAAAATGTCTCACTTCCGGTTAAATCCAAAATGGCGGACATCATACTTAAATCAGACCAATATCGAAGGCTAGCATGTGGATAGGTGTTATTATCATCCTTCTATCATAATATTTGGTACAAATCTTTGTTTTTTACTACTTTTGGATATATCATATAGATTAGTGGTCTTTAAAAATCCTACTTCCGGTAAAATCCAACATGGCAGACATTGTACTAAAATAAGCTTATTTTTTAGGGAGGGTAATTGAAATGTGTTTTAACATATTGCTACTATCATAACATTGTGCAGGAACCTTTCTTTGGTGCTTCTCATGGATACAATGTATAAGACATATATCTTTAAAACCCTTACTTCCGGTAATATCCAAAATGGCGGACATAGAAATATCAGTTTCTTATTATACCCCACGCAACGGGTTGCGGAGGGTATAATGTTTTTGACCCGTCCGTCCGTCCGTCCGTCCGTCTGTCAGTCCGTCCGTCCGTCAGTCCGTCCGTCCGTCAGTCCGTCAGTCCTGTTTTTTGTCATCGCAACTCCTCTCAAACCACACAACAGAATTTCACGAAACCTTTTCAGATAATAAGGACATACTATGTAGTTGTGCATATCGACGGGAAATTGCTATTCAATTTTTTTTCTAGGAGTTACGCCCCTTTGAACTTATTTACTTTAATGTACTACTGCAACAGTTTGTCATCGCAACTCCTCTCAAACTACACAACAGAATTTCACGAAACCTTTTCAGATAATAAGGACATACTATGTAGTTGTGCATATCGACGGGAAATTGTGATTCAATTTTTTTTCTAGGAGTTACGCCCCTTTGAACTTATTTACTTTAATGTACTATTGCAACAGTTTGTCATCGCAACTCCTCTCAAACCACACAACAGAATTTCATGAAACCTTTTCAGATAATAAGGACATACTACGTAGATGTGCATATCGACAGGAAATTGCGATTCAATTTTTTTTCTAGGAGTTACGCCCCTTTGAACTTATTTACTTTAATGTACTACTGCAACAGTTTGTCATCGCAACTCCTCTCAAACCACACAACAGAATTTCATGAAACCTTTTCAGATAATAAGGACATACTACGTAGATGTGCATATCGACAGGAAATTACGATTCAATTTTTTCCAGGAGTTACGCCCCTTTGAACATATTTGCCCAATATACTACTGCAACCTTTTGTCATCGCAACTCCTCTCAAACCACACAACAGTATTTCATGAAACCTTTTCAGATAATAAGGACATACTTTGTAGATGTGCATATCGACAGGAAATTATGATTCAATTTTTTTCTAGGAGTTGCACCCCTTTAAACTTATTTGTTTCAATGTACTTCTGCAACAGTTTGTCATCGCAACTCCTCTGAAACCACACAACATAATTTCATAAAAACTTTGTAGATAATAAGGACAAACTATGTGCATATTGACAGGAAATTATGACTCAATTTTTTTTTCTTATACAATTTTTTTTTCTTACACATATTTCATTTCTCCAATGACAATGTGGGGACGTGGGGTATGTGAGCGTGCTCACTAAGGTTCTTTAATTTTAATATTCAATTTTTTTCTAAATGTAAAGAAAATGCTTTTTTGTGCTGGTCATTATATTTTTGGCTTTAGGTTATCCCAAAAACCACTAATTCTACTATGTTGTAAAGGCTCAAATACAAACAACACTTCCGGTAAAAAAAAAACCAATATGGCGTAAATTTCAAAGATGAGTCTTCAATTCATATCTTACATATGGAGTTTTGGATAGACCGATTAAAACAATATAAAATCACTTAAATACTAAAACATTTTTAAAATTACTACTATTTGGCCAAAAATACATGTTTATTCACGGTCACCCCACATGCACACAAGGCAGTGCACAGGAGACCCGATTTTCCCATTAACAACGATCGCGTCATCCTTTCTTTCATCCACAATGTACAAGCTTCTGACAAAATGATCAGGCCTCAAAGTTTTCAAAAGGAACCTCTTTGTCTCTTTGCCACCTTTTAGCGCCTCGAATTGGTACCATAAGACCAATTCCAGACTCGTCCCCCTAAGCACCTGCTTAGTATGTTGCGCGTTTTACATGCTGGAATGACTAGACCAAGTTGAGGGAATAGCCTCAATTAGCCTTCCCTTTTGCCCTTTTACAAGCGAAGAGAGAACCGTATCACAACCGGTAAAGGCATGGATCACAATAAGTGTGTGTGATCATTAATTGCCTAGTGCATTTTAAAGGCCATTGATAGATATTAAAAAAATTTTGCCCTCTCAAACACAATCCATAGTTCGTCTACCCCTATGTCACGGAATAGCGAAAAAGTAATGACAGCATCATCAGTAACGACTGTTCGAATCATGACTCGTTTAAGTTCGTGTTTTACTGCATCAGACACATGCACCATGATTCTAGTGTCTGCCTCTTAATGTGAACTTAGTTCTAAACTTGAAATACATCATGTGGGGGATAAGATAGAATATCCTGAGCATTTGTTGCTACAACTACCATACGCATCCAAGACTTCATCCGCTCGTGTTACAGTTTCAAGGTATTTTATTAAGGTAAGGACAAAATACCCAATCAGCATACTCGTTAGGCCTCAAATACATGTTTATTCACAATCGGAGAGCCGATTTTCCACATTTACAAAGACTGTGATATTGTTTCTAACATCCATAATGTACAAGCTCCTGATAAGAGTTGTCCAAAAGGGTTACCATGGATCATATTTTTTCTTTCGCCATTCATAAGCGTCTGGACTAGACCGAGTCGTGTGAATAGCCTCAATAAGTCTTTTCTCTTCCAAAAACACATGTTTTCTTGCTTTGTTAACCCCATCTGATATTTTTTTTCGATCTTACAAGAAAACCAAGTATCATTTTATCAATTACATTATCAAATCCATAGCTGGTGTTGTTGGTTGATCAATCATCATTCTAAATGCTAAAGTCACATCTTCAAACGCCATCCATGTGAACAACGCAGTTCCTTTTCCGGCAAACGTGTAATCTCTCGATGCCTAGTGCATTTGAAAGATATATATATCTAAAGCTTTTCCCACTTGCAAATGCAAACCAAAGTTCGTCAGCCCCTATTGAAACAGTAATGACATCAGCATAGACTGTTCGAGTCATGACTCAGTTAAGTCTGGGTTTCCCTGCATCAGAGACATCAATCTTGATTCTAGTGTTAGTCCCTTCATGTAAACATGGTGATAAACTTGAAACATCATCGTGTGGTGGATAACACTGAACATCCTGAATATTTGTTGCTATAACTACCATACTCATCCAAGACTTCATCCGCTCTTGTAACAGTTTCAAGGTATTTTATTAATTTTTATTTATGTTCAGTGTTATCCACAACGTGATGTATTTCAAGTTTAGCATCATGTTCACATTAAGAAGCTGACACAAGAATCGTGATGCACCGGGGTTTTACTGTAAGATCGCACAAACTTATCAGATTGAGCTAACACGGTCACCCCACATGCACACAAGGCAGTGCACAGGAGACCCGATTTTCCCATTAACAACGATCGCGTCATCCTTTCTTTCATCCACAATGTACAAGCTTCTGACAAAATGATCAGGCCTCAAAGTTTTCAAAAGGAACCTCTTTGTCTCTTTGCCACCTTTTAGCGCCTCGAATTGGTACCATAAGACCAATTCCAGACTCGTCCCCCTAAGCACCTGCTTAGTATGTTGCGCGTTTTACATGCTGGAATGACTAGACCAAGTTGAGGGAATAGCCTCAATTAGCCTTCCCTTTTGCCCTTTTACAAGCGAAGAGAGAACCGTATCACAACCGGTAAAGGCATGGATCACAATAAGTGTGTGTGATCATTAATTGCCTAGTGCATTTTAAAGGCCATTGATAGATATTAAAAAAATTTTGCCCTCTCAAACACAATCCATAGTTCGTCTACCCCTATGTCACGGAATAGCGAAAAAGTAATGACAGCATCATCAGTAACGACTGTTCGAATCATGACTCGTTTAAGTTCGTGTTTTACTGCATCAGACACATGCACCATGATTCTAGTGTCTGCCTCTTAATGTGAACTTAGTTCTAAACTTGAAATACATCATGTGGGGGATAAGATAGAATATCCTGAGCATTTGTTGCTACAACTACCATACGCATCCAAGACTTCATCCGCTCGTGTTACAGTTTCAAGGTATTTTATTAAGGTAAGGACAAAATACCCAATCAGCATACTCGTTAGGCCTCAAATACATGTTTATTCACAATCGGAGAGCCGATTTTCCACATTTACAAAGACTGTGATATTGTTTCTAACATCCATAATGTACAAGCTCCTGATAAGAGTTGTCCAAAAGGGTTACCATGGATCATATTTTTTCTTTCGCCATTCATAAGCGTCTGGACTAGACCGAGTCGTGTGAATAGCCTCAATAAGTCTTTTCTCTTCCAAAAACACATGTTTTCTTGCTTTGTTAACCCCATCTGATATTTTTTTTCGATCTTACAAGAAAACCAAGTATCATTTTATCAATTACATTATCAAATCCATAGCTGGTGTTGTTGGTTGATCAATCATCATTCTAAATGCTAAAGTCACATCTTCAAACGCCATCCATGTGAACAACGCAGTTCCTTTTCCGGCAAACGTGTAATCTCTCGATGCCTAGTGCATTTGAAAGATATATATATCTAAAGCTTTTCCCACTTGCAAATGCAAACCAAAGTTCGTCAGCCCCTATTGAAACAGTAATGACATCAGCATAGACTGTTCGAGTCATGACTCAGTTAAGTCTGGGTTTCCCTGCATCAGAGACATCAATCTTGATTCTAGTGTTAGTCCCTTCATGTAAACATGGTGATAAACTTGAAACATCATCGTGTGGTGGATAACACTGAACATCCTGAATATTTGTTGCTATAACTACCATACTCATCCAAGACTTCATCCGCTCTTGTAACAGTTTCAAGGTATTTTATTAATTTTTATTTATGTTCAGTGTTATCCACAACGTGATGTATTTCAAGTTTAGCATCATGTTCACATTAAGAAGCTGACACAAGAATCGTGATGCACCGGGGTTTTACTGTAAGATCGCACAAACTTATCAGATTGAGCTAACATGGTTATCGAAGCAAGAAAATAACTATTTGCACAATGTGGAGGGCTAATTGAGGCTATTCCCTCAACTTGGTATAGTCTTTTCCAGCATGTAAAACGTGCAATAAACTAAGGCGGGTGTTTAGGGGGACGAGCTTGGGATTGGCTCTTATGCTACCCAGCCCAGGCGCTAATGGATGGTGAAGGGACAAAGAGGATCCCTTTTAAAAAAACTCGTTCTCATAATTTTGACAGAAGCTTGTACATTGTGGATGTAAGAAAGGATGCCGTGGTCGATGTTAATGAAGAAAATCGGGTCTCTCGTGCACTGCTTTGTGTGCATGTTGGGGTGACCGTGAATAAACATGTTTTTTTTTGGCCAAATAGTAGTAATTTTATAAGGTTTTAGTACTATAGTGATTTTATTTTGTTTTAATCAATCTATCTAAAACTATATATCGGAGAAATGGATTAAGGACTCATTTTTGAAATTTACGCCACATTTTTTACCGGAAATGTCAAATTTGTATTTAAACATTTACAACAGAATAGAATTAGTGGTTTTGGGGATAACTTAAAGCCATAAGTTGAATGACCAGCACAAAGAACAATTTGAAAAAGTTGAATATTTAAATAATAAATTGATATTTCTATGTCCGCCATTTTGGATATTACCGGAAGTATGGGTTTTAAAGACGTATGTCTTATACATTGCATCAACGAGAAGCACCAAAGAAAGGTTCATGTACAATGTAATGATAGTAGCAATACGTTAAAACACATTTCAGTTACCCTCCCTAAAAAATAAGTTTATTTTAGTACAATGTCCGCCATGTTGGATTTTACCGGAAGTAGGGGTTTTTAAGACCACTAATCTATATAATATATCTAATAATAGTACAAAACAAAGGTTTGTACCAAATTTTATGATAGAAGGATGATAATAACACATATTCACATGCTAGCCTTCGATATTGGGCTGATTTAAGTATGATGTCCGCCATTTTGGATTTAACCGGAAGTGAGACATTTTTTTCAAATGCCTCCCTATCTGAAATTAAAGAGTAATAGTTGAGGAAGGTCTATGCCAAATTTCATGCTTGTAGCAGATTGTGCACAGTTCGTCTGAAATATGCTTGTAGCCGCCGGACTATTTTGGTCGAGGTAGTTTTTGTAAAGTTGAAGTCCAATCAACTTGAAACTTAGTAAACATGTTCCCTATGATATGATCTTTCTAATTTTAATACCAAATAAGAGATGTTATCCTATTTTCACAGTCCACTTAACATAGAAAATAATAATGCGGATAGGGCATCCGTGTACTTGGGACACATTCTTGTTTTTCTATGCATAGATAAGTCTTGTCCTATCCTTTTACCTTGCCTTAAATTTGTAATGATTATTGAATTACTCATAAGTTTAAGGATTTTTTCAAAATGTAAAACTTTGGCATTTATAGACTGAACTGTTTGATTTTTTTTTTGTGCAGTAAAAGATTTTCACCCTTCTGTATGCTATATTATTTAAGGAATGACTAATATTTTTTACGTCTATGAAGAAATAACATAAAAAATGTGGTGCACACTGAATAACCTGTGTAGCAGGTTATTTGATGTGTACACCACATTTTTTATGTTATTTCGAATAGACAGAAAAATAATTACAGCCATTTCTTATAATTTATTTATAAATTCCATTTTAAACCAATGTAAACCATGAAAAAACGTCAATGACGTCACGGTCACATGACTAAATTATGTCTATGAGCTGATAAACATAACAACGTCAGCCAATCAGAAGACGTGTAACATCCAAAATTAAATATTGATAATTAATGCAATGTGCATTCAACATCCATTCATCTTCTTTGGGACAGTTTAATGATCTTGACTAACTATATATGATCCTGGATAACATTGTGTTTAAATATCATCTTAAAAATGTTTTTTTTTGTATATTTTGTGTTCATTATCTCAGGAAGGTTACCTATCTTGATGGTATATTTGGAACAGTTTGTAATTGATAAGTGTATAGTTTCAAGTTGCTTTCCCATTTTGTTAACGTAACTTGAAATAGTATGTAATCAAATGTATGATTTTTTTTTATTCCAGGTTACTTACCTATCGTGTTTACCTAACATATTATTGTGTGTAATTAACTAGATTTTTTTTATTCTATGTAGCTATATAGCCTACCTGTTTTTTCAACCTAACTTGGAATACTTTTTTAATTATAACTTTACGTTTTTAATTCCAGGTAGCCTACCTGTCTTGTTTACCTAACTTAGAACAATTATCTCTAATGAACAACCCATGTGTTCTGATGACAGCATCCACACCATATCCTTTTTAATAACAATTGAAAGTTCACTTTTACTAAAATTTATAATCCTTAGTTTTATAAAATATTATTACATGCATATGGTAACAGAGAGATGTTGGATTGAACAGATATGTTCAATTACTTCAAGATTGGTTTAAAAATTGATTTTCATATGATTTAAAGAATGCTGGGGTATATAACAATGAGATAAATCACATTGTTATATAAAGCTAATGCTTTACTTAATAAATGTTACGGAACATCTGCAATTTTTTTCAAACATTTACTTTTTATTTATTTTTATATCTTGCTTCATTATTATATGATCCATGATTGATCCATTATTCAATATAAAACATGCAATTTTATTTCTTTGTTGATCTAAAAACTATCAATGTTAAAAAAAAATATGTAAAGTTCAATTACTAAATAGGCAGTTATTTCCCCTTAATTCTTGTTACTGGATTTGACAGCAGACCTTATATTGTTAACTGGTGCATGAAGCTTCAAGTTTTGGATGGGTACAAAGTCACTGAAAAAGAAAGGTAGATTAATTACACAACTAAGCTTAGGCCGTGTTCACACCAAACGCCATGTATAGTAAACTTGTATACAATTAGTTTAATGTACTGGACATTGGTTTCACATTAAATTTGTTCACATCTATACACCTTGTTTAATTACCTGTACATAAGATTTGTTCACACTTGTAAACTCTATGTCATTTAAATGTTCATTACGTAGAACCGAATGCAAACTTTTCGGACAACTTTTCAAGCAGTAAGGGAACAACCATTTGACTTCAAATCGGGAGGGGGGGTTTGGGGGGGTATCGACGGAAATATTCCGAACCCCAATTGGAAAAAATAGGTCCTACAGATGATACAAAAATATTCTAAATCAAGAGTTTACCCATACTTTATTAAATACTGTTTTTTTTATAAATCTGCAGATGCGGATACGTCAACGATACGGTTGATACGTCTTTAAATGACCGACTTCTATTGTTAAATGTTGAAAAAAAATTGATTACCAGCATAAAAAAAAAAAAACGGAATAAAACGTTTGCGCGGAAAAATTTCTGGCTCAGATAAATTAACAAAATACCCCCCCCCCCTTTTAAGTTAAGTGGTTGCTTCTTTATGAAAGCTATTTTGATGATTTGCAGTAGCTTGAGAATAATAAAGATGTCTAGATTAAGTATTAGAAAACATAGGCTGCAGCAGCGTACTTACAGGCGAAGAATATATATTTTTATTTTCATAAAGCCAATGCATTACATCAGTACAGAGAAGAAGAAATGATATATTAGGGATCATTATATTCCTATCTTTTCTGGGTTTTTTTTCAAATGGTATTTCTTCTCCAAGGAGTATTTGGCAAAGAGAGGGGGTAATGTTTTTTTTTTTTAGTTTTAAGGGTAATTTAACGGATCCAAGATACATTTACTAGACAAACAATACATTTACCTCACACTTTTTAAGTAATGCATTTATGAGTGAATCGTTGTTTTAGTAAAGACCAGTGGCAAACATTTCTGTGCAAGTAAAGTCGATTCGGAAGACCTTAATTTTCAAATGAGTTATGTGTTCGGTAATGATGCTGCTTTGAGTCTTGATAAGGGCTTAATAAAGCTACGTTAAGTTAAAAAAAAAAATTTATCAAGTTTAGACAAATATTTCTGTAAAGAACTTTATTAATAATTGTTATAAATATCAATTTTATTCAAAAATTGTTTCTTCCTTAAATATACACGGTGAAACTAATGTTTTAAATGCCTAGTTTTGTGTACACTTAATCTACACAAGGCCTACATCGAGTATCGACTGCATGTAGACAAAACATGTTTTACACTACATGTAAACATTGAATTTTATCAATGGGAACGTAATTTTGTTTAGTTTACGTGTGAGTTACACTTACACAAATATGCATTTTATAGTAATGTTCGATTTTCAGTGTTATCTTTTGTAGGATTCTTTGAACTAGGATTTTATATCTTTGACTTGTCATATTTACTGTAACATATACAAAAAAGATATAGTATGATTGCCAATGAGCAACTCTTCACAAGAGACCAAATCAGACAGAAATTAACAACTATAGGTCACTGTATGGCCTTCTACAATGAGCTAAGCCCAAACCCCATAGTCAGCTATATTTACATACAGAATGTGACAGAGTTAAACATATCAGCAGGATCCCAAACCTCCCCCTAAACTGGGACAGTGGTGTAAAGGTACAACATAAAAACAAACTATAAAAATCAGTTAAAAAAGGCTCTGAACTGGTCAGATGAATATAAATAGAAATACATCTAACAAAATCACATAGTGGATGTGGTAAGGTACTTGTATATCCCAACAAGAAAAAGACACTAAGTACAGATCTGAAAGTAGTCACAGTTACTGATTGCTAGTTCAAAGCCAATAATTATAAATAACAACTAATAAAAAAGAAAGTCTTGCATCTAAAGACTAAATTATCAATTGTTACACATGAAATAAAATATGAGTGCATCTAAGACTAAATTATCAATCATTACACATTATGAGATAAAATATGAGTTTTTTTGCATTTCAATAAATATCAAATTAATTTTTTATAGATTAAAAGCTGAGTGGTTATATAGCCAAGGTAGAGGAAGACACTTTAAGCCAGGTCAGCATGCAGAGCTGTGTCAGTATCTGTCTAATACTTGTCCTCTGACGGCCAGTGCTGAGGTTTGTACTGTTGTAAATTAGTAACAAAATTGGTGTATACTGTACAAAAAAACAAAATAAAAGATACTAGATTATAATGTTACAGTTAAGGTTAACTTTGGTATTTTTTGCAACTACTCTGATATCTGAGATAACTGATGATTTAAATTTCTGAATTTACATAAGTTTCTGTATAATTAATTTTACTCAACAGCACTTGTGATATGTAAAGTATAAGTCACATGTCATGCCTTTACCATGTCTACCAAGTCACATGTGATATGTAAAGCATAAGTCACATGTCATGCCTCTACCATGTCTACCAAGTCACTTGTGATATGTAAAGCATAAGTCACATGTCATGCCTCTACCATGTCTACCAAGTCACTTGTGATATGTAAAGCATAAGTCACATGTCATGCCTCTACCATGTCTACCAAGTCACTTGTGATATGTAAAGCATAAGTCACATGTCATGCCTCTACCATGTCTACCAAGTCACTTGTGATATGTAAAGCATAAGTCACATGTCATGCCTCTACCATGTCTACCAAGTCACTTGTAATATGTAAAGCATAAGTCACATGTCATGCCTCTACCATGTCTACCAAGTCACTTGTGATACGTAAAGTATAAGTCACATGTCATGCCTCTACCATGTCTACCAAGTCACATGTGATATGTAAAGCATAAGTCACATGTCATGCCTCTACCATGTCGACCAAGTCACATGTGATATGTAAAGCATAAGTCACATGTCATGCCTCTACCATGTCGACCAAGTCACTTGTGATATGTAAAGCATAAGTCACATGTCATGCCTCTACCATGTCGACCAAGTCACTTGTAATATGTAAAGCATAAGTCACATGTCATGCCTCTACCATGTCTACCAAGTCACTTGTGATACGTAAAGTATAAGTCACATGTCTTGCCTCTACCATGTCTACCAAGTCACTTCGGATATGTAAAGTATAAGTCACATGTCTTGCCTCTACCATGTCTACCAAGTCACTTGTGATACGTAAAGTATAAGTCACATGTCATGCCTCTACCATGTCTACCAAGTCACTTGTGATACGTAAAGTATAAGTCACATGCCATGCCTCTACCATGTCTACCAAGTCACTTGTGATATGTAAAGCATAAGTCACATGTCATGCCTCTACCATGTCTACCAAGTCACTTGTGATACGTAAAGTATAAGTCACATGCCATGCCTCTACCATGTCTACCAAGTCACTTGTGATATGTAAAGCATAAGTCACATGTCATGCCTCTACCATGTCTACCAAGTCACTTGTGATACGTAAAGTATAAGTCACATGTCATGCCTCTACCATGTCTACCAAGTCACTTGTGATATGTAAAGCATAAGTCACATGTCATGCCTCTACCATGTCTACCAAGTCACTTGTGATACGTAAAGTATAAGTCACATGTCATGCCTCTACCATGTCTACCAAGTCACTTGTGATACGTAAAGCATAAGTCACATGTCATGCCTCTACCATGTCTACCAAGTCACTTGTGATACGTAAAGTATAAGTCACATGTCATGCCTCTACCATGTTGACCAAGTCACTTGTGATATGTAAAGCATAAGTCACATGTCTACCAAGTCACTTGTGATATGTAAAGCATATGTCACATGTCATGCCTCTACCATGTCTATCTAGTCACTTGTGATATGTAAAGCATAAGTCACATGTCATGCCTCTACCATGTCTACCAAGTCACTTGTGATATGTTAAGTATAAGTCACATGTCATGCCTCTACCATGTCTACCAAGTCACTTGTAATACGTAAAGTATAAGTCACATGTCATGCCTCTACCATGTCTTCCAAGTCACTTGTGATATGTAAAGCATAAGTCACATGTCATGCCTCTACCATGTCTACCAAGTCACTTGTGATATGTAAAGTATAAGTCACATGTCATGCCTCTACCATGTCTACCAAGTCACTTGTGATATGTAAAGCATAAGTCACATGTCATGCCTCTACCATGTCTACCAAGTCACTTGTGATACGTAAAGTATAAGTCACATGTCATGCCTCTACCATGTCTACCAAGTCACTTGTGATACGTAAAGCATAAGTCACATGTCATGCCTCTACCATGTCTACCAAGTCACTTGTGATACGTAAAGTATAAGTCACATGTCATGCCTCTACCATGTCGACCAAGTCACTTGTGATATGTAAAGCATAAGTCACATGTCTACCAAGTCACTTGTGATATGTAAAGCATATGTCACATGTCATGCCTCTACCATGTCTATCTAGTCACTTGTGATATGTAAAGCATAAGTCACATGTCATGCCTCTACCATGTCTACCAAGTCACTTGTGATATGTAAAGTATAAGTCACATGTCATGCCTCTACCATGTCTACCAAGTCACTTGTGATACGTAAAGTATAAGTCACATGTCATGCCTCTACCATGTCTTCCAAGTCACTTGTGATATGTAAAGCATAAGTCACATGTCATGCCTCTACCATGTCTACCAAGTCACTTGTGATATGTAAAGTATAAGTCACATGTCATGCCTCTACCATGTCTACCAAGTCACTTGTGATATGTAAAGCATAAGTCACATGTCATGCCTCTACCATGTCTACCAAGTCACTTGTGATACGTAAAGTATAAGTCACATGTCATGCCTCTACCATGTCTACCAAGTCACTTGTGATACGTAAAGCATAAGTCACATGTCATGCCTCTACCATGTCTACCAAGTCATTCTGTATGGACCTTATGTTTTAGTTGTTGTTTGTGTTTGTATGTCTGGTTATTTTCTTTTTTAGGGGGGGGGGTTCTGTTTTACTGTGGAATATTTTTGGCAATTCATGATATCCCTTTGAATAAAGTGTTATCTTACTTTAGAATATAAGGGAGGGGAATAGAGAATATAAGGGTGGGGAATAGAGAATATAAGGGTGGGGAATAGAGAATATAAGGGCGGGGAATAGCACCAGATTAACTGTAATAAGAATAGAGTCCCCATTTACTTCAGTATTTCAACTTGGCATAGCTTTGCATTAGAAACCTAAACTTTATTATTTGGCAGTGTACACAGTTTCAGGCATTTATAACTTTACAGAACAAAGTTATAAATGATCAATAGATCTGAAGATTATCTATAACTGAAAATTCAGAAATAATGGCGGAAAAATAATATCCTTGCATTTTGAAATTATTCACACAATAATTTCTGAATTTATAGTATTCTATTATGCATAATTCATTGACAGCATAATTTTCTGCGTCTGGCTTACTTCTTTTGCATGAAGATATTCACACGATAATGGAACTGTCAAGTTAACCTATCTATATATTTATAGTCAATACAGTTTTATGAGAGATATATTTTTTTTTTTAATGATGTGGTAATAACTGAATATAATCACAGGATAAAGATGTCAATTATCACATTAGCACAAAATCCTTTGAATGAGCAACAAATATTGAATGTACTATACATTGTATCAATTTATTTGTAAAAGTCTTAGAAACAGGTAGAAAAAGTAAGTTTTTACCAAGCATATCTATCCTGTTTTGAGCTGATTACAAAAGTGCAATCATATAACTTTATGTACGGATTCATCAATGTGAATATTACAGCCTCAGGCTCCTCTAAACAAAGAACACCCAGACCTATATTTTGTGCTTCATTGACTGACAATCCGTCTCATGTTCCAGTGAGCTTCCAATAAACTGTGATGTCCAATTTTTCCCAGAAGAGTTTATTTTTCAGGATCAAAGTAACAATGCATTGATATTCCCTCAGGTTAATTTGATCTGTAAGGGAATCATAGTCATTTGCAAGAATTGAAAAGAAAAGGATGTAAAACCTCATGGACAGATATAGGAAGATGAGGTGTGAGTGCCAATAATCTATATAAAAAAAAAAAGAAACATGTATAAATTTCTTTAACAACCGACACCTACTGTACTGGCTTAGGACAGGTGCAAACATTTGCAGGTTTGATTCTAGAAAGTTTCTTTTTATAACTCCATTATTAAAACAAATTTAATATTCTATTTGACTTTCTTACATAAATCTTGGTGCAAGGATGCATCAGTGGAACTCGAGAGAGTATAAAATCTTTACTTGGAAAGTAGATCATTTTGATTTTCTAAACAGTTGTTAGCCAGCTACGATTTACCTGGTCACGTTACTCATAAATTAGAAGTGGACATCACACATCTTTTGTGTCCCCCCACCTAGTGACATTATGTTTTCGGTCTGTGTGTC
The DNA here is from genome assembly GCA_037788925.1 of Mytilus galloprovincialis. Classification (NCBI taxonomy): domain Eukaryota; kingdom Metazoa; phylum Mollusca; class Bivalvia; order Mytilida; family Mytilidae; genus Mytilus; species Mytilus galloprovincialis. The sequence goes on along the minus strand of CM075340.1, from coordinate 59,979,812 downwards.
CTTCCATCTGTCCCACTTCAGGTTAAAGTTTTTGGTCAATGTAGTTTTTGATGAAGTAGGAAGTCCAATCAAATTGAATGAAACCTAGTACACATTTTCCCTATGATATGATCCCTATGAGTATAAAATCTTTGCTTAAAAGTAGATCATTATTTTCTCGTGGATTGTTAGACAGCTGGTTACGTGACTCAAAAAAAAAAGTATATATCACACATCTTTTTGTGCCTCACTTAAGGGCATTATGGTTTTTTGTCTGTGTATCTGGTCATCAGTCCATCCGTCTTTCCATCTGTTCCGCTTCAGGTTAAAGTCTTTGGTCAAGGTAGTTAGTGATGAAGTAAAGTCCAAACTTAGTACACATGTTCCCTATGATATGATCTTTCTAATTTTAATGCCAATTTCATTGTTCAATGAACATAGAAAATGATAGTGCGAGTGAGGCATCAGTGTACTTTGACACATTCATGTTGATATTGTTTCTCATGTTTAACTGGTTTACAACTGACTGATGTTAGTAAAAATCAATAGTATGGCTTATCAGTTATCTCTTGTTTGTGGAAAAAAGTAGTGGTTACACTGACTAGACAATGCTCATCATATTCACCCTCTTGTTATACCTGTCAAAATTCAGTTTTAGAAAATGTATGTTTTTTATAACAAAATAGATTGGCTGATTGCTATTAGATTTATAAAGAATATAACACATGCTGATGTTCCACACTTCAAAGGATTCTATGTCAGTTAAAGGAACCCATATCAAAGTACAAAGTAATTATTAGATTCCCAGTTGGTTACCTTTTTTTACTTCAAAACAAGAGATTAAAAAGAGGATTGAATGAAATGATCATCCTCATCAATATTTTTGTTTGAATACCTGGAAGAACTATGTCTTTTATCTTCATTTGTCTGTTGTGGCAGAGACACTGCACTGTGGAGACATAGTAATGAAATATAGTTAATTGCCTCTATCAAATGGGTCATTGCTTTCTTAATTATTGTTCTTTATTGTGCAAATGATTATTATCCAAATTGTTTGAGCAGTTTTAAATCAGTTTGTTCTGATTGGTATTTTATCATTCAATTCAGTTCGATACTTTCTATTCAAGGAAGAGTTAGATAAAAATCAAATATAAATATCAGTAAGACAAGTAAAAAAACTTTGAATATTTTAATGTCAATACTTGTTAAATTACTGAATGGATGATAGATAATATTACAGCAAGATGAATATTTTATGCTGTTAAGAATTAACCTGGCTTATCTCCCTTATCCTAGCATATTGTTATACTACAAAAAAATTTGAGCTTGTGACAATTATGCTGTAGCAATCCTACATTTAAGTTTTCTCTGTGGATAAAGGTTTTTCAGACATCAATTACTTTGCCAAGTCTTTAAGAAATTTTGTTTTTTGAAGCTTTAATTATTTTCACTAGTTTTTTTCTTCATTTTTCTGATAAAAGGACTTTTTGTTTTGCAGTACATATGTGGATACAGTCTGGTGTTAATGCAAATTACTTTGTCAAAACCTTCACATACTATATGAATATTTGTAATTGACAATGTCTGATTCAGAAGTCAAATGAAGATATTTTTTCAGTATTTTTCTAATTATCAGACTATTAGACTGAATTAATTGAAATACAACATTTTTCATACAATCTGGGATTAAATTTTTATGACATGAGGAAATTGTAAATCTTCTTTGATTTTTATGAAACTCAGACAGAAGCTCACCATCAAGATGATTAAAAAGCATCTGAAGAAAAAAGTTTGATTCACCAAAAAACTCAGTATTTTACTGATAAGTGGCCTGGACTTAATTTCTCGAATCAACTTTACCCTTTTACACTGGCAGCTGCAATCACAAGTAAGACCCAGTTAAGAACCCTTTAAAAAAATTATAAAGTTATTCTTTAACCTATATAACAAAGTTTATTCTGTTTGTATTGATGTGACTCTGTAGTAATTACTTATTGACATTTTCATTTGAAATGTCAGGTGTAATTTAAGAGGTTGATATTTTTATCTTATTTGAAAAAAATCAATTTGTATGCTTAGATTTTTATGTTATATTGAAAATTATTTTAATTATTTCTTAATATGCAATTGATAATCATTACAGCTATTTTGTTGACATTTGTTATGTGACCGATTAACTTACTTTTACATTTATGAATAAACAACTATTCAGGTTTACATTTAAACTTCGAAAAACCATGAGAAATGTACTTTGGGATTTTCTAGATTAAACAGATGATGCCAAGACGATCATTTCTCTCCAAGAGTCGGTCATTTTCACAGATATCCCGTTCCCGCTCTCTATCAAGCGCAGCAGAAGTAAGACGTTCTTGGTGGTTTAGCATTCTAATGACCTAATTTTTTTTCTTAACTAGACTTTAGATGATGACTTGGTACTAACCAAAAGAAATTTTTTAATGAGTAACATTTAGCTATTTAGTGCATGTAGGTGTAATAGTACTTTAATAAGGTAATTTGATATGCATATGACTTTTATAATCTATTACACTATACTAATAAATAGATGTTATCTTTGCTCGCTAAGAATTAAATGAAAAGAATCATTTTCATTGCTAATTCCATTTTAGTCAACCCTGTGATTGCCATGTTAGGTCTGGTGTTTTTATGCCCCACCTACGATAGTAGAGGGGCATTATGTTTTCTGGTCTGTGCGTCCGTTCGTTCGTTCGTCCGTTCGTTCGTTCGTTCGTTCGTCTGTTCGTTCGTCCGTCTGTCCCGCTTCAGGTTAAAGTTTTTGGTCAAGGTAGTTTTTGATGAAGTTGAAGTCCAATCAACTTGAAACTTAGTACACATGTTCCTTATGATATGATCTTTCTAATTTTAAAGCCAAATTAAACTTTTGACCCCAATTTCACGGTCCACTGAACATAGAAAATGAAAGTGCATGTTTCAGGTTAAAGTTTTTGGTCAAGGTAGTTTTTGATGAAGTTGAAGTCCAATCAACTTGAAACTTAGTACAAATGTTCCCTATGATATTATCTTTCTAATTTTAATGCCTAATTATATTTTTTATCCAATTTCACTGTCCATTGAACATGGAAAATGATAGTGGGAGTGGGGCATCCGTGTACTTTGGACACATTCTTGTTAATCATATATCCATATGTAAAGTGTTATTTGACCTTGACCTCAGTTTAAAAGGGGTATACAGAAGGAATTATCATTTACTCTTGTATTTATATTCAAAAGTTTTCATTCGATATCAGAAGGGAGTCAGTTAAGGGTTTTTATTTTGAATCACTTAAGTTATGGTTATTTCATAGACAATTTATACCCCTACTCTTAATGTTTCTATCTGTCATGATCAGTTATAAGAAATTTTTGTCACAGTTTTCTAAGGAATTGCAAATCAGAGCTTCCTGTATGGAATCAAGCTTTGTGTTGGCATGCTATTCTGTGTGATGTCTTTTAACAACCAAAGCTCAATAACTTCCTGTTTACTGAAAATGTATAGTAAGTTATCATTTGTTAACTGAACTTTCTGCTTGTTCATTGAATTGCTGTTATATTTCACAAAATGTTCAGAAATGAAGTTTAGATATAATTTTGATAATTTCTTATACAGAGATTTTTATATTTGTAAGTGTGTATTCTTACAAAGTGCTGAGGACTTCAAATAATGTATATTATAGTGCTTTTAAGCCCCATATATAATTAAGATATGGATGTTAAAAAGTCATGTCAATTTGTTTTCTTACACTGATTAACCTTTAATTCTCGCTATTTTTAAAAATGGTTGATTTTACTGTCTTATGTGAAATTATAAAAAAATTAAAAGATTTACAACCTTTGCCGTGTGAAAGAATATCTTTTGTGAGTACATGATAGAAAACAGACTTTTCGCTAAACCATAAAATTTATTTGTCTCCCACATAGAAAACTTTCACAGGTTAACCATTATATAATAGAGAGTCTTAACAGCCCTTTGTTACTGTATTAGGATATTTAAACATCTTTTCTTCCTTAAAAAAGAACAATAAATCAAGAGTCAGTCATATCAAGGTAAATGAAAGTCATGATTTAAATTAGGTAACTCAATTTCTACTAGTTCTTCTTTGTACATAATGTTCATAGACTTAGTTACTAAAGGTGCACTCAATTAAAACTCTGCAACCTATATTAAAATGTAAATAAGAACTAGAAACCCCAGACAGTCTCCTTGAGTTTGTCATCTCAGGCTGTTCACATGGGATTTATTCAGGTGTTAAATTAAAATTAAAATTAAATTGTATCAATCTTTTTAAGCCTATGTGAATCAAATACAGAATATATCAGATATAATAGAGTGCAGATGGAGCATTTTTGTATAGGCTAACTTTGGTCGTTGTTCATATTAGCTCAAAAAAGATTGTAAGCACCAATAGTTTATTGATTGTTTGGTGTTTAATGCCACTTTACACTATTGTACTATTTCATGGGCTGTCAGGTTTTTTTGGTGAATGAAAACTGAAAATCTTAGTCAATTTAGATAAGGGGCTAGTGCACTTGCCTTTACAGGATTTGAACACACAACCTAAGTGAATACAGGCTAGTGATATAGTAGATTGATTTCTAAGACCACTCGGCCATAGTTTTTTGCTAATTCTGTATAATTCTTGTAAAGAAATTCTGTAATTCACCCTCTAATTAAAGATCCATTACTTAGATTAATTTTTTCTGAAGTTACATTTTCATTGACAATGAGAGCAAGTGGAAAGATCAAATTTATCTGTGCCTAATATGTGTTAATCTTTAAGCTTTTCAAATCCCTTAATTACATCCAATCTTTTGTTAGACTTAATACTTTTGATAATAATAATTATTTTCTTTTAAAATTTGTTAAAATTCCTATATATCACTATCAACTTATCTTGCTTTGCATGGTCAGCACATTTTATCTGGTTTTGGGACCAGCTTACAATTGACAAAGGGAAACAACTTGTGTTACTGACTACAAAATTAAATTGGTAAATGGATAAATACCATGGTGAAAAATGCTATAATATCATTCTTCATAAAAAAAAAAAGCCTACTATAATGGCTTCTTGTAATGTTGGGTTGAGTAACAAGTGTTCCAATGTTGTTACTAACTTCTTTCCTGTTCTTATGACAGTTTATCTTGTTATGTTAGGTTCAGTAACAAGTGTTCTAATGTTGTCAGCAAGTTCTTTCCTGTTCTTATTACAGTTTATCTTGTTATGTTAGGTTCAGTAACAAGTGTTCTAATGTTGTCAGTAACTTCTTTCCTGTTCTTATGACAGTTTATCTTGTTATGTTAGGTTCAGTAACAAGTGTGCCAATGTTGTCAGCAAGTTCTTTCCTGCTCTTATGACAGTTTATCTTGTTATGTTAGGTTCAGTAACAAGTGTTCCAATGTTGTCAGCAAGTTCTTTCCTGTTCTTATGACAGTTTATCTTGTTATGTTAGGTTCAGTAACAAGTGTTCTAATGTTGTCAGTAACTTCTTTCCTGTTCTTATGACAGTTTATCTTGTTATGTTAGGTTCAGTAACAAGTGTTCTAATGTTGTCAGCAAGTTCTTTCCTGTTCTTATGACAGTTTATCTTGTTATGTTAGGTTCAGTAACAAGTGTTCTAATGTTGTCAGTAACTTCTTTCTTGTTCTTATGACAGTTTATCTTGTTATGTTAGGTTCAGTAACAAGTGTTCTAATGTTGTCAGTAACTTCTTTCCTGTTTTTATTACAGTTTATCTTGTTATGTTAGTGACAGTAACAAGTGTTCCAATGTTGTCAGCAAGTTCTTTTCTGTTCTTATGACAGTTTATCTTGTTATGTTAGGTTCAGTAACAAGTGTTCTAATGTTGTCAGTAACTTCTTTCTTGTTCTTATGACAGTTTATTCTATGACCTCTTTACAAATTACTCAGTTAAGTCTTGGGTAGTTGCTAGACTCATACTTGTAACAAAATTTTAACCTCAGCAGTGTTCTATTTCAATATGTTATTTCCTAGCAAATGTTAAAGACAATGGACGGTTATGAGATTACTCAATTAAGAAATGTTGAATTTCAAAGGTCAGACCTCATAGATAGTTATAATGCTCCTTTCAGCAAAGTTCAATTTTTCTTGGGAAAGATTTATTTCTATGGACTGTTTGAAAGCTCATTTGAGCAGTGACCAACACTATATCAAAGATCAAGACAAAAAAAGCTACATAGTGAGGATCAGGTCTTGTGCTTTAAGTTCTGACCATGTTTTCGGCAACAATTGAAAAGTGGGGATACATATGGTCTACTGTGAGTGTCACTTAAGACCAAAGTACTAATGCAGAAGGAATGACTTTTGACGCAGTAGTACATTTATGAACAAATTAATGTCATATTTGAATTGTTGACGTGAGACAATACATGAAAATATTTTTGTTTTCGTTTATATATTTTTGGTAAAGTGATTTAATAACCGACTTATTTTTCTGGAGACACAGATTTCATTGTACAATTACATATTTATAACAACAATTAAGTCTGTGTCTAATAGATCAATACTTCATCTAGGCATCTTGTGTTTCTGACGTCTTTATACCTGAAATATAAAAAGGTAAATATCTTCATGGAATTACCAGATTTTTACATTTGATCAGAAATCGATAGCTCAATGTCAAAGTTGCAGTGATTTCTTGTTGCGCAAAATGCTAAATGCTTGTATAAGTTATAAAAAGAACAAAGTTAGAAAGTGATTGCATCTATTAATTGAGATCTAATGATAACCATCGATGAAATCAACATTTACGTTACGGGTATTGATCGTCAGACCATTGATTGGTCATTAGACCCTTGATTACAGGTTGACTGCTTACCTGAGATACCTGGCTCAAGCTCCCCCACGTAGGTATAATTATCCAGGTACAATATAATAACCTGCTGAGCAGAATATCTTCTACAATTAGAAGGTATTAAAGGGAAAACACACAGTGTTTATTGCAGGGGAGTTATATCAGTTTAGATGTATTGACAGATTTCTGTTCAACATTTGAAGTGCATGCTGCGTTCTAGTTGCAATGCATATTAAGGTAAGATATTATTTTTTTTCCCGTTAAATTTCAATTAAATGCTTATTACCTTTTTTTCTCAATTTTGATATATTTTCCCTTTTAAATAGTATGAATTTTGATATATGTGATACTATTTGATTTAAATTGATTTGAAATTATGTAAAAAGACAGGATACGATTTTTTTTTATATTGTGGAAATATAATTTTAAAAACATTTTAACAACTTAAAGGATACCTTCAATGTGGTCATTGGTATGTTTGATTTTTATTTTTTATTCCCTGTCGTAGGTGGTAGGGGCATTTAGTGATACCCTTTACCATCTGTCTTTCCATCTGCCCCTCCTATTTTCAAAGCTTGAGCAAGGGTATTTGAGTAAATCAGATACATTCATCTTTTATTTTACTTTTTGAATAAAAAGGTTAAATCAAAAGATTTTTTTTCCAAAAATTTTATTGCACATTTATTTAGATTTTATAAAGATAGAATGAACAAGTCGGACAGATTTAGATAGTTATTTCTGAATTTCCTTTTGTCAATTCTCACAGCAGAAAAAGTATAATAATAAAGGTAAGGGAAAAGTGCCATGTGTTTAACTAAATGACAAATTATGGAGATCAATTCACCTTATATCACATCATGATCAGGAAAAAAACTAGATTGTAAACTGATACAAATACAGAAACTTGGAAGTCTTTGTTTGGTTATGGATTATTTTGATGAGTTTTGACACCTGATATTTATCCAGTGTTTCGACTAATTGATATTTATATGGTGATAAAGATGAGGACTTTGTATATCAGTTGAGATATCATCAAAGGTAATTTAAACTTGGTCATAAATTCTATAGAAAATCTATGAATAAATTACTATGAAATTACTGGCCTTATGATTGACTTTGTAATAAAATATTTTGAAAATGCTTTCAGAATTGCTGATAAATAAAAATATATTGAAAATACTTTCAGAATTGCTGAAACTTGCAATTGTTTGCTACACTACATGATTTTGTCTTGTCTTGTCTTGTTTGCTTTGAAATGAATAAAAAAATTCAAGGTCATTAATTATTAGGTTTTCTACATTCTATTTGTACCACAGGGGCGGATGCAGGAATTTTCGAAAGGGGGGGGTGCTAACCCAGGGCAAAGGGGGGGGTGCAAAACATATGTCCCGATACAAATGCATTGATCGGCAAAAATAAAGGGGGGGGGGGGGTGCGCACCCCCGGAACCCCCCCCTGGATCCGCCACTGTACCATTTAAAAAGAAATGTTTATTATAAAATGTTGATAAGCATCCTTGCTCATAAATACAGGTCTTGCTTGGAGCTCAATCCTTGTTGAAATTTTAGATAATCATTATTTACTGTTTAAATCTCAAGGTTTTCTTTTATTCTGCTCAAGGTCAATGATTCTGGTTGATGATCTTTATTTGATCTCTCTGCTTCATTGTACAAAGGTAGTGACGATTATGACATCTCAGTTATAAACATTAAAGGGTACATTTTCAATTAAAATTCAAACTGTCATCTGAAATGGATTTGTTTATTTTATAATTCTGTTTTGGTCCTTGAGCTCTCAATCTGTTCTTATACATGGTTCTTATACATCCATGGCTTTCAATTTTCAGCTTGAAACATTCCTGATGAAGATATATCAAGAAAAGCACTTCCGTCATACCAAATTTATTTAAGGAATGACTGTAATATTTTTTCTGTCTATTAATTAATAACATTAAAATTGTGGTGCACACTGAATAACTCTACGCTGGTTATTTTAAAGTGTGCACCACATTTTTTATGTTATTTCGAATAGACAGAAAAAATATTACAATCATTTCTTATAATTTAATTCTAAATTCCAATTTACATCATGGTAAAACATTAAAAAATGTTGATGACGTCAGGGTCACATGACAAAATTATGTCTATGAGCTGATAAACATAACAATGTCAGCCAATCAGAAGAAGCGTAACATCCAAAATTGAATTATAAAAGTGTTATTTTTATTTTTCAACTGTTATTTGGGGATAGTTACTAGCAAATCAAGCATAATTACCCCAGTTTATAATACTTTCCTGAAAATGGGAGAAAAACAACATTTTCTTTGAAAAAATCACATATGGAATCTTTTAACCAAAAAAATAATAGTTGTACTGTAGGATTATTAAATGATATGTTTTCTGACTAAGCTGTATTGTTACATACATAAAAAATATGTCCTGTGTGGAAAAGTCCTTTGATTTAGTGTTAAAATATGAACTTGAAAACACATCTTGACATTTTATGTTAGAAAGGCATCAATATTCAACGTCTCAATAGTAAGTTCATGGAAGTAGTTTTTAGTCCTCGTCCTTGAGAATGCCCGAGATATTCACCCATGAAATATTTTGTCATATTAAATGACATATCATTAGCAGATATTTAAATATCTATATATGATATTTCAACATAACATGACACGTTTCAAAATATTTTGTAAAAAAATTAATAAAAATTAAATTATAGGATAGATATTAAATAAAAGGTTTTTTAATCCATGTATAAGCCAATTTGATCTCCGTGAAAGACAAGTTTTGGTTGTAATTTTTTACACAATGATGAATTCCTTTGTTGTCTTTGTTGCATTCATTGTATATGTCAAACTCCTGCATGGACCATAAACTTGTGAAATAAATATTTGTTTACATCTGACTTGGATAATATTTCATGTATAAATTTTCTGATTCACCTGTACGTTTGTAGTTTGTTTACATCTGGTTGCTAGGGAAAGATGACATACTATAATGAACTACATAAAATTAGATTCCTGGGGGTAAAAATCATGTGACCAAAAAGGACGGGATTAAAGCTTATTCAATTATGCATAAAGTTGTATGCAATGTGACTTTTAAAAACTGGACCTTTCCTTAATAGTACTTAATAATTCAAAGGATAAGTAACTCTAACTAAACCTGGTAAGATCAGCTGTTTTAAGTCATTGATCTTTTTTAAACTAATTTTGCAAAATTATATTAAAAATAAGTAACAAATATTCTTTTCTTTGTTTGCAGAATATAAACAAAAGTTTTGACAGTTGATCGGGAATGTGTATTGAGTCATGTCTTTGTTTATGTTGAAGATCAAATATATTTATAGTTTTCTTTGTACATATATTGATTTGCAAATAATTATATCTGATTTGGATTTTATAAAAACCAAGGTAATGTGTTTTCTTAAGGTAAAATTGACTGTTCTGTGCAAGGTCTTATTGAAAACGCAGAATAAACAATTTATCAAATTTTGACTGAAATGTCTTTGTTGTCAGTCTGTAAGTTGTTATATATCAACTTTAATCTTTACCAATTTCTTAAGACTTTTTAAAAGTCACAATACATACAAAATCAATATGGTTATAAAATAGATAAATTATATTGTGTATACAAGGACTTCACTTTGGCACTAACTATATTTGTTATAATGGTTGGAAAAAATCTGATATAAATGTTTTTGAGAAAAGAAGGTAAGAAATATAATAGAGAGAATGATGTTCTCTTAAAAAGCCTCAGACAGAGGAGCTTCAGGCTGGTGATGAAATGATTTGACAAATTTTGAAATGACAACCACAGCATTAAAATGTTGCACAATTTATTTGCAATCAGGATGTGTCTCTGAAGGCAATGTCTGACTGCTTATATGTATTTATATTCTTATATGCTTGAGTTACAGACTTATAATAATCATATCATCTAGGGTTGTCTAGAATTAACTTTAGACCATGGTCTTCACTACAGATTAGCTCTGATAAATAAAATGGCTTAACACTCTAGAGACTGCAAAAATCTAAGTCATAAAACTCTTGACACTTATATTTAATTGTTTGGAGTGCAAATTTCTATCAGATGTTTTCTTATATTCTGAAAAATATATGTCTGTACAAGTGAAATCATATGATACCATGGTATACCAGGCTATTCGATGAGATGCAAGCCCTCCAACCCACTATGACAAGAGATGTGATATAATGCAGATGTTCTAAAATACTTGATTTAAAAATATAATAGTAAATAATACCAAAATTTTGAAACATAATATAAAAATTTTCAGATACTGTGGATTCGTTTATTTTTGTGGGTACCAGTTTTTGTTGATTGAGGAAAACTTGCATTGTTGTAGATACACATGTATTTGATTTTGTAGATTTTGCCAAAGTCTGCATAGATATAAGAAGATTTGGTATGAGTGCCAATGAGACCATTCTCCATCCAAATCACAATTTGTAAAAGTAAACCATTAAAGGTCAAAGAACTGTCTTCAAAACAGAGCCAAATAAATGCAGTGTGTTTAAACATTTTAATAGGTACCAACCTTCACCCTTACTTGAATCAATACATTCTTATAGAAAATTTGTTAGTCTCTGTACATGGGAATTCATGGTTCCTCTGAAATTCACAACAATTGGTTTCAAATGTATAATAATGAATCCATAGTAGATTTCTTTGTAAAGTAAAATTGTAATATTTGCTGATATTTTAAGTGGACTGGTCTTGGATTTAGAATAAACCTGAAGGATAGAACATTTCTAATGAGTAAATATTATTGCAACATGACTGATATTGCATCTTTATCAACCTTCCCTACACCTATATCAACCTTCCCTACACCTATATCAACCTGTTCAGTGGCTCTGTAATTCTTGTATAACAGCTTTGAGATGAGAGCAGGCATTATCAGCAATGTCACAATGTCTAAGGGGAAGTTATCAGAGACGTCACAATGTAGAAGGAGACCTTATCTAGCTTGCTCTCGTCAAGCCAAAAATTGTCTTAGGTAGGGGGAAAAGGCCAGTAATAGATTGATATACAAATAATCTGATTTTCTTTGTAGAGACATTGTAAAATATCAGCTGCTCGACATAATGTGAAGCTTTTGAGCTGGTTCACTGCACTCACTCGCCAAAAACGTTCACATTGTGGCTCACGGCTGATATTTTAGGATATCAATGTGTAGATAACCCAATAATCTATACTTATTTCTCCATAAAGTTTGGTAGGCACTAAAGAGATTTCCAGTAAAATGATATATCAAGCAATATTATATACTGCTCTGAACCTCAATATAAATGCAATAACCCTATAATATAATGTCTAGTTATGTAATATTTTGGTCTGCTGGATTTGCAAAACTATATCTTTCTATTGAACAACATACCTATTTCTCTTGAGAAAGTAATTAATGTATGTAATATCTTCACAAGTTATACATGATTTGCTAAGATTATAGTAACCTCTACCGCATGAAATTTAATATATTGTATGTATAGTATTCAATCTATATAAAAGTCCTTCACTTAAATACACTATCTAAAGACTGAATTATAAAGGTTATAATACTATGTAATTTAAAAGTCTCAAAGAACAATAAATGAGATTAATCCAATTTTTTTCTCAATTTAAATTTTGTAAAAAGAAGTAGACAGTGCTTTGGAAATGCAAATATTTACAAAAAAATAATACATGTTTCAACTTATTAGCAGTTGTCAGTCTATAAGAATCCTATAAGGTTCAAAAGGTCGTAGTCTTGAAACAACTTTTCAAAAGAAATTGGAATTTGAATAAGTGTTCATATTGAATTAACTCAATATGAGTAACATTTATTGGGATAGACAATTTTTGATAAAATCTTTTCACTTGTGACCGATTCAATGAGTTACATATAGTAGTTACTATTGAAGCTTTATACACAACTTTGTAAAAAAATCAATGATTTCTCACATTCATGTCAGTTACAGTAAACCAAAGATGTATTCTTCTAATGTCATACAAGTTTGAAATACAGTACTAAAAAATAATCATGTGTTCCCAATAGGCATCATCCTCATGATGCCTGCACATCTCTAGGACTGTTCATCCTTAGAACTTCATTGTTTCTTCATAAGGTTTTCTCATAGCTGGTTCAGTAAGGGCCTTTTTTGACATCAGATATTTTAAGTCCATTGTTTCAAAGTATTTCAAGTTGATGAATAGACATTGAGTCAAAAAAAAATTTTTTGATATAACAAACATTGTCAAAATTGCTTTTTTGCTGACATATGAATAAGTATGTTTCTGGTCCTAAAATCTATGGAAACTGACCCGTTGTGTTTGTACACTGTTGTTTGTTTTTTTGCAATGGCAGATCACATCATTGTCAGACTGTCTTCAATTTTCTGAGTTTGTATATCCCTTTGGTATCTTCTTCCTCTCTTTGAATGACCTTTTGTGAACTCTCTAATTTGCATGTTGTTTTAAGGAAGAAAATACGATTTGATTATAATCTCTCTTAAGGCCAACTAAAATTAATTAGTAGATTTTCATCCAAATTTTTGAAAAAAATGGGGCACGTGGGAGGATTTTATTTTTTAATTTTTATTTCTTATGAAACCCTCTTGTGACGTGTTCCTCAAATATACAAGTGTGATAATAAGCTTATATCATGCATATACATGTATACGGAATCGTACATAATATTTCAAATCTTAACATGAATAAAAATCTCTGATTGGCAACCACTGTTCTACATGTAATTGCTGCTTTAGAAACCTAAACAGCAAAATCCTAAACGAAGAATGCTCTCTTCAGTTGGACTACCTTCACCTAATTTATGTGTCATTTTAAACGATCATTTTTTTGTCTCCATAAAATGAAACAAATATGCAACTAAAGAATTACGAGTACAGAATAAAATGAAACAGTTTTGAAAACAAAAGGGTTGGTGCTTTGATGATTCATCTTAAAAATGCAAATATAATTAATATGTAAAACATGAACTTAACCAACAAAGATGTTTAATGGCTCTTTTGAGGGTATTGGGACAGAAGGTGTTTGTTGTTTGTCAACAAAAAATAGCCAAGCGTTTGTAAATTTAAGTGTATGTTTGCCGACTTTTTGAACTCAATTATACTGTCATAAAGCTAACAAGTTCGTACTTGTGTCATTTTGTTTATACAGTTATGGTTTTGTACGAATGTGTTCCACGATTCTTGCTCTACGGGTATAATTCACAGTCAAAAATTCCTGCCACAAATTCGTTTTATCAATGAAAAAATCAACGGTGTTCTAAATCCCAGAAATCTGTGTCATGCTGCGATTTGCCATTTTGGACATAGCGTAGTACGTGTAGCCCGATTATTTCATGCCCTTCTCGAAATCAATCTTTATTCTCGGTAAACGATTTTGTCATTATAGAGCTGCAGAATCTTTTTTAATTACTCGAAGTTATATGAAAACCGAAATTTGAAACAGGAAGTTTTGACGGTTTCCGGAAACAGGGATTAACAAAATCTGGAAATCGTAAATTTTTCAAAATAAAAAAAATCGGGACGGGATGATTTCAGAGGGGCGGGCGGGGATGAAAATCTATCAATTAATTTTAATTGGCCTAAACATGCAAACCATTTACATTTAAATTAAGCTGCATGTAGTACAAAATGATAACCTGCAATCTACATTGTCATCACACTGTTATTTGGAAAGACTAATTACAATGGGTTTGCTCTTTTATGAATACCTTAAGTCTTAGTTTGCATTCAAGTTGTCTAGAATTTTGCTTATCTAAGTTCAAAAGTACAAATAGATTAACTGTTGACTGTTGAATGCTTCAATGTACTTTTATTTTACTGCTAATTAATAAAAAAAGAAAAGAAGGTAACATGCTAACTGAGGAAATTGACATGTGGTGAAAGTGCATCAGACAAAATTGTCATGCAATAAAAGGAAATCGCTAATGTAGTAGATGTGTTCTAGTTCATACTAGTTGTAAAATAAAAAAAGTTTTGTATTCACTAGATTCAGAGATACATTGAATATGCATTAGAAAGGATCTGGTTTATTTTGTTTTTATTGGTTAATTGGCCTTTACTGTACCATTTTATACTATATTTTAATCATTCATTAGTGTTTTATACAATGAAGTTTCGCGGAATTTCCATTCATTGAAAATATAACTGCAGAAATTCCAGACTTTTTATACATTGACCTAGTAGTCTTGAACCTTCTATGGCATTTGTTATCTGGTAGAGAGTTGTCTCATTGGCAATCATACCACATCATAATATTTTTATATTAGAATTTCTTTTGGTAGAGGTATTAGCTGGTAAAGATATTGTATATGTCCATTGTGGGCCTGTGTGTTGGCTCTGTCTTACACTCATAGTGATGCTTTTACCAATCTATTCAAAGGTCTTACACAGTGATAGGACATAAAACCAAGCTTTTTTATTTTTTATGATTTTAGTGTTCATTGTGCAGTTTTAGAATTAACAATGTTTCTGTGAAGACAAGCCTCCTGTTAATTAATACTATTTTACTTTGTTGTTTCTGTAAAGAAATAGTGACTGATTTTGGAATATCAAAATACATGTATGTAGTTTTTTCCCCCACATGTTTTCTGATAAATGAAGGTGGCTTTTTAAGCATACAATATTTTTTTATAATTTCTGTTCCAATAAGACAAACATCCTTTCAACTTTTACAAATTTTTTTACCCATTATACAACTGTATAATGATCTCTTCAAAATGTTCATTGTCATACATTTCAAAGAATAACTTTTTCTTGTGAAACACTAACAGGATGTAAGGATTGGTATAGATTTGACTTCCTCCTTAGACAAAGGGTTATTATGAAATATTGTGGGCAATGAACATACAATGCACTTATAAAATAGCTGTTTACTTACTGTGTATTCAGAAATATGCGTAAGACAATCATATTTAGCCAATTATAATATTTATTTTCAACTCAATTAAATATTTTCACTCCCATTTAAACAATGCTTTTCAAATATTGATATATATATATATATATGTTCAACATGACAAAACAAAGGTTGTTTTTCATAGAGTTATGGCCCTTCACTACTTTAACAGTAGTATTCATAAATGAAAGAAAGCATGGGTTCCTAGAATTTGACAGCATCATGTTTGTGTCCTATTTTGTTGTCTTTCTTCAACCTATGGTTATTGTTTGCCCTTTGTGTCTCATCCCCTTTTTTTTGCAAACAGAAAATAATTGTTTTCATCTGAAATGACATATGAATGATATTGATATTTGCCACTGGACATTAAGCAAAATACTAACAATTTTAAGGCCCTTTTTCATTATCAAAGTTGTATTGTACAAGATTTCTTGGTCAAAGTTTTTAATGGATTTTTTATAGTGGAAATTGTCAAACAAAACTTTTGACAGATTAGATGGAATAGACCCTCATCCTATTTTTCTGAAACTTGAAGACTTGGAGGGGAATTGTCCAATCACAGTGCAGGTTTTTCTTGACCCAAGTTTTAATGAAAAAAATTTGATGGTGACAACAGATGACTTGGACCAAGTTAACTATAATTAGTGACAATTAACCAGGCTTTAATAAAGTTCATTAAACATTATGACGTCTTGTGCTACACAATATTATTTAGAGCTGAGTGCAGAGTGATACAAGCACAGAGAGGACCGATAAGAAATATTAGTTAGCTGTAGACAAGTTGTAATATAATATGTACGATTTACATTTAATCTGTCAAAACATAAGCAAGGCCATTTTGTTACTTTATTGAACCTATGTCTGTTTTATTGAATGTCCAGGGTCAGTATAAGTGTTCTTGATTATTTAAATACTTGTATCTTGAACTTATTAGAGAGTCCTCAGGCATATATGAATAGTGGACAAAGATATTTAACATTGAAATTATTAATACTAGGTCATGTCTCAGAAATTATTAAATATTATCATTACATACAGTCTTTGGTCATTTCCATTGTCAAAATACGAGATTAGATTTTTCTATAAATTTTACCAGTAAGCTGTTGCAATCAGTTATGATGGTATGGAGACCTCTAAATTGTAGTTTGGGGTACTTGTGCTGCTGGATTGCTGTCTCTGATGTTTATAAATATTAATAATCTGATTTCAAATTAACCCAATGGTTTTGTTTTAACAGCAACAAAACAAAATCAAACAGCCAAGACTTTATGTACAGAATTTTAAACTCATTTTGTTATTGTGGATATTGTCAATTGTAAACAGGATAAAATATCTTCCATTGCTTCATATCATTTAGTTTAAAACAAGAATAAGCTTCCCTTTGTTATTGATTTCAACACAATGTGTGTGTTATATTTATGTGTGTGAGGGCATACAATGAAACAAAAAAATCATGAAGTCATTCAAAATAGAAATACCAACTAAAAGAAGAACCTTTGTTGTTTATAATACATGTACTATAAACAATATTAGAATATGTTTAAACAATGCTCTAAACGTTGTTGATAAATACTTATTCACATTTCATTTACAAAAATTCTTTCTTTTACAGCTTGAAAGCCAGGAAGATGCAAAATTAAGTCAAATATTGTACAAACAGAAACTTCATCAACAACAACTACAGCCTACAAGGCAACCAAATAGTCAGTCACCAAGGCAACATAACAGTCATTTACAGTCACCTGCTAGACAAGAGAACAGTCATTTACAGTCACCTGCTAGACAAGAGAACAACTTATCTGTCAATTCTTTTTCTAGCTCTGGTCAACATTCAGGTAAAAATTTCAAAAACACACAAATAAAATCAGTTTAATTAGATCCTTGAAGTGTGTATCAGCTAAGCACTTCCAAAGAATAGTCAGGTCGGTGCCCACAAATATGATTAATATTCTGTATATTTCTGATTTAAGTCAGAAGCCTGTAATTCAGTGGTTGTCATTTGTTGCTGTTTGTCATATTGGTTTTGAACATAAATCAGGCTGTTAGATTTCTTGTTTGAATTATTTTACATTTGTCATTTTGGGACCTTTTATAGTTTGCTAAGAGGTATGGGTTTTGCTCATTGTTGAAGACCCTATAATGATCTATAGTTGCTAACTTCTACATCCTTTGGTGTGTGGTGGAGTTATCTCATTGCCAATCATACCACATCTGACTTATATATGGGTTCATAAAATAGAAAGTTTTGCATTTACATAATCTCATTATTATGAATACTTTGTAAGGCATGTAGTTTCTTGTCACTGAACCTGAATGAATATAGATTGAAATTGTCTCATTTTGAGAAATAAACTTTTGTGTTGTCTTACTACACCTGCAGTTGGTTAAGTTGTTACACATTCCATATCCATAAGCTTTTATGGTCCTGTACAAAACAAAGCCATATATTAGTTTACCAGTGAAAAACTTTATAGTAAAGAGATAATTGTTTGATTTCAAATTCAAAAGCTAATGTTCCATAATATAAAGTTATAAATTCAGTGTCAATGGACCCATTATTGTTAGATTTCTGTCCATTGACTTATATAACCCATTTGCACTGAGATGTGAATTGACTTCTATCAGTGGACATAACATTTTTAATTTGACTTTTTACAAAATTGTATGTCAATGGTGATAAAAATCTAATGTCCAATATAATCCATTATAGCAATTGCTTGTCAGGGACCTTTGTTATAAATTTGTATTATAAAACTGAGATTGAATTTTTCTTTAGGTAAATAATAGATGATTAGTTCGATTCTTCTGGGACCATTTTATTGATACATGAATAGTGCTAAATAGTCCAAAAGCAATTATCCTGAGAAAGTGAATGTCTAAATTACTGGAAAAAGATAAATATATCAATCAGCTTACTCTATTAATAATAATATGAGTTCTATTGTTAATTGATTTTATACATTTATACATTTTTCCTTTGATCTTACTGCCTAATATTTGTTAAGATTATGGACAAGACTTTAGTTGTTAATTTCTGTGTCATTTGGTCTCTTGTGGAGAGTTGTCTCATTTGCAATCATACCACATCTTCTTTTTAATATAGAACTTGAGTCACTTGGTACTTGAGAATATTAGACAATGGCATCACTTATCAGTGCAGCAATGAAGTTTATTCAATGTCCATCCACATCAATTTATCAATGAAATGCATGCAACTTTAATTATACATCTTATATACAACTCTCACAACGCTTTGAACATGTAAAAGAAGTTTTTTCTGTTTTCATAAAAGAGAAAATCTGTTTTTAACATCAATTTATAGTTTGGTTATTTTTCCTCTCACGAAAATAAATTGCTCATTAAGATAAGTTGGTTTATTTTGTGATTGATGTGTGTTGTATATATTTTTGGGGATGATGAAATATCTGTTTTCTAATGATTCCTGTCCCTCATTCTTTCACAGAATAAGCATTCAATACAGTTTTATTTAATGTCAGGCTTTTTTCACCCTGAACAATTCAAACATGTACAGCTTATTTTCCTAATGCAAATTCATGATTGAAAATCTTCATTTCAAAATTCTGCAGGTGTTCTACATTTTTACATCAAGACTTATTATTTGTTGTAAGGGTTAGTATCTGGAATATTGTACTTTCATTGTAGACTTTTTAATTTAAAAGTCAGTCAAATTATGATAGATATTGTAGCGTTGCCATTTAATAAAATGTCAAGACCAGTTATAATTTGTTTCAATCACAATCGGGAATCAATAGACATAAAAGACCTGAGTTTTGTAATGTATTTTTATTAAAGATTGTCTCCATTGTCTTCATATAGATTATCAGGTACACAAAAGAAGATTTTTAATAGTGTAAACCTGTTTAATCAGGTAAATTAACGATAGGTGTGATGTTTTAGAAGTAAAAAAACAATATTATCTCTAATTAATAGTATCTAGGGGTTAGTCATTTAGTTTTGTCCACCTGTCATAAAAGTTTATATGCTTTTGAGCTTATGGTTGTAAAATGTTTTGTAATATTAAAGATTGTAGGAAGACAAAGAAAACAGAAGTCTTTTATAGTATAACATTCACAAGAAAATTTATGCCACCACAGCTCCATGTGGGTAATTGAATATTTGTATATGGAATAGTCATTTTGTGGATTTATCTTAAATAGAAAATCTGATATTTATGAATTCTTTAAGTTTTTTTTATGTTCTATGTTCTCTTAAGATAATCTTCAAAGTATCATTTTCATCACAATACCAGCATGTGTGATCAATGTTTATTCATTTTAAGAGGAAGTGTGGGGGAATTACAACTTTTAAGCTGACTTTTCCATATGGTTTTTACTCATTATTGAAGGTGACCTATAGTGGTTGATTTCTGTGTCATTTGGTCTCTTGTGAAAAGTTGTCTCATTGGTAAACATACCACATGTTCTTATTTTTATATTACTCACTTAAAATTCTTTTATAAAGTAGATCAAAGTAACCTATTTTTATAATTCATTTCAAAGAGAAAATAGTAATTATACCACATCTTCTTATTGTTATATTGCTCACGGAAGGTTCTGAAATAAAATAGGTCATTTTGACCGATTTTTATAATTCACATCAAAGAGAAAACGGGTCTATTATCAAAAATAGGAAAAAAAAAGACTAACAACAGACAGTTGAGTCATCTTTACGATATCGAGGGTAACCTTTATCATTCTTCTCTTTTTAAAGACCATAAAACAGGATTAACATAGTCTAAATGCTCTGATATTGGGTATTGATGAATGAAATAAGATTCCTAGTGAGATAAACACATAAGTACTACATTGTTAAAGATCTTCTATTGAATAATGTTGGATAAAAATATTATTTGAACAAAGAACTCCCGATGGCAATCGTAAGATCTGTTCATTTCAGTGTAGGAGTTGTAATTGGAAATAACTGTATCTTTTAAACTATCTTTGTTTTTAGATTTCTTAACATTTATATATTATTTCCTTGATGTATTTTGATATTGGACTGTATGGCATAGTTCTTTTTCTATAAAATAACAAATGCAAATAAGAATACTTGAAAGTTTCCAAATGAATTTAAGGAAATAATTTTCTGCTCTTTGGTCTGGTTGTTGTCTCTTTGACACAGTCCCCATTTCTATTCTCTTTATTTTAATATGTAAAAAATTATATAACAGTAAAAAGTACCTCACTAAATACAGGTAAAAAGGCACTGTTTTGGCATATACAAAAGTACTATACTTTTATACCTCATTACTCTATCCTTATTTCTTTAAATCTAAATAAAAAAATTTAGATTGGTATTATATTAGAAAGTACAATTTTTGAGAAACTGATTTGACACACCAAATAGCAAACTACATAAGTATTTTTTTTAAATCTAACAGGTACTGACATAACTATATTTGCACTAAATGCATACATGTATAGCTTTCTATTTTTGTAGATAAGAACATAGGCTTTAAAAATAAAAATTATATTTTATATGTGATGACGTACATCTCTAATGAAAGAATAAGAATTGACTGTGTAAACACATGCAGGTGGTAAACTCAGGACTGCACTCTACCTTTTAACCTTTTCATTTAATTTGTACCATATGTTCTTATAAGTAACAAACAATCCCATTTACTATCAAAGGTCTATTTTTTAATTTTCAAGTTTGAAAAATTTTGACAGTATGCCATGAAATTTCTGTGTTTGTATGGGGCTGTAGTTAAAAATAGTGAGAGCAAACTGTTATAAACACATGTATATTTCACCTAATTGATTGATTTTCATGTCAGTTTCTATTTATTATATCAGTTTCTTTATATGGTTATGCCATTTTTCTCCATGTTGACTTGTTGATATAGTGATCATGATGTCAGTATTTTTGGCCAGCACCATTTGTTCATTGTCCATTTAATTCAGTTTATACCTGATGATTTATGTAGTAATTCAGTTAATGGAGGTCAGACACTCATTGTTTTATAAAGTTCATAGTCGTTCATCAGTGAATATTTTATGAGATTTACTTCTGGTATTTGGACATAATTGAATTGTTAAGCTATTGAAATTATGATATTGATATATAATTCAACTCATGCTTAAAGTATTTAAGGAAAATATAACAGGTGAGAACAATAACAACTGTTCACAATTATTGTTGGTCAAATTCAATGTACGATATCGTTCTGTGTAAATTTTGAACAAAGTTTTGTGTGACGTTAGTAAGTCGGTTAAAAAATAGGTTATTCAATAGATTTGCTCCAGTTTTGGGGTATGATGTCTAAAAATGTGAACAAGATGTAAATTTGTCAACCACATGTATGTTTGATGAAATGTATGCTTTTCAGTTTTCCCGCTAAATTTCTGCATGATCTGCAATTTTTTCATTGAAAACAGCAAAACAATGAATCTTTTGCATGTTTGATCATTGACATTGTTCTGTTTATCTCAATATTTGAATTGATACTAAGCTTTATATTTATTTTTACAGAATCATCTCGAGGTCCTCCACCATCAGCCCAGGTAGCAGGATGGATACACAGTAAGTAATAGTATAATTAGATACAATGATTGATGATTAACAATTCTTTAAACAACAAAGCTTCAAAATTAGTGTCAAGACAATATTTACTGGTAGCTTTAAGTACATGCAAGGATATCTTTTTTTTTCTCTGATTTTGAAACACTATTTTGTTTAAAGAAAACATCTGGATTTCTAATTTTAGTTAAAGTAAACACAGACGAAAAAAAATACATGACTTACAATTTTGTACTTGTAATGGCATGTTTTTTTGCATGTTATTTCATATTTCACACTTTTCAAAGAAATATTTTATAACATTAGTTAAAAGTATAAATATTACAACTCATTTAAATTTTGTTTCTTGGTCTTTCCCCTCAATGCTATTTATCATTCTTAAAAATGGAGGTGGTTATACCTCATTTATTTTGCAAACACATAGTTAAAAAGCAATGCTTCGTCTTGGAACTATTTTGAGATTTTAGCTATAGATAGATCATAATTACAAAATTTTAAGTATAATAATTTTAAAGTTAATTTATTAAAATGAGTAATTTTACATCCTAAGTGGAGTGAGAGGTGTCTTGAGTAGGAGTATTTTGGTTGTATCCAGGGTATACAAGAAAAAGACTAACTTTTAATGCAAGACAAAATTAATCATATATTATACTCTTTAAAAAGAAAAACGTATGAGTCTTTCTAAATTCATTTAATTTTATTCCACCCTTATCATTTACCTAATAATCTTATTTTTTTTTACTGTTTTCTTCAAAGAAAATATTTTATAATATTAGTAAAAAAATTCAAAGTTTACGATTTCATTTAGAATTTATTTCATGCCCTTTACCCTTAGTGCTATTTATCATCTTTTAAATGGAGGTGGTAATACATCATTTATTTCACCAAAAAGTATTTAAAAAGCAAAGCTTTACCTTAAATTGATATTTTGTATTTTGAAATATTTTGAACAAAAGATCATAATTACAAAATTTTATGTCTGATAATTTGTGAATATTTTAAAATTGCTTCATTATAATGTGTTATTTATGCCTAAGCGGAATCAGGTGCCTTTAGTAGGATGAGTTTAGTTGTATCCAGGGTATACAAAAATACTGTATTACATCACTTTTAATGGAACATAGAATGAATCATGTTTTTACTCACTGTTGGTCATCTTTAGCATGAGAAAGATGTGACAAATGATACATCTAGTTGTTATGGAAACTTTTACCATTCAATTTTATTCCAACCAATAATATTCCTAATCCTTTCAAGAAGTATTCCTTTTCTGAACTCGAATACTCTTCTTTATTTTATTTTTGGGGAGGGGGAGGAGTGAGGAACTAAACAGACAAGATGGATTTTCTGGAAGCAAAAAGGCTGAAAATGTATTTTATTTATGGAAATGTAATTTATTGAAGTGCAAACAAAAACTGAAACTGTAATTTTTCTAAATAAAAATGGTCAAACATTTCTAGAAGTTTGAAGATATTATAGTAAAACAGGTTAAAAAAAATTATCCAATAGGTTTTTGTCGTTCAACCTACGTTTTTTTTATAAAACTTCCAGGAAGCACTTAAAAATTTTAAAATTTATATTTCATGCACTGAAACAGAGTCTTGCAAACATTGATGCTATAAATTTTGACATTTAGACAAAAAAAATATTCTGTATTGTCTTCCATGCTTTCTACATTGTTTACATGGAATCTGAGATTTCAGGACAAACAATGTCGGTCAATACAGTACAGACAGTCTTTGTTTTCCTATACAAAGGAGGTTCATATAGTCAACAAACTTTAGAATATTTTTAACAAAATACAATATAAAGGATTAAAAATGTTCTTAAAACCAGTACAAATGCGAACATAGGTTATGTTATGATAATGTATTTAATTCAACATCGTTGGTTTTCCATGATGAATCAGGTCGCTTGAGCAGGTTGATACAAGCTCCTTATGATGCCATTACCTGTTAAGACTTCAACAAAATCTTCTATTCAATCAATATTATGGTTGTTATTTGTAACAAAAAACTCATAACGAACATAAAGAAGAATCTGCAAAGGATGTTCTATGAGCCAAGGTTAACATTTTGTTAGTATGTGAGATAATACCCTCATATTTATTTACATACAGTATCGATTTAAATGGCTTTATCTATAAACCTGGATTTGAGCCAATGTATATTTTTTTTAAAGAATGATGTTATTAGGGTCCAATAATTTACATTTATGAAACTCATCATGGAATTGAGCCATATGTTTGTCAGGTTTTTTTTCGGAATCTGATGTAATCTTTTATTTGACCATTGGAATTATATCGGTCTGCTTCCTGTTCAATGGTGATTAAGGCAGGGTTTACTTAGAAATAAGAAATAGATAGCATTTAAGTGAAAGAACAAGGTTATTAATGTTGTATCCATTTTGTTAGAACATGGTTCACTTTCAATTTGTATTGAACTGGTCATTTAAAATGTGATATATCTCACGTATTACTTGTTTTGCTTGATAGGTATAATTTGACGTAAATTCTTTTATCATATTGGGTTAGGATAAATAGATCTGATACTAATTTTTCATTTATGCTGTATGAAATATCTTTAGATTGGCTGTTCCATCCTGTCATCACTTTGTTTTTTTAGCAGTGATTTCTGTAAAGATATTGACTGACAAACTAATACTCTTATTTCAGAGACTTATATATGCAAATTGATTAGTATTGACTAACAAACTGATACTCTTATGTCAGAGATTAAAATATGCAAATTGATTGGATTTTTGTTCCATTCTGTTTTATTTACCATACAAGGTAAACAATGACTATACAGAAACAGATCATAGGATTTTTACTCATGTGGTCTCTTGTTTGTTTGAGTCTTTAATTCTTGACTTTTAATACTAGAATTGTAGGAAATGGTTTATTGGAGTTCTTTATTGCTGGGAGATTTTTACTCTAATGATGTCATGTTTATTTGAGACTTTAATTCTTGACTTTTAATACTTGAATTTCAGGAAGTTGTTCATGGCAGTTCTGCAGTGCTGGGAGATTTTTACTCTTACGATGTCATGTTTGTTTGAGACTATTTCTTGACTTTTAATACTTGAATTTCAGGAAGTGGTTCATCCGAGTTCTCTGGCGCTGGGAATGAAATCAGGGCGACTCAGTGTAATGACTTAACAGTACAGGACGTAATTCATGAAGGTATCAAAATATCTGTAAAGTCTTTTACCAATTTAGTAATTGTAAATCAACAAATGAGAATAAACTTATCATAGATACCAGGCTTAAAAATTTGTACGCATCGCTTGTCACACGTTTTATTTACAAAAGACTCATCAGTGATGCTTAAATCAAAAAAGTTAAAATGCAAAATAAAGTCCATAGATGAAGAGCATTGAGGACTCAAAATTCCTAAAGGTTTTACCAAATACAGCTAAGTTAATCTATTGAGAAGTAAAGGTAATGAGACGTGAGTTTATGAGGAAAAAAACAGAAAATGCACAATAATTTAAAAAAAATCTTTAATTTCTAAATGTAGGGCTGTGAATTTTTCATTGGTTTGGAAGCATTTTTTATCATTATACTAGAGCACCATTAAGGTCCTGATATGTTACACAAATATTTTCTAAGGATGAAGTATTTCGAAAATTTCACCTCATTTTACATGTGAACTGTCCCATATTGGTCATGTGACTTATTCTATTTAAAAAGTCATAAACGATAGATTTATTCCTGACAATATATGTGCATGCATTACTACATGTATTTGTAACTAAAATTTTGCATGTTTTCCATGAGATCATGAATAGGTAATGTAATGGGAGCTTGGTGGTAGGTTTTCTTAGCTGTATTAAAAATGTATTACAGAAAATGATTACATGAATATTGCAAAGCTATGTATTCCACGTTCTTTTGGTTGTTACATTGAGGTTTGAAATCAATGCTATTCCTGTGCATTTTTCTAAAAAATTAATGGCTTCTGAATAGGAAAAAAAAAATAACATTGATTTAATTATTTTTAGATTTAAAATCAATGAAATGATTTTTAAATTTTAAATTAACCTGACAGAGGAAGTGATTTTTTTTCTTGCACAATCATTTCTGGGTTTATTGTCCAATTATTGGCTTGTTTTTACGGTCTACTTATTCATATGTTCACTGTGATCATACATTGGCCATCTTTACTGTTTCCATACCAGCTGAAGGTTATAGTTAGGGTATAGCTGTGAATCCTTCTCATGAAAGCAATTAATAACATCATTAGAAAATCTTAGGAGGAATACATAACAAATATAGATATTAGAATGAAATGTTAAGACCAGTAAAAGCACAGGAATGGAAAGGTTCAGATTTCTTTATTTATAGAGCAGTGCTTAGTTTTCAGGTTCAAAATTCAGTCAAAAAATAACATCAGTGTGAGAAATGAGATAAATTACACATTTTGATAGTCCATATGATGACACAAGTCTACATGTATATATTTCGGGGAAAGTCTAATTAGCAAAATCATTTTACAAAGATTGAAATATAAATTCTGACCATAGATATTGATTTTGGGGTGATTTTGGTCAATTCTAAACATAACATTATCTTCAGTTTTACTTGGCTGAAGATCCTACTCCAAACATTTTGTACTGTTCATGACATTTATAATGTAAAACCATCAGTTTTTGTAGGTCCTATTATGTTTCAATTATTACCACTACAATCTGCACTTGAAAAATGACTTCCTTATTACTTGTAAAGATCCTTTTTTTAATCTTTTGTGGTTTTCCTAAGTTTTATGGACATAATGGTAGCAATAAAAAAGTTATAAATAGAAACAATGGTCTTAAATTGATCTTATTGGATAAAACTCTTTAATAATATGTGGAATAGTCATATGATAATACAACATTTTTTATGCAATGAATAAAGTTTTATGGAAATGGTATGGAGTTTTCATGCTGATACATTGTACTAATAACAATGAAATCAAGGGGAAAAAAGGACGATAAAAATATAATCTGTGGAGCTTTCAAAAATAAGTCACACAATTCTATTTTGGTATGAGAGACTGCAGATTTAAAAATTTAGTTATTCTAATTATTTTTGTTTATTTTATAGAGTATGAAACCAGAAGCCAGACCAGTCTACTTGATTCAGATTCAATATATTTACCAATCAATACAAGACCAATGACCGCACCTGCAGTATCTAATTCCTCTCCTGTTGCTAATTTTCAGCATGTTTTGAGACGTGAAAATCGTCCTGCAACAAGTGCAGAAAATCGCTATGAGGCTTATGACAGGAGAGTTGCAAAGCCTTTAAATCAGGATGTAAAAAGTAAACCAAATTTTCAGGTATCACCGCCTCAACAGTCTGGGAATGAACCTGCAGTCATGACAAAACGTTCAACACCGCCTGTAGCTCAAGCACATGACTATGACACAAGTCAAGAAGTTTCTCAAATTGAGGACATAATTGCTTCTCCTCCTACAGAACATGTTCCTGAGCGAGAATTAACAAGCATAAAAGATAAAGTAGAAAAACGAACTAGAAAAGCTACTGGGTCATTAAAACGTTCTTCATCTAATGAAAAATCTAGACCTCAAACTAGTTCAAAACGAACTACTGTGAAAACCACAGACTCATCTGGTGCCAAAAATAGTGCAATACCTGTGTCTCGTAGCACAAACTTATATCGTACACAGTCAGACTATATACCTGGCAGATATGCCCATAATGCAAGAAAATCTGGAGATTCGACAGAAACAACTGATAAGTCAAAAACTAGGACAAGAGAAACAAGAAATAGTGTTCGCGATTCAGGATTTATGTCTCGTCCCGTCAGTGATGCTGTTCTCGAGGAATATACACCTGAAGGTAAGGAATCTATGGTGGTAAACCAAGTGTTTTATAACTTTTAAGAAAAAATAATATTCTTGGATGGATCCAGGGTTCTTGAAAAGGGGAGTTTATTTACATAATGTTGAAAATAGGATGATTTTATGCACACACAAAAAAATCTCATCAAAAAGAAATTAAGGCCTCTATACCATCACAAGAATCTAACACTGATATTAATATAAGAAACTAATGTGATGTTGACTGTTAATATGGTTAAGTAAATAGATAAACAAATTAACAAAGACACAAAAGAAATATCTGTGTTGCAGTAATTGAATGATTTACTCATGAATATTTATAAACTTAATTTTCACAAGTGACAAAAGTTCCAAAAAGTAACCTAAATGCTGCTGCATATGAAGATTTTATTAAAACCAAAGAAAAAGAGAAGTTCAAGAAAAAAAGGAAGGGTGAGCGTCATTTCTAGGACTATGGCTTGGGATCTTTGTGTTTTATAGATTACCATCTCTTTTCTTTATTTCAAAATACATGTAGATATTAAATTGGTTTCAGTACTTCTCGTTATGTCATAATACTCTTAATACTTTTCACACAGGCTCATTTCATTTCATTATAGTACATTCACAAGTTAATCTTTTTATTTTGTTCCCATAAAAGTATATTTTAACTTAAGATCATACAATAAATAAGGCATTTTGATGTATATTGTTAAAAACTGATTATAATTTATTTTGATTTTATTCCATATCAATTGTAACTCGGTGCAGGTCCTTAGAATTCTTTTAAACTTTCATTTTTTTATTTTCTGACATTCATATTTACTCTTGAATTCTTTATCAATTTTAACGTACATACTGACAAGCATATCCTTGAAGGTTATAAGTAAATTACAGATATGTAAGTGTTTTGTGTTCCATGTCAGAAATTGTCAATTATTTTATTGAATATTAAATTTCCAGGTTTGAGTTTTTATTGATATGTTTATTTAAACTTGGTCACACTTGTAAATTTTGCATATCTAAACAGAATTAGATTGTAAACAAACTTAAAGTGTTGTTGATGGTTCAGTTTCTACATTGTTATCTCTTTGAAAGTTTGATATATTCACATTTATTACAGACTTGGCCCAAAAAAAATCAAAAAATAAAACCATGCAAACAGGCTTGCCCCAGAAATTGCAAAAAAAAATTAAAAGTATTTTACAGTAATCTGTTTGTAGACCCATTGTCCCTATAATAAGGTGTGAATGATAAGTAACCTGATTTAGATTTTAAAACCTGCTGTTTGTGTTATGACTTTCTTTATTGACTTATTAAATGTATATTTCTGGCCATCATGTAATGGGGTGATAATCAGGTGATATGGCACATGTAGTAAATACACTGTTATAAATGGCTTTGTTTACCAAAACAACCTTTTGTCAATCCTTATTTGGTCAATATCACTATTGCAGAGAAATCAGGTGATAATTAGTGGACGTCAATTAAGTTTGTAAAACAATAATCTGAAAGAAATAATTCTAGAAAGTTATACTATTGTATGAAGCAAGGTGTCAAATATCAGAAGGTTTTTCATTAGCAAAAGGTTATCTGATGAAGGTTATTCCAGAAACATATTATGCAGATAGGAATAGGTATCATTATTTTTACTAGTCATATTTAAGGTGGTACCTAACACTACTTGGAGATAACTCTGTAAAAATCAGCTTAACACTTCAATTATGTTAAGAAGATATTAAGCTTCTCAATGATCAGAATTAGTGTTTGTCAAACTACCCTGGGAAATTTTTTCGAGTAAGTGTGTGGTTCAAGTTTTTTTTTTTTTTTAAGAAAACTAAATTGGAATGTTTCTGAAAATAATGTTGGTAAAAATTACACAGTATAAATGTTTTGCATCTGAAGCACTTTTCGGATTTGCCTTCATCAGGAACGCTCACACCAAACATTAGAAAGCCTGGTTTGTAAAAGTACGTAGAAACATTTGGAGCTCTACGGCCAAAAGGGATTAAAAAGGAGTAGCAAGAAACATCATTTCAAGATGTCCTATATTTATCTAAGACATCTACCGATAATATAAGTGCATTCGCAATAATGTAAATGCAGAAATTATTGCGATGTTTTTATTATTGCCAAAAATGCGACAGGGATATTATCACTATAATTTAAACTCGCATTTTTATTTGTTTTTAGAATAATTAGCCGTATTTTTCTGAATATCGCAAAAACCAAAATCGCATTTTAGTTTAAAATGACAAAATCGCAATAATTTCTGAATTTACAGTAGATTGTATATAAACCTCAACCAGGTATTTACTTATACAAGTATATATAACTGGTATGGAGTTAATCTTATTGAGAATGTATGTGTGTTCCAAAATTGTAGCTATATAACATATATAATGCAGGTTAAATCACCCTACATAATCCCTGTATTTAAGTTTTACTAGTCTGTTTACTAACAACTAGTGTTGATAGGAATATAGACTATAATAAAATATTGAATCGTGGTAGAGGAAATAGATTTGGCTATTTAGATGTTAATTTTAACTTCACATCAATAATTGGATTTTATTGAAACATGGGACATAAAGGTAACTAATTATTTATATTGAAATCAAAGTAGATGTTTTGTTCCCATTTAATAAATTATTCATTATTATGGTATAAACATATTCGGTCTAGGTACTGTCACTGATATTTTGTTTTGTATTATTTATAATTAGTTAACATGCTTGAATTATATAAAAAAAAATCATTGTGAACTCTATACAACTTTAATTTTGCAAGTAATAATGTCATAATTGACCAAGAAAAGTGATATGTTTTGACGATTTTGAATGTTTAAATTTATGAAGTATTGTATCCTTTCTGACTTTAACCCCATGCCATGCTAAAAAAAATTGCTGTTTGATATATTAGGTTTCAGTTTATAATAGACTTTTTAACTCTTCTGACCTCTAGTCTACCCTTTATTTATGATATAGTCTCATTTAGTTCATTGAATGATAATATTGTAATGATGAGTGTCTTTTTAAAGGTTGGGGACTACACAAACAAACTTTAATTCACAGTTTTGCCCTTGAGTATTGTAGTTTTTTTCTTCTTAACCTGTTTCCTTTTAAAATGTACTGTGGATTCAATATTATTGGTAAGATATTAATTTTTAAGGATTTGCTGGGTGGAGGTGAACCTCAAAATTTAGTGTTCAACAAATTACTATTTTTTTATGCAGACAAAATAACAAATGGCAAAACCATGAAATTAAACATTCGTGCAAAAGTCAACACTAGTTTGTTCAGAGTTCATCAGTTAACTAGATGCTTAAGATTTTCAAGGTTGTAGGTCAAGGTTATCATTCAATTTGAATATATTTCGACTTAAAAAACCTACTTAATACTAGTAGTGCATTTTTTTTTATTCTAAAAATTACTTATGGCCTTTAAAAAACATTGGAAGTACTTCTCCAACTAATTTACCATAGATTTATGTTAATATAAAACTAAATCTGAATGACATATTAAGAGAAAGTCATTTAAACTGAATAATTATACATTGTTTGTTATTGTGCATACAACAAACTGACTTAATATTCTCTTTCATCTTCTCTGCAAATTCATATGATAAAATATAATTCAGATCTATAACTTATTCACAGTGCTATAAATCTGCTTTGTCATCATACAAACTCTGATAGAATCATGTTAAAAGTAATTAGTTATACATTATATATTCATTTATGTTTTGCATCAAGAACTAAAAAGTGCACACAGCAGGTATAGGCGGTATAACAGATACATCTAGTTAAATTTGATACACAAACTAATGTTGTTTGGATCCTGGGTTCTCTAAGCCTTCTTCTGATGCTGGCATGATTGTGCTGAAGTTATCAAGAATAAGTTGATTCAGGAGTAATGCCCACTGTTAACCTTGCTCTAGATTGTCTGGACAAGTCTCAAATCATACCAGCATATATTATTGTCTCCTAATTATCTCTGGTTATTTTGCAGGTTATTTTCATGACAATGATAGGTGCTTCTTTCTAATCATTTCACATTGATTTTCTTGAATGCCCTTTAGAACTTGTCATTTGCTAAGGGGGGTTTAAAGCACCATACATGTTCAGTGAGCTTTTACCAGTGGCTATTTATAGAGCTTTTGGAGTAAATAAAATACTTTGAATGACTATGCTTGAGTTCAGCCTAGATGGATTGTTAGGGAGGAATGTAATGCTGACTGTACTCACCTACAGTTATAATGATATAATAGTTCCAGTTTGTCAGAAGACAAAAGCTGAGAACTTTTTTCAAAATGACTGATGACTGATTTATTTTAAGCTTTGCAATGTGTTTGTCACATGAATAATAGATCAGTTAGTATATAAATAATATCACTTTCCTAATGAAGTTGTGACAGATTATATATAAGAATAGCTGTGTCAATGATAGTTGTCATGAAAGGTTAAGCTCCCTGGAAACAACATCATAATAGATCTGGAACTTTGGTGATATTTTTATTCAGTGTTCTTGGTGACATTTTGTAATGAGAATTGATGATAGCTCTGGGATACAATGTACCTAGATTTATAGTCCTGAAGTTGTTTGATCTTAAATTAAGGTTGTATAATGATTGTTTGTTCAGCAAAATTTACTACTCTGTGTAATATTGTAAACAGTTAGCAATGCAGAAGATCATGGATCAGATTTATCCCAAATTAATTAAATTGGGATTTTAACAATTTACCAAGTGCTACACCATATACATGATATAATAATACAATCAATAGTGTACTTAAATTAATCTGTATGTGAAATAATGCTGGTTAGACACATACATTAAACCTTAACTGTTCATGTAAAGTTTATATGCATTTAAAGATTATATAATCTCCACTAAGTGCATTGCATATCTATATTTAAGGTGAAGATGCTTATTTCTATGCATTATTTCTTTATCTGTATGTCAGCATCAGGCATTGTCCAAGTAACAATAAGGAATAAACATCAGCAAGAAGCCAACTAGATATATTGTAGTTGGCCAGGGCCAGAATCTTTAGCATTCTGGGTAATATATTAAAAGAACAAGTACCAAAACCCTTTGTACTGATAGAATTGTCTCAAACAGTAGGTATTCAATCAAAGGCATGATGATGTTTTCATATTGTATTGTACAAAACATGACATACCTCTAGATTCCAAAAGAGTCACTGTCCCTTTGTTTATTTGCAGAACATAAAGCAGCCATAATGATACAGACAAGATGGCGAGGGTACTGGACAAGACAACACCACCCTGAGGCTGTGTCAGTGAGGAAGGAGATGAGAGCCAAGAGAGCTGAGGATCATATCGTTATCCTGAGATCAGAATTAGACAAGTATGTTAGATTGCTTATAAGAGAATTAATAACAGAAGTTTCCGCAAGTTGTCAACATAAGTTTTACATTTGAAGGTTTCAAATATTTTTTTTTCTGGCTCCACTTTCAGTCGTCATTAAAACTGCATTTGCGACCATCAAATCCTCAATCAACTGGGCAACTCTGATAATGGAAATGGGTAATATGTCAAAGAGACAACAACCCAAACAAAGAGCAGATATCTGTTGACTAAAGTTTACTAGTATTTAGATTTCAGCTAGATAATTGAAACAATAGACGCCACCAATGTTATTAACAATTAAAAATTACAACACTTTTAGCCTTCATTATTGATACAATTACATGAATGCTGGAATAGAAATGATGTCATTTTGACACAAACACTTAAGAGACTTCCAGATTGTCTAAAATTACTTCTGATGAATATTTGCCTATTATGAAATTAAATACTCATAATTGTTCTAAGTTACTAATACTTTGTATTGAAATACCTCCAAATTTATCAATGAGTTTCGTGTCTAGATTAATAGTTTAAAGATAGCCTTACTAAATATGATTTTATAGAAGGTTTACAATAAGTTAAGTGTTTGATGTTGTGTATGAAGCATAAAAACAAACATCTCTCAAAGTTTCATTTAAATACAATCAATACAAACCAACTATAACCTGCTAATATATTGATGTTAGCTTCCAAAATACAATTTAATCACATAAAGCAAATTATTTCAGCAGGTTTTAAATGTTTATATTTTGCTCGTTTGATATTAATTTTGAGATATAGATTTCTACATCTGAGGATTTTACATGGGTTTCATGTTTCACTAACACGTAAACTTAAATGGTTAATTACATGTGTTTGAAAGAAGTTGATTTCAGGTTAGATTTGCTGTGAGTATGTGCATGTCTCCATCACATACGGTAATGAGTTTCCATTTTCATTTATGAAATCAATTCTTTTATTTTATAGACAAAGAAAACTTTATGAAGATGAAAAACATCAGAGAGTTTTACAACTAGAAGCCTTAAGATATTTGTGGAAAGAGGTTTGTACTTTCTACATTGTTTTGCAACTTTGTAGAACAAATGCTTAAGGTTGTCTAATATGTTATTCAACTAGTATGTCATTGGCAGTGTTTTAAAACAGAGATTTAGACCCTCTATTTATAGATTTTGGTGATATAGATGAGTGCCAATGAGACAACTCTCAATGCAAGTCACAATTTGTTATAGAAAACCATTATAAGTCAAAGTCCAGCCTACAACACAGAGCCTTGGCTCACACCGAAGAGCAAGCCCCAAAAATTACTAGTGTAAAACCATTTAAACTGGTAAACCAAAGGTTTAATCTATATAAAATACAAGAAAAGAGAAACACTTATGAACCACATCAACAAACTATAACCGCTGAATATTATTAGGTTCCTAGCTATTTCCCCATGGAACCAAACACACTGCTATTGCTAAGCTTTTTTCCTTTACTGGTGTGGAAAAACGTCCTACATGATGATTCTATTTATACCAATCAAACACATCCTGTTTTACACCGTCCTCATGATGATTCTAGATATGCCAATCAAACACATCCTGTTTTACACCGTCCTCATGATGATTCTAGATATGCCAATCAAACACATCCTGTTTTACACCATCCTCATGATGATTCTAGATATGCCAATCAAACACATCCTGATTTACACCGTCCTCATGATGATTCTGTACTTTAGTGGGTATCATCATGGGACGAAGAATGCAAGATCAATCTAGAACTATTCAACTTTAATAACGGATGTAATTAAATTCTTAATTAATGCTATCAAACTGTATATGAACAATTATTCTAAAATAAATATGTGAACATTACATAATGGAGGCATTATGTGAACACAGTATTAAGTTATTGGTCTCCAATGATGAATAATAACTTGGTTATTTTGAAAAGAAATGCTTTCATGTTATATATTAAACCATTATACTGATAATAAAGAAGTAGGAAGAAATCGAAGGGTTATTAAAACACAAAAAAGACAAAAAAACAGTACAAAACACAATGTAGGAAACTAAAGACTGAGCAACACTAACCCATGAAAAGCTGGAGGTGTTCTCATGTGCTCTCGAAGGATAAGCAGATCCTGCTCCACTTGAAACACCATTTGTTTCCTGCAAATTAAGAACTGATATAACTATATTGGCTATATTTTTTCCTTAAAAGTTTTTTCAGTGGTACTATGCATTGGATGGGTGTTATATAGTGACCTGTATTGTTAAAACACTATTCAGATATTCAAATATCAAAAAGAAGATGTGGTATGATTGCCAATGAGATAACTCTCCATAAGAGACCAAATGACACAGAAATTAACAACTATAGGTCACTGTAAGGCCTTCAACAATGAGCAAAGCCCATACTGCATTGTTGCCTTAGAAGGCTCACATTTAACAAACAGTCCAAAATGTTCATATGGAAGCGCACATGCATATTAATTGAACTAACATAAAGTTTAGATGATAATAAAGTAATGGCATATAAATTCAAGCAGATTCAAATGAGCATCTATGTTGTACAAAATCATACCTTATTGAAGCATTTAACAGTTTTATTTTAACTCAGAATCATATTGAAGTCTAAATTTTTAGTATGACTTGTTTTTGTGATTCCAGGTACAGTCTTTACAGAGTTGGAAGAACGAGGTGCTAGATTCTCAGTCATTTAAATCTACAAATAGACATGACGATAGCTACAGTGAGGAAATACAAAATACGCTACAAGCCATGGATACAGGAAGATCTAGTCGGCATGGTAACACAGTAGATATGGAACGTCACACAGAACTAGAAAAAGCATGTGCAAGTTTGCAAAACCAGGTATGACTTAAATTAAATGGAACTTTTGTTAACTTTAAACTTAAGTAAAAAATATTCAGCCAACAACATAAAGAAAAACAACGCTTACTTCTAAGTTTGTATGAAAACGAAAAGATACTGACAGTAGAAGACCCTCATGGGTGGTCAAGGTAGTTTAAAACCTCCAGCGTTGTTCATACCAACCCATATAAAGCTGTAGATAAGAACACATTGCTATCTGTATTTTTACCTGCGTCACTAATGGCAAAGCAGGTCTAGTAACTTCTCCACCTCCATCCAACATTCCGTCCTTGGAGAGAAACTTCTATCAATGTGTTCTTGGGGTTTATGAAAGGGAATTATTTTGTATTTGGTCTGCAGCTTGAAATTTTTTTTTTTTTTGTGTAATGTTTTTAACATCTGTTTTTTAATGTTTTACTATTCATGATTATGATTATATTTTATGATTCAATAGGGACATCTTATGTTCTCCTTATTTTTAGCTCTACATCTAAATAAGCTGTGTCAAGTGACTTGTCTCTTTCACAAAAGACCTACATCTATGTTGTTTTTTAGTTGCACTTGAATATATTGATGCTTATGTCTTGGATCCTAAATATTTGATTATTTTTCCTATAGGTAGCACAGTTATCCCAAGCTTTACAGTCTGTTTCAAGTGTTGTGTTCCAGAGTGGATATTTCAACTCCATGGATACTGGCAACAACACTTGTAAGTGGTATACTTAATTTTATCACAAAAGAAATATTGAATTCCTCACAAATGTGGCCACATACACCACAAACTATTTTCTTCCTTACAAAATGTGTCAAAACATAAATAGGTATTTTGTTCCTGACAAAAGGCAAGAAAAACACATCAAAATATTTTATTTCTTACAAAAAGTGACAAAAACGCTACAAAATATTTTATTCCTTGCAAAATGTGATAGAAATATAACAAAATATTTTATTCTTGACAGAAGGTTACCATAAACACTACACAATTACTTGTTCCTTACAAAAGTTGACAAAAATGCTAAAAAAATATGTTTTTCTTACAAAAGGTGGCCTGAACAAACAATATATGTATTTTTTTTTGTCAACTTTTCTTCTCACAAAAGATGACAAATTATAATAAATCATTTTGCTCCTTACAAAAGGTGACCAAAAACACAACTAAATATTTTGTTCCTTACAAAAGGTGTCAAAAACACAACTAAATATTTTGTTTCTTACAAAAGATGTCAAAAACACAACTAAATATTTTGTTTCTTACAAAAGATGTCAAAAACACAACTAAATATTTTGTTTCTTACAAAAGATGTCAAAAACACAACTAAATATTTTGTTCCTTACAAAAGGTGTCAAAAACACAACTAAATATTTTGTTTCTTACAAAAGATGTCAAAAACACAACTAAATATTTT
Source organism: Mytilus galloprovincialis (assembly GCA_037788925.1). Taxonomy (NCBI): domain Eukaryota; kingdom Metazoa; phylum Mollusca; class Bivalvia; order Mytilida; family Mytilidae; genus Mytilus; species Mytilus galloprovincialis. Next base: position 59,942,061 of record CM075340.1, on the reverse strand, counting down.
GTTTCTTACAAAAGATGTCAAAAACACAACTAAATATTTTGTTCCTTACAAAAGGTGTCAAAACACAACTAAATATTTTGTTCCTCACAAAAGGTGTCAAAAACACAACTAAATATTTTGTTTCTTACAAAAGGTGTCAAAAACACAACTAAATATTTTGTTCCTTACAAAAGGTGTCAAAAACACAACTAAATATTTTGTTTCTTACAAAAGGTGTCAAAAACACAACTAAATATTTTGTTTCTTACAAAAGATGTCAAAAACAACTAAATATTTTGTTTCTTACAAAAGATGTCAAAAACACAACTAAATATTTTGTTCCTCACAAAAGGTGTCAAAAACACAACTAAATATTTTGTTCCTCACAAAAGGTGTCAAAAACACAACTAAATATTTTGTTCCTCACAAAAGGTGTCAAAAACACACTAAATATTTTGTTCCTCACAAAAGGTGTCAAAAACACAACTAAATATTTTGTTCCTTACAAAAGTTGTCAAAAGCCCAACTAAATATTTTGTTCTTTACAAAAGGTGTCAAAAACACAACTAAATATTATGTTCCTTACAAAAGATGTCAGAAAACACAACTAAATATTTTGTTCCTCACAAAAGGTGTCAAAAACACAACTAAATATTTTGTTCCTTACAAAAGGTGACAAGAATATAACAAAAAACAGGGACCAAAACATGACAAATTATTTTGTTCTTTACAAAGGCGAATAAAAGAAGCAGAGTACTATGTTTCTCTCAGAGGTGACAAATAACACAATATAATGTTTTATATACCAAAGGTATCATAAACACAACAAATAGTAGAAAAAAAGTAAATAAAACCACATTAATATATTTAGAAATATAAAAATATATCAAATATATTCATCCTGCTGTTTATTTTACTTAAGTTGCTTTATTTCTATTTTCAGCTCTAGAAGGAACCATTATGGTAACTGGTTATGACGATGATGATGATACATCAAGTTGTGATGAAAACACAGAGACAGAAGCAAGATGGGGTAAATACATTAAATCTGTAATAAAGAGAAACCAAACTCGCAGAGATGATTCTGAAATTATGGAGGTTGTGTGCTACAAGGTTCATTATCATAAAATCATAAACATTCTAGGGTAAAATAATGAAGCCAAAATTGCAAATATACATTCAATCACCACTTGCTAATAAAATCATCTTGATCTTAAACAAAAAGCAATCTATATTTCAGGAAATTTCTACCTGGTATAAGACAACACGTTCAGAAAAATGTTCCATTTCTTTAGTTTGTTATTTTAATAGTTTGTTTATTTGAAAGGTTTTATTCTAGATAGTGTTAGCAATACAATACATGTATTGTATAGGGTTCAAAGTTACAGGGATGTTAATTGGGTGTGGTTGATTAAAAATCTCATTATGAGCAATATTTTATTATAGTTCAAACAAATCTTGCCTGCAATCCTCCAAGGTTTCTGCTTCAGCTGATAAATCATAAATCTTTCAACATCAAGTTATATATTTTAAAGCCCACCAGAGATTCTTAAACACACAAAAGTTCTTTCATTTCCTCATGGACAAGGTATCTCCATCTTATTAAATATTTATCATGTGATGTTCTGTTTCATCAGTACATATACTAGATTCAAGATAAGACATATCACTAGTACTAACTTATGTATGTATGCAGGATTATAAAACTAGTCTATAGTTAAGCACCATATGCTAGCATCTAAAGGTCCTTGACATATATGACATATGATTGCTGTATCCTTGTCATATAGCCCACATCTCCTTCAATATCAGATGAATATTGTCATGAAAGTTTGTTCAGATCAAATTTTAAAATAAAATTATAGTCTAAAATTGTATTTGTATTGAAATTACTGTGGATTCATATATTTTCACAGGCATAAACTTTTTTCAAATTAGAAAAACTTACATTTTTATCAATATTTGATTTCATGATTTTGTCAAAATCTACATATAAAGATTTTAGAAAATTTGTAGTTTGTTGAACATTTAGATTTGTGGTTCACCTGTACTTACAGATCCCCATATAAGAATGAATCCACCGTATCTATTTGATAAAATGTACCTTATTAATTGAATGATATTATATTACAGGAACAGTACCACACTCTTTATCTCCCTTCCCGTCAGAAGAAGAAGAGGTATATTTTATGAGTGTTCCACAGCCAGGATTCCCCACACCACCAAGAAATGTCAAGCTGGAACACAAAGGGAATAACTCTGTAGTGTTGTCATGGAACCATTCTAAAATTCTAGATAACATGAATAGAGAAACTAGTAAATCTATATTGGGTAAGTTGCTATGTATAATGTTGCTCTTCAAAGACTAAAGCACAACTAATAAGTCTTAAGTAATGTACTTGTATCAAGAATTGTAAGGTATTGAAATTGATATTGCTATTTATTAAAAAGTTTGAATCAGGAGACATTACCAAAGATGATATTAGCATTTTTCATCAAATTTCATGAACATTATACCATTTACTTTTTTCTACTTGAATATTGTGTCTGTAACCTTAACGATTTTATATGTTAGGTTGCAGAAGTGAAATTTAGAAATAGAATTTAATGCTTTAATTGACTTTATTTTCAGGGTACAGAGTGTTTGTAGATGAAAATGCCATATCTATGATTCCTGCCAACATGCAGAAGGCATTATTACATGGACTAGATACAAATCACACTTACAAGTAAGCTATTTAGTAATGAGCAATATATATGCATGCTAAAATTACTCAAATGCACACACATATATGTACAAGTCAGAGAAACAAATTTATTTAGAAAAGTCATAGCAAGACATATATGTAAAAGTAACTGTATTGTATAGGAATAATTCTTGATAAGCATTAAAGTTTGACAGAGAGAGAGAGAATAAATACAACAATAATAGCTTATGTTTTTGTCATTTGAACTCTAGTGGATTGTTGTTACTTTGTCTCTTTGTTCATGTTGCCTTATTTTTATAATATCTAAAAAATAGAGAAGCTTTCAATTTACATCAAGAAAAAACATATATTTATCTCTCTTTCTTTTCAACAGATTATATGTGAAAGCTGTGTCTGCTCTTGGTGAATCTAATATGTCAAATGTTATCATGGCTGCCTTGTCAAAAATTTCTGGTAAAAATATCAGGACATGTTCTTATAGCAGTGACAGTGATAATAACAGATCAGATGATAGTGAAAAGGAGGCTGACCTAGATTCAACTGAAAGTTCTGATGTCACACGTTATAGAATGGAGAAACAGAGGCGACAAAAACGAATTAAATCTCCTCGTCAAGATAGGAGAATTACACAAAGAAAGGAATCTAGTGCAAGTGATCAGGATCCAGTCAGGGAACCAGAGCAGTCAAAGTCATCCAGACCAAGTTCAAGGTCAGGTTCAGCTGCAGATGGAATTTTTATACAGCCTAAGCTACATACACATAAACGTAGCCGTAGTAGAGATTCCAGGGGTCAGTCTCCTGATTCTGAACTGAAGGATCAGCATGACTCTTCATCACAGAGGAATCAACCTAAAATATTCCAGCCATCAAGTAGTAAACAATCTCCTCCAGCTGGCAGTCAACATCAACACAGGGATTCATCTATAATGGGATCTAAAATGTCAGAAACTTTTACTATTGAGACACAGAATTCATTGATGCAGGTGATTTCTGCAGCTCATAGCCAAATTCAAGAGAGTCATGAAAAATCAACTAAAGGTCATAAAAGAACTCGAAGTAAAGACTTGGCATATTATGGAAGTTCTGAAAGTGTTCATACAGCCGAAAATGCACCAACTTCCTCCCCAAAGCCATCCAGACGAGATAGTTCTGGTGGTAGGGGATCAGATAATGATAGTACAAAGAGTGAAAAAACTCATAGGAGAACAAGCAGTAAAGACTATGAATGGAGAAAAGATATTGACAGTAATACCCATGCTAAGAAGGGTGAAGGTCATGGTGTTCCTGTTATTGATGCCAGAAGACGTCACAATTCTGGCAGCCGACCGAGTAGTCCTGCTCCTTCAGATGCATCGGAAAAATCTCTTCCAGATAAGAAAAGGACAGTAGCAGAGTTTCTTGAACACAGGAGCTCTACAAAATCAGCTGGTCAGAATTCTGAGAGAAGTCCATCAGCTGGAGGAGTGGAATACAGTGAAACACATACAGCAGCCCTACCCCCTCGTCACAGGAAGTCAAACAGCAGTAACGAAGACATAGCTTCCGATGTTAGGAGGTCACCATCTAAGAATTCCTCTCCAACCTACAGTGACAGTAGACGTAGAGCTCATTCCAATAGCTCAGATCCAGATTTAAGTGAACTCCAATCTTCATCTGCAGCAAGACAGTTAGACATGGAGAAAAAGACAAACAGTGGTATTGTCAGCAAACTTTTACAAAAATTACAAACATTTTCCAAAAGTCAGGAAGAAACATTAAGAGAAAGAGGACATAAAATAAAGAAAAAGTCAGAGTCCCAGAATTTGAACCCAGAGGAAGGAAGACGACCGAGACGAACGAGTGGGAGTGACCAAGACATGAGTCAGGATTCTAAAGGTGTACCACAAAGTGATAGTTCTTCTGGTACCCAGTCTGATGATCCACAGACGGCCAAGAAACCATACCAAACACACAGGAGGTAAGTTCTGAGTACCAGGTGGGAAAATCAATACATAAATAACTCACTTGTCAAACACTTTCTCAAATATTATAAACTTTGAAAGAAAATTTTCTCTTCTTTTAAGTGTTTTTGGCAACATATCCCTCAAATCCAGAATGATTGCTATATTAAAGATAAATACATAATGAGGCTGCACTGTAGAATAAAAAATATGAAAAACATGACATAATTTTTTTTTAAAAAGGAGGAAAAACCAATAATCTACTTTTGAAAATGACAAAGCAGATTCTGTAATCAGGAAGTTAGACCTTGTTATTTGTTTGATTAATTACCTGAATCATCATAAATCAATAAAATTAATAAAAAGTGTTCTCTGGGGATTTAATGATGTTGATTACTATTAATATCTGTCATCCATAGCAAACAATCAAGTTATTTTGTAATATCTGTATTACTTTGTACTGACTATTATAGGTCACGATCAGATCAACGAGTCCTGTTTACTCCAGCCACGCCTACTAAGCAGAACTACACAGAGCCACAATGGGTAGTAGATCCTTCTAGTCAACAGACAACAGACCCTTGTGTTCAGCCCAATTATTCACAGCCAGTTCAATACCAGACAGATTCCTGTGTGTCTGTACCACAGCCTGGATCCAATGTAAAGAGAACAGCTTCATTCCATGGGGTGGTACAACCTAAACAGCAGGATGTTGCACCAAGGAGAAGTGGATCAGAGGTATAAGAACTTACTTTGTTCACTTACTATAACTAGTATCTTAACTTGAAGATGGATATACTCTGTGTATAAGGCATGGTAACTAATATACAACTAATGTTACAGGACACTAAAACTCTCTTGGGATTCTTCTAAAAATAATTGACCAATCTCTGCCAGTTTATAAGGGATAAATTTATTATTATATTTCAGTGGGATGAGTGGTACCAATATGTGTGTTTGACCTTAAGTGTTTATTGTTAATTACAATTTTAATTTGGTTAATTGGCATTTCAGAAAAAATACTTTATCCTCAATGCAGTTCTTTTCTTCATCAAAGTAGAATAATTAAAAAAAAGATCACTTAAAGAAAAAATTAATTCAGGTAGTCAATTGACTGATATTATGCTTGTAGATCAAAACCTCAGGCAGGTAATTTTTTGTATATATTGCTTGAATTTCATCTTAACACATTTTTGTTTCCATATTTTGAATAATTGTCAGTTTTTATTAAAGGCAAAATTTTCACATCATCTCAGTCATATATTTAACAAGGTTGTGCTTTTTACTTGCTGTCAGATGTTACCATATATGTTCCCTGTTTGAGAAATCTTCATTTCTTTGAACCACCTATAGTGGAACACAAAAGGAGTTGTCCACGAATCAGGCAAATAACTTGCCAAATTCTCTCCAAAAATGGTCAATGTTGAGATATTTGTTCAGTCTCCAAAATAAGCAAAAGTATTGCGGTCTGCACCAACTACTGAATTTTTAAGTCTAAGGAAGTATCACATACTGCTAACAACATCATTCTATCATCCTTTTGTTCATATTTTTTTCAATGACCGGTTATATTATTTGGTGATTACATTCATTCACTTTTGACACACCACTTGTCTGTTGCCTCTTGAGACTGACACGCATGTCAATACAATATATGTAAATGAGAAATCACATGCCACATTAAAAATGGATTTTGCCACTAAATTTTAAGTTTATTCTTTATCAGATAAGAATACCTGTGAGTTAAACATCACGTCTAGCTATAATTCTAATATGTCTCCAAGTAAAACTTCTGACCATTTCTAATGTCTATTGAATTGAAGTTATGATCCTAAATAAGGGGAGGGTTAGATTTGCATTTTTGTGGTTTGTTCTTTAATGCTTACTTTGAAGTGCAGCAACTTCATATAATGCTGATCATCTTTTAAGAGTTTGTCTTTGCTTATAACAAATCAGTCTTGGCATATTAACATAACTGTTGATAGCTTTTCACAAATTGATAAAAATTATAATCTTGTAGAAATTAGTGCTAATGTTGAGATTTTGAGTAGAAGAATACATCTCATTTTCAAATTTTTCACGGTATTGAATCTGATTAAAGCTGTTTTTGTATTGTCCCACACCTATAAGCTGTTAAAAATCCAAATATAGATGAATATAAGTTGAAGACAACCACAACCACTACATGTACCATATATTGTTTTCTTTACTAATTTTTTTTCTCACATACGTTTCATTTGTCTTTCTTTAATGAGGGATCCCCACCCACTCTTGACGCCAAGATTTAGTTATCAGTATTCATGTATTGTGTCAAAATACTGAGACAAACATTTATGTAAGGGATTTGACGAAGTTTCTGTTTAGAACTGCTGACATTTCAAATTCATATCACATTTCTTGATGAATTATGTATGTTTTCCATTGTGATTGAACGTTATTAAAGTAGATATATACTTAAACCTGTATACATCAATCAGATTAAGACAAACAGACTACTTTTTCATTCATCATTTTTACACATGCTGGGCATATTGCTTGCTTGAGCTATATGTGATATTACACTACCAAGTAAGTTGTCCCTAAGAAACTTATTTATGTATCTCATAGAGTGGGACACAAATATTATAAAATTTACATGGTTTTGTCATGCCCACTAATATTGAATTTGTCTATTTATAGGAGAACATAAACGACAAGTCAAATGTGGCTCAGGGAGACCCCCACTACCAACAAGTACCTGTAAGTATATTTAATGTACTATTTATAGATATCAGCTTTTTGTGTTGTACTCAAGTTTTGTCTCACTTTAAGAAATTGATTTGCTTCGCTGAAAGAGAAAATTGTAATTTTTATTTCATATTTGAAAATGTTGTTTCATTCTGTTATTTCAACCTTTTTAATTAAAGGGATTGGGATCACTTTAGTTTATTTAAGTCTTTTTGACAGAGATTTTTTGGTACACATATTTTGGAAGAAATGAAAAACATGATTTTATAGGGTTAGTAAAGATGCATGTAGCAATTTTTTTTATATTTTAAAGGTTATATCCACAAAAAATTCTGAATCAGAAAAAATTGTATAGTTAAGTTCACAAGGGATTATTGGGTAAAATGATAAGATTTAGTTTTATGTCATTACTTTGTTTTACTTTTATTACAAAAATGAAATTGTGGGCTGACTTTAAAGTCTTTATAAGACCAACAGACTTATAAAGCAGTAGGTGTATAATTGTTATTCATCCTTTGTTGATAGGAATAACTATACAGTTACAATAGAAGGTATTTTCACATTGATGCAGTTAATTTTCCTTTTTTTAAGCTACTACACTTTTACAATAGACTGCTGAGATGTAATCAAATCATGGTCTGGCTCGTTTCAGAGACATTTTTGTCTTTATTGATATAGATGAGGTTGACCCTTAAAATGAAGAAAATATGGGGAAAAACTAGTTGCCATAATTCATTGGGAGAAGGAACATAATGTTGGGTGGTAACCTTATAAGTTGAATATTTTGTACTACAGCAAAACATAGTGGGTATAGGTAAAGGTAATATCTTTTGTTAGCTTGCTTGCTAGCTGAACTGTGAAGTCATTATTGGGTTATGTATACTACCCTCCTTTAAAAGTAGACAAGTCCAACAGATAACTGATCTATCTGTCCCTAGGACTAGGCTACTCCAAAAGGAGGGTAGAATTCCTTACCTAGTTATACCTTCAAGGTTTAGCTATCATGCAATCTAGTCAAAGATAATACCTTTACCTACACAATCAATGCATATTGCTGTAAAAAGAATACAATATCCCCCAGTTTTGAAAGTCACCAGTTTTTCAATATCAAGATATTTTATTGGTCAATTTAATTGCCTGGCTCTTTCTTTCACTTTAATGCAATGAAATTACAATAATATAACTCAGTAAAGGATTCAGTATACTCAAGATCTAGAAAAGATAGTTTCTCTTTTCGATATATATTTGATGATTATCTTACTTAATTCACATCTTCAGCTGTCAAGGGGGTTTGAAAAGAATTTTTCTATTTCAACATGAACCCACCCTTTCATCTTGTAAATTTAGATGCTATGATTTGACTTCATCTTCAGCAGTATTAGTTTATTTGCTTTATTACAAATTAAGCTTAAACAGAGTGCATGAGTTGTTTATTGTGTGTTCTTGAAACTATTTTTTTTATCACTGTCAGAATAATGTCACAAACATTTTTAACATTCACTTCAACCTTTTCCTTTTAATAAAGAAATTGTGTGTCAGTTAATCTAAATTTAATTATTTTTTTTTGTTAATCCTTTATAATGCAGGTGTAAGGGTGTTTTTTTCTGTTTCTGGTTGAAACACAAATTATTTTAAGATATAAGGCTACAGTAAGATATAATTCACAACAAATCGGTAAGGTAAGAGAATTTGTTTTTAATCTCCCTTTTATGGGTCTAAAATAAATTATTGGGTCAAGTTTTCTTTTCTTTTTAAGCAAATAGTTTCTGTAAAAATAATACTATCATCTTTACCAGAATTAGTTATGCACTCGTAGATGACAAACAATAAGGGTAAGACAGGGCTTCTACATTGGTAATACATGTGCAGTCTGTACTGGACATTGATAAGGGATGTCCACTATAGGGAAAAAAACCAGACAAATTAATTAACTTCCTAAGTATTTAATTTTTCTCAATAGTAGGCTGATACTTCATATTAAATATGATTCTGGGTATACATTAATTTTAAATCTTAGGATTATTGATATATTTGTTTTTAAGTTTTGTCTGAAAAAAATTTTCTTCAATTTTTCATTTTTTTTACACAAAGAATATGAAAGTAATATAAATCAATGTAAACTAACCAATGTCCTTGTGGAGTAAATTTGATTAATTACACTAAAACTCTGTCACCCTTAGTTTGTCAAACTATAGATCAGAATGTATTCATAGGCTTTTTAAAAGCAATAGTAATTGCTTTGTATAATATAATGTTAGTCTTTTATAGCCAGTCATATTAATTAAAACACAAAAAAGATATTCCAGAACTGTTAACATGCTAATTATAAAGCAATTTTGATCAATCAGATTTTTTTTAGGTTAAATGGCTGTTATTTATAGTCATGTATTATCAGAATGTATACATATATAGCGTTGAATGGTTGTTTTGATTTAATATAATATTGATTATGTGTGAAATAGAATTGTAAAGCTAGATGAAATCAAATGGACCTGACAGACATTACAAAGCAGTTTCAGTTTAAATTATGAATTGTTGTTCCATTGTTTTTTGCTGATTAGTTCCTAGACTATAGCATAAACTTGGTAAATTGTGTTTTCAATAGACTATTTTCATATTACCTACTTTTGACTCCGTTTTATAATTTCTCTACTGGTTACCTTGAACATCATGGTACCAAGTCAGGTTGATCAAGACAAAGAAGTAAAACCAAGCTTTCAATCAGTAAAATTTTTTGGGGAAAATACCTGCTTAACATTTTCCCCCTCAAATTACACCAATTATATGTTTGATTTTACATATTTTGATTGCTCTTACTTGACCCAGTACCATGATGCCCAAGGTAACCAGTCGACAAATTATATATTCCGGAGTCAAAAGTCGGTACATGAAATATGAAAGTAGTCTTGCAAAAAAATTTCAAAAGGACAATAAGCTTAACTAAATGACTTCAAGGGGTAACTGTAAGACATGTAGAAACTTTTTTTGCAATGCATTTTTAAAAACAAACATTACAATTAGAGTAAATGCTAAGATGAAATGTGACAAAAATGGGAGAATATATCAATTGACAATCAAAAACCATGAAATGAGATTTCATATCTACAAGAGTAACACTATTTACACTTAAATAGACCGCCATTGGACTAAAGTATATACCAAAGTTTTACTTATTCTAAGGCCTTTACTTGAATAGAGGTACCAACTTGAAATACATATTAAATAAGATAATTTGATAAACATTACAAACACAGTATATCTATTAGCAGTGTCTGAAATTTGCTACAGATGATGTGTTGAATTATTTAACTGTCAACAAAGAAGTTTAGTTGAACAAACAAACCAAAAAAAAAATTGTGAGTAAAATTTAGTTATGTTTGCTTTCCTATTTAAATGTTCTATATAAAGTATTTCTATGTTTTAGTTACAGGAAATGATCGGCATGTTCAGTAGAAAACAGAGGCAGGGGATGTCAAGTGTTCATCATATACCGATTCTATCTGGTGCACAGTTGCAGAAATCACAGAAACAACCACCGTCATAACATCAACTATATTAGTTAATGTAGCTAGCCATCATAGCATGTCATTGCCCATTTGTGACTCAGACAATATGAACTGTTGTAGTTACCTGCCATCTAAACATGTTCACCGTAGAATTGTCATATCCTACCATCTTATCATATTCACCATCACTTTTATGTTGCCTGCCAACTTATCACCTTCACCATAAAATTGACCATTTAAATTTGCTCTTCATACATGATGTCAGTCATATTAGAAATTTGCAAAATAGTGAAATTTTAAATGCATTACTATTTCATTTGCAATGTTAGGTAGGCAGTACTAAACTTGATGTTTAGATTGTACAGAAACATTTTAAAGACAAAATTCACCAATGTATGTAATATAAAATAGAAACAACTGCCAGTGCTTCATTGTACATAACTATTATTTCCCCTAGATATTTTTGTTAATATAATGACAAAATTCCAAACATTTAATTAATATTTGATTGCATTTATAAGTTGATTTGAAATTTAAAACTCAATCTAAATTAGATACGAAAACTTTTGTATCATACTAAAGGATTACAGAACAAAGTAATATGATACTTTTTTTTCTAATTTTATTTTAAATATGATTACACCTATCTTATGTCTTTTGGTGATGAAATAATGTTGTCATTTTCACTATGATATAATTTTCATGTTTATAACAGAAATTTAATTACAGGTTTTACTGTAAATAATAAAAGCAACTGCCTTTATATTGAAGTGTATATATTTACTGTACATATCATATTTCAGTATAAGACCACATTAGAATGAAATATTCCATTCTGATGCTATAAATGACATTGTAAAAGTTAAGTTGCATTTATTTGTTTGTTTGATTGTATAAGTTAACACATTATTTGAGCAAACAAAGTCTTAGAAGAGAAAAAACATTCCATCTTTCTTTTGTATATGTAACATACATGTACATGTATTTCTGAATATGTGTACTAACTTGTAAGCTGTTAGACAGACAGTTTTTTATGGTGCTTATTTTCATGTTTTATTCTTTGTTTTACTTAGTTATAGTTTTGAAAGAAAACCTGTTTCTTGATGCACAGCATTGTATTGCTTAGAGTGATGAACATCCTGATTTTATAGGACATTTTCCTGTTATAATCTCTCAATGTTCTTTTATCCCTCCAAGCTGAACTCCAACACACTTTATCCTTTCTAATTTTCTATAAGAAGTATATAGATCCCTCAAAATTGTCAGTTCTTTAAATATCAAATTTAGGATTTGTAGATGTATCTTTTATGTCTTCCAGGCATATGTTGGTGTATTAAAAATGTCTTTCATTACAACATTTTAAATGTGATTGATTTTATTTGTAAAACTACATTTTACTGTACTAATTGTTAGACAGATTTTAATCAGGAAGAAATTTTTTCCTTCCAACTGATGTTATTCAATTTCTTTAGTTTCAAAGTAAGGTGAACAATAAATGTTGATGAAAGAAGTAAAACAGTTGCAATTTAATTTGTTTGGACAATTTGTTTTTCCTTTTCAATCAAATGTTGAATCAATAAGGATATATATATTGAATTTATCAGAATTTGGAAATTTTTGATTTTTTTGAAAATTATACCTGTTTTACAAAATTAGAAAGTAATCTTATTGCCAAATCTGTGGAGAGTTGTTTTTGAGCGAACATTTTGGATGTTAAATGAGTGAAAAAAAGTCCTTGGAACTATCTAGTGATCACACAACACTTTTCTTTGCTCTAAAGCATTTAAATTTTGTTAAGAATGCATATACTGTTATATTAACTGCACTCTTAGAGAAATGTAAAGAAAACCTCATTAATGCATTTATTTCTCTGTGATTTTATATATTATGTACTATTAATTATTAAGCTTAGCTGTTATTAGTTACTGAGTGATTTTGTTTTTGTTTTGTGTTAAAGATAATATATAAAGTCTGTCAAAGCCTTGTGATCTATTTCTGTCTGTGATAACATTATTTTCCTGTTCAGCCGTCCACTGTTAACAAAGAAAACCAATTTGCATTTATATTTCATATAGAAATTGTTATTCCCTTGTGTACAATTTTTGTTAAAATGTACCCAGCAGCTTATATACCTCATTCAAACATTTCTTGGCATTGAACTTGCATACATGTAACATTACTTTTGTTTTCAAGTCAAGGTTTCCTTATTTCACACCCTTTTTGCCAGGGAAAAAGTAATGTTTGAAGTGTATCTGTAAGTTCTGAAATCTCATCACTTTCCTCAAGAATTAAATCTCTAGGAAATAACATTAAAACAGCAAATACTATCAGATCCTTATTGCTGCTTTAATAAATCATGATGTCCTTTCAAAATAATTTCATTTAGTCAACCAACTGGTATTACCTTGAATATTATGACTTAATGGTGATAACATGTATGCAACTATTAAGTTTCAGTTAAACCTGCAGAAAGTTTTATTTAATATATCAAGTCAATTCTGTTAGTTTTTTAATAAAAAAATTACATCAAAATTTAAACCTGAGCTAACTGCCTAGAATTAAGTTAGTCAGTAGACATGTTTATTTTGTTCAAATAAATTACTGTCATCAGAATTTTACCTGTCTATTCATGCATTTGGGATCATAGTTACAATAGTAAATTGATTGTTGTCATATGTATCTATTAACTAAGTACAAGAGTCTTTCAGAAACAATTACAAAAGATGATCTCAAGTTTAATTTTTCAGAAAAGGCAATGTAATTGACATAGTACCCAGAATATTTCATTGTTTTCATACTAAATCTATAAATCATAAATATTTAACAATAATCCTTTTCAAATATCAAATTATTTATTTTATTTACTTGGTACTGAAATTAACAAGTCTGATTGTGACAGGAGACTATTATTTATGTATTGTTGTCAACATGTTGTATATGTTTGTATGATTCAGATGAAATATACCAGTATTTCTAAATATATTTTGGTGAATGGCTTACAGTAAGTAATAAACCATGCTATTAATATGTAACTTGTTTTCATTATATTTTACCAAGTCCTCACCATTAGTTGTGTTTTCATTTGGTCTGTTCCTGGAATCACCTTGGTGTTCTTGTGGTAGTATGCATGTATTGGATGCGACTGTCATTTGGTCTGTTCCTGGAATCACCTTGGTGTTCTTGTGGTAGTATGCATGTATTGCATGCGACTGTCATTTGGTCTGTTCCTGGAATCACCTTGGTGTTCTTGTGGTAGTATGCATGTATTGTATGCGACTGTCATTTGGTCTGTTCCTGGAATCACCTTGGTGTTCTTGTGGTAGTATGCATGTATTGTATGCGACTGTCATTTGGTCTGTTCCTGGAATCACCTTGGTGTTCTTGTGGTACTATGCATGTATTGTATGCGACTGTCATTTGGTCTGTTCCTGGAATCACCTTGGTGTTCTTGTGGTAGTATGCATGTATTGTATGCGACTGTCATTTGGTCTGTTCCTGGAATCACCTTGGTGTTCTTGTGTTACTATGCATGTATTGTATGCGACTGTCATTTGGTCTGTTCCTGGAATAACCTTGGTGTTTTTGTGGTAGTATGCATGTATTGTATGCGACTGTCATTTCGTCTGTTCCTGGAATCACCTTGGTGTTCTTGTGGTAGTATGCATGTATTGCATGCAACTGTCATTTGGTCTGTTCCTGGAATCACCTTAGTGTTCTTGTGGTAGTATGCATGTATTGTATGCGACTGTCATTTGGTCTGTTCCTGGAATCACAAAGGTTTTCTTGTGGTAGTATGCATGTATTGTATGCGACTGTCATTTGGTCTGTTCCTGGAATCACAAAGGTGTTCTTGTTGTAGTATGCATGTATTGTATGCGACTGTCATTTGGTCTGTTCCTGGAATCACAAAGGTGTTCTTGTTGTAGTATGCATGTATTGTATGCGACTGTCATTTGGTCTGTTCCTGGAATCACAAAGGTGTTCTTGTGGTAGTATGCATTTACTGTATGCGACTGTCATTTGGTCTGTTCCTGGAATAACCTTGATGTTCTTGTGGTAGTATGCCTGTAGTGTATGCAACTGTCATGTACAAGTGAGCGGTTTAGGTAGCATTGAAAACAGGTTTAATCCACCATTTTCTACATAAGAAATTGTCTGTAACAAATCGGGAATATGACAGTTGTTATCCATTCGTTTGATGTGTTTGAGCTTTTGATTTGGCTATTTGATTATGAACTTTTCGTTTTGAATTTTCCTTGGAATTCAGTATTTTTATGATTTTACTTTTGAGTATGGGAGGTTGTGGCTTTGATCACCCACTAGACCAAAAAAAATTAATTGATATTTCTTGCTTCATCACTAATTATTTAGCATTTAGGAGTAAGAACAAAGACTTTTCAGATAATGTGTCCAGATTAGGGTGACACATTTTATGAACTGTTAATTTAATTTACCACTAGATATAATCCAACCATGCAACATAATCATCACCATCATCTTATGCTTCTGGACTAATAAATAGATCAGGAACAAAAAATACAGATATAAGTTTACAAGGTAATTTAAAGGATAAATGCTCATTGGTCAATAGCAATTGAAATTAACGCTTTATAAACTTTATGCATCTGAAGGGCTTTTATTGGATTTACCTTCTTTAGGCACAAGACATATTTTGTATCAATTGTTTGTCTTAGGGTGGGTGGTATTGGGGGTGAAAACCAGGTTCAACACAGCATTTTTTCTTAAATGGTCGATGTTATGAAATAGTCTGTTACTATGTATGTTGATGGTTGTTTTTGTAGCAGTGCAATGTTTCTGTTGTTTCCCTAGTTTTCCTTTAATAGTTTATGTGTTTCCCTAAGTTTTAGTTTGTAACTGGATATGTTTTCCCTTTATCGATTTCTGTTTATTGAACAGCGATATACTACTGTTACCTTTATTTATTTATGTAGGGGAATTGCTAAATGAAGCAACATTTCCTCTTATTAATGGACAGGTGTTTATACAACGTGTCTGTAGAGTGCAGATTCTAGAACTTTTAAGAACTCCCCTTTTTATGAAATTTCAACAGTGAATAAACGAAATTAAAGCGTTGAAAAATTGTAACAAGAAAAACACAAGTATAACTGCATTTCCACTAGTCAAGGGTAACGACCCAGTCCCCACCTCTCCACCCTTGGCGGATTAAGATAGAAATTCGGATCAACAAGGTAATGATATTGGTTGCAGTTGCAACTGGTTGCATCCAATCAAAATGCACTTTTAAGACGTGTTAATGTAGAAAATGTAAATACACAATTACTACGTGCTGATTGTGGTTTTATCCCCAAAACATAGATCGATATTTATTGACAATTCAAAAAGTTCTTGATCCACCTAATTGGCGTTTCTTGGTATGTTTCTAATCTAAATGTTTTCGGTTTCTTCTTCACCAAATTTGCAAACACCAGCCACAATCATGTGTGCCCCTCTTCAAGTACTGATAATTGTCAAGGATGATGTCGTCGGAGTGAGCTTGAATTTGATTTACCGGTAAATTGAGCATCATTGTAATCACAAATGTTGGCAAAGGGTGGAATGGGGAACTGGATCGTGACAATAGATGAGTTGGTATAACTGAAACTATAACAAACACTATCGTAAGAATGATCACAGTTACTTAAAGCAACCTTACTGTTATATTTCTAAACGTGCAAATTGTCCCACTATGATAATAGAGACAGGCTCATGCAGGGCTGACACATATTTCTGCATGGGGCCTAAAAGCTTGAAATTTGTAATGATTACAAAATAATTATCAGATTATACAAAAGAGATGAATGATGCAAGAATGCTTTTATATGTTTGTCATTGTGCAAAATTTGTAATTCATTTTACGATAACCGTATTAGAAAGCTGGTGTTGAGGTGAAATAAAAGTAATGTCATCTTTAAGGCCAAACGTTATAACAAAGTTTATTATAATTTTTGCATGCATTTGTTGAAGCAGTGCACGAAAAAAAATATGAATAATATCGTGTTCTTTAAACACCATAATTTATATTGTTTCAAACGAATCTAATTAAGTCGGGTTTTTGGCCCTAAAAGGGATAATCATAAATAAATCCAACAGTAGTATACCGATATGCAAAAGTCATAAATCGATAGAGAAAAAAGAAATTCGGGTTAAAAACTAAAACCAACAGAGGGAAACACATCATTTATAAGAGGAAGGCAACAGAACAACAGAAGCACTGAAGTGCAACAAACACAAACACTAAAATACACACAAACGAACTATTTGATAACATCTGCCATATTCCTGACTAGGTACAGGACATTTTAAGAAAAGAATTTTTGGTTTGACCTGGTTTAATTGCTAGGCAAACCAACCGCCTATATGTCAATGTTAAATGATATCGCTTAAGTGACAACACTTTGTGACAGAAATACAGTGCAAACAAAATCAAGAGCACACAGCACAGAGAAATGCATAAATAAATAATATAATAAATAAAGACAACAGTAGTATACCGCTGTTCAAAACTCGTAAATCGATGGACAAAAAACAAAATAATTATCAGATTATACTAAAGATGAATGATGCAAGAATGTGTTTATATATTTGTCACTGGTTACAACATATCAACTGCAGAATAACAACGAACATTTCCATTAGCGTCAGCACAGAAAAAAACATCAGTGACGTATTTATGTGGCGAATATGTAATCTAGAAACTGGAATATGACAGTTGTTGTTCATACGTATGGTGTGTTTGGGCTTTTGATTTTGTCATTTGATTAGGGACTTTCCGTTTTGAATTTTCCTCTGAGCTTAGTTTTTTTTTGTGATTTTACTTTTTCATAAAATTATTTTCATCATGGTTAAGAAGGTATTGAGAGGTTATTTTACATAAATGCTGTGACGACGTTATAACGAGTTGGACTACCACAATACTTTATTAATGGAAAATGGAAATTAATTCGACTATCTATATACAATGACAAAACATGGAAATTAAATGCAGACAAGTGAATTCCGGAACATCTGCTTTATACGTGACATAGGCCATGTTATTATGCACAATGGCTTAGAGTGTTGCTTCGGATGAGTTCAAGGATAATAATAAATTAACATACTTAAATCAAAACATCGTCAATGCTGTTGCTGCCAGCGTAAGTAAGTGCACTGATAAGAATCAAGTGTATCACTAACTTGAACTGTTTGCTCGTCTGGTTGAGTTTTGACATCATAATGCATTTAAAACTGTCGCTCAGGTGTCACGAAAATAAAATGGAAATAAGTAGAAGAAATGCAATGTAATAGAACGAAGAAAAAGAACTTAATAGAAAATAAAATCGCTGTATCTATTAACTTATTTTTTATTTGCTCTATGATTCTGTGTTGATTGTTTATCCGGTATACACCAAACTTAAAAATTAACTTGCGATCAACAATCACAGAATTTGTCGACAATTAGGGTGAATATTTGTATCAAATGTAACCGGATGCATACAAAAAAACACTTAGTTTAGTATTTATGAAAGCGTTGGTTCAATTTCCTAATGCCCGCGTCACACTGTCCCGATTTTTACGCCGATGGCATCACGATAATGGAAATTTTCAAAATCGGGACTGATCGTATCCAGATCTGGCTATTCGTAGTGCCATCTTTAACCATCGTAGAATCATCGGCCACTTTTTCTAGCCTTCGGGGACAACTTCGGGAAGGGTTCTAAATTTTTTAACATGTTAAAAAATCCCCGAAGTTGCGTCCGATGTTGCGGGTTCGTATTGAGTTCGTATCACCATCCGCACCATCGTAATGTCACCGGGAATGCATCTTTGCACATCGTATTGCATTCGTTTTTCCATCGTTTCCATCGGGCAGTTTTGACATTAAGATGTCTACACGAATGAATTACGAAGATACCCGAAGGTCTTACGATAGCAACACGACTTCGTGAAGACCTCGTAATCCCGTCGTGTTGCCATCGAATAAAAGTACGAAGGCGACAAGATGGAACTACGACGGCAATAAATCCAGCTTAATGTAAGTTAATTTTCGCGCTAAAATACATTTAAAGTGCCATGCGCGATATGCACTGGTCAGTCTAATACGACAGTTAAGAAAGACGTTCACAAAACATGCAGCTCATATCATATGATTCTATGAGAACAAGAAAGGCGACAGCGTTGTTTCTATTAATTCAAATGGAACAAGAAGAGCAGCTATTACAGGCTGAGGATTTACTTTTACAAGTAAAATATTGTTTTTTGTCAATTTTTCATATCACGTAACATAATGAAAATCATAAACGCGCCTCGAACACCAACACTGCAGGTACACGTACATAGGGAAACCAACTTTTTTTTCATTATTCTGATTTTTTATGTATCGTCTGAGTTGTTGTCACACGAATGTTTACTCCATAACCATTTTGTTTTCTATATGTCATATTTTGCCGCATTTGTTGCTTTCCCCACATCCTTCCCTTTGTCTATATTATTATGATATTCTCCTGGAAAGAGCTCTATTTGAATAAAAGGGATCAACGAAGGGATCGTCTGAGTTGTTGTCACAACGAATTACCTTACCTTTAAGATAGATCAGTAAACATGGGCATAATTATGGGTGATTATTCAGACTAGTGCACACATTTTATAGTTAAAACAAGGCAATGCCGAGCGTGGCATCCCCTCGTATGTAACATATTGGGGACAAATATGGACACTATATTTGTATATGACACATGCAGAAAATGGTAAATTGAATATGCATATTTGATACATAAACTGTTTTTTTTAGAAATCAACCAAAACATTCAGTAACTGGAAATACCTTTAATATTGTCTTTAGAACCAGCAGGTAAAAAAATGAGCAACCAATTTCCTGTGTATTATGCTATTTCAAGGAGAAAAAACAAGTCCATCTGCATGACCTTGACCTTTGGCCTTGAACGTAAAAAATGTCAGATCATTTCAAGGAGGAACAATATACCAAACGTGGTTAAAATCTTTTGAAGCATATTTGTTTTAGAGTGTCCAAAAGGGTGACATTGCCTTGTATTACAACTGCCACTGTGACCTTAACCTTTGAACTTTAAAGTCAATAGCGCTTAAGATATTCTTAACGAGTAACACCATACCAAGTTTTGAGCATTTTGGTTCTAGAGTGTCCATAACAATTTTATCTACACGCAACTTACATGTAGTAGGCGAGGGAATAATAAACTAAGTTTTATAAGAATTAGACAAAAAGATCGAATTCCCGACATACATGGCAGACTTGTACAGAAACGATATGTTGTCGAAATTCTGTTCGTATCTTTTAGACATCGTATGGCCATCGCGCCATCATCGTAATCCATCGTGTAGCCTTCGTAATCCATCGTGTAGCCTTCGTGATCTATCGTGTAGGCTTCGGCTGAGATATGAAGCTTAAATACCCGTCTTCGGTTAACCTTCGTGTGTCCATCATTTGCTATCGTATATAATTTCGGCACCATCCTATAGACTTCGTTATTTATCGTACTTGCTCCGGTCACTTTTTGGTATTTTAACGAGATCGGGACCAACTTCGTACGAACTTACAATTTTCGCATTCGGGTGTCCATCGTATATAAAAATCGGGACAGTGTGACGCGGGCATTAACATTGTACTGATCAGAAAAGCGTTTAATATGACTTATATATCGTTCACTTCTTAAAGTACTATATATCTAAGAATATTTCTAGCTTTATAGGTATTATTTAAAACGAGCTTAGGGTGATGTTCTTCAATTAATGACTCTATTGAACAGATATAGAAAGTAACATAACATAAATACCAAGAAAGATTAAATAACGGTAACAGTAGTATACCGCTATTCGAAATATATAAATCGATTGAGAACAAAAACAAATCCGGATTACAAACTAAAACTGAGAGAAACACATCAAATATAAGAGAACTGCGACACAACAGAAGCACAACATAAAAATGTAACACACACAGTAACGAACTATAATATAACAATGGTCGTTTTTCTGACTTGGTACAGGACATTTTAAGAAACAAAATGATGGGTTGAACATGTTTTTGTGGCATGCCAAACCTCCCTCTTTTATGGCAATGTTAAACACATTTAACGCATGAAAACAACTGTCATATTCTTAACTTGGTACACGCATTTATAAGATATCTGTGTTGTATCCAACACTTGAGCTCACATTTTGGCAAGTGTGTCATTCCTCAGTAAAGGACCTAAAGATCGTCCCCCGTCAATTATTAATTGGAATGAGTGTCGTAATATCATCCACGACTCACTCCATACTTACTGTATGAAATGGATCAAACGGGAAAAAGCTGACAAAAAATCTTTGGACTCTTTTTTTAATTCAGTAATGAAGATAGTCGATATACGTATTCAACATTTTAAAGAACATTTTACTCTTAACAATAACCACAAAAACCTATTTCTCGTATCAAACATAAACTAAAAGAACTAGCCATGAAATTTGTTTTTGTCCCGGCCGATAAAGCTGCTAATAACATTATTATTGTTTGACGTAAATTTTACATTGAGGTTCTGAAAAAAGAAATCACCAATTCACCAACATTCCAACTGACTCCATTTTCAGAAAACGACATCTGTAACAAACATAAACTTTTAGCTACCGCTTTACAAGCAGAGCCAAATACAATGAAAGTCCCAACTATGTACTGGCTTCCGAAGCTACACAAAACACCTTACAAATATAGATTTATTTCGTCTTCAAGCCATTGTTCCACTACTAAATTGTCTATTCTTCTTACCAGCACACTTGGTACAATTAAAAATCTGATAATAAATTGTTCAAATAAGGCCTTCGAAAATAGTGGAATTAATTACTTTTGGAGTGTCAAGAACTCGTTGGAAGTACTTGATAAATTGCATGCTTATATTGGTGATTTTGAATCTGTTCAAAGTTTTGATTTGTCTACCCTGTATACCACATTGCCTCACATTCTCATTACGAAAAAATTCACACACCTAATTAAATAGGCATTTAAAAAGTCAGAATGTGAATATATATGTTCAAACTCTTTTAGGTCATTTTTTAGTAGCAACAAACAACATAACTATGTCAATTGGACATGCTTTGATACTATATATGCCCTTGAATTTTTACTAGATAACATTTTTGTTCGCTTTGGGGATTCCGTATATCGTCAGATTATCGGAATTCCAATGGGGACTAACTGTGCACCACTTATTTCGGACCTGTTTTGTATTGCTATGAGTTACAATTTATGACAAAAATAAACAAAGACCCATCGAAACAACATCTGATAAACAAATTTAATAATATTTTTATATATTTGGATGATATTTTGGCTCTCAATAATGACGACTTCAGTATGTATATTAAAGAAATTTATCCTGCTGAACTTACTTTAAATAAAGCTAATACTAACAATGACCACTGCCCTTTCCTCGATTTTGATATCTATATCACTAACGGAAAGCTGAATACTAAAATTTATGATAAAAGAGATGATTTTTCATTTCCTATCGTTAATTATCCATTTTTAGATGGTGACGTTCCCTTGTCACCATCTTACGGTGTTTATATATCTCAACTTGTACGATTCGCTCGTGTATGTAACAATGTTTTAGATTTGAACGAGAGAAATTTATGTATTACTGGAAAATTATTACACCAGGGTTTTCGATACAAACTAGTCAAAACATTTACTAAATTTCATCATCGGTATAAGGACATCATTCGTAAATATAGCTCTACATGCAGACTTCTTAAACGTTCAAGTATTTCACATCCAATTTTTTATAGAAATATTCTTTATAAAGCACAAAGGTGTCAGTATTCACCTCAAAAACTAACAAAACCTTTGAATAGACTTTTTAAGAAGGGATATAGTCACGATACTGTTGTCAGGTCATTAAAGATTGCATATTTTGGCGTTAATGTTGATTCACTTATAGGGTCTTTGCATCGGAACTAAACACATTTATTAAAAAAAAACAGTTGTTGGCATGACACGGGTTATGTTCTTCTCATATATGTTATGATGGTATGATACTAAACCCCTAACGGGAAGGATTGTGCCTGATGTTCATATGATAAAATCATAATCTTTCAGTCAGTTTAATTGAAGTCTGGAGCTGACATGTCAGTTAACTGCTAGTAGTCTGTTGTTATTTATGTATTATTGTCATTTTGTTTATTTTCTTTGGTTACATCTTCTGACATCAGACTCGGACTTCTCTTGGAGTGAATTTTAATGTGCGTATTGTTATGCGTTTACTTTTCTACATTGGCTAGAGGTATAGGGGGAGGGTTGAGATCTCACAAACATGTTTAACCCCGCCGCATTTTTGCGCCTGTTCCAAGTCAGGAGCCTCTGGCCTTTGTTAGTCTTGTATTATTTTATAATTTTAGTTTCTTGTGTACAATTTGGAAATTAGTATGGCGTTCATTATCACTGAACTAGTATATTTTTGTTTAGGGGCCAGCTGAAGGACGCCTCCGGGTGCGGGAATTTCTCGCTACATTGAAGATCTGTTGGTGACCTTCTGCTGTTGTTTTTTTTCTATGGTCGGGTTGTTGTCTCTTTGGCACATTCCCCATTTCCATTCTCAATTTTATTGAAACAGGTAGGCACGCTGAAATATAAAACATCCTGTCATTGTGTTATATTTGTGCGATCGCAAGTATTTGCATTCTTGTCTTTCGTTTTTGCTGTTGTGATTTGTCAAATGCCTTTTTGTTTGTTTTTTATTTTTTTACATATTTGTTAGTTTTTATAATGAGTTAGAAAAAAGTAAGATCACAAAAATACTGAACTTAGAGGAAAATCAAATCGGAAAGTCCATAATCACATGGCAAAATCAAATAACAAAACGCATCAAAAACGAATGAACAAGAATTGTCATATTCATGACGGTACAGGCATTTTCAAATGTGGATTAAACCTGGTTTTATAGCGCTAACCCTCTCACGTTGATGACAGTCTCGTCAAATTCCGTTATATTTACATTGATGCGTAAACTAAACAGACACAATAAATAAAATAGTCAAAATGTGGGATTATAACACGGCGTTGACTGCTGTGTCCCTGTTTTTGACATTTTAACCTATTGTATAAGCTGTTTTGTTTGCACGTCGTTGTCGGTGTAGTGTTGTTTTACGAGACTAGCATACAAGGGAGAGGTTTCACTAGCTATAAAACCATGTTTAATCCCATTTTTTGTAATTTTACATTTTTTCTCTAACAGATGTGTAAAAATTTTAACAAATCAGTTAGATAATTGATGATCACGAACAAAAAATGTTCAGACAAGTAAAAGACAGAACAACGGACTGCTATATACTATTAGATTCACAGAGCCCCAAATCGAAGACATTTTTTATCCATGACTGATACTTTCGTTTATCGACCGCTTTGATATAATATATATTAAATTATATCGAATATTATTGAAGATAGTTAATGCAAAGATTCCTTACTTAATTCTATAAATCTTTCACCATCAAGACGTTAGTAAAACAGCCCATGTTTAATGTTGCACATCTATGATAAAGCGTTCCTTAGAGGATGGAAAGGCATACACGATTAGAATTACATGAACTACAAACATATTTTTAATTCAGACCTAAACCCGCTTGTTTTAACAAGCCGAAGAAGTTGAAACAAGACCACTTTTATGTTTTCGACCCATGACATAAAAAGGGACGACTTTTCGTTCTCTATTGTTAATTTTCCCTTAATGGATGGTGTCGTTCCTTTTGGCACCAGCTTACGGTGTTTATATTTCACAACTCGTTCGCTCTACCCGTGTTTGTTGTGACGTTTTTGATTTTAACGAACGTATTCTATGTATTATTGGTAAATTATTCAGCCAAGGATTTCGTTACCACAAATTACTTAAAATCTTTACTAAATACTTCCATAGATATAAAGATTTGGTTTCGATTTTGGTTGTACCTGTAGAAAAATTAATTCAAACGGGAAAGCACATCTTTATTTTAACGGAAATGTTGTATACCGTGCTCGGAAATTTAGAAACGATCCTGGTAAACTTATCGATCCTGTAAAAGTACACTAGCTGTCAAATTCATGTTCACCGATTTTAATCAAATTCTCATATTTGATTTATAACAACGCAAAAACATTTATCCAAACTATAATATCAAAATTCTAAAATAAACAATAAACAGGGCACTGGCATGAAAATAAGTTGCTTCGTTTCGTGCGTATTTTAATCTAGACGCCATCTAATTAACCATCGAGTTGACCTCTAAAGTCCTCCGAAGAACATATAAGCTATATGTAAACATATAAATATATAAATATAGATATAAATAGATTATGCAAACTCGTGTAGTTGGATTTTTCTAGGTCCATTTAATTTTATATTATAGATGAAAAATAAATGTTTATCATCGTTTTTACCTTATAAGAATGTTTTATTTGTGGATCGAATCAGTCAATTGAATGATTTACCTTTGTTTCACTTTCAATGTTGTCATTCTTTTTCTATAAAAAACATTACACATACAATTCACGTGTTATCCATCTCTAGCTATGTGGTTAAATTGAAGTTCACATAAATACGATTCAATGAGGTCGAATTACTCACTTGCAAGTGAATAATTCATAATCAATGTTTTATGCCCCACCTACGATAGTAGAGTGGCATTATGTTTTCTGGTCTGTGCCTCCGTTCGTTCGTTCGTCCGTTCGTTCGTCCCACTTCAGATTAAAGTTTTTGGTCAAGATTGTTTTTGACGAAGTGGAAATCCAATCAACTTGAATCCTTCTAATTTTAATGCAAACATAGAGTTTTTACCCCAATTTCACTGTCCACTGAACATAGAAAATGGTAGTGCGTGTGGGGAATCCGTGTACTTGGGACACATTCTTGTTTAGCTTATTTTGACAAAATTGAACCATACTGACTGCTAAAAGCGAATTATTATTTCAATATTTGCATTTCATTAATGATTGAGCAAAAAAATAACATAATAGATTTTTTATATATCTCGTAGCTAGTGCCCTTTAAATAAACTTATTCGAAAGGGCTAACAATTTCAACACTGTAATTAGATCATTAAATATTGTTTTTATTGGTGTTAATATTGATTTTGTAATCAGTAAATTAAAAGCAAACTAAATATTACTATTATGTTATATGCATATACACGTTCATATATCTGCAATTGTCGAGGTTCAATCCACCATTTTTTACATTTGAAAATGCAAGTACCAAGTCAGAAATATGACAGTTGTTGTCCATTCGTTTCATGTGTTTTATCATTTGATTTTTTTTTATAAATTGTTAGTAGCTTTGAACTAGCTGTCAGTAACTGCGAGTACTCTCAGATCTGTACGTAGTGTCGTTTTGTTGTTGGGATGTACAAGTACCCGGTCACGTCCACTTGTATTTGCAGTATTTGAATTTTTATCCATCTGATGAGGTTAAGCCTTTTTCGACTATTTTTTTATAGTTTGTTCTTATATTGTACTGTTATACCTCTGTCCTAGGTTAAGGGGAGGGTTGTAATCCCGCTCACATGTTTAATTAACCCCGCCACATTCTGTATGTATGTGTCTGTCCTAAGTCAGAAGCCTGTAATTCAATGGTTGTCGTTTGTTTATGTGTTACGTATATGCTTTTCTTTCATTTGTACATAAATTAGGCCGTTAGTTTTCTCGTTTGAATTGGTTTACATTGTCATTTCGGGCCCTTTTTATAGCTGACAATGCGGTACGGGCTTTGCTCATTGTTGAAGACCGTACGCTGACCTACAGTTGTTAATTTCTGTGTCATTTGGTTTGTTGTCGAGAGTTGTCTCATTAGCAATCACATCTTCTTTTTTTATAGTTCCATGATGTCTCGTTGGTACTTAGATTTGGATTGATTTTGTTTTTTTTTTTTTCACTTAGAAAAAAATGACAAGTAAGTAATCTTAAAAGTTTGAACGAAATTAACGAAGGGCAGGCTATAGGAAAAAGGAAAACAACAAAAATACCAACTCTAAGGAAAAGCTCAAAACGGAAAGTGTCTTATCAAACGGCAAAATAAAAAGCTCAAACACATTGTACGAATGGAAAGAACTGTCACATTGCTGACTTGATACATGCATTTTCTTTGATACAAAATAGTGGATTTAACCTGGTTTTATAGCTAGCTTATCATCTCACTTGTATGACAGTCGTCATCACTGGTAGCAGGTGGAAAGACTGAGATAAAACAACAAAAGCTGGAGTAACTAAACTTAATTCTGGCTAAGAGAATAGGCAACACCACGAATGGGTAAGAACTATATTGATGAAAAGAATGACGATATCTACTATGTAATGTATGCCAATTGAGAGCAGGCTTATTATTGCCAGACTCAAACGAAAACAAGCCAACATCACTGCAATAGAATGCTAAAATCCAATAGCTAGCATAAAACTCAATCTCAAGTCTATTAAAAACGCAAGATCTTGGAAAAAGTTTAAGAAACAAACCTTAATGTATGAAAACATAGTCAGAAACGTGTATACAACTTCGATTAGAAGTAAATTATTATACCACGTTTAGACAACTGATTCGATGAAGAAGATGCAAATGCAATTGATGATTAAAAGGTAAAAATCTAAAAAAATATCACTTTGTAGAGACGAATATATTAGATTTAAACAAATTCAGACACCTAAAATTGGATTATACTTGTAAACTTAAGTCATCAGATAAGAATTATAAGAGTTGCAGAATAAAATTAACATTTTTTTTTGTGGCAAAAGCACAGCAACATTAAATGTTCCTGTATGAGAAAAGATTTAGAAATTGTTAAAAGGAAAAGGCAACAAAAAGATAGAAGGAACGGAGCATAATTAAATAAACCAACTCCTACAGAACTCCTTATGATAGCAGAGAATCACAATACTAGTACACTTAGAAACAAACACAGAACAATTAAAAAGTCTTAGATAATATCCTCAATTTTCAGTTTAAAAAATTATAAAAATCACTTGTAGATGACAATCTGAATGCAGAAATCATATAAAATATTAAAAAAGGAACACTGAATAATTTAAAAAGAACCGATTCGGCGTCCCACTTATTTCCATCCAGTGTAAGATCATGGCAAAAAATATTTTATGACGAATTGTAAATTTAGCTGATGACGTCCTGCGAAAATTACAAGAAGGTTTGTTTTCCCTTTGAGAGGTTATATTGATCAAATCATCACATATTGCATATAACAACATCTTATTGATCTATGGATGAGACAAGCAACTGCTGAAAAACACACAGAGGCATAATATGCGACATGCTTACTAATTTTGATGACCTTGATTTTGCTGACTACCTAGGATGAATGATCCATACACACTAACATTTTTCAAATAAGACCACAAGAAAAAAACAAAAATAAAAGGACAAACTGAGACCATGGTGCCAAATGTAAACAAACGAGTTTGCAATCTAAGCAAAGGGCAGCTCTTCAAAGCATGCAGACTGAATAGAGATCCATGCAATTGATCATCATTAGCAAACTTAACAGTAGCTTTGTCTTGTCTATACTTTCGTATTGATTAGAATTTGGGTATATGGCAGATCACGACTTAAACAAACTGTTTTTGTTATGGTAATTTTTTGTGTTTGTCTGTATGACTTTTTGCTGATCTCTGTTGACATATTTGCTTGTATTATAGTGGTTAATATAATGTTGACTGCTGTACCCCTATTTTCTAACCTTCTTACATAGTATATATGTGTTTCTTTTTCACGCATCTTGTCGATATTTCAATTCAAGTGTGAAATTAAGATGGCTTTAAACTCAGGTTTAATCTACCATTTTCTACATAAATAAAATCCCTGTATCAATAAAATTAACGGTACCAATTTTCTTGCACCAGATGCGCATTTCGACAATACATGTCTCTTCAGTGATGCTCGTGGCCAAAATATTTGAAATCAAAAGCTTATATAAAAGATGAAGAGCTATAATCCAAAAGGTCCAAAAAGTATAGCCAAATTCGTAAAAGGAATCAGGGCTTTGCATGAGCAAGATAGGAATATGACAGTTGTCATCCATTCGTTTATTGTGTTTGAGCTTTTAATTTTGCCATTTGCTTAAGAACTTTCTGATTAGAATTTTCCTCGGAGTTCTGTATTTTTGTTATTTTACTCATTTTACATAGAAATCCTATGGAGGATTTTGCGAAACTTAATCATAGAAGAACGCAAACAAGAACCTTGCCACAGGATGTCAACAAGATTCTACCACTTTTATGATATATAGATGCAGAAGTTGAGTTGTTTATGTTATCAACGAGTCAGTGTGAGAGATGGTATAACACAGACGGTACCTCAGAAGTCAAAATCAAGAGAGGAAGACCAAGAATAACATTGAGGCGAACTGTTAAGGTAAAAGCTGGTCAATGTCAACAGACCGTGATAATGGGGCACTCAAAAGAAAACTGCCAAAGACCAACAGCATGAAAGATCTTTCTTGCTGGAATTCATGTTAATAGAGTCTAGGTCAACTTAGATACCAATATCAAATTTAAGGATGAAAAAAAAAAAAAAAACCCGCTCGGATGTACATGTTTGTAATTTTGTTTTTAACTTTTTCTTTCTTTCTGATTTATCTATCATGAGGGTTTCACAAAAATTAGTTTTACACGTATTACTTACTAGCATGGTTAGTATTGTTGTTGTGGTCGTTATTGAAGTAATATGATTTTAAATAACAAATACAGTAGACAAATTTAAAGACAAATGAAAAATGCTTAAATTAATTTTATAAATTTACTGTTTGCAAAAGTATGAATCATTTGCAATACTAATAATTTTTTTATTATTTTTCTTTTAACTCAGGCCTAGATTACCTTAGCCGTATGTGGTACAACGTTTTGGTAATTTTGTGTCCTCCAAGCTTGTCAACTTTGTCTGCTTTCTAACTATTTTGATCTGAGCGTCACTGATGAGTTTAATGAAGACGAAACGCGTGTCTGTCGTATCAAATTATAAGCCTGGTACCTTTCATTTATAATTAAAATGCTACTCTGCAAAACTCAAAAATAGAAAGTTAGTTTGTTATTCTAGTAAATAACGGAATTGTGTTGCTAGCTCTAAGATGCTCGTTTGTTCAAAAAGTTAAAAGAATCGTCCATATATTTACCTTCGCATTCTCTATAAACAGTTTATATCTCCAATGAAATAGCTTAAATGTGTGAGTAGGTTTGAAAATCGGTTATTCACTACTGCCTTAATTACACGCATTCATCCCATCCCAGTGAGATTGAAATAACGGATACCACATATAGAGTAAGGTTTGATTCTTATCTCAACTATCAACTTATTTTAGAAAGAACACCGACTTTTTTATTGTATATTTCCCCTCTTTCATGTTATATAAGTTACCAGTATTACATATTTGTTAGTAGCCCATTCCATTTTTCTCCACCTGTACACTCGGACCAGTTTAAGAATTGAGTTTTTTTTATTCAAATTGCTTGTAAGCTCTGCAGATTGCTTTCAGTTTCAAACGTGAACGTAAAAATCAAACATTGAATTAAGCTAAACAAAACCATCAGAATGGAACTCTCTTGAGTTGGAATTATCTTCCATTGTTCAAAATGATTTTTTTTATATCACCGTTAGATTCATACGCCATGCAAAACAATTTCTTATACAAGTTTTCTCGACACCTATGATACAATACATACACATCACATTGTAACTTGAATGTCCGAGTACACATTATTATTCAATCAATTGGTATGTGCATGTATACTATATACAGTTTTCACCTCAGTGACTACACTATGTTGCTTAAACTTCGAAAAGAGTAAATGGATTTCATGCCATCATAACCCCAAAACTTTTATTACAACATTGATACTTGTAATAAGACGGTTTCAATTATGAAGCAGCAACTGCTTACCAATGCAGATAGCATGAAGCCAAACTGGTTTCAGCAGTTTTTCTGCTGATTTGTTTTCTGATCGCAATTATTTGTCATGAGGTTGCCCTTCTTTTAAAGAAAGTGGTTGCCCACATTATAGCTTTTCAGCAAGTCCCAAATTTTGTTTGTTTGTTACTTTGGTGTAATGAAAGGTTTACTATCGAGTAATGTTTTTGTACAAGTTGTGGTTTCTTGCTTTGGAAGGGTTCACATCGTACAAAAGTGTAAGCATATATAAAGCTACTATTAGTATACTGTTATTTATTTTTGTGGGTATCAATTTCCGTGGATTGAGGAAAACTTCCATTTTCGTGAATATTTGAATTCGTAGATTTGCTTTAGGCAGCGCATATTTCTATGGAACATTTGTAATTCGTTGAACATTTAAATTCATGATTTCCTTGTACCCACAAAATCCACAAAAATGGTATCCAACGAATAATGAATAAACTCATCGTAGATACCAGGACTAAATTTAGTATATACGCCAGACGCGCGTTTCGCCTACAAACGACTCATCAGTGACGCTAGAATCCGAAAAAGTTAAAAAGGCCAAATAAAGTACGAAGTTGAATAGCATTGAGAACCAAAATCCCTAAAAGTTTTGCCAAATACAGCTAAGGTAATATATGCCTGAGGTAGAAAAGTCTTAGTATTTCAAAAAATTCAAAAAATTGTAAACAGTAGATTTATAAATATAACCCATATCAATGACAATTCATGTCAGCACAAAAAGTGAATCCACGGCATGTATGTCTCGTACAACTACCAAATTTATCTCATGTCAAAATAACTCCATGGTATTGGCTCTGGTAGCATTATAATTGTACTTACATTGAACAGTTCTTAAATCTAATATACTTTTAGGTACGAGTAATGATAAGATCCCCTTAACCTTTCAATTAGATTTGATTTAACTTTATCTTAATATAAATTAATTTGAGGTCTTTACTACATGCCTTTTGCTGCAGTTAAGGTACCTATGTAACCATCTGATAATGTAAAAGGTATTGTATTGTAGCCTAATTGCATATTTTTATGGCATTGTGGTCTTCCTTTACCATTTTACAACCCAATATGATGTCAGTGTATCTTAAAGTTGTTGCTGTATTAAGTTTAATATGATTACTGCTGATATTTACATCCCCTAGATTACCAAATAAATTGTCATCTTATCGTACTAGATGGATTTTACAAAACAATTGATAAAACACACATATTTTGAAATATAAACAAACGTTTATGCATCCAATGAAGAGAGATTATTACAGAATGACCAATTTGTTATGAGTCTGTAAGAATAAGAAAGGCAGGTTTCTTTTCATGCGATTAACATACTAGTGAAAGGTTTAGCTAGCTTTACAACCAGGATTTATTCACCATTTCCTACATAAGAAAGTACCTGTACCAAGTCAGGAATGTAACAGTTGTTATCCATTCGTTTGATGAGTTTGAGCTTTTGATATGCCATTTGATAAGGGACTTTCCTTTTTGAATTTCACCGAGTTAAGTATTTTTGAGATTTACCCTTTTCCATCAGTCGTCTGTCTGGCTTTTTGTTGTTGTCAATTGAGTCATTATGTTGACTGATACATATATCTACAGCTTTTCTATACTTGATTTATACTTTGTTTGTAGGCAGGGCCCTTTTTATCAAAAAAATGCTGAAAGTGACCTTTAGATATTATTTTGTTTGTCTACAGTATTGTCGTAGTTCCTTACCTCACACCTTTGTTGTTCTTAATGAATAAACACAAAATAATCAATTAATCAAAGCCCTTGTAAGCACTAAGGTAAAGATTGCCTCAACTTGTCAGAGGGAAGTAAAACGAAATATTGTATTGGTTGTATTTGATTTAACAGCAATTCTAGACAAAGGAAGATAACTCCAAATTTTAAAGATGACCTTAACAATGACATCATTTATATTTTTAGAACAGATATTGGATTCCTGCACCTTGCAAAAATTTTGTAATTTTCTTGACAAGTGTAACATCATTTTGTGCCTTTAATATATGAGTGTATATTACATCAAGAAATTTCTGGAAATGTTCATGAATAGATTGTATATAATGTTATGATCAATGCACTATATTTTGTGTATCATAAAGGAAGTGATAAGCCTTGGAAGATTAAGATATCAAGTCAGTCCCATTAGGTTTTGATTGCATTTCATACAATCTTTACCTAAAAAACAACAACTCCAGATAATTTCTTTAATTGATATATATCGACACCAGTTGAATATAGTAATTTTACTATTTTGATATTGTTAAAGACACTATATAATATCTCCATTTTGATTTTTATCATACTATATCCTCTGGTTAAAAAATAATCGGCAATATAAATAATCAGTAACCACCTTCAAATAGATGAAAAATCTAGAGCCTCGAAAAATTTAAATGCCATGATGTCCGGATCTGAGAATACCGAACTCCAAGGAAAATTCAAATCATAAAGTCCCTTATCAAATGAAAAAAATAAAATAATTAAACACACTAAGTGAAAGGAAAACAACTGTCAAATACCTGACTTGGTACACACATTTATAAGATATCTGTGTTGTATCCAACACTTGAGCTCACATTTTGAAAAGTGTGTTTGAAAAAGGCTGAATTATGAAACGACTCTATCATCTCGTCATTGTGTTATTGTGCTATGGTTTTTTTTTTGTATTCTTGTTTTTCGTTTTTTAGGTTATGATTTGTCAAATGCCTTTTTTTTTTTTTTTTCTTTTTTTAGTGATTAAGATTAATAGTAGGCGTGATGTGGTTTTATGAGAATACCAAACAAGTGAGAGGTTTAGCTAGATATAAAATCTAGATATAAAACCAGGTTTATTTCCATACTTTGTAATTTACTTTTTTTCTGTTACAGATGTGTAAAAATTTAAAAAAACCGGTTGGATAATTGAAGATCACAAGAAAAAAAAGGTTAAGACAAGTAAAGGTAAAAAAATGTTCAGACAAGTTAAAGACAAAATTACTGGAGGGCAGGGTATAGAAAAAGTAAATGACAGATTGAAAGATTTAGATATAATCTGAATTTGATCCACACAACAAAAAAACAACTACCAACTTAGATACAAATATCATATTTAAGAAAGGGACCAACTATATCTTCAAACAAATCACTCTTATGTACAAGTTTTTTTCCCCCCAATTTTCAGTGTATTTTCCTCTGAGGGTCTCTACTGGCTTAACATAAAATAACCCCACTGCCTTGTGGAGCTCATGACTTATTAAATACCAAAGGCCACGGAAGAAAACAATACAGGA
The DNA here is from genome assembly GCA_037788925.1 of Mytilus galloprovincialis. NCBI lineage: Eukaryota > Metazoa > Mollusca > Bivalvia > Mytilida > Mytilidae > Mytilus > Mytilus galloprovincialis. The sequence goes on along the minus strand of CM075340.1, from coordinate 59,907,988 downwards.
AATAATGCTGATGCTGTCTTAAGTTAAATATGATTCCTGTTGATATTTACATCCCCTAGATTAGCAAATAAATTGTCATCTTATCGTACTAGTGATAAAGATTCTGAGCAAGATGCCTAGACAAAGTTTGACATAATGAAGTGAAATTTACCAAAAAAAAATAATGTAAAAACACCCATATTTTGAAATACAAACAAAAAACAAATGTTTATTAAACCAATGAAGAGATAATGAAAAATGACCCAATGATTATGTGTCTTTATAAATAAGAAAGGCAGGTATCTTTTCATAAGGCTTTTCTACCTCAGGAATAAAATACCTTAGCTGCATTTGACAAAGATTTTTGGAATTTTTGGTAGTTGCTCAATGGTATTCAACTTTGTACTTTATTTGGCCTTTTTAACTTTTTTTTATTCAAGTGTTACTGATGAGTCTTTTCTAGATGAAAAGCGCGTCTGGTGCAAATACAAAATTTCTATCCTGGTATCTATAATGAGTTTAGTTATTCACCAGTCGCCTGCCTGGCTTTTTTTTTGTCCATTTAGTTGTTTGGTTGGCTGAAACATATATCTTCAGTTTGTCTAGAATTGATTTATAATTTGTAGGTAGTCTGGACCCTTTTCTTTCACAAAATACTAGAAGTGACCTTTAGATATTATTTTGTTTCTCTACAGTATTGTCAGACTTCCTTACCCAACACCTTCGTTGTCCCTAATGAAAAACGCAAAATAATCACATTAAAAAAACAACAACTCCAGATAATTTCTTAAATATATTTATTTGCTTCTTTGCATTGTATAAATCTATATTTTTATGTATTGTAAAGCTTGACTAATTTTGAAGTATGAATAACATACAAATCTTTTGTAAATAATTATACATGTGCTCACAATATGTCAGAGTATCAGTACATGTAATAAACAAATCATCAGATTTCTGTAGGTCAGTGGAATATATGTGATTATTGTAAGGCTTTTTTCTGAAGAATTTTAAACAGTTAATTCGTAAATTCTTATTATTTTAACACATCAATTGATCAGAGAAATGCCTTTTCTTTGAAATGAATCTAAAATTCTCTCCCATGCAATCGAATATCCACATCAGCAGAATAATAAATTCTTTTTCAAAATCATAAGCTAGAACTCTGGTCTATTTATAAAAAGATAATGAATATTGATAGCAGTTGCTTGAGATTAATTTGAAGAAAAAAAATAAAAAGTTGTAACTGTGTACAACTTTGTTGATAAAACAAAACTTAAACATTGAAAAAAGAGATATAATTAACAAAATAATCAAAGTATAATAAGGATAAATAATTAAAATGAAAAAAGCACAACCATTTCATGAATTTACAAATTGTTTTCTTATTCAAGAACATATATAATTATGGACAAATGTTATAATTTCAACTGATGAATGAACAAATAATATAATGACATGAACAAATAATATAATGACATGAACAAATAATATAATGACATGAACAAATAATATAATGACATGAACAACATATCTTGACTCATAGCACCATTAACAAAATATACAAGTTATAATGAACAAATGTAGTCAACTTAAAATGGATATAATAAATAGCTGAACACAGTACTTTTAATTATGTGTTGTTTGGATTTTTTGCAACTGAAACCATATATAGTAACATATTTTCTCACAACTGAATTTCATGTAGATATCTAATAAGATGTCTCATTTTGACGTAAGTATTGTTTCCATGCAGATGACAATAACTCAGTTTAACACCAGTTCAACACTAGCATAAGTTTCTATACCCGATATTTTTAAACAGGTCTTGCTAAAATTAGCATAAAATTGACCACTTGCAAGAAAATTGGTTCTCACATATAACATTTCAGTTTTGAAAAGACAAGTTAATGAATAAATAAAATGCCAATTAGTTTACCCTCACTGCTGATGTCAAGAGATTAAAATGAAGGTAATTGGGAATGATATGAAGTTGATACATATATAATAACTTAAGGTTTTATTAAGCATTCTATTTCTCCTAGAACTCATCTTATATCATTAGAGCAGTATTGAGTTATTTGATGAGGGACACTTTGATCTTTTTTTTTTTACAATTCTTGACTGATTGTATAATTATCAATAAAAAAAATTAACAATACAAATTAAAATTTTCCTTCCGCACATTAAAACATAATTCAGCCACTGACAGATAAGAACTAGTGTTTATACAGAACACAGTAGTAGCAGTCATCAGGTTAAAATAGTTATGTGTGTAACATGTAAGCTTTTGCAGACACAGTCTTGACATAAATGTAATTGTTTGTGAAGACATTTCATTACCATAAGCAACTGTATGTAGACATTTTAATGACAGTTTCTCATGACATGTTGATGAAATAATAGATTGTAACTGATAATTTGACATTACAGAATTAAGCAGTGTCAATCTTGTGTAATTGTTTGGAACCACAGTCAAAATATGAACTATACTGATAATGTCCAAAGGACTAAAATTTATGATGTGTCAACAAATTATCAACTTCAGTCATAACTGGCTTAAAAAATGTGGATGAAATAAAACAATGTTGGATCCAATTTGTGTACGTGATTTGTTTTATATATTTTCTGCATTCATCTAATTGATGTTTTTATTCTATTGATTATATTCATGATCAATTTTTCAATTCTTCTATTCTAATAACTGAAGCTAAAACCTAAACTGAATACTAAATGCACTTCAAAACTAGGAAAACTAATTTAAGAGTCTTTAATTGAAATTGAGGTAGTGAGTAAATTTTATGACATGTTGGCAATAAAACTTCATGTCATATGGGATAATTTAAAATTCATATTAGATAAAATAGGGGCTGTCTGTAAAAGATGTTAACCTTATAGATATCTTTTTTTTATACTTTCAAAACAAACTCTTGTCATATGGCAACGTAAAATAAACAATAACATAAATTATAAGTTCTACCAAACAAATTTTTCTTCTGCTAATAAAAACGCTTGCATTATTATCTTATTTCAAGTTCATAAAATTTCTGCTTTTGAAAGATATTTGTTTATAGCGACACAGTTCAGGAACAGTAACCCTAGATTGACAAAAGTCATCTTAATAGCATTAGTGGGATCATAGAACTGTCCAAGACCTAGATCAGGAAATGGCATGGTCATCAAGATCTGTCCTTTGGTTCGGAAGATTGTCTCTTTGAGTGGTCAGATGTACTTTTAATGTTTGACATCATCTTCAGCACTGTCGTCTGTCATCACTGTCACCAATGTCTCCAATTCTTTACCTATCTCACCTGCTGACTGGAATAAGCTACCAACATTGTTGCTTTTACCTGCAAAAGTTAAGTTAAACAAATTCATTATAAAATTGTAAATAAGCATTTCATGGTGAAAAAAAACCCTTAAAATCTATACATCATTGCTTAAAGGAAAGAACTAAAAAAACTACTATGTACCATTTCATAAAATATTCAATTAAAATTCTGACTATTGATCTCTAGATTAAAGGTTAAATTGTTGTTGTGTGCTTACACTGCTTAGGTACTCTTTTTGCACAGACCTCCTATTGTCAAAAAATAGTATAGCATTTTACATGTTTCATGTAATGGCTTAGAGGGGTAACAATAACTATAACTTCAAGTATGACATGATCTGATTACTTTTGAATATTTCTGGCAAATAAAAAATAAGTATAATTCCTTTGTTAACCCACATCTTTTGTTTTACTGTTTCTCACTTATTTAATAATTTTTTTTCTATTCTTGACAATCTTTGCTTAATAATATATTAACCATATTTAATTTTTATTTGAGCTCAATCTTATTCCTATAAGTGGCTGTATAATGAGTCATAAAGTCACGTTATATTTTGTTAAAATTGCAATACTATCAAAACAACTTCAGGTAACAAAATTTCAAAGATAACAGACATAACTGATATGTTTGTGATAATACTCACATTAAAAACCATATAATTATTTTACATGTATTCAAGACAACAATGGATGGAATTATTTTAGAAACAGTCCAACTTTGCTAGTTTTAAAGAGAATATGAACATGTACATGTACAGTACACCAAAGCAGTTTAATATGCATCTTAATTTGAAATATAACGCATCCCTCCTGAGGGTAAAACCATAAGAATTTATATGACCATACCTTTAGGTGTGTTATAACTGCTGTTTGATACAATTTCACTGAGATCAGATGCATCTTCTCTGTAATCTAAAATATTAATAGTTCTTTATATGAATTTGCCTTTAAATACATTTAGCCACGAGCATCTTTTAAAATCTGACTTTAAATATTGTCTGTTTCAAAGAAATTAATAATAAATTATTCTTCTGAAATTCAAGAAAGGACTTGAAAATTGTTAATTTCAGGCCTTGCGGTCATAAAACTTTGGAATCAGTTTTTTGTACTCGTACTCGAAAATCAAGCAATCAAAATGTTGGATTTCATGTTTCGAGCATGATTTTTGTGCTCCGAGCACTGAGCAAAGTTTTATGACTTCAACCCCAGGTGCATTTAACAAAGATGAAACAAGGGAGACAACACACATACAGAACTTTCAAACAAGGGAGACAATACACATAAAGAAGGCTTTCAAACAAGGGAGATAACACACATGTAATATTTAAAAGTCTTACCTGAACTATGACCATTCATCTGTGGTGTGGATTCTAACTGTGGAGAGAATCTAAAGTTGGTCTGCCCCTGGGTGGAGCTCTGTGATGAGGGTGTGGTTGGCATTGATGACCCCACAGACATACTTTGTTCAACAGCAGGCTGTAACAGATAATATGAATGTCAAGTCACTTTGAAATGTTTGCCTATGATTCAGGTGCTAGTTTATGAAAATGTAAAACAATAAAGTTCCCATACACATGTGAATGCAAAACAATTTGCAAAAAATAACATGTCATTAAGGTTGAAAATAAAAACAATGTCTTTATAATTGAGGTTAAGCCATTTCAATTAATATTTTATACTGTGTCTTTTTATAATGTAATGTTACAATACTGTCTCAGGTTGAAGTGAAGGTTGGCCCCTGTTAAAACGTTTAAACCCTATGCATTTTTATGCACCTGTCCGAGGTCAGGAGCCTGTGGTTCAGTGGTTGTCATTTTATGGGTGTTCACCAGTGTAGTTTATTTTTATATAAATCAAACCATTCGGTTTTCTGTTTGAATTGTTTTACATTAGTCAATGTGGGGTCCTTTATAGCTTGCTGTTTGGTGTGAGCCAAGGCTTTGTATTGAAGGCTGTGCTTTGACCAACAATTGTTTTCTTTTTAATATTGTTATTTGGAGGAAGAATTGTCTCATTGGCATTCATACCACATTTTGTTATGTATATACACTTTACCTTATGTTTTGGTTATTTTAACAAAAAAAGAAACTAGAGGCTCTCAAGAGCCGGTATCGCTCACCTGACTGTACTTTGGTTTTTGAAATCATATAAAAAAAGATAAAATTTGGTTTAATATTGCATGCCATTCTGTGGTTTTCTAAAAGAAGACATTTGTATGTATTTCTCCTGGAGCCCTTTGTTAAACTAAATCCCCCGCTGGCAGCCATCTTGGATAGTGGATCGAGTACAAAGTTTCAACCACTTGGTCAGCATATCATAAGGAACATTCATGCTATGTTTGGTTTCATTCCATTTAGTAGTTCTCTAGAAGAAGACTTGTGTATGCATTTCCCTTTTGATCTTATGCTAAACTTAGTCCCCCGCTGGCAGCCATCTTGGATGATGGATCGGTTACAAAGTAACATTTGGTCAGCATATCATAAGGAACATTCATGCTATGTTTGGTTTCATTCCATTCAATGGTTCTCTAGGAGAAGACTTTTGAATGCATTTCCCTTAGGGTCCTATGTTAAACTAAGTCCCTTGCTGGTGGCCATCTTGGATGTTCGATCGGCCACAAAGTAACAACACTTGGTCAGCACCTCATAAGGAACATTCATACCATATTTGGTTTCATTCCATTCAGTGGTTCTCTTAAAGAAGACATTTGGATGTATTTCCCATAGGGTCCTATGTTAAACTAAGTCCCTTGCTGGCGGCAATCTTGGATGATTGATCAGCTACAAAGTAACAACACTTGGTCAGCACCTCATAAGGAACATTCATGCTATGTTTGGTTTCATTCCATTCAGTGGTTCTCTTAAAGAAGTCATTTGTATGCATTTCCCATAGGGTCCTATGTTAAACTAAGATCCCTGCTGGCGGCCATCTTGGATGAAGGATCGGCTACAAAGTAACAACACTTGGTCAGCACCTCGTAAGGAACATTCACGCCATGTGAGCTAAAAAGGAAAAAAAAAAAGAGAAGAAAAATGACCCCTTTACCTGTTCTAAAAGTTGTCGTAACCGTAACAACTGTGCCTCTAGCTGTTTATTATGGTCCTCCAGAATTTTCATTCTTGATTCTAAACGACTTTTATGCTGCCGTAACAATTTAGCCTCTGCAATCATTTCTGCATCCCTGTTAATTGATGATTCAGTATCATCATTATCACTACTGTACCCAGAATGTCCGTTCACTTGGTTTTCCTTGTCCTGTTTTAATCTATCGTATTCTTTTTGCAGTGACCGATTTTCATCTTCCAGATCTTTAATCATGGCTTCAAGTTCAGATTTCTGATCAGAATCAACAACCATCATAATCTGCATGGGACTTTTTAACTGTAAGAAAAAAGTCATAAAAATAAATAATATATGTATAGATCTAAAAAGAATTTCAAATAGAGGAAAACTATATAGAAATAGATTAGGATTATGTTTCTAAATTCAGGGGGAAAATCTGTATCTTCTGCAATAAGCTGTTTTCCTTTTTACAGGGGAATTTTTCTGCAATCAATAGAATCTAGGAACTAAGCTTACTTCAAAATAATAATTACAAGACTATTTATCAAGTGGTAATATTTCTTGATTAAGGGGAGGTAATACTTACAGCATGACTTGATAAATCACCATTTAAACTTTGACAATACTGTGCTATAAGTTGATGTTCATCTTCTCTGAAATAGAAAATTCATAAATATAAATTAAATAAAAGGGCCATCACAACCTAAATGAAAATTGAATTTTGCAAGATAAAATAGTGATTGATTTTGGTGGTATTCTGAGCCTTCAAGCAATTCAATATTAACTACATCAAAAAGAAATAAATCAAATGCAATAGTTCTAGCCCCTCATTTTTGTTTTCAGAGCTGTGACAAGTAAAAATAGTTTTTGGAATAATTAATCATTTCCTAGACTTCAGTATATAAGTCTACAATAGACAATCTCTTTTATATAACAATGGTTTTCCTATCTGTCTTAAAAAGAAATGAAAATTTAATTGTATCAAAAGAAAAATATTATTTGCACATTGAGAATATTCACTTCTATTTGGAATGTGTCTGATTTGAAAATATTTACTATTATTTCGTCTGATTTAATTCATTAGAATTGTATCTGGTTTAAATTTGAAAGCAGCATGCAATATCCATTGAATTCTAATAGGTTATTTCAACAATTAAATTTTCAATTTACCCAAACTGAATATCGATTGTACAAGAACTGACACTCTACACAATCATGTCTAGAATGGTAATGTTATAACTAAACAAGTACTAATGTTAACAATTAAGATGCTTATCTCATAAGAAAAATATTACCTTTGGTTACAACGTTTTTAGTACTAATCAATATTTTTTCTCAAATTAGCATTTGAACCAAATTCAAGATTTAAAGAAACAAGGATAGTCTGCATTCATTTACTTTCTGAGATTGAGGGAAAATTTAACATATCAGTGACATAACCAATCATATAACATTAGCAGAAATAGACATTAAAGGAAGACATAGCATCTTGTCTTAACAGTAAATAGACGATCTTCAAAGACAAGATCAACAATTACTACTAAGTGAGACGATCTTCAAAGACAAGATCAACAATTACTACTAAGTGTATATGTTTATTGTTTATCTTCTACTACTTTAACAGTGTTCATAGGTTGCTGTCTCAACAATGTGTATAATCAATAAGAAAGATGTTTGGTATCCTAGAACATTATTATTTTTGTTTTTACTAGAAATTTTAGCTTTCATTTATATTGAAATAGCTAAATTGTGGTTGAAACTGCCTCAATATTTATAAATATTTTCAAAACATTGTGTGAGTAAATATAGAGATAAAACTTACGACTCAGGTGTAGTTGATGCTTGCCTTTGTTCTACTTCAGCTAATCTGAAAAATATAGAGTACAGAATGTAAACGACCTATATATGTTACATAATGTATGTAAAACAAGCTCCTAATGATGTTATACAGAACTATTGGTAACATATGGTCATTATTATCAATAATTAATAGTTTTTAGCTCTGTAGTGATACGGATACACAGATACAAAATAACTTTTCTGGTTTTATTGTGATTTATAGTTGATATCTAATGGAATTATATTTCGCATTTCTGTATTTACAATTCAATCCTTTTTTTCATTGCACTTTCTACAAGGAAATTCTTCAATCAATCAGACTTCAGTTATTTTACATTTAAAAATAAAATTGTTTTGGTTTTAAATTCATAGGCACTTAAAGGATTATAAATTAAAGGTGATCAAACCTACAAGAATTAGAAACAAACAGAGCAGGGGTTATTTTTCGACTTGCAAATATTTGAAAAAGAGGGAATAAAATCATTCTGATAGAAAAAACCTACAAACATACCTACATTTGTTAATTTCTGTGTCATTTTGGTCTCTTGTGGAGAGTTGTCTCATTGGCAATTATACCACATCTTCTTTTTTTTATATTATAGATACAATTCTTCTTATGCTATACTTACCGACTTGCATAAAGTTCTAAGCGGGAATGCATATCTTGTGATGAAATACTATGTTGGGGTGATGGTGATGGGCTGAAAGAAAATAGAAAACTTAATAAAAATATCTTGTACAGAACAGTACACATCACCCATTACTCTGATATAAGATGATGAGTTTCATTACTCCCCTACTAATTTCAAAGTTCAAAGATTAGAAAATGAAGTATCTACCTAGCTTAGATTTAATTGTACAGTAGCATGTTTGCCAGACAATAATATCCTGTTGTATTTGATAAGACTAACCTGACAATGTAATGAATAGGGACAAAACAAAATGTAAATCATTGTGGTTAAATCAATAAATTCTATTAACTCTAAGCTGCATAACAAGCATTGTTTTCTGAAGCGCAGCTGACTGTCATAATAGGTAACAAAGAGACTATTTTAGCCAAACAACAACTAAGTAATGACGTATATCTACTTCAAATTACACAGAGTTTAGTATGGAGTCTTGGATCTTTTTGAATGTAATATTCAAGTCCTTGGCATTCCATTGATTGTTGTTGGTGTTTTAACGCCACTTTAGGGCTATTTCCTGAGTGGCCAGAGACAACCACAGACTTACAATTAGGATTGGAGTTGAGGAAAACGTTTTGTAAAAACTTGAATTTTTTTTACCAAATTGATGAAAATTGTTAAAAATTGACTATAAAGGGCAATTACCCCTTAAGGGGTCAACTGACCATTTTGGTCATGTTGACTTATTTTTAGATCTTAATGTGCTGAACATTATTGCTGTTTACGATTTATCTCTATCTATAATAGTATTCTGGATAATGACCAAAAACAGCAAAATTTCCTTAAAAATTACCTATTGGGGGCAGCAACCCAACAACCCGTTGTCCAATTCATCTTAAACTTTCAGGGCAGATAGATATTTACTTGATAAACAAGTTAACCCCTTGCAAGATTTGCTTTAAATGCTTTGGTTTCAGAGTTATAAGCCAAAATCTACATTTTACCCCCATGTTCTATTTTTAGCCATGGCGGCCATCTAGGTTGGTTGGCTGGGTCACCCCATGCATCTTTTAAACTATATACCCTAATAATGATTGTGGCTAAGTTTGGTTATATTTGGTCCAGTAGTTTCAGAGGAGAAGATTTTTGTAAAGGTTTACAAAATTTACGAAAAATTGGTAAAAAATGAATATAAAGGGCAATAACTCCTAAAGGGGTCAACTGACCATTTTGGTTATGCTGACTTATTTGTAGATCTTACTTTGCTGAACATTATTGCTGTTTACAGTTTATCTCTATCTATAATAATATTCAAGATAATAACCAAAAACAGCAAAATTTCCTTAAAATTACCAATTCAGGGGCAGCAACCCAACAACGGGTTGTCCGATTCATCTGAAAATTTCAGGGCAGATAGATCTTGAATTGATGAACAATTGTACCCCCATGTCAGATTTGCTCTAAATGCTTTGGTTTCAGAGTTATAAGCCTAGATAAACATTTTACCCCTAAGAAGGCATGAACTTATATTCTGCTTGGCAAGTGTATTGATGCTAATGAAAATATAACAAATATCAATGGTCTATTATGATAACAGAAATGGACCTCCAAATATAACAAATATCAATAGTCTATTATGATAACAGAAATGGACCTCACCAATGTAGACTTTGTAAAAAGCCCTTTCATTAGAAATATGAGAAAATATTTGTACAAAAGGATACAATTAATGCAATTTGAATATTCAACACAAGCCATGCTAATTCATTTAACTTAAAACCATTCTTAATAAAAGTACTTAATATTAGTTAGCATCAATGTAAGATTTCATGACAGCACAAAACTGCAGAAAAATTGTAGGTAAATAGAAGGTTTGGTCATCAAGTCTTAGATAGATGCTGACTAACAAATATTCAATAGATTATAAAATTAAACTTATCTAAAATGAAGTTTAATAAAATGATTAAATGTAAATTACCAAAATGGTGTACAGTAATAGCAACTTAAAATACAATCCATAGCTAATGTTATATAATCCTGAATATATTAGCCAAGTGAGTCAAGACTACAATTTCCTTAGCTTTTTACACAATACCAAAATTGGTAGCTACCGGTAATGGTCCTAAGACCTGCTTTTTAAAGTAAATTTCCTGATACTTTAAATGTCAACTAACGGTACTTGAATATAGTTTGAATATCTTCGTAATATTGACTTTGAAAATGCATATCCATTGATTATATGACAAGATAGATGAGTTAGTAAATGTAGAAAAAAAGACTGATATTTCAAATGGAATGAATATGTTTCGAGTTTTAGACGGTGATCTCATATTGTGGCTGGATGATTCACTTTTGTCTGGCAGCGGAGTGTTAAATGTACAATTACCGATTATACAATTCCAGTTTTGAACTTATAAATACGGCATGTTTATTGATGATAACCATATTACCCCCTGTATCGGATTAAGTTATAGATCTAGGAAAGAAATCACTGTAGCTGTCTTAACCCAGTGGACTAAGACAAGCTTATGTGTCAGTGCTTGCTCAAGGACTATCATTATAGATACATAAACTAACATGTTTGTCTACTAATGAACTGTCATTATTGCTGCTTGATGGAAAAATCTTTGGAAATTGTGAAATCAAACTTGTTGTTGATCGTAATTGAGAACAGGAATTGTTTTATAAAACTTGTTTGGATTCCCATTTAGAAATATTTTCAAGAAAGATCTGAATTTGGCCCTAAAATTGCCTGATAGTAAAATGTATCAGATCTATTTTTAATAGTCTTCAAATTTTAATAAAACCAACATACCATTCAATTTTTAAATCTAGCCATTTTTTCCAATAAAGAGATTTCATAAACTTACTGTTCTATAAAACCTGAAAATCTATTTTGTGTTCTCTTAAACTACTAATTAAGGTGACAAATACCAAATCTTTTGGCTTGAAATAATGAAAGTTGATTGATTCCATAAACATAAGTACTGTAAAAGCATATTTCAGATTATGCCTCTCAACAAGTATGAATTGCTTTAAACAAATTATGACAACAGAAATGAACATATCATATAACAGGGATACAGCAGCAAAGATTCCACCCCTTGTTTTCAGTCATAAAATTACCTGTAATTTTGTGTAACTAATCCCATCTCTTTAATCCAATCCACCTTTAATCAACACTCAATCCAAGAGTAAAACTTGATAGAAGCCAACAGATTAAATGTTGTAAAAGAATGTTGATCAATAATTGACTAGCAACCTTTCTACAACCTGTAGATTATAATTCTTCTGCAGGAACGCAGAGTTTCCACCTCAGAGTACCTAGCCATTGATTTTCTCTCATTAAACTGATGACTTTATCCATGGCTCTCCATTGCTTTACAATGTAGTAACAACAATAATTCTATTGTACAATCTGTTTATGCTTACTGCATAATCAAATAATCAAAAAGTGTCAAAACAAAAGCTTGTAATCCGATAGCTTAAGGACAATTTGAGGTCAGTGATCAATATGCTAACAGAAAAGAAGCCAAGTTTTAATAACATTGAGTTTCCTTTAGATAATTATAAGGAAAGGTGAGGAAAGCTAGCTTTAACATAAATTGATCTTTAATATTAGTTCCTTGAAAAAGTAAATGGCATTTTCCAAGTCAATTATATACTTTGTCTTTTTTCTGAAATCTACATAAAGAAATGAAACCAACATATTATAAATTTCATGAGTTGGAAGTGCTCTTTAAGAATTTACCTTCACCAGGATTGCTCGAAGCTGAATATTTAAAAGAGAAGGATAAACCCAGTTTATCAAATAATGTGCTGTCTTAGGAGACTTTGTCCTTCATGCTAATTCAATTGTTTGAAAAATACTTAATTTTCCAACTTATTAATGAAAAAAATCTATCTGAATAAAACTCATATTAGACACCAGGCTAATAATTTGTCAGCTGTACACATGTTTGGTTTACAAGAGATTCATTAATGATGCTCAAATAAATAAATAAAAAGCCAAATATTCACAGATCACTTAGTTTCTCTTTTTCTATCCCTTTCACAACAGGAACTACCGCCAAAACTGAACTGTAAAAAGAACATTGGATTCTAAGTAATATATATAATGTCATAATGACCTTACATCACAATATGAGGACATCATAATATTCTTTCTATGAATGTTAATAAAAGAGTTCTATTAATTAGCTAATTTCAAACTGAAATTACTAATGGCCCAAAGTTAAAAAAAGGTGTTTTTAGCATACATAATAAATCATCCTGAACATGCATGAAGTATTTGCAATCTGACGTTAAGCAACAAACAATCAATAATTGTTTTTGTCATCATTATGTAATACATGAAGTTTCCTTTTAAATTCTTAGAGAACAAAAGTTTTGTTTTCAATTTCCATATTATGAAAAACCCAATCAATACAACATTAGCAGAGAATATAAATCATTGTTTGATTTCGTGCAAATCTGTTCAATTATGGAAATGAATTAATACAGCTATCTAATCAATCCTGTCAGAGAATAGCAAAGTCAATATAACTGATGTAGTCGCTGATTATTTTAGTACAGGTAACTATAATTAGGACAAATCTTCTTCAAATCTCGTAATTACTAGGGTTTTCCAGGTAGAAATTACGATTAATGAGAACCTGCACCATTAATCACCAAAAAAAAGCCTGCTATGAATAATAAAAGAACAATGTTTTGATTGCTATCATACTCTTTTAATGAAGTAGTAATCACCTTCAATTGGTAACATATATTGTTTCCCAGACAGGTCAATTTGTAATTTTTTAACATCTTAAGACAATTTTTGACCAATCAGAGGATGATTGATTGATTGATTTTTGGTGCTTTAACACCACTTATAAGCACCGCTTTTGGGATTTTTTGTGGTGGCCATATTTTATTGACGGAGGTAGCAGGAATGCCCAGAGAAAACCTACAGCCTTTAATAGAAAAACTGACAATCCTAGTCTATTAAGATTGGAGTTGAGTACACCTACACGAGCAGGGTTCGAACTCACAACCTCAGTGTTGACTCGCTGTGATTACAGTAGTAACTACTTGGCCACTGGGTATAGAGGATTGTTACTGTCAGAAGGATCTTTACAACAGTTGCTGGAAGAAATTAGTACTTTCAAAAAGTAGGACAAATATACCACTGGTTTATTTGTTAGATAAGGTTGACAGGCAAAGTGCTATACCTAATGACTTTTGAATCCTAGGTTGAAGTAGACCTGAGTGCCTCATTTAAACTGCACTACTTCACCTAGAAAAATCATTGCTCTTGTCATATACAACAATGAAATGATTGCGTAATATCTATTCTTGGCATTAATTGTTTGATAGTTGACTCATAGGAATTTTCCCACTTTAAACAAATCTTTAGCGGAAATGGATGCATTGTACACATTTATTAAATAAAAGCTGATTTGGTAAAAAAATAATTCCATTGTGGTAGTAATTATTGGACATAATTGTTGCATCTTAGAGTAAATATTATAAAAAAAATAAGTTGGAATTGAGCAGATATCTAAACATAGGATTATGGCATTTCAAATAGTTTTATAATGCTTTGAATGTGTTACCCAACAAAATACACACAAGATCAAAGAGAAATTGTCAGTGATATCATATTCATATAAGATTTTCACACGATTTCAATAACTAAAAGTAAAATTCGTGCAATTCTATGTGAGCAAGTAGTGCCTATAAAATAAGGTAGAATGTACTTGGGAAATGAAAAATAGATTTTATGTTAAGGATTAAGGAAGTAAATAAGTAATCTGAAATAATCGTGTGATGCAAACATATATGTCTTGCTGATGATTGGATATCTTCACAACTCTTCCCCCTTTCAATACCTTAAATAATATTAAAGCCTACATTTCTGGCCTATTTAATGTTACATCACAATAAAGCATTCTAAATAAAAAAGAGAAAAGCGTTTTAAAATTTCCCTCTCCTATTAAGGCATGAGATAAAGTTCTTCAAGTCAAAATAAGTTATCACACTTTACTCCTAACTAAAAGCAATAATTCCCACTTTGCCACTATATAATAGAAAATGTGTGTAAAAAACAATTATGAAACAACCAAAATAAATCTTTCCTTTACATTATATTATGTTTGGTTTATCTACTTAGGTGATATTTATGAAGCTAAGTACGGTAAAGATGGGAAAAGCTACATGCCTGGATGCTGTTTATTGTACAAGCTTTTGATTATATTTTTAAATGGATTTATAAAAAATTTGGAAAGTTGAAAAAATTACCATTGCACTGAAGTTGATGTTGTCTCGGATGGTTTTGTACTTCATAAAAGAAAAACAGTTTGATTTATATTGAATCAAAAAAAAATATTTCTTTCTACATGCAATTGATCATACAAGATTATCATTTTATCAATATATTTCTGAATAAAAATAATGTATGAGTTAGTTCAATAATATCAGATTTTAAAAAATATATGGTAAAGAAAATGACTTATGAAAAAAAACATACTAAACATTACACAAACACAAAATTTCTAAACTGGCAAAACAGGAAACAAAACAACACAAAAACATAGAATGTACATTTCACTGCGTATTTTTCTTACCTTTCTAAGGCATCTCCTTCTAAAACAGTTTGAACAGGAAGGAAACCAAGCCTTGGATGTTTCTTAAAATGTCTTTTTGTTTTAAATTTATTTTTGAGAACTTTTGTAAAATCTCGTACATCTTCTCCTGAGGTTGTCTGCAATGATAAATAAAAAGAAATACAGTTAAAGGTGAAGAAAAAACAAACCAAAAATTGTTATAAGCTTTAAAGCCAACAAACATTAATATTCTTTTGTAGCAACTTTGTCTATTTTCTTATTTCATCACACACAGATTATCTCCCTTTCGAATGGTAATTTGTGAATGGCTTTAGGAAGGTTTTTGAATTTATTCAAGGATTACTTTTGGTACATTTTAGTCTTTGGACCCTTTACTTATTTTATCCATGGACAAATATTGTAAAACAAAAGCACAACAGCCCTTATTTTGTTAACTTTCCAAATCAAAATAAGTTCAATTTCTATATGCCAGTAATATGTTAATTGTTCCAGTAAAAGATAATGTTAGATTTGAATAGTGAATAAAATTGGTTTAAATTATTAAAATAAAGTTAAAATTATTAAAAAAATATTTTCTTTATCAATAGACCATGATTTATAAGATACTGTTTATAACTCATGTTCTTTTACTTCAATGAAGATCTAGCTCGTTCTTATTGTCTGACGCTATTTTGTAATTTTTTGGGGTGATTTTATGAACAGAATATACTTACAGCGGTACAGTATTCTTGCATAGGATGAGTGAGTTTATGATTTTTGGATTTCCTTCCGGAGAAAAAACAATTTTGGCAAATATCAAAATTAAAGCACCGTAAACAGCGATATCTGGAAATACAAAAATATAATCGTTAGTCAATATGATTACATGACTCACTTCTCAAACAACTTTAACATTAGTTAACATTCTTTTGAAGAATATTTAGAATTACCAATATTTAATTCAAATATTTTACAACTAACTTTGCATTTTTGATATAAATTGTTGCATTTTAACAAATATTACATATCAATTACTTACCGAAAGCCAACAATAGGGAATTCTTTACATATATTACATTTAGCCTGGTGTTTGGCAGTTTCTGCAGCTGCTAATCTATGTAATACTGGTACCCAAACTAATGACTGAGGTTCTAATCGTAACCAGTCAAGAAAATGGGAAACCTGGATTTCTGGCCGACCATTTGCCTGAAAATTAAATAACTTCTATTTAACCATACATGTATAAAACCTGATCAAAGAGAACCAAAAGTAATCAGTTCATTTAAGTCCAATTAATTATATTTCTAAACCACTTTTAAGAACATAACATGATTGATATCAGAGCTTATGTAAACATTCTTTGCAATTCCATTAGTATCTTGTGACTGTCATGTCTTTCAGTTTATCCTTTAAAAGATAAATAGGAGCTCTCAACTTCAGTGGTTCACATTAGATGCTGTCTGCCATTTTTGATTTTGATTTTTTGATTTAGCATAAATCCAGTAATAAATATTCTTGTTTGACATTTTTGAATGTCATGGTCTTTTATAGGCTACTATACATTATGGATTTTGTTCATTGATGAAAACCTTTTGGAGACCTATAGTTGCTTGCATCTCTTGCAGATAGTTTTCTGATTGGCAATCATATTACATCTCCTTACTTTCATATAAATAATGATTTTAAACATCTGATTTTCTCAGAGAAATTATACGGAAATGCAAAAAAAGATATATCTTTTTATGAGTGGCCATCGTTGGCCAGTGTATTAACTCTTTAAATACTGTAATGACAAGATCATCTAGTCTATTTAAACACAAGTAGTTAAATTATACAGAAACTAATTTTAAATGATTGATAAATGGCTTACATCTTTTCAGGTCAATTGTATCATAAAGGAAATGTTTTCTTACCTTTTCAAAGCAACTTCGAACACTAGGTTCAATATTACTGCCACCAAAGGAGGCGACTTCACCCAGCTGCCGAGGTATTTGTAAACAATCATGTAATAATAAACCTAACTTTCTTTGGTCTGTATAACCATTAGTGTTGGCTATTAATCGAAACAAAACTGAAACCACAAAATACATCATGGTTAAATAAACGTATTGAAAGGTGTATAATAGTATCAATAAATTCATTATAGGTATATTATGTTTAACTACAAATAGAAGCCATTTTAAATTGGTCCATTTACAGTGGTGGATCCAGAATTTTTCATAAGTAGGGGGACCACTGACTGCTGAAGAGGGGGCTTCTCCAGTCATGTTTCAGTGATTCTCTATATAATCAACCATTTTTTACCTGGCCTCCGTTAAATCTGCCTCTTATCAAAACTGACAATATGTTTATAATTTGGTTAAGTTCAGGTCAAAGATTGTTTTTGATGTAACCTAAAAACTTAAAGAGACAGACTTTTTTAATTAAAAAAATAAAAACTGGTGCTACCAGTAACTTTATTATGCGAGACCCTTTTTATAATACAAAATTACATGTTTCAAGGATGTTGTTTATTGTCTTTCACAACTTTTTCTTGGTACAATACATACAACTTTCAACTTTTTAAACCTTTGAATGACCTTCTTCATAGAATTTCATGTTTATTTTGCTTTGCAACAGACAAATGTGGAAAACGTTCTCATCAAATACAAAATCATATTTCTTTATCACATCTACCATACCTGTCAACTCACCCGTTTTTTGCGGGTGACACCCGTTATTTTCACCTCTCACCCGGGAGTTTTTCTTTACCCGGCGGGTCCCGGGAATTTCTAACATTACCCGTTTCACCCGGATTTCTGACCGGAATTGTTTCCGGTATTTAGAAGTAATGCGACCTTCGGTTTTATCGGTCTTTTTCAATGTAACCAAAAGTCAAAATGTAGGACTGTTTACCTGAGCTGTGAAATAGCTTCAGGTTATTCCTGTGGAAAAACTAAAACCACCCAAATAGTAAAGAGGGCCCTTTCAGTTGAAAATAACAAAGTGGTAGTTGAAAACAAGCCAAGATTTTTTGTTTTGTCAAAACTTGCTAAAACATTACTGGTTTTGCCAAACAGCAATGCAGACAGTGAGAGGGCATTTTCTTTAGTAAAGAAAATAGCTACAGAGTGTAGGGCTGATCTTAATAAGGATACACTGTGTGCTCTTCTTTCTTGTAAAATGAATACACATTTGCATTGCTATGAACTGAAACCAAGTGCAGTTCTTTTAAAGAATGCCAAGTCTGCTACTATGGAATATAACAATAGTCTGAAATAAACTTGTATACATGTTCTAACTGTTTCATATACATATTGACTATATAAATTATATGTAAACATATTTTTGTTCTTCAATTGAGCCCGCAAAATGTCGTACGCGTTATGACCTGAGATTTTTTTTCTCAATGCAGGTCATGACCTGACTTTTCATTTTCAGAGGTTGACAGGTATGATCTACCATATTTCTTACTCAAAGGGAGTACATGTATAATGTATTCTGTTAGAAAAAGACATTATCTCTTTATACATTTCAGTTTATTTTATATAAACTTACAACAGCATATCAGAATTAAAGAGAAGCATTGCTGATTTTGATACTATATGTTTAACATAGACATTAAGTATACTTACATTTATATTTCTCATCTAAATGACCATTACACAATAATATTAATCCTACTTTGAAAGACAAAACTCTTATTTTTCCACTTCTTGCTCTGTAAATAAACAAACATTTTTTTATTACTACTTGATCATATCACTGGCAATATATAGTAAGGGAAATAACTCAATTTGTCATCATCATAAGACCCAAGACCACGATTAATGAACCTGCTTTCGTTGTCCAAGAATATAGTTCCCTTAATTATATTGTATTTTTTCTTTATTTTTTTTCTTTCCCTTTGTCATACATTTCTTAGTTTTTCTGTGGTGGAAATGAGAGAAGAGAGCTGAAATAAACGTTTGGATGTTTTATTCTAACTGATTTTGATATGGAAAGAGTGATTAGGCCAGGTGCAAAAAGTTGATATTTACAGTTTTCGGAACATCTCTTGACTTGTCCATAGGGGTATGTGTGTGTCTTGGCCAAATTTGTAAAATACAGCAGAGCATTCTTTCTGAATGTTGGATATATTTTTGGACTAGAACTGTACTTTACACACACAAAAAATTTGACAAAAAGATTTGGTGCATTTTTTTTAATGACACAAAACATTATAAAGAACTTTTAATTGTGGTCTGAGGCCATAAAGATAAGTTTTATGATCCTATTTTTGAATATTTTTTATTTAAACATGTAAAGATATTGTTTTTTTTTAATGAATCTTCAGTTGATTTCTAAAATGTTTGATTCAATCATTGGTAATCCTATTTCTGGTTAAAGTGAATACCAAATTCTTTTTTCAAAACTTCAATTATAAACATAAAGGTTGCAATCTCTAGATGTGTTTTGGTTAGTTTTTGGGGTTGCTTTCTCATTTCTCCTTTTTTATTCTTAAACCAAAAATACAGAAGAAATTTGTTAACCCCAAAATTAAACAAACCTGTGACTTTTCTTGTATTTTAAATTAATAAACAAGATCAACACAATAAAGCAGACTAGATCTCTATTTCATAACCTACTTACACATCATATATATTGAGTATCCAGTTAAGAACGAGGTCCACACACAGTGGAACATTGACTAGATCTTGATGACTTTGAGCAGCTATTTCATACATTGTAGATAAACAGTTTATAATTTGAATAATATCCATTAAATCATCATTCTGACCACGAAGATGGTGCTGTTCAAATGATTGGGTAGCTATACTCATTTCCATTAAATCCACTAAAAAATAGAATTCTAGTTTACATATTTGCTTCAAGATTGAGACAAAAGTATACAAAGAATAAATACAAAATTCATTCTAACCACTTGTTATAATATAGACCAGCTTAGTGTTAATTAAGATGACATAGTTAACCATTCGTGTATAGTCCCAGCAAAACAAAATATATAAGCAGTCGAAACAAAAGCCATTGAAGTTGTCTCACTGGCAATTAAACCACAAACAAGCTATTATTTGAACTTGGAATTATTCTTAATTATGGAATTTGCATAATTTCTTGTGCTGGAAATTTTTAATAAATTCCATGTTTATTTGGTATTATAATGTTTCGAGCAGATCATAACACTTTCCATACAATGTATTTTGTATAGATAGTGTTGTGCACAGCACAGTACATTCTATTGAAAATGTACTATCTTTTTTGTAAAAGAAAGTGTTGTGCACAGCACAGAACATTAAAGTACAAAATAAACATGGAATTTATTAAACATTTCCAGCACAAGAAATAATGCAAATTCCATAATGAAAAATAATTCCAAGTTTAAATAACAGCCTGTTCACATTTCCTTATTTTTAAAAGGAAATTCTAAGATAAGGTAAAGTCTGCTTCAAATCTCTTTATTACTTTTTTCATCTGAGTATTTGTTCATTATATAAAATTATGAATAAAATTTTTCATAATTGAAAATTAATGTTCAACAACGCTGGTAAATTTTTGAACAAAACATTAAATACTAAATAAGCAGTTTACATTTTAACAAAATATCTAATAACATAAAAGCAACTTACATCTAAGTTTTTTCTGTAACATTCTAATCTTCATAGCAGTTCTGTACGCTGAGAATCGGACATTATTTAATTCATCTGTAATAATAAAATAAAACATTGCAATGAAGGTGAACATTTTATAATGAGGTGTTTACAAATATATTCAGCTTTGTAATCCCTGTCTGAAACATTTTTATATGAGTAATGTAAAACATCGGAAAATTTATTCATTGCTTAATTTTTAACCCCTACAATGGTCTAGTGGTTGTGTCCTTGCCTCTTGGGTTCGAGGTCTTGGTTTTAATCTGTAATTCAGCTCAAATCCAAGACGAAAAATATGTATTTGATTTTTGTTCACTTAGCAAGGGGCGTTTAGAAGTAAGAGTAAGGCTTGGTCAGAACAATGTGTCTAGATGTAGTGACTCTTGTTGATGTAGACTGTGGAATAATGCCGTATAAATCAAGGCTCACATTGTCAGTCTTGAACGAAGCAAGAACCATATCCTATCCTTTTTTTTTGGTCATAATTAGAATGTAATATTTGTCACTGGACATTGAAACACCAATCAATCATCATCATTTCAGTTTTGATGTTTGTGTCTACTTAAAAGTGGTCTAACCCTAAAACATTTTGTGTCTTTGACAAGTCAGGCTGATATCTGTTGATGTATGTCTTTCATTGTAAAGCTGGTTTTTTTTCTCTCGTGTTTGTGTGTTTGTGGTAGGTGTGGTGTTTTGTACTATTCAGTATTTAAGGTGCCTTTCTATTATCCTTCAACATAGGACATCTTAAAACAATAAGAATGTAAACCAGGAATGTGTCAAAAAGACAACAACCCGGCCAAAGAGCAGATAATAGCCAAATGAGCACCCATGAGTCTTAAAATCAGCAGAAAAATCATGCACCTTGGGGAGGGCTTCAGCTTTCCTCTAAACAATAATGTATGCTGTATTGGTGGGGTTTCTAGTTACTCAGTCTTCTATGTTGTGTCTTGTGTACTTTTACTTGTTCGTTGGTATTTTTCTTTTTTAGCCATGACGTTGTCAGTTTTTTTATCGAATTACGAGTTTGAATGTCCCTCTGGTTTGTCTGGTGTCTTTTGACTCTCTTTTGAAACAGGTAAGAAGAAGTATAACAGTTTGAATCACTTATCATTTTGAATTTACTTGTGATTGACAATACAGGCTATGTGAAAGATCCTATCAACAGAATTCATATAATTATCATTAAAGATGAGATGACGAGTCAACAAGCTTGAAAAAGAAGATTAACTGTCTGGAGTCTTAATATCTTGATATTGTTTTAATTCATTCAATTTGATTATATATGTGTTCAGACTTACTTAAGGCCTCCATTAAAGCTGCCATTTCTGGGTGGTCCCAGTGTGTAGTTTCTGATGTATGACTGAAATATATAGTACAATTATTAGTTCCCAAACTTTAAACATATAAGGTACATAATGCAGAGATTTAACATTCTATAATTGTTGGTATTTAGTATGTAGACAGTATTGAACTATTAAAATGACATTTTGGACTTAAAAGTGCAAGTGATATTTCTATTTGACTTTATAACAAATCAGATGACCTCCTTCAAATTAAAGTTAGGTTTTCAAATGTATTTGATATATGTTTACTTTTGGGGTGCTTACAATATTAAAAATAATTCTGTAACTTACTTAATATAATAAGGCACTTTATTTCCAGAAACAGATCTCTCCCAAGGATGATCCACCGATCCTGAAAATAAATAAAATGTTCTTAAAGCAACACAGGAGATATAATATTTATGTGGAAAAAAGTAAAAACCTCACCAATTTACCTGTTACCACAGCTGGAAATAACTGTCTTTTAGCATTGGGTGAGAATGACACTTCCTTTTTTCCAACCATGATCAGAAAATGAACCTAGTAAAATGGCTCCTCACTGAATTCCTAAATCTAACTGGGAGAAAAATGATATAACAGGAATACTAGGTCACTGAAAACGGTGTTAAATTGTGTGATAAAATGAAAGTAAAATATAGTATCAGTTTACATGACGATTATTTTGACAGTTCATTTATTTTTATCCAATACAAATTTATCATACCATGTAATTATTTGGCTTCAGGGATGAAACTTAATGGTCAAGTTAGTGTACATGTACTTTAACACTGATCAATATTTTGTTGTCATTTGTAGACATCATAACTTTAAAAAATGTAACAAAACCTCAAGGCAAAAAGGAGCTTCATAAATTTTTAAATTTGATTTTGTATCTAGTTGATAAAATCAATGTAAAACAACATCTCAGGACATTACTTTAGTGGGAGGTCTATATTAACATATATTGGGAGAGTTTAATTCTCTTATCAAATTAAGATCATGATTTGTCGATTTTCCATCTCATTAAACTTTTGATTTTATCAAGAAAAAATATAACTGTGACAAATTAGGTGAAGTATTTTTTTACATATAAATGGAGTAAATCATCAAACAAACTATATAATAAAGGTTTGAGCAATTTTATAAATAGTTTACAACTTTACGTGATGGTAAATGCGATGATGACTGAATGGGAGGTTCATCTGTAGAATCTATGTAATATAATTTTAAGAAAAAAAATTGCAGCTATTGGATACACATATTTAAAATCAGTGAAATAATGTACATTTCATCCCATACAAAGTTTTTCTGCCAAGTATGAGCCATATTTTTCTCTTAAGTAGTGTGGACACAGTAAAATGTGGTCTCCTATGTTTAAGGTATTCATTTATAGAATGTTTTGATAACTACTGCAAAAGCACTTTAAAAGAACATTTATAATGGTTATCTGTAGTTTTAGAAGAAGTAAGATACTGTCTTGATACCATTATAAAGTACAAATGATTAAGCTCAATATCAAAGCCCTGCCAGTAAATTTCAAGAAAGATAGCTAAAAGAATTTTCTCCTGTGATCTTTGGAGTGTTGTCTAATGTATATCAACTAGTATCTACTATACTTAGGATGGTGAACAAAAGGTAGTGGAAAAGTTGACCTTTATTTTCACTGTCATGAAATGTACAACAAAACTGTTTTAAGAACAGAAAAAAAATAATGCTGATAGGTTTAAATGACTACAAAAACAACTGTTGACTATTTTATAAAACTCTTATGTCATTGAAGTCTAAGATTCTAATGCAAGTAACCACTTCAGTTATATATTGTCTAAGGTCATTCTTTGCAAATATAAATCTGCTATTAAATCTGACAAATGCTGAATTTTAGCGCACATGTTTCAAAAATGTAGTCTTTTGAGTTTTTAGAGACTCAAATAAAAGAACATATTAAAATCAATACAACAAGCAAGTTATATGGAACTTTAAATTTGGCCCCAATTTTTTTATGTCGACATTCATCTTATATCAATATCAGATGACCTTTAATGACCCTCTAGTAGCTCTTATTTGATAATTTTGTCTGAAGATAAGATTAAAGTTGACTTCACCTGTCTGTAGGTATATGAAAGTCTGATAATATATCTTTAACTATCCTTAAAAAAAATTAACAAATTCAAAATGAAATCAAAACAACATCAACAGTTTTGTGTGACCACTATGAAAGGTGCAAAGATATTTCATTCTGTTATTTGCTGCATGAATGTAATACCCATTGTTGTAAGCACTAAAATTCATGAACAATTTCTCCTATGGCAATACATATCTAAATCAAACATGTTTTTTGTTTTAATTAATGCAAATCTTTTTAAGTATTTTTTTGACAGTTATTATGTGACAATTTTCCTCTTTGCTGCATCTAAATTGTTTTTAAAGAAGGTTAATGATATGCAAAATAATAATTAATTGTACTACTTAATATTGCATGTATCATAATTATGACTTCATAACAATGTAAAAAAAAATTCTATAAAGTTATGCTTACTTTTGACTAATTCTGCTTCAGATTGTTAACTTTTAGTCTATTACAATATATATTTCAAGAATATTTTCAGCCTGCCAATATATTTTTTTTTAATAATTTGACATTTCTATTTAAGATGAAAAAAAAAAAAAACAAGGCAAAAAGATAAACAATTTAGATTTAAAAAGTTTACAAGAAAGACAACAAACCTTCCCTTGATCTCCTTTTCCAAATATCAACATAAGGAATCCTAGCCATTGCTTTCTGTGCACTTAACCTGCATAGTCAGCTGTGAAGCACTTGTAGATATTACCTATGTTTACCTGTATGAGGCTCCATAAAGGTTCTTTGACTTTTTGATAGTTATTTTAAATCAAATTTTAAAAGCAGACATATCAATCATTACAACCTTGATCTGAAAGATCGCCTGTTGTTTTATGAGCAATAAAATCTTACTCTTCTTTGAGGAAAGACCCACATCAAGTGCACAAGTCTGACTTTTCATATGCAAACATTTTTGTAAAATCTTGAGTAGAGATTTTTCCATTAATTTTTTATTAATTAATCTACAAAGATTTAGCAAATTATTTTATATTTAATAGGTTTTGATACCAATATACATGAAAGAACATGCCATTATTTTACACCAAGTATTTTTTTCTAGAATTCATGATTTGTTATATATGTTTTAAAAAAATATCTCCATTTGAACTATATACTTAATCTCATGTTAGTTTATTACCCTTTATACAAACATAATTCTGCATATCTTTACTATTTACAATATAAATGCATTTAAACTTCCATTTCAAAACTTATCAAACGAATGTAAACCATGCCTTATACATAAACAATTTCAATTAGGGGAGATAACTTTGTCTTTTGAAGTGTAATGTCATTTGTAAAGTGTTTTGCACATTAAAACATACTTTTACATTCTAGAACAACCTCCAACGCCTACTGGCCATAGAAAACCATTTAGAGATGTAATACACATTTGATATTATTTTCTAACATTAAAAAACATCTGATACATTGTAAATTATGTAATCCTTGTAATGTTATCATCCAACTTTTTAAACAGGTAAACATCCCATATTTTCATGGTTTAAACAAAATTAAGTTATATTGTTATAACAGTGTAGTCTTTGTTTACTGAATTTGCGTTTTAAAAAAACATGAAGCTATACAATTCAAAAATTGTAATTAACTAAGATCTAAAATCTTTACCATCTCAATAAATATTATTCTATACCTCCATTTAAATCTCCTCTATGAACCTCAAAGAAGATAAAACAAGACAAAGATGACCATCAACACCCATAATATATCTTGACAAAATACTAGGAGGTAGCAGTAACTAGCACATATAGATATTCCAATATATTGAAGGATATACAAACTAATGAAGACAAATTCTTCATAGTTCCTCTTTTCTAATCATTTAAAGATAAAAAAAATTTAGCCCAAAACAAAAACAATTCTGCCAACTGTCAGCCAGTTGATAGCTATAGCTATGCTCTGCAATATGGAAGAGATTTCAATATGGTTTACTTTAAAAATTCAAGTTTTTATCACTGTTTAACACCTATTCTAAATATGTCTATTCTAATAAACTTCTTAAGAGTGACTTACTGGATAAGAAATGTTGAGAATCTGGACCAAACTCTCGGATAGCTTCCTGTAAGTTTTTCAATCTATCTTCCAAGGAGATCTGTAATTCTTTCCACCTGTTAATGATAAAAATATTAGTCCACTGCTGAGGATGTTCTATACACAATCATATTAACATATCATAGAATACTTGAGCAGAAAACATAGCTGTGGTTAAAATACAGTCCTATGGACAGACTAGGAAAAATACCAGTTTCTATTTATTTCAAAAGAAATTCATCTTTCATAAAAACAGAAATATGTACCAATTTGACACCTTTCCCCAATTGCACAATCACATTTTCATATAAAGGATCTACTATATCTTGGGTCTTAACCACAACCATAAATTCATGCAAAATAACATTATACCAAATCTTATACCTAATTGGTGAACCATGAGATCTGTGTTGTAACCTTAAATGGGAAATACATTTTAAAAAGTAATAATGAATATTCTTAACAAGTTTCAAGTTGATGAGACCCCAAATCATTGTAAAGTACATTAATCTGAAATTTAAATATGATACTGAATCTACTTGGACAAAAATGGTCCTCCTATAGATGGGGGTTTTGATGGGGTTTATAGAATGATAATAATTGGCAAAACATTATGAACAATGGCTTGAAAACAATTAAAAATACAGAAATGATACCCCCATTCAGATCCTCTATTATTGTCAGCAACCCCTTATGCTTTGTATCATATTTGGTAAAAAATGTCTTTCAGAGAATTCCAAATTGATATGAGCCTTACAAGACATTTTTTCTTCAAAATAAAAACAGAATTTGTACATACCTTGTATTATAATCTTCTAATTTATGAACATTAGTATGTGACAATACAACATTCAAATTCTGGAGTTCATTAGCTTCATCATTTACACTGTCTACCAGGCTGTGGATTGGTGTTATAGCTTGCTGGTATTTCTGAAAATACAGAAAGGGAGATAAACTCTAGATGAAAATTATGTTTCAGGTTCTCAAGTTGAATGATAAACTTGCTGATACTTTCAGTGGGATATAGATCCAAAATATTCTTAATGTTATGAAGGTGTTTTCAATAAATGTGTCATTATCCCTAATGCATCTCAAAGTGAGGAACAATATTCTAATATTTAAACACAGATATCTGTGCAATTTTATTGGACATGGTGCTATATTTAAACTAAAACTGTTAAGGTTATCATATGTTTAAAAACTACTGAATTTTCACAAATATATATTACAAAAATAGCTATTATTCTTCATGAGAAGCTGCATCTTAGAGATTCCTATCAATTCTGCTGCACATGGCGGATATAAATATAAAATCATACCTTAATTTCATCGATCTCCCCTTGTAGATGGTCAATCAGAATATCTGAAATCGCACACCATGTACATTTAGTTTGCTCTGCTTCTAATAACTTCTCATTTAATACATCTAAACCTTTTTCTAATGTTGTTACTTTCTGTAATAAAATTAATTTTATGAAGCATATTTTTCATGATCTTAAATATTATTTAATCTGCTGACAAAGCTTTTCCATTGAAAATGAAGCAAAATTTTCGAATAATCTTATGTTACAGTGTTTTGATTGAGGAATCTTGACTTTTGCTGCAATAAATTGTTTTTATAAAACCAAACATTGCAAGTACAGAGCAATTAATTCAACTAAGAACACAAAGAGTTATCTACCTTTGACACAGTCTCTATTCGTGATTGCCATTCATTACAGCCCTGATTGACCTCGGTCCACTTTCGGTTGAGAAGTCGCACCTGTCTTCTTATCTTTTTAATTAAATGCTGAGCTTCCTTATCATGTGAAGATTCAGCTGCCATTTCCTCTGAAAATACAAAATAGGACAATAAGTGTTCTGATGGAACTTATATTACATAACATCAACACTTTAGTGAAGTCAATGATCATATTCCTCAGTTACAGCATCTTCTGAACAGTATGAGAGGTTTTGGAAAGAGCGATATCCATAAATGGAAATAAAACAGAAATCTAATAAAAATATGCAAATTTATAAAAGAAAAACCTGACCTTTTGATATTTTAGAACTAATTTCCTAATGCTTGTAAAGTAAGACTTTAGTTGGGTTGCTTGCTTTGTTTGTATAAAAGTTTGCTCAAGGATTGTAATTAAGATTGACATCTGCAAACAATTTAGATAGGCATAGATGAACCAGTTTGTATCATATTCAAATTTGATTGGACATCATCCCAAATACAATTGTACAATATACAAACAGAGCAACCATACCTAGCTAACCAAAGTCTTTCTCTACATGCATTACGAAATAAGCTCTAATCAGATGAAGAATTACTTTAACAATGGAAAGATCTTCAGTGTCTTATTTCAAACAAAGTTGATCTGAACTAAGCCTTGCTGATGACAACAATAATAAAATATGTACTGCTGTTTTTATAATTACAATACAATCTAAAAAAACAGAATTCACACTTGTATGGAAATAAACACTCCTTCAGTCAATGATCTTAACCTTATATCAAAGAAAACAAAACAGTAGGAAAGGCTTCTTTTAGAAAAATATTTTATTTATGATATTTCCTTAGGATGTTCAATTAAAAGGTTTCATCGACTAGGAAACTGTTTTATAGAAATATAACCCATAATGCAGTTTATTATGGTTTCTGTTTTTTCCTAGAATTACTACAAAAATGTCACAACAGTGAATATTATTTCCTGTCACATACATGCATCTATACTGAATAAACACTGAACTATCTTTTCAAGTCAGTTAAATCAATAAACATTGCAAAGCTGTTCATGGTTATTTAATAAGAATTCTTAACCCTGCTGGTCCTAGGTCATTACCCAAACAGCAAACTTTAAATGCTGAAGCAAAGGCAGCAAGAAAGTCAAAATGATTAAAATGTTCAAGATTTGAGAGTACAAATTGGAAGCACAACCAAACAGACAATAAGTTATCCCTCAGAATCATAATTTTTTCGTAACTCAATTTGTCTTACTCTGATAAATTTCTCTTTTCAAAATCAAAGCTAAAGACAAATATAAGTTTGACTTCTTTCAATTTTAATCAAACTAGTTCAAAATAAACAAATTATTCCAACCATTTCACAACTTAAACAGGATAAATCTGTCTATTTTAAGCCCTGAAGGAATACTACAGTTTAATGGTTGAAGAAATATTACATTTTAATGATAGAATAAAGCATACTGATGACAGAGAGCAATATTTATGATGCAATCATGAGATAAGTGGATTTTTACAACAACTGTTCCTGGATAAGAAAGATGAATGCTTGTCAATTTTCTTATCAACCATGTGGTTATATATGCATTGTGGAAATGTAAACACATTTGTCAGTTATTGAAATCTTAGTGTTTATTTTGATTGATTGTTGGGTGTATTTACACCACTTTTGGGCTGTTTCATGGCAGCCAGTATTGGTGAAGGAAGCTGCAGTGTCCGGAGAAAACCCCCGACCTTCGATAGGAATACTGACAATTCTAGTCAATTCAGATTGTTTATTTTGATTTTAATTACCTAAAACTGTTATTATTATTGTCTGACTATTAGAACTGGTTCTAACAGCAATTGTAAAAGTAAGATTTTTTTCTCACTGATTAATTTAATGAACTGCTAACCTGATGGGAATTTTTTTGTATGTTAGAACTGGTCAAACTTTGTGTCAATGTTGAAAGAGAGATATCAATGTCTGTATTCTGATTGGATTATTCATTGGTGAAAGACAGATATGAATCAATGTCTGTATTCTGATTGGTTGATTCAAAGGTGAAAGGCAGATATGAATCAATGTCTGTATTCTGATTGGATAATTGAACAGTGAAAGACAGATAGGAATCAAATGTCTGTATTCTGATTGGATGATTCAATGGTGAAAGACAGATATCAATCAAAGTCTGTATTCTGATTGGGTGATTGACTGGTGAAAGACAGATATAAATCAAATGTTTTGTACTCTGATTGGATGATTCAATGGTGAAAGACGCCTATTAATCAAATATCTGTATTCTGATTGGATAATTCAATGGTGAAAGACAGATATGAATCAAATGTCTGTTCTGTTCAAATATATGTACTCTGATTTGATGCTCAACTTACCATGATCATTACTGTCATTACTACTGTTACTCAGTCTAGAATCCTCGCCTTCTTCCCTGAGGTAGAAACGACCAGCTTCTAAACTCTGTTCTATAATTGGTCTCTTGGTGTCTAATTGACTTCTTAGTCTCTGTAATAATAATAATTTGAATGAATTGTATTATAATTTACATGAATTGTTTCTCCATTTAAATATTTCTGAATTCAATATATTAATCACAAACATGATGAGTTAACTTTCACTCCTACAAAATAGAATTTTAATGAAAGATGAAGTTCAAGCAATAGAAAAATAATGAGCAGCCAAATTAATGTAAGGATGTTAGTTGAGACAAATTCAGACCACCTAAAAACTAATGTTATATTTGAGATATCCCTATAATTTTAAAGAAAAAAACAATATATTACTCCTGTTTTTTTGGAAGAGTTTATGTGCTCAATTTCTAGATTCCTGTGTAGTGTTTATCAACTATTTTCTTCTTTTTTTTTACCTTGACCTTTATCTGTTTTTTTTTTGACATATGGTTTTTAATTGCTTTTTTGTAGCTTAATTTTCCTTCTTTTCAAAAGTAAGCCAATACTAAGGTATAATGCCACAGTGTTGATAGGCAGACAAAATGATTTAGCAAAGATTCCAAATAGTAGTCTTATACTGTGGAGTCATTTATTTTTGTGGGTACCAATTTTCGTGAATTATGGGAAACACATGTTTGTGGATATTTAATTTCGTGGTTTTTAAATAGTATGTATACAAGCCTATAGGAAATTTTTCATTCTTTGAATATTTAATTTCGTGGTTCATCTGCACCCACGAAATCCATGAAAATTGGTATCCAACGAATAATAATGAATCCCCAGTATTATGGAGTGATTCCTTACCTTATTTTCATCATTTTGTTGTCCTAATGTTGGGGTGTCACCACCAATTGGTCTCTGTTTATGGAGTGATTCCTTACCTTATTTTCATCATTGTGTTGCCCTAACGTTGGGGTGTCACCACCAATTGGTCTCTGTTTATGGAGTGATTCCTTACCTTATTTTCATCATTGTGTTGCCCTAACGTTGGGGTGTCACCACCAATTGGTCTCTGTTTATGGAGTAATTCCTTACCTTATTTTCATCATTGTGTTGCCCTAACGTTGGGGTGTCACCACCAATTGGTCTCTGTTTATGGAGTGATTCCTTACCTTATTTTCATCATTCTGTTGCCCTAAAGTTGGGGTGTCACCACCAATTGGTCTCTGTTTATGGAGTGATTCCTTACCTTATTTTCATCATTTTGTTGTCCTAATGTTGTGGTGTCACTACCAATTGGTCTCTGTTTATGGAGTGATTCCTTACCTTATTTTCATCATTCTGTTGTCCTAATGTTGTGGTGTCACCACCAATTGGTCTCTGTTTATGGAGTGATTCCTTACCTTATTTTCATCATTCTGTTGTCCTAATGTTGGGATGTCACCACCAATTGGTCTCTGTTTTATGGAGTGATTCCTTACCTTATTTTCATCATTTTGTTGTCCTAATGTTGGGGTGTCACCACCAATTGGTCTCTGTTTATGGAGTGATTCCTTACCTTATTTTCATCATTCTGTTGCCCTAAAGTTGTGGTGTTACCACCAATTGGTCTCTGTTTATGGAGTGATTCCTTACCTTATTTTCATCATTTTGTTGTCCTAATGTTGGGGTGTCACCACCAATTGGTCTCTGTTTATGGAGTGATTCCTTACCTTATTTTCATCATTCTGTTGTCCTAATGTTGGGATGTCACCACCAATTGGTCTCTGTTTATGGAGTGATTCCTTACCTTATTTTCATCATTTTGTTGTCCTAATGTTGTGGTGTCACCACCAATTGGTCTCTGTTTGTAGAGTTATTACTTACCTTATTTTCATCATTCTGTGGCCCTAATGTTGTGGTGTCACCACCAATTGGTCTCTGTTTATGGAGTGATTCCTTACCTTATTTACATCATTCTGTGGCCCTAATGTTGTGGTGTCACCATCAATTGATCTCTGTTTATGGGGTGATTCCTTACCTTATTTTCATCATTCTGTTGCCCTAAAGTTGTGGTGTTACCACCAATTGGTCTCTGTTTATGGAGTGATTCCTTACCTTATTTTCATCATTTTGTTGTCCTAATGTTGGGGTGTCACCACCAATTGGTCTCTGTTTATGGAGTGATTCCTTACCTTATTTTCATCATTCTGTTGCCCTAAAGTTGTGGTGTTACCACCAATTGGTCTCTGTTTATGGAGTGATTCCTTACCTTATTTTCATCATTTTGTTGTCCTAAAGTTGGGATGTCACCACCAATTGGTCTGTTTATGGAGTGATTCCTTACCTTATTTTCATCATTCTGTTGCCCTAAAGTTGTGGTGTTACCACCAATTGGTCTCTGTTTATGGAGTGATTCCTTACCTTATTTTCATCATTTTGTTGTCCTAATGTTGGGGTGTCACCACCAATTGGTCTCTGTTTATGGAGTGATTCCTTACCTTATTTTCATCATTTTGTTGTCCTAAAGTTGGGATGTCACCACCAATTGGTCTCTGTTTATGGAGTGATTCCTTACCTTATTTTCATCATTTTGTTGTCCTAATGTTGTGGTGTCACCACCAATTGGTCTCTGTTTGTAGAGTGATTCCTTACCTTATTTACATCATTCTGTTGTCCTAATGTTGTGGTGTCACCACCAATTGGTCTCTGTTTATGGAGTGATTCCTTACCTTATTTTCATCATTCTGTTGTCATAATGTTGTGGTGTCACCACCAATTGGTCTCTGTTTGTAGAGTGATTCCTTACCTTATTTTCATCATTCTGTTGCCCTAAAGTTGGGGTGTCACCACCAATTGGTCTCTGTTTATGGAGTGATTCCTTACCTTATTTTCATCATTCTGTTGCCCTAACGTTGGGGTGTCACCACCAATTGGTCTCTGTTTGTGGAGTTCTTGTTGCTTTGTCATCAACCAACTGATTAGTTCTTGTAAGGTATTCACCAGATGGAGCCACTGTTCAGCATTGCTTTCTAGACGACCCCTGTTGAGAAAAATATCATCATTTATTCAATATATACAAATGTAATGTACTGATATCCAATATTATAGTCTATGAATATGGAGAGATTGCATACCTCATTTTCATCATTCAAGATAATTTCTTGCAAAAATCTAAAATGCCATAGGTTATAATACTTGTGAAATTGAGGGTGAATTATGGAAAATAATAATAATTCTCTTTTTCTAAAGTAATGTAAATGTGTTGTCATATTTGATATATTTTATTAATGAAGAGTTTTTTGTACAGCCAAATCAATCAATGACTGTTTTTTAACAGGAAATGAATTCCAAAGAGAACAATTGTATCTATTCAATTCATTGATTGTTGGTTGCTTAACATCCAGTGGCAAGTATTTCATGCATGTTCAGGACGATGTTTCTATTCAAAGAGACAGATCACTTTGCAAACATAAATGGCCAGGTAAACACCAACTGATTCAGGGGAAAGGTTTTATTTCCTTAGCAAAAAAAGGCTCATAATCAAAGAGAGGTAGCTAAAATATCCACAGAAGAACACACCAAGTAAATCCTAATGACAGAAAAAAACAGGTACAGTGTAAAATAAATGGGAAATCTACTTTTATGCACTTCCTTGACAAATATGTCCAAACAATATGTTGAGGAAATTGTATAATATTGTTTTATAGACTGAAAGGATTATTAAGAACCAGTCCACTTTAACTGACCAAACTTATTTATCAGTTAATGTGGGTACGCAGAAAAAAACTAGCAAATACCTTCTAGTGAAAATAAACTCATACCAAATAACCTCAGGACGAACACTTTATACAATTTAATGTTTCTAGTTATATGGATATTTTCTATTAGCATCTCTCAATAAATTGAAGTAAAATTCTTTGTATAAAAGATCTAACAAAAACAGACTATTTTAACAGGAAATAATTTCATCGACAAATCAATTTTCAGGGTTGGGGTAAAACAATAAACCTATATCTTTAAGCAAATAAACCAATTATCAGGCTACATAATTTTTCAGATGATTAAACAGATGAATTTCTTCTATATGTTTTTATTCAATAAATCAATCAAAATCCTTATTGTTTTCACAAATATCCTGTGGTCAAAACAATGGAACTTTAGAAATCAGAGATATATTATAATTGAGTAGGCTAACAAGATCAAGGTACAGAACATTTAATTAATGACAAATATCCAGTTCGTCTGAATACCCACAATCTATATAAGGCTGCATATCTCCATTATAGATTCTGAACCTGTCTGCCGATAATTGATACAAGGAAATTAAATAAGCTTTTAACATCTAATTGATTTTACTTAATTTTCATGCCAAGAGTTTTAGCCTAGACATCTAAACATATGCATTTTAAATAATATGCAAGTATTTCAAGAAAAAATGTTTGACATATCTACTCAGCAGATGCACTGGTAGATTTACCATCAAATATTGTCGACAGATATATTATTCATATAGATGAATAACCCTTAGCATTCAAATACAGGTAATAATTCCAGTTTAATGATTGTCATATAAAATTTTTCAATATAAAAGATATTTTCAACTTTTATTGGAAATCTCTTAAATTTGAAAAATAATCATATAAAATACATGTATACAAAAGAAACGGTGTCCATCCATGACACAAACTCACTGCATTCACTTAAAAAAAACACACTACAGCAAAAAAACAGCGCTTCTATTGCTTTTCTCATCTGGAAGTCACATGTCAGACTGCATGTGGATTGTTTTACCTGGCTGCTGATGACTAAACCTTTTCATAAAGCATACATTATGTATTTGCAACAGAAAAAAAGCCCTTAGACTTTAGAAACATTAACCAATTTTTGTAACATTACCAATGAACCCTTTTCTTCTTTTTCTTAGGTGGTAAACTATAACTCCTATTTAAATGTTCTGTACTTCTAGTTCTATATTGACCCACAACAGCGACAAACAATTCTGGTTCTGACAAAGTTCTTTGATGACTATAGACATTGATAAAGTCAGGTTCACCATATAATTCGCAGGAATCCTTGGAACATTTTAGATTTCTTTCACAATCAACACAATTTCTGTTGCCTACTTTACAAGTATTGCATTCCAAAGTTTCTGTCTCCTGCTCAGACTTTTGACCAACAAGAGCAATCACACGCATTTTGAATTCTAAATAACTACACTGGGCTTTGAAATGCTATTACAGCTTCTTAGCAATATAATTGGTCTTTCAGTCAGAAATCACATTTAAATTTGTCCTCCTTTTACAATTTTGTTTTATGACATCAAAATATAAATCCATTTTAATTCGCACAATTTGCAGGAAAAAATCTTAGAAACTGGTTCAATACACAAAGTTATCAAACAACAATTTTGTTAACTTGGTGTGGGTTTAAAACGTTCCCAAATTTGGCCAATTTATCTTATCATGTGTCTAGGTTTATAATTAACGATGTAGGTGACACCTTGATAATGACCTCCTAATTAATGCACGAACAGGAAGATCGTTTGATCATCTCTAATCTGTGTACATATTACATGACTTTACTAAACAGATAAAAACAAATATCAGTACTTTTTCTTAGCCTTAAATATTTAAAAGAGGATAAAAATAATTGGTTCCCCAAAAACAAATATGTATTTAGTATACACTTTATGTTAGTTCAACACTTAACAGGCTATTAACATTTTGGTGTACTAGATTTAAAGAACATACTCTGCATGTTATAAATACCTGGTATATTGGATAACTCTCAAAGTAGATTTTGAAAATAGTCTATTTATACATAAAGTGTCCCATTTCATTTATAAATAAGATTGGCCTCAAGTTAGACATAAAACATTGGAAGTTATTTTTCATAACTACATTCGGTGTGACTTGACTATTATTTAGCAAGCTTGAGGTTCTATATAGTCTGTGATTACTGTCCTATCATCTAATGCCCCCTAATCCATTACTTGTTTTCTTCTGACAATATCATAACAGTAATAGTACGAGAATAGTACCTTATTTCCATAGATTTGGTCATTAGATTGATCCATCGTTGGTTCATTTCCTCCAATCGTCTTTGTAGTCGCTGTGCATCGGCAGCCACCATGGTTCTCGTCAGCTGATTGCCGGCAGTATTCAATGAATCATATGTCCCTTTATTAGCATCAACTTCTGCTTGTAAATCCTGAAAGTAAAAGAAATATCTACTATAGGGGTGATGTTTAATTACATATAAAATACTGTTTAAATGAATGGTCACCAGTTAGGATCAATGAAAATATATTTCTGGACTCGAAACTACTAAATGCTATAGCATTCAATACCTACATGATAAACTTGAAAAAACCTTGGTCAAGTCTGGTTATAACCAAAATTGTCTGATGCAAGCCAAGGTAATATTTTAGTTTGCCTTATGGTCTTCAATGACAAATATGTGAGAAATAAAGGCAATACATTTACCAAATTGAGCTATTTACTAGTTATAAAGGCTTTGCTCATTGTTGAAGGCCGTACGGTGACCTATAGTTGTTAATGTCTGTGTCATTTTGGTCTTTTGTGGATAGTTGTCTCATTGGCAATCATACCACATCTTCTTTTTTATAAGGTATATTCTTTATAAAGATCATCAATTGTTTAGTTGCCTTATGACCTATGAACTTTAAGTTTTGAATTTTTTGGGCAGTCTATTTATTATCACTTCTTCACAAAACTAAAAGTTACTTTGTTAGCTCAAGTGTGCTTATTATTCAATTTACCCAAGATATAGCCTTTTTTGCTGATGCAGCTATAAGTAATCGCACAAATCAATTAATCACTTTCAAATATGGAATTTGAACTCATTACACTTTTAGACATGAATTGCTATTAAATATCTGTTAAAACACCTTCAAAGTTGCCTGAATATAAATTCTAGACATGATCCTATAGTTACTGATCAACAGCTTTTAGAACTCTATTGTCAAACCATCATCAAGCTATAAATTAACCATTTACTTTTTTATAACCTTTAGATCAAAAGTTCCAACTTCTACTTTTTTCTGAATATGGAAAGTTACTGAGTTCTATGTTCTTAATAACACACGTTTCACCTTCAAGCAAATGATAAAATTTGTAATTATAATACTTTATCAGTGATAATTATACCTCAAGTGTTAATTAACTGGTCTGCTTCAATCCATAACTAGTTTTATCTACTAATAAATAACTGTCCAATTCAATAAGCACATTTAAAGTCAACTCTTGACAATCATGTATGGACCATTTATATTTATAAAATACATTTTTGCTTTTTTTTTCTAAATAAATATTCCATTAATTTGATGTGAACTTAATTTAAAAACATGAACTGAAAAACCTCAGAACAAATGAGTTCTCCCAAATTCTTACATAAGAACAATTTCTCATAAACTAGACAAACAAAACACCAATAAGAATTAACTTTTTTTTCTCACAAAGCAAGAATCTAAAAATTAAGCAATCTTTTGATGGCTTTCCCACCAATAAAACCAATGATTTTCCAGTAAAGCATGAATTCAAAAATCCAGGAACCAATGATTTTCCAGTGAAAAAATATCTACAACATGGATACAAAACCTATCAACCAATGACAATCCATGATTTCAAAAAGATTTCCCAGTGAACAAGTTCAAAAGAAGAGATCATACATGGAGTGGCCCCTAATAACCACAAAATTAAAATAAATAAGTTATATCATTGTGATGAGAATTATATTTAGCAGAATAGCACTTATATGGTGAAGTCAATAACAAATGTACTTCAATCTGAATTCTTTGGGGTTGATGACGAATAAGTGACAAAAAAAAATGTAAAATTTTTTTCTTTTTTTGCGAATACAGTAATCCCCCCTGGCTTACTAAAAAGATCAATCTGGCTTTTTTGCACTACAGAAAAAGCATTGTGTTTTAAAGTGCATGTGCATTAACGAAGTAAATTAAGCATTTCACCATCACCCAACTTACACAAATATTGACAATGGGCTACTTTAATCCATGCAATTAACACAATGATGCATGTTTCAACAGATTCTGTGTGAAATTAACGTCTGTGTATGACATGCATGTCAATTATTTATGAAATATATCCTATTATAGTAAGATATGTCACTGAGAAATATTTAGAAAGTCATTTCTGGGACTACACAGCCAAATTAATCATTTATCTAAATATATAGGTTGCTAGGACAAGATCAGTTTTCTTACAATACAAATTAGTTTTCTTGTTCAATCTGTAGATACCTTAACAGCTAATTGACTAATTCTGTAATCTGTGTGACCATGCATCATTTACTACCAGATAATTGGATTTTTTACAGTTGTGCATTGAAGGAGTTTCTGTAAATTTTTCGTTTTCTTGAAAAGTGATGTTAAATTGCACAAATTTGGACAAAAGATGACTTGGATCACTTTTTCCCTAGGTCTTAGGCTTCTAAAGTTGCTGAATAATTCTCAGTTCTGTATTCTTTGGGAAATTTTAGGAGTAGCAAGTTGTTTGAACAAATCAAAAATATTGAGTTCAAAGGCAAACTTGTCATTTTGATGCACAAATTTACAACCTTCAATAGGAGAAGAGTCAAATAATTTCTTCTTTCAAACTCAGTTTGGTTGTAAGCAATTAAAATACATTACATATATATATTATATCTACTTAATTACCAAGAAAATTACTTTGTTACAAAACCAGTATAGAAATAACAACAGATAAGTTTTTTCTTTGTTTAAAACACTCATAAAACTTCATTTCTGCACCAGCTTTTATCTTTATTTCTCATTCATTAAAGATTTATCTTCTCATCAAAGGCAACAGATGAGAAGAAATAATCAAATCTATCATAACCTTGATATGGCCTACAGTCATTTTTTTTGTAGTCACTATAGTACAAATGCACATTTGTGATTTCAGGCCACCCATCAGCTAAAACATTCAATCTAAAAAAGGGAATCTAATTTTCAACACTTATTACCTATTTCACACCCTATTACTGATATTAATAGCACAGATACAATATAATCTGTGTTCCAAGTTGCCATTTTTAAAAACGATCGTTTTTCATATTTTTGTCGGCAGTTCCAATTTTGGATTATGCCATCTTTTATAGCTGATTTTGATCTGTGTCAAAAGGTTGTATGTTTGAGCAATAGCAAAGGTTGTTGGCTGTTTAATGAAGTTTTTTCTTTATATAATAGTTATCATGATAGTATGCTTAAATATATAATGATTCTCAAAGCTTTTAGGGTGACCAATTATCTAAATTAGCACCTTGTGCTGTTAACATGCATTTATACACAAACAAATACTGATTCATCAACGAAAACAAACATTTTCCAGATTAAAGACAAAAACAAATAGAAGACTTACATCTAGGTGATGTGTGTGTCTTAGAAATGCCATTGCATGTTGATGAAATGATCAATTCAAACCAGGTCTGTTTTGTAAATGTGAAAGAAGAACAAGGAATACACCTTCATCAATAGAAGACACAAAACATATGGCAGGGGGATTATCTGATGCCAAGAAAACATTTTAAACATTTGCCTTCTTACTCATGAAATATAACATTGTCTTAAGGTTACATTTTTTATCAATAATAACTTCTGATCATTTTAGTTTTCCAGGCAAACTAGTTTAAACTTTGCTTTCTTTCTATTTCTCATGATGAAACTATTTTTTTTAAAAGTATTGTTATATGTTTTCAAAAAAAGGCACATATTTTTTCCTCATCTATAATTTTCAACTTCTCCTTAATTTCCATAGAAAAGAATATGCTAAAACTATAAATAAAAAAAAAAAAGATGTGGTATGCTTGCCAATGAGACAACTCTCCACAATAGACCAAATGACACAGAAATTAACAAGTAAAGGTAACCCTACAGCCCCTTTATCACCTTTATTTTAAACTTTGGACCATGATATGGTAATAGTGAATGAAAAGTTATAAATACCAGTTTTATTCTAAACATTCATGGTTTATTCACCTCAGTTTTACACTTTTACCAAGAAGTCATAGAAATGTACAATAATACTGCCTTAAGAAAAGATTTATTTCCACAGAAACAATATTCATTTGGATTTATGGATAAAATCAATAATGGTTTAATCATATATGTTCATTTCTGGGTCTTCAACATAGAGGTCATGTTGGCAGAAAGGTCAATTAATGTTCTGAAGGTCATCTGAACATTGATGACCTTTGCACTTTTAGGTCAGGATGTAAACATTTTCATTTTTGAATGAACCAAAGATCAATCCTGAGAGCATTTAATATTCTTCACATTTATTGTTAAGATTTATTGATCTGAAAGGTCTCGTGTACTTTTTGTTACAGATCAAACCACACACTTTTTCAAATATCTAAGTTTATGTATTATTTCAAGGTACACAGTGCAAAATTGTGATTT
Organism: Mytilus galloprovincialis; assembly: GCA_037788925.1. Taxonomy (NCBI): domain Eukaryota; kingdom Metazoa; phylum Mollusca; class Bivalvia; order Mytilida; family Mytilidae; genus Mytilus; species Mytilus galloprovincialis. Next base: position 59,866,904 of record CM075340.1, on the reverse strand, counting down.
CAAATTATCAACTGCTTTTATTTCATATATATAAATATCAACAACCAACATCTTTTTCTGCATATTACATTGATGAATGGCTATGTGGCTTGCTAAATACCACAAAGCACAGATCAGCACCCTGCAAGGTCTAACCACAAACTAAACTGGATACCACTAACTACATAGGATCTCCAGGTTAGGGTCTAATCACAAACCACAAAACTGTTTTTGATGGTGGAAGAAAACTACATAAATACCACAAACCACAAGTTGTCACTAGAATAGAGCTACTGAAAATGTTATTCTGAACACTATGTAAAGATAACAATCCAGTTTCACAAGAAATTCAATTAAAGTGTCTGCTTTATTACAAGAGATTTTAATTATATCTCCCAAAAATAACTGCTCAACCAATAATCTCTTAGCAAAATAAGCCATTTCTGCAATTCATGGCAATTTGTAAGCCATATAAATCAAAATACCTGTTACTTGTGTTGTCCAGGTGTGAAAGTCATTTCTGTTTATATTTGTCCCAAGTTTGCAATTGATTAGCAAATAAATGGGAGAAAGAAATGTCACATTAGCCTTGTGACTTAACATCAAAAGGAATATTTTACTCACAACAATATGACAGAAATAAAAATGTCATTTACTCAAGAAACTATAGCAAAATACTAAAACTAATGCTTCTGTAGCTCTAATTATCATGGAAGTACCTGGCATGCTTCAAACAATTTGTTTTTAATGACAGTGATTATGCATATAAGCAAAGTACAGACATTATAATGAAGGCTTATGTGATGTACTTTTAAAAAATGGAATTATATATGTGCCAGATTAGAAACTGGCTATTATTTCTGTGTCTGAGAAAGAGTACAAATTTCAATCATTTGTTCAAAAATCAAATGAAAAAAAACAAAGAATAAGAATAGCAAAGGCAAAGGCAAAGGCAACACATATCTAAACTTAGTTCAAGCGTGACACTGAGCTGGATCTGACTTTTTGTCTCCCCCCTTTTTTGTTTATATTAGAGATGGAATATGGAATAACCTTCAATCCCCTTTCAATTTGCAATCCTGATGTATTTTTTATGCATAAATTTTGTATCTGGACAGAGTATAGATAAATAGTGTATTGACAGGGGAAGGGGATATTCTCAATATATTTCTTATAAACTGGGTTCTGCTAGTGAGTGTCCCTTTTTCACCTCTTAAAAGTGCCATTCCTGTTTGAAAACATTAAAAAAAGATGGAGACCCAGATACGGTAATTCCATCAGGGTCTGAAACTATTTTACAATTTGAAACTTCATCTTTTCTATTCACATTTATAATTAGTGGACCACATAGAGGCACAATCACTATGTAATAATAATGAATGAATTACGGATAAACAGGGTAATTTTCTATTATAGGATTATTAATGGATGGATTATATCTGATAATTAACTGAGTTTATGGTCATCTTACTTCTCTGGGCTAATATAATCTTAACACATTCAAATCTTAATAGAACAGTAAATCTTAGTAGAATAGGACTTCAACTTCATCAAAAACTACCTTGACCAAAAACTTTAACCTGAAGCTGGACAGACGGATGGACGAATGAACAGACGCAGTGACCAGAAAACATAATGCCTATAAATAGGGGCATAAAACACAGATTTGTGAGAGACAATAGTTAAATCTTCCAGTAGACTATAGAGAAATTACCCTGGGGTTATAAAAGTACAGCTTAATGAATTGAAGGTTAGATTATGCTGTGATTAGCTCTTTCTGCACTTCAAAACTATAATAACTTTCATGGAATTTTTACATATCAAAATCCCATAATTAGAGTGATCTCCTATGCTTTCATGCAGAACAGATGATATAAAGATCAGATAAGCAAACGGATATGAAAGACATATAACATGTAAAGTCTACACATACAATTTTGAAATAAAGAACATAGAAAAATAAGCAGTGGTCCTTGCTATTTTTTTAATATTTACATACATTTTGTGTCAATAATAAATCTGTCTTATCCGTTTTTTTCCAATGAAACAGAATTGAGGAGATATGAACAACGAAATTGAATATAATGTGGAACCAGAGACATATATATGTGTATATATGTCTCTGGTGGAACAATGTCACGGGTAAAATATTCTGAGTAAAAAAATTATGCAGATCAATTCAAATTTTAAAATGGAGCAGTTTCTTACCTTTTCAAATCGATTAAGAAGGTTTCGGAGGTTTGAACACACATCCAACATCTGAGGAGAATACTCTACCGAAATCTTCTTGGTACCGGCCAGAATTAAAGATTGGTGTACAATTTATCAATGAAAAATTAAAGCAAAATGAAACTAAAATATCTTCTTGGCAAAAGATAAATCCCCTTGGAAACATTTCAATTATATACAAAAATAAGTATTTTTCACATTCAAACTTAATTAAAGGTAAATCCAAGTAAAACTATGAATACTTTTTTTTCCTGTTGACTTCGGCATGCCTCATTAGAAAATAAACCTGAAGGTAAATACACAGAATACCTACAAGGTGAATCTAATTAACCTATGTTTTGACAGTCGTAAAAAAAACTAAATCATTTCATTGAGAAAATGTACATTACTACTCTGTAGTAAAATGTGGGTCGTACCATGTCATTGATATAGGGGTGATCAGGTGTACATCTAAATGCTTTGATATCTAAGTAAATTTTAATTTGTTTGGCTTTTTATCAAACAAGATTTGTAATTCCTCCTATTATTTAGAATAGATTCAAAACATACACATTTTGGACAATGCCAAGATAAATTACACATAAAATCACAAAGCAACTCAATTAAAAATTTCTACTTGAAACAATAGTTAAGTGGCATTTTGTCTGTGCCATAAATAAGAGAAACAAAGCATGGACATATATTATAAACAATTACATGTTATTCTCAGAAAAGTACAAAGGAAAAAGCAATGAAATGAAGGTTTTCAATTCAAACAGTATATGTATTTTTTAAAATCTTCTTTTAAAAGTAAAGCCAAAACATTTTTTTTATAAAAAAATCAATGACAAGACATGGTATGCTTAAAAGCACTGAAGAGTTTTAAAATTACTGAAGTCAACTTATTATCTAGTTAGACCAATTTTTATCATTGAAAACAAGAAAAAAATACATTGAGTAATTATAATTATTCAATTAAACAAAACTGTTGTGAAATCTAAATTTATAAAACCATCAATATCCTTTAAAATCTCAGATACATCAGCCATGTATCCCTCAAATGAATCTTCAAAGAAAAAAACAAGCTCATCGACAAAAAATTTAAAACATGCATTTGGACAATTCAAAATAATTTAGATTGCAATTATTAAATCAGCATTAAACTCAAAAAGGAAAACAAAAGCCACCAAACCAAAACTACTGGACTGTACAACGCTACACAAATACCTAATTTCTCTGAAAAAATACTCTTAATGAACCTCAAAGAAATGCTACTAATTCTGGACAATTAACTATTGTCATACTTATTTTATTTTCAACATATGTCCAAGGCATAAACATGTCCTAGACTTTTGTTTCTGGTAATATGTTTGTCATAATGGAATCTGCTCTTTGATCATATTAATCATTGTTTATTGTGATGACCTTTGTTTGAACTTGCAATTAGGATTCATTATGCTTATCTACTTCAGCAAGATGTAAAGTAAATATATACATGTATATGTCCCCCCTCACCACTACCATCATTAAAATTCTAAAGATGTGCTCTCATTTTACAAAATTATGCCAGAAAACTAAAATCGTTGATAATAGGATTCTCAGGCACTTGGTTTTCTTGACTGGCAGTTGGCAGTGGCAGATCCAGAAACTTTTATAAGAGGAGGCCCACTGACTGCCTAAGAGGGGGCCCTCTCCAGTAATGCTTCAGTGATTCCCAATATAATCAACCAAATTTTACCCACAAAAAAGGGGGGGCTGGGCCCCATGGCATCTCACCCCATAAATCTGCCACTGGTTTTTTTTATCTTGTTTGAAGAGATTCACATTTTGTGATGGTGGGAATCTTACTATAAGACACGGCCCTCACTCATAACTGAAAGCTGTACAATAACCAATAGGTGCTTGCTTAATGTAAAGTCATGGACAATGTCTTCACAACACTCATTGTTCTATGATGTCAGAGTAGTGAAATTTTCAATTTATTTCACACGTGAAAGTATCAGGTAAATCAAGATATCTCCAATGCAACCCATGTAATAATTTCAGTTATCTCCTGAAACATAACAGGGGATGAAGATAATTTACGATAAATTAAATGTTTTCACACATGCTGATTTTCCCACTTCAAAATAAACAGAATCGGGCAGAATCTCCCATCTAAACATTAAATCACTCCTAATTAGAACCCACAGGTTGGCAGTTTATCTATATATGTACCTAGGTAAATCTAATTACAGGTATTATAATAATTTCCTAAGTTGGTTGTGTAACAGCCTATCATTAGAAAACCCATTAGAAGCTGTAACCTCTCAGCCTAACTAACCATTCACACTTCTACCTATTAATAAAGTATCAAGTAGGAATTTCTTTTAATAAAAGGGATAAAATGTGTTACATAAAATAGAATAATTCCAGAATGGCCCTTGACCACTTGACCATTGGTGATAAGAATGGTCAATCCTTTAATGGTTTTTCCTCAATAAAAATCTGTGAGTCTGTAAAAAGTCAATAATTCTCGACTTTCATGCATTACATAATACTTAATGACAAAATCTATTGATAATATCTTTGTCAGATCTCAATCAGTTTGTTTAGGGGAATTAAATCTCAATTTGTAATTGTTTGTTTTGGAGAACTTGGAATGTTTGCTCAACAGAAATATTTCTGAAGACAATCAGATTACAGATGCATCTAAAACTATTGGTATTTCTAACAATTCAAATACCAATACTGACATGTCTAAAAAAATATTAACAGCAGGTGTTTTCTTTAATATCATATTATTCTTTTCTAAAATTCTTTTATACTGTTACAAAAAGAAGCAATATTTATTAACTTATACAATGATAAGCACAACCGGAACGTCTGTTCTTCTTACATATATAAATTAGTACTATTTTTAATTTTAAGAACCAATACTTATGTGAACAATATAAACATACAAATATATGAATCAACAACCTGGAAAAATATGACCATTCTAACTTTGGTCACGTTATTTTGCATACTGCATAGTTTTTTATATAAGGATAAAGCGAAACTTGGAAAAGAAGTGAAAGTTAAAGGCAGTATTTCATATTTAGAGTTATTAAACACCATCATCAATCCAATTCAGTTATACTTTTCATTCAAAATGAAGGTCTTGAAATTGACAAAATGTATACACAGATTCTAGGGTTAAAGATAGAAGTTTTTCTTTTCATCTACACTTCAATTGCAACAGCCAACAATTGGGAACAAAATCATATTTGTAGCCTTCCATGAATTGTATTCTTTAATTGTGGACTTCTTATTAAGAATAGAACTAAACATTTACCCTAGAATTAGTTTCTGTAGACTCTGTAATGAAAACATGCCAATTATAAGTTTAATCTGTCAAAAAGTAGAAGGGCATCTACAAAGGCAGGGTCTTACAAGAGGATAAATAAAGTGTTTCACCTGCATAAAATCAGTACAATTAAAAATATGTTTTTTCCTCTATATCTTACAGAAAGAAGATTACAAACAAAGTGCCAATACATGGTATAAACCAACAAAACTCTTTACATTTAAGTGGCTAAGTTCAAATGTTTGACAGTTTACAAATGGAGAAGAAATTTGTCTTGGCAACCTAATTGTTTTTCTCTTCAACAAATTAGCTTGGCCAAAGCTCAAATCCTTTTCTTTATAACCCCCACACAGTGCTTTAACTAGAATTAAGAAAGTTTTTTGATTTATTAGACTCAACATAGGCAATTCTAGGCTAGAAGTCTTGTCGCCACCATTAGTAAACGAAAGAATATTATGGTTTGCGAGGGAAATAAATACAATAAACAGAATATTTATTTCTCAAAGAAATCACTTTGTTATATGCATGGACATCGACTTAACCAATAATATGCAGTCTTGTGGAATATTCTTGAAAAAACTTTTACAATCACTGTATGTAAAGAGCTGTAAATATCTTAGGATTAAAAGATACACTTAGTAGTGTGAATCATATCTAAAAGAAAATTAAAACATATTTACCAAACAAAAAGTAAAATAACAAAAATGCTGAACTCAGAGGAAATTCAAAACGGAAAGTCCCTAATCAAATAGCAATATCAAAAAATAAAACACATCAAAAGAATGGATAACAACTGTCATATTCCTGACTTGGTACAGACATTTTCTTGGTTTTATAGCGCTCAACCTCTCACTTGTATTGGACAGTCGCATCAAATTCCAATTCCACTGGTGTGTACCTTTCTTGCATTACTCCCTTTATCACTCTGCTGCTCTTCACCTTGAAAGCTAAAAGTCTTTAAACAAAAGACCAGTATTCCTTACTTTAATTTCAGCAAAATCCTCCACTATGATATTAACTGACGTCTTTTTCTTTCTCTTAGAATGTCAAATTGTATTTATATTGCTTTTTCTTTGAGAAAAACATAAACGATCTGTCATTATTAGTACCATTTTTCTACTGAATCTTCTAAAATCAATCTGTAGCTGTCAATTTCAGTCAATTATCTTGTTCACCTTCCAATATAAGGTATAACTAAAGACCAGCTATCACAATAATGTAACAAAAACTCAATAAACTGTTTAAACAAAAAGACCAGTCAATAATGACTAGCTTGAAGATTTAGATGTTGTATTTGCAGAGGGAGGTAAGTGTAATATCATTAGAAATAATGTAGCAAGCAATTCTGTAATGGGTTTAAACAATAAAATGTTATTACGGGAAAAATCTCATTAATATGTTTAACATTGCAGTGTTTCAGAGTACCAAAATTGCCTTTGGCTTAATGCAGACTTTTTAGGTATGATAATAGTGAATAAATTGAGATTAGCAATAAACATATGTCCACAAAACAGTAACCCAGCAGCAAAAAACAAACCCCAAGAGATGTTTAAAGGTCAAAATATATATATGTCTTTAACAAAGATAGTTGCCATTCTTAAAAGTAATTAACCGATGCATTATTTTTATGAACAATTTGAGATTAGCAATATATATATGTCAACAAGACAGCAAAAGCAAACAAATCCCAAGAGAAGTTTAGAGGTCAACATGAATGTCTTTATTGAAGGACAGATGTCTATTCTTCATACTAATTATCCCATGTATATTTATAGTGAACAAATTGAAATTTGCAATATGCATAACTTTTATGTCAACAAGACAGCAACCTAACAGCAAAAACAAACAAATCCAAAGAGTAGCTTAGAGGTCAACATAAATGTCTTTATCAAGAGACAGACCTCTATTCTTCATACTGTAGTTATTATCCCATGTCTAGAAAAGTAGTTTTTGGTTTTTAGTTAATCTAAAATTACCCACACAGTGTTTATATATGTATTACAACTCAGAGAAACCATAAGTAATACTTTGTCTTATTTTTTGACTTGGTAATATTCTCCAATGGATAAATGTTTGTTTTTTCCACAAATAAAGTAACACAATCCATCACTTCAAAATGTACAGTCAGTTTGTTCCAGACACGTTCCTAGTATTTCCTTCTTTATTACTAACTCAATAATCTGAAGGAAATTGACAATAATTGGAAATATTGATAAACTAAACTGTTTTCTGTAGGGCACAGTGCTAAAGATGGTCAAACTGGTGTAAACGATAATTGTTGTCTTGTCCGAGACACAATTTGGTTGTCTGACATTGTATAAATGATGGCGAGGGATTGATAATTGAAGACCAATCTTCTAATGATATCCCACTGGTCCTGTCCTTCTGTGATATGATTAAATCTCTTTCTATTAATTATTACATTTGATGGATCGGAAATAAATTCTTTACTGAAGTATAAAGCTTTTTCATTTAATAATCATTTTTGTTTCAATGGAAAATAATTTTCTTGCTATTCTAATTATTCTTTCTTTTTTGAGTCAGATTGTTAAATTAATATATAGAATCCTATGCTGTAATCAGATCAATTAAATTTAGACTCTAACAAGGCCAATGCACTTTACACTCTAACCAGACCAATGTACTTTACACTGTTAAAAGATTAATACACTTTACACTGTTAAAAGATTAATACACTTTACACTGTAATCAGATCACTACACTTTACACTCTAACCAGACCAATACATTTTAACCAGATTAATGTACTTTACACAGTAACCAGACCAATGTACTATACACTCTAACAAGACCAATGCACTTTGCATTCTAACCAGACCAATACTTGTTTACACTGTAACCAGACCAATATACTTTACACTCTTACCAGACCAATGCATTTTGTATTCTAAACAGACCAATACTTTACACTGTAAACAGACCAATGTACTTTGCACTGTAACCAGACTAATGCATTGTTCACTGTAACCAGATCAATGCACTTTACACTGTAACCAGACCAATCATTTACACTTTAACCAGACCAATGTACTTTACACTGTAACCAGACCAATGTACTTTACACTCAAATCAGACCAAACGTACTTGACACTGTAACCAGACCAATGAACTTTACACTGTAACCAGACCAATAATCTTTACATTGTAATCTGACCAATGTACTTTAAACTGTAACTAGACTAATGTACTTTACACTTTAACCAGACCAATGTACTTTACACTCTAACCAGACAAATGCACTGACCACTTAAACCAGACCAATACTTTACACTGTAACCAGATCAATACATTTTACACTGTAACCAGATCAATGTACTTTACACTATAACCAGACCAATGAACTTTACACTGTAACCATACCAATGTACTTTACACTCTAACCAGATCAATGAACTTTACTCTGTAACCAGACCAATGTACTTTATACTTTAACCAGATCAATGTACTTTACACTCTAGCCAGACCAATGACCTTTACACTGTAACCAGACCAATGTACTTTATACTTTAACCAGATCAATGTACTTTACACTCTAGCCAGACCAATGACCTTTACACTGTAACCAGACCAATGTACTTTACACTGTAACTGTAACTGTCAACTACATTCTACTGCAATACCTTTCTAAACTGAAGTTTGTCTAAATTTAACAACTATTTACATACTAAATCATTTAACATAATATTTATAATCTTTATACATCAATCTATCCTATCTAATCCATGTTTGCTTTTTATTAATATATTAATAAGTTTTCAATATCCCGTTTTGATAGTCTGTTGAAATAAACGTTCTTGTGAATCAATTTCTAATCAATTACAAATGTACTGAGAATTATATTGAATGAATTATCGTAATGAACATGCCATTTATTAAATTTTTCCGTACAGGAAACCATTTGAGATTAACGGAAGTAATCTAGGCCTTGAAATTGAGAATTGCAATTTCAAATGATAGGTTGAATGATTTGGTCCTTAATGGATACATTTTTTTTGCCTTTCAAACATTTTTGATAATTTGCCTGCATCAAAGATCACTGAAATTGCTTCATTTATTGTTATAATGAGGTGACTCCTACTCTAGGCAAAACACATATAAGGTCACTACCACCTCATTATTTCACTAAATTTTGCCATGATAAATATATATATTTTTTGCATCTTTTATATCAAATCATCTATTGATTTAATTGAATTGTAATAAATTACACCAATAACTGAATAAAATAATTTTGAAAGGAAATTGTAATATTGGGTAATTATCTCCCTTCCTTCTTTTATGGAAATAAATGATATCTCAAACAACAAACTAAAGGCTTAAAAATGATTAAAAAAAAATTTCAGAAAAGGAAAACCAAATCACAACACAATATCCACCAAAACAAATCATCATTAAATTTTTTTCTTAAGTAAGACTTGTCTATTTTGATGTATTTGATAGTACAAGTTGTCTTTTAAGGCATAACAACATATAATGATTTGCTAAGATTAAGGATTCCTCACAATACACTGATGGTAGTTTGTCCAACCTTAATGATGACAAATTTACATCTCTTTTCTGCAGTTTGCTTGAGGGATTAAAAGATGTGACTTTATAATTTCTGGAAAAAAAATCTGTGAGTTGACATAAAGAGATTCTTCTGAGCTTGTAAGGGATTTTTTGCTCAAGAGTTTGAAAAATAAAAGATCTTTCCTTCAAAGAAATAATTATACTTAGTCGGCATGACAGAAACATAAACTTATCATACCACATCTTCTTTTTTATATTATGTTGACAATCTTGAAACCTATTCCAGAAGATTTACAGGAAATGGACATCAAGAAAAATATGTGACAGCTATGCTTATCCTCAAACATATCTGCATTGACTATGTTTAACTGAATGGCAAACAATTAAAACTACTATAGAATTATATCATCATTCATGCACATTTTCAGATATGCTACCACTCTTGTACGAAGTTTTGTTTTGGGTCGAAAATGTTTTGTTTTTTTAGAAGTTTCTAATAAGTTTGACATGAAAATCCATCTCTTATTTTTATTTTTTTTGGGGTCCTGCACTCTGCATCTATAAAGAAAATTTTATTATAATTTTTCTATCATTAATTTGTCCTCACACCTCAGCTACTCTCAACCTTCCTATAAAAATCTCTTAAACAAACATCTTCATAAATATTTATAACCCATTTATACCAAAGCAATCATTAAAAGATCTGCTTTAAAATCTGACCAGATTTTGCTTCCCTCTAAGGTTACAATTCCATTTGTTATATATTTTGATATAATTTCACCATTGCTTTAGCCATGTGACAGGAAATACAGAGTTTTCAATATAAAGGTGCAATTTTCTGACAACAGTTTTACATTATCTTTACTTAATCAATAACAAACCTGAAAATACACTCGGCGCTTTGGTTTATTAATCCTCGGTGACAAAGACCTAGATGAACTCTTTGGCGACATTGGTCTTCTTGAATTTTTTGGAGACATAAAATACTGGCTCCCGCAAGGATATCTTTCATCCATTTTCCATCAATGAACAAGAACATATCATAAATAATGCAAACAAAGTAATCCTTATATGTCACACAAAGTAATCCTTATATGTCACACAAAGTCTATGTTCCAAGTCACAGATTCCAATATAGGCATACTCTCACACAATTTTTTATATCTGTCGGATGAAAAAATGAATGACACAAATTTCCTTTTTGTATTTAACCTAAATCGACTTTCAATAAATCCAATAAAAAAGACGACAGCAATATTTTTCAGATCATTTTTAGAAAACTTTCTCTGCAGGCTAGTAGAAACATCGTTTTCCTGTTATAGAAGTGGTATGTCCATCATGTAGAGAAATTAATTATTATCTGTCGTAATTACAACATGAAGAGACCGGAGTAACTATGATATTCGTCTTTGTATTATTTCTGGATTAAGACGTATTCTTTTTTCTAAATAAAGCTATAGGTAATGATCATATCCATTGATTTCTATGGAAACATTCTTGTTCATTTGAAGATATTTAATAAACGAGTTTATTCCGACAGTTTTATACCACTCTCACCAGCGACAATCGAGTAATGACTATATGTAGTGTTCACCAAGAAATTTTCTAGTCATTTTAATCCTAATTTACTCATTTCTCCGTGCAAATTTTTTCTTGGAGTAAATCAATATTTCAATTACAAACAAATCTAAACTTCATTTATCTAATTAAATACATGGACAGTATTTATAGTTCAAAATGACAATCAGTTATCATTACCAACTTAATATTTTTTCAATCAGATTTAGTGAGAAAATATTAATTTTGTTGAACTTTGGTTAAATCAATTACTTAGATTACCATAAAATATGAAGAATAAAAGTTCTTTGATTGAGGCTACTTTAGCATCCATTGGCAGATATTTCATTATTATACAGAATGACAAATTATTTTATATACAAATTTAAGTGTTTCATCTATAATTGTAGATCTTATAAATCCTAAACAGAGTAATTTCCGTACATTTTTAAGGAACATTGGTATTCTCACAAATTGTGTATATGCAAATATTCAAAAAAATATACATGATTTTAAGGGGGTAGGAGGAGTCATCCTGAATTTCTGGAAAAATATCCAGCATCCTGAACAAATAATCATTCATTCCTTTATTAGTCCTGATTAGTGTTAAGATCTGAATTCAAGTAAATATTAAAACCAAATCTACACACCAGGTAAAAAAAATTACAATTATCAGTACCCCTTCTGTCAGTCTAAGTCTCTTCTTAGGCAGGGAAAAAAGGAGAGAAAGCCGCATATTTTTTTCGATTTCCAGATACAATTCAACAAGTCAAAGGTGTAGGCAAAAGTTTAAGAAATCTGTGACATAGCCCATTTATCATAACTTGAACTTAAGATATAACAGGGTTTTAAATTGATTTGAGAATTCAATATGAACAATATATAATTTGAATTAACAAGCTATTTTCAAAATTAATAATTGATAGTCATATCTATTATGAAAATACCAATAAAGTATAGTCATTTATAATTTAATATATATGAATTATTATTTTTACCTGAGATTACCTGTAAAATGAATGCGCGCAAATGTAATCAAAAGCTGCGTGCAAACGTAAAATATTTTAATCCCCAAATGCACGCAAACGTAGTGCGCCCTTAAAATTGCTGCAATTAGTTGTTTTTTTTAGTTCAAAATATTTTTTTTACCCTTATCAAAAATCGTCATTTTGCCTGATGTATACTTCATGTATTAAGGATAGGCAACTATTAAGTGTAAAGATATACTATATCTGTCTCTTGTTTAAATTTAGAAACCAATGCTTATCATTATTAGACAACAACCAATGCTTAAGAATTTTAGACAGAAACCAATTCAATCACAAGGATATCACCTAATATTACAATGAAGGAACTTGCAAGAAAAAATGTGGGCAAATCACCTACAACTAGATCTCTATAATGACAATCATGCATGCTTGCAGACCATAAAATCCCCAACTTGTGAGAAAACACTTGATTGCTTTTACAAATTGCATGTATAAATTTCACTTTAACACATTTCATAAATGCAAATATTGATATAAAACTTTGAAGCCTCATAACAAATCTCATTTTTAGAGATTAAATTCAATATCTTTTCCAATATGTATTTATTATGATGTAAAGCTGCCATTAACAGATAAACCTATTACTGTGTCTTTAGAAATAGTCAAAGAAGACAAATTTACACAGTTATCCATTCTAAAGAAATAAGGTTACATTAGACTAATATCCCAGGGAATTCTATTCATTTCGTAATACTGACTTATATAGCTTTAATTTTCATTTATTCTAGGCAATTCCAGCTGAGTGTCGCTGATTATGCAGAGGCAACACAGACATACACACAGACACAGGTGACTTAATACCAGATATTTCATATAAATATTGTGACAAATATGTCTACATACCACCAGATTTAAACGTCTGCATGGTTTAGTGTCAACAAGACATATGAATAAGTTGAGATGTAAGATATATATATCAAATGAACCAGCAACCCAAATACACAAATAAACAATTGGCATATAAAGGTCAACCAAGAACATAAACAACCAATAACAAAAAAGTACTTGAAAATTTTGAATGAATACATATTTATCTGGCTCTATGTTATGGAAAAGTTTAATTTGTGCTGAAGTTAGGCAAGGATGACTCTTGACAGTTTGAACTTTTCTATTTACATTGTAGGTCCTTTTGATTTTTTGCTATTATCAATCTTTTATATTTTCCACTTCAAACACTTTTGGTCACTAGCATACTTGAAGATTACTGTGGATAAATTATTATTCATGGGAAATCTATGTATGTGGATTTTGTGTTTTGCCCACAGAAACCTATATTTTATTTTACAAGATGCTTGTAAAATAATTTAATTAAAAAAGTGTTTAGATTGATGAATTTAAGCTTTTTCTATAATTACCATATGTATTATTGAAACAGAACTCATTACCATATTTTTTCACAATAAATTTTCAGACAATATGTTGATGATTTAAGCTAAAATACATTCTGTAAACATGTTAGTCAAATTGACTTGTATTAAGAAATTCTATATAGTAAAACAGACGATCAGACTATTGTTTTCATGTCTGACAAGAATATTGTCTAAAACGTGAGGGCAAGCGTTCTGCAACTGTAGCCAATCAGAATGAGGCATTGACTCTTAAATCTTTTGATCTTTTGAGCAGATATTTTCTCTCAGAAGCAGACACCCAACCACCCTTATATTATTTATACAAATGTCTACCAGTGCAACATAAAAAAAAATTATCAATAATTTAAGACAAATACTTCAAAAAATAAATTTCCAAAAATTAGTCATAAGTACTAAATCAGTTAGTAAATCATGAAAGAGTTAAAAAAAAAAAAAAACACCTTCGTAAATAGAAAAAGATCTATAACAGAACAAATACCTCAAACAATTGAACTTCTTCCCAGTAAATCTCTTCTAGTATGTTTAAATCCATACTCCAATCTCGACCGTCTATGTAGGGCAGAATTCATCACAATCGTTCATTTCCTGACATGCAACGAGGTTCTTAGTATTAAAATTTCATCATTAGGACCCGATTTCCAAATGGAATTGCAAATATAAGATTTTTTTTCAGTTTATGTAATATAGGCATTGAGTAAATACGATTCACTGATCTAGGCACAATCATTATCATTTGTCAATTTCAAACTTTAAAATTTACACTATAATTGGGATTCAGCTTTAAGCCAATTTATATCCATTGGTTTTACGAAATTAATAATTCACAATTTCTTATCCTCACATTGATAAATTTCAAACTGAATTTTAAAGAACACATTGCAACATTATAACTAAGAAAATGATGTCCTCTTCTCAACCTTATATACATTTCTCATCTATGAATATGTCTATATCAAGCCTTAATTACATATCCAGCCATTTTTCATGGTAACTATGATTCCAAGTCTATATAACATTTTAATTATCACCTTGATGCAAATTATCGCCTTGACCATCAAATGATTTAACAGTATTTTATACAAGTAGCATTTACGAAGTCCTCAACTTCTATTCAGACATTAGCAACTCTCTTATGGTTTCAAATTTCTTGGAAAAAGACGGATAGATATTATGAATAAATCTATTATTATATCGCATAATTGAGAGCAACAGGATATCGGCCTACAAAACAAAACGACCAATTACTTTTGTGTCCAAACCACTCCGTATAATGCATAATAATCAGTCCAAGATTAGTTTCAAACCGTGTAGAAATATTACGATGATTTCCGTCTCGTCACAAAAGTTATTATGTGACATCTGCTTTGCTATCACTTCCCTGTGGTTTCTTCCGAAGACTGTCAAGTATTTCTAAACTACAGAATCAAATCAGAAAATTCAGAAAAACATGACAATTGTATTGTTTTAAGTCATTATTTGATTCAAGATATTAAAATCCATACTTATAAAAATATTGTATAAAGCTGAGCGATTTTTAGTGACTAATTGAACCCATTAGTTACGTTAAATGAATTATTTCTAGCTTGTTAATCAAACAATTTATTGTCAAAGAAATACTTGATGCTTCAGGTAAAAGCTTAATGCTATACCAAACAATCAAGGTCAAATGTATTTGCTCAAGTAGACCTTTTCTTGGATTATTTGTTGTTTCTGCAAATTTAACATGCTGCATCAGCATAAATCACTACAGCTTTGATCAAGTCATTGATTATCAATAAAATATCACAGTCCATTTCAGAAATCATATACCCACTTAGATGAAGGTTTTACTAGTAAATAGATTTAAAGTTTGTTTTTAGAATTTTCTAATGTTCACTATTCGTTCAAAGTTAATCTTGAAGTCTCCTCACACTTAAAAAGACTTCAATTATGATGATATATGACAGCAACAGTTATATGCAGTAAAAGGTTTCCTTTCCCTGGAAATTGAACACTATCTTTTATAACCATTTGCCAATCATCTTTACAATTTAAACTGTCCAACGCCCAGTTTTTTATAAGTAAAGTATACTTCTTTTCAAAGGTAAAATGTTTAGAGTGATACAACTTAATTTTTTTTCTCACAGGATTAGGTTCCACCAAGTATTTCTACCACGAGGAATAAAATGACATTAAGCAACTAATCAAATTTGTCAAACTGTTGAATGACATCACCGTTTTCAAAAACATAAAATAGCCATAATTCTCAAATGTTGTTACATCAGTTACTGGGATTTTGTTGAATAGAAGAAAATGTCATATGCATTTGTTGTATAGAAAATTGACAATCTAGCAATCAATATTGATTTTGTGGTTAATAGGTATGCAATGCTGTAACAATTGTCGTGTTTTATGAAATTATTACCACATATGGAAAAAGGCGAGGGGACGAGGGTAATAATATAAGATAGAATAAGATTTGCTTTCAATCTATGCTTTTTATCATGGAGTAAAAGAAATAAAATGTTCTTCAAAGAAACTTACTCGTTCTTAAATAAGATAGAAAAAAAATGTGCAAAATTTACACGTAACAATTTTCAATTTGTTAGTTTTACAGAAATCTTTCAAAGGATCTTCTAAAGCCATAAATCATGATTAATTCCACCAATTCTGCTTGATTAACAAAAAATAAATCTCATGCAATATTGATAGAAAACCGACACATTAAAATTTGACTAGAATAATTACTAATTTCCGTAATTAGAAAATTGAAATAGCGGTATAAAAACGTTACAAGTGACTTCCTGATTAGGGAGCAGCTGTTTTTACATGACAAGATTAAAGCTATGTGAATGTTCTAAAACACTTTTTACACTGATATAAAACACATCCTTTTTGATATCTCATTAAATTCTTAGTCATTTAGATTCTTATATGTTGTACAATTATCTTTGAAATAAAAAAAAAGACAGGAAAAGAAACACACTTCCTTAGTTTTATTTCGGGTACTTTATAATGCTTCATTTAACTTTGTTTAAACACAAAGAGTTTTCATTTCATTGAAGTCTTTGAGTTTTAGAACCTTAATATATTGAGAAAAAAAAAACCAGATATGTGGTATTATAAATGGAAATGCATCAAAACATCAAAGAAATTTAAAGGACATCTAGAGGTAAACGTACAGTCTTCAACAATAGACAAGTGGCTATGCAGTATGTCAAACTCTAAAATCACTCAAAGCCTAGAAATAGTTGGGCATAAATTAAACAATGACTATTAACAACAAATTTCCTTTAGAATGTTGTTAATATGATAAAAATGTATAAAATTTTTATAAATATGTATGACTTTCAAGAAGAAAAGATATCAAATGGTGGTCTTTGCACTAATTCCATGATAAGTAGACCAACAGTAAAACATGACTTCAATATAAAAATTTAATATGCATTTTCTTATTTTGCCTGTGAAAAAGGTAATAAAACTTCTAAAGAAATTGATGATGCAAAAGCAGTTAGGCCTTTAATACAATGATCATAAAGTTTACAATACATAGGTTTCATAAATTACCCTTCTTAATGACCATTCATTTTGAATGGCTTATTTGAACTTGTGTTGATTAAAAGGTGAATTGGTATTTCTGTTAGACAACCCTGAAATGACACACAGTTTTACTCATTTCAAATGGTTAAAATATCAGATGGTCATAATATACTTCAGGATAGACCATATACTGTAAATTCAGAAATTATTGCGTGCAATTATTATTGCTATTTCTTTGTTTTAGACCAAAATGGGATTTTAATTTTTGTGAGAAAGTTCCTGTTTAATTCATATAAAAAATTATAAACTGAGAGTATAAATTATTGCAATTATATAAACCTGTCGCATTTTTAGCAATAATAAAGACATCGCAATAATTTCTGAATAAACAGACATTTTTTCTTTAAACACAATATACAACACACAGCAATGTTCACCACATACCTTAAACTGTATCAGATATTCTTTACAAAGGTCGTCATTCTCCCTGACTTCAGGTTTATTGGTTTCTGTGACCAATCTTGTGAAGCTATTCTCTAGGCCCTTCATCCAGCCTATGTAACCATCTAATGTGGTTTCCACCTGTTGTAGGGAGTTTCTGTTGGTCTGCAAGACTTTTATGTTGTATGCCAATCTAAAGAGGAAGAAAAATATCAACTTTCGGTTCAATTATGCTTGTTTTCTATGTGACTGTTAGATTGGTTGTGTTTAGTGCTGTTTTCAATATATTTGTCAAATTTCAGATATCTTGCATTTTTAGGTACATGTAGTAGAACCCTCTTAAGTGCCAAGAGATAAATAATCTGTATTTGATCAGTAAATGAAAAAACAAATCTGTGATATACTAGTAGATCAGCACATATTGTATTCTTTGTAAAAGAACAGACTGAGTACTGAGCTCTTAATACAGTTGGTATTAGACAACTTATCAACTAGATCTTTATTCCACACAGGTTCCATTTTTTTTGTGATCTTTTATGCGTTTCATTGCCTTAGAATGCATTTAAATGAACAGTAAAATGTTTGTGTAGGGTAAATTTTACAGAAAAATGTAACTGTGATGATAGTTAAAATCAGACACTATAAAATTTTATTAACTATAGAATATTTATTCCTTGGATAGCTGCACTATCACCATCAATGGACAATCTGTTCATAGAAGTCTTTAGCTTCAAATAAACCACACATAACATACTAGCAATGTAATTCAGCTGTTCATATAACCATACCTGCCAAGTTTTCAAAATGCCCATGGGGGTTTTGCGTGCAAGATGGCTGCCCTACTCCTAAAACATTCAAGGGGGCCTTCAAATACAGTGTAATGTTGTTTTTTTGCTTCTTCATACTTTTATAAGCCTTAATTCATTGTAAAATTAATTGTTTTGTTAAAATTGTGGACATGATTGCTCTTTGAAAATTTCAATTTGGGAGCCTCCATGGGGGAAATCCCCCGCAAATAGTGACAGTTGGCAGGTATGTATAACTTTTCCCAATTACAGCTTGGCGACTGGTGTTAACCTTTATAACTATGTTGACCATCTGATCATAGCTTCCTGTAGCTATACAAACTGGTACCTACCTGTGTAATAATGTTGACCATCTATTCATCGCTTTCTCTAGGTGAAGCTTCACATGACTTGTATCTTCTTGGCTGTATTCATCTATAAGTTTACTTGCTAACTTCTTCAAACTGTCTATCATCTTCTGTCTCTCATCAACTTCTGTTTGTAATCGCTGGAAATAGTAAATGGAAAATTATTAATTAATTTAACCTGGACTAATTAACTTAAATTTTTATAAACTGAACATAGACTAATTAACTTAAATTTTTACTTCAAAATAGCTCAGAATAACGATTCATACATGACTCACACTGGAAATTACAATTCTCAATATAACTCTTTTATTATCAATATATGCACTTTTATTTTATAATCAGATAGTTTGGAACTCCACATATTTTATAGACACCTTGTCTTTTGTTTAGAACAGTATACATTGGCCTCTAGATCAAAATCAAGAGATGCTGTTGGTTTTTGCATCCTTTGTTGCTGCATCATTGACATCACCTTATATATCAATGAATCACACTACAATTTATTACAAAGTACTTTTGACAATAGCACAGAGAATCTCAATTTAGACTTTATTTTAAGTAAAGAAAGACAATAGCTAGACACAAAAAGTTCTATGAAACAAGACAATTAGAAATGAAAGTTCATGAGGGCAAATAAAAAGCCTAAGACAGATGGATTTAACCAACAGGAAACTTCTTTTTGGCATTGATCAGAAAATAGCCGCAATTGATTCCAGGTAACATAGTATAGTACTATTCCAAAGAAAATCAGGCTATATCTGTTTTGATGGTTAAATATGCACCTAGGATTTGATGGTCATTTCTCACCTTCTGTTTAGCTATCTGTTTATCAATGTCTTCAGCTTTAGGATCAATTTTACCAGAGTCTAGCTCATCTTCGACCTGTAAAATCCAACGGTCAAACTCTGCATACATTTCATCAAACTGACGGCACTCCAACAACATATCATCTAATTGGTTCTTTCTTTGGTTTACTCTAGCATAAGCCTGTTCCCAGTGCTCTCTTAGTTTCTCAACTGAAAAAAAAAAGATATCCATTAAAAATACCCTACTTATTGGACAGACTAACTATCTAAATATATTTTTATGTGGCTCATAATTGAGTAAAATTGTTCTTTTTAAGTGGAAATAATACCAAAAGCAAATTTAGCTTCATAAAACTGTTAAGTAAATTTTTATGTTGCGCTGACATTATGCAATAATTTACAACATAATCACATTGACCTAATGGCTGTCAATTCTGATCAATGTCTTGACACATTTTTGATTCATAGGAAATAATAGTGTTAAGTATGACACAGATCTAAAAGGCCAGTAAAAATATCAGGCCAATCAATTATTAAATACATTTAATGGGTGTTATCTTGACTTATTGATTGATTCCTGTGGTTTACATCAAGTGGCAAATAGTTCATCCATATTATAAAGATAAGAAATCAAATGATGAAATCTCAATACTTTGATTTGATTTGATTTTTGGTGTTTTAACAGCCCTTTTAAGCACTATATTTAGGCTATTTCGTGGCGGTCAATTTTATTGGTGGAGGAAGCTGGAGTGCCCAGAGAAAACCACCAACCTCGATAGGAAAACTGACAATCCTAGTCAATTAAGATTGGTGTCGAGTGCACCTGCACGAGCGGGGTTTAAACTCACAACCTCAGTGTTGACTGGCTAGTCATTACAGTAGTAACAACTTAGACCACTCGGACACCGAGGCCCATCAATACTTTGAAGACTAGGAGATTAGGAATATCATTTTATAAGCCAATAAAAAATGAGTGTGTATTAGGAAGTGAAATTTTCTTTCTGTTTGAACCAGATCACTGATGGACTCTTCTGCACAAAAAAGACCTTTCTGATGATCATATAAAATGTTTTCAAACATGCAAGGAAAATAATAGCTACATACAAGTCTCAGATATTATGTCCCCATATAAAATTGGTTATGTGTGCATATTTAAACATCCAACCCAATCAAAAAACATCTCATCATATGCTCTACTTTTTCGGATTTATATCTGAAGACATTGCTAAGTTAAGGTGCATCAAAAGCAGACTTTCAATTCATTTTCCCCTTGATTTATATCTAAAATCACATCTGAAGACAATTCAAACTTTGAAAACAGTAAAAAAAAAGCTTTATAAGACCAAAGAAATTTTCTTTGTATATCTACATAAGCAGATAGTTTGAATCAGTGATCTATGGTATGATAATTACCCTTTTCTTTAAGCATCTGTTTATCACTCTCACTTGTACTGTGTTTCTGGAGGTCTTCTGCTGTACTCAGTACATCCTCTAACTGGGTCCGTTTCGTAGCCATGTCTTGTAGAACAGACTGGAAATAAAATCATGTCAAAAATGCACTCATATAAATAAAGCACCTGTTACTGTGAAAATGTATAAAAATATTATAACATTTTCCTTTCATTTAATTTGATGTTTCATTTAAATAAAGCTGTATTCATATGACAAATTTTTACCTACGATTTATGCAATGGCTTTTCAATAGAAAAGAATTCAATGCATATTGTAAGATAGGAATTGATGAGGCATGCTTATAACATGAAATGTATTGATACAATATTTCACAGGTTGGTAATTTTAGAAATTTATAGAAATGTTTTTTTTTTCTTATAAATAATTTGAGTGATATCTGACAAAATCAGGAAAACAGTCTTTAGACATTTCATATAGGAATAAGTTTGATTAAATGTTTAAACAATTTTGTTATTGATATTATATGATTGTTTGTGAAAATTTTCTGCATGAATGAATTGTTATTATCGAGGAGGTTTTTAGAATGTTGAATCTTTAATTGCTACATTGATATTAACAGTCAGGGTTCCATTACATTGAACAAAGACTCAGCTAGAAATATCATGGTTCTTATGATGTGAAATACAAGCAAAATTTTACGGTTATAATTCCAGTTCTATCAATCTATAACATATACCTAAAACTGATAAATGTTCTACTTCTCAAATACTATTATATAAAGCTGTTTGATCATTAATAAAACAAATATTTCTTGACAGAAGATAAATAATTGATTGAATGGGAAAACTCCACTCTCCACAGATCCGTTTAACCTCAATGCTATGAGAAATCAGTTACAGAAATTGCAAAGTCGCTTATTTATAAAGTACAATGTCACAACTCCATCCTCTATAAGTTTGTTTGTTTGGTGGTAAATTTTAATGTCAGGGATATTGGATAACATTTAGGCCAGGCCAGCCTTTCAAATAAAATCTAACAAATAAATTGATCATGAGTACCTAATTGCTCAAAACTTTAATGTTAGTCTTAAGTTTTTTGTGAAATGCAGACCATTTATTAATTGATGAATCCTGAGTTTTCAGAGAGAACCACTACCAACTTATAAAAGTCCAATCATAAAATTTGAATGATTTTGTAGAAAGTCTGAATATACCCACAATAATCCAAACATTGATCCTATCCCACAATGTATTGGACTTGTTGAAATGCAATTGTGTTTCAACTGAGTATGTTACGAAGAAAGAACAAGGTACCAGGCTATCAACTAAAAAAGACACAATAAATGTACAACAATACAATACACAGCTGGTATAACAGCAAACAATACTCTTCCTGTTAGATGGAGTTTAATAACACATTATTACTATTTTCATAAACTTTGATTTTAACATTTTGTGCAATAATTTTCAATATCAAGCTACTCAACTAGGAATTGTTTTTCCTAATCAAGTATTGAAGGAACACAATGACGCCATATGCCTACGTCATTGACTTAGCTTAGGCAATGTGATGAAGAGATAATCTATGATTTTTCAACTCAATAGATATAAGAAGATGTGGTATGAGACAACTCTCCATCCAAGTCACACTTTGTAAAATTAAACCATTATAGGTCAAAATACGACCTTCAACACAGAGCCTTGGCTTACACTGAACCGCAAACTGTTCAAGACTGTATATGGGAAACTCTTTCTTATATTCAAAACCATAGTGATCTATAATTCTAAAAAATCAGGCTATGTCATGGTGGTGGGTTTCATTTATTTGGATAATGGATTATCTCACGCTATAATCACTGATCTTAGGTGGATAGCAGCTTCCCATGCATTAGTTATGTCATAGCCTTTCCTGCTTTGCACAAAGTTTGAATGACAGATTAACAGATATACAAACATTTCAAGCATATCTTGTACATGAGAACATGGATGTTAATTATTAATGAGTAAACATGTTTAAATTTAGTAGAATTGTATAACAGATTGTATAACTGCAGGATTATTCATACTCGACAGGTGTGACACCACTAATTCTGACCCAGGTCAGAAAGTAGTACATATTTAAGACAAAAACTTGAATTTGAACTTAAGACAAAAGAGATATGAATTCTTAAAATGGATGAATTTATCAAAGAAAGCAATTGGTCCAAGAATTAGTAGTATGCCTCCTATAATGTAGAAACACATTAGTATATTAATCTACCTTTTGAATTGGAGACATAGAGAGCAATATAGCTAGCCCATAGACTTAATTTGAATAAGTGACAAATTATGATAAGTTTACAATTGCCAGTGGTTTATTTGAATGTTGACATTTAGTTGACCCCCTCCCCCTTTTAAAATGTCTGGATCCACCCTTGAATGCAATGACCTTTTGTGTTTTATTCTTTATCAGATAGAAACATTCTGTTCAACTTACATTAGTGAATGATAAAATTTTATGAACAACATGATTTATATATTTATTTCCCAAATACCCAAATTCAACTTAACTTTATGCAAATGCAACTTTTTATTCATTGTTCTATTGTACATATTTGTGTATTTATACAGCATCTAGTACACGTATGAGTTAAGAACTTTTCACAGAGGACAACATTTACATAGCGTTAACTTACAAGAAAGAATAAGTTGGAAATACAACTGTAAGTGTAAAAAGTATGGAATATGTAAAGGATGCTGGGAAAGAAAATAACAACAGTAATACAAGAAGCAAGGAGGAATGTTAGTAAAAGCTACAACAATACACCATTGTCAGACTTGCTTATTTTACAAACTATATTCAGGTCAGTTAAGGTACATTATTGGTAATATTTTGTTGAAAATATAATTCAAATGAAAAAAAAATAATAACTCCTAAACTAATTTCATAATTTCTTGCAGCTTGTCAGTTTAATCTTAACTATAGAAGAATTCCCATCAAGCTGGCCACCTTCATTTCAAAATAAATATTTTTTGTAACAACTTTTCACTAGATCAAAATTGAACTGACCTACTACAAAAAAAACAAAAAAATACAGGAGCTTTTCACTAATCAAAAATTATAAAATAATTGTCTTAAGCATGTAAATCTAATAAATAATTATGGAATAAAAGCATTCAAGGAATTTAAAGATGTAAAATGTAAAAACAAATTGAACCCAACACCAAATTTGACAGCAGTTCTGTCATCATGCAAAAAAGTAACAAGAATTAATTAATTGTAGTTGATTTACTCAAACACCAGAACTTTGTTGGTTTTTCATGCTAAGGGAGATAACTCAAATTTTACAAAGATTTTTTCAGCAAGTCTGACAATGTAAGAAACACACCTGGAGTTGAATAAGCTGATTGTTAATATCACAGATGAGAGCTTGAGCATCATCGAAATCAAGGGAAGTAATCTCATGCTCAGTGACAGTAAATGGAGTTGTCTCCTCCTGCTAGCAAAGAAAATGCACACGCATGTAACAGCAAAGCAATACTTTGTTATATTTTTTAAATCATTCTGAATAAAACACACTGTTAAATCATTTAACATTACCATAAATGAAATATAATTTCATGCATTTTGTATTTAAGGAAGAAGTGTTAATTAATAAAATGAAAAAAAAAAGTGAAATTGAGCATACATAAAGATAAATGTAAATGAAATGATTTCATTATCAAAAACACATAAATTACAAAAAGTATTAAAATTAAAAAAAATACGGACACATTCAAATATCTCATTGATGAATAACTATTATTACCTTTTCTTTTTGTATCATTTGTTCAATATCCTTGATATCTCCCACTGTGACCCTCTGAGACTTGAGCATTCTTTCCAACAAAGTTAACCAATCACGAAGCTCTGCTGTGGACTTGTCGAAATCAGGCCACTGAGAAGATTTGGAGCCACCTGTTTGATGTGATTCAACTATCACCTTTTGAATTCCCATTTGTAAAGCTTCAGCTTTCACTATGATACAAAATAAAACAAATCTTTATAATAATCACACCTAAAGGCAAAGTATGTTGCTTTATTGTGAGAGCAAAGAGTCTAAAATGTGTTCTTGACATTCAAGTTTAACTAAAAAAAATAATGCTTTTTATCATTAAACATGTATGCTGTGTTCTTTTAAATTTTCATCAAAAGTAAATCATTTAAATTGTAAAAAGAGAATAATTTTTTTCAGATAAAAATCCGACCAAAGAAACAAGCCCAAACGATAGTTGAGACAAAGATACAGTTAAATGTTGACTTTTTGTTTAGGGGCCAGCTGAAGAACTTGCCTCTGGTTGCAGCATATTCTCACTGTTTTGAAGACCCATTGCCGACCTTCGGCTGTTTTCTACTCTTTGGTCAGGTTGTTGTCTCTTTGACATATTCCCCATTCCATTCTCAATTTTATTATTTGTACCTTGTGTTATAACCTCCATCTTCTCTTTTGAAACTGGTTTCATTTCTGCTGCTAATTTTTGGATTATCTCCCAATCAGAATTCAGATTGTTTATTTGCTGCTGAACTGAATCTGGGATGATAACTTCCTGTTCTGCACATTCTTCCATTATCATTCCATATTCACTGTTGACAGATTCAACATTTGATCTCCTTGCTTCAATAGCCTGTTTGGTTGTCTGGAAGGGAGAAAAAAATGTTTTGAAACAAATATCCAAGAAAAATGAATAATTTACTTGTATTAACTGGAGAGCAAGACTCCCAATGGAATTAGGCGATGGTTTCCCAGATTTGAGTCATTTGTCTCCTGCAGGACTCAAATCTGGGAAACCATCGCCTAATTCGACTAAGTTAAAGAATTACTTCCCTAGCTCATCCACTTACAGCTGGCTAAATATCTACTACTTTAGGGAAGCAGTCCCCTCACACAAAGAAAAAGCTCAACAAATAACATGATTGTTTTCATTCAAAAAAATAAAATCAAGCATACCTTTTTTCTGTCAAATACTCTTAATTTTTTCAATGGGTGTTTTTTTTTTTATTCAACCAGAGATCTTCATCTTCATAATTTAATGTTGAAAATTTACCATAGATGCAGACCCTATTAATCAAAATATACACCCACAGATTTTTGTTTATGTTTCAGCAGCAGACATTCATAAAAGATATAAGAAGATATGGTAAGAGTGCCAATGAGACAACACTCAATCCAAGTAACAAGTTGTAAAAGTAAATCATTATAGGTTAAAGTACAGGCTTCAACAAAGAGCCTTGGCCCCCACCGAACAGCAAGTTTTTTAAGTCTGCTTTTTCTTGTGTGTATAAATCAAGTTTTCAAAATATACCTGTGGATCAACAACAAATGAATCGTTGCCGTCTGCTGATGTTGCTGAACCAGGGGTATTCTGTGTCTCTAACACCAGTTTTGTAGAGGATAACCAAGATTGCAGTTCATCGATCTCTAGCTGGAATGTTCGGAACTTATGTAATCGACTTTCTGTCATATGTATGTTTGTTCTAATATCCTTTGCTACCTAAAAATAAAAGAAAATTCTTTAAATTAAAATATTAGTTTTAAAATTAAAATACAGTTGTACTACAAAATTAAAACCCGATTTTGTACTTCAGCATGATTTTATGTATTGTTTTTATCCTGATGACGGTGCCCTAGGCACCGAAACATGTCGATCAATAAATTTCAGCAGCATTTGTGTTGTTAAAAGACTCTACATTTTATGTTTTTTATCATAACGACCCTACATACCCGAGGTATCCACTTTATGGACTCTACCATACTACAGATTCAACAGGCGTTGGTTCACTTTCGTTTGTATTTACAAAATTAAATGTACAACAAATGATTTTTTTTTTCTTAAGGCTTGTAAGCAGACTTCAGCAAAACCACGAAATATAACATCCAGGAACAAGGAAGTTTACCTTTATCCACATAAATTGGTACACACGAAAAATAAATGAATCCAGAGAAATACAAGTTACATACCTTATAAAACCTAGACTGTAAATTCTCCAGATCTTTTTTGATGTTATCCTTATCATCTGGAGAGACATCCTGCTTTAGCATGGTCTGTCCATTCCGTAAAACAGCGTTTAATGTCTGCTGTCTGGCCTCAATGTCATCATCACGGTCCTGTTTAAAGTTAGGTAAAAATAAATATAAATATGGTAATATAAATACAACTCAACGATGCTCTTTTCAATTATTTGTATGAAGCCAGAGAAAGGGATGGTACATGTAAGAATATCAGTATCTGATAGTTTCAAGGTAATTCAATAAAATCAAACATTATCATTTAATCAAACACATGCAATTTCCATTTACTTATCAATATCACTTTGGTTGAAAACTAAAAGATTCAATTACTCATAATCAAAGCTATTTTAAGATGGAATTTTGGTTTTGCAAACTGTACTTGGAATAATCTCCTACTAATTTTTATTCAAGACCAATAAAACATGTCTACCTCATCATAAAATGGTAATACATTTAATTGGTTTAAGTTTTCCAGCAAATTTGAAATCATTATTAATCTACATCAAATCAAATATATTAAATGAAGGCAATGGAGAGCATATATCAATGAGTCATCAACCCAACAACTTAGTACAAAAAAAGACAGCAACAGTGGCATATCCAGAAATTTTTGTTAGTGGGGTCCACTTACTGCCTAAGATGGGTTCCTGCTCCGGTCATTCTTCAGTGATTCTCTATATATTAAATCAACCAAATTTTTCATAGAAAATGCCCCCCTCCCCCTAAATCCACCTCTGCAGCAAGATGTCAAAATACTGTCTGAAACAATAGAAATTGTTTTCCAGGTAAGGGAACACCTGAAATTTCTTGTAAGTCTATCCACTAAATCTATCATCTGCTATGCATTCTTAATGTTGATTATTAATGGGGTGTTTGTAATTAAGATTACATAACTGTTGTAATAATTGCACTTCTTCGTTAAAAAATACTCCTAATTGCTAATCTGTTGCAGGTTTGATGCCTTTTTTTATCCTTCTAAAAATGTTTACACCTTGAAGTTTCAATGAAGTACAGAGTATATCAAGATTATAAAGTCAATTAGAACAGCTCTGATGACAAGCTAGACAGAGATGGTGAAATAATTGAGAGTTAAAGATAACAGCTAGAACATGCATCAAAATCTGTACTCATTACATATTAGCCGACTGTTCAAAAGAACATTTCCTATGAACATTTTTTTTCCAACCAACATTCACTCTTTAAGAATAATAAATGACATTCATATCTGCTTGATCAAAGTCATATTCCTTTTTCATACATCAAATACAGCAATCTTAGACTTTGTGAAAAATTACTGCATGTTTCATGAAAGACCAATAAAGTTGAAAATTTCTTGATAAATCAACCTAACATTTTCAGTTCAGCCAATAAAGCTCGATATATATCTTATCAAGATAAAGATGTTATACTCTGAAATGAAGCACAAAATATTTTTTTTCTTTTCAAAATTTTCAAAAAGAAATCATACTTCTTTATATCCAAGATTTCTAACAAAATTCAGAGATAATACTTCAAGCATATTCTTTTCCCCTAAACTATACAATGCCAGTTCACAATATGGCATTCAAACAATAGATATGATATTTCCCATATTTGTTTATCAATTCTTCCATTGATCAATTCCTAAATACTGACCTTCAGTTTTTCTAGTAATTCTTCAAGAGCATCCTCCTCTAAAGTAACGAAAGTTGAGAGAATGTTCTCGGTCTCATCTATCCAGAAAAACAACTCATCCATATCCTCAGTAAACTCACTGGTCCGTACACTGCTGATGTCACTGTCCAACCTAAAATAGAAATCATAGATATCATGGATATTGCCAGTAAACTCGCTGGTCCGTACACTATTAATGTCACTGTCCAACCTTAAATAGAAATCATAGATATCATGGATATTGCCAGTAAACTCACTGGTCCGTACACTATTAATGTCACTGTCCAATTTTAAATAGATTGCATTATAGATTATTGGTCTTTAACACCACCTTCAGCACTGCAGCTATTTCTTGACAGCCTCTTTTTAGGTGGAGATAGTCAAAGTGCCAAAGGAATAGAAAACTCACTGGTACTCAGATATATAATTTCGCTGTAAAGCCAGCAACAGAAAGCAATTAGACATATTCTCAGTAAACTCACTGGTTCTCACAGTGCTGATGTCACTGTCAAACAAGGAACACAAAAAATATCTTCGTCCTCAGTAAACTCAGAGGTCCATACAATATTTTAGCAATCTTAAGATTACATTCAAAATACTCAAATGAATGTTTAATGACTAATAGATGAAGTGACAATGTTTACAATGAAATGGTCAAGTCACAATTGCAACAATAGACAGATGAAACAATCTGACATTGTAGCTACAGGAACACTGAGTAACATTTGTTTCAAACTATCTGAGTTTTTTTTTTTTCTTTCGGCTAAACAATAGAAACATTATGTAACTGCTTGATACATTTAAATGACTGTCACTATACTATCCTCTGCATTCTATTTGATCTATATTTATAGATTATCGTTGATCATCTCAACGAGATTGATTTTCTCGCTTGAGCCGGTACGCCAAAAGCGAGAACAGCAATCAAGTTGAGATGACCAATGATAATCTGTTTATTGCTATTTAATGTCATTTTCATTAGCAATGCCAAGTGCCTCCTTAGTTTCTAGCGATAATTTTCCATCTCAAGCGAGAAGCATGATATGAAAAATTATCACAAAAAAAGATCAAAGGAAAAATGCATAAAATAGCAATAATACACAATATTCTTCTTCAAGGTAAAGTATCTCAGCAGCTATTTGAAATAGTTTTAAATCGCGAAATGGACCAAATAGATTTCAAATCTTAACATTATTCAATTGTTAAATTATATCCCATTCAAAAAGTTAAAGCAATTTACCTGTGTTTGGACACTAAAGATTTGAAGACATTCCATGAAGAAGAATAAAAAGACGTTGATTAATTTACAGAATGATGCAGTAGAGAGCTTAATTATACAATATACATTCTGTAACAAATGTATCAACATCAGATAGAATCAATAAACAATTTCCACAAAACATTACATGAGAGACATCTGACGCCTGACCAAAGAACAGTAACATACATTTTCATTTACCAGTACAGTAAAAAATTCAAGCTTTTCATTGAAAGTACTTTATTTTCTGTTTAAAGTTTGAACAGAATTTTTTTTTCAAAAAAAAAAATGCAAAAAAGTATTCCAATATCTTTTCTTACAATCAAAAAGTGTCAAGTGAACAAATCATTAATGGAAATCCAAATTGATTAATAATCCAGCGCTCTATTGGTAATATGTTCCTGAAAAAAAAAAAGACTTCAACTTGATCAAACTGACTTATCTTGGGTCCAATCCCCTAAAACAAGTTGGTGCAGATAGTACACAGATACTCATATATAATTCTAATGCATTAACTAACAAGAGTGCACACGCTGAAATGTCTCGCCTTCTATACTAATCATTGATATTACAGAGTGTCTATTCGTCCGGCCATCCGTCTGCAGATGTGCAAACCTTCGATATCAATAAAAGTGTCATGTGACGTGGAAAGTGTCCTGGATGAGGTGTCGGATGACACACGCGCGTATGCAATGGACGTTTTGAGAATTGGAGATCGTGATTTATATTTAGAGATGTCATAGAGAAAACCAGAGAGAATGTGATTGCTTTTAGCAAATTTCTGTAGGAGTGATTCCAGAACAATAGCGTATACATGTTAACTGTGAGGAATAAGCCTGATTCAAAGTGAAATTGATGATTTACTCCCATTTACCTTATGGAGGCAAAACGCATTCGGAAAAAAATACTATATCAAACTTGCTTGAATGCATTATATTCAGTTATACTACAACGGAGATCTATGAACAAACTGATATGCCTGAACTGGGAATAAGACACCAGGGTTGGGGTATCCCCCTTTTTTTCTATTGTATCTAATATACATTTTTTTCTAAAAAAATCTTATTGAAAACACAATCCTACTTTTGGGGACAGGTTACTATTAAATAAAAATCGCCGAACAATTTAAATGAAGAATCGTCCATAATCATATGAGGACCTTACTTTAACCAAACTTCACAGAAACAATAAATTCAGGATCTTTTGGATTCAAAGATGAAGCCAATAATGATTGGCCCGACTATTTACCTTAAAGGAAATTCTTAGGCAAAACAACAAAAGAGAGAATCATTTCTGCCCCCCCCCACCCCCACCCCTTATACCCAAGTTCCTTTAGAATATTAGAACAAAACAAATCTGAATCAAATGTATAGTTTTTCTTTTTATTATTAGAATGAGTTCATTTTTATAAAATGATGTTAGCTAATATATTTTAAAACAACTCGTGCTTTATTTAAAATCTTTAAAACACGATGTTATATCTTCATCATTTTTTTTTGGCCGGACAAATAGCGAAAAACCGTAAAATGCTTTTTGTCCGGCTTGCCGGAAGAATAGACATTTTTGACTATTTGTCCGGCTAGCAGGACGAATAGCCACTGCCTTGATATTATGTTGATAGTCCTTAGTATAAAGCTAAGCTTTATTACAACTGTCACATAAACTTAACATTAACCAAGATAACTAAACAAAGACCAATGAACCTTGAAAATGAGGTCAAGGTCAGATGAACCATGCCAGGCAGACATGTACAGCTAACAATGCTTCTATACAACATATATAGTTGACCCATTACTTATAGTTTAAGAAAAATAGACCAAACACAAAAACTTAACACTGTGCAATGAACTGTGAAAATGAGGTCACGGTTAAATAAAACCCGCGTGACTGACATACATGTAAAGATCATAAAATATTTCCATACACCAAATATAGTTGACCTATGGCATATAGTATTAGATAAAAAGACCAAAACTCAAAAACTTAACTTTGACCACTGAACCATGAAAATGAGGTCAAGGTCACATGACATCTGCCCGCTAGACATGTACACCTTACAATCATTCCATACAACAAATATAGTAGACCTATTGCATATAGTATGAGAAAAACAGACCAAAACACAAAAATTTAACTATAACTACTGAACCATGAAAATGAGGTCAAGGTCAGATGACACCTGCCAGTTGGACATGTACACCTTACAGTCCTTCCATACAACAAATATACTATCCCTATTGCTTATAGTATCTGAGATATGGACTTGACCACCAAAACTTAACCTTGTTCACTGATCCATGAAATGAGGTCGAGGTCAAGTGAAAACTGTCTGACAGACATGAGGACCTTGCAAGGTACGCACATATCAAATATAGTTATCCTATTACTTATAATAAGAGAGAATTCAACATTACAAAAAATTTGAACTTTTTTTTCAAGTGGTCACTGAACCATGAAAATGAGGTCAAGGACATTGGACATGTAACTGACGGAAACTTCGTAACATGAAGCATCTATATACAAAGTATGAAGCATCCAGGTCTTCCACCTTCTAAAATATAAAGCTTTTAAGAAGTGAGCTAACACCGCCACCGCCGTAGCCGCCGGATCACTATCCCTATGTCGAGCTTTCTGCAACAAAAGTTGCAGGCTCGACAAAAATGACCTTGACCATGAACAATTCCTTGGGTCAAAGTTCTGATGAATTGAGTAATGAGCAACCAGCATAAGAACTTTAAAACTCACGGGCAAGGTTATCCTTAATTGTAAGCCCTACACTTTGTGGGTGAATTATAGATTATCTTTGATCATTTCAACAAGATTGATTTTCTCACTTTAGCCAGTACAGCCAAAGTGAGAAAAGCAATCGAGGTGAGATAACCAATGATAATCTGTTTATCGCTATTTTACCTATGATGATGTAGTCAATTTCATGTCAATTCCAAGATTTTTTGTTTATTTGCCTTACAGAAAAAAATGAAATTACGATGGCATACAATAAACAGATATAAGTTGAGAAGAATAACACCTTTAATGATCTTTGGCAATTCTGAGTAGACAAACTATATCCTGCAAATTCTTTTCTGGTGAACTTAAAACAGTTATTGGCTTCCGATTTAGCTTTATCTTATTACTGAAAGTGTTCTATATACAATAAATCAGCTGGTTAATTCAATTTTGCTCATCAAAGTTACTGCATCAGTCTTTTGCATACAAATTCAAATATTAACATACATGGATATACATGTAATTGAATTTAGAGGTAAATTTCAAACTAACGTTATATACATATAATAGTTTTACATATTTGTATGCAACCAACCTGTCATGTCTGTCCACGACTGTAGAACAAACCACCTTCCATCGCTCATTCAACACCTCTATTTTCTCCTGAAGAACCGAAGCATCTATGGCTGCAGAATGGCGTACTATTTCCTTCCCTGAAGCATTTAGACTGTTGACCTTTCCTTGGTTTTTCTTTATACCAGTCTCTAACACCTAAATACAGATCAGTACCTAATCTATTTAATTTTGTGTCTAATTAAAACAAAATCTTCTAGCGATGAGGGTCAATCAAGGGGTGAATGGACTGGCTATACTAAAGTAGTGTATAAAAACATCCTTCCAGAGCAACGATTAAATTTTACATCATTTTAGTTAATTAATGATTGATTAAATTTTGTGACTGAATAATTTTGAAAAAAGAATCACTGTTAGTCAAATTATTAGATTTTTTATAATCTAAAAAGGTTAATGTTGGGTCGAGGTGAGATTAACTGGATTAACTAGAAAATAACTTTATAAACAAGACTGTCAAAAAAGGTGCTTATAAGCCTAATTCAATCATTAACATATATGATCCACAATTAATAGTACTACGGGCGAAAGACGCTTAAAAATTATTGAAGGGATATTGTTACAAGCTGTACATATGATAGACCATAAAGTACTTATTTATATTTTTTGTTTGTTTCCTTTAAAAACACTCTACCCATTTAATGTAGGTATGATAATAATGTCAAATGGATTGCTAAGAACAATTAACTTAGGATTAAAGTTGTTCCTAACCACAAGACATTAAGGGATTTAAACATTATGAAATTACTGCCACCCCCTTTTCATGCATATTTTCAAAACCTTAGTAATCAGTAGAATGAATTTAATGGCAAAAGTATTGCATAAAACCAATTTATAAGATAAAGCAATTCATATAACATGGTGTGTATAATTCAATAATAATCCAATTTTCTTTGTGAAATAATTCAATATAGAATCTACTACCAAAGCACATCATATCATATTTATATCAATTATTAATAATTTTCTGTGAAAAAACATGTTGATCTTGAGGATAAATATATGAATATAGGAAAATGCATATAAATCAGACTTATCATGTACCCCTGAAGGTCTGAATATTACAAATAATCTAACGTATACCTTATGGCATGTTATTAATATGGTGCCATGATTTAATACTATTGCTATTTAGGCTTTTACAGATATAAACTTATAAATAGGAAGACAAAATAAAGTAGACAGCAAACCAAAAATAAATACAATGAAATAATGGCCTTTTACCTTAT
This sequence comes from Mytilus galloprovincialis, assembly GCA_037788925.1. NCBI lineage: Eukaryota > Metazoa > Mollusca > Bivalvia > Mytilida > Mytilidae > Mytilus > Mytilus galloprovincialis. Next base: position 59,832,024 of record CM075340.1, on the reverse strand, counting down.
GCGCAAACTTCTTAAAAATCTGTTGGTCTAGTGAAAAAAAGGCTTATATCTATATTGCATTAACAAATTTTTGTCCTGAAAATGCAATTTCTTTGCCGCTGGACATATAACAGCTATCAATCATTGGTCTAAATTCTAATCTGACAATATTTTACCTTATAAACAGCATCCGAGTCAGGACTGTCGGTGATAGTTTTAAGTTTGTACTCCGCTTCATCCAACCATGATGATAAAGATTTCAGATCACTATGGAATTGCTGCCACTGTTCTGCAGCTTTTGTCCATCTCCTACAATGTAAACAGTTCATAATATAAGGAATGTTTCAATTGTAAAATCATCATATCAGAATATAATATACCGACTGATTAAATCCACATTTTTCAGTCTATACATTAGGGAAATAAACAAGTTATTGTGACCAAACCATCTCACCTGAGAACTGAGAGCGAAGACCAAACTCTTGGCAGCAAGTGAACATAAATATTCTTTAAGCAACACCCCTACCCCCAACCCCCAACCTCCCAACCAACATATATCAAATGGTTGTCCTCTATAACACTCACATGAGAAATATGTACTCATGGAAGATGTGGTTTTAAACCGCACCAGCATGAGAAATCAAGAACCTTTAGGGAAATTTTCAATATTTTCATGCATTAGAGACAACTTTTGCCAGTCTTAACATTAATGAGAAATACAAGGACATTAATACAGACCACATCAACAATTGGTATTTAAAATTTACAAAACAAGTAGGGATTAATTAGGGACCACAATCCTCAGTTGTAATTTTACATTTACATCAGAAGTACAGGATGAAAAGGGATCACAATCCCCAACTACCATTTTACACTTGCATAAGAAGCAAACACTACAATTCGCATAGGTAATTTTTCTCTAACATGAGAAATGAAAGGAAATAAGAGACAAAACTTCTCAAGTGCAATTTTTACACTTGCATGAGAAATACAATGCCATTATGGACCACAATTCTCATCTGTAACTTAACACTTTCATAAGAAGTACAATGCCATTAGAGACCACAATTCTCATCTGTAACTTAACACTCACATGAGAAATACAATGCCATAAGGGACCCCAATTCTCAGCTGCAATTTTTCACTTACAGAGAAATTCAAGGAAATTAGAGACCACAAATATCAGCTGTAATTTAACACTTACATGAGAAGCACTGGATCATTAGGGACCACAATTCTTCCATGTAATATCTTAGCCATAATTCTACATTTCTATCATTCTTACAATGATTATTAGGATGTTAATAATATACACCTAATTATTGTAAACAAACATGTTAACAAAAAATCCACTTGTAGTAATTATTTCTGGCAGATAGGTGCATGTAACAGTGTAGTAATTATTTCTGGCAGATTGGTGCATGTAATAAATTCTTTCTCTGAATCAAAAGTTTATGTACTGTCCAATATTCATAACGTCAATCAACAATAGTAGACATTTCACTTTTTCATTACACACAGAAAGATTTCGACACACATCTAAATTTATTACAAGAACTCAACAGTAACATGATCAATCCATCTATTGAATGAATGCATTTGAGTTATAGTTGTAATAAATATTCATATTTTCTATAAAATAAATCCAAATTATGTCAATTCATCCCAATTGATCTGTTCCCATGTTATAAACTATCATGTAAGTTTTAGATCAGAATATGATGTTATTTCCATAAAAGGCTATCAATATATGAGGAAATATCCGTCCAAATGTTTACAAACATGTCAATACAAATGTTTATTATCTGTCAATTCTGTATATCAAGTTTCCACAGCCTCATGCAAATTCAATAAAAGGATATGTGAGAAACAATAAAATACTGTCTGATCTTTATGAAATTTTGTTGTTATATCTTCAATCCACTTTAAAAAATAAATTTACATCTTGGTGCCGTATTGATGAAAGGCTCCTCCAAATCACATGTTAACTTAATCCATTTTTATGTCCTTTCAGTATTAAATATCAATCGTCCTTTATGAATTTCTGTTTCTGCTTTTTTACCATTTTGCATGGCTTACACTCATAAAAATGACAACTTGACCTATTTTCAGGTGAAAAAATCTATAAATCTATATTTAGCATGAGTATGTTCCATTCATCAAACTAGCCTAGAAAGTCCCAAAAGATTTGGAAATTGAATTGTGACAATTTATGTATTATACAAATGTCCAATATTTCAGACTTGCTGAATACTCCCAACAATCTATCTACATATATACTATATCACACTATAAGAGATTTCTACAAAACTTTTCTAATCTGAAATATTTTGTTCTATAGTTTTTTTTCAGAAATCAAACTGTCATTTTTGTATAATTTGTCCAGACTGCAAATTTATGTCCTCACTCTGCAGAATTATCAATACAAAATGTCTTTTTCTCTTATAGTAGAATTTGTTCAATAAAGACAATTTCTGGTGAGAAACAATTCAAATTAATTCCATGTTTTTAACTTTGGAATCTATATGATTCCAATATTGCTTATCAAGCATTCCATTATATCAAAGTTGTCTTGATGTCTAGATGTGTAAATGGATAACTATCAACGTTCCAATATATAATATCTCAATGTATTGTATGTCATTAAAATTAATTGTTTGTATAAGAGATGTTCATATATCCAAAATAAAGTAATATATCTGTTGAATATTTGTAAAATCCTTCATTTAACAGATTAAAAATTATCAATAAACAAATATTTTTATCATTGAACAACTGACACAAACTGATGACCCATTCAAAAACTAATACATGTACAAGGGTATCTTATATCACCTATACAGGTATTTATGAATGAAGGAAATGAAGCGATGGCTAAGTGTCGTCTATGTCCCGCCCAACTTGTGACCGAGATCACTATTACAATTCACAATATGCAACTTGTTCATTATATAGAAAATCAAACAAAAATGGTATTGAGGAGAAGATAAGATGACACAAACAATGCCTCAGGGCTATGGAAAAACTGAATGAATAATTCTGGATTAAAGTAGTGATTAGCTTGCCATTTACAACCTTTAAGCTAAACTATGTCAAATTCATTAAATATCAAGATGCATTTAATTATTATCTTTAAATGGAATGAAATTTATGTGCCAATAAATAACCTTTTTTCACTTAAAATTTTTAATTTGCGAATACATTTTTTATATTTAAAACAAAATTGTGTAAGTTACAACCAATACATGTTATTAGAAAGACTTATTGTATTATGAAGATTAAAACAAATAAAAATATTAAAATTATCTTGTGATATGTAACTTCAGAAAAAAATAATCCTTTACTGTGACTTCACTGTTAGTGTTGCTCTCCACCTATTGCAACTTATTAAAAATTCTGACCAAATTGCAATTTGTTTTAAATAACCAGTTGAACAGTTTGGTTTAATAAAACAAATTGCAATTTGGTCAGAATATTGAATGAGTTGCAATAGTTGGAGAGAAACACTAACAGTCAAGTCACTGTAATACTATAAATAATTTAGTTAGTTTTTGATTTCATCCCTACCTCCTATGATGAGAACTTTAAAAAGATAATGGTACATGTAATACCATTTCAAATCTTCCTATTCAGTTACCTAGAAAGAAGATGGTGAAATGGAGAAAGAAACCAATAATCTTCCATAATATTAAGCACTTCAAGTCTTTGAAACAGACCACTAACTTAACAAAATCTTTTGCTGAAACTTTTGAGCTGCCAATATTTAAGATGAAAGTGCACCCTAGTAAATTCTTGAACAAAAACAACATATCAAATATGAAAAAAAAATGTCAACAAAGAAGTATTCCATATACTAAAAATATGAACATGTTATACCATGTAATTCTACTGAATAAATTGTAGGATAAAGAAGATCTGTTAACTAATTGATCTCTGTGGGTCCCTATTTAAACATATGACAAGGGGTTCAGTGGAGTTATGATGAATATGTTGATTTTAACAACTTTTCAATGGAGCAGAAATATTTATAATCATCTGCCTTTAAAAACAGATAAAAGATGTCTTTTAACAATCTTCCACATTTTATAAGGTGAATATTTATAAATAAAATTGTGGAAATTATTTTTTATGATTTCAATGCATGTTTTTTCGCTGACAGTATGCAAAAATTAAGGTTTGTAACCCATATACAGGTATTGTGAATTAAAACTTGACTTGAATTATCATAACATCAGTGGTACATGTACATGTAGTATTATACTGTCACAGTAAAAAAGTCAAACAATAAAAATCAAAATCAACCTGTGTAATCATCTGAATAAGTCATTGTGCCTATTATGTGAAGACTACACACAAAACAATATCTTTTCTTCAAGAAAATGTTGTCACTGATAGACCGATACAGAGGAGCTAATAGGAACCCTCCCTCCTCATTCCTACCCCTTGCCATTATATTTACCTCCCTCCTTATTCCTACCTCTTGTCATTATATTTACCTCCCTCCTTATTCCTACCCCTGCCATTTTATTTAGTGTCAATTAAGTTTTTTCATGGATTCAAAGTTATCAAACATAAATAGAAACAAGAACAGTCCATGCTAATAAGGTCATGTCATGACACCTTTTTGAGACTTAAACAGCATTTGTGGGTTGAATATAATCCTTCCTAAACTTTTGTTTGTAGCAATCGGGTGCAGTTACGAACATTTGTCAACCTACCTTAAACTAATGTCGTAGTCATCATTAACCTGTCGTAGATCAGCGCTAAGTTGTTCTAGACTTATCCTTATTTGTCTCCCTTCATCTACCGTACATTGTGGCAGTACTTCCAATCTCAATTCTTCTATCTTCTCCACTCTGTTACTTAATTTCTGTAGATCAGACTTGACTCTCTGTAAATATAAGTCTTAGTTAAATTACACAGTCTCTCGTGGTTTAGTACAAGGAGAAAATCAATGCATTCCTTATAGCCTGTATTCTGATGCTTGGAAACTAACAGAAGTGATATTACTTTAAAAACATAAAATTTGGAAACGTTCAATATGAATAATGTTTTCATTGGGATAATGAGTACTGTATGACAACTTTGTATCCTTTTGGCAGAAAACAGTGAAGTCTGTAAAATTATTCAAAAGAAAAAAATCTCAATATTTCCAAATTGGCATGCTTTTTTTCCATAGTTCATTTTATAATTAACATGTATAAAATTAGTTGTACCAAATGATATCACCTGGGTAGTGCCATTTTTTACATAAGAAATGGTATGAGATAAACAAGGTTTTATAGTATTTATAAATAGATGAAACACCTGGTAATCACTGACATAAAATATTATAAATTAAACCAAACAGAAGAACATTGAGAGCATCTTGAGATAACCACTGTTTCACAGCTTACTTAAACACCTAGAGAAAAGTATATCAACTGATGCCTTTCTGAAATTAGTGCTATATACTCTTTTCATATAAAAAGTATTTGAGCCCAATTATACATCTCTGTGGTATTAAACAGGTCTGGATAATGAAGAGGTAGTCTGAATAAACCTCCCCCCCCCCAAAAAAAAAAGAAAAAAGAAAAGAAATCTTAATAATATTTCTAATAAAAATTAACTAATTGATGAAAAATATTATTTAGAATAATCTACACCATTTATCTTATGTTCATTTTAACATTTATACGTAGAAATATTTAACATTTACTTGTAGAAATATCAAAGATAGAACAACTTAAAACTCAATGGTAAATAAAAACTATTTTCTCCTACTTGCTAACAAAGTGTCAATAAAAACATTTCAAGGCATGAAAAATAGGGTCCATAGGGACACAATAAACAATATTTTCTAAATTTTGACCTTATTTTTTTTCCTCTGTATTTCTTTTGGATCTTCATGGCATGTTAGTTTTTTTTCTTCTCAAGGACAAATATACCACATCTTTTTTCTTATGAATTAAGGTTTTATCTTTAATAGAGACAAGAATTTGGACATCCAAACAATCTCTTGGTACAACAGATCCTAATATTTACAAGCATTCTCGTCTTGTATAACAAGATATACTAGTGGACAATAAAGAATGCATATACCACAGTAACGTAGAGATCATAAATGCCAAAAGTGTCAGCAGCAGACATTACAAGATGTATATTCTTGGATTAGGACCAACAAAAAGCTTGACACAGCTTGTTTTCATTTTTTACACAGGCAGCTGTCCTTTCAATATGAAAGTATAATTGATTTAATCAAAATAATGATAATAGCTAAATTTGTGCCCAAAATGTTTCAAAAGAATGCACATCTTTAATTATGTTAATAGACACCATACTGCTAATGAAAGCAACACTTCACTGTAACTCTCTACATAAAATAATAATGATGATTGAATAATTTTGTTCAGACAGTTTCAGCCAAAAATAATGTAGCAGATATAAGTTCAATACACATCTTAACTGTAAACATCACAAATTTCAATTAAATTAGATGTTTTACTTGCTTTAGTCTTTCTGTCTGTGCTGTTAAATTTTTTTCTTAATTTTAAAGTTTCATATTTTGAAGTGTTTCCTTTACATAAACTACAGAAAAAAGGAGTTCAAACCCAGCTCGTTGCAGTTGTGTTCTCCACCTTGAATGCCAGTTTTCCTGCCTACGGTAATTGTTTTTTTAATTTTCTGGCTCCTGTCACCAATAAACACTGACCTTCATGTCAAAACCAAAAGAGGAAGTGACGTTAAAACCTTACAAACAATATATCAGTTAAACACCAACAATGCTAGAAATATAAAACAAACCTTCAATATGGCATCTTGTTGAGACAAATCTTGGAATTCCTTTCCATGTAATTCTGGTGATCTCAAAGTGTTTCGAATATGTGAAATTTCATCCAATAGTTTTTGTAAATCCAACATAAATCTTGATGGTGAAGAGGAAGAATCCTTCCGAGACGGTGATAATGATGTAGGCCGAGAAGCCCATACAGGACTTGCCTTGTCAGGAACACTGACATCATGAACAGGAGATCGGTAGGAAATTATTTTATTGTCAACTTCATTCCAACGTCTGCTAATATTATGAAGTTCTGGTTCAGTAATTTCACTAGCACCTTCTAAACAGAGTTGTTCCCCTTTCCTTGTAATAGCACTAAAGTTTGTTTGTCTCTTCCTCAGTTCATCTTCAAAAGCCTGCAAAAAAGAAATATTATCAAATTAAAATATCTCTGCTTCTGTTCCTTTTTTTTTAATTTGAAGTGGGTAAAATTTTAATAAACTACTTTTCTGTAAACTTCTGACTGAGGTTTAAAAATCCATGGCAGTACCAGCAACTCGATGAAGTATAAGCCACCTGTTTCTGAAATATTTTGTCTAAAGCTGTTATACACTATGGATTCATTTATTTTTGTGGAAACAAATTGCTTTGGAATGAGAAAAACTATGTTTTCCTGGGATATTTGATTTGGTTTTCATTTTGTGGTTACATCCCATGGTATCCACACCCATAATAATGAATACTTAGTAAATACTTAAAGATGGACAAAACTGCTATTAGATTCATTCTTGAAATGATCTGAATCCATCAATTGTTTAAAAAACCAACTACAACATAACACCGGTATGACCTCTCAAGGTCACAATCTAAACCCCTTTTCATAATCAAAAGTATCAATTAACATAAAGAAGGTCTGATGTCTGACAGATCCTATAAGTACTGAATTTCTGTAGTTCCATGCAGATCTTGGGCCCAATTAGGTAGACTGATTGATTGTTGGTTGCTATATGTTCAGTGGCAAATATTTCATGCATGTTCTGGACAACTAATCAGGTAGAAGGGGTTTTGTCAGTCATATAATCAAAATGTGCAGAAAGCCAGAATAAAACTGAAATTTGGTAACATGGCAACCATAAAAACTAAAATTTGCCATACCTGATCCTACCACCTGCAGTTCAGATACCAGTGATAAAGTTATAAAGAATATCATGTAAATTATCTTATTAACAAAGAATATGAAATAAATAATTAACGATGCAATCAGGCTGAGTCAGAGATATCCAAGATATTTAATAACTGGTATAATAATTTACACTTCCAAGATAGAGCAAAAAATGGCAACGTGGGAAAAAGAAGAGATAGAAGATGGCTTTACCACTTTACGATGTTACTAATGAACCATAGGTTCCTATAAGTCTGTGTACATGCCGAAGAGTTATACTGTTAAAAGATTTGCACTGTGCCCTGAAAATTACTGGTATTTCTGGTCTCATAATGGCATTCATCGTGTGCATCAATGACACTAGCATCTGAGAAAATCATTTCATTGTTTGTGCATATGTAAAAATAGACCACAAAAATCTACTTAAAAGATAAGAAGAAGGGCTAGCCAGCTCTTCAGTTATCATGCATTCACCTATCTTTTTGAATATTTTTGCATTTTTGTCATCAAGTGGAATAATTAATATAAAAATAAGAAGGAAAATGAGGTATGATTGCCAATCACCAGAAACCAAATGATCTGGAAGGTTAACTCTCTGGCTATATCAACATAACTTAATCTCAATAACTAAATGAAAACTGAAACTGAAAACATTGAACATGCCTTTTCTTATATTCAATAAAACAGTTTCAAATGAGAACACTTTCAAATGGGTTTTTAAGGATATTCTACCTGAATTTGTTATAAAAGGGTAAAAGTTAACTAAAAGCCATGTGCTGTAGTTATGACACCACCCTTTAAAAAAGAAAAGAAAAACTACAGCAACCAGTATTTGCTGTTAGTAAGCTTCTGTTCTGTGGTTGGGTTGTTGTCTCTTTGACCCATTCCCCATTTCCATTCTCAATCTTATTTATACAATATGGATAGATAAGAAGTGATTATGTCTCTCATTACCTACAAAAAACATGTGAAAAATCTATTAACCGATAAATCTTAAGAGAAAACATTTCAATTTCCATTATTCCACACTTAATGCAACATTTCCAATTTTTCTAAATCATTACCTGCAAAGTTACAATATTCAGATCAATTTTCATGCAGACAAAACACTAAGATATAAAATTGGGATGGAAATGGGGAATGTGTCAAAGCGACAACAACCCTACCATAGAGCAGACAACAATGTGAATATTTAAAGATAAACCATATTCATATGACCAAATTAATGCCAATTTGTATTTAAAATATCTTTCATCAATTATGGTTTATATTTTAAGTAAGTTACCTTTAAGACATTAAATGAATACTCAAGGCAAGAAATAGTGATTAAGACAAAAAATTAAAGGAAAAAAACCTTATACATCAATACTTTTTTGTTACGAATGAGTGTTTTAATTGATCAGTGGATTGGTTGATTGATTGGTGTTTAATACCATATTAAGCACTATAGTGTTATTTTGTGGCCGAAGCCTGAGAACCCAGAGAGAACCAGACCTTCCATAGGAAAACAGCACAAATGCCACCTTCACAATTCCAACTCACAACCACAGAGTTGACAGGCTTATGATAGAGTACTTTGACTACTTAGACTAATCCGCCACCAAGGTCCATCTTTTAGTGGGAAATGTATTAGACTAATCCGCCACCAAGGTCCATCTTTTAGTGGGAAATGTATTAGACTAATCCGCCACCAAGGTCCATCTTTTAGTGGGAAATGTATTAGACTAATCCGCCACCAAGGTCCATCTTTTAGTGGGAAATGTATTAGACTAATCCGCCACCAAGGTCCATCTTTTAGTGGGAAATGTATTAGACTAATCCGCCACCAAGGTCCATCTTTTAGTGGGAAATGTATTAGACTAATCCGCCACCAAGGTCCATCTTTTAGTGGGAAATGTATTAGACTAATCCGCCACCAAGGTCCATCTTTTAGTGGGAAATGTATTAGACTAATCCGCCACCAAGGTCCATCTTTTAGTGGGAAATGTATAACTAAGTTCTGTATATAGACCAATCGTTCTAAGGCCCATCTCTCAGTTGGAAACTGCATAATGAAGTTCTTCTTTTTTTTGTTTATATTTTGTTGTTCTTAATGACATTATTATTTATTTGTATTTTACTCTTTGTTCTTTCATTCTGTTTATAAAAACAGTAACAGATACATCATATTGATGAGGAGAACAATTAAATCAATGCCATATGGATGGTACATAGTCAACAGTAATTATCATTAAGATCTGTCACACATATCTTACCCACATTGACTGATTTCTTGTATCCAAACTTACATTTACCGCAAAGCTTAAAGTGATTTGAAATCAAAAGCCTTTAATTGTTCAAAATAACTTGTTCTTTAGTATTTTTGCAATATTATATCATTTTCAGATCCCTCCCCCTTTTATTTACACGACTATATACTATTGATTAAACAAGAATATGTGTCTATGTCTTGCTATTATATTTCCATGTTAAGTGAACCAAGATATATTGTTTCAGTCTAGAGGACAGTATTGTGACTAATGGTTTGTTTAAAATATATTTTTGGTAATAACATTCATATTCTTCATAAAGATTGCGTTCACATTTTATAAAATGAATACCTACATTTTTGAGGAGCCAAGCACCAAGACCAATTCCTACGGTCAGTAAGCACATAAGTAGTAATGTCATAAGAATAACTACAGCCGTTAGAAGAGTCACCAAGTCACTCATTGCTTTAATGGCAACTTTTAATTGGAATATTTGCCACAAATATTTTCAAACTGGATTACTATTCCAAATCAAGTAAAATGAATACATCAACTCTTAAACTATCAGATAAAATAAATTATATGAAAACAATATTGCTTATCCTCTTGCAACTTCTGTAATTCCATTTTTGCACTTTTTCTAGCAGGAATATTAATGTGAAAAACGAATATTAATCACTTGTAATAAAATGTTATTTCCTAGTAAAGGATTAATCTCCATGTGAAATAAATGTGCATGATTTTATTATAAAAACATGTATTTCATCCATTAATATATTCTTAAATCTATTTCCTCTTGATGATGCACATTGATATCTTTTGAAGTTATGAGAACATCATTTTTTTTCCTAAAATCATAATTTTTATATGATGTATATTTTACGATAATTAAAACAGTTTTCAGTTATCACAAAAAACACTTTTTTTTATGAAGCAAAGTTCAATATCAAGGTCATAACTGTAATTTCTGGATAATTTTCAAACATTTTAATAACTTTGAAATCTGTATCTTATGCTATCTTTGATTCCTAATGAAAAAGCTGAATTCTTACAAAATTTCATAACTGCTTCTTCATTCAATGTTATAAACCTTCATATTCCTATGATTACAACCACTTTTTTTCTAATGAATAGAACACACCTGCGATATCATTCAGATAAAACACAGAATTCTCTTTCAGTGTAAATGGTTCTTTTCTCCTTTCTGTAATATTATTTTGCTGATATTGACAAGAATAAGCAACAATCACCTGCCCTGTTATTCACAAGGTGTCTACGAACTTGTTTTCCAACAGATAAAAAATAAATGTTCTTATTTCTGGATAGAAGATGAGTTTAACAGACTTCTTGCTATTGCTTCTCTCGTTTCCCTTTTTGAAATAAAATGTATGTGTTATGCCACATTCAACGTTGTATAAGATGTAAACAATAAGGTATGAAGTCTTTACTATTATAACAGGTGACCTGCTGGTTCATCTTCTCTTTAAAATACTATACTGTTTTCTGATGTCCCTTTTTCTTATCCTTCAATACTGAATTTAAGTACCGTATCAATTTAATACTGAACACAGAATCAATCACATTCTTTAATGCATATACTATGATTTCAACCAGCAGAAATTGATTTTCTAAATATATATGATAGCTTGTATAAACTAGTGAAAAATCTTCAATCCAAGTTTATAAAGTCTAAAAACGAAAGAAACTACAGTGGCTATAGATTTTACGAAATAATGCACTAACTAAAACTATTCCTTGAAGTGCTACCCACTCCCGAAAATCCACTTAAATAAAATTACTATAGCTACACTGAATAAACGAAAAAAGATCGACCATTACAACAGAAGACATTGAAGATAAAACACGACTGCCAAATTCTGGCAGATGACGAAGTTGTAAGTGATCATCTAGGTAATAATTATATAGTAATGATGACCTCGCATAATTACACAGGTGGAGGAGATACAATAAAAACAATAAATACTCATTATTACCATATGTTCAAAATTAACAAAATAGTAACAATTTCTGGATAATTAATTACATTATCTTTTCCATTAAATTTTAATACTGAAAAAAATTAAGATATTTCTTTTTTTTTCAAATTTTTCTACTTTAAATGTCAAATTTCATTTCCTCCATGAAATTATTTTTTTTACATAGTAAAATGCTGAAAATATGCTTACTTTAATGGAATATTAACTGCACCTTAAGTAGACCAGTTATACATTTGAAATTTCATATGATATTAGATACAAAATTTATAAAGTCTGATACAGACTTTTATTTGGCAACATGTTTCAACTAGGGTACTTAACACAAAGGAGTCAAAGGCATCATTATGGAGTATAGGGGGTGGGGTCAAAAGGCGTCATTATGGAGGAAAGGATTACAATTTCTAAAGAACATTATCAAATTTAAACTTTCAATCAGTAATGTAAATTTAATGTGCATAAAGTTATTCTTAGTCAGAATAGCACACATATTTTTTTCTTCTAATTGGAACCCCCTAAATAAATGGCAAGCTTAAAACACCTAAAAACTGATCTTCAAAAACAGTACTACTCTTTCTTTAAGTTTACAAATGGCAAGAATACTGAGAAAGAAATAATTAAAAAATGATAGTTGTCTGGTGTTAAAAAAAAATATCCCATCAATACATTAGGTGTATATAAGCAAAAGAACATCTGGTCTATACATCTGCAAGTAAGCTTATCTTAGATAAAATATAAACTAATATCAAGTTCCTAAGAGAGATAGATAAATAATATTATAAAAGATACAGAAATAACAATACACAGGGTGCTATAAAACATGCATGATGCATATAAAAATGTCAAAACTCAGTGTGTTCAGTAACACATCTTCAAGTCAATATGAGTTAAACCTTTACAGATTCTGAGGTATATGCTGTAGTACTATAAATAATCACAAACTACAGATGGTGGCCATTTTGAATTTTGATATCTATTTGTTTGGAGAAATTGTAAAATGGAGACATATGTGGACAAAATTTGAGCAATGAAAGAAAGAACTTGTTTTGAAATGGATCTAATACCCAGGATAACTTATCATTGAGTGTCTATAACTAGTGTGAAAACACAAATGTCGCAATTAGTAAGCAATCAAGACAAAAACAGATAAACTTTTGAAAAAAAATACTGATTTAATCAATTATTTTTTTTTTACTTAAATGTCTCACAATACTTATAACAGCCTTTTATGATTGACAGATAAAGTTATCAGACAAACTTTCATTTTTTTTTTTTTTTTATTTCATGTCGAAAGCAACTTCAAATTTCAATCAAAGGCTAAACCAGCCTCTCTTTTTTTTTCTCAGAAAAACATTATAATGCCTTGTTCACACTTACATTTAATTCGAATTGAATTTGAATCGAATGCGAATTAAATTTGCAAATCACGTTCACACACTCTTCTTTTTTAATTCAAAATTTATTCGAATTGGCTAATTCGAATGATCTAAAACGCTTTTGTGAATACGAATTAAAAGTTAACGTCGTTTGGACAGTAAAGCAAATTTGACGCGCATTGTAATTAGAATTAGAATTGACGTTACAACGTAAAACGTTTCGAATGCGAATTAAACTAATTTGAAATTGGTTAATGAAAATCCAATTCGAATTACTTGTGACCTCACCATAAATTTGTTCAATGTGTCTTCAAATGACCTTTAATTTACAATTACGCAATCTCTGAATCAAACTTTTTGAGATTTGAAGGAAGTTTATTTTTTAAAACTTGATGCACAACAAATGGCATTTAGTGATAATGTGAAGTTGCATTGTCATCTTAAGCATACCTCTAATTGTAATTCAAAATACGGAAAAAAAGGGAGAACAGGTCTGAAAAACACTCAAATCTTCCAAATTATCTATGTCAAGCTGCTGACCAAATATACATCAATCTGTTCAGTAGTTCCTGACGAAAACTATTTTTTGGTTGAATGGACAAAGTTCAAGGTGAGTTGAATATAGCTCCATCTTAAGAGAAGGGGGAGTAGTATAATCAATGCTAAAACTGGAGCTTTAACCCAAGTAAGTCAACAGAAATTATAGCAATCTGTTTGTATGCAAATTAAAGCATATCTTTAGGTTAGTATTTTCCGACCATCTCAATAGTCTCTCCTGATCATAAACAACTATTTTTATACTTTCAAGGTTGCTATCTGCACAGCTATATCTCTTACTCTATCTTGCAATGCATGACAAAAACAAGTCAGTTCTGCATTAAAATACTTCATATTCTGGTAATAAAATCCAGGGTTAGATTAAAACCACTTTTGACTCAATTTCTAAAAATCTGTGATCAATTAACAAACTGTACGATTCTGCAGCGATTCAACATGCGCAAGTGTACCTCTATTTAATATCTGAACGGTTAACGACATTTGTATACTATTAATTACTTTACCCTTCCATAATGTAGTCTATCATATCATGGAGCAGTGACTTTGAAGTTGTAATTAGTATCTCAGTTTGAAGAAAAGACTACACAAATGGTTTACGGTATTATTGGCAATATCATTAGAGTTAATTAATTCATGGACAAAAATCTCTGAAAAATGGCTTCATGTCAGTGATAGTTTGATGTATTTAAAGTATGTTTGCATCATAAAATCTGTTTAGTATTTAAAAACAAGTGTTGCTTTTGTTGTAAACACAAGTTACTGAGTTTAAAGTGCATGAGTAACTGCTAACAATTAATACCACTGCTCTTGCTTTTTAGTGAACAATAATACACATACCAACAAATTTATTTAATAGACAAGAATGTAGATGAGCACACAGTTAGGCTTAACATTATCAAACTTTAAGACGCTATGTTTTTTTTTTCATACTGAGAACATCAAGTATGAAGATTATCATATGGAAAATAATAGGCTAATATAAAACTTGCTTACATTGCTTCAACTCAACATTATCAAGCTCCAGACTATATATAAAATAGTTTCTTTTTAATAGAAGCTAAAAACAGATTAATTAGAATTTTCCTTGTACAATAAGTGTTGTTAAATTCAAAATTATTGGCAGGCAACCTTCAACTAAACATTATCCAGCTGCAGATAAAATATAAAATCATTCCCTTTCATAGAAGACAAGTTTGACAAATGTTTTCTAACCATTGAATATCTTTCAAATGGAAGGACACAGTTGAACAGTTAAAAGACCTACTTTCCTCATTGCTGACACAAGTCAAAATTAAGTAGATGTAACAGTTCTGTCATGCATGGTATCTTGTAATTCATTTACCTTGACTTTCTGAGAATCTGCTGACTGAAGTTGGTGATCTATGTTGTCTAACCAAGCAAGGATTTCCTGGAGATCTTCATTAAAATGAACCCATTTAGGTGTGACAACTCTCATTGTATGCTTCTTGTTCTCAGAACTAGTCTTTACACTATTCCACTTGGTCTAGAATAAATTTGAAATGTATTTATTTCTGTCGTGATTTAATTTTCTATTGGGTCAGATTTGTCAAAATATCTGCATGCATTCTATTCATTTTTAGAGTATTAGCTTTGTAAATCCCTTCAACACACAAAAATAAAAGAAAAAGAAAACGGGGAAAATATATTAAAACAATAATGTTCTCAGACATAATAGTATTGTTTAACTTTTGCTTTAGAGGGATATGAAACATATAAATGAGTAACTATCATTGTGCTATTCAGACAAACCATGACTTAATATTAAAACAAATTGACTACAAATAGAATCCTTCCCCCTTATTAGCATTGAGGTGTATTTAAGACATGGCTATACATTTGTGCTTCATCTTTACCAAAGAAAATTTGCACCAAATACATTCAATTTATAGTATTTCAAAATCTCACCTTTAAATCTTCCACTTGTCTGTAGATACGGATAGCTTTATCATGATCTGACAAGTCAATACTGTGTGAGAGTTGTCTGCCCTTGTCAGATACATCACTCACTGATATCTGTAATTGTCTTTCTTCATCTTCCATATTCTGCAAAATGGTACGAGTTGATATCAGTCTTGATTATTTTACTTCACTTTTTATCTTGAAATCTTTTTTCCCCTACTCCTTTTATGTACTGCTCTTTGATTTAATTTATAATAATTAATAAAAGAACATGAAAATCCGCTATCTTTAAAGAATTAATGAAAATTACAATAGTACTTCTACATAAAATCATGCATAATATAATGTACAAGTCTAACCTTCAGTTATTTGTTTCATTATGTTCTGAAAGTTACAAAACTAAACTACAATAAAAAAAGTCTTGTCATAACACCAATACATTTAACCAATAAACAAATGTGAATTTAATTTGAAACCATCAATCCTGTTTAGGAACATAAAGTTATATAAACTTAACCAAGTTATTTGGATATGTAATATAATCAAAATAAAACATCTTAAATTATCTTCCCTTGATGGGATAGCAAATTATTTTTCTCTTATTTTGTAATATGGTCATGAATCAATTAGAGCAATTTTTGAAAAATTGTGTGTACTAATAAAGATTCTATAGCTGACATAACCAAACCACATACCTGAATCATATGTTCAACATTTCCTGTAGCTTCAGCTTTGGTTAACTCCCCTTTATTGACTAGGCTATGATCAAACACAACAATGTCTTTCAACACTTTATCATAAAGTTCTTGAAATTCTTCATCAGTAATATCACAGTATGGTGTACTAAATGATGGTGAGGTGGTGATTCGTGATGGTGACATGGGTGAAGTCGGTGAGACAGAACTACGAGGTGTTGATGATGCAGACGTACGTCTGGGTGGTGTGGGTGCTTTTTCCGAAGATTCAGATGAACGATCTGGTGAAAAGCGAGATCTGTCTGGAGTTCTGGATTTACGTTCAGGAGATGAGTTACGAAGTGGTGATGATGACACATGAGCAACAGTTACACGTTTGATTTCTGTTATTTCTGGTATCACAGTCATAGCTTTCTGTTTATCCTGAAATATACAATTTTTAATCATCCAAACGCTTCAGATTCTGTATTATCAATTGTACAAAGATTAATATTTTAATGGAATTAAATATCCTGACTAATTTGATTGGTTAACTTAACAGGGTATATAAGGCCTAAAATGAAGATCAGAATGGTAATTAATGTAGAAATTAGGACAATCAAGTATAATAATATAATTGCTATTTTGGCTTCACATGGGTTTAAGCTCATATTCCCTGTTTGTGCTCTATATCCCCTTCACCTGGCAGCTCAGGAGATACTAAAACACTGATAGTTAAAATGAGCTCATACCACTTGTGAAGATTCAGAATAACAAATAATGAACAAGATATTAAGGCTAACCATAAAAAGAAGCTTTAAACCCTGGGTAAATTTGGTACATCTTTCAACCTTTATTACTTATTTCTAATAAATTATACAACATCTAAAAGGTGGGAGAGAAAGGATATAGCATATCAATTCTTGACATTAAATCACTAAGCACAAACCCAACACCAAAACCATAACTAACAGCAAAGAAAAAGAACTTTAATGCTTTTCTTCATCTCAAAGTTTAAGTAAGGTCTTAACATAATGAAAAACTCATGTTAAGATTTTTCAATACCTATACACTTTTTGCAATGATATTTACTAAAAATTGTTAATGCATTTTTTTTTTATTTGAAAACTTACTATTTAAGTTATAAAAATTGAGACAACATTGCTTTTTTATCTCAGAGATAAGCAAGTCTGTGTAATTTTGTAGGGTACCTCTACCCAATTTTAATTAAAGCATGTTAGTTTTCACCCTCTTAACTACCTCCACTAATGTTATGTTTGTTAGTTCTACCTTGATTTTTTGGGATACCTCTTCCCATCTTTGGTTAAGGTGAGTCAGTTCTGGTTCCACCATTTTATGGTATCTATCACTACGATTCATTATATTTATTGCCGTTTCACGGACTTCATCTACCTGGCTGCCTAATTCATTCATTTCCATCTGCAGTCTCTACAATAATAAATAAAAACACAGATGCAAACTATTAATGACATTCAAACAGTTGAAAACATTTAAAATTAAGAATTTAAAGGCAGAGTTTATACATCAATAAACCTTACAAATAAAGAACTGCTGAACTGACATCTCATTAATTTTGTGTTGGTAGAGTTTCTGTTGATAGAAGCCTATAATATGTCACTAAATGTGTTTTTATATGGTTCACAAATACTGTTGTTTGAGTTTACAGTTTCTATAGATGTTTATTAATTAATTGATTAGATTATTGTCAGTTTTAGTATTAAGTACATGCAGCAAATGAGCTATTAATTATGGTATACAATTCCTGGGACTATAACCTAGTCATATGTAAGAGTATTGAGGGTTTTACGTCTATATTTTTAAGACAATGAATGACCCACAATAGGTAAAATGGGTATAAGTTTGTGTTTCCAGTTTGTAGATGTTTTTCCGAGCGAGTACTAGAGTATTGCTCGTAAAAACTTACGAGTACTCGTCTAGTAAATCTTCGCCGAGTTGACACCCCTAGTAAAAATTGATTTCTCATAGCTTGCTTTACTTACCCTAAATTGATCTTTCTGTGCATCTGAGAACTGACTGTGACCTGGTATTTGAGTGGTCAGTATATTCTCAGCTTTAGCTAACCATTCCTTTACATTCATTATGGCAGTTTGGAAAGTAATAAACAGTTTTTCTAAAGCTGCTACTTCTGCCTACAAACAAAATGTTGAAAGTTGTTCTACGCTAAATTTCCATTTTAATTACTTTGTCTGATAAACAAGAAACAAAGATGTAAAAAAAAGGTCCTATTTTATTACCAAATGAAAACTTTACGAACAATAAAAAAGGAAACTTTTATCTCTCATGTTATTTTTTTCTTTTCTTAGTTTCACTTTGAATCCACCTTATGTATTTCGAAATTGGTACAGGTAATTTTAGTCTAAATTTTTCAATATCAAATGTTTTCAGTAAGGACTTTTCCATTAAAATGTATGTGGAACGAAGTTTTATTATTGTACGTTCTTGGTTGTAGGGATATTTTGAGAGTCCCTTCCTACCCTCCCACATACAATTTAATGTAATAGCCCTAAGATCATGTATCCCATACCTGTATCTGCCCCTGTCTGTAAACTAGTCTTTCAGCTAGTACAGCCCATCGTTCAGACAGATTTTCTACAGTTTGTCTAGCTTCAGATAATTCCTCATCTTCTGCTAGTTCCTGTAACTGGAATACGAGATCTCTGGTGTTCGGGAGTTTAGACTGACTCTTTGTCATTTCTTCCTGAACAGACTGAAATAAACAAGCATTCTATGAGTATTGCATGGCAATACATAGTGCCCTACCAGTTAAAAATTCATTGTAAAGGAGCAAATTGCTAAGGTGTAAAGGTGTAAACTGATTATTTGAGTGAATTTGACTATAACTCTGCACAAAATCATCAGACTGGAACAACATTCAAACTTGAACTGTAACTTGTCAAGACAAGAGTGCACACGCTGAAATGTCTCGCCTTCTATACTAATCATTGATATTATGTTGATAGTCTTAAGTATAAATCTAAGCTTTATTACAACTGTCACATAAACTTTACATTAACCAAGATAACTAAACAAAGACCAATGAACCTTGAAAAAGAGGTCCAGGTCAGATGAACCATGCCAGGCAGACAGGTACAGCTAACAATGCTTCTATACAACATATATAGTTGACACATTACTTATAGTTTAAGAAAAATAGACCAAAACACAAAAACTTAACACTGTGCAATGAACCGTGAAAATGAGGTCACGGTTAAATAAAACCTGCTCGACTGACATAAAGATCATAAAATATTTCCATACACCAAATATAGTTGACCTATGGCATATAGCATTAGATAAAAAGACCAAAACTCAAAAACTTAACTTTGACCACTGAACCATGAAAATGAGGTCAAGGTCACATGACATCTGCCCGCTAGACATGTACACTTAACAATCATTCCATACAACAAATATAGTAGACCTATTGCATATGGTATGAGAAAAACAGACCAAAACACAAAAATTTAACTATAACCACTGAACCATGAAAATGAGGTCAAGGTCAGATGACACCTGCCAGTTGGACATGTACACCTTACAGTCCTTCCATACACCGAATATACTAGCCCTATTGCTTATAGTATCTGAGATATGGACTTGACCACCAAAACTTAACCTTGTTCACTGATCCATGAAATGAGGTCGAGGTCAAGTGAAAACTGTCTGACGGGCATGAGGACCTTGCAAGGTACGCACACATCAAATATAGTTATCCTATTACTTATAATAAGAGAGAATTCAACATTACAAAAAATTTGAACTTTTTTTTCAAGTGGTCACTGAACCATGAAAATGAGGTCAAGGACATTGGACATGTGACTGACGGAAACTTCGTAACATGAAGCATCTATATACAAAGTATGAAGCATCCAGGTCTTCCACCTTCTAAAATATAAAGCTTTTAAGAAGTGAGCTAACGCCGCCGCCGTAGCCGCCGCCGTTGCCGCCGCCGTAGCCGCCGCCGGATCACTATCCCTATGTCGAGCTTTCTGCAACAAAAGTTGCAGGCTCGACAATAAAACTATATACCAATTATCAAATCACTATCTTTAAGAATGACACAAACAGTGCAGAAAACTGATTATTCAAGTGAATTTTCTAAGTCCAAGGACCATAACTCTGCACAAATCATCAGACATGAACAAAATTTAAACTTGATCTGTAACTTGACATGATAAAACAATACCACAAATATTAAATCCATATCTGCAGACAGACAGACATAGTGCAAATCTAAAGTCCCCTTTGACATTTGAGCGTGAATAAATGTTATGGAGTAATTGTGGAAAAACTATATAATTTCAATACTTGCCGACGTCAATCATTGATTTTATTGTCACAAATTGAGTTCTCATGCTACATAGAAGAGAGTTGGAAAATGGATATTATGACTGTAAAATCTAAGACTAACCTTGGTAAGTATAGAAATACATTATAGTTATTACTATTCTTATGCAGTTGCTTAACTCTGTATCTAACTGAATTTTGAGAAAAAAAACTTAAGTTGCACATTCAAAAAGGTTAAGTGATGGATTTTACAACCTCAAATTATAATCAAAATCACTTTTACAGACTAAAAGCATGTTGCACATTATAAAAGGTAAATGGTGGATTTTACTACCAGTACCTCAAAATATATGATGTCAATAAATCAAACCCACTCTCACAAACAAATAGCATTGAAATACATTCATCTTCCAATGCTTTTTTCTGGGAGATTACAAAATAAATTAAATTTTCAAAATATACCAAGAAAGTTTAACTAAAATAATAATAATCCAAGTATAGATTTGATTAAATCCAATCTAATATGTATCAAAATAAAACTTTTTGAGCAGATGTAATTGAAATCTCTGATAATAGTAAACACTCTTTGCACAAGAAACATATGGCCCAATAGACACAACAAGCATTAACATTACTTAGCCACCTGTTAACAGTACAGTATTTTGCTTGTAAGCAAAAGCAAATACACACATCAATTTTCTTTTAAGAGTGTATTCCTATGACCTACTAAATACTTACAATTATGTAGGACAAGGTAGCTTCAGAATTCTTAGCAATGGGAGTTTTGTCCCTTGTATCTAACTCTTCATTCACTGTGTTTATAAATTTCTGTATAGAATTTACTTCTTTGTGTAACTTTTTAGAAATCTTTAAGGCTTTGTCCAAGGTATTCTTTCCTTTTGTAACCTACATAAAAACAAAATTTACAACAGATTATCATATTTCTTCTATTATTATGAATATTTTCCTAAAATAATTATGCACTTTTAATTCTCAAAGACTTTAAGCCAAGATAAACAGCATATAATTCTTTTAAACAAAAATTAAAATTAGGAAACACAAAAGTTGTTTAAGTTCTTCATTTTGTTATGAAATTCAGAAAAATCTATTTATGATGCTTAAAAATAATACCCTGCAAATTTGTGAAAATATCCTGCTCCGAGTTCTGAAATACATCAGAAAGGTTCATAAAAAATAAATCCTTTCTATTATGCTTCAATGTACCCACCTGTATCCCTAGTTTATTGTACAGCTGTTTAATAGCATCCAACTGTTTACTGAGTTTGTCAGGAAAGTCAACTTGTTTCTTCTCAACAATCTGTCTGCCTGTCTTTATCACATGTTCTACTTCAGTCTTCAACTCACTCATGGTTTTGTAGAATTTCTAAAAAAAATACAATATGTTTTTACAATTCAATATATACCGGTACAGTAATTGGAAATAAATATCTTCTTTTATACAATTGATTAGGAAAAAGTCTTATTGCACCATTTTAAAAACACCAAAAATGCCAAGACTGCAAATATTTTATTTGTTTTGTCACCAATACATTACTTATTTACTATATGGTCCATTCTTTTCTGATCAAAATATGTTACCATTTTTTTAACAGTGGATTATATAAGAAAAATTTTTAAACCAATTTTTGCATATGTGCTAAAAATTCATTGCAGAATTCCCAGCGAGTAGGTACAAGTTTATTAAAACTGTGTTCACATTTCTGCTTATCCATAAATATGAAAAAGAAGTAATTTCGTGTATATAAAAAGTCAAATAATTGAAAAAACAATTAATTAACACAATCATTAACACAACTGTTGAAATTTGAGGACACAAAATTAAATACATGTGCCCAAAACCCCAAAAGTTATTACTAACCATACAGTGATCATGAGTACTCTGTAATGCCTCCGGGTCATCTGTCCTAATATCCAGTAAATGTAATCTCTCCTCAATATTACTTAATTCTCGTTGGACGAGACCTAATTTAGGATCGAAATCTGTTGGTCTTTGAAACTTGTTGAATTTTAACATCACTTCCTCGAAATTTTTCTGCAAAAATAAATAACCGTTTTTGTGTCTTCTTATTCAGAGCATTTAGGTAGATTTAAAAACAAACAATGCTTAAAATTGACATTTAATTGTTAAATTGTACAGTGTGCAATGTGCAGTACATGAATTTTACAGATAAGACACTTCTCTTTCAATCATTTACTATAGTCAAAGGGAGATAATCCTATATTTACATAAATTGTTCATGCTTTAAAATTTGAATGAACTTCACAAAAATTCTGCGCTAACAATTAATACACTTTTTCTACAGCTGAGATGATCTTATAATTAATATTTTGTTGTATTTTATAGCCACTTATGGAAATTTAAGAGCACAATATATATTTAGTTTGTAGCATAGATATAATGACAATATCAACCCATCTAATTTCTGCAATTTTATCAATTTTTATATTTTTTAATTTCCGGAAGGACATTAGAGCTGTCAAAGTTGTATAACAACATATTTCAGAAAAGAATTATGAGTCATACATTTTAAACAGAAAAAAACAGCCAGCAACAGAAAAAAACAAGTGAAACTGCGAGCTACTGCTCACTGCTGATACCCCCGCCGCAAGTGGATAATATTAATAGTGTAAAAATATGCAAGTGTTCGGTAAACAGGAAGTTGTCGAGTGATGAATCTGAAAACCCATCACACGGTATAGCTGACTTAGAAAAACCCTGAAACCAAATTTCAGAAATCCTTGTATTGTAGTTCCTGAGAAAAATGCGACGAAAAATATTCATGGGACGGACAGACTGACTGACAGACTGACGAACTGACGGACTGATGGAAGGACAGACAGAGGTAAAACAGTATACCCCCCTTTTTTAAAGCGGGGGTATAAAAACAATTTTAAAAAGTATAGACTGCCCTAGAAAAAAAGCTAGTTTAAATACTCATACAGATTGCACTAAATGGATAGAATGAATTGAGAACAAAAACCTATAAAATTAAAAACCAATTGTTCAGAGAACAATTGAAGGTCTTTCCACCAGTTAATATCTATTTTGATATTAAAATATTAAAAATAAGTCTAAAATGTCAGTTCATATGGCTTTATGATGTATAGATAAGAATTTAAAGCAAAGGTCAAAATCTAGAACGTCAAATTAACATATGACCTTGACCTCAATTTCAAAGTCACAAACTGAGGATCTCAAATCAAAAGACCCTAGGTCTCTAATATGTTTTGTTAATAAGTTATATCACTTTACACATAATTTTAGATACGATAGGGCCGAAAACTCCCATTCATTGTCTATGCACCCTTTCAACTAAAATTATTAAGTTATGACATGTCGCAACTAACAATTTAGTCAAAATAATTTGTCGATATCTTATAAGGTTAATGAAAATGAGTGAAAATAAGCCAAATTCAAAAATAAGAATATGACCTTGACCTTTGACCTTGACCTAATTTTCATTTTTTTGGACCAAGGACCTCCAATCAAAAGATCCTAGGTCTCTATCACTTATGGTTTACAAGATAGAAATGCATATCACTTATATCAAATGCATAAGGGGAAATAACTCTCATATGGAGTGTTCATATCGCTTCGGTCAAAATAGGACAAATCATGCGAAGGATAGAACGAGCAATTTTGTTAAATAAATTTGTGGTAATCTTTTACCGTTGCAAAGGAGTCGTGGACACAAGGAAAACAGTGTTTGGGGAGATAACTCCTACAAAGAAAAGTATTCGGTTACGCAGGGTAAATTTCAAAAGCGCATAAACTGTTCGATATCATATACCAAATATCTAAGCGACATATTGAGAAACAAATGTTTATCGCAAGAACAAAATTTGGCGGAAGAAAAAAAAAAAAAAATAATCAGAAGAAAAACAATAGGTCTTTCCACAGAAAAGTGGAAAGACCTAATAATCTGTAACTTATACTTTATAGATAACATACATTGAGGAGACTAATCTGGTTTTCCAATCTTTCGTATCCCTCAACATTCCCTTGTGCCTTGTAATCTTTTGATACTTTCTCCAACTCTTTTAATAAATCTTCTTGTTGCTTTACTTCTTCATTTAAAGACTGAAATAGAAACAATTTTTGCGGTCGTATAAAAAGTTTAAGACGATGATGACGACGTATGACGGACGCAAAGTGATGAGAAAAGCTCACTTGGCCCTTTGGGCCAGGTGAGCTAAAAAAATGATGCATATGTTTTTTACAACTAAATGGATAGTTTTCATTATAAAACTTATGTACATATACTTTTTCTTGAAGAAAATTCTTTAATTAGTCCACATTTAGAAGAAGATTACTTTTTTATAATTGCTTGCTTTCAGGAAGCAATTTGCCTAAGTATTTTGCATTTGCAAGTGACCTTAGTGTGACCCTTCTTGTAAAAATCCGGTGATCGCAATACACATGGATCTGTCATTGAAATCAACTATTATCTGATTGTAAATGTTATACACATGCTCATTATCCATGCTTCTTTATTGATTGTTTATTATAAGGTGACAATCATTAAACTACGGCTTCAAAACACTCAATTAATGAGATGCCATATTTGTTAAATCATACAGACAGAGACAAAAAGATAAACTGACGATTATACGATATTTTAGCGTAAGAAAAGATAAAATCATGCACGGAAGACTAAGTTTTTGATATATACATGAATTAGTGAGTTGGATAAACATTATTTTCCACCAGTCACTCATTTCTGTATTCATATGATATAAGTTGAAATTAGTTAATATTGGTGTCAACTAAGTCATTATAATAAACCTGACAATTTTCAATTGTTTATATATTTACCTGATATTCCTCAGGAACATCGCCAGCGAGTACATCTGCATCTAGCCTCTGTTGTAACATGTCTCTAACATCAGACATCCAACTGGACATCTCTAAAATCTGTTTCTCTATTGATTGGGATTTGTTTATTGACTGTTCTAAGTCCTGAATTCTCTCCCTTGCCTAAAATGTCATATGAAGAAGCTATTCCTTTCGTTTAGTTTTTTTCAATAAGTTGTTTCTTTTTTCAATTTCATTTGTGCATTTTTTTTATGGTGCTTTTATTCTTAAATTCTCAATCTTTTCAATTGGAGAAACTTATTTATCAATTCAAATTATAAAGAAACAAACTTAAAATAATTTGTGTTGGTGCTTAAGAAAGCATTTTCAGTATGACTGAATGATATAGGTTAACAATTAAAATCTTTGCTAACCCCAGAATAATTTTATGTATAGAAGTAATGGCAACTAACCCATAAATAGTTACATTTAACTTTATAACATAATAACATGGAAGGCATTATAAAATTGTTATATATATAATTTGATAAATTCCATCTTCATGACTTATATATGATGTACTGTATTATGACGCCAGATTAAAACTGACGAGGAAAGGTTTATTTTTTGTGAAGCCCAGGTGGTCGAGCCCGTCAGATACAGTGCTGGTGATTTGGTGTCACGATATTTCAGTAGCATTAGTTCAAATCCCGGCGAGGAAGAACAAAAAATTGGCAAAAGCAAATTTACAGATCTAACATTGTTGGGCTGATGTTTAGACGAGTTGTATATATAGAATGTACACAGCCATGTATCACCATCACTGCTAGTGATCCGATGGATAAATCTGTTGTAGAGTTGTCACTGGTTCAGATGTACTTAACCCATTGAGTGCCATTTTAAAATATACCATTTCAATATGATACAATATGATGACAATAATCATCAAAACTGTTACCTGAAAGTCCAAAGAATTCCACTGATTGGAGTGATCCTCTAGTTCTTTTTTGATCACTTCAGTCATGATTGAGTTAGCCATAAGATCTTGTCCTAACTGACACAGGGCGGTCTTCTTCTCTAATGTATGGTCCCTCAAGCTGGTTTCAATATCCTAAACAACAAAAAATATCAAGCTATTTCATTAGCTTATTTAATCTTTTAGTCAAATGTGTTCCAATATGTTGTACAATTTTCTGTCAAAACCTGCTTACTGTTGTCCGGCACAACTGAAAAGGCTTTGAAAGGTATATCAAACCAACTTTTAGCCTTATAATGCACAGACTTTTTTGTCATTCACTTTCAATATACTTAAATTTTTCTTTTAGTTATCCACAAATTATAAATTCCAGGATATGCTTATACAATGGATTTTTAACCTTGAAGTGCACAGACGTTTTTATATTCACTTTTGAAATATTTTGAAATTTTCTTTTTGTTATCCAACGTTGAAATTCCAGGACGGAAGCTTAGACTGAAATATCTTCATCCAACTAGGACTATTTATATTATCATTCCATTCAGAATTGTCTCACTGTAGCTGCATGCGGCAGACAACACACAATGAGTTTTATTACACACGACATAGTTACATAATAAATATAAAATATTTCATCAAATCAAAGTACATTCTGTCATTTGATTTTAAATTTAGCTTAAAGGTTATGGAAATAGAATTAACCTGTGTCAGACCTTGAAAACTGACACAGTGCTAAAAAGTCAAATTCTATGTAAATCATAAGGCCAAAGTGATTAAATTTTCTGTTCCAAATTCAGTGTAAAAAGTAAGGCCAAAATGATTGAATTTTCTGGTCCAAATTCAGTGTAAATAGTAAGGCCAAATTGATTAAATTTTCATGTCCTAAAGGACATGCATGCAAACTTGGGAAAAAATGATTTGTTGATATTGCTAATACTTACAGAAATCAAATGATTAAAGCAAATGCAAAATATTGGGAAAGAAACACATATCATTATCTGGAGACAAAAACTTCTATATGTAGAAAGAACTTACAATTTGAATCTTGTAAAATTGACTCAACGTGTAAATCTTCAGAGATATAAATATTGTCTCAAAAATTTTGTCAGACAATAAGTGGGTTTTTCCCTTACTTACATCAAGTTCCTCTGAAATGTCTTCAGCATCAGAACTAAACCCCCGGGATTTCTTCACTTTCCGTTCAAAAGTACCCAAATGTCTCTTCTCTTCATCCAACATACCTATAAATTAGAATACAACTCAACAGTTTTCCAATAGCAGTGGTTACAGATGATACCATTTTGTTTTTTGTTATATTGTATTGTAAACCTTTGCATTTCATTTGATGGTACATTTTTTTCTTTGATGTCACCTTTTTCTTTTTAACTCTATATATGCAACTTCTAGAAAATTTATAGAAAATCTATGTATGTAGGCTAAATATACAATTTTAACAAGAAATGCATTCACATCACAGTACATAAAATCAATTGATATTTTATACTATATAAAATCATTCATTAATTCTGTTAAAATATCCTTTTTTAAGAGACTCGGTTAACCATCAATATTATGAAAAATAATGAAAAAAATAATTTTGAAGACATGCCAGATGATAATGTGGATTTGTTATTTTTTAAATGGATTGCGGAAACAATGTTTTTTCAGAGATACTTCATTTTTTGTGATTGGTTTTGCCATAATCTGCATACAAGACTATAATTTTTTTGACTTCAGTAACAATTAAATTCATGATTTACCAACAAAATCTGTTAAAATTGGTATAAGACCATTCATAATGATTATACTTGTATGCTAACCTTTCCATTTTTTCCACTGAGTTTCAGAGGAAGAGAAGAGTTGTGAGTAATGATCCACCCTATTGTAAACATCCGTCCACAGAGCATTGAGTCTCATCAGAGCTCGAGCTAATTCCTGTAACGAGCCTGATGGAGCACAGTTTAACATTTCATTGGCTTCTTCATTCACTTTGTTTACTTCGTCCTCTTTAGAGGTCACCTCTGTCTTCAAAATCTGAAAAATATATATCATTCATTTACAGTGACTTGACTGTAAGTGTTGCTATCCACCAATTGCAACTTATTCAAAATTCTGACCAAATTGAAATTTGTTTTATAAAATCAAATTGTTCAACTGGTAAGAAATTTCAACTAACTGCTGTAGAAAACCACAGTCAAGTAGTGAAAGTGCAAGGTGATAAAATAAAACATACTTACAATCCTATAAGACTTTAACTCCACTTTAATGATGTTGTGACAAAATCAGTTTATCAGTTTGTATAGATAATTTATAGTCATTTCCATGCCGAAGGAACTGTTATTATGTTGAATTGCTATAAAAATGTCCAACTAAGTTTTCACATAATTTTTTCTTTCTAAAAGTATTCTATATTCATAAGAATCAGACATTATGTGAATTAAAACATTTCATATTCAGTAAAATATGTGTAAAATTGCAATATGTTTGTAGGAAGTGTCCATGGGGAGATAATAATTTTTTCTTTCAAAAAGTCTTTATTCAAAAGAATAATATCTTATGTTATCTCCCCATGGAAACTTATCAAGAGCATATTGTTATTTCACACATATTTTACTGAATATATGATGTTTTATTTAAAATGATATCTCATTCTTATGAATATAGAATACTTTTAGAAAGAAAAACTATATGAAAGCTTAGTTTGGACATTTTTATAGCAATTCAAAATAATGACAGTTCCTTCACCATGGAAATGACTATAATATACCTATACAAACTGATAGACTCACTTTTTCACAACATCATTAAAGTGGAGTTAAAGTCTTATATGATTGTGAGTATGTTTTATTTCATCACCTTGCACTTTCACATTTTGGCTGAACATTTTGTTCAATATTTTGACCAGATGAGCAATTTGGTTTAATAAAACAAATTGCAATTTGGTCAAAATTTTGAATGAGTTGCAATTGCTGAATAGCAACTCTAACAGTCAAGTCACTGTAATTTTCAAAAACAAGAATGTGTGCATAGTACATGGATGCTCCACTCACACTACCATTTACCATGTTCAATGGACTGTGAAATTGGGGTCAAAACTCTAATTTGACATTCAAATTAGAACCAGATGCTCCGCAGGGCGTAGCTTTATACGACCGCAGATGTTGAACCCTGAACGGTTGGGGCAAGTATGGACACAACATTCAAGCTGGATTCAGCTCTAAATTTGGATTGTGATTAAATAGTTGACACAGCATAGGTTTCTGACACAGAATGAATGTGTTCTAATGAACTTAAAATTTTTGTTTTCTCTTAGAGCAATTCACTATGCTGTTGAATATTAATCCTCTCAAAAAAATGTTTGAAGAAATTTTCTTTTTTATTTATGAAATTTCAAATGAGAAAAATTGAACCCAATTTTTTTAATCACATCCCCCTTTCCCTTATTCCAAAACTAATCTCAATTAAAATTTCTAATGGAGTTTGCAACAATAACTACTCATTTAAATACATCATAAAATATTAAGATGTAAAAAAACTGCTTGTTATCACTGAATGGTAAAGATTATTTTAATTTATCAGTTGGTAGTAAAAAGTGAATATACATTGTATATTGTATATAACAAAGATTTAAGTTGATTCTGGACAAAGAAAGATAACTCCAATTAAAAAAAAATCTTGCTATTGCACAATATTTTGCAATTAGATATTTCTTGCTTACTATTCTGGACAAAGAAAGATAACTCTAATTAAAAAAAAATTTGCTATTTCACAATATTGTGCAATTAGATATTTCTTGCCATTGCGCAATACTGTGCAATTGAAAAGACTTGCTATTGCACAATACTTAATATAATAATTTTAGATCCTGATTTGGACCAACTTGAAAACTGGGCCCATAATAAAAAATCTAAGTACATTTTTGGATTCAGCATATCAAAGAACCCCAAGATTTCAATTTTTGTTAAAATCAGACTAAGTTTAATTTTGGACCCTTTGGACTTTAGTGTAGACCAATTTGAAAACAGGACCAAAAATGAAGAATCTACATACACAGTTAGATTTGGTATATCAAAGAACCCCATTTATTCAATTTTTGATGAAATCAAACAAAGTTTAATTCTGGACCCCGATTTGGACCAACTTGAAAACTGGGCCAATAATCAAGAATCTAAGTACATTTTTAGATTCAGCATATCAAAGAACCCCAAGATTTCAATTTTTGTTAAAATCAGACTAAGTTTAATTTTGGACCCTTTGGACCTTAATGTAGACCAATTTGAAAACGGGACCAAAAGTTAAGAATCTACATACACAGTCATGACAGTTAGATTCGGCATATCAAAGAACCCCAATTATTCAATTTTGATGAAATCAAACAAAGTTTAATTTTGGACCCTTTGGGCCCCTTATTCTGTTGGGACCAAAACTCCCAAAATCAATACCAACCTTCCTTTTATGGTCATAAACCTTGTGTTTAAATTTCATAGATTTCTATTTACTTATACTAACGTTATGGTGCGAAAACCAAGAAAAATGCTTATTTGGGTCCCTTTTTGGCCCCTAATTCCCAAACTGTTGGGACCTAAACTCCCAAAATCAATACCAACCTTCCTTTTGTAGTCATTAACATTGTGTTTAAATTTCATTGATTTCTATTTACTTAAACTAAAGTTATTGTGCGAAAACCAAGAATAATGCTTATTTGGGCCCTTTTTTGGCCCCTAATTCCTAAACTGTTGAAACCAAAACTCCCAAAATCAATCCCAACCGTTCTTTTGTGGTCATAAACCTTGTGTCAAAATTTCATAGATTTCTATTAACTTAAACTAAAGTTATAGTGCGAAAACCAAGAAAATGCTTATTTGGGCCCTTTTTGGCCCCTAATTCCTAAAATGTTGGGACCAAAACTCCCAAAATCAATACCAACCTTCCTTTTGTGGTCATAAACCTTTTGTTAAAATTTCATAGATTTCCATTCACTTTTACTAAAGTTAGAGTGCGAAAACTAAAAGTATTCGGACGACGACGACGACGACGCAGACGACGACGCCAACGTGATAGCAATATACGACGAAAAATTTTTCAAATTTTGCGGTCGTATAAAAATCATAACATAGGGAACATATGTACTAAGAATATAGTTTATTGAACTTCACCTTCATCAAAGACTACCTTGACCAAAAACTTTAACCTGAGGTTGGACAGACAGACAACCGAACAGACACACAACCAAAATACATAATGCCCCTAAGTGGAGCATAAAAACACACAGTGTTAAGTTTTTGTACGCAGAGATTGGCAAAAACCCTGAAATCAAATACATTGTTTCTACCAAATTACAGGTTTTCCTCAATCCATGAAAATTGTTACCAATGAAAATGACTGAATCTACAGTTATTATTTTCGCTCAATACTCATGTCTGAAATTCAGGTAGATATATATGTATAGCTAGTCCATCACTTTTAATTGACAATTTCAAAGCAAAACTGTTCTTTAGTCTTGAAATAAATATTTTTAAAGTTTGTTTTTTTATTATTGTAAAAGTATTTGTTCTTATCATTTTCCTAATGAATGACAGTATTTGTAGAAAGCAATAATATATTGTGATATATAAACCAAATGATATTTCTACATTAAAGGATATTATATGAATAAAAAGATACCTCTTGAGTAATGTTTATCATATAAACCAACAGATATCTCATTAGTATGGATATCATAGATATCACTAGGTCTTTATGCAAATATAAATACTGACCTTGAACTTTTTATTTTTGACATTCAAGTCATTAGGATTTTCCACAGAATAGTCCTTATTAGAAATGTCTTCTTTGATTGGTTCAAGCCACTCGTTTAATTCCTTAATTCTGTTATAAACCGATTCACTAGTTTTTAATGCCATTTTTAAACGTGTATTTTGTTCCTGAGCAAGTTTTACAGTTTGTGCCCACTTTTCGTTCAAACTATTTATTTCTGTCACCAGACGTTCACCGAAATTAGGCTCCGCCTCCACCAGAAGTTGTTTGCATAAGTCGTTGATGTTGTTGACATTCTGTTGTAGAGTTTTAATATCCTCTTGAACACCCTGTAAGAAATAAAGAAATATTTAATGACCGATTGTTTATAGATTCTAAGGTCAAACCTATTATGAGAAAAAAATATAAGTTTATTGATGTTTTAGTGAGTTTTTATCAAAGTTATGCTTAATTAATTAAAAATACTATTTTTAAAACTGTTTTAGTCATGCTTCTAGATTCATTAAGTCTTTGAACAGACTAAAGCTTGCATTATTTTTTTCCATTTTAGTTACAGTACTTATTGTGAATGCCATTTTTGTTGATTCCTGATACAATAATAGTGCTACATGGATTCCTAAATCAGCCTACTTCTTGGTTCATGCTTGGAAAATAAATAATAGAATAGACAAGAGTTTAAAACTTATAATATAAGAATAAGAATAAGAATATTTATTATTCCAATCAAGGGCCCTTCATGTACACATAAAACAATACACCATGATTTGTAACAGAAAAACATTTTTTAATATTAAAATGAAACATTAGAAAGTTCAGACAGATTATTATCTTCATTCTATAAAAATCACATACATTTAATTCCAGGCAGGATCAGAACTATAAAATCATTACAATTATCATTGTTATTACATACATTAATTAACAATTCGTCTAACATTTAGACATGAAATAATACAGCTCCCGAAATATTTAAGTACAGACAAATTTTCATTAGAAAATAACCAAACAAATTTTGCCTCATTGAGAGATATATAAAATTAGGACAGTTTATCTCCTTGAAAATATTTCCCTATAATTTTTTGTATGCTGGACAACCAATAATAAAATGTTGTTCATCTTCAACCAGATTTAAAGTACATTTTTTATAAAGCCTTTGGTCTCTTTCTATATATAAAGTTTTATACCTGTCTCTTTCTATTTTGAGATCATATGCACTGATTCTGATTTTACATATGGCACTTCTCAATTGAAAATTGTTTAAAGATAGATACATTTCTTTCGAAAATGAATAAGAGGCAAGAGAAATGACAATGCAATGGCACCATAAAAACATGTTGAGGACAAACAACAGTTTGCAAAACAATACAGAAAAAAATCAAATCTCAAAACATAAACCCCTCCAATAACTGGGTGTGATCTCAGGTGCTCTGGAAGGGTTTATAAAATTGGATAAAAATAAATAAACGAAAAATTAAAGTTGAAAACTGCATCTTGCCATCCTAGAGTCTTTTTAAGTTTTATCATGTCTCTTTGATGTTTAGGATGTATGCCTATTTATTCAAAACACAAAAAACATGCTTGTTTGATCAGTTATATGTATACCATACCAAATAAAATCTTACATTTCTTTAAAAACTAATTTCATTTAAATTTGTACTTGAACAGGAAAGCAAACAAAATAAAATTACCTTTTGACCTTGCAGACTACACGGACAGACAATATTTACATTTTAGTCTCTATTTCCAATGTTAAAAGTCACAAAATATTATGACTCACAAAAATGTCTGACTTAAGCTTTTGAACAATTTAATAATCATATCTTTAGGCAAAAACCATATTCATAATCCGTTTTATTGAAGTTTAAACAAATAACTGGCATATTATTATGATCTGTGGTGACTGTAGGTTATCGATAGAATTCATGCAATGTACATGTATGTACAAAATAAGGAACAAAACATTTAAGGCTAAACAATTCTCAATTTTATTGACACACAAAGATGTCTCAGAGGTGTAAACTTCAAGGAGACAGCAAACAAACAAGAAACAAACCAAGTAAAGATATCTAGAGGTCAACCAACATTAAATTGTTTGCCTTGACATATCATTGTCTTATCATGCATGTCTTCTACTTCCAGGCATGAATAGGTAGCGTGTCTGCATGTAAAGCTTGCTATAATTTTTGTTAGTATATTAAAGTGTTCAACCAAACAATTTGACTTTAAAACTTTTTTTTTATCTGAACTGTTTTGACAGCATTTATAGCCATTTCAGACGAAACTTTGAAATCTGGGAATTAATTAAGCAATTTAAGTAAAATCAACATTAAACGGGAGAAAACCATTTCCTTAACAGCAAGCTAGTTTTAAATACTAATCTAAAGATTTCAGTTAAACGATCAAAGACTATACAAATTGACTTTAATCCGTGAATACTATCAATCTGATGGAAGCTTGACAATTACTTTATTCAACCAATTTTAACAAACATTGAGATGATTCTGATAAGTAATTTGTGCATTTAAATTTTAACTTACAATCTTGATAATCATACAAATTATGTAATCAATTATAGATACTGTGTGTAAGCTGAATTATGGTGGTCTAATACATGACCATAGAAATATCTATAGAAAAGAACCTGTTTAAGTAAGTTTAAACCTGGCTAATATACACATGTAGTAAAAACAATCAACACTACCAAAAGGTAATTCTTTGTGAAAATAAACTTAATAAAATAGATGTCTATTCCATGAATGAATGGGATCTCCTAAATTCTTTTGATTTTAAAACTAGAATAGAACAAATAGTTCTTGGAAATCGGGTTTGCATTAGGAAATAATAAGAAATTAAGGATAGGACTTATGCAAATAATCTATCTTGAATTTTTCAATTTTGTCTTCCTCGACTCTATGAGGATCAAGCAACAAACCTGACTGGTGACAAGTTATACTGTTTTATAAGTACACATATGTTCTCATTTTATAAAATTACTTGACTTTGAAGAATTTCCTTTTTGCATTTATATCACGATTTATGAATGATTGTAAATTTTTTGACTTTGACTAACCTTTTTATTTCTGTCCTTAATTTGACGGAACTCAAAACTAACCTAGCCATCTAAATAAAGGTTTAGTCAATACTACAGTGTCATAAAATTTTCATTAGAAATATTTTCACTTGTCGATAGTGTTTGAACAATGTCTGCTTGTATTGGTTGTTAAATATTGGATTTAAAAATTATCAGTATAATTAACATGGCTTTTTTTTTTTTATCTACCTGTATTTTCTATCATGTTTTGCAAAAATTTCATGACCTCCAAAAAACTTTTAATTCAAACAGGATATATGTTTGACAGTTTATCCCCTAACTAATCAAAGAGCTGATAGCTCTGAAGTGGAAGAAGGTGAATAAAAGGTAACTTGAATTACCATAAAAGCAGCCCCACTTACCCAGGCTGCTTTGTTCCATTATCGTTAAAATGTATTTTTTTTCTTCAAACAAGAAAAGGTCATAAGTACATGGATTTCCCATCCGTACAATCATTTTCTATGTTCAGTTGACTATGAAAATTAGGTAAAATCTTTAATTTGGCAGTAATTAAGAAGATAATATCAAGAGGAACACATGTGTACTAAGTTTCAAGTTGATTGGATTTCAACTTCATCAAAAACTACCTCGACCATAAACTTTATAACCAGAAGCAGGACGGACGGACAGACTAGAAAACATATTGCCCATAAATGGAGCATAAAAATAGTAAGACTTGTTACATACTTGCCAACTTTTGAAAGTTCCCATATGGGTTTTTACTGCACAACAATTGTAAAGGTTACAATTTTTAGCGACGTATTTTGCAAGATCTGGATTGTCTAGAAAAAGTGTCATATTTGTATGATGAACTTACATGCCTTTTCCTTAAGTCTGTTTGCATGATTCTAGTTATATATTAAATCGGTAGAAAAAATATACATGAAGCTAGCAGACCAGGGTTTATTTTCCAGATTAAGAATATTAGATGCTTGTTGAAATTTCCAATTTTGAATTATGCACAAAGATGGACCTTTAACAGGTTGGGAACAACACTCCAAATGAGGGTAACCTAACTGGAAGATCATCACAACCCACTGTAAAAAATGAACACAAAATAGAATTTTTCAATAAAATGCTGAAAATAGGCTTTAAAGTATTAAAATGCATTGCAAAAAACAAATATTTCATTAAATAAATTTAAGTAGAATATTCTTATGATATTCCTTTTCATATTGGATACAAATTTTATTGAGTCTACTGCAGACACTTTGTAGTCAAAGTGTTTCAACTGAGGTACTACACAGGCGTCAAAAGGCGTCATTATGGAGTAAAGGGGGTGGCGTCAAAAAGCGTCATTATGGAGGAAAGGGTTAAGTACTGAATGGTCAAAACATCATGTTTTTTTATCGACATAAATTTTGTCATAAATGTAACCAAATGATGTAGAAATTGTGTTTTTTCTTCAAATTTCCATCAAATTGTAATGTTTATAGTTCCATTATTGCCTCTCTATTTGAATAAAATAAAATAATAAGAAGAATCTGTTTCTTGTTTTGTTTTGTTTTGTTTTTGACAAATGATTGTTCACTGCTAGCAAATGAATCATTATATTTATATATCTTATCTGTATATATTTTTGTTCATGTCTTCATCTCCTTATCATTTGTAAATGTATAGACAAATAAGAGAAATAAGCTCCACATGTATATTTGCAACATCGTAAATTAATTAAAAAGACATTCTGCTGTAAACAAAATTATGATATAAACTTCAATTTATCCTTGAAAGGAGGTCTAGATTGCTAAAATAATTTATAAATTTTAATTTTTTTATTTGTCCAAAATCATTTAAATTCATTTAATCAACATCCTTTTATGATTATTTGATTAAAATATTAATCATTTATAGTCTTTTTACAATTTACATTTTTAAAAGCAAAATAACTGAAAACAGGATAAAACAAAGGGAAGTAACAAAAAAGTATTTCAATATTCCCAATACACATCGTTTTGATAACACAACGGCAGTTAGCCGGAGGTAAACATCGTTGATTACCAGTATGTTTGACACCCAAGCTGTCAAGTGAAGCCATCTTCTTTGATGTTCAGGTAAAATTTAACACAGGTGTCAATTACACCCGTACAGTAGTAAGAAATGATCAAATATGGCGTCTGAAAAATTTCATACACGGGAGTTTTTTCTCCTAAACGGGAGGTTCACATGTATGTTACGAAGGACATCTAATTCACATGACAAAGGAAAACCATGAATAAAGACAACACTTTATATATCCTTTTTATTTATATAAAAACAAGATCTTCTTGTCTGCAGGATTGCAAATTCGTAACTTCAAGGGCGAACTTGTAAACAGGGCGAGTTGTCCCGATACCAAATTCACGCATGCGTAATACAAATATCTACAGTTAAAACAGCCTGTTACAAGTAAACAAATAACGTTCATGTGGATGAGATGAAATCTAATAATTTACATAAATAAAAGGGTCATATTTACGATAGTGATTGTTTTACAATCATAATTTACAAATTAAATGATTCAGATGCCTAATCATGTGTAAAAATCGGTGTCAGGAATCTAAGTTGTTTTGAAATTGTAATACACGAAATGAATGCGGCATACGGAGACTCAATGCCAATGGTCAGCCCCTTAAGTCTTCAGAAGACTTGACGTCTTCTTCCACTAAAAATGATATCAGAGAATATTCTCAAAAGTTATATGCACTTGTAACTTCAAAAGACTTTGTACAACTTACTAATACATGTACAAGATTTTACATACATGTACTTAACCTTTCAGGCTTTGACAGCAAAATAATGCTGAAGATTAATCTATGGTTTTAAACAAAGGCATTATCATTTGAGGCAAAAGTTGCAGGGTTTGGTAACCAAACAATACAAATAGTATAAAAAAGAAGATGTGGTATGATTGCCAATGAGACAACTAGCCACAAAAGACCAAAATGACACAGACATTAACAACTATAGGTCACCGTACGGCCTTCAACAATGAGAAAAGCAAATAGTGCCCATTCTTACATTCAGTCAACATTTGAATGGTATTAATTTGGGTGCCAATAAAGTTTATAGAGTTTTAGATTAATACTTCCTTAAAAACTTATAAGAGCATTTTGTTTACATTGAAGTAAACTGGTTCCAGAGGCGGTTTTAGAGTTGGCCCCCTTTTCTGACAAAAATTTGGTTGATTATATAGGAAATCACTGAAGCATGATCAGAGCTGGACCCCTCTTTGGCAGTCAGCTGGCCCCTACTTATGAAAATTTCTGGATCCACCACTGGGTACTCTCCTTGTTCTTTATCAATGACCATGGTTAGATGATCTTAGATGGGGAAAGATAACTAATACAATTTGTTATAAATATAGAGGGAGGGAAGGAAAAATGTCATCACTATCAAGCATTCTCTCCTGAATTAATCATTACTCCAGGAGTCACAATAAAGGTTAATTCCTAATTCTTGCAAAATAATAAAGCCCAATCACAACGACCTGAAAAGGGTCCTTCTGTTTATCTTTAAAGAATGCAATTTTTTAGATAATTTGACATATAATCTATACTGTTACAAAGGAATATCATTTGATAAAATTTGTAGTGCAGACCTAGGTTATTAGGAATATATGACGACAGATATTTAATCCTCATTCAGTTGGAAAATATGAAATTTTTGAACAACTTTGACACTACTGTGTAGAAGATAATTTAAGAGTATCTTCCCTTGATTTGCATCTTTATTGCATCAAATTTATACATAAATCATACCTAAATTTAAGTTTTATGCAAATATGTTTTATAACATTGCTGACACTAAGGCATTCAGTTCAGATAGAATAGGTTGAAAATGAAACTTTAATAAATATATATGGTAGTAAAAAATGTACCAATCCTAATAGTGCCTAAAAATCAAAATGATTTGGAAAATGTACTTACCCTTGAATTAAAAATTTTGATTTTTAAAAAGATGACTACTTGCATACTTATGTATTAAAACAGGGTGCAGCATATGCACCTGAATATTTTTATGACTGCAGACGATATATCAAAAACTATTGCATTAAATCCTACCTGTCATATTCTTTGGTTAACTACACAGCCTACATGTTGTTTACCTAACTAATAATGCAGATTTTGTAAACAAGCACCTTGCATGACTGTCATACATGTAACCCCATAAGATAACATAACTACTCTTACATTGCTCTCATTCAACTGTGCATTTAATGTTGGTAGGTCCCCATTGGTGGGGTCGTCAGCATGTAGGAACACATCCATTTCTTCGATCCATTGATTTAAACCACTTGTCTGACTCTGTAAATTGTAAAAATATACATTAAATTCATTTTCATGCTGGAATTGTACCTCATCAGACATTTAATCAATGTTTATATCTGAAAATGAAAGTAGGTCAAGAAGCTGTCATCCCTTGTATGCAAAGTGGATTGTCCCACAGGAAGTTTGTTATATTTAGCAGACTATACTTTTTTACTTCATTCATAAAATTTAAATGAAAACAAATGAAGTGTGTCATTTGTGCATTGATTAAACTTAAAAGACATTAATCATGTGTATCTATTTTTATGCTTTAGGTGACAAAAGCTATACTTAGTTTTAAACTATCTTATTAAATTTTTATGATTAAATTACTCTTAATGACTATAGTATGCACAATGAACAAAATTAAAAGGCATTTTTATTGTGAACTACATGCAACTTTAATAAAGTTATATTAAAGTTAAGTATGGACACAGAAAAATGTATAACCTATTCTACAAGAGGGACTCTGTTGAAAAAAACACAATCAAAACTGGATGACATGAAAAGTCTACAAAGCATGATAAAACGAGATTAAATTTCTACTACCAAAGTTTGTTATTTTTTCAAAACTGTGAAAGCTTTTATGAATCTGTTTGAAACAGTAACGTGTGCACTTTCATGATAAATTTGAATCACAATTGGCTACAGCATAATTTAGTTACAGAATGTATATGTGTTATTCCATTCTAACAAAAAAAATCCCACCTCCATTTTGGATTGATTGATTGATTGTTGTTTTATGCAACTTTCAGCACTCTTGCAGTTTCTACCAACTTTTCATGAAGCAAATGCGTGAGATTTGACCAAAATGAAAACGATCTAAGAGAGAAAACAATAGATTATAATGGCACTAAGGGTAGAGAAATGAAATTAGTTTTCTGATCAAAGGACACATTCTACAACACTCAAGTTTATGTGATTCTGAATTTACTTTTAAGCGGTCTTAAAACCACAAGATTACAACCTGTATGCACTCCCAGTACAGGAGACAATCATGTTATTCAGGTCTTTATAAAACGAACATAGATCCTCATACAAACATTCCTAATCTTGATCTACTTTCTAACTACTTAAACATGTTTAACGCTGTGAACAAACACCCTTAGTTTACATAAAGACACAAAATTTGTCAACATATCTAAAGTTAAATGTATGCTAGTGACAAATTAACTTCAGTTTCAAAGACTTGTAAAATTATTCATAAAACACTCCAATCTAATTTACATTTACAAAACTACAAAACGTTTATAAATCCACTGTTCAAACAAACACTATATGTGACAAATTTCAAATTAATTTTGTACTTCAGAATTTTAAATCTGCATGTACATGAGATAAAGGGCACCCAAGTCAATCTGAATACTGCTGTTGGACAGGTTTTTAGATATTATTGGATTAAGATTACATTAAATTAAGTCTCATATGATTAAACCTTTCTTTGGCTGCAAACAATCCATAAGCTCTTTTTAACACTATTTAAATGGGTGTTAAAAGTTATACCCATTGAATGTTGATTTGCTTTACAAAGATTTTCTGCACAACATGCATTTATTTATTATCACTATATATTTTGCAATATTGTGAAGTATTTATTTTCATATTAAATGGAAAGGAGATGTGGTATGATTGCCAATGTCAGAGACAACTCTCCACAAAAGACAAAATGACACAGAAATCAATAACTACGGGTCACCGTACGGCCTTCAACAATGAGCAAAGCCAATACTGCATAGTCAGCATAAAAGTCCTGAAAATGACAAACATAACCCTTACCATGCTGTGGTCCTCATATGGTGGTATACCCAAACCACCGTTATTTGGCTCCAATGGCATTCCATACTGTTAGAACTCAATTTTTACGGACTTGGAAAATTGACTTCAGATGAAACACAATTTTCTGGAGGGGTGGGGTTTCCATCGGTGTCTTACACAGTAAGTTCAGAGATAGTGCAAACTCACGGGCATATAACTACTAATCGTAGTCATATAACTACTAATCATAGTTTTTGTTGAAATACGCATAGGAAACGACTACTTCCTGTTGCAGGTCCATTTGTAGTCAAAAATCGGAATAAATAGTGAAATTCCATATTTTTGGTCCAAATGACCGTCTTAACACTGCTGAACCAAGATCAGATTCACTCCCACCTAATAACTGTTGGGGTCAATTTGTTAACTGGGGTTCACTCTACATGCAGACTACAACTGGATACATATACCAGCATCCCTGTGTCTTCGGGGTCAAGAAAAAGGATGAAAAATCATCAAAATTGACACATTTTGCACCTGATGATCAACTTTTTAGGCAATTATTTTTGTTTTTTAACTTTGCCTTTGAAGTTATTTTTTGGATGTAGGGAAGGAATTGATTTGTGCACCATGCAGATGTGTGCATGACTTTCCATATGCAAGCTCTGTGGATTTACAATTCTTTCAGAGGTCCTCATCTTGAATTAAATTTACAATTTTGACAAGACTCCATACAAGAATAAGAAATACCTATTAAACATTGGGAGTAGCCCATCATCAAAATAAATATTAGAATAAGATGCATAGTCTGATAAAAGATAGCATAAA
The DNA here is from genome assembly GCA_037788925.1 of Mytilus galloprovincialis. Lineage (NCBI taxonomy): Eukaryota > Metazoa > Mollusca > Bivalvia > Mytilida > Mytilidae > Mytilus > Mytilus galloprovincialis. Next base: position 59,789,520 of record CM075340.1, on the reverse strand, counting down.
GATAACAAACAAAAACTTTGTAGTCAATATCTAATATCAACACAGGGAAGTACTGAATGCACCTTTAAGTAAATAGTACCAAAGTACTGTAATAAATAGGATGGGTACAAGGAAATTAATGTCAATAAAATATTATCTAATATGTTAATAATCAAATATACAACATGAGTGTGTACCCTTACTGAAGAAAATTGAACAATGTACTACAAATATATTCTGACAGTAAATATGTAAACTGTTCAAAATTTATCTACAAATTTGTTCAGTCTTTACATATGAGTTTTGTTTACGGAACTTAACAAAGTGATAATATATGTCTTTTGTCAACTTATTTAAGAAACTAAACAAACAGAAAATGTAAACATGCTCTACTCTCCTCCTTAACAAAGACAATCTAAACTTTTGCTTCCCATGCCTTTACAGGTACCGTAAATCTGTTTGACAATGTAAACAATTTAAGTAATAATATTAAATCACTGAACATGTGAATCACTGAACATGTGAATCAGTGAACGGTGATATTAATGACCAATGTGAATCATTCAAAACAATGTTAATAAATAAAGTGAATCACTAAAATGAAGGGATTCAGGTAAGAGAAGCAAATTAATGACACAAAGCAAACCAGACAAATAAAGTGAATTGATAATCCCAACATGAATCATATGTAAGTAAAGTGATTCAATAAAACAAAGTGATTCAATCATTTTAGAGATGTGAATTGTGTAGATAAAATGAATCAATGATACAAAGTGAATCATGTAAGTAAAATGAAAAAATGACAGAAAGTATAAAAGGAAAGACAAGTGAATCTATGAAAAAAAAAATGATGTGATTAGTAAAGTGAATCAAGGACAGATGGTGAATCAGATTAGAAAGGTGAACCAATGACACAAAGGGAATCAGATTGGAAAGTGAATCAATGACACACAGTGAATCAGATTAGAAAGGTGAATCAATGACACAAAGAGGATCGATTAGAAAAGTAAATCAATGAAAAGGGAATCATGTAAGAAAAGTAAATCAATGAAAAGTGAATCAATGACACAATGTGAATCAGATTAGAAAGTGAATCAATGACACAGAGTGAAACAGATTAGAAAGTGAATCAATGACACAATGAGGATCAGATTAGAAAGGTGAATCAATGACACAAAGAAAGTAAGTCAATGACACAAAGAAAGGTGAATCAATGACACAAAGAGGATCAGATTAGAAAGGTGAATCAATGACACAAAGAGGATCAGATTAGAAAGGTGAATCAATGACACAAAGAGGATCAGATTAGAAAGGTGAATCAATGACACAAAGAGGATCAGATTAGAAAGGTGAATCAATGACACAAAGAAAGGTGAATCAATGACACAAAGAGGATCAGATTAAAAAGGTGAATCAATGACACAAAGAGGATCAGATTAGAAAGGTGAATCAATGACACAAAGAAAGGTGAATCAATGACCAAGAGGATCAGATTAGAAAGGTGAATCAATGACACAGAGTGAATCAGATTAGAAAAGTGAATGGATGACACAAAGTAAATCATATAAGTGAAATGAATCAAAAGATATGTAAAGTGAATCGATGAAGGAAAACTGAATGGGGCAAGTACAATGAAACAATTAAAACAAGGTCAATCGGTCAAGTCCATTGAATCAAAGACACACAGTAAATCAATAAAGCAAAGATAATAATTAAGCAACAAACCAATAAAACATTGTAAATAAATGTGATTTGAAATTGACAGCATGTTGATTAAAAGCACTGTGCTTTAAATGTACCTGTTATATACATATTCTTTAATTACTATAATATACAATCCCTACCTTATACTTTTTTAGTTGACCAATAGCTTTTTCAATTTTGTCTAGCCTTTCGTCAATGACAACAGACACCTGGCTCCACCTAGTGTTTAGGTCATTGAGGTCAGTCTTGAGTTTCGATGCTCTGTCCTCAGTTGCTGCCTTCCCTATTAAGTTAGTGCCTGTCTTGTTAATGTAGTCCAGGCTTCCATTGTGCTCTTGTAAATCTGATTGCAAATTCTGTACAAATATAAATGTATTTTGAACAATAGTTTTTTTAAGAAGTAAAAATCTAATGTATATTTTCAAAATAGTCTTGATCTTTCTTTTTAATTTCAAAATAAGTATCAAATTGGGTGCAGAAAATCCTGTTGGCATTAAACTTTTAAAAGTGAGACACCTCCTATGCTTCTGTTTTATTTTTGAGTTTACATAAATAACTCTATCTCCCCAAATGTACAAAATTTAAACAATATGACTTTTACAAATTTAGTGTTTAAGTAGGGATCAGTGCATATATCAATGTAAATAAGTAAAAGTGTAAGTTCTTAGATGTTCTTTGTGAAACTTTTCAATCAAATATAAAATATTTCTCTTTGTCAAAATGCCACATAAAAACGAGGATTCTACTGTAAAAGCTAATTATTCTTTTCTTCAAAAATTAGATGATTTTATTCCAATCTTACATATGTTTTGCCAACCTTGATCTGTTAATTATCATAGATAAAGTCAGTTATCTCCCCTTACACTGTATGAAACTGACAGATTTGATGACTTAATGAAAATATCTACTTAAAATAACAGCTGATTCTGACATATCAACATGTCTAAGTGTCAAAACAAATGCTCACTTAAAACCTTCAACTTTCTAATATCCATTAAATCTTAATGTTTTTGTACATTCTGAAGATTTCAACTCTCAATAAAGATTTTTTTTTTCAAAAAGGAAATATCTATCTTGGGAGCACAAATTTCTAATGGATAAAAGACAGCCAAACAAGATTGTGAAGACAATAAAACTAGAGATATTTTGATAGAAAGTGTTTTCTTTCTCTTATTCAAAAAGTCTGTATGAGTTTACTCGACATGTATTATGCATAAAACATGTGCTACGTATGTCATGTATGCACTGGTAATATTTACTCAACCTTTGTCATTCAGAGTATAATGGGGAACCACACAGAAACACAATTTTCTGTGGCAGCCATATTTTTTTGTCAAATCAAATCAAAATGATAAAATTTAAACAAGAATGTGTCCATATACACAGATGCCCAATCACACTATCATTTTCTATTTTCAGTGGACCGTAAAATTAGGGTCAAAACTCTATTTTAGCATTAAAATTAGAAAGATCATATCATAATCATATCATAGTGACTATGTTTCGATTTGATTGGATTTCAACTTCATCAAAAAATACCTTGACCAAAAACTTTAACCTGAAACGGAACACAGACAGACTGACGAACATACACATAAGGCCCCTAGGTGTGGCATAAAAAGCACCTTTCAATTATATCATACATTATTGACATGGTTAGTTTAAGTTGAAAAAGTACTCTGAAGTTTCTGAAGAGTTGTCAGTGAACTAAAAACGTTTGTGACAGACAGACAGACTATGAACACAACTAATGACAACAGTTCTCTTTTTGCCCTGTGAGTCAGCTAAGCTAGCTCCAAACACATTACCGTTTCTTATTGCATGTGTGTGAAATTGTTAAGTAGATAAAAACTTATCTAATGTCCCTTTTTCTACAAATGTTATTACATAATTTACTGTCTGTATATCAAAGTAAAACTGATGATGTAAATATTGATAGAAGAAGCTACTTCAGTGGTTACTTATCTTGGCGTATGGTGATACCACTGGTACATCAATAGAAATCAATCTGTTTCTGCACATTACCAGTGTAACAGTCTGTCAGGGGGACAGTGTAATAACTAACTTAACACTTGACAAATTTCCTAAAAATAGTCTAATTGTTCTTCACCTTTGAATGTCATATAACAAAAGATGTGTTTCCAATTGACACCATAAAGCATGGACCCACCAAAATGATAAACTACTTTGTCAATATACATCGCATACACAATGTTTTTTAATAAAAAAATAATAATATGAATATGAGTCCATATGATATCATGCCCTGCTTACACTGTCACATTTCTATGATATATTAGTCTTGATATCTGGGTCAAAACCTAAATCCAACTTTGAAATTAAAGCCATACATTCCTGCCAACAAATATTGTCTGGTTCAAATGCTAGTACATTCATGAATAAAGATTCCAGTAAATAGAACATAAACCTTACACCCAACTATTTTAACCTGAATGATAACCTCAATCTTCACCTGCCACTACATTGTGATCAATGAACCATAGTATTGAGGTCATCTCATCCTTTTGACATAGATTTTATATAGTTTATAGGTTATTCTGTCACAGTAGGAAAAATTTTGAAAAAAGGTTTACAAATATTTAAAACAAAAATGTTAACATTGATAGTTATCTATCTTAATTTTTCAGGATTCTGTATTTACATTGTAAGAATATAACCTGGTTTGAGCCTTGTAATGTTAAACAGGAATAACATCATGTATGGGAAAAGTTTAGTCTACGGACCAACCTCGAGCTAATATGTATCAAAAATTAAAAAATATATACTTAGCAGTTGTGATACATATAAATTTTTGCTATATTTATCAATGCACCAAATATAGTTTAAATCATGTGTATTTGAATTATGATATACTTCCAAATTTCTAAAATAACCCTTGCTGCCTTATAGCTTTTTTGTGCTGATGCAGCATAAAGCAAACACCCATCAATTCTAAAATAAGCATATTTAAATAAAGTTTTAATCAATAATGAAATATTTTTTCTATGATATATAATGAAAATTTGAGATTTATTCAGTTCTTTCTCATGCTTAACAGGGCAGTGACGGATCCAGGGGGAGGGTTCCAGGGGTTGAAACCCCCCTTTTTTTGGATGATCAATGCATTTGAATGGGGACATATAGTTGGAACCCTCCCTTTGTCAGGGGTTGGGAACCCCTCCTTTTTAAAATGACTGGATCCGCCCCTGCAGAGAGTTCAACTTTATTTTTCAACAATAATCTAGTATTTATCATAAACTTAGATACAAGGCATATAATATATGTTATTCAGGTCTCAGACAGGGTATATACTGTGACATTCCCGGCTTAGAGTTTATATCCCCTGAGCCGAAGGCGAAGGGGATATAAACCCTAAGCCGGGAATGTCACAGTATATACCCTTTCTGAGACCTGAATTACACATATATTACGGATTACCCCTGACGTAATGTTATTTTCCAGTGCAGGTATTTGTTGACAACACATATATATTGAAAAACCCAACCTGATATGTTCGGCATACGTGAAGGATTTTCTAATTTGCTGTGAACATAATTTTATCGTGTATGTAATAATTTATAATAACACTTTTAACATTAAATTTTTAAGTATTAAAAGTGTAAAATGCGTGATTTTGTATCAAAAATGTATTATTGACTGAAGCACGTCATTATTTTCCCTCTGTGAGCCTCTGACAGTCTGATAGCTTTTGACTACGTCACATAGTAACCGGTGTTATGATGACGTTTTTGAGGTTCCAATTGGGGATAAAAACGTCGTATATACCCCGGCAGTTTCCTGAATATATACTGACATCTCTGTGTTGTTATCCAATCACAAACCTCGACACATTTGTAATCCGTAATATAGGCTGGTATCTAAATCTATAGCTTCTATGAAATTTGTCAAAAAGGTTTGAGGTTACCACCAAAGATTAGAGCTGATCTGGCATAAGAAAGCATATTTTATTTGGCAGTATTGAATATAAAAAAGTTTTGAAAAATCATATACCCTTCAAAAATAAAAATAGAAATTCCACTTACCCTATACTGTTGTAATTGTTCTTCCATAGTTTCTATATCACAGACCATATATTTTTCTGTCAAAAGTACAGACTCCATGTCACTTATCCACTTCAACGTGGCTCCGACAGCCTCAACGTAAGATTTGGGAGGTACTTTATCCAAGGCCTCAGACAACAACCTTTGTCTTTTACCTAGAATGAAAATAACAATCAATCCACAGTTACCATGTTTATCATTTTTTAATCAACCTCAGAAATCTTCATATATCATTTTATGATAGATGTATCAAATTTTCCAGATTGTTTGATAATCTAAGATGCTTTTTAATCCATTAAAACAAAAATCACTTGGCAAGATTTTAACAAAAAGTAATTCCATTGTAATACAAAATCAACTTTCTGTAGGGCTTTCACTTCAGTCTCCGCCAAAAAAATTAGAATGTCTTATGGGAATATACTGCATAATTTGATCTTTAGAAAAATTCTAAAACAAATTTAAAATCCAGCAATTTATAGGAATAAAATCACATTTATCATGACTGAAAACATTGTATTATGAAAATAGTGAAAAAATTTGTCAAATTTTACATGACTGTGACCTTGACTGTCACACACTGTAAGTCCTTCAGTGACACAAGATCTCTCTCGGCACATCTGTTCCCTCTATTGTCATTAACAACTTTTAGGTGATGATGTAATAATAATACAGTAGTGTAAAATGAGAAGATTCTGTGGACGGTAAATATTTTGCTTGTATATAAATCATTTATGTGAAGAGTTCATAGGACTAAAAATACTAGAGAATCAAAGATAAAATTGATAGGAAAACAAGTTGATTCACACTGTTCTATCTTTACCACACCATTAAGATCAAAAGTACTGATACCAACTATAGCTGTGGAATGGTTTCAGATGGGCTCTTAATGCAATGCCGAAAACTATCACCTGCCATCCAGATGAGACAGAAAGTTTGAGATTTTTCATCATTTGGAATACAAATGATAGTTCAAGATGAAGGGGAAAGATAATTGTCAGAATGACACTCTATTTCTCCACTAATTTTTTTTTTTTTAAAGTCCTTAATTTTATCAGTCATATCTATAACAGATCATACCATGCAGGTTAATGTGTATTTATAAATCCTATATAAAATATATCATATATGTATACAGATTCATGTACCAATATATAGTCATAAATGATATATGCACCAAATTAGTACACATAGCCCTAGTTGGTATCTATCATCCTTCCTTTTGCTTATACTACCCTGCTATCATCCTTCCTTTTGCTTATATTACCCTGCTATCATCCTTCCTTTTGCTTATATTACCCTGCTATCATCCTTCCTTTTGCTTATATTACCCTGCTATCATCCTTCCTTTAGCTTATATTACCCTGCTATCATTCTTCCTTTAGCTTATATTACCCTGCTATCATTCTTCCTTTAGCTTATATTACCCTGCTATCATTCTTCCTTTAGCTTATATTACCCTGCTATCATCCTTCCTTTAGCTTATATTACCCTGTTACCATCCTTCCTTTAGCCTATATTACCCTGCTATCATCCTTCCTTTAGCTTATATTACCCTGCTATCATCCTTCCTTTAGCTTATATTACCCTACTCTCATCCTTCCTTTAGCTTATATTACCCTGCTCAGTCATTCAGTAACCCCCCCCCCCATTCCGGTATTGAGGCTAGAGTAGACATCATCATTGACGTCACAATATTTGATGAGAAGTTTTCAGCCATGTCACAATGAGTAAGAAGGCATTATCAAATGTACTTTTGTCAAGTGGAAAACTGTCTAGGAGAGGATGAAAAGACCAGTTATAGAATGATATACAGATTGTAAGGTTTTCAAAGTACATGTATATATATTATATATATATATATAGAGAGAGAAATCAGCCTCTCAACACAATGAATAATTTTTAGTTCATTTACTTTATATTTTTTTTAAATAAATACAAGTTAGTTTGAACAACAACAAAAAAAAAAAAACACAAAAAAAATTGTAAAAAGTAAATTTTGCATACCTGTTGTAATTCAATTTGAATACTGGTCCATACTACAATTTACTTATTGTATTATCAAAACAAAATAGTTTTTTGTGGGTGGATCTAGGAGTGTTATTTTTAATTTCCAATTATACTTACATAAAGTGATTGATCTCTATTTTTTATTGCTTCAGAAAACCGTTGAGATCCTTATTTAGTTCCTCTTATTGATATATTACTGCACATCTTTTCTCAATTTCAAAAAATCAAACAAGCATGGCTAAAGAATGAAGTTTATATATCAGAAAACCTTTTTGCTATACAAATCAATGGCTTTTAATCACCGAAAAAACATTGAAGAAGATAGGAAAGAAATTAAATTGTTTTATGATCTTATTTTTTACATAATGAATCATTCTTTTTCTGATTTCAAATTGTTTACTAAAACAGAAACTGTCTGCTTATTGGTTAAGCTTCCAGCTATGAAATCTTTCCATTACCCTTGAAAACCAGAAGCAACATGTGGTTAAAAGGAGGATTGCATCTCAGGTGTTTAATATTGAGTAATTTATTAATTAAATCTAACTAAACAATAATTGTTGATGGGTTCTAATGCACTAGAATTTGTTTACTATCAAGAAACAGCAATTTTTTTTTAAAAGCTTGTTGCTGCAAGGGTTTAAGTGATCATTTTTGGCAAAATGTGTTTATTGATAGTCACTCAAAATTGTTTTGTAATTTTTTGTGTACCATCCCAGCTTTGAGTGATGTGAGCTTTTTGAAATTGGCCCACTCTGATTCAAATCAAGTAAGATATCTGCGATAATTAAAAGAGGTCAATGGTCCAGTTTTAACAAGAGTGCACATGCTGAAATGTCTTGCCTTCTTTCCTAATCATTGATATTGTGTTGATAGTCCTGAATATAAAGCTTTATTACAACTGTCACAGAAACTTAACATAAACCAAGAAAACTAAACATTGACCAATGAAACATGTTAATGAGGTCAACGTCAAATGAACTATGCCAGGCAGGCATGTACAGCTAACAATTCTTCCATACAACAAATAGTTGACCTATTGCTTATAGTTTAAGAAAAACAGACCAAAACACAAAAAGTTTTAACATGGAACAATGAACCATGAAAATGAGGTCAAGATTCAATAAAACCTACATGACTGACATAAAGATAATAAAACACTTCCATACACCATATATAGTTGACCTATTGCATATATTATTAGAAAAAAAGACCTAAACTCAAAATGTTAACTTTGACCACTGAACCATGAAAATGAGGTCAAGGTCAGATGACACCTGTCAGTTGGAGATGTACACCTTACAGTCCTTCCATACACTGAATATACTAGACCTATTGCTTATAGTAACTGAGATATGGACTTGACCACCAAAACTTAACATTGTTAACTGATCCATGAAATGAGGTCGAGGTCAAGTGAAAACTGTCTGACGGGCATGAGGACCTTGCAAGGGAACGCACATACCAAATATAGTTATCCTATTACTTATAATAAGAGAGAATATAACATTAAAATTTTTTTTTTTCAAGTAGTCACTGAACCATGACAATGAGGTCAAGGACATTGAACATGTGACTGACGGAAACTTTGTAACATGAGGCATCTATATACAAAGTATAAAGCATCCAGGTCTTCCACCTTCTTAAATATAATGCTTTTTAAGAAGTTAAAGACTAAGCTTATGCCGCCCCCGCCGGATCACTATCCTTATGTCGAGCTTTCTGCGACAAAAGTGGCAGGCTCGACAAAAATCATGGAACAAGCAACATTGGCTTTGCCTTCCTCAGGTGCAGCTATTTTTCTACAGTGCGAAAACTTAATCACCATGAACCCTAATCCTTAACTTCATGACAACTCAAATGACCAAAAGACACTGTGCCATGCTCCAACACTTTCACATTTCCATATTCAGTGAAGCATGAAATTTTTGCCAAACCCTATGTTGGCATACATATTAATCAAGTTTAGTTCACTAAAAAAGGAACATATGCTCTAACTTTCAAGTTGATAGATTTTTAAAGCAATGACTTTAACCTGTCAGGTTTTTTTGTGTTTGGTGAAGTGTGAAATCTTGGTCAAAACTCTAATTAAGCATTTATATCAAACAGTTCACTTCACAATGAGCATGTGTACTACTGTGAATTCCTTATTTTTCAGAGGATACCAATTTTTGTGAATTTCCTGGTTACCCAGAAACTACAAAATCAAACATCTGCGAAAGTGCAAGTTTCCTTAATCCATGAAAATTGATACCCACAAAAATAAAGAAGTTTGCAGTAAGTTCCTTACTGATTTGACTACAAACTATCCTTAACTTATTTTTTTAAAGCTCTTTAAACCAAAAGTTTAACCTGCCTTTAACCAAAACTTTAACCTGTCTTTAATCTAAACTTTAACCTGATATGTGATAATTGGGCTAACTGAGGAGTGTATAGACTGAGATAATACTCTTCTACTATAGTCAGCAAAAAGATGAGGGACTGTAAGTCATCATATGTGAAAAAACTGTCTTCAACATGTGGAAAGTAATGAAAATTCCTGGTTACTAAAAACAATCATTCCTTCCATTGAAGTATATATGGTAAAGACGATCTCTGTCAAGCATTATAATTAATATGGCAGGTTTTATTAATGGAGCACAGTGAGGTTACACCTTCTCTCCCAACAAATATGATACCAATTACACAACTCCAACAAAAAATTATGTAAGACCCCAGCACTTTTATCAAGTAACAAAAATATCACCAACAAAATAACAAGTTCTGTTATCAAAACACAAATATTATAGTAGATATCTGTTAGATAAACATGAAAGAGATCGGTAGCAATTATTCTATAAATGTTCTAAGCGCCATCTTCAACAGATGGTAATAATTTTGTAAATGATTTTATTTAATGATTGTAGTTTATATTTATAAAAAATAAAGTAAACAGATATTTCATAAAGAGCAACAACCTTCCTATCAAAGACTTGTAATGAAGTGAGCAATATATGAATTCAAGAGACTCCTATGTGTATAAAGTGCACTTGTACTGGTTAGATACATGCTTTATTCCTCAGCTCTGAAAATAAAGACCTTCCTGTTGCAGTTGTTGCAAAATATTGTTCCAAGTCACAAATTCTATTACTGATAGATGATTTTAATCTGATCTACACAAGATTTTCTTGGGTTGCTTTGCAGAAATTGGGTAAAAAATGCTGTCAAATTGTTTTTGAAATTATCCAGGTATCAGAGGGGCATGGCAATGGATTTTGATAGCCAGAACATTATTATATCAAGTATTCCTGCAATTTATGGCTGAGTTCAAATATTTCACAAGGCCAATAAAAAACAGTGGAATAAAATCAAATCATTATTTTATTTTAACTATTTTTAACAAGACTGCTGTCAGTTATGAACTCAGAAATACATAGATACATTCACATGCAGCTTACAGACAACACATAAGTTTTACATGATATGAAACTATAAGGTTTTTATGACAATCACAAAGGTTAGAGTTCATCCATAATATCTCAAAAATGTCAGTCAGTGACATTGATATTAAAATATCATGCTGCTAGCCTTATCCCAGATGTGCTGAAAACGCAGCTTCTTTACATTATAAAACAATATGGTAAAGATTGCTGACTTTTACATCATTTTGTCTCTGGTTGAGAGTTGTCTAAAAGGCTCTGGGGGTTGGAAGATCAATGCTCTTAAATTGGGGACATATGGTTTTAAAAAAGGATGGAATCGCCCCTGTTGGTATGTTGTAAAAGTTGTTATTATGATAAACTGTTTATCCTTTTCCTTTGAGAGCCTATGAACTGTTAATATAAACTATGTCTCACTCCATTGATATATATACATACATAAAGTATACATTGATTAAGTTCACAATCTGTACATTAAAACAGCAAATACATATATATACTCTAAGTTTACATGCTCACATGCAATACAGTGAGTCACAACACGGAGTGAATTTACTCACTTTCACAACAAGCTGTAAAAGCAAAAATCAAACAGGTATTAACTCAGATAACTATGAGTAAAAATGAAATGTTTCACACCAATGATATGGAGCCTATATCTTTCATACGAGATACAGCAGTAATTTCACTCACTAAAATCATATTTATTCTTGCAAGGAGATTTTTTCATTACAATACCTACCAATAATTTTGAATAATTAAACATAAGCAAACATAAATATATGTGAAAGGACTTTTTTCCCCTATGTATGTAAGCAACAAATTTAGTTAGGCCACAATCGCAAAAGAGTAAAGAGTTGTCACCCTTCCAGTAGAAATAAAATGTTTAACAAACTAATGTTTTAATTTCTCATTCCCAATAATGGGCTGAACTAAGTAAAATCTTTTCCCTTTAAGTTGAGTTTTCACGTTTTTTAACCTAACAATAAAATCCATACATGTATTAGGTTAAATAAAAAGATCTACTATTATTTAAGGTTTTTAAATGGCTTTTTCATTAATATTCTGCTGTGTGTCCAGTGGAAAAGTTAAACTAACCTTTCTCATGATTAATTCCTTCTTAAAAATTAACATGTGTCCCTAACTCAACGATATTATCATACAAAGAACTACAACTAGGTCAAACACCATGAAAACACCTTTGTATATAAGATTGAGATTTTTTGGCATTAAAACTATAGATCATCCAATATCAGTAATTGGCAGACATATGTAATGAAAACAGATGAGATATTTGTAGAATTTAGCACATCTATAAATCAGGTGAACTGGTCACCGACTGGGTGATAATAGGACAATAACGTCATTGGCAAATACATTCATTGCTTGCATTCCAACAGTTTGGCTTATGTCATAGTATTACTGCAAGTAGGGAAACATATAAAATGTACACTTTTCCTGTCTAACAGATTTTATTTCATATCGGTTGAGAATAAGATTCTCGTATTGGATAACAAGAGGTCACATGACATTCATTATTCTTCAGTAATAAATTCCATTGGTCATTAACAGTACAAAACGGACCAGAAAACCGGTCGTTAACGAACTTTTACATGATAATGACCGTTGGGGTGTGGTTTCCGTCTGATAATGACCGTTGGGGCGTGGTTTCCGTCTGATAATGACCGTTGGGGCGTGGTTTCCATCTGATAATGACCGTTGGGGCGTGGTTTCTCTGTTAAGAGAGATGTACCTTTTATAAAACATGTTCCTATATTTAATATTATATTTAGGTTGTTGAATTGTTTATTATATGTTTTTGTTAATTATAAAATTAAAGAGAACTTGATTAAGTATTTACTTACTGAAAAATTGCACTAAAATGAATGGCAGTATTACTACGACTGGTCTTCACTCTTTGCCATAGAAATCGAACAACTACTCAAGTTCGCTTTAGGTATTTTGAATTTATGAGAATTTTCCAAAACATGGTTTCTCAATGAAATAAACATAATAGTTCGTAAAAAACTGGTCTTTATCGTGATACATGGACTGCCCGTAGGACAGTGTTATTGACTGTGACAGCGATAATGACCTCGCCTTCGGCTCAGTCATTATCACTTTCTTAGTCAATACCACTGTCCTGTGGGCAGTCCATATATCACGATAAAGACTAGTTTTTCAAGAACTATTATATAAATACTAGATGTTCCTTATATAAGAGGTTCCTTTCAAATATCTCTATTAGGAAAATATTGTGATCTAAAAAAAATTACGATTTAAATATTGTTTTCAAAAGTATACATGTTTCTAATACAGATGAATAGCGGTAGTCATCAATTTTCATCAATTTTTATAAGAAGCTATAATTAAAACTATATATAATCTATTCTTGTGTAAAATTCCCAAAGGGATTATGTTTTATAGTATAAAAATCATGTTTCAAGTCTTTTGGCCACTGGCCTTCCTCATTTTTTATAAACTCTCTCAAATAAACTGTAAATCAATCACCTTTCACCTTTCACAAAACAGTAAAAAAATGCTTGTAGTTGAAAAAGATAAAACAGTAGCCAAACAGTCTAGTTTTTACCCCACAATAATAACTTATATGTAAAAGTATCTTGAAGACAGCGATATATATTTCCGAGATTAGAGAATTCAAAGCAAGATTTTCCATTAAGAGAATTACAAGAAGTTCAATGTTTGATTTCTCATGTGAGAATACCTACACTTACAAAGCAAATTATTTCAAAATAAAATCAATCATTTAAACAAAAATAGTACATAACCTGAAATAAAAAGATTGACAATCAATGGAAGATTGACAATCAATGGGCAGAGTTTAGAGGTAATACCTGAAGAAAAAGTAGTTCAGGTTTCAAGCTTTATGTATGCTAATTTTACAGGATTTAAAAAATATATAAGTCAAGATGACATATGAATGATGAAAAATAATAAAATATGAGGGCTGGGATGTAATCCAAAACTGTGCAAGCTGTGAAATCATGCAAACACATCAAAATCAAGACTTACTTATTTTGTCGAAAGTTGTCTCCCATCTTTCTGTAAAGGTTTTTATTTCTGATCTTATTTTATCAGACGATGGCGATCTTTTGACCAGTTTTGCTGCCTGGCTGTTAATTCTTTCAACTCGATCTTCATTGGATTTCATAGCTTTTAATTTTACCTAAAATACAGAATATATCCAATATAAACTCACATTATCCTTATTATAACATCTTCTTATTTTATATTACATAGCATAACATTTTTTTAACATAATAATTTTGAGTATTTTCAGTTTAATACAAGATGAGACTTGGCTCTTAAATGTTAAAGTAACAATAAAGGGAGGTAATTACTCCAAAATTTTAGTGCAACACAGCAAGATCATTGTTTTTATTAACAAATATAAAGTAAATTTTGATGATTTTATTATTTCAGTCTAACTATAATCAGTATCTACATTTCCGAAAATTGAAAAAAAAAGTTTAAGAAAACAACCAAAAATTCTAACTAGTTCAAAATTTTGAGTAGTAATTAAAATATATAATTAATTGTAAAATTATCAATTTTGAAGGCAATCCATTCACATGGTTGCTGAAATGTGTTTTTTTTATAAAAAAATGCCACCACTTATAATTTTTTTATGTACTAATTTTCATGTTAGGTAAAGGAACTAACGTCAAAAACAATTACCATTACAGTAAAATAACTTACTCTGCATTGATCTATCTGTTTGGATATTTCTACAGCTTCCTCTGCCACAGATTCCACTGTATTTGCCCACTTTTCATAACTCTGAATTAATTCTTTCAGGGTATTCAACTCATTATAAAGTTTCTTTGTTTCTATATTTAAATCCACTTTGTTCTGTGTATCAGATAGCAGGTGATGTAAACGTTCCCATCTATTCTCCAGATCTGTGATCACCTTCGTAAAATTTGCATATGACTCCCCAGCTGAAAAATATATCCAAATGTTTAAAAAATTGTATTGCTTAAATAAATACTTACAAGTTAAATATTTTTAATATTGTTCATTACCTAGTTGAAAAATGCTTGTTCCTTTTTTTTATTGAAATTAAAAAACTATAGTTGATATCAAAATTATACATATCTCACAAGTTGTTCAACTTAGTTCTCTTTTGGAAAATATTATCCCTACAATAGACAACTTTCGAGTTCGATGCATTTCTGTCAAAAACTCTGGTTTTAGTGAACGCCATTTGTGCGTTTAGGGGCGTTGTCACTTCCATTCCAATGTTGAGCGAGTGGTTGGAAAACTATAATTTTATATTATACTAATTATTCGGCAAATTGAATTCTCAAAATTGACAATCAGCATTGCTGTCATTAGTGAATTGTAATTAAGTACCTACAGAACAACCATTATTTCTAGTTTATCTGGCACAATGACCATCACTAAGAAGCTTGATGAACGTAAATAGTGCAGGGATACAGGTGACCCCCTCTATCTGGTAAATGACGTCATAAAGGCGCGTATAATTGAAGAGTTTTTTCCGGTGTCGAAAGTGGTCTATTGCAATATACAGTTAATATGGAGTTCTTATTGCCAGCATCATTGTCATTAGTAACCACTTACCAACTTTAAGTTCTGATATAACTGTCTTCCCCAACCTCACTGTTTTATTGTAGTCCATTTTGTGTGTTCTTATATCATTCTCTGTATCCTTAAAATAAAATTAAAATATGAATATTAAGATTTTTAATTCTTAGGAATTTTCAGATCTGCTTTATACGCATCTAGACTTAAGATAGCATGTAAGTAAGTCCACTAATTAGGTTTTTTTGGCATAATATTTTTTGGTTCTTTTGTAATCCTCAAATTTTAAATTAATAAGGAGTGTGTATAGTATATTTGTATCTATAACAATACTTTGAGCTGTCAATAACGAGAGATGTGGGGAAAATGTCAATTAGACAAGTGAGCAGCAAAAGTTTACCAGTTATATTTAGCTAGAAGGCCTTGCAATGTTATCACTTCACAGAAATCCTTCCCATTTTATTTTCAGAATGCAATGTATGTAATTTTTAATTCTCAAGCTTGAAATAGACTCAATTTTCAAACATGAAATTTGCAGGTAATGAGTAAGAAAAGTATTTAAAGTGGAGGAAAAATGTAAGTTTAAACCATAAATCTGTTGACACTTCTTATTTCTAGTTATGAACAGAAAGTTTCTATCTTTACCTGAACAAGAACAAGTTGTTCTTCTTCAGTGAACTGGTCCTGGGGAGATACATCATCAGCAATGAGCATTTGGAGAGAAGATTCTGTCTTATCAAACCATTCTAGTAGTTTTTTAAGTTCATTTTCAAACTCTGTCTTGTTGATACTGTCTATTTTTCTTTTCTTTGCAGAAGAACTTGTTGGTGATCTTAATTTACCTTCATCAGAGAACTCAGTTATCATTTCTTTGGATATCTTACTAAATTCTATCCCGGATTCAGAAATCTGAAAATAAATATCAAACAATGTAAAACTGTAAAGAGTTAAATTTTGTGATGAATAGAACATATGTTTGCTTTTTTCCTATCAATCATACTGCTGTTCCTCAGACTAAATTTTAATAAAAAAGATATGTTAATTAATCTTGATCATAAAAACAGAAAAATGCTATTCTAATAGTATAAACAGTGTAATGAGTTCAATGAACAGATGGCATCTTAACTGCAATGTAGAATATTGCTATATGGTACCAAATTGCTTGAGACAATTGCATCCTTCAGTTTAAAAGTTTATATGCATTCAGCCATTAATGAAAAATTGTTGGTGTTACAAGCATTTACTTTTAATCTAAATCAAAGGGAGATAACTCTGTACTGACCTTTTTACTTAATTTTTCCATCAGCTGTACAATTGCTTCCCATCTTTCCTGAAAACTCTCTAATTGGGAGGTAATTTTCTGTACTGCTTCGTCATTGTCTACACACTGTACAATATCCTGACCACATTCTGTCAGTTCATCAAATCTTCTTACTTGTTCTACCATATCAGTTTCTATTTGCTGTCAAATAAAAAAACTTTTTGTTTGTTATTTCTTTATTATGGTGAAGCTTTATCTAGAAGAAAAATCGTTTCAACGAGATCAGTTAGAATTTGCATTCTGTAAATCAACCATTTTCAAACATGTCTGGCAATTTGAAAGGATAATGATCTTTAAATCTAGATGTCTCTACCTTGAACACAACATGCCAATAGGAACTTTATAAGTTTGCTGACTTATAACAAATAAGTCAGTAAAAAGTAAAAGAATGAACAGGAACTGCTATCAATTCGCCTTTTCAGAATCTAATGGACTATGGTAATCCCATTGTTCGTACACCAAAATTAAAATAAAGTTGCGTCATTGGTTGAATTTCAATTTCCGTTTTGGTATTATTCAGACGCATTAGATTCTGAAACAGTGAAATTCTGGTATACCTGATATTGACGTAGATAAAAGAGGATGGAGAAAATAAACCAGAACAACATTCCAATAACGCGGAAAAACTAAAAGACATCTTCAGTAACAAGATAGCAGGATTGGTTTTGATTTGTAAAATTGTGTTCCTGATAATTGTTAAAGGTTTCATCTAGTGAATATGCTGCTATTTTATTTAGAACAGCAATAAAGATACGTCCTGTGATTTGTATAGATATTAATACTAAATAAATGAGTTAAGTGATTCTTTCAATTAAGTTTCATGCCATGCTCTATGCTCATTTTAGCATCGGTATGCAGAATAGTTATTATAATCTTTTTACCAAGCATTAGCCTTTTACCTTCAAATCTTTAACTTGTGTTATCATCATATCTGAATCAGATAAATCATACTGCTGAAACTTCTGTAAGATAGCCTCTTTCTGAGATAACCAATCAGAGAACTTTGTTTGTTCATCAGAGAAATGTTGTAGTTTCAGCAGAACATCCTGCAGGAGGAGCCACTGTTGTTCTGTCCATGAACAAATTGTTGCCCATCTCTTGCCTAAATGTTGAAGTTGTGTTTCCATTGCTTCACAAGCTGAAATGCAAGAAAAAAAATGAAAATCATAGTACATGTATTAAGTTTCAAAGACACACTTTATACAATGGCAAACATTGAAATCCAGGAAACTAAGGGAATACAAAGTATTTCTTTGCTTACTTTCAGTTATTCAAACATGTCAACTTTTCAATATCTCCATAATTCATCTATTCAAAATGATATAAGTGGTTTGTAAAAATTCTAATTAACTATGGTCTTAAATGAGTAAATCTGAAATATCATTTTAACTCCTTTAAATGCATCTTTTGAATTTTAGTACATGTATTCAGTTTATCGAGAGGATGATTTCAAAAGTCAGGTCAGCATCTAACATTGAGTAATCCTAATAAGTTGGCAGGAATGGTTATTATGTTTCACCAAAATCACAGACCAGTTGTTCTATCTAATTTATACTGACATAAACTAAAGGAAAGCCACTGACATGCTAAATTAAATGTAGTATAGTAAAACGTCAAACTGTTTTTTTTTTTTAAATTTGAATCCACCTATATTATAGCATTACTTATAGATTGATAAATGCCCCATGCAAGCACTTAATAGCTGTGCAATATCAAAGTGTACTTTTGTTCTGATCTGTAATAAATTGATTGATTGATTGATGAACATAAATTGGCTTATGTTAGCACATATTGGCTGTGCCATGTCAAAGGTATATAGGAGCCAGTAATTCAGAGATTTTTATACTGCTGTGTATAATTTTTGTTTTTCGTTTGCTTTGTACGTAAATCCAGCCATTAGATTTCTCTTTTGAATTCTTTTACATTTCATTTACATATTTCCTTTCTATGTCCCAAGTCAGGAGCCTCTGGCCTTTGTTAGTCTTGTATTATTTTAACTTTTATTTTCTTGTGTACAATTTGGAGTTTAGTATGGTGTTCATTATCACTGAACCAGTATATATTTGTTTAGGGGTCAGCTGAAGGACGCCTCCGGGTGCGAGAATTTCTCGTTGCATTGAAGACCTGTTGGTGACCTTCTGCTGTTGTCTGCTCTATGGTTGGGTTGTTGTCTCTTTGACACATTCCCCATTTCCATTCTCAATCTTATATAGCTTTCTATGCTGTTTGTGCTCATTGTTAAAGGCCATACAATGACATATAGTTTCATTTTGGACTTTGGTGGAGACTCTCATTGGTAATCTTACCACATCTTTTTTTTATATATACTAATTGTTTTGGATCCTGAATACAATTACTGACCTGATTCTGCATTATTGTGATCTACAATTACTGACCTGATTCTGTATTATTGTCATCTACAATTACTGACCTGATTCTGTATTATTGTGATCTACAATTACTGACCTGATTCTGTATTATTGTGATCTACAATTACTGACCTGATTCTGTATTATTGTGATCTACAATTACTGAACTGATTCTGTATTATTGTGATCTACAATTACTGACCTGATTCTGTATTATTGTGATCTACAATTACTGACCTGATTCTGTATTATTGTCATCTACAATTACTGACCTGATTCTGTATTATTGTCATCTACAATGACCACCATGTCATGTAAACTGTCAACTTTCTGTTGCTGCACATCTAATTCTTCTTGTAAATTCTGAAAAACAAGGGAGATAATTGTGGTTAACATTAAATTCATGAGATGATTAATAAATTTAAATTTAAAATAGTTTATGTTAGTCAAATTCAAATTTTGCTATTAATTCTTAAAGCTTTTGGTGTGAAAATTACACAGTTTACTATATCTAATTTATATTAATGGGTCAGCTATAACACTTATTGTACTGAATGTTCTTATAAAATCTAAACTGACAAAATAAAAATATGACTGTTTTATACAATTTCTTATTCAATTCATAGTTGGGAACTTCACAGTTTTCCTATGCTGTTATTAAAACTTAACTATACTTGAGTGGGTCTTTTCCCTTTTTTTGAGATAAACAATCTATGGTTTTCCTTGTGTCTTGTGTAACATGTAGCAATATTTTATTGACTTCTCATTAATTTTCATTTTGATATTAGTGTCAAACTCAAATCCTAGTACAATGCTTTTGGTTTTCCAGCAGTATTGTCTCAAATTTAAATGCGAGTTTAAATTACAACCCTGTCACATTTTTCACAATAATAAAAACATCGCAATAATTTCTGAATTTACATTACGATTTTTTACAGGATTTGTTTATTTGTCTCTCTGAACCCATCTGACCTTGTGACTAATTTTATGGTCGTCAGTATTTGATCACCTCTTTAGATTTTCTTGCTGTTAGTCTTCCAACTACTTACCTTATGTTTTTCGATTTGTTGTTTAATTTCTGGCAGATCAGATCCCATAGGACCTTGTGTTTGAATTTGGTCCTCCATATTGGTCATCCATTCTGCAAGTTCATCAAGCTGCTTTTGTTGTAAGGTCATAAGAAGTTTCTGTAAACTAAAAAAAATAAGACGAAAGTAGTACAAAATGTATTACAGGGTTATTGGTCATCTTACTTAACTCAGTACTCTGAGTACAAAATTTGTGCTAGAAACACCAAATCTAATGTTTTGATTGGTTGATTTATGAGTCTCATTATAATAATCATACTCAAAATTATTATGACGGCAAAGCTAGGTTTGTTTACAAATAAAACTACAGGTAAGGTGGGATAACTTACTGTGGATTCATTTATTTTCGTGGATACAAATTTTCATGGTTTGAGGAAAACGTGCATGTTAGTGGATATTTAATTTCATGGTTTTGGCAAAGTCTGCATACATTCCTTTAAAAAAAATTGCAATTCGTTGAACATTTAGATTTGTGGTTCCCATATACCCACGAAATCCACGAAAATTGGTATCCAACGAATAATTATGAATCCACAGTATTATGAAAAAAAGTTGCCAAATTAACGAAAACATCAAAGTTTATTCAAATTATTTATAGTATACCACAGTTTTATATTTAAGGTAAGAAAAAAGGGACTAAACCGAAATTCAACAACAATTAATCCATTAACTATTAGCATTAAAAATATATAGATGTCACTAAAAGATGACAATAGATGATATTCTCTAAAGGTATTTTTATGTATGATTTATCTGTAAAAATTGAACTTCAATGTCAAACTGTTTGAGTTCAGCTTTAATTGGTGTTAAATGAGGATAATGTTAATAAAGGCATAGCAAAAAATCTCAACAATATATGAAAGCGGATTTAACTGTAATAATAACAGGATTAACTGGTTATATGAACCATAAATCTACAAAGATTATCTCTTAATCTTCCTTAATTCTTTTCTTCAATGATTACAAAAACATCTCATTCATCATATTTGCACCTTGGCACTTGAATGGCAAATTTAATAATAGCAAAAAATAAACTATATCTGATTGATTAGCGATACTGTATTACACCTATTTAATTGAGTTATAAATCTATTTATAGGGTCAATAGCTGTCTACCAGGTCTGTAATTTGTTTCCCATTATTAAAAGGTTTATAATAGAATAACATATTAGTTTACGCAATACAAAGTCACGTTTTTTTATGAGAAATGTCAACTACTAATCTATCATTTAACTTTTCAAAGTTGTAATTAAGTTTTCATTTATAGCATCAAAGATATCTAATAAGGCATCCATCCTTTATAAGGAGCTAATATTACTAGATATATTGCATTTCTTTATGTTGAAATCATGTCTTAAAATTAGAACAACGTAGGAAGTGGAAATCAGATAAACCACACATAAAGTAAGGGCCCTGATGGCTCATTTGTCTAGGCAGTTGGTCTATTTATATGCCAAATCATTCTTTTAGTGAGGGGTCTAAAACTTTCTCATCATTCTGCAATATGAAAGGGACCATTTGTCCTCAAACAGGGGCAGATCCAGGATTTTAGGTTATGGTGGCGCAAACTTTATTTTCGCTGAGTTGAGCAAGGCGAAAAAAAATTTGAGGTAAAATTTTCAAAATATTCTTCTAGATTGGGTGCAATGTAGATATCTCGCTGAAGACAATCCATGCTATGCAAACTTTAGAGGCCACCCCTGTCAAATCAACCAAATTTTAGACTTATTCTTGAAGACATAACAGCCATCTTACCTGGGGTTGTTTCGTATAGAGGGAATTTTCCATAAATATTTCCATCCTACTATTCCTTCACCAACAAAATGGAGTTTTATATTATTTAGATTTATATTGTGTGATTCCAGGGATTTAAAAAATATGTCTAAAACTTTTTTCAGTGAAGAATTTGTAGCCATATTTTAGAAATAACTTTGACTTTGAAGAAAGGATATTATTCATTGCATGTAAATATTTATGTTCATGTGTATGACCTCTTATCATTAGTATTACGTGACAACTTTCAGTATTCAAACTTGGATCTATTTTTAGAATATGTGTAATAACAGCATACATTAAAGGCAAATTCAAATTAATTCATTCCAATCTTAACATGGAAACGAGAATAAAGTTTTTTTGCAAGAATAGCACAACAATTATTCCTTATCTTTTTGTTATTGTTCATGTAACAGTACTTTTGTCACATAGCATATTGTACAAAACATTTATAAAGGATGACATTTTCTCAACAACTAGTACATTAAAGATTATAGAGAATAGAGGGAGAGCAATCCTGGATCCAGGGGGAAGGGGGTTGGAGCCCCCTTTTTTTTGGCCAATCAATGCATTTGAACAGGGACATATTGTTGGAACCCCCCCCCCCCCCCCTTTTTTTTTTAAATTGGTTGGACACGCCCCTGCAGAGGTATACTTAACTTGAGAATTTTGTAATGAAATTTTTCTCAACAAACTTGTAAAGTAGTATATTAAGGATTTACTTTATACATTTTGCTTTATGTATTTTATGTGTCTGAGTGTTTCATCTTATCTTATCTCATAGTATAGTCCAATTTGGAACATGGCACTACCTGCTTTGTCTCTCAATAGTTTTTTGTCTTAAGTCTTCCCATCTATTCCTCAGTAGTCCCATCTGTATTTGGATTTCCTTTTCTTCATCCTCTGTGACCTTCTTTTCACTGATGAGGTCATTGCCTTCCTTGACAACATGGACAATGCTTTCTTGATGCTGGGTTAGTTCTAACATAAACTCCTGCAAAAAATATTCAAATATAACAAAATCTATTATCACAAGGTTTGTGCTTACATGTGTAACCCAATGGGTGCCACATGTGGAGCATGATCTGCTTACCCTTTTCATGAGT
This sequence comes from Mytilus galloprovincialis, assembly GCA_037788925.1. Classification (NCBI taxonomy): domain Eukaryota; kingdom Metazoa; phylum Mollusca; class Bivalvia; order Mytilida; family Mytilidae; genus Mytilus; species Mytilus galloprovincialis. The sequence goes on along the minus strand of CM075340.1, from coordinate 59,766,130 downwards.
CTGAGATCCCTCCCAGCTTTTGGTGCAGTTTGTGTTGCCAAATATATTTAGTTTTGTATGTTGTGTATTGTGCATTGTTGTTTGTGTTTTGTATGTTGTGTATTGTGTACTGTTGTTTGTGTTTTGTATGTTGTGTATTGTGTACTGTTGTTTGTGTGTTCTATGTTGTGTATTGCAAACTGTTGTTTGTGTTTTGTATGTTGTGTATTGTGTACTGTTGTTTGTGTTTTGTATGTTGTGTATTGTGTACTGTTGTTTGTGTGTTCTATGTTGTGTATTGCAAACTGTTGTTTGTGTTTTGTATGTTGTGTATTGTGTACTGTTGTTTGTGTTTTCTGTTGTGTATTGTGTACTGTTGTTTGTGTTTTGTATGTTGTGTATTGTGTACTGTTGTTTGTGTTTTGTATGTTGTGTATTGTGTACTGTTGTTTGTGTTTTGTATGTTGTGTATTGTGTACTGTTGTTTGTGTGTTCTATGTTGTGTATTGCAAACTGTTGTTTGTGTTTTGTATGTTGTGTATTGTGTACTGTTGTTTGTGTTTTGTATGTTGTGTATTGTGTACTGTTGTTTGTGTTTTGTATGTTGTGTATTGTGTACTGTTGTTTGTGTTTTGTATGTTGTGTATTGTGTACTGTTGTTTGTGTGTTCTATGTTGTGTATTGTGTACTGTTGTTTGTGTTTTCTATGTTGTGTATTGTGTACTGTTGTTTGTGTTTTCTATGTTGCGTATGTTGTGCATTGTGTACTGTTGTTTGTGTATTATGTACTGTTGTTTGTGTTTTGTATGTTGTGTAATGTGTACTGTTGTTTGTGTTTTCTATGTTGTGTATTGTGTACTGTTGTTTGTGTTTTCTATATTGTGTATTGTGTACTGTTGTTTGTGTATTGCATACTGTTGTTTGTGTTTTCTATGTTGTGTATTGCGTACTGTTGTTTGTGTTTTCTATGTTGTGTATTGTGACTGTTGTGCATGTTTTCTATGTTGTGTATTGTGTACTGTTGTTTGTGTTTGCTATGTTGTGTATTGTGTACTGTTGTTTGTGTTTTGTATGTTGTGTATTGCGTACTGTTGTTTGTGTTTTCTATGTTGTGTATTGTGTACTGTTGTGCATGTTTTCTATGTTGTGTATTGTGTACTGTTGTTTGTGTTTGCTATGTTGTGTATTGTGTACTGTTGTTTGTGTTTTCTATGTTGTGTATTGTGTACTGTTGTTTGTGTTTTCTATGTTGTGTATTGCGTACTGTTGTTTGTGTTTTCTATGTTGTGTATTGTGTACTGTTGTTTGTGTTTTCTATGTTGCGTATGTTGTGCATTGTGTACTGTTGTTTGTGTTTTCTATGTTGTGTATTGTGTACTGTTGTTTGTGTTTTCTATGTTGTGTATTGCGTACTGTTGTTTGTGTTTTCTATGTTGTGTATTGTGTACTGTTGTTTGTGTTTTCTATGTTGCGTATGTTGTGCATTGTGTACTGTTGTTTGTGTTTTCTATGTTGTATATTGCATACTGTTGTTTGTGTTTTGTATGTTGTGTAATGTGTACTGTTGTTTGTATTTTCTATGTTGTGTATTGTGTACTGTTGTTTGTGTTTTCTATGTTGTGTATTGCAGGTGAAGAACTTGAATATATGAAATGTAAACCTTTTGTTTGTAAAAGTTTTTGATATGTAAAACAAATAAGTAAAGAAAATTGAAACAATATGAGCACAACAGCATTTAGGCATGCTGTCCCCTCACATTTCAATTGTAAACTAGAAGCTGCATTTAATAAATGTATACCACTAAATGTATAAATGACAAAGTCCATGTTTTGTTATGATCCTTATAATATTGAATTGGAATAAAAATGTTTAAAGATTCTTAAAAGTTTCACATGTATGAGTGCCATAATATGGCTACAACAAACTCAATATGAGACAAGTGATACTCATTGCTTTGGTACAGGTGAAAAATTATATAGACAAATGCAGTGACCTACTAACTGGGTTTATAACAAGTATATTCATCCTATTATATAACCAGGATTAATATCTTTTTGCTTTAATTTTTTCACTTCCACCCTTTGACATAAATAAATATGATATACGACAATGTCTTTAGTTTTTGTATTTGGTATCCTCTAAATAGAACATTTATCATTCTAAAATTGAAGTTTAAGTATCTCCTATTTAACCAAATTCTATTGAAATTTAAAGATCTAGAATTGCTCAAAGAAAGATATATGTAAATGATATCATTACTGACAAAAAAAAATAAAAAAAAAGAGAAAAGAAAAAAAAATTGTGTTACCAGTTTACTGTCAAAATTTATAAAAGTTCATAAATAATGATTGTGATGCAGTTGTATTTTTACTGAGAAAATAATAAGTTTAAATTAAGTTGCATGTCTACAATATTACATATAACATATCAATACATCCACTTTTTGAGTAAAATATACATTTCAGGTCTAACTGTGAATTTTAGATTAAGGACAGCAATGCAAGCCCTGTTCCTTTACATTATTGTTTGGTTTTTTTTTTGCCGTGCATGTACTCATCTTTGTGTGATGGATGGATACCTCATATCCTTTATTGTTCAATTGCTTGCTCATACATATATTTAACAATCATTTTATTTTAATATCAGTCATCAATATACGTGGAGATTATAGGGTGATATTGCTAATCCTTCAACTACCACTGTGGTTTTTGATTTGCTTTTGCAACCATTGAAAGATAGATACCCTTGAACTTTTTTTATCATATTTATCAATTATAGACAGACAGACAGATAAACACTTGTATAAGCATACCTCATGCTGATTAAACTGTTCCTTGACCTTTGATACATTGTGTCCCAGTGCTTCCTGTTTTTCCATGGATTCTTCAGAAAATAACAACCAAGTCAGGACATTTTCAAGGTCATCCTGGTAAGTTGAAAGGTCAACTGAGTTTGTACTTGAACTCATCGTGCTGGTGTTTGAGGAACTACTCATTGACATAGCAGTCTGGAATAAAGAAAAAAAGTAATTTAAAAAATTGCATTCATTAAAATAAAAAAAAGGGGTGGCAGATATCAAAATTGACATTAAAAATTCATAAGTATATGAAAAACTGTGTCACAAAGCCATGACAAAATGTTTAGATCTCAAAATAAAGTGATTGGCAAAAGGCAAAAACAAAGCCAACAAAAAACAGTCAATTAGTGGCAACAACCTAGGGCTTTCTAAAAAAGGTCCTAGTTTGAGTCAATTGTGAATATGTTTTTCTGTATTAGACATGTAATTATTGATTTTTTTAATTCATATTGTTTAAATCAGACCAATACTTTATTGGGAAGATCCACTTTTAATCCAGTTCCTAAAAGTTGCTGAATGTATGTTTTTCACAAAATTTTCCAATGCAATTTTTCAGTCAGGCTTTAAATTCAGTATTTTTACAAAAATCAGATACAATTTTTAAATGCAAATCAAATAGGTAAAGTAAGTTTTTCTTTTTCTTCGAAATGGGTGTAATGGACAAACAATCCTTATACTTTTAGTACATTTAAACTTAATATAATTTATAGCAGGAACTATATGTAGCAATATTTAATTTTATTTTTAATATAATTTCATTATCTGAACTGTAATCCCTTGACTAACAAATTTATCAGGTACGTGTACATGGTGTTTGGGGTTTAGGTGATAAAACAAAAAACTGCTGGACAGGTGTAAGGTGTCAGTCATTGACCAACTTGTTACCTCTTGAAAGGGAAACAAACTTGAGGCCCACCTGACTCTGTGCTGCTTGTTGAAATCAAGTCAAGGAAATGTATGCATACGCTTAAAGACTTGATTAAATATTTTTATTAGTGTTTCTTTTTTGACAAATGTAGAATTGGGTTGGAAAGCAGAGCTATATATTGTGGATTCATTATTATTTGTGGGATACCAATTTTCATGTATTTTGAAGGTATATGGAAACCACAAATTTAAATGTTCAACTATTAAAGTACAAAGTTTTATTGATTCATATACAGACTCTGGAAAAATCACAAAATCAAAAATCCTGGGAAATACAAATTTCCTTAATCCACAAAAATAAATGAATCAAATGCATTTTGATTTAACAAAACTTTTTGGTTAATTTATTTCATGTGAAACCTCATATTTCTATGGGAAAATATCCTAAAAAATGTAAAAATTACTGATCTAACAATATCAAATGGCTGTAAAGTAATATGTTGGTTAATACTGTTGTTGGCCTTCATTTCTTATACATCAGAAAATAAATGAAGTGTGCTTTATTATTACAGCTTTCATTAAGTAAAAAACAAAAGTCTAATTTGTTTAGAATATTACCAAGTCATGGAAAATAAATAAAATTGTCTTAAAGGCAATTATGTCTGAGAATATATTTGTTTCTTACAGAAAAAAAGCTTGATATTTTTGGCATTCAGACAAGGATAAAGTAGAATTTCTGTTGTAAAACACATGTAGAATATAATTTTCAGAAGACAAGGATAAAAGAAATGAGGCTTTGTAATCAATGAAGTGTTATGAAAATAACAGCTGATGAAATGAATGTTGTACATATCTAAGGAGTGTTAGGGATATTAACTTTCTATTTGAAACTCAACATTTTAATTTTAGAATACATGTTATTTTAGACTCTTCTCATCAATTCTCTTGTAAGTACCAATGTTCTAAATTCTACATGAGAAATCTGTTTAAAAGTGCAAAATTCTATTTGGCTTGTAAGTGGACCATTTTTAAATGTGCATAATTCAATTTTGTTTGCATGCAGACCCTTTTAAAAGTGCATTATTATATTCAGCTTGTATGATGACCCTTTTTAAAGTACTCAATTCTATTTAGCTTGTAAGATGACCCTTTTTAAAGTGCTCAATTATATTTGGCTTGTAAGAGGACCCTTTAAATCCATCAATTTGAGCATAATATTGTTATGTATGAAAAAGACAGATATTGAAAATCAATAACAGCATCATTCCCAAAACTGGAGCCTAATATTCTGACAGTGGTTGTTTCTGGTTGCTGTCTGCTTTATTTGATATTTATATATTGTTTCAGCTGAAATGAGGCTGATGGTTTTCTCTTTTCTATTGATTCACATTTTGTCATGCCAGGGCATCTATAACTTTTACTCATTGTTGACTGAACAGTGACCTGCGGTTGTTTGAAACCTTGTCCTTTGGTCTCTTGTAGATAGTTGCCTCAATGGCAATTATACCGTATCTACTTATTTTCATATATTGGTCCTGGTTGTATAATAAAATTGAGAATGGAAATGGGGAATTTATTATGCATGTATTCTCTATTCAAAACCAATACATGCTAATTATAATTGGCTATTTGTCTGTACAAATCAGTTCTGATGAAAACCAGAACATTGCTTTAATTCCTTCAATAAAATTACATTGATAAAACCCCAGACACCAATAATATTTTTATGTAATTAATAAATAATCTTCTGATATCTACAGTCTTTAAACTTCCAATGATTCTTAGCTTACATAATTTATTTCTGGAAAAGCAATTATATTCTCAATAAAAGTGTTTGCAGTTTATTAAGATTATTAGATTTTAGATTTAATAAGCACTACATCTTCTGATAATGCAATTAACACTTATAAACAGGAAGTTTAATGCACTCAAATGCACATTTTACGTAACATCAACATGCATTTTATAATCCTAGAAAATGATGACACTTGAGATGTATATGTTTGCACTTCTTCAAGGAAATAAAATTAACAACTGTTTTACCTGTTTTAAGGTGTAAATTTATGCACACCTTGCATATAAAATGCAGATTCACATTCCTGCCTTAATGCAAAATTAATTACTTTTACCTATATGAAGTTAAAAGGTAAAACAGACGATCAAAAGTCAGTGCCAGAAATATCAAGCTTTGAAGTAAAGAGATGAAACTTCATTCTTATTCTTTGCTCTAAAGTTTTCTACTTTTCACAAAAAATTATGTTCAATTATGAAAGAGTTCAAAGAAGTAAACCGGTCATAAACAAAAAACATCCTATGAAATATCTTACACTTTTGGGGAAATTTCATATACAAGTAATTAGAAACTTAAGTTATAAATGTGCAAAACTAAATGAATCTTAAAGAAGAGAGCTAATGTCTTATTTGAATGCTAATTTTCAAATAAATTCTAAGTTTTTTCTTGTAAACTTTATTTGCCATCTTTATCAAAGATTTCTCCATCATTATGCTTGCCAAGTTTGATTCAGGTCTCACACTTGTTGAAAATATTACTTGCATGATTCCTTGCATGGCTATTGTTTTGACACATAATCTCTGATTTCCCTGCCTCATTATGATTCAAAATAAGAAGTTTCAAAAGTATCCAAGTAATTATCAATCAAATTTCATGACAATTATAAAAGTTTCGAAGGTTTTTTTGGGGTAAATAGTTAAAGAATAACCGCCATTCAAAGCAAAGAAATGGTTGTGAACATTGATTATTAGGGAAATAAGACTTTTAACATGATTTTGGAAGGGGATAAATAATGGGGTGCATAGAATAATAACTTGAAATATAATTATCCTGTTGCCCTATATTTCAGCTATATTTACAACTAATAATACCTTGATTGCAATGAGAGGGTATTGAAGTAGGGTTTGTTTTAATAGTATCCATCGTGTCCTTTTGATAACTGAAAATGAGTGGCCATTTAAAACAAAAGGTCAGGTCAAAAAGAATTGACAACTGATTTTTTTTCTGAATTATGCTAAAATGGCAAACCCATGTCACATGTCCAATCAGGCTAGGAATACAGGTCAAAACTATAATTGACTTGTCTAGTCTAGTCAATACAAATGTTTTTGAACCCCTGGTGCGTACTTTACATGGTCAAATACGGTAATGCTTGACTGCTGTATAGACTTGTCTAAATAAGAAGACGAAAAAGCAGAAAGTCAATGTAAGAACACTATATAATAACAGGTAATAAACTTTTACTTTGACCTCAGAACAAAGAATACCCATACAGAAATTGCTAACAAAAGCACATAAGTTTCACATGTGAAGCACATGAGATGCAAGTAAGAATTGTATGCAAATCAGGTTGCTCATATGTGCAGTTTGGTAGTTCATATGTGCCCACAAAAATCTAACATAATGCTCACATGTGCAATTCAAACCTCAGGTGAGCTTTTATCATCCATGTTAGTTTTATGTTAGTTTTGTACTTTGAAAAGTTTTTCCATTCTTCTAACCATTCAAAACTAACCTACATCATTGCTCATATGAGCTTTTTCAAAATGACATGCCCAGTCATGTACTTCCTGTAAATTCAAATTCATGAAAAGCATGCAATAAATGAAGGCAGATGGATATGGAAAATGTTAAGTCCTATATTGTGCTATTTGAAGAAAGGCATTGTTGAAATCTGATAAAACCAGTGTGGCTGTGGTTAATTATTTGTAAGTTATCATTTCTATTTCATTATTTTCATTTTTGTGTCAGATTTTGAAATATATTACAATTTTAAGTCCTTTATGGGAATATATATACAGGTTGCTTCAAAATAAGTACTACATGTATAAAGATTTTTCCTTTTAAACTTTTTGAAATACAGTACTTATTAATCAAAGACATTCATTGTGTACTAAACTTGCAAGTCCCTCTATTAGTTTTATAATGTAATGTTATGTTTTTAGTCATGATCATGATTATTGTTTAAATAAAAAAAAAAAAAATGATATGAAAATCATAATTAACTGACAATAATTAAAGAATAACTCTTTTAACATGATGTATCAGTTATTTTATTTTCAACTGAATTATTTAAGATTTTCATTTAAATTTGAAAAATATTCATTTTTTAAAGCAGCCATTTTGTTTTGGTCAACTATAATATTCACGTGTGCAACATGTTAGCAACTGCTCATATGAGCAATCTAATAAAATGCACATGTGAAACAAAAGCTCATATGAGCAGTTGCAAGTGAGGTTTTTAACATGCAAATTAGGTTAGTTTCATATGTGCAATTTTTTTGCTCACAAAATGCTCACCTAATTTGCATGTTAAAAAACTCGTGTGCAATCATGTTAGTTTCTAACGTGAGCATCTTATGTGCAACTTATGTGCAACATGTTAGCACTTTTTGGTAAGGGTAAAGAGTCAAAATATATCACTTATAGTTTTATTCAAATGAAGTTTACAATATAAATTTAAAGATAAGTAGGCAGTGTTTGTAGAGGTCACACTGACTCTGAAGATCTTTATACCAAATATTTACCCAATGTTACAAGAGTTTGTCAAACTTTCGTGACATTATAAAGATCAGACTAGGGAAATCTCTTTGTTTTTGTTTCTACAGAATAAAACAAAGACAAGGGACTAAGTGACTTTTCTATTGCATTAAACTAACCATGATGTTGTTATATGTGTATGTTGTTTAGGTTTACCAAACATAGGTTTTAAATGATTACTGATGTAGCTGAGAATGGGGGGAAATAATGACTTGCATTTTAAGTATTATGAGACATGTAACAATTTCAGGGCAAGGGCACTAAGTATCATTATGGGTCTATTGTGAATAAGTTTCTAAAAATAAAATAAGCCAGTCTGTTGTCTTGGTTTTCATATGATATGAGGGAATGGAAAAGAGGAGATATTGGATATGATTTCAAGACACAATATCCTTGCACACAAACTTCAGAAAACCGACATCGAAGCACAACTCTTATAACAATATTTTCTTGTATCTAAAATTCCATATGGGCCTTTTTTACATGGAACAAACCCTAACATCTCACTGCAAGTTCATGTGTTAATAACTGAAATGATCTTTCCATATTCTTGTCCAGTTGTTTAGTAAATATTGCAAGAAGTCTCTAAGTACATGATTTTTTTAACAGACTTCGATGGCAACCTTGAAATGCCATCAAAATTATCCAATTTACCATCAATTTAATATTTTGAAAACATATCTATTGTTTTATAATAACCTCAGAAAAGAAATATCAAAACTGAAATAAAATTATATTATAAGTGTGTATAAAGTTTGCAAAAAAGAAAGGAATAATATTTTTATTGTTAAATACAGCTTGAAGCACATTTAAAAAATTAGATGTGGAATTATTGCCAATGATACAACTCTCCACCTCTGATCTAATGACATATAGAAGCTGAACAACTACAGGTTATTGTAGTCTTCAACAATGACCAAAACCCATACCACACAGTTAATGCTATAAAAGGCCCCGAAAATGGCAAAGGAATAAAGTTAGTCAAGTAAGCCAAAAGGAATATAATGTCTTTTGTACATAAGGTTTTAATTTTCACACTGAACTTGAGAGATCTTGGCATAAAGAGACAAACTGACAATATCTGTAACATTTTCAATCTCTCTCTCAGCTGGTTATCCATCAAGAGTGTTATTTCATCTGGTAAAAAGAGAATCAATTTATAAGCATGTTATATTAATGATCAAAACCCATTTCATCTTATTCACCTCTATTTTAAAATTTTCTAAACTTACACAATATGTAATTGATCTTTACATTTTCAATTAATTTTATTGGTTTTATACAGTGTTGTAAATGTAATAATGTATTTGTGGAATCCAGTAGACCCATCCAAGCCAAGTGCAAACTGCTGAGATATGAATGTGGTAAAAGACTTTCTAAAGTGCATTACAAAAAACATGAAAGTTGAAATTAGTTTAATCTCATTATATACTTTTTACCTGCTATCTTTACCAACAATCAAACTGACATCTAAGTAAATACCAGGGCATTATCCTTTAAATTATGTGGGTTTAATTACATAATCATACTTCAATTACTTTTTGGAATATTAAGTCTGTTTGTTATATATTTTTTTTTTAATTTATGGGTATTTTGGTTCAAACAATTTGTCAACTAACTAAAATTTAGCTACCAGACACTTGCAAATTCTTCTAACTTTTACTAAAAATAGTTGCAAAATTACTTTATGCACATGAGTTAAACTAAAAGCTGCTAGACACTTTCAAATTCTTCCTACTTTTACTGAAAAAGTTGCAAAAAAAATTCTTCAATGCTCATGTAATTCATTAACAAATAATCTTAATTTTCTTGGTTTATATAATAAAGTTCATATTTCACTTGATAGACTTAAAGATGGATGGGGAGTTGTCTCATTGGCACTCAAACTACATCTTCCTATACCTATTAAAAGTTTATCTCCACCAGTGGCAATTATTAAGGTCTTTCCTCTCCGCGAGGAAAGACCTTATTGTTTTTCTCCTGGTTTTTTTTAAGGTCTTTCCCCTACATGGGAAAGACCTTATTGTTTTTCTAATTAAGGTCTTTCCTCTCCGCGAGGAAAGACCTTATTGTTTTTCTCCTGTTTTTTTTTGTTTTTTTTTTTTTTTTTTTTCATCCAGCATTTGTTTGACATGGCCTCCCCCCGTTTCTATTTGAGTTATCAAGACCAAATATGGACCATCGGTAGACCTCATCATGAAGTATTACCAGATGAGGCTGTGTAGGATTTCATCATCCCCTTTAGAAGTTATCTCCCTTTTCTTGGTTTTTTCCAACATGGCCCCCCCTCGTTGTTTTTGAAGATATCATGACCTTATTTGGACAATAGTTAGATCTTATCATGATGTGTTACCATATGAGGCTGCTAAGGATTTCATTATTCCCTATGAGAGTTATGTCCCCTTGAAGCAATTTCTTTCTTTTACATTTTTCTCAAAAAGTATTCAAGATAGAATCCATTTGAAAACGGCAACATGTACAGGACCAGATGGCAATGTTAATTAACATATACAATCATTTTGTTGTTAACCCTTAAAAGGAGTTATTTCCCTTAAAAAAATATACACAATTTTTGAAAAATTGTATCTCGAGAACCGGAAGTCGTAAAGACTTGGGACCTACACCAATAATCTTAAGTTCATGTGACCTTTAATTTGCACCCAAGGTCAAAGGTCACCGAGTGCAAAAAAAATTTACGCTGCAATTTCAAGTGTTCATATTAAGAAAACGATAAGAGTTTGCTGCATACTTACAGCGTATAAAATGTTCCTCTTGACGAGCTCTATATTTTATACACTGAGCTCAAAAGAGTTCGACTATCTGTTCAAAAGTTACGACGGGATGATTCTTAAAAGTATAGTATTATGTGTATATCTTTTTAAAGGTAACAGATATCAACCTACAATAAACTGCAAAGATGACCAGTAGTTCAAGACCTTCAATTTGAGGTCAATGTCAGGTCATGATGAAATTTCACCTTGACCTTCACATTATACTATGACCTTGACCTTGTGATATTTGAAAGGTCAAGTGGTCCTGAGTTGAATGGTGGTTGTCCCATGTCTCTACGACTTCCGGTTCTTAAGTTTGGTATTGCATCATATATTTGATGATTAATTGTGACCTTGGTGAACTTTGAAATTGTCCCAATTCTTTTTCTATAATGTTGTCCTTCAACTGTAGATCATTTATCATTTAACGGATTTGAGATATCTATTGTCCTTTTAGAGATAATGCAGTTTGAAGTTTTGCGAGCGGAGGCATGTATTTCTGAATCATCAAGAGCTTACCACTTAAAATGTTTTAGAAATTGAAGAGGTTGACATAGTTATATGTTTGACCAAATACCAAAAACATTCCATGGAAAAAAACACCAAAAAATCAATTTGAAATTTTCAAGTTTTGCATTGACTTTGTTAGTTTCATAACTTCTATTTATATAGTTGATATTGCATCATTATTTGCACTTTGTCAAATGGGGTCATCTGATATATCAAATTGAAGGTCTTAATGAACTCTACTTAAAAATGAAAATTTATAACCCCCTTTTCATCCCAGGGGGACGGGTGGGGTCATTTAGTGCAAACATTCAAATTTCTCAGATGGTAAGGTTGTCGCATATCAAATGAAAGAACATAAAGCGTACATTTCAAATTTCAAATGGACGTCTCCCAAAAATGGGTTGGATGGGGTCATTGAGCGCAAAAAATAAATGTTCTTTTAAGGTAGGGTTGTTGTATATCAAATGAAAGGTCATGATGTGTACTTTCTAATGTTTTTTTTTCTTCCAACATTTTTTTGACATGCCCTCCCCCCGTTTCTATTGAAGTCATCAAGACCAAATATTGACCATCGATAGATCTCATTATGACGTATTACCAGATGAGGCTGTGTAGGATTTCATCATCCCCTTTGAGAGTTATATCCCCTTGAAGCATTTTTGTTATTTGCAATTTTCTTAAAAAGTATAAGAGATAGAATAGAATTGAAAATGGCAGCATGTACAGGAACAGATGGCAATGTTAATAAACATAAACGATTTGTAGGTTATTTGCCCTGATAAGGAGTTATTCCCCTTGAAAAATTATACATTTTTGGAAATTTTTTATTTCGAGAACCTGAAGTCGTAGAGACTTGGGACCTTCACCAATATTCTTTAATTCATGTGACCTTTACTTTGCACTCAAGGTCAAAGGTCACTGAGTGCAAAAAAAAATATGCTGCAATTTCAAGCTTACATATTAAGAAAACGATAAGAGTTTGCTGCATACATACTGTGTATTAAATGTTCCTCTCGACGAGCTCTACATTTTATACATACGCTCAATAATGTCCGACCGTCTGTTCAAAAGTTGCATCAAGATAATTCAAAAAAGTATAGTATTGTGTGTATATCTTTGAAAAGGTAACAGATATCAACCAACTATAAACTGCAAAAATGAACAGTATTTTAAGACCTTCAATTTGAGGTCAATGTCAGGTCATGATGAAATTTCACCTTGACCTTCAAAGAGTACTATGACCTTGACCTTGTGACATTTAACAGATCAAGTGGTCCTGAGTTGAATGGTAGTAGTCCCATGTCTCTATGACTTCCGGTTCTCAAGTTTGGTATTGCATCATATATTTGATGATTCATTGTGACCTTGGTAAACTTTGAAATTGTCCCAATTCTTTTTCTATAATGTTGTCCTTCCAATCTAGATCATTTATCATTTATCAGATTTGAGATATCTATTGTCGTTTTAGAGATATTGCAGTTTGAAGTTTTGCAAGCGGAAGCATGTATTTCTGAATCAACAACAGCTTACCACTTAAAATGTTTTAGAAATTGAAGAGGTTAACATAGTTATATGTTTGACCAAATACCAAAAACATTCCATGGAAAAAAACACCAAAAAATCAATTTGAAATTTTCAAGTTTTGCATTGACTTTGTAAGTTTCATAACTTCTATTTATATAGGTGATATTGCATCATTATTTGCACTTTGTCAAATGGTGTCATCTCATATATCAAATTGAAGGTCTTAATAAACTCTACTTAAACATGAAAATTTTAAACCCCCGTTTCATCCCAGGGGGACGGGTTGGGTCATTTAGTGCAAACATTCAAACTTCTCAGATGGTAAGGTTGTCTCATATCAAATGAAAGAACATAAAGCGTACATTTCAAATATCAAAATGACGTCTCCCAAAAATGGGTTGGAAGGGGTCATTGAGTGCATTAAATGAATTTTCTTTTAAGATAGGGTTGTTGTATATCAAAGGAAAGGTCCTGATGATTACATTTGAAATATCAAATTCCCAACCTCCAAAAATTAGTTGGATAGGGTTATTAAGTGCAAAAATCAAACTTTCTAGAACATGGCGTTGTCGCATATCAAATGAAAGCTCATCTACTCTATGTTACATATATCATAATTCTGATCTCAAAAATGTAGGCGGGTAAGGTCATTAAGTGTTAAAAGCGAAAAGTTTCAGAAGTTATGCTTGTCGTATATCAAACGAAAGGTCGTACAAAGTACATTACGAAAACATCACTTTTACAGGAAAGACCTTTCAATTGTTTTACAAACAATTGAGATACTAGTGTTTTTTTTTCTTTTTCTTTTTTTTCTTTTTTTTCTTCCAACATTTTTTTGACATGCCCGCTTATGGTTTCTGTTGAAGTTATTAAGACCAAATGTGGACCATCGGTAGACCTCACCAAGATGTATTACCAAATGACTCTGTTAAGGATTTCATCATCCCCTTTAGGAGTTATCTTCCTTTTATTGATTTTTTTCAACATGACCCCCCCCCCCCCCCCCCCCTCGTTGGTTTTAAAGACATCATGACCTTAATTAGACAAAATGTAGATTTTATCATGATGTATTACCATGTGAGGCTGAATAGGATTTCATCGTCCCCTATGAGAGTTATATCCCCTTGAAAAAATTTCTTTCCTTTGCATTTTTCTCAAAAAGTATAAGAGATAGAATCGATTTGAAAACGGCAACATGTACAAGAACAGATGGCAATATTAACGAACATGTACAATCATTTTGTTATTAACCCTTATAAGGAGTTATTCCCCTTGAAAAATTGTATATAATTTTAGAAAAATTGTATTTCGAGAACCAAAAGTCGTAGAGACTTGGGACCTTCACCAATAATCTTTAATTCATGTGACCTTCAATTTGAAGCCAAGGTCAAAGGTCACTGAGTGCAAAAAAAAATTACGCTGCAATTTCAAGCTTACATATTAGGAAAACGATAAGACTTTGCTGCATACATACAGCGTATAAAATGTTCCTCTCGACGAGCTCTACATTTCATATGATAAGTCCAAAAATGTCCGACTGTCTGTTCAAAAGTTACAACGGGATGATTCTTAAAAGTATAGTATTTTGTGTATATCTTTTTAAAGGTAACAGATATCAACCTACTATAAACTGCAAAGATGATCAGTAATTCAAGACCGTCAATTTGAGGTCAATGTCAGGTCATGATGAAATTTCACCTTGACCTTCACAGTATACTATGACCTTGACCTTGTGATATTTAAAAGGTCAAGTGGTCCTGAGTTGAATGGTGGTAGTCCCATGTCTCTACGACTTCCGGTTCTCAAGTTTGGTATTGCATCATATATTTGATTATTAATTGTGACCTTGGTGAACATTGAAATTGTCCGAATTCTTTTTCTATAATGTTCTCCTTTAACAGTAGATCATTTACCATTTAACAGATTTGAGATATCTATTGTCGTTTTAGAGATAATGCAGTTTGAAGTTTTTCGAGCGGAGGCATGTATTTCTGAATCACCAAGAGCTTACCCCTTAAAATGTATTAGAAATTGAAGAGGTTGACATAGTTATATGTTTGACCAAATACCAAAAACATTCCATGGAAAAAAACACCAAAAATTCAATTTGAAATTTTCAAGTTTTGCATTGACTTTGTAAGTTTCATAACTTCTATTTATATAGTTGATATTGCATCATTATTTGCACTTTGTCAAATGGGGTCATCTGATATATCAAATTGAAGGTCTTAATAAACTCTACTTAAAAATGAAAATTTTAAACCCCCTTTTCATCCCAGGGGGACGGGTGGGGTCATTTAGTGCAAACATTCAAATTTCTCAGATGGTAAGGTTGTCGCATATCAAATGAAAGAACATAAAGCGTACATTTCAAATTTCAAATTGACTTCTCCCAAAAATGGGTTGGATGGGGTCATTGAGTGCAAAAAATAAATGTTCTTTTAAGGTAGGGTTGTTGTATATCAAATGAAAGGTCATGATGTGTACATTTGAAATATCAAATTCCCGACCTCCAAAAATTAGATGGATAGGGTTATTAAGTGCAAAAATCAAACTTTCTAGAACATAGAGTTGTTGCATATCAAATGAAAGCTCATCTATTCTATGTTATTTATATCATAATTCCGATCTCAAAAATGTAGGCGGATGAGGTCATTAAGTGTTAAAAGCGGAAAGTTTCAGAAGGTATGCTTGTCGTATATCAAACGAAAGGTCGTACAAGGTACATTACGAAAACATCACTTTTACAGGAAAGACCTTTCAATTGTTTTACAAACAATTGAGATACTAGTTTTTTTTTTTTTTTTTTTTTTTTTTTTCATCCAGCATTTGTTTGATATATCCTCCCCTCGTTTCTGTTCGAGTTAACAAGACCAAATATGGACCATCGGTAGACATCATCATGAAGTATTACCAGATGAGGCTGTGTAGGATTTCATCATCCCCTTTAGAAGTTATCTCCCTTTTATTGGTTTTTTTCGACATGGCCCCCCCTCGTTGTTTTTAAAGATATCATTACTTTATTTGGACAAAAGTCAGATCTCATCATGATGTGTTACCATATGAGGCTGCTAAGGATTTCATTATCCCCTATGAGAGTTACGTCCCCTTGAAGCAATTTCTTTCTTTTACATTTTTCTCAAAAAGTATTCAAGATAGAATCGATTTGAAAACGGCAACATGTACAAGACCAGATGGCAATGATAATAAACATATACAATCATTTGGTTGTTAACCCTTATAAGGAGTTATTTCCCTTGAAAAAATATACACAATTTTTGAAAAATTGTATCTCGAGAACCGGAAGTCATAAAGACTTGGGACCTACACCAATAATCTTAAGTTCATGTGACCTTTAATTTGCACCCAAGTTCAAAGGTCACCAAGTTCAAAAAAAAATTACGCTGCAATTTCAAGCTTGCATATTAAGAAAACGATAAGAGTTTGCTGCATACTTACAGCGTATAAAACGTTCCTCTCGACGAGCTGTACATTTTATACACTGAGCTCAAAAGATTCCGACTGTCTGTTCAAAAGTTACGACGGGATGATTCTTAAAAGTATAGTATTGTGTGTATATCTTTTTAAAGGTAACAGATATCAACCTACTATAAACTGCAAAGATGATCAGTAGTTCAAGACCTTCAATTTGAGGTCATGATGAAATTTCACCTTGACCTTCACATTATACTATGACCTTGACCTTGTGACCTTTGAAAGGTCAAGTGGTCCTGAGTTGAATGGTGATAGTCCCATGTCTCTACGACTTCCGGTTCTCAAGTTTTGTATTGCATCATATATTTGATGATTAATTGTGACCTTGGTGAACTTTGCAATTGTCCAAATTCTTTTTTTATAATGTTGTCCTTGAACTGTAGATCATTTATCATTTAACAGATTTGAGATATCTATTGTCGTTTTAGAGATAATGCAGTTTCAAGTTTTGCGAGCGGAGGCATGTATTTCTGAATCATCAAGAGCTTACCACTTAAAATGTTTTAGAAATTGAAGAGGTTGACATAGTTATATGTTTGACCAAATACCAAAAACATTCCATGGAAAAAAACACCAAAAAATCAATTTGAAATTTTCATGTTTTGCATTGACTTTGTAAGTTTCATAACGTCTATTTATATAGTTGATATTGCATCATTATTTGCACTTTGTCAAATGGTGTCATCTGATATATCAAATTGAAGGTCTTAATAAACTCTACTTAAAAATGAAAATTTTAAACCCCCTTTTCATCCCAGGGGGAAGGGTGGGGTCATTTAGTGCAAACATTCAAATTTCTCAGATGGTAAGGTTGTCGCATATCAAATGAAAGAACATAAAGCGTACATTTCAAATTTCAAATTGACGTCCCCCAAAAATTGGTTTGAAGGGGTCATTGAGTGCAAAAAATAAATTTTCTTTTTACGATAGGGTTGTTGTATATCAAATGAAAGGTCATGATGTATACATTTGAAATATCAAATTCCTGACCTCCAAAAATTTGTAAGATAGGGTTATTAAGTGCAAAAATTAAACTTTCTAGAACATGGCGTTGTCGCATATCAAATGAAAGCTCATCTACTCTTTGTTACATATTTCATACTTCCGATCTCAAAAATGTAGGCGGATGAGGTCATTAAGTGTAAAAAGCGAAAAGTTTCAGAAGGTATGCTTGTCGTATATCAAACGAAAGGTCGTACAAAGAACATTACGAAAACATCACTTTTACAGGAAAGACCTTTCAATTGTTTTACAAACAATTGAGATACTAGTTTTATGTTTTGTTTTGTCTTTAGCAGAGGTGCAGTACAACAGAAGTGCTCACTACATGTGTTTACAGCTTTAATGGTTGGTGAAAAAATTATGTGTTACTTAAATGCTTGGTAAATAAGAAATAATATCCAACAACCTATCATTCTGCACATTTTTCTCTTTTGTTAGAGCCATTATAAAGAATTGACCTGTATCTTAATTATGGTCAATAGAACTTTGGTAAAAACATTATTACTTTTTCATTTGAAAACCATCATTGCCTACTTGACAGAGATGGCAAAGTTTTAGAAAATTGGCAACTTGTCCAGGAGCAAGACAATTATATGAGAAATAACTTTGTTCTATAAAATCTGCAATAAAGTATTAACCTCATTTCTCATCCAAAAAATGTAAGTGTCCTAGTATTGACTCCTCCCCAACAAATGAATATATAATATGTATGACGAGTTAACGTAGGATCAAAGACATCTAACATGGAATAATGATAAAAGATTTACCTTTAATCACAACTACAAGGAGAGTGCTGAGGAGCACATCATAAATATTCTGCCTCTGACAAAAAGGGTGTAAGACTACCATGATACAGGAACTAAATGGCTTGACTATTGAAAAGGTAAAGGACACTGATTACATTGTAACATGTATAATGTCAACATATAATTTGTACCAAATCACTAAAAAGACCATCATAATACAAGAACTTAATGTCTTGACCTGGGAAACATTGGCATAGGCAAACACTACTTATAAACGGATTACAGTATAGCATTTATAATCTGATCATATAAACAGAATTGATAATATTGTAATGTGTTCAAAATCAGTACAAAGACCACCAAGATACCAGAACTAAATTTATACTTTGAAAACATAAGAATAGACAAACAGCACTTATGAACTGATTGCAGCACAATATGTGTAACTTCAACATATAAGAAGAATTGGTTACTTCAGAATCTTAAGACTACGGGTAATTTTATTATTGGTACCCCAAATTGTAAATAAGGTCATGTGATTGTTTTGAATTCCCCTTGTTGAGACTGTGTTTACCCAATCACAACGTTTTGGGGTACTGTAACTATGGAAAATATTACCCAGAATACATTATATTCTGAAACAGCGAATTGATGGTAAGGTATGACCATCAGAAATAAAAGGTCAAAGATTTACTCTATTTACAACCTAAACTGTTTTTTACAACTCCAGGTCAAATAAATTTAAAGTCAGCTACAGTAGATCTAATCAAAATTTTGTCTGATATTATAAAATAATACCTCAGATGATAATTTTTGGTACCAATGCTCTTAAGATTCTAGAGAATGGGTTTCAATCTCAGCTGCTTTTTGCAATTAATGCTTTGTTTGACAGTGTTATGTAACTTTTAATAAGATCAAAATAGAAAAGAAAAACTTGAGAGAAAAATGAGACACTGATTTTTGAAATTTTGGCAACAGAATATTTTCAGAATACAATTTCCAGCTGACGTGAAAAAAATTCAGTTTTACCATTAGGTTTTCTATATTAATAGCTTGTTTGTAAATGAGTTAAAGCATGCACAGGGAGAGTGTGAAGTATTTACAAACTAGTTTTTTCCTGCCAAATGTTTTTGTTCATGTCCCAAACCTTAAAAATTAAGTTGTCAGAATCATTGTTTTTTTGTCACTCAGGAATTTTAAGTTTTGATGTCACTGTATTTATGGATTCAGATCAATCATCTTTATAAAGCAAGCAAAATCCTCACACATGAAATGTTGCTTTTCCTTAATTTTCTGTATTTTTATTTTTTTTATTTAAATGTCATTTTTGGTTGCTTTGTGTTGCTTGTTTGTTGTCTCACTGACACTTGCAAACATCTATCTTTTTTCGAGCCACTCTAAGAAAGAGTTCAACCCAGACTTGCCAGAACCTGACAAGACTTAGTAATCACAAGTCTCATAGATGTGTTAGAGATTTGATGCTAATTCTGAACCCTCCCCAGTCTGTTTATTACAAGATATATGTATTAGATTGTGTTTGTTTATAGTTATTACAAAGTCATATTGCAGGGTTAATCAGATTAATAAACAGTAAATATGCCACCATAATAATATAAAGGTTTCAGATCTGAAGTTCATTTATCATCTTAAGAGTGCAATTAGTAACAACATTAATGCTTAGTGACAGTTTAGATTGTGTCTAGGTTAACTTTTGCACATGGCTTTAATTTCTGGAAAAAAAATATTTCAGCAAAAAGCAGTTGTAGAAGAAATCACAATTCGAAAATCAGAAGTCAGTGTTTGTTTTTTGTTCACTTCAGTGTTTCTGTTGTTTCATTGTTTTCCTCTTACAGTTGATGTGTTTCCCTCATTTTTAGTTTGTAATCAGGGTATGTTTTTGTATCGATTGATTTATGACTTTCAAACAGTGTATACTTATTAAATGTTGGTTTTATTTAACCTACTTAACATACTAAGAATGAAACTGACATCTAACAAAAATATCAACATAAAAAACAATGACTTTAAATAATATTTGGCTGAAACTAAATTAAATCATAACACGTTCAATTTAAATATTCATTATGCAACACATATTAAACCTTCAAGTAATATAACAAAGCCTTGGTCACTACAAATCAGATCTTAAAAACAATCTCTGTTTATCTGGCATTAGTCCACAGGATTAACAAGGTTGTAACAATATTTATACTAATTTGTGCTAATATTTACTATTAAACCTTAATAAACAAAAACATGAGTACATTATTCACAATTTCTTTTCAAATTCAAGGAATTTCTTCCAAACAGAGAACACTCTAAACTGTGTAATAATTGTTATTTTATAAAGTAACTTCAAATTGTTTCAGCAAAAGAAGAATCTGAACTAAAGATATTTGTATAATAGAGAGAGAACAACATGATCCAACTGCCTTTTCAAGAAGGTCACGCTCATGAAAAAAAAAACCTCAGCAAGATGAAAACTGATGTAGAAGATCATAAACTCATTTGATAATTTCTATGCCCTTCACTGGTAATGTGATGCAGTTTTTTAAAACTTTTTTATTGTTCATGTATCATATTTGATAGTATAATTTGATGATTGTAAGTTGATAGAAGGTAATAAATTAATGATCTATAAATGTGAAAAGTTTTTTTGATCATGTATTTATAAAATGGAGGCCCTGAATATCATTGTTAGACAATCAAAAATGAAAATCTTTAATATATATATTGGACTGACTTAGTAGATGTGGTTTCATTTTCAGATAATTATTTAGAAAAATTCAAATCCTCAGTAGTGTGAAAATTACATAAACTAAAAGAATCCATGTCCTAAATGCTTAGCTTATCTTTTTCAATAAAAGAATTGGTTGCACTCCATTTAAAAGACTTCTACTCAGCTATTTAGCTATCTTTCAATCCAAATTTTAAAAGAATTACACCATATGAAAATGTATAAACCTATTAAACTAGCAATGGGTAATTTTCCCAACAGGATAGAGTGAATATTTGATTTCAATAAATGTTACATTTATATGCAACCTTACACTCAAGCATTGTCAAGCTAGGTCTAAATTAGGATAATATATCAACCTATCTTGTCATTTAATATGACATTAAACAACTGAAATATCTACTGATGGTTTTAAAGCTTTGATGTGCAGCATTGTATGGTTGGCTTTGAAAGAAAGAAAGAAAGAAAAAAAGAGATTTTGAAGAAAAAAAATCTTTGGTATCCTATCCTAAATTGGAAACCTAATCCTGGACAGTAGCTTATTCTGAAAGCAAATGTTGAGACAGTGTCACATTCTAACGCTCTGCTCATTTCAAGGGCAAATTCGAAGCCATTTATAAAAGAGGGTGTTCCAACCCTATGTCCTCATTAAAAAAAAACATTAATCATGAAAAATTGGGGAGGGTTCCAACCCCAGGAACCCCCCTCTTGGATCGGCCACTATATTTGTCACCCTGGACAACAAGTCTTGTTATGGGGTGTGGCAAATTTCTTTAACAGGCTAAACCTCAGAATGGTCAGTTTTACTGTTTTCAATGGCCATCAAATTAGTCTATCCTTTATTCCAATAAAACACTTTTCGGTTATCTCATTGTATCCTACTAGTTCTGATCCTATAACTTGTATCGCCTTAGTTTAGTGGTAAGTATTCCTATCAATAAAATCTATGTGATATCACAGATAGAAGGTCAATAATTAGGATGTAAGACTTTTTCATTATTCTGTATAGTAAAATTTAATCACATGCAAATGCTTCTGCATAAATTTTCTAACTGAGGCCCATTATGTTTTTTTTGTGTCCTAGATAATTTTGGGCTACCGGTACTTGACCTAATCACTTCTGTTGAATGTCTATATAAATTTTCAGTGATGACAAGCACCTAAGAATAGAAAGTCTTTTGGTAAAATTTTTATTGAAGTATTGAATCGGCAGTTAAACATAGTGTTGAACAAATATAAGAAATATAAAGTTTAAACATCCAGCTGTGAGGTAACAATCAACAGTTTTAGAACATCCAGCTACCTAACTTAAAATATTTCTTCTAAATATGGCAAAAACAGATTCCGATTAATGTTTTATAATAAATAAATTTTGAAAAGATTAAAATGAATATTTCATTTATCACAATTTTGACAGAATTACTTGCACATTGTTCCTCTTTAGACATGAAAGCTTAAATATGACATTCGAAGAATTTTGATGGAATTTTTTTTTATTAGTGCTGCATTATCATAACTTTCTATTTTCATATTTTTTCACTTTTCTCTCTGCATTTATTTAAAACATTTGGTTGCTTGGTAGCAGCAGTACATTAAATGAAGCTAAATATCTCCAGATAACATTGGTAAACTTAATTATCTCTAGACCTACCTGTAATTGTATATAAATATTCAACTCCCTATTTCTCCCGAAAAATGTAGAAAATATGGTAAATCCTTCAAGTCTAAGGATTTAGGTTAATTAATATCACCTCACACATTTGTTTTACACATTGTTATTTACAAAAAAACAGCAATACACACAAGTAGGAAATCCAAATTCATCTTGCCCCAATCTAAATGAGGCATAGCAACATGAAGAACTTAGCAAAGTTATTGTTAACTCCAAAAATATTCAATATTGATATCTTATGTATGTATTTATAAATAATGGCTATCCACCATTCCTGAGAAACGAAGGTACGATTAAGTGCCCAGCTGATAGACACATGAATGGTCGATGTTTACATATCAGAAGTTATACAGGTGAGACAGGTAACAGTGTGACGATTATTACCAAAAATTAGGCGACACAATTATTCAATCATAGGTAGATTATTACATTGTGTTGACATAACATATTAGTGTCTTTTTTTCACACAATACTTATTATAGTAAAATTATTCATTCAAGCATTTCCGTCTTTTCTTTACTATCTAAATGAGGACATATAACAATTATCTCGTTACATATATCTGATAAAAAAATATTGCTAAATAATAATATTTTTTTTGCTATATTTTTTTGGCTAAAAAAAAATATTTATTTTAATTGCATTTTTTAAAAAACTTTTTGTTTTCCAGATTTTCGGTGTATAAAATGTGTAAAAATGTCAGAATCATGGGTTTTAATCATTGGTATTGTTTACATTAACAGTTTGATCACTGATAACGCACCCATACTATAGGTCTGATCTAGTAACGTACTACAGGTGATCCCTGGACTACCCTTTCTCCCACGCCTAACACCAAGGTATGATCAGGAACAATGGGCCTATTTATGTAAACATTGTTTCTTTTCTTCATATCCATTCAAGGCCCTACACTTGAATATAGATAAGATATAACTTATAAAAGAGCAACAAGGACCAAGTCAAAGAATGTTATTGTTAAAATATAATCAAGCTATACCATGTGGTGATAGACCCACTGGAAATAAAGCTAATTTTGTAAAACTGATAATTCAGGATACAAAAATAGCCACTTCAATAAATTGTATTATGTAATTGATCCTTAAAAAAACTTCCTTCAAACTAATAGCCTATCCTTATATGACCACTGATTATAAAGTTTAAATCATTTATCTTTTTTAGAATTCATTTCAATTTATGATTGTAAATATATCTAATTAAAAAATATTTGATTTTTTTTTACCAGCAAATTATGATAGCCTTTCCAAATATAATATTAAATTTTTTTAAACTCGTTAAATTTTTCCATTTTTGTTCCATATAAATGTTTTGAGATAGGTTATAAATAGAAGTTGCTTCACCCACTGACATTTATATAATGGAGATAATACAATTGGAAGTCAATCAAAGCACTTTTCTCATTATTGAAGGCAATACAATTATCTATAGTTGCTTATATCCACATGTTTTGAATTGTCAAATTAGCAGCTTTACACATCTCCTTATTTTCATATCCTCATGGCATGATAGATTGTTGGTTAGTTTAAACATAGTTGATTGGGAAACTAGTTATAGCAACTTACATTAATCCCTCTCCACTTTGCAGGTGCTGTCTTGTAGCGGCATTAGCCAACTCTTTTTCAAAATCTACAAGGGTGACTATTACGTGCGAGAGTTACGGCTCTCTCTTAACATGGGTCAGCCATTTATCATTTGTTGCTTGCATTATATAATTTTGCAAAATTTCATGCATATTCAGGACTGGAGCAAAATGACAATAAATCTACTAGGTAAGTTTGACAGGGAAAAAGCGCTGACAATTGTTTCCTAAGCATAAGACAACAATGACCAGTAATTCTTCATGTAAAAGAAACACCAGTGGGTGCAATACATTGATTGATTTTAGTTGCCTAATGTCCGGTGGCAAATATTTCATGCATGGTCAGAATGAGCATAAGGATTATTGGGTGTATCTTATTTACACAATGACATTGTTAATGCAAACTGCTTTTAAAAATCTGTGAAAGATATTTCAGTGATTTAACTATGTTTGAGCATGACAACAAAGTGTGAGACAACATCACTATAATTTACAAGAAAATCCCATACAGTAAATGAGACAACCATCCCATGTAAATTTCAATTTATAATATAACAAATGATACGTCAGGGCATATAATATAAACAATGATCACAGATTCAAAGAACAGTTATGCTTTTTTCTTCATCTTCAAACCATGTAAGTATTTGAGGAGTAAATATGAACTAAATACTTAAATTGTTGATTAAATGGTGTTAACCACACTTTCAATACTTTTGAGCTATTTGTGGAAGTCAATTTTTATTGGTGGAGGAACAAGACCTTCGTTTGGAAAACTGACAATCCTAGTCAATTAAGATTGGAGTCGGGTGCACCTTCCCCATGCTGGATTCCAATTCAGTGGGGGCCCACTGACTGACCTAAGAGGGGGCCCGCTCCAGTCACGCTTCAATGATTCCCTATATAAGCAACTAATTTTTTTCCAAAAAAAGGGGGGGGCCTGAGCCCCCTGCCCCCCCCCCCCCCCCCCTAAATCCGCCTCTGCAAATTGACGCAACCACAGTGTTGACTGACTATATATAGTATAGGGCATATAGTAGTTTGATTACTACGACCACTCGGCCACCAAGGCCGTTCTCAATATTCAAAAGTAAAATAAACCTAAACTAAGCCAGTTTTGTTCTATAGATAAGCTGTAACACAGCTACATCCTTTTGTTGGTTATTGCCAAAAATCATAAACATCAAAAATACATTTGTTTTCTTTCTCTTATTTATCTAAGTTTCAATATCGACATGTTGGCAACCAAACATAATATTTTCATTAATA
Source organism: Mytilus galloprovincialis (assembly GCA_037788925.1). Classification (NCBI taxonomy): domain Eukaryota; kingdom Metazoa; phylum Mollusca; class Bivalvia; order Mytilida; family Mytilidae; genus Mytilus; species Mytilus galloprovincialis. The sequence goes on along the minus strand of CM075340.1, from coordinate 59,740,552 downwards.
GCAATAATAATAAATGTCTCCTACATAAAGATATCATGTATACTTAAATAATCATGTATGTCTTTATTGCACATTTATTACCTATTTGTTTTTACATATACATCACAATAATAAAATATATACATTTTTCATTGTTTTCATTTCGGTGAATTGTTATCAAATTTTATTTTGGTTTGTCTATAATTAAAACTCAATTTGTTAAAATGTTTATGCAATAGAATATAAATAATGTTTATTTTGAATGAGCTTATTTTAAGATATTTGGATGTCTACAAGAGAACTGATAGGATGGTTCATTGTTTTATTATCTCTTTAAGTGCAATGATTAACTCCAACTGCAAATATTACAGTTTGTTTTTGCCCACCTTGCCTTCCCTGGCTCCTTATGAATCAACATTTGACAAAAATAGAACTGACCAGCCATTAAATAATAAAATAATAACCCCTCCCATTGAAGATTAAGTAAGCCCAATATGAAGTTTGAGGTGGCTCAAACCATTGAAATACTTAACCTTAATATTAGTGTGATGACCTTGACATAAAGTCATGACACAACTTTAGTAAATTAGGTCAACTGTAGTGTTGTAAGACTTGATGACGGAATGCAGAATGACAGAATGACAGAATAAAGGTCAAGGGTAAAACTATATGGCACCGACAACTCTGTTTCGCCGCCATAATAAAATGTTTTGATGCCTAGATTATCAATGGAATACAGACTCAGAGTCTAGCAATGAAAGGGCATTGTATAAGTTGTGGTTTCATTGTCATTTAATCTAAGGTTTCCATTTTGTGCACAACACTACTTTTTACTCCTTTCATGCAGTCAACTAGTCCATGATATAAACATATTCTACTTGATATGCAAAGTTTTGTGTCACTATAGTAAGATTTGTATCCCTTCTATCTACAGATTGAAGTGCTTCCTATTCTGCCCTGTGAAACTGTTTGTGCAATAACTATCGCATTCAACAATACTCTAAACTTTTCTAGTTCTTCTATCCTGATATCAAAACATAGGAATGGCAAATTAATAAAATACATTACATATTTACCTCTGATTTCTTGACATGTTCAGCAAAATGGAATTTTTCAGTTGGTGTTGGTATTAAGGCAGATTGTGGTGTAGGTGGAGGTAACTCTATGTCACATGTTTCTGCTATGTTTGAATGTGGTAAAACTTGGAAGAAACACATCAAGTACATCATAACTGACTTTTTATCTGGGTTATCTACATTCACATCTGAAAAAATTACAATAATTAAAAACACAATTCTTATTTTTTTTGGTACTTTTATTTATTACAAAAAAAAAGTCTTCATCTCCTTTTTCCTAACACATGCAATTTGTAATTTGCTATATATCAATTTCTAATATGACTATTACTGAAAAATATCATTGGAATAATTAGAACTTCAGTCAGAGAAAATATGGCATTGCACATAGAAACCAAGTCCTAATTGAAGAGGGTCATATGGGGGTACCATCATGACGAATAACGGTAAAAATTCTTGCCAAATGAGGTTAACGGTGATTTTTGGGATGAAATGTACACTTTCTTCTAGACGATAACAATATATACTGATTTTGACAAATCACATTATTTTTTTTCCAAAAATGATGGTAACGATAATTATTTGAGACCTCTGACGAAATCAAGATAAGCGTATATTTAGACGATTCACGGTAAAATTTTAACCAATTTGATGCAAACGGTAGCCGAAAATGACTGTTTGACGCCTGATGTTAAAGGGCATTAATACTCTCATTGAACAATATATAGTAATGCCATTAATCAGAGCATCTAAACAGTTCAATGTTGTTAGCATTATGCTTTAGAATGTCTAAATTTGTACATTTTTGGAAAGAAATAATTTCTATGAATAGTATGGAATAAAGGTAGAGAACACTGAAATATTAAACCCATCAGCTGAAAATTGGAACATTTTTAAGGGCAATAAATCTCAAGCAAACTTTACACTTACAGGTCAAATGCAATTTGTAAGTTTTACATTTTTATGTACATATAATTTGTATACATACAATATATGTTTTTTCTTATTATAGTGTAAGATTTTTGAGCTTCACAATAATAACCAACCTTTTATGCAAACATTTCATGAACCTATTATTATTGTCCTATCATGTATTACTGAGTAGCATGCTTTATCCTGAAACATTCACCTTGACCACTGGACTGTTGTACTCAAGGTCAAGGGCATATAACAGGTCCATTGACTTTGGTACAGGCACTTATAAACTTATATGGTAGGTTTAACCAGGTTTTATAGCAGGCCAAACCTCTAAATGTACAACAATCAATCAAAATTTCCAAAATTAAAGGACTATGTAACAAAGTGGCAACACAAAAGTGTGTATCATTTTTTTTTTTATAATTTTCAAAAGGAGAGGAGATTCACCTTTTTAATAGATAAGTATAGTGTTATTTCATTAGTTCAATACAATGACTTTAAAACAAACATTTTAAGACTATTAATCTATATCTTACAACTCTAAAACATGAAAAGCCCATCATGAGAGCATCATAACTGTCATTGATCTTAACCCCAAAACTGTTGATTCTATTTTCCTAAAAGGATTGTGATGTCAAATCTTTACTTTTACAAACAATTCAATATATTGATAACTATATAAACCCACCAGGGGCATTTCAAACAAATATTAATCTATTATCATATTGTTATAAATTAGGTCAAAATTACTTTTCTGTCAATTAACCTTTAAATATATCGGCTTTTTACCTCTAAATTCAGGTTAATGTCTTATACTCATGACATAATTAACATAGTTATTTCAAACAAATAATTATGATTGTCATTTTGTAATTAATATGTTATCAAAACTGTGTTTTCTGCCATTAACCTATAAAACAGACCCAGAAAATCAACATCTATTCTTGAAGATGAATGTGTCAATCAACAGATATTGTATGTAACCATGGTGAATGGAAGGAAAATTACTCTTACTTTGTATAATGGCTATAATGGCTTTATCAAACAACTTATTTAACTCATTTTTGAAGTGCTTCTTCACTGTTTTGAGTTCATGGTAAATCTAAAATATGTATTATGTTGAGACTTTAGCCCAACTTCTTTAATATACCCATGTACTTTCTTTAACTAGATCATGTTTTGGGGAAAAAATTTAAAGTTGTTTTGTCTATAAATCTTCTCTATGTTATTTTATTATTTTTGATCCTTGCACATTTTACATGATACATTATTATAATTTCATTTCCATCGCTTTTTGATGAATTTTTAAGAGAAGTTAGAACAACGGTTAAAAATTCCTTCCAGTAGAATCTCTATGAGGACTGCCTGCTTTATCTGCCAAGCTCTTTCTTGTTTTTGGTGCTCTTTATTATTGTCTTATAGTAATTTGTCAAACTTTTTGGAATAAGCCTAATTATCTTCCTCTGGAATCATGGATATATACACAAAAATTGATTTTGCTTTTTGCCAAAGATCAAAGCTGATGACTTTCCAAAGAATTTACATAGATTCGGTGTAATTAATTGCATGTATTTATTGTAACATTTCTTAGAAATGCGGTTATAATTTCCAGCATCAAATACATGTCTGATAGCAATAAAATAACTTTTATTTGTTGGAAGCCTTTTCTTTTATTCCTGGCGAGTGGGCAACTCCTTCTACATTGAGATAACTTTTTAATGAAAACCTGTCTCATCAAAATAAATAATGGAATTCCTTTACCTGTGTAATTACTATTTCATGTGTGATTTCCATTAAAAACATAAAAAAACGAGGTGTATTTCAATTCCAGAAATTTATTCTAGATATTTTACATGTATTTTATGCTGATTGGAAAATGCAAATGATAGTTATTTATAGATGTCTGAAGGTCAAATAAAGGAACGAATTCATGACAAATCTTTGAATGCTAAGTTATCTGGATTTGAACATGAATACCTTCAAATGAAAGACAAAAAAAGGATATAAAACTGCTTTTATTCAAATAACACTTTCATAAATATTATTAGTAGAACATTTTGGTTAAACTAATTTTTATCAATCATTGTAAATGAAGTTTTATTTCTAAGTTTAAGTATTCCAATAGGCTTTAATTTTGAAAAAAAAATATATAAGGAATTAACTTCATATGAAATTTTTCCTTTCTGATTCAATTCATTCAAGATAAAATGTTTTTTTTAACAGATTTATATATCTATATATATATCTTTTTAAAACTGAAACGCTCAGTTGTTTTGCAAATTTTGTCCTTTTATATATTCTAGTTAAAATTAACATTAAATTTCACTGACTTTTTTCATTCAGGATTTCATAGGCATTCAGTTTTATTTCTTTTTAAGAAATCCAAAATAATAAACATAATTTTATAGTGGTTCAAAGAAATTAGGCTGAAAGGTACTAGTAAAGATGTCATAGAATTGTATTATTTGCTGACCAGCATCACTTGGTCCCCACTCAGTGAGATATAACACAATATATTCCCATACATAGTTTTGATGACTGAAATATATGGTACGAATATGTTTGGTAAAACTGTATAAATATGTTTTTGTTTTTGCAGGAATATGAAACTATTTGCAAGAAAGGATAGAGCAATATGATTATTACCTTCAGCATCCAACAGTCTATCAATTTCCAGTGATTTCTCAGCCACATTGAAAGCATGATTAAGTCTTGTCTCGTTGTCCATGTTCAACACATCCTCATAAATAAATAAGTCTGGTCTGAAAAAAGCCATTATATCATTAAATTGAATACTTTACAGATTCGTTCAACTAAAGAGATATAAGAACGGTATGAGTGCCAATGACAACTCTCCATCCAAAGTAAACGGTTTTAGTTCAAAGTACGGTCTTCAACATGGAGCCTTGGCTCACACCAAGCAGAAAGCTATGAAGGTCCCCAAAAAATGACTAAAGGTCTGTGTTTCAAATATTCCAAAAATCTACTGGGTCAAAATATAAAACAAGAAATACATCATTTAAATTTTTACTTTTCAAATTCTATTTTGTACTCTCAAGTTTTATATTTTTGGTTTTCCAAAGTTCTGTATGACTACTATATTGTAGTATTTCAGATGACAAGCTTTTCAGAAAAAGCATGTTTTAGCCACATAACATGTCATACTTTGATTATTTAGTCAATATCTGTAAATATTTGTTCAATTACTTCACAGTTTAAAATTATCTAACTAGCACTTGCATATCCTAAAATACCATTATTAAATTTTTGATAAACATGAGTGCAAAAGCTGAAATGTCTAGCCAGCTTTATTGATTATGACTGAATTTTATGCAGAAGATCTAAGTTTTACTACAGGTATTCACAACTTAATTTTGAGGTAGATCAAGGGTCTTGTACAATCTTGGATTATAAAATAGTAGAAACATTCTAGACTTTCAATTGAAAGTAAAAATTTTGAGACCAGAATGCAATTTACCTTTAAATGCCTAAAATCATGTTGTTTATCTTGTTATTACAACTGTTTCTTTTTAAATACACACTATTTTTGTTGGATTGCACTTATTTTAGTTTGCCGATATTAGGGAGAGAAGTCAAATAATTTAATTTTATAACAAACATCTACCTATTTTGTTTGAGGGCAAGAAAATAAGTCCAGTGATCCAAATTTCATTGTATTTCTACAAGGAACAGGCTATTATTTGAACTTGGAATTATTTTTAATTATGGAATTTGCTTGATTTCTTGTTATTGAAATTTATAATAAATTCCATGCTTATTCTGTACTGAAATGTTCTGTGCTGCGCACAACACTTTCTATTACAAAGAAAATAGTATATTTTCAATAGAATGTACTGTGCCGCGCACAACACTATCTAACCAAAATACATTGTATGGAAAGTGTTATTAACCGCTCAAAAGATCATAATACCAAATCATTGCAAATAAACATGGAATTCATTAAAAAATTTAAACACAAGAAATTATGCAAATTCCATAATTAAAAATAATTCCAAGTTCAAATAATAGCCTGTTAAGGACACTATAAGACCTTTCTTTGCTTATTTTATTTTAAAATTATATCATCTAGGTTTTTTTCTATTCACACAAAAACATTTTTTAATATAATTTAACATAAACCTGTAGCTTGAAATATAGCTCTATTACCCATACTTTTAACTTATATTTATGATAATATAAAAATATTATGACATAAACTTCAATTATTTAGTGTTAAAAAATTCTTTTGTTTTAAAATTTGACCAACAATGAACATCAACCTACACAATGCAAATATACACATAAATGTATAGTGGAACTCTTAATACCATGTATTCTTACCTAAAGTGATGCAAGAGGGCATTAAAACCAAGTCCATCTCTCCAACTATTTGTAAAGTTTCTAATATCTACATCATGATACCTGAAATTAAAAAAAAAAAAAAAACTAACACTTGTATTCTAGTGGAGGCAACTCAATTATTTTTTCTTGAATTAAAAAATCTTAAAATTCTTATTCTTGTTAAGTTAAAAAGTGCAGTATATCTAATATCTACAGCCTTGAAAAATACGGAACATATTCTAGGGGAGATAACTCAATCATTTTTTCTTGAACCAAAATATAATGGGATTCTTGAGTTAAAAAAATCTCAGTATATTGTAAACCAACTTATTTTCGTAAGGAGAAAAACAAAGCAAATATAAATCATTGTGAATAAGTAAATCTTTAGTAATCTACATCAAATAAATAAGAAATCGTGAATATTAAAAGCCGCCAAATGGACTAGAATTGGTATAACGTGAAATAAAGTATCTGCGAAAGATAAGTTGTTTTACAGTATCACACATGCTTAAATAACTGTATCTAATGCTACAGAAAAAAATAGGAACAAAATAAGAACAAGTAATAAAATAGAGGCTCTAAAGAGCCTGTGTTGCTCACCTTGGTCTATGTGAATATTAAATGAAGCAGATGGATTCATGACAAAATTGTGTTTTGGTGATGGTGATGTGTTTGTACATCTTACTTAACTGAACATTCTTGCTGCTTAAAATTATCTCTATCTATAATGAACTTGGCCCATTAGTTTCAGTGGAAAATGTTAGTAAAAATTTACAAATTTTATGAAAATTGTTAAAAATTGACTATAAAGAACAATAACTCCTAAGGGGGTCAATTGACCATTTCGGTCATGTTGACTTATTTGTAAATCTTACTTTGCTGAACATTATTGTTGTTTACAGTTTATCTCTATCAATAATAATATTCAAGATAATGACCAAAAACTTTCCTTAAAACTAACAATTCAGGGTCAGCAACCCAACAACGGGTTGTCCGATTCATCTAAAAATTTCTGAGCAGATAAATGTTGACCTGATAAACAATTTTACCCCATGCCAGATTTGCTCTAAATGCTTTGGGTTTTGAGTTATAAGCCAAAAACTGCATTTTACTCCATGTTCTATTTTTAGCCATGGCGGCCATCTTGGTTGGATGGCCGGGTCACCGGACACATTTTTCAAACTACTTACCCAAAAGATGATTGTGGCCAAGTTTGGATTAATTTGGCCAAGTAGTTTCAGAGGAGAAGATTTTTGTAAAAGATTACTAAGATTTACGAAAAATGGTTAAAAATTGACTATAAAGGGCAATAACTCCTAAAGGGGTCAACTGACCATTTCAGTCATGTTGACTTATTTGTAAATCTTACTTTGCTGAACATTATTGCTGTTTATAGTTTATCTCTATCTATAATAATATTCAAGATAATAACCAAAAAGAGCAAAATTTCCTTAAAATTACTAATTCAGGGGCAGCAACCCAACAACGGGTTGTCCGATTCATCTGAAAATTTCAGGGCAGATAGATCTTGAACTGATAAACAATTTTACCCCCACGTCAGATTTGCTCTAAATGCTTTGGGTTTTGAGTTATAAGCCAAAAACTGCATTTTACCCCATGTTCTATTTTTAGCCATGGCGGCCATCTTGGTTTGATGGCCGGGTCACCGGACACATTTTTCAAACTACTAACCCAAAAGATGATTGTGGCCAAGTTTGGATTAATATGGCCCAGTAGTTTCAGAGGAGAAGATTTTTGTAAAATATTACTAAGATTTACGAAAAATGGTTAAAAATTGACTATAAAGGGCAATAACTCCTAAAGGGGTCAACTGACCATTTCAGTCATGTTGACTTATTTGTAAATCTTACTTTGCTGAACATTATTGCTGTTTACTGTTTATCTCTATTTATAATAATATTCAAGATAATAACCAAAAACAGCAAAATTTCCTTAAAATTACTAATTCAGGGGCAGCAACCCAACAACGGGTTATCTGATTCATCTGAAAATTTCAAGGCAGATAGATCTTCACCTGTTTAACAATTCTACTCTGTCAGATTTGCTCTAAATGCTTTGGTTTTTGAGTTATAAACCAAAAACTGCATTTTACCCCTATGTTCTATTTTTAGCCATGGCGGCCATCTTGGAGAAGATTTTTGTAAAAGTTAACGACGACGACGGACGACGCCGGACGCCGGACGCCAAGTGATGAGAAAAGCTCACTTGGCCTTTTAGGCCAGGTGAGCTAAAAAGCTGATTTCTCTTATTCATAAACAACGCACCTCTCTGTAGTCTGTCGACACCAGTTTAACAAGGTTCTCTCTAGATTTGTTTGTCGTAAGTCCTCCATTAAATCTTTCATTACATCCTTCACCTAAAAATATAAAGTTTGTTTGTTTAAGATTCTAGAAAAAACAAAAATAAATGAATAAAAAGATTGATTGATATTTTGTTTTGTTTAACACTACTATTAGTACTTTTGGCAAATTCACGGCCACAACCTTTTATTGATCTTTGTAACAATATTGCCTAGGTGAGTATAAAGAGATAGTAAGGTTTATAACTTGCTGTTTGGTGTGAACCAATGCTCCATGTTGGAGACCTTACTTTGAGCTATAAGTGTTTTTCTTTTACAAATTGTGACTAGGATGGAGAGTTGTCTCATTGGCACTCATACCACATTTCTTATTCTATAAAATACTAATGCAATAGTGAAGGCACCTTCAAAAGAACATTTGAAGGTCACTATATTGCATTATTTAAAGAATTCTCTTTACTGCATGATGTTGGAAATCCATATTCTATAACATCCAACTATACTAACCTGCCAATGTAAGATGATACTCCATACCAAACCAAGAGTCAATTTCTGGTTCCCATCTACTATATCATTACTACTGATGTTTACTAACTTAATCTAAAATGAAACAAAAATGAAAATACTGGATAATTTATGTATGCTCAAATTTTCATTCAATACTGCAAAAGGTTAATTCATTATTTACTGTTGGGAATAAACTTTTTGAGACTGCTGTCAAAAAAATATTGTCAAATATGATAGCCTTTCATTTGCACCAATATTGGCAATAGCATAAAGCAAAGTACAGTATGTATAAAAAAGAAGATGTGGTATGATTACCAATGAGACAACTATCCACAAAAGATATGTGTTTGTATGTACTATATTTTCTTTTTCTATGACTCAACTATCTTCACCCAACACAAATACATATTACTATACACTTATAAACTGATCAGGGGATGAATTGTAAGGTATAATTCAATTATTGTATTAAAAAATGTTCCTTCATCCAAGCATATCTTGGATGTGCAGGATGAAGGTCATTCTTAGAATATGAGCCTGAGGCTCGAAAGTAATAAATTAGCTTAACTTCTCTACGAGGAGTGAAGCTTACATGTAATATCTCTGTTTAAAGAAACAAACTATAACCACCAGACCATAGCTGGCCAGTGACCTTGACCCTAGTATATAAGCACCTGTTCCATAATAACTTGTCATAATTTAAAGCAAGTTTGTGTCGACCAAATATAAAACCCATTTGAAAAGGGTGGGTCTGACTGATAATCCCTAGGGTGGGAATTAATTACTTTCGAGCCTCAGGCTCATATTCTAAGAATGACCTTCATCCTGCACATCCAAGATATGCTTGGATGAAGGAACATTCTTATTCATATTTCGCCTTCGGTCTCAAGTAATAAATTAGCTTGTTTAAAGTGTAGACACAAACTAAAACCAATTTTTATATAAATGCCAACATTTAATAAAGCATAGAAATCACAAGATCATCCAGTAACTACAACTGAAGAAAAGTGTTTTAGTACTGATATTATTCACTTTCCTGTTAAAGAACTTATAAAAAGTTTTACCATATGTCCAGACTAAGCTGTTGCCAAAATGTCTTTAATAGAACATCCTGAAGCTAAATGCACTTATGAAGAGGTTCCTCTAAATGAGTAAACCTTAAAACCTCGGCTAAAATTAGAACTCTCTCTAACTATCTAAACTTTACGAAAAGACTTAGATGAATTCTCTCACATATTTTGTACACAAAACATGATAAATCATTGTCTTAACAACACAAAGTTTTGGTTTATCAAAACCCTTGATCACCTCATTAGGTAGACTAAGTAACAGATCTAGTATTTTTCAAAAACTCATGTATATGAAAAAATAAAGTGCCATGTCTCTGAATGAAAGACATAGAATGTAAATCTACAGCTGATAAAGATTGTACTTTGGCAGTTGTAGTCAAGGCAAATAAAGACGCAAGTATAAAAGACAGTCTTCGATGTTAAATCCTCTAATGAATATAAAGAACTTAAAAAAGATAGCACTAAATTCATCTCCACAGTGAAAGAGTATCTAACTCTTCAATTGCAGATTCAGGTTTAAGCAACCATTCACATATAAATGTAGTAAACAAACAAATTTAGTAACATCTACTTCTTAAAGGATCAAGTCTGTTTCAACATAGAACAAGTAAAATTCACATTAAACATGCTGAATATGAAAAGCTTGTGTTAACAAAAAATTTCAATAATCAATAACATCCTTTTTAGATGGTGATAAGGAATTGGTTCTCTTTGAACACACCAAATAATGAAATTTCTCAAAAAATATTGATAATGCTTGATTATAGATGCATGGTCTCCAAGATGAAGTGTAAATATATTTTACAAATGATTCTGAAATCTCCTGTTTATATTAAAGTGATTTCTGAATATAATACACACGTTTTTACCCTATCGCACAATCAACCCTTCAGGTGTTGGTTCACTTATATTTTTTACAATATACAGTTAAATTAAGTCTCTTCCTGACGGAAAAGCATTCTTCAGTACTAATTTTTATGCTTAGCAGTTTAACTGGCAAATAAATTAAAATTGGTCTTAGCAAAGAAACCCAACTCTGAGCAAGCCAAAAAGGAATAATCAAAAGAGCCTTCTGAACTTTATCACTAATAATTTTCTTTATAATTATCCCCAACAATGAAAAAGATGGGAAAATATAAGGTCTTAATTCTGACCATGAAAAGTACAAACATCTCTGAAAGGAGCTTGTTGGTCAAAAGACAATGAAACAATTATCTACAGATTTGAAAATGAAAACATGATAACAACAAAACAAATATATTTTCTTTCAATTGCCATCCTGTTGAATCTGTAAATTTTTTAGACATATGATAAGCATCAAAATTTTCTTACCAGGAATATAAAGAGCTGTGATAAAGATATTCTTTCTTGAACACCAAGCCCAAATAATGAAATACTTGTAGTAAGCATGTAAAGTGACAAAGAGGTTATACCTCCTATTGCATAATAAAAGCTACTGAAATTGTATTTTCTGATTGTTTAACTCTCTGTGACTAAAAATTTCTCTCCAAAAGAAAAATATAGCCAACAATTCTATGAAATCTATATGAAATGAGCGCATCTTCTTAAGAAGCTCCATCTACCAACAGAAAAATTTTCTTCAAATTTGGATCCCAAATCCTTCTAATGAGGCACCTGGTCCAATCCAAAAACTTATTTGGATGGGTCTATAAATCAATTTTTAATTTCTGATTTTAAATTGTTAAAAATTTCACCTATTGATGATAATAAACACTGTAACAACTATACAGAGTTTCAACATTATTTCTCGCCATGTTTCTGCAATGTAACATTCCCACAGATACTGCATTAAAAGCATGTGCCACAAGACCAATATATGATGCAAATCATCTATAATACAGTTACACAATTCTATTTAAGAAGAATTTCCCAAGGGAGATAATTTTACCATTTCTCATCTGTCAGAAAAAACTTAAATAGCTCATTATCAATAATGAGACAAAGGAAAACAATGTGCTTCCAAGGAATGAGTACCAACTTCTCAAAATTTATTCCGAAGCACAGCTTATCAAGCATTTGCACCACTTCTTCTGTATTCACAATACAACCATCTAAATTCTGATCCATAATAAAAGAATCATCAATGTATAAACTATAGCATGTATATACTTCAAGTGACATTATTTCATAAAAATACATAGACAGGTTTTAAAACCTTAGTAAAAACTCTTGATGCAGAAGCCAATCCAAAACAAAGAACATAAATATCATATGAATGTCCTTTCCACATGAATCAGGAAATTGTGATATAATCATAAATGATACTTAAATATGCATCTGTGAGATCTATAGATGTTAGCTCTGATGTTAGCTTATCTTTATAATTATATATAGATAATTATCCCTAGGAATTACATCTAAACAAAAGATAAATGGTCCTGCTCCAAATGCTGATTAGCCACAAGCTAAGTTTGTTTGAATTTTTCAAATAGATAACAGGCCTTGATTAGACCCATCTTTCTTAGGAACTAAGAAAATATAGGAAATAAACTGATTTTCCAATGATTGATCAACCTCTTAAATAGCTCCCTTAGCTATAAAATTTTTGGACTTCTGAAATTATTTCATCCTTATGAAAGGTGAAATGTATTTTTATTAAAAAATGATGAACCTTGTGGTAGTCATCATTAAAAATAATTTTATAACCACTTCTTATTAAATCTAATATCAATAGATCATTAGTAACATTTTCCAAATCACAATAATTAGGTTATCTACTGTATATAGCAACTGGTTGAGAAATGTGACCTCTTTGAGATTCTCTGTTCCCTTTTGGGAAACCTCTCCCTCTCAATGAAGGGAATTGCCTACTAGTATACGCCCTGTTGACCAACAGAGCCTCCGCAGTTAAAAGACTGGTATTGCCTTTCCCATAACAGCTGGGAGTAAAATAATTGCTAGACCTGGAACCTCTTCCAAGGAATCTAGAATTTGCTTTAGAATCTTTGTATAATCACCAAGTTTGCTTCATGCAATCATAACTAAAAACGTAATAAATCAACTATCACATCAGAATTACAAAAAAGTTTTATCATCTAGATATTTCTGAGCATCTCCTATGCGTTTAACCAGAAACCCATGGTCAAACAAACAAATAGAATTTTACAATAAAATCCTTGTATTATCAAAATCCAATGGCTCATTCTTACAACAAGAAATAGCCAACCCCACAATCGGGGTGATGATCAACCCCTTAATAAAGTATCTCTGGGTTTCCTGCATCTTTGAAACCACAGAGTTGGCCTGTCTAGGCAGTGCCATTTCGATCTTTTTATTTATCCTAGACACACTAGGATTCTCACAGTTCTCAGGGTGATAGTATTACTACTCTATGAACTTGATATTTTCCTGATTTGATATTTACTGACATGGTAGTATTATTAACAGTCACAGAAAGTCAAGAAGAAAACTTAGACACAGTTTTCTGCCTTTTTAAACAATTTTGGGATTTTCCAAGCAAAATCATGATTAAACTGTTCAACAAACAGGATGAGATAATGGACCATTAATCTCACTAAGAGAAACCTTAAAGGCTTCTGAAAACCTTAATGCAGGATCAAAAGACGTATCAAATTCAGCTCCGGCTGGACTATCATCAGCCATGGCACAAATACATGCAAAGTATCATTACAGTAGTTCAGATCAAAAATTAGAACTAAATCTTCATTAAAGTAAGCCTCTACTGGCAAAATTCGAATAAAACAGCAGGTTTCTCTACAAACTCTGCTTGAGTTGAAGGCAGAGAAACTGTCTCAAACCTCATGATTCATACAGGTTCTTTACTACATTAATAATAACAAGTCAATGCATCAATATACATGCCTATCTTAAATCTCAACAGCACTATCTTGACAAATATTCACAAACCAAGTAGATTTTGAAGCTATACAAGTAGCACTAGATTAAAAACTTACTTTTGACAGGTTCTGTTGCTTTGTCAATTATTTCCAATTGCAATGCCATTATGATCTATTATAAAACTACTAGGTTTTATAACTGTTTAAGAAGAGGATTTATTCAAAATACCTCTTGTTTTCCTATTAAATTTATCATCTTTAATTTCTAAAACAACCCAGAGGTGATGAAAATCATAGCCATCACCCTTGTAAGTGTAAACATCATTCTAAACAACTTGCAAAAGCAATACATTTGCATAATCAAATTCAGCCATTGTAATAAAATAATGTGTACCTGTGCAGGTAAAACACGTGTAAAATCTGAAGAGTACTCACGACCTTCAGGTGAATAGAAATACTTTTAAATATCTACCTGTTTAACAAACAGGAGTATGAATTTATTAAAAGTAACAAATGTGCTGTACATGTACTAAGGCAAAAACTTAATGAATATATAAAATTGTCATACATCGTAGACAATAAAATGTTTAATTAATTTCCATCGACACTTGTCATACATCGTAGACAAGAAATTTTCAGTGTTTTAAATTCATTTCCATCAACACTTGTCATACATCGTAGACAATTGAGGAATTATTATTTCTAATTAACAAAATAACATTAGAACTTGTCGTACATCGTAGACAAGTTAAATGTAACTCTAGTAATGTTCCCCTAAATCTTAGATAAAAAATAAAATAACTAAAAAGAATTCAAGTGAAGTGTTCACTTCACACCCTCTAGAAAAATAATGACAAGTTATTATGGAACAGGTGCTTATATACTAGGGTCAAGGTCACTGGCCAGCTATGGTCTGGTGGTTATAGTTTGTTTCTTTAAACAGAGATATTACATGTAAGCTTCACCCCTCATAGAGAAGTTAAGCTAATTTATTACTTGAGACCGAAGGCGAAATATGAATAAGAATAGCACCTGATAACTGCTTCATAAATAGGTTATATATTTATAAGGTGTTAAATAGAACACAAAAATATGCATATCTAAATTTATCAAAGAAGACAAATAAATGTTTCATATTTGGGGGACCCACATGACTTTGGTTTATCTAACAATCCATCAAAAAATGTAGTCCTGAGACGGTTAACAAGATAATTTTTCACAGAATTGATCTTTCAAGATGCCTGACTCCAGTAACAATATTCCATTGGCACCACTTAAAACTTTATTTGTATATTGCAAATATAAACCTCTCATTAAAAAGTTATTAAAATCTGTCAAGACATGTTGGCTTTATAGTACTTACAAGTTTGATGGATGGACAGTTACTAAAAATTCAAGGTTCCCTTGTTAAATGTTTTATTTGTCTTTCTTTCAATTTTTTCTTAAAAAGAAGTTATAAAATCAAAATTATAATGGTTTACCATCAGTTATAATTAGTGCATATGGGAGATCTAATTTAAGACAATTTTTTTTATTTGATACTAATGACATATTATCATAAGTGTTGCTTGAGTCAATTAGCCTAAATTTACAAATCTGCCACTGAATACTAGGTGTAAACTTTACCTTCAAAGAACTTGTTAAATTACTATATGCTGGTATGCATATAAATATATACATATATATCACTGAAATTTGGTCAACAAACTAGGTCGCTTCATTTGCATGTTTACAAGGTTAAAACAAGACACCTAAGAAGTTTGACACACAAACATCAGTGACAAATTTCAATCTAACGTCTCCTAAGATAAGTACTTGCAGGACATTTACCTTTCCGTGTGGTTACAATAAGCATTGTCAAAAATTCATGTCATTTACTTAAACAAAATCGGTTAAATATAAAATGACCTGTTTGCTATTTAAGATTCAATTATCTTAGTGTTTTATCTACACATATTACATGTTGATGATGTCTATACCCAATATTTCCATTTATGCATATGTTTATAACAAGAGACAATATGACTAACATATATCTGTTACGTTGTGTACCAACAATGCATCAGGCTTAAAAATAAATATAAAAAAAACAATGCATTTTTTTTTGGTTGCAAAACTTTGCTACAAAATGTACAAAATTCACATTATTTGTCTGTTGTTTAAAGGAGAAGGTTCACGAAGGGTTAAAATTGGCCCTGATTTTTTTATGTTTTTTAAATTTGGGCAAAAAATTACAAATGTCACATAGAAATACTTGTGATAATACTACTAAGACAAAAATATTTTTTCTGGCACTTTCCTTTACTATTTATGGAGCAATGACCCCTTAAATGAGCATAATTTGTATTAAAAGGTCAATTTTTGTACTTTTTGTCCATAATTTTAATTGTTTTTGGCATAATTAACCTTGGCCTCCATCTACGATCCAAAAAGTTTTTATATTGATGAAATCTATATCAAAATTGGAATCTTTTGGTTACAACTCATTCTGGATCGTAGGTGGCGGCCAAGGTGTTTCAAAAGCTTTTATGTCTAAAAAATGCACAAAATCATCATATTTTGACAAAATGTCCAAAGTGGGCTTACTTTGGCGAATATCTTGTAGTCTTATGAAAAGAACTGATATATTTAGCATTTATACTTTTGAAATAGACCCATTTACGAACCAAATTGAGACCTTTTTGATGTTTTATGATAAAGTTGATATTGTAGGCCATTTTGTGCCATTAGTGAACTTATCCTTTGAAATAAGAAGTGCTAGCATTACATGTTAAGGTGAATAAAAAGCCAAATGCTGTAAAATGTATTATCATAATTTTTTCATGTTAAAAAAAAAAAAATCAATATAGATTTGAAATATCCAAGAAGATTGTAAATACTAATAAAATTTCAAAAAAAAAATGTTAAGATTCAAGGGAAGACCTTGTGCAGGTGAACTGCAAGAATTTCGGCCTACTCTTTATAATCCAGAGACTAAATTCTCAATCATTTTTCCCACATTAAAAAGCAGATGTCCACTTTCAAACCTAGGCCTTAAAAATACGGGAAAGATCATCTGTCGGTAAAACTATCAAAAGTGAATTGTGTCAGTCAAAATTGCACTATCATCCAAAAAGATTAAAATTAAAACTTAAACATTTCTTAAAAGGAGATAGTATCAAATAAAGAGTACAGTTTTATAACATAATATTTTATCTTAAGTCCAAAAATATCTAAAAGGCACATTTAATTATTTACTCTCGATTTATCTGTATCTGTATTGTAAATCAATAAATCTAAAACAAATGATAGAAGTAAGAACCCCTACCGAGAGAGATAATGAATTTTCAATTTTATAACAAATACAATTCTCATTGTTGATATATCTGATCTTGTGTAGACATAAAATAATACAAAATTTCCTATAAAATTCATCCCAAAGTACTTCTCTTCAATTAGTGTTCTATTTATCAAACTGACAAGATTCAAGCTTGAATTTTTAAAAGTTGTGCTTCAGCTTAAAAAAATTGTTTAAGTTTTGCTAGATCTTTTAAATGTAAAGGTTAATTTAACCTTTGTCATATTCATAAGTTTCTTTAAAAAAGTGCTTGTATTTTTGTGGTGGGTGTTGTCTTTTGCACTGTCCAATTTTAAAGAGATATCTGTTATTCTTTTTCATATATTATTTTGTAAACATCAATTGTCCTTGTTATATGCAGAAAAATATTTTGTGGAATAATAAATAATCGGAAAAAAAATAGAAATCAACAGAAATTTATCTGGATTTAGCGATTCCAACATATATTTCACCTTATGAAATCCTGTTTACAGCTCAAAAATTAAAACAGCAAATCATAAATTTCATGTGTCCAAAGCGCTTTGGTTTTTCTGGACTGTTACACAAATGGCAATAGACCCATCCATGCATTGTGGATACCATGATTAAAATGTTGTTTCCCAGATGCTTGTTTCGTCAATAAAAGACTCATAAGTGATGTTTAAATCAAAAAAGTTAAACAGACCAAATAAGGTACAAAGTTGAAGAGCATCGAGGACCAAAAATTAACCTATTATGAGGATACTTAACCAAATCTCTCCAGACAGAAGCCTGGTGCATTCCAGTCAATCAATTATCATAAGTTATAGCAGCTTTTTAATTAGTGATTAATTCCCTGGGTGATTGATTTCTCATTATCCTGTACTTATATCTTATTCTAGATCTGTATAAAATATCCAGGTCCTTCAGATGTTTGTATAGCACTGATTTGTCTCTAATTAGTTTCTAATACATAATGATCAATTTAGCAACCTTTCAGTATCTTATGGAGACAAATGCAAATTGAGATCTTCCATATTGTGGAAAACTTTTAGCAAGCAACATACTCATACATTTATGATTTACAATATTGAAAATTGAAAAAGGAAGGAGTTCAACTATTTTTAGATTTACTCATAATATGCATGTATGGCCATAAAAAGATCAGATTTATACTTAATATGCATGTATGATCATTAACTAGTAATATCAACAAAAAAACAGCTGCCATAAATTCTGATATAGCTGTCAATTGTTGCGATAAAAACCATTACGAAATCATCAGGATTACTTTTAAGTCAAAAATTTACCACTACAACTGAAAAATAATGGATCAATTACAGTAGTTCTATAACCACTGACATAAAGTTACAATGACAATTGGATAGAAATTACAGCTCTTTTATCCTATTTAATATGCCATAGAAAGGAAATGCACAATTTCATATAATTTTGTAACCTGGTGAATCATCTTTAATTGTCTCGGATACATCAACAGGATGTCCTTCTGTGTTGTAAATGACCTTATTTGCTACTAATGAAGCTGGTTTTTCTTTCTAAAATGAGTTTCGGCAAATATGTTTTTCCCCAATTTATCTTTTTTCCCCATTTATTTTTAGTTAACTGACTTTTTTAATTTAAAACTGAAATATAGCATTCACATAAAATTTCCTTGCAATTTAAATTTCAGAATCTGGAAAAACCATCATGTTTACTATTTGCAAAGCTGAAACACTACTAGTGGTCAATTCATTTTGCTGGAACAAATTTTTCATTTCATAATCATTAAAACAGATTTGTTATTTTACATCTAATCCTACTCCTCACTTTAATCATTAATTTTATCAAATAAACTGATATGTTTTTCAATGATAAATAGTAAACTAGTAATTCAGAGATCTGTCAATACCTTACTATGCAATCCTATTAAAATTAGTATCCCACCAACAACCCATAGGAACTCTAATCATTTACTATTAAACAGTCAAATAGTTTGCATTTCAGGTGTTTTAAATAGAGTGCTCTCTATGATTTATTGGATACATGAAATCATCTCTTAAAAGATTTAAGAAGTCCATTTCTGATTTCAGCAGGTAATGGTGTGATGAATTCCAATAACATCGATTCAATATTATCGGAAGTCTTGAAAACACAAGAAAATTGTCATGTGAGTGAGCACTTCTTCCCATCTCATCATGTAGAAGTGAATACATATGAATTACAACTATAAGCAATGATATAAGAAATTAACTTACATTGGCTAGAGGTATAGGAGAGGGTTAAGATCTTACAAAATATGTTTAACCCAGCAGCTGCATTTTTGGGCCTTCCCCAAGTCACAATCCTTATATTGCCTTTTCAAGTCTTGTATGTTTTTTTAATTTTAGTTTATTTATATGTTTTGGAGTTTAGTATGAAGTCCATTATCACTGAACTGGTACACATTTTTTGAGGGGCCAGCTGAAGCCCGCCTGCATGTGCAGGATTTTCTTGCTATATTGAAGACACATTGGTGACCTTCAGATGTTTTCTGCCCTTTAGTTAGGTTGTTGCCTCTTTGACACATTACCCTGTTTTCATTCTCAATTTTATAAGATACATTTATTACTTACATTATAATTGTTACTGAGAACAGCAATGGACTGGTTTACATTGTTTATATGATGAACTCTTAATCTTCCCTTCTCTCTTTTCTGAAAATATAAATATTGCAACAATTTTCTTCTTGCTATAGATAACTAAGAGTGCATTTGTTTCTAACCCGAAATTTTGTCATCGATGACTATCGTTTAGTAAACGTTGAGCTGCTAGAAACAAATACATCGTTTAATAAACTTTATCGACCCAGCGTAATCAGACAGAAATAGATTACACTCACGCACTGTAAACAAACAGGTAAAAGTCCGGGAAATAAATAACCAGGACTTTGCGAAAACAACACGTGCTCGTAATTATTTAAACGACAGATGCAGAAACAAATATATCGTTTACACGTCTCAACGATAAACGATCAACGACTACGCGACTATTTTGCGCGTACATCGTTTACGTGAACGATGTCAACGTTGACCAAAAAATGTAAGAAACAAATGGATTAAACGACTACGCGCGTAATCGTTTACATCGTTTAGGTTAGAAACAAATGCGCTCTAAGAAACTTCTATCTTTTTCAATTCTATAATAATGCTATAATATTCATAGTTGTGAAGATGATAACACATATATAGGATTAACGGAGTGACCAAAAACATTGGAAGTTTTAACACTACATCAACCATCAACACCAGAGACTGAGAGGCCTAAAAACAATTAATTATCTCCCTTTATCCATTTCATTCAAACAAAGACAACAAGGAACAGCACTTGTTTTCAGAGTTGATACAGCCAAAATTGGTTGGTATACACCTGTTCATATGCAGACAAACTCACCCTTAGCTTATCTAGATCATATGTTGTACAAGTATAACACAATAAAAAGCCTCCTAACAACAAGATAAAAAATATTTTTTTTAGGCTGAATTAGTATATCATTTCAAAGATAAATTAACTATCTATTTGATACTCAAACTGAAATCGTAAAATGGTATGTATCAAAATTATGACTATGGGGCCAAATTTCTTAGAAAAAAAGCACCCCTTTGCAGGTTTATAAATCAATCATCTACTAATTATGATTTAATTTTGATTATTGGTCTTTAACACCACTTTCAGTACTATTGATTTTTTGAGGAGGTAGTCAGTTTTAATCAGTGACAAAAAGCCTATGTGCCAGGAGAGAACTACAGATTTTCAGAGTAAAACTGACAATCCTAGTCAATTACTGGGTAAGATTGGAGTTTAGCACATCTGCTATATGCAGGATTCATGCTCACAACCTCAGTGTTGACAGGCTAGTGATATAGTAGTGTGACTACTAGCGACACTCTGAAGGGCTATATCAAACAAAAGACCTCAAAGTACTGTGTATTTCTTGTAAAGATAAAATCTATAATTACTAAATGAGGAAATCAGTTTTGTTGTTGTCTCTTCTGAAACTACCAGATAGCTAATCAATATGACTGTGTCCTGAAGCTTAATGCAGCGTAAAGGAGTCAGGGGCCTGTAATTCAGTGGTTTCTGTTGGTTTATATCTGTCATTTTTGTTTTTAGAAAGTTGTGCTGTCATAAATTAGGCTTTCAGTTTTCTCTTTTGAATTGTTTCATATTTTTCATTTCATGTCCTTTTATAGCTGATTGTACTAGATGGGTTTCCTAGCTGTTGAAAGCTGTACCTTTAGTTGCTTATATCTTCATCATTTAAACTCTGGTTGAAAGCTATCTCATCAGCAATCATACCACATCTCCTTATTTTCATTTACTTTCATTTATAAGTTTGGACAATCTGAAAAAGCTTTTGAAAGCAAATGGTTTCCACATGTCCTTCGAACCATCTTATCTAATTAATGCCAACTATTGCCATCCCTCCATGTAAATATGTGTTTAGTAGGACTATAATGACCAACAACATAGAGAAACAACAATGCATCACAACAATCTAATCAAATATTATTATTCCAAAAACCACCCAAGAATTTCAAATAGAAATGCATGAAATGTTCTGATTGTAAATGACATTAGAATTTGTATTTTTTTTTTATAACTACCAAAAATGAAAACAGTTCACTTACGGTAATTATTTCAACATTGGTTATTACTGACTGAACTTAGTTAGTTGAAATTCTGAATTTTGAAAATAACAATGATAATCCAATTTACAAGTGAGAGGTTCAGCTAGCAAAAACCCATGTTTAATCCAACATTTCAAAAGAAAATGCCTGTACCAAGTCAGGAATATGACAGTTGTTGTTCAATCATTGATAGGTGTGTGATTTTGATTTTGCCTTTTGATCAGGGACTTTCCATGATGTATTTTCCTCAAAGTTCGGTATTTTTGTAATTTCATTTTTTTTTAAATGCCTGCAAATCTTCTTAATATTGTATATATTTATATTTAGTATAAGAAAGAACATGCTCTATAACCTTATACAGAGAGATTATAGGGGTACAAATACACAGATGGACAGAGAGACAGATCAACAAAGTGAATCCTACATACCTCCCACACTTCATGTGAAGGAGCTTAAAGATATATTTCAAAGTACGTAATTTATATTTAGTGTTGAAATTTGAATGCCTGGATTCAAATAAATTTGCTAAAAAATCCACAAATGTTAATTCTATTTAAGTATGGGATAAACATAAAATATCCCAAAACAAACAGAAATTGTCTGAATTCTATATTTTATGTAGCAATATTAATTTGCATATGATAAATCACATTTATCTTCCACTTCACACCTCCATAGATTATAATCAAAGGAAAGGAAAGGATATGGTATCATCTGTACTGGGATTTGAACTTTGGATTGAAAATGAAAAACTTTTAGAGTACACTCAAAACTCGACAACAAAACTGATGCTGCTTTCCATTGATTGGTGCAGAAAAGTTGAGACAATACAGATTAGCATTCACCAATCCCAACAACTTTGAAAAGTGTGCTGTTATTTGATTCAAGCATACTAGAAGATATAAAGCTTTAAATGGGGTATTTACACTATTGTTCCAGGTAAGGGTGAAGGTTGGTACCTATTAAAACTTTTAAACCCGCTGCATTTGTTTGCGCCTGTCAGAGACCTGATGTTCAGTGGTTGTCGTTTGTTAAAATGGTTCATAAATGTTTCTCTTTCTCATTATATAAAGGTTAGACCATTGGTTTTCCCATTTAAATGGCTTTCACACATCATTTTTGGGGTCCTTCATAGCTTGCTGTTTGGTGTGAGCTAAGACCTATAAATGGTTTACTTTTACAAATTATGACTTGGATGGAGAGTTGTCTCATTGGGACTCATACAACGTCTTCTTATATCTATTTGTCAAAAGAGCATTAGCCATTTTCTTTATACAATGTATTGTAACGGACAACATGTATGAACTAACCAATGACAATCCACTGAGGACCTCCAGTAATGACAGTAGGTGGGTGCCATCTTTGAGATCTGTGAACAAGTTGTTTAAGGTTGGTCTGCTGGCCTGCAAAAAGAAAAATGCATTAACCTTTAACTTGCTGCAAAAAAAAAATCTTTTTCTCTTATATCTACATGTATAACATAAATATATTTTTTTTAAATTAATTTGGCTATGATATGGTCATTTGAACTTGGAATTGTATAAATAGATGAAATGTGCTGTCTCCAAAAAATAGCATATGGCAAAATATGGGTTACTTTGCTAATTTGCATAGCAGCCATTTTATCTTATCATGACGACAGCCATTACAATAGGATTATATATGCCCCTTAAATAAAAATGTCAATATGCCAATTCTTATGCTGTATCAACAATTTTGTCCGCATATAGGTGAATTGTACATGTTTTTAGGGTACTTTTCATGTAGAAATGAGTATTGTCTACTTTGAAAACTTTCGGCCTTTTCAGTTTGAAAATCGGAAGCGTAACCATAGTATGATTGTTATATAAAATAGCGAAAAATCATAAAATTTGCAAGGTTCAAAACAGAAATCAAGATACAAGAAGATATTGTTCATGATTTGTCCGCATATAGAAAAATACCTTATAGGTTGAATTTTAAAGTTAAATAACTTTTAACTAATATCGCTTTCATAAGTTTTCGGCCAAATTCTTTTAAAAACATGATGATTTCAACCTACCCATTTCGTAAAAAGTAAATTTTCAGCATTTTCCCTTAGAATTACACAACTTTTTTGTAAATATCCGCCGAAGGAAGTTTTCAATCCATGACGGCAAAGGGCTGAATTATCAGCAAATTTGATATAATTTATATTTCAATCTTAGACTAAGGGAAGTAATTTAACCAAAAGGGCAAAGTCACGTGGTACAAATCATATGAATAAAGTACCCATCATTTTGCCATATGGTATGACAAAATTTTTTATAGGCAAATGTAGGTAATTTTTTTTTTACTATAATTGTCAATGGATAATGCAATGAATTTTAATAACTCAGAAATCATTCATTCATGAACCTCAGAAAAAACAAATGGGGATAATTGAAACCAATTCTTTAGTGTAAACTGTGTAATAACTAAAATAATATTATGAAAAACTTTTTCTATACATGCTTAATAGTGACCTTGTTTATTCTTCGTAAAAAACATTTATGATAAATCTCTTTGTATTTAGACTCACTTAGACCACACAAAGTAAGTGTTACATTACATCATTATTTTGACTGCCACATTAGTACTTCTGTAATATGTCATGTTTCACCGATTTCCACTTACAGCGAAAATTTTCAAAAGGATGACTTATATTTCTTAAATGTACCTTTGACAACTGTGAATTGATCCATTTGGTAAATGTCTTCTTCTGGACATCTTCCCGTTCATCTGAAACACACAAGAGATTCTAAATGAATTATACGATGATTTGAAAGTGATAATAAGATAAGGGAAATGGATTGGGGAAGTAGTGAGACCAATATTATGTCTAAAATCCCACGTTTTGACTCCACGCTGCAACACATCGCTGCAAAACATATCAACACTGTCCCTGTAGGACTTTTCAAGATTTATCAGTATTGAACTCCCATCTGTAACTTTTGACAAGAATGGCAGCTAGAAATTCTGAGATGACTAAGATAATTTGTTGTCTGTTAAATTATTAATATCAATATAATTTCTGGATTCATTTTTTTTGTATTTTACAATATTAACTTGTCCAAAAAAAAGAGATAGTTCAGGATCTTTTTTTCTTGCCATATCTATTTTCAGTTAACATGGTCAGAATAAAACTGGCATAGAGGTTTCTTTGAAAGTTACATAATATTTTTCAAGTAATTAAAAAAAAGATCATATATACATCTTTTAAATTGAACCCTTCAGACACAATCTTTATATAAAGGTTGTTGCAGTCTTTCCTTGTTTTCTGTTTAAATACGGACTGTGCAAGACTCTCATGGGTAGTCAAGGTCGTAGAAACGAAACTCTCCCTCATTTTCTGTTAGTGTTTCCCAAAATCAAACTTTCCCATTAAAGTCATGATTCTTTCATAAAGGTAATGTACCTTAACTTTTACTTATAGCATGATTTAAAAATATTCACATTTAACAAAAAGCAAAGTAATCATTTTAAATCATAGAATTGTAACTTTCATTGCTTTAATTCTTTCATAAATTATGACTTAAAAACCCTCTTTTAGAATGTATGATTTATAGGAATTAATATCACATTAAAGTTTAAAAGTATTTATGGTTTTTCTCATGATATATTTACAATTCCCTTGTCCAACAGTTCAAGGTTATTTTTTATAGTTTTCTCTTTTGGGTATACTTATAATTTCTGTTGGCTATCAATTAGCTCAGCAGTAACAATTCTATGGACAGAATATGATTGGTGATTCATGAGTCAAACTAAATGAATTCCTTTTGAGCCTGAATTTATGTCGATAGATGTGCTAATGAGACAACTCTCCATTCAAGTCACAATTTGTAAAAGTAAACCAATATAGGTCAAAGAACAGTCTTCAACAAGGAGCCTTGGCTCACACCAAACAGCAAGCTATAAAGGGCCCAAAAAGTGACTAGTACAAAACCATTAAAACCAAAAACATGTATGTTTTCACATGTTGAAGAGCTGCATTCTCACAAACAACAAGATTAGTCATCAATACTTTTAAAAGCAGATAGATTAAATAATGATTTGCAGTCATTTGTTTTACATTAATCCAAAAATACTTTTATAATTCCCTTTTTCCATGGCATTTTTCACATTTATCTATCTAATATACCTTCATTTTCCAGTGGCAGTCCAATTTTCCCAAATCTACATCCCAGAACGTCCCCCTAACAGGTCCTGCCTATAGTATTTATTGCTGATTTGCTCGTTCTGAACATTTATGAAATATTTGCCACTGGATAAAATGCAACCAACAATCAATCAATTAATCAACCCTGTTGCTTCAACAAGTAGCTAGACACATCTATATATGTATGTAATGCTTCTTTTGCATAATTTCCAAATTGTAAGTAATTCATGAGGAAAATGCAATGTAAATTACAGAAATGTTTCTATGAACAAACTTGAGGCTATAATATATTTTCTTGATGTTTGTTTATACTTTTTTTGGCAAAGGACCTTTGACACTCTCCCCAGGAAGGAGACCTAATTTAAAACAGATAATTCATCCTGTGAAAATAAATAAATACAGCTTTATGGATGAGCAATCTTTTTCAATATAAGACACTATTTTTTTATAAATCAGATGAAAAAAATATGTGAACTGCCTAAGGGTTATACCAACTCAACCTGTACACTATTAACATACAGACAGTTCAGGCTAGCCTTTGATGACTTTTTAAGTGATAAAATTTCAGGTTTCAATAATGTTGCTTGAATAATGTGTTACTTAGTTTCTTCAAGGTGCAGAAATTCACATATAGGTAGACGTTTTTTTAATCAAACTGCATAATTTTACATTTTTAACAATGTTTAATAAGAAAATAAACATATTAAATTGCAAGATCTTAATGCTTAATTGTACATAAAAGTTTGCTTGAATAATGGTGTCACAAAAATGAATAAAAGTGTCATGAAAAATATGTTATGTGACAACTTTAAGATTAAAATAATGCAATTTAAACCTTAGATTTCTTCTCCAGTAAGATGTATGTAGAATTTCAACATAGCTGACTACTTACAACTCAAGTAGATGTGAGTTGCAGACATAATTATAAAAGTATTATTATATTGTCATATTATAAATACAATGCACAACTAAGCATCACAATACTATATGTAGCACCATGCTGTGGGGCAAAATTCTTTATTACTGTTACTCACTATGCAACAACTGTTTTAGCTAAAAGGCCTTTTAGAGATTTGACCTTTGGAAAAGACCCAAGTTTATTGTAGAAGACCAAATTTCGGTTGTTGTGATGCTGCCTCTTTGATACATTCAACATATCTCATTTTTTTAAGTGTTCACTTTTTACACATTGTAACTTGGATGGAGAGTTGTCTCATTGGCAGTGCACACATATCACTTCTTCTTATTTCTATATTGTTAGATGTCTAGTCATTCTCAATTTTACTAGTCAGGTTTCTTTGTGTCATTGGATTGCCATGTCTTTTACCTTACTAGATGACATTGGGATTGTTTTAGGCATTGTTGGGCTGCTGTCTCATTGACCAACCTGATGTATCTTTTTTGTGAGTTGCTGGTTTCTGGTCTCATTGACCTAAAGTAAAAGTTGTTCTGGTTTTGGTGTTGTAGTTGGGTTGTTCCATAAAGAATGCATGAATTGCTATAATAAGCAAGCACCCATTTGTATTTTAAAGTATTGGTAAGTGTCTGGCATACCTAAACAAGAGTGCACACCCTGAAATGTCTCGCCTTCTATACTAATCATTGATATTATGTTGATAGTCCTAGGTATAAAGCTAAGCTTTATTACAACTGTCACATAAACATAACATTAACCAAGATAACTAAACAAAGACCAATGAATCTTGAAAATGAGGTCAAGGTCAGATGAAACATACTAGGCAGACATGTACAGCTAACAATGCTTCTATACAACATATATATTTGACCCATTACTTATAGTTTAAGAAAAATAGACCAAAACACAAAAACTTAACACTGTGCAATGAACCGTGAAAATGAGGTCACGGTCAAATAAAACCTGCGTGACTGACATAAAGATCATAAAATATTTCCATACACCAAATATAGTTGACCTATGGCATATAGTATTAGATAAAAAGCCCAAAACTCAAAAACTTAACTTTGACCACTGAACCATGAAAATGAGGTCAGGGTCACATGACATCTGCCCGCTACAATCATTCCATACAACAAATATAGTAGACCTATTGTATATAGTATGAGAAAAACAGACCAAAACACAAAAACTTAACTATAACCACTGAACCATGAAAATGAGGTCAAGGTCAGATGACACCTGCCAGTTGGACATGTACACCTTACAGTCCTTCCATACACCGAATATACTAGCCCTATTGCTTATAGTATCTGAGATATGGACTTGACCACCAAAACTTAACCTTGTTCACTGATCCATGAAATGAGGTCGAGGTCAAGTGAAAACTGTATGACAGACATGAGGACCTTGCAAGGTACGCACATATCAAATATAGTTATCCTATTACTTATAATAAGAGAGAATTCAACATTACAAAAAATTTGAACTTTTTTTTCAAGTGGTCACTGAACCATGAAAATGAGGTCAAGGACATTGAACATGTAACTGACGGAAACTTCGTAACATGAAGCATCTATATACAAAGTATGAAGTATCCAGGTCTTCTACCTTCTAAAATATAAAGCTTTTAAGAAGTGAGCTAACGCCACCGCCGTAGCTGCCGCCGTAGCCGCCGCCGGGTCACTATCCCTATGTCAAGCTTTCTGCAACAAAAGTTGCAGGCTCGACAAAAACCAATTTTCCTCAATCCCAAAAAATTGATCCCCCCAAAAAATAAATGAATTGACTATGTTCTGAACTGTCCTGACATCAAGTCTTTAATTTGTGACTGACGCACATTCGTATCAATGATTTTCTATTACTTGTCAAAGAGTCTTTAATGCCTTAATCTGAATAAACACAGTGTTTGTATATAATAGTTCTACAAGTTTTGTAAGTTCTATAAATATTGATTTACTTTGATAAATATAAAGTTAATATGACTAGTTATATGAACAGATCAATACCAGTAACTACTGGTACTTAATAAGGTATGCTGATAAGTGTTTATGGAGGTAGACTATTTGACAAACTATAACTCAATTAATATCGTAAAATTAATTTCCTTTGAAACATTTCCTGCAGACAAATCCTATGAATCCTAAATAAATTCAATTTATCAAATTTTGTGCTTAATTAATAGGCAAAATGGGAATCATTTGTTTCAGACGGACAGACTGCAAAAATTTAAGGAAGCATAATAAAGGTTTCCTGTGATGGCTTGTGACCTCTGACTTATCTTTTAAGCATAAATATTTGCTTTTGCTATTGTTTGCAAATTCAAAAAAAGAACTACGCAAATGTTTAAAAAGTTCAGTCCACCTTATACCGATGAAAGCATAAGGTATGTATTTTGCTCTAGTAACACACTTTCTTACATAATAAGTTGAAGTTACATATCCTGAGCTTTGTCAGTAACAAGTTTTCAAGCATACCGTTATTTTACGAAAGTTATTCATTGATATAATATTGTATAAAAGTAAACTGTGTCCATTTAATTATTTCTGTAAAAGCTTTTCATAGATGGAACAGCTTTTCATAGATGGAACAATTGACAATTAACCATTTTTTTTTTTAAATCCAAAGGTTGAAATCTGACAAAATATCCATATACTGATAAACAAACCAAATAACAACACACAAATCAATTTACTGGAAGGTCAATATTCTTTTAAATTTTTAATTTGAACAAATTGAAGTCCTCAAAAACCACTTAGTAGTAAGTACTTTGGTGTTATCTAGATATCAAAAAGCTACTAGCTAGTTTAATAAATTCTGTAACCTTATTTAGACATCAAACAGCTTCCAACTTCATTATACCGCATTCTTAATTCAGTTAAAAGTTTTATTTGTGGATGGCATATATTAAGTCTTAGTGTCAATCAAGGCTTGGAAATAAGATTTTTTTCTACAAGCAACATTTTTACACAAATAAAGCAACCTTTAAGTAAAAACCATTAAAATGTAAGATTTTCCATTGGCCAAAAAATAGACCATAGATACATTGTAGTTGATAATTGAGTAAGGTTCCAAACGCAATAGGCACATAGAAACCCAATAAACTAATCCTTATGATTAGATAGTTTTACCCAAGGCAAACTTTTTTTTTTGCAGTTAACGTTAGTAATGTACAAAAAGATGTTAAATAGTAGTATACAGAATGGAAATAGGGAATGTGTCTTAGAGACCTGACCAAAAAGAAGATAAAGCTCAAGGCCACCAACAGGTCTTCAGTATAGAAAAGAAAAACCGAGTCTAGTAATACAGAATGTACTACATGTATTAAAAGTTCAAATTTTTTTGGAATGTATTGATTATTGCGAAAATTGAGACATGATAGGTTGAAAATTGAGACATTTTTGAAGCGATGTATCATTATTTGTTTGCAGCATATTCAGAAATTGCAATGATTAATCGAGCATTTATCAAGCATTAATCGAGCATCTGTGCCCATCGATCAACAATTGCAAAATTTAATGCATCCAAAACTTCTGAATTTAATAAGGACTTGTTATCATCTTAATGTATATTTTGATAAGAAGTTGTATCAAAGGAGTGTCCAAGAAAGCTAGCAGGCCAAAAAAAAAAGTCCATGTCAGTTTATTTCATCCCTGAAGAAAGAATGTATTACTCAGAATTATCACAAAACAAAATGTTTAGAAAGACCTGAAAGGAAAGGAAGTAGTCAAAAGGTATTCACTTTACATTGTTACATCATTCATAAAATTCTACTATTATATTCTCCTCCTTTGTAACTTTGTTTCCAAACTGAGTTATATCCAATAGATTAAAGACCAAAGTAAACTGTTAGTCTGATAATAATAAGGGGCATGTAGTCTTGATTATCGGTAACGTTTAACGACAGCGGTATAATTCTGGTTAATCCATGTGCAAGTAATGTGTTAGCGATAGTATTGTTTGGATGGATCTAACCGAGTAATTACAAACCGACCTGTTCACAACAGGTGAGAAGAGGACCTTGATTTACCATTACAAATGGGGCTCACTAAGGGAAATTGAAATGGTAAAACTACAATTTCTATCTTTATAAGCAAAATGTGTTCAACTGGTAACATTTTTTGATTATAAAAAGGATTTTTGTAAGCACTAGATTCATATTTGTAATTAAAATGTAAATCAAGAGATTTCCTAATCTAAAATCCCATGCAATTCCTTCAGATAAGGAACTTGATACCTGATAAAGTCACCTTTGATGTTAATATGCTAATTTAGAAATTGATTATCAAATAATGGTGAAATTTTAGACCTGATAACTAACTTTGAAACAAATTCTCAATGAAGTCGTTAATTTTAATAGAAATAAACAACATCCACACAATCTATATGTTAAGTAAATGGCATGAGCTGAGTTGGCAACTTCAATAATGAAAACACAATACAATCTGTTGACTATAGCCTAAAACCTGGACTGAAACCTTTTGATGTATTATTACCAGTTAACATATATTCACAGAAAAAAAAACTAAATGAATGCAACACAATCTTGCTACACATGCATGACATGAATTTATTAATTGTTTTGTTTATTATTATTTCTGTTGTAAATTCCCACTTCTATTGCTTGCATTACTCTTAAGGTCCACAGTGAGAAATATTTTATGGAATTATAAGGGAAACATTATTAGAAATCAACCAAGCTCCCAAGAGTAAATGGAGACAAATTCAATTATTAACTGTATGATTTCTGAAAAAATGTCCAAAACAAACATGCCAAAAAAAACACAATGAAGACAAATTTGTAGCAAATAGAAAAGGTCTCAATACGTTTTTCTTTGTAAATTTGTATAAGGTTCCACAAAAGTATTTGGACACAACAAATTAAGACTAATATAGCCAACACAAGGACAAAAAAGAAAGCAATTTCTTTTATAACTCATTTCCTATGGCTGTATTTTCTCTAAGTTTCAAATTCTATGTAAGAAGGGTCCTAGAGTAATTCTTTAATATTTTCTATCCACTTTAGTTTATATTCTCAAGTCCCACAGTTAAAATGCAAAGACTGTAAAGAATATTTCAACGACAATAAGTAAGCTATTAGGGGAGGTTGGTTCCTAATAATATACACTGACATTACAGAATAGTAAAAGTTAGTAGGATAACTCAACTTTAGGTTTGTAGGAAAGTGCTTTCCCAGGAGGTTGATTTCTAATAATGTTTCCCTTATAATTCCATAAAATATTTCTCACTGTGGACCTTAAGAGTAATGCAAGCAATAGAAGTGGGAATTTACAACAGAAATAATAATAAAAAAACAATTAATAAATTCATGTCATGCATGTGTAGCAAGATTGTGTTGCATTCATTTAGTTTTTTTCTGTGAATACTATCACAAAAGACTTTATTTTCATGGCAAAATACCATTTTAGAGAGGAAATGTGTCCAATTCTCATAAGCTAAAATCTTACAACCCATAGAATGACATGAACACCATCCACTACTTTTTCTGATCAATTACTATAATTTCAGATTTAGTCAATAACTGTTTCTATTATTATTACAGTACTGATGTGTAATAATCAGGATTCAGGAGACAGAAATGTCAGCTTTAATTTGTTAAGTTCCTGAGTGTTTATCATTCAACATATGGTGTCCGCATTTTCTAACAAGATAATTTCCTATTCTTACTTAAATCTGTTAGACACGGTAGCAGATGTTATGACATTGAATATCCAATTTAAGTCATTTTTTGATAAATTTACAATAATAAATATATATGTCAGCCAATAACATTGTCTGTAGTACAAGCCAGGTGTATAGAGTTACAAAAGATTTAGTCACTTTTTACAGTCATAAAAAAATGTTTTGATAATTAAAAGGAAATATTGCATAAATCCAATTTCAGTAATCTGCATTTATGATACTATACATATAAGGATGAAAAAATATTTAAATATATATCACATGCATAAAAATAAACTAATAAAAAAAGAAGCTTGAATATAGGCCTCACAAAATAAATATTACAAAGTCCTGTAATAAATGTTTAACTCGAACAAAACACCCATTAGTCAAAAGAAGGGCATACTGATACATACAAACTGAAATAATTTACTATCCTAATAGGGTATATTTGTTGAAATTGTAATTTTTGTCCTAACTCTGTCAAGGTATGATATGGACCAAACTGGTGAGAAACATAACGTGGCAATTAAAATATTGTAATTTCAACATGTATATATCTCAACATTTCGGTTCTCATCCAACCTAAGCGGGGTTAGTACACATATTTCAATTTACATGTATGGGGTTCTATCTGATTATCATCAAGTCATTCAAGATTTTGGTTTAATGAATTTTGCTTGAAATTTAATATTATAGCAATGAAAAACTAAAATAGTAAAAAAAATATCTTTTTAAATAAAGCTTTCACACCCAATTCAGCTTGCAATACCTGTTTGTGTTCTTTCTTTTATTCATATTCCATTTTTATTAAAAAAAAAAAAAGTAGAACCTTACCTTTAAATTTAAGATATTTAGAAGTTATATCATTCCTTGCCATCTTTATTTGCTCATGTTACAATAATCCACAATATAAAATCCATATAATATGACACAGAAAATAGCATTAATAAACATCCAACAGTATTAATAGTGCAACAATCACTTCTAGAAATGTTATTATAGGCTTCCTTCTGGTCAAAACACAGATCGATTATATGTGACTTTATAATAAACTGGCAAAAATGAACAATGCTACAAATAGCTCCTGCGTACCATGGGTGTCACTGAGCAATTTGAACCCACTCAACATGTTTCAAAGGGTCTTGTCTTTAATATCACATGAGTTCTCTATTTACATTTCCTTTGCATTAAATTAAACGTTTAAATTCATAAACTCTATTGACATTTGCTTAAGTAAATTTACGTAGCAGTGAACTTTCAATTGGTTCCCGTCACCGAATAACCGCTGACGTTCAAACAATTTAAAAATTTACAACATCCCATAAAATTTGCCAATGTTATCCAATGTTACAATGTATCGTTTACTACATCCAAGATTTTGATGAAGTATGGTAGAGGCTATTGATTCACACACATGACATGTGTCCTAGTCTTGCTTTGTTGTTGAATACAAGCCATTCATACTCCCGCTATCTTTTGTTTGGGGACAATCTCAAAATGAAAAAAGAGACCAAAATATTGACAATCTGACTTTATGCTCCCTTCAACTTAATTAATAACCATTAGATTTTTATTGATTTTAGACCCTGTATAAGTGTTATCTCTAAATATTCAGAATTAAACATGAAAAGGCTGATAAAATAATTTTCTAACAATAAGATACCCAGTGTAAATAATGAGATCAACTCTGGTGGGATTTTAATACCCAGTTATATAATATTTGTGGCTTTTGAACAAATATACTATCAATCAAAAATTAACTTGTTCCCTAATGTGGATTTTTCACCTGGAAAAATGTTGACACAAAAGACTCTAATTTGAAAAATGCATGTTTAAAGTAATTGTGTTAAGAAAATGAAAGCCTGTTAAAAGTACTTTTGTACAATTGAGATTTTTATCAGAAATTTAGATGTAAAATTTTAACAAAAGATTTCAGTTATATTGGTGTCAATTTAAAGCAATTAAAACCTAATATCTTTGATTCAATGCATCATTATGATATTGCAGTTTTCTACCCAAAAAAAAATGAAATAAAATTGAGAATGGAAATGGGGAATATGTCAAAAAGACAACAACCCGACCAAAGAGCATTGATGTATTTGTTAAATTTATTATGTGAGTAGATGTAATGAATATCTAAGAATAAAAAACTATTATTAAAGTATACAAAAATAATTACAGCACAAAAATTGGAGATAATTCAATATTACTTATCTTTTACAGGTTACTGTTATAATTATGTAAGAATGGGAGATAACTCCTGCACAAGGGTGAAAACTGGTGTAAATGGTAATTGATATGGAGGTGCACCAAAATGCATAGGAAGGATTATGAAATAAAATTTAGGTTTGAAAAGAAGCACTTTAATTTGGATATTTTTATTTACAAAATCTGCATAACAGTTTTTTACATTACTTTACAGGCACCTTTAATATTTATTGACTGATTAATTGATGGAATGATAGATGGCTTCTTAAAATCCTTTTCCGACCCGTAATATAATAAACAAATCTTTGGTAAAATTATCAGAATCTGTCTTTAATTCTCAAAAAAATATTTCTTTCAATGAAAAAAAAAAAACTAAAAAAGTATTCTTATAATTGACACATATTGAGTGTTCTTCTAAATTTATATATCATAATTTCACATTCAGGACAACATTCTGTCATTTTCACATCTAAGATAACAAATCAGGGTATCTGTATAAAATCTCCTTTATCTCAAAATCTGAGACAAGTATGGTATATGACAAATATGACATGACACTATCTCAGATTATAACTTAAGAGAAATGATATAACCTAGTTTGGAAAGGTCAAACAAACCAGTTTACATATTGGCCATCATACCTATAACAAGTTTTATATGGACACATACACAAACACTCAACTGTTTACGAGTTTAGATAGGAGACTTGTTTTACACCAGACAACAACATTCATATACATGAATTTTAGCTAGCCAGTATTCTCATAAATGTATATGATTAAAGTGAACAGAACCAATAGTTTGTTTTGTTAGAGATGTTTAATTTGATCAAGGGCGCCTATTGCTTTTACTTTGTTGATACACTTTATTTATTGTTGAAATGTGCATTTTGAGCAGCAAAATTGGTGCCGTTAATGTTTATATTAAAGTTACACAAAATATTCTGTAAGATTTTCCCCAAATTTTTTTATTTATTACTAGTAATTCCAGGATTTCTAATTATCTATTAATTCGTGAAATGTTCAGATTTCCATCTCCTGAACAACTTTTATAACAGTATATTTCATTGCTGTCGTTGCATTGACTGAGAAATTTTCTTTATACATGTACATTGATAAACATTTATAATCATTAAAAGTAAGATCTGATACAAGATATATGATCAGGACAGGCATAATACAGAATGTTTCTGAGGGGACAGACTTTGGATCATGATGCACTCGCTTAAAGAGTCAAACTTCAACCTTAATTACAACTTTAATATTCCTATTTTAGTATTTGAACTCTGGAACCTAGTTTAGTACGGCTTCCATTATAATAATCACTGAACTAGTAACACTTTTTTGTATAGGGGCCTGTAGCATACCCCTGGGTGAGGGATTTTCTCACTGTGTTGAAGACCCATTAGTGGCCTTTTTGCTCTTTGTTCGAGTTGTTGTCTCTTTAACACAATCCCCATTTCCATTCTCGATTTTATTATAGAAAGTAGGATATAGAGACCTTATGTTCATAAATTATCGTGACAAACAGACATGTGAAGGGAATAAACTATCTTCTATAGAAAATGAATATTTTTGTGCATGAATATTTATGCTCTGGTTTATGTGTTTTGTGCTATCTCTGGCAACAAAATATTTCAATGTGTTCCTGTGGACTTAAAAACTATTCTGACAATTTCATCACCATTAATATTTACAATGCTATTTTTTAGTTTTGTACATTTCCCAGAGCAACTGTAACAGTTTCCATGAAACAACACTAAAACAGACAACAAAATTGAAAACACAATGTAAATTCCAACTTAAGCATAATCTGATGCAAAATTAAAAGATTGTTGTTAATTATTCTAAAGGAATTATAAAAAGACTGATTGTTTAAATAAAACCTTTTACGGATGTTATCTTTAATACCAGAAGAATCAATATTAAGAGTTCAAAGAGAGGCTAATTGGGTTCTGTTGACAAATCTTTACATGCTCCCAAGAGTAAATGGAGACAAATTCAATTATTAACTGTATGATTTCTGAAAAAATGTCCAAAACAAACATGCCAAAAAAACACAATGAAGACAAATTTGTAGCAAATAGAAAAGGTCTCAATACGTTTTTCTTTGTAAATTTGTACAAGGTTCCACAAAAGTATTTGGACACAACAAATTAAGACTAATATAGCCAACACAAGGACAAAAAAAAAGCAATTTCTTTTATAACTCATTTCCTATGGCTGTATTTTCTCTAAGTTTCAATTCTATATAAGAAGGGTCCTAGAGTAATTCTTTAATATTTTCTATCCACTTTAGTTTATATTCTCAAGTCCCACTGTTATTTTTTTTACATTTTGAGAATCACTCAATTAAATAGTCAATCTAACTAATATAGCTTAAATAAATACAAATAAAATTAAAATTATTTTCAAATTAAAGTCTGCTTTTTCGACTGGAAATTTCGAAATAATAAATCCATAAAATTTCAAAATAAAATGTCAACAAAACATAATGATGTGTAATGAGGTCATATAAATCAAATCAATTTTGTCGTAAACTTACAGATTTCACATGGTTTTTAACAAAAGAATGAAAATTAAGTCAAATACTATAATAAAGTACATTTGATTGGGTTAAATTTTCATCGCTATAACATTTAAAATTTTTAAACCTAATCCATTCCAGTATACGAAAAAACAAACAAATCATGGCATGTATCACATCAAGGCTTATTCAGCTGCTTACAAATGAATAACCTGCATACCTATATGGTCCGAGACCACAATTGTTGTCCCTTGATTTTCGTTGTTCACGAATATAGTCCCTAGTGTTGACAGTGGGTTACTTGCCATTAATTTGTATACCCCTTCCAAATTTATTTCTCCATGTTTAATGCCTTTAATTGCAAGTAGGGGGGGGGGGGGGGGGGGGGGGGTGAAATTACACTGTAAAAAAATTTGGGTCCAGAATTTTAAAGGAAAGTAGTGATTTGGTCCAGCTGAAAAAGGTTGAAAATTAGCACTTCGGAAGCTGTCAAAAGATTTCAAGACGCCCTAAACATAAAATTGTCCATATTTTGAGTTGGAGCCGATGAAGTTTTCTATAATTTTGATATAATTTGTCCCAAAAGTAGTACAACACACTGTAAAAGTTTCTTTGAGAAAGCGCAGGTGGGATTTTTTTAATTTTCATTTATGTTCTAAAAGAAATGCACTACGAAATAATTGTGTTCTCGGACCTATACATTTGATTGAAGAAGTGCAATAACATTATTAACCGAACAAAAATTAGATACAAGGATGTAAAAATATTTTATGTCAGTGGCTGATCCAGTCACATTGAAAAAGGAGTTAAAGCGTTCACATACATAAAATAAGTCAAAAAGAAGGGGGAAGGAGGTTGGGTGCTGTTCCAGCCCCAAAACCTCCTCGGATCTGCAGACAGCAGACTTATGCAAAGGAGTAGGTTCAGTAAGACCCCTTTTTGGCCCCAAAATATAGCAGTTTTACAAAATTTACTGAAAAGTGACGATTTTTTGCATATTTGATAAATTTTTCATATATTAGCTTGAATCGGAGCGTTTGTATTGACTTTATCAGTTAAAATCATTGACATAAACTAATTGAATCAATTGAAATAGACCCTAAAGTGTTTAAAAAGTGTCCAAAATATTTCGTTAGACGAACCAGAAATTTGAGGCCAAAATTGGCCCTTACCTGACCTTCGCCTTTGGGCCTTTTTTTACTATCGGGATGTTAGATTAGGGTTAATTCTAGGTAGGTGTTTTAGGGTTCAGGCTAAGTAGGGTTAATGTCAGGTTAATGGTTAGAGAAATAAGGAATAGCTCTATATGGGTTGGGTCCCCTTACTTAATAAAGGCCAAAAGTTGGTGACAGATTCCATGAGGTTGTGATTTGTAACATACAACTGTTAACTACAGAAGAAGGTACAGATCTGCCAAAAATTATAAAGCAGTTTAACACCTTCCCACGGAGTCCCTCCCCCCTTTCCTTGAATTAGCCATGGGGAACACAGATAAAATGTAAATGTGATAATTTTATATTCAAACATGTTACAGATAACCAAAGCTTGCCCCTTACATTATATAGATAAAAATGTGATTCCCGATTTCAGTTAACTGACAGTTCTAAATTTTTCTTTAAAAATTTATTGAAATTCATTTAAAAACAAGAAAACTTTAGGTATACATCTTGAATAACAATACCAGTACTCCAGTTGCCCAGTATTTTAACACCTATTCATGTGTTTTATGGTAAATTTAATCTGACAGTTTACACCTAATCCAGGTTTAATTAACCACATAATTCCACCAATGCTACTGTTCCTCATATGATTAGAATACTACCTACAGTAAAACCTGTAGTTTAGAAAGATAATTGACCCATCGTTTATAATGATCCCTGGCATCTACTGGAAATGCCAAGAAACTTGTTCAATGACAAAGTGGGGAGAAATGGGCGTTTCAATTTTAGTTTTCATCCAATTTTCCTGTAAGTATCCAAGTGGTCTGATTAAATCCAGGGGCGGATGCAGGATTTGACGTTAGGGGGGGGGCGCAGAAAAAAAATCGGCGAGCGGAGCGAGGCGAAAAATTTTTTGAGGTTAAAATGATCAAAGTTATTGAAATATTCTTCTAGAGTGGGTGCAATGTAGATAGATATCTTGCCAAGCGAAGTGTGGCGAGAAACATTTGTGGTAAAATGAGCGAGAAATTAAAGATTCAATCTAAAACCGCATAATTTAAATGACTACATTAACCATATTAACAAAAAATCTATTAGTTTCTGTTTATTGACTACCTCTATATATTTACCAGAAAACGGGACTGAACAAAAGTAGAATAGAAACAATTCTGAGTACACAAACTGATTTTCCATATAAAAAAGTGAGACGAAGCAAATGACGATAGCTCATCTGACCAATATAAGATATTGAAAACGAAAATTATTACTGGTACAATTTAATTGTCAATTCA
This sequence comes from Mytilus galloprovincialis, assembly GCA_037788925.1. Taxonomy (NCBI): domain Eukaryota; kingdom Metazoa; phylum Mollusca; class Bivalvia; order Mytilida; family Mytilidae; genus Mytilus; species Mytilus galloprovincialis. The sequence goes on along the minus strand of CM075340.1, from coordinate 59,700,618 downwards.
TAATACGTGTTTTTATTTTTGTTCTATTTTCGGAGGTCGTGCTGTACGGAAGACGTAAGGGGACACACAAAACATTAGAATTTTTTTTTTTTAATTCGAGACCACGATAAAACATTACCGTTTTACCGAGATCTCGATAAAAAATATATCGTTATCTCGATAAAAAGAAATTGTTATATAAACAAAACAAATTGGCCTCTAACCACTAAAATCAAAATGAGATCCTTAAAATATTCAATATGCTTATTTTCTTGGGATCCCATGTAATACGGTAGTACCTACGGGTTTGGGCCTTGATCGTTAATGCATGCTTCGGCAAAATTTACATGTTGCAAGTGAGAATCATATATTGTCACAGAGATATTAAATAATGAGTCAAATTAACAAACTAACCTCTCGCTTGAACCATAATCTTTATCTTTCCTTAAGAAAGAGTCTAACTGAGACTGATTTCTTGGTCATGCCATGATGAAATAACCAACCGGTTACCCAAATAGCGGGTAGGGCACTTTCACCTTCTTCGTGGGAAAGTGATGTAGGGATGTTTTTGAACTTCGATTATCAAAGAAATTGTTTATTAAAACTGCAACTACAATGTCACAATTGTTTTATTCTAACTGCTAAAAGTCTATGATATTTGTCATCAAACGCAGTTCCGCGTTTGACACCTTCCTTTGAAGTGTAACATGTTTATAGAACTTAAATAAACAAAAGGTCAGTTGATTAGTAATCACGTTAAATGATTCTGTTAAATTACTGTTTCATATAGTAATACTTGTTTGAATGTTAAAACAGATTGAATGCGACGACATTTACTTTCGTCGGATACTTTATTACGTCCGGACAACCCATGCTTTGCAAATTTTAGGGGGGCGCACGCCCGCCACGCCCCCGCCTAAATCCGCCCCTGAAATCTGTTTACGATATAATAATTTGTAAATTGTGTCATGCATGACATTTATCTTCCTAAATCACAAAATACAAGACAGGGACTTTTCCTTACATGAAATTACCCTATTGTGGTATTAATTGGACAAGGTACTGTCATTAAGTTGGAAATTTTGAATTTGCTTAACATAATTGGTAAACAAAGATTGGCATGAAGCTAATCATAAATTTAGAATGCAGAGTTCCCTCCCTTTCTTCCTTTTATTTAGATTTTATATGCAAAACAAACAGCCTGATTCTTGTTTTAGTGAAAATAATCCTACTTTCAGACATAATAAGGCGACAGGTGTTTAGACAGACACGTTTATCATAATAATGTGAAAAATGACCTCAAGATTAAGTCCACAGTTGGTGCTTTGTACTTTTATTTGGTCAGCAAACAACCAACCATTTTGATCCTATACTGTACACATTAAATACAATAGGTGAACACTTTCAGTCTACATTGAACGATCACTTAATTAAACCATTTGTCAAACAGCATGTTAAGATAGATGTTTAGCTAGGAAAATCAATATTTAAAAAAAAGTCAACTTAGAAAATCTGCAGAGGGTCGTATTTAAACTTCTTTTTTTTTGCATCTTTGATAATTAAACTAAACAAATATTATAAAAGGGACAAATTAACAATCAACCTGTAGGAAAAAAGTCTTTGTTTCATGAAAATTCAAAGTCAGTTGCCATATAACAATGTACTCAATATTTCTTTTGGTAGGTATGTGAGGGAAGATTTCATTTTTAACATATTTTATTGTAATTGTACTATCTCAATATTCCTTTTCTGTCCCAGCATTATTGTACGAGGTTAACATGTGTAAGCAAAGAAGATAGGTTTAGAATTTTAATGTCATCTACTTCCAATGCGCAATTTATGATGGTGGGTTTCTCTAAATGATTTTTTTTAAGACATCATTGATAATGAGGCAAGCAATAAGTACAAGACCCTTCTGAACTTGCATGAAACACATGGAATGATTGGCAGTGATTAGGAAGTTCTACGATTTGAAGTTTAGCTTTTTTTAGAGTCAACTCTCTCTGAGTTTTTCCTCAGCTTTACCTTTATTTTCTAACATTCTTTGTTTGACTGTGTCCTCCTCTTCCTCGTCCACCTCCATTTCAACATCTTCACTGTATTTAGCAGCCATTTATCATGAAGTTATTCCACAGAATTAATCCACATTATTTAAATCCATTTAATTATATATCTAAAAAAGAAAAATTCATTCATAAAAAAATGTAAATCTAAAAAGCAGCCAATGGGGGATAACTCAGATTTTTTTTTAAGATTAAAAAATATCAAAATTAATAGATTGTAAAATATTTGACAAATTTGTTACTACCTTTGTTACTCAGTTTGTATTTTCTGTACCAAAAATAATATCCCACTATGGAGAAATTTCCGAAATGAAGTAATTCATAACATTTGTTTCCCTTTCGTGATGGCAGATAGCTTAATTTCATTCATCATTAAAATTTGAAGCTTTTGTTTTTGTCAAGCCATATATCTTTTATTGAAGACCTGAAACTGACCTTTATATGCCTTTCTAGTTTTATTGTGTTTTATGGTTAAGGAACATTGATGTATACTCCACTATATGACTCTTGTTTGTATTCATACCAATCTGGTATAAAGCCAACTCTAGTTCTGCTTATATTTGATAATATGTCAAAGTTCATTCCAGCTATTTGTAAGCATTATCTTTATCATTACTCATGCAAAGTGTAATGTTTGTAATGACAATGGGCTATTCCAGAAATAATCCATCCCCCCCCTATGGAAGACATTGGAATTCCAGATTTTTTTTTCCTCAATTTTTTCTAAAATTCCAGACAAATTTCCAACCTCCACAAAAAATTTCCAAACTACTTGTCTATTGGTGCACAAAAAATTCCATGAATTTTCCAAAGGGTAGAGTAATTTCCACACAATGTTTACTGGTAGTCGTTAAGAATTTCCAGAACAGATTTCTTTGCAAATCATTATTTCCAGACATATAAAACACAAGAGTTCTATGTATGTACATCTCTTAAAAGACTTCAAAATAATGGGGGAGGAGACAAAACTTTGATACAGTGATAGTTTAGTTTAAATTTAGAGAGCAGGAGCATTAAAAATATTGTTTTATTCATTTTATAGGTTGCACTTTGTTAATACAGCTTGTTCACAGACTGTCTCTTTTGGGGGGATATATTATTCATAGATATTTTGTTTTGTGTATGTACTGGTTCTAAGATATGATGGGTGGGGTAGGGATACTACGGAATTAAGTATAAATTAGTTTAAACTCTTAGAAGTTCTTGCATGTACATAAATGTTAAAAGTATATGCTGCACAGACCTTTGTTTTGACCTTTGAACAACTTTCCATTTTAGTATATAATTAAATTTTTAGGAAACTTCATAGTAAAAGAACGCACAGTTTGAGCTGTAAATGTACCCGTAATACATGTACTTATGCGAAATTGCATTGTTTTTAATAATTTACAGAAGTTGAAACAATTCAAGCTAAAAATTATATAAGAAGTGCAACTTACATGAATTTAATGTTTAGCTTGAATTGTTTCAAATACAAATGTATATAAAAACTATTGAATGTTTATTGGGTGCAAAAGTCACAATAATTGGATTAATATCATCTATGACTACTAGTGGAAAATTATATCGCATGGAAAGATAAAAACAGAGAAAATTTGGTTTGATCATGGAAATATTATATGTTGATTATAATATTTCCATGGTTTGATAAATGTTTGATGCCTTAATGACCTTTGTTAAAACATCAAAAATATATCTTGACATATGAATAAATGTAGCTTCAGACACTTGTGTGTAATCAAGCAGATGATTATTTCAACCAAGTAATATATATTTAATAAAATCTGTATTTTTCACCTTTTTCATATATAAGGATTAATAAACACCAATAAATTGTGCAATTTAGATTGATATCTTAAATTTTATAAAATTTAGGGTTTGTCCTATAATATTATTAACTAATGCCAGATTTTAGGTCACTTCAGCTAAATAGCCATAACATTTACCAATTAACAGATAATTGATACATCATTTATTCAAACACACTTGTTTGTCTTCACAGCAGGAAATTGTCTAATTACCCCAATACTGTAGAAGACTGACCAGAAATGACCAGCTGTGGACTATGTATGCATTGCAAAATAGTGATACAAATAAATATAAATAGATTGTTATCAGAATCAGTGGAAAACTGTCTACTGACTTTTGATTTTACATTCAGAGGATCTAGGTCCCCCCCCTTTTTTTTTTAATTAATAGTCTTTATACAAGGCATGTTTTATTTTCACATAAAAAGCATTTAACTAAAGATAAGGAAAATGGATACGAATAAGAAATGACTGATGTTTGTTTTTTAAAAAGAAAAGAGTTTTGAAAATTTAAAAAGTTGAAAAAAAAATTATTTCACAAAAAGATAACTGACATTCTTAAGACAGCAACCATTTGATTTTCAGGTTTTTTTTGGAAAAAAAAGTGTTTCCAGTTTTCAGAGAAAGAAATAATTTGTTTTTGGCCCTGAGATAAAAAAAATTGTTTGTTTCACCCACAGCTGCCACTATATGTCCTATATGTGTTGCTAAAATTGAAAGAAAAAAACTGTTTTCGACTTGTTGCAAAAAAAACGGGGAAAAAAAGTTTGTCCGGAAAAAAAACCATACCCCCACCCCAAAAAATTCACATGGTTGCTGTCTAATATATACCCTGTTTAACAATTTACTATTTGTGTAGCCTGCCAGCCACTAGTGACAAAGCTAGACATATGTAGCAATACTTTGCACTAGTATCATCATCATTCAAGTTTATTTTAGGTTAATTTCTGTTTTTTAAAACTCAAAAGCTTTAATTTTGTTAAATCTTCATGGAATTCTGCTTAATAGACACTTCTTCTATACATAAGATTGCATCCAGAGTTTTTTTTTCTTTTATTCAATATTTCATTCATATAATGGAACATGGAAAATGAATATAATACTTCAATGAAAGGCTAAGTTTATTTTGCACTAACAGTGTACATGTTAATTTGTATACAAAACTTTGAATTTTTCAAAATACTAAGAATTATTTATTCCAGGAAAAAATTACTGTAGCTGTATTTGGCGAAACCTCTATGGAATTTTACGCCACTACTCTTCAACTTCATACTTTATAAATTATTAGGTCTTTAATTAAACTTTTTGATTCAAGCATTACTGTTGAGTCTTTTGAAGAGAGAACCCTATCTGGTGTGCACAAGTTTAAGCCTGGTATCAACAATGTGTTTTTTAAACAGTCTGAGGGTTAAGCTTTTCTTAAGACTTCAATATAAACTTTGTCAAGCATTATGGAATAGTTGATATGTTGATTGATGTTTAATACCACTTTAGCACTATTGTGCTATATTGAGGGCCTGGCTGTCAGTTTTAATTGATGGTTGACGCAGGAGAAAACCATGACATTACATTGGAAAGCTAAGTCTAAATCCTAGTCAATTATGCCTTGTGTAGTATTAAAGCCTCACCCACATGTCATAGTTGACAGGCCAATGCGGTGGCAGATCCAGAACTTATGGTAAAAAGGGGTGGGGGGGCACTGACTGACTTAACTGACCTAAGGGATTGGGCTGCTCCAGTCATGCTTCAGTGATTTCTTTTATAATCAACCAAATTTTTCTCACAAAAGGGGGGTCCCTTCATCTGGATCCACCTATGCAATGAGCCAATGATATAGTGTTAGAATACTTAGAACACTTGGGCACTTAAAAGCCCTTATTTTTGTTCAATAAACATTTAGATAAAGCCTAGGGTTGAAGTTAACAAAATATCAATTACCCCCTCAAACCCTTTACTCCATAATGACGCAAACCCCTTAATCCATCATGACGCCTTTTGACGCCTGTGTAGTGCCTCAGTTGAAACGTCTCACCTACGAAAAAACTTTATCAGACTTAATAAAATTTATATCCAATTTATATCCAATATAAAAAGGATATTCATGAGAATATCTGACTGGAATTTTATTAATGAAATATTTGTTTTAGCAATGCATTAATACTTTAAACCTGACAATTTTTTTTATTGAATAAATCCTATGCGAATCAAGTATTTAAAAAAAAAATCATGGAGGAAAGGGCAATATCAGGGAACTTTAAAAGAAGATTCTTCTTACTCTATATATATAAATACTGACATGTAGAGTAAAATTAGAATTTTTTTGTCCATTCTTATTCTTCCATAATTTACTAAGCAATAATTATTTAGCAGTCAATCTTTAGATATTAAAGTGAAAGATTTTGAATAACTTTGTCAAACTTTCATGAAATTTTACAAAACTTATAAAAATGACAAAAACTTCTTAAATCAAGAGAAAGAACCGGGAGCAAATTTTTGTTTTATTTTTATTTAATAATAATAATTTATATTCAAGAGATAACAGGGTCATATTGCAGATTGGTATTTAAGGGGAGGTCGCCACCTTAAAGAGCTACCACTAAGCTAAAAAGCAACATTTTAATTCAACAGATCACATTATATGATAGTTGACATGATTGATAAATAGTGCAAACATCGAAGTATGAGCAATATTTCATCTAAATCATTATTAATCAGCTGGTGATCCTATAACAATTTACAGAAAACTAGTACATATATTATTTGCAACTTTTGATCTAAAGATTTATAGTTTCTGCAGTGAATGAAAGAATGAACCTTCATAACTTCTTCTGACCAATTTACAGCACAATGCGTAGAACGGTGATTATTTTTCCATTCAGTAAAACAAGTTAATGTGTCCAAAGCACTCGCACGATTATTTTCTGTATTTAGGGATAATTTTACAGAAATTGATCCACCTATAATTTTTAGTGCAAATCATTTCTATGGCCTTTCTTTGATACTGTACTGTGTAGCAATGTTTTGTTTTTTTCAGGAAATGTGTTAATTATTAAAGGGAGACTTTCAGCAGAGACCACCCCTTCTGTTTTTCATTTTTATTTTATTACTGTTTTAATTTTTTTTTCTCATAATCTTATAAAATTTGTTAATTTGAATTTGAATTTTGAATTTCTGATTTTCTAACTATTTCAACCTTAGTATTTCAATAAATGTTGAATTAAGTGTTTAATGTAAGAATTTTGTCTTATAAGAATATCTGTTTACATGTGTGGTTTTCATGACAATGGCCATTAATTAGTTCTGCACAGTGAGAAATTTTGTAGGAGCTGATTTGTTCATACAAACTATTTTATAGCTCATTTCACTAATTCACCAATGTTCTATTTCTTTTGAAACGTATGAATAGGTTTTAATAGGATATAGCACCTATTGAAGAATCTGTTTTAATAAGATGCCAGTATTTCCTGCATACCTTTTGAAGTTTTTCTGCTTGAGGATGATAATATATAATGATTGATACATTACATCGATTTTCAACTTGGTTCTTTTTCTCTATTTTATCTTGTCTGTCTTGGAATTTGACTATAATTTGATATATTTTGTTTTACCAATTTCAGTTAATAAAAGTCTTTTTTTTCTGGTTTGTGTTTCTAGGTTATGAATAACTTTGCCTTTAATATAGGATTTAAAGTTCCAAATTGGGTGGTTTGAGTTTTTATGAAGATATTGGAATTTTTCTATGTTTTTTTCTAGCATTTCATATCTTAAACACCAGTATTTTCATGTGTTTGTCTTTGAAGATTTAAAGGTCTAGAAATTTTATGGATGCTTAATGTGTTGTTGAATAACTTGCATTTTCAAACAGGAAATTCAATTTCAATAAGTGGTAGGGATGAGCTGGTCACCATGGTCACTATTTCAAGCTTCATTACATTTCTCATGATAAAATCTGGACATTTAGATGAAGGTCAAGTTTTCAACTTGCCTGTTTATATCACAAGTGTCTGAAACTAATTAGATGTCATAATCTTGTGATGTTTGTAAATGTTTCCAATAGTGTGGTCAAATCAATTATCTCTTAATCAATTTTCCCATGCATTCTTACCAGCTATTAATTTGCTGTTTGTGCTTTTATTAAATCCCATTATTTTGACATTTTCACAAATAAAAATATGTAATAAAGAAATACTACATTACTATCCTTAAAAGAAATTATGATGTGTTTATAGGAAATTCCAATGTAACTTTTAATTGTTTAATATACTACAGGATTATTATAATTATTAATTATAAAAAAAATTATATGCTTTTGTGACAGATATACATTTTTGATTTAAGTAAAAATATGAAATGAAAAGGGTGGGGTATGTGCTTGAAATAATGGTGTACGTCATGTATACTCTGGTAAACCTACAAAAAGTAGTTTTTGGTCAGGAATATGTTTGCGCTAAACCTTTAGAGATGCTTCTCTTGGTTATGACTGCATATACATGTACATGTATTACTAAATAAATTTCAGGAATTTTTTGTATATTAAGACAGAAACAGATAAAATCCAGACAAAAAATTAAAAACTGATGTCTTCCATAGGTATTGCTTCTGATCTTTACACTCAAATTTCCAGACATATTGACAGCATCATGAAAAAAATTCCAGTATTTTTAAGTACAATTATAATTTCAAATGCTGGAATTCCGGAAAATTTTGGCAATGGTGAAAAATATTTCCATGGATTATTTTTTTCACAACTGATGTCTTCCATAGGGGGGGGATGGTTTATTTCTGGAATAGCCCAATAAAGATACTCCCAACATTAAAACTGAGAGTTGTAATATTATACAAATCTTCATAAAAAGGTAAATAAATATGGAAGATACTATTAAACTCCTGTCAATTTCGGCTAACTGGATTTCAAATAAATCTGTTCATAATCTTTACCATGTAATACATATGCATCAAATTGTAAAAAAATATATGTCCAAATTTCAAAAAGTAAAAAAGAAAAAAAGCCACAAATTTACAATGCCCAAAATAGTGAATAGAACATACCTACAACCCAAAGGAAAGCTACAATCCAATGTTTCATTCATAAGGATCTCTTACTCCACATGTTTTCTAAACTAAGGTCATTTATTTATCCACCTGGACAATATTTACAGTGAAACCTCTCAGTACTGATTTTTTTTCACTTACATTTTTACTTACGTTAGAAAGAAACAAACCAGTTCTTGGATCAAATTGCATATAGAAGGCACATCTGTATAAACTTAAATATGTCTAAACTTAATCACCAATCTGACCACATATTTTGATTTATCTCATAGATTCACATAATATGATTTCACTGTAAATTAATTATCATGACTTGACAATAATACGTAATCCACAATAAAAACTACATGCTATAATGAAATAACTATACAATAATTATCAATTATTAATTACCAACAATCATTGTAACTATAAATACTTTATAGATAACTAATTTGTCAAACATAATCAAGTATAAGATTCAATTAGATAGGAAATATTTTTGTCTGTTTCTTATCTCTGTCATGTGGAGATGTGGACTAGATGTATAACAAGTACTAGGGGTCAAGGATTTATAACTAATATTCATCCTTGCTAGGTGCTCATAATTGATGTATCTGCAAAGCACTATCATTGTGTCTAACGCAAATCAAATGAAATAATTTACGAATTATGTTCAATTCAATATTTGACCCTAAAACAAGCATTTTTATATTATTTGTATAATCTAATTTAATATGCTAATCATTGTTACGATTTTTTACTTAACAGTTCTCTGTAAGAAAAAAAAAACCTAACCTTTTTATGCATTGGACCACAATCTAAATAAATAATGACCTTAAAGGGACATCCATTGTTTAACTGCTGTTCAGTGGCGGATCCAGAACATTTCCTAAGGGGGGGGGGGGGGGGGCGCCCCACTGACTGACCTAAGAGGGGGCCCGCTCCAGTCATGCTTCAATGATTCCCTATATAATCAACCAAATTTTTCCCACAAAAGGTGGGGCCCGGGCCACCCAGGCCCCCCCTGGATCAGCCTATGGTTTTCAACGATACTACTGACCCAGCTCTGCTGTAAGTGGATGGCTCCTTACTAGACTGTTTTTAATTCATCAATCAAGTAGCCTTGTATTTTTGATAACATATTAACTTCCCAGTACAGCGTCTCACTTTAAAAAAAAAAGGCCTGTTACCTATCGCCTTTTAGATTTGATTTTACAGTATTTACAACTTCAATATAACTTACAAACATTTTTTTGGTCTCGTCATTTAATAAGACATGATCATAGAACAACATGTGACCTATTGTTATCCGATTGCTCCAGGTGACAAAACAAGACAGGTATATTATCAATTAGCGTAAATAAATAATGACATATAGTCTGCTGTATCATCCCTACAGGTAGTAATGATGTCATAAGATTAATGAAGAATCACTGCTACATCGTACCTACACCCACCAAAACACTCATGTATCTATTCTCTTTACAACAAGCTTAGAGAATCACTGCTACATCGTACCTACACCCACCAAAACACTCATGTATCTATTCTCTTTACAACAAGCTTAGAGAATCACTGCTACATCGTACCTACACCCACCAAAACACTCATGTATCTATTCTCTTTACAACAAGCTTAGAGAATCACTGCTACATCGTACCTACACCCACCAAAACACTCATGTATCTATTCTCTTTACAACAAGCTTAGAGAATCACTGCTACATCGTACCTACACCCACCAAAACACTCATGTATCTATTCTCTTTACAACAAGCTTAGAGAATCACTGTTACATCGTACCTACACCCACCAAACACTCATTTATCTCTTCTCTTTACAACAAATTTAGAGAATCACTGCTACATCGTACCTACACCCACCAAAACACTCATATATCTATTCTCTTTACAACAAGCTTAGAGAATCACTGCTACATCGTACCTACACCCACCAAAACACTCATGTATCTATTCTCTTTACAACAAGCTTAGAGAATCACTGCTACATCGTACCTACACCCACCAAAACACTCATGTATCTATTCTCTTTACAACAAGCTTAGAGAATCACTGCTACATCGTACCTACACCCACCAAAACACTCATGTATCTATTCTCTTTACAACAAGCTTAGAGAATCACTGCTACATCGTACCTACACCCACCAAAACACTCATGTATCTATTCTCTTTACAACAAGCTTAGAGAATCACTGCTACATCGTACCTACACCCACCAAAACACTCATGTATCTATTCTCTTTACAACAAGCTTAGAGAATCACTGTTACATCGTACCTACACCCACCAAACACTCATTTATCTCTTCTCTTTACAACAAATTTAGAGAATCACTGCTACATCGTACCTACACCCACCAAAACACTCATATATCTATTCTCTTTACAACAAGCTTAGAGAATCACTGCTACATCGTACCTACACCCACCAAAACACTCATGTATCTATTCTCTTTACAACAAGCTTAGAGAATCACTGCTACATCGTACCTACACCCACCAAAACACTCATGTATCTATTCTCTTTACAACAAGCTTAGAGAATCACTGCTACATCGTACCTACACCCACCAAAACACTCATGTATCTATTCTCTTTACAACAAGCTTAGAGAATCACTGCTACATCGTACCTACACCCACCAAAACACTCATGTATCTCTTCTCTTTACAACAAATTTAGAGAATCACTGCTACATCGTACCTACACCCACCAAAACACTCATGTATCTATTCTCTTTACAACAAGCTTAGAGAATCACTGCTACATCGTACCTAGACCCACCAAAACACTCATGTATCTATTCTCTTTACAACAAGCTTAGAGAATCACTGCTACATCGTACCTACACCCACCAAAACACTCATGTATCTATTCTCTTTACAACAAGCTTAGAGAATCACTGCTACATCGTACCTACACCCACCAAAACACTCATGTATCTCTTCTCTTTACAACAAATTTAGAGAATCACTGCTACATCGTACCTACACCCACCAAAACACTCATGTATCTATTCTCTTTACAACAAGCTTAGAGAATCACTGCTACATCGTACCTACACCCACCAAAACACTCATGTATCTATTCTCTTTACAACAAGCTTAGAGAATCACTGCTACATCGTACCTACACCCACCAAAACACTCATGTATCTATTCTCTTTACAACAAGCTTAGAGAATCACTGCTACATCGTACCTACACCCACCAAAACACTCATGTATCTATTCTCTTTACAACAAGCTTAGAGAATCACTGCTACATCGTACCTACACCCACCAAAACACTCATATATCTATTCTCTTTACAACAAGCTTAGAGAATCACTGCTACATCGTACCTACACCCACCAAAACACTCATGTATCTATTCTCTTTACAACAAGCTTAGAGAATCACTGCTACATCGTACCTACACCCACCAAAACACTCATGTATCTATTCTCTTTACAACAAGCTTAGAGAATCACTGCTACATCGTACCTACACCCACCAAAACACTCATGTATCTATTCTCTTTACAACAAGCTTAGAGAATCACTGCTACATCGTACCTACACCCACCAAAACACACATATATCTATTCTCTTTACAACAAGCTTAGAGAATCACTGCTACATCGTACCTACACCCACCAAAACACTCATGTATCTATTCTCTTTACAACAAGCTTAGAGAATCACTGCTACATCGTACCTACACCCACCAAAACACTCATATATCTATTCTCTTTACAACAAGCTTAGAGAATCACTGCTACATCGTACCTACACCCACCAAAACACTCATGTATCTATTCTCTTTACAACAAGCTTAGAGAATCACTGCTACATCGTACCTACACCCACCAAAACACTCATGTATCTATTCTCTTTACAACAAGCTTAGAGAATCACTGCTACATCGTACCTACACCCACCAAAACACTCATGTATCTATTCTCTTTACAACAAGCTTAGAGAATCACTGCTACATCGTACCTACACCCACCAAAACACACATATATCTATTCTCTTTACAACAAGCTTAGAGAATCACTGCTACATCGTACCTACACCCACCAAAACACTCATGTATCTATTCTCTTTACAACAAGCTTAGAGAATCACTGCTACATCGTACCTACACCCACCAAAACACTCATGTAACAATTCTCTTTACAAGAAACTTCGTATACTTTATTTTGGTATTTGTACATAGATATTTTAAGACATGTACCATCTGCAGAAGTGATGTCAACTTTAATTTGGGTCCTAGATTAAAGTGCTATTGATTACAACTTTTGAATTGTTTGACCGGTTTTACTGTTAATGTCCTTCTTATCTTTTACTCCCTTAAATAACATGTTGTGTTGTTTTTTACTACAACACCTACTTACATGGAAGGTTGAAGGTTGGGGGGAAAAAATGGGAACCCAAATGATGTACTTAAGTTTTTCCAAATTGTAATGAAATTATGAATACAAGAACCATGCATGCAATAATCTTACTTGTGTTCCATGAACCAATGAAAACAGAAGTAAGCAGCAAACCAATATATCTTTTACAAAATACTCAGAAGATCAGAATGCAAACACAGTCTTAATTATTATTCAACCTTATACATAATAATACATGTACTTCTGTATCAAAACCATTATGATTATTACTTGGATATACTTCAAAAGTTTGAATATACATGTACTATTCTGAACCATATTTATCCTATGGTTATTGAAACCAATTGGCTGTTAATCTTCTGTTCTATTTTCCATTGACAACTTTTGACCTACAAATTAAATTATGGAACCTAAAACCTTTATGTCAACAAATACATCTTTAATGGCTCTTATAAAACAAATCAAGTTTCACAAATCTCTGTTATATAAGTTTCTTAATGGGTAAATGTGCTACATTGCACAATTTTTCCCTTGAGATTAAATTTCACAAACATTTAGAACAAATCTTATAGAAAACAGAAAACTATACCACTACTAAAGTAAACAGTGTATTGAGGATAGAGGAAATTCAATGAATGTCTACTTAACTCACAAATAATCCTTAGTGCACTGCTTGTGGTGTGCACAATGTTACATAATCTAATTCATTCTAAGTAACGTAAATAAAACATCAAGATGCATCAAATAATCTTTACAAATTTCACTGCACATTGATGGACATAATTTTTTTTTCAATACAAGTCATTCTGAAAGATCTTAGAAGTTATACTTGACTTATGTTGCCAAGTCATAACTGAATCAAGTAGTGTTTTACTAGACTTTCACAGCAGCCCTATGTCCATAAATCAAGGACAGCCTTTTTCAAATTTTAAGAACTATAATTTTGAAGTTGTATCTTATGCATATTTGCCCCTCCCTTTCCCCCCTAAAAAAAAACCCAACCCCAAAAAAAAACAAAAACCAAACAATAATTTCCTTGATAGAAAAATCAATTGGATTATTGCTGGTGCTTCATAGACAAAGATTCCATCGGTAACTTAAATTGAGATGACAAATGGACATGCAAGTTTGGTTAGCTATAGCCAAAAGCATAGGGAGTCAAACTTTTGACCTGAGATTTATGCTTTATTAAAACATCATCAAAGGTCAATTGTCTATCAATATCTTGTATTTGAACCACATTAAAGGTTAATGGTTTGATAAATTACCTTGTTAACGTACACATTTTTTAGCCATAAGATAATTTTTTGCATAAAAAATTCAACTTCCCCATAAGACAAATATTCATTATTATGATTAATATAATCACATTACTAAGTAACCATCAATATCACATCAATAGAACTTTAAATCAAGCAAAACAATACACTTATAATTTTGTTTTCCTTGTTTTCTTGACTGAATGGGTTTTAAAAATATTAAGATCAAGATATTGAGTGAAAAATGTATAGTCCATCTAACTCAACCTCAGAGACTACCAGCCTTCTTTCAAATTTATTTTTTTATATTTTACACTGCATTACAATTATATCAGAAACAGATACATCTAAATTAATAAAAAAAAATTAAAAAAGATGCGATATGATTGCCAATGAGACAACTAACAATATTAAGGCTAAAGGACAAAGGCGTGAAGTATTACAGGTTATGCTTGGAGTGTACCATCCTCAACAATGAGCAAACCCCATTGTATGGCAACAATAAAATGCTCAATAATGACAAAATGTGAAACAATTCAACATAGAAAATAACAGCCCGACTTACATAATATCACAGGGGACAGAAACCCAATTAATAGTTAACAACAACAGTTTTAAACTTCCTTTTGTGTCTTCAAATGTACAGCAACTGACAATTTTGTAATATTTGTATTCAAAATTAATTATCAGTACCACTTACACTTTGAAAACCTCCTTAGTAGACCTTTAAAGATGTAAATATGATCCTTAGCTTGTGTTTAGAGACCACAACATATCAGAATGACCTACCAGTCTGCTAAGCATACCTCATCATAAATTACTATACACACAGCTTACAATGGATATAATACAATCATGTAAATCATCAGTGAAATTGACATTTGTAAACTAATGACCAGCCTTATTGCTTTAAAACATGCACAAGAAATATACATAATCGGTTTAACAGATCTGACCAAAGGGGTGTACACCTTGATACTGACAAGTGATTGTATGACCAAAGCTATGGTCATTAGTGTCAAAGAAACCAAATACCCAATAAAATTTTTTAGAGAAAATTACTTTCAAAAGAAACGAAAATTTGTGTTATTATAAGTTGTACTTGCAACAGACACATGCAGATAAGTGTGGGCTTTTTTAAACACATTTTAGATAAATTGGTGCAATTAATATAAACCTAGAATAACCAATATAAAAAAGTTTAGGTTAGTGTATTGTGAGCCTTCAACAATAAAACCAGGAGCTAATCCCATATCATTATACATTATATGAGTAGGCTATGTATCCATAAAATATTTGAAAACATAAATCATCTTTGTTTCTAGATAGAGTACTGGTATTTTAAATACCATCAATTTCAGAAAGATAGTACATGTTTTGGTTCAGCTATATATCTTCATTTTTTTTTTACAAATTATCTCGGTACAAAATTCTATTAATGCAAGCATGAAAGCCCCATTTTTCACACAGGTTAAGCATGAAGTTGTAGTGACATTACAAAGATAAATTATGTCAGACATCTTCTTTATTACAACTTATGCGAAGCAGCAGTCAAAAGTAATGAATCCCCAGTCATTTATTTATTTTTTCTCACCAGAATGTACATTTCAACCTAAAAATATCTAGTGCAGAAAAAACAATAGATGTGTTTACATGTCTTAGGTGTGATAAGTGACTATGCACTGGCATGGCACTCTGTACAGTACCAGCTGTGCCACTTATTGGTTTAAAAAAATAAAAACTTAAAAATTAATCATTCTTATTCTTGTGTTATATGAAACAAGAGTGCACACGCTGAAATGTCTCGCCTTCTATACTAATCATTGATATTATGTTGATAGTCCTAAGTAAAAAGCTAGGCTTTATAACAACTGTACCAAAAACTTAACAGTAACCAAGATAACTAAACAAAGACCAATGAACCTTGAAAATGAGGTCAAGGTCAGATGAACCATGCCAGGCAGACATGTACAGCTAACAATGCTTCTATACAACATATATAGTTGACCTATTACTTATAGTTTAAGAAAAATAGACCAAAACACAAAAACTTACCACTGTGCAATGAACTGTGAAAATGAGGTCACGGTCAAATAAAACCTGCGCGACTGACATAAAGATCATAAAATATTTCCATACACCAAATATAGTTGACCTATGGCATATAGTATTAGATAAAAAGACCAAAACTCAAAAACTTAACTTTGACCACTGAACCATGAAAATGAGGTCATGGTCACATGACATCTGCCCGCTAGACATGTACACCTTACAATCATTCCATACAACAAATATAGTAGACCTATTGCATAAAGTATGAGAACAACAGACCAAAACACAAAAATTTAACTATAACCACTGAACCATGAAAATGAGGTCAAGGTCAGATGACACCTGCCAGTTGGACATGTACACCTTACAGTCCTTCCATACACCGAATATACTAGCCCTATTGCTTATAGTATCTGAGATATGGACTTGACCACCAAAACTTAACCTTGTTCACTGATCCATGAAATGAGGTCGAGGTCAAGTGAAAACTGTCTGACAGACATGAGGACCTTGCAAAGTACGCACATATCAAATATAGTTATCCCATTACTTATAATAAGAGAGAATTCAACATTACAAAAAATTTGAACTTTTTTTTCAAGTGGTAACTGAACCATGAAAATGAGGTCAAGGACATTGGACATGTGACTGACGGAAACTTCGTAACATCTATATACAAAGTATGAAGCATCCAGGTCTTCCACCTTCTAAAATATAAAGCTTTTAAGAAGTTAGCTAACGCCGCCGCCGTAGCCGCCGCCGCCGCCGTAGCCGCCGCCGCCGCCGGATCACTATCCCTATGTCGAGCTTTCTGCAACAAAAGTTGCAGGCTCGACAAAAAATCAAGAAAACTACAGAGGTATAAAGCCAAGCTGTAAATCCAAATAATATTTACAGCAAACAGATATATTTTTGATATCGTGCCTTTTCTAAGATTAATAAAAATTCTAAGATTAATGTAATATTACCAACAAACAGAAGATTTTTAATATAAAATATAAGAATTACTTACAAGCTCTTGTATGATGTTATATGAAATTCTATATACCTCTTTATGCATAAATATCATTGAATATCTGCACTTCAATTGATAAAAACACCTTTATCAGGTTGCATATTCAGTATTTAACAAATTCACGTAAATGACATGACAAAATTATCACTATTATACAGAGATGAATTCTCCTGAGCGGGCACTATACCTAAACAACGTATCTTATTGACAAACCTCAAAATGATGACATAACACACATTATTAAAACTTTTCACCCTGGCAAACACTTCACAAAAAATATTTGCTTTGAGCACAATAATTGAGCCCTACTCAGGATACCGGATCTTTTTTAAACGATATTAACTTTACCCTATTTATTTACCTAAAGAAAATTATTACCCAGTTACGAAGACATGAACAAACAATTTGAAAGTATGATTATAAACTACGATCAAAATTTACGATAAACGATCATACCCACATTCCAACGATGGACAATTTTTTCATCTTAAAATCCCTGATAAACTATCGTAAAGAGAACTCCAAGTGGATTTTCCTTGCAATTTTAAGTATGAAGATCAACATAGATGTCAAATTATGAAATGGATCATATTTAATGAGTTTTACTTGTTCATGTGTTACCCTGGTACAAATTTTAAACATACCCAAAATGAAAAGGAGATATGACAACAGATTCTCAATGTTAACAAAATGCTACAGTGATGTGATCTAACCTTTACTCAAATACACAGCAACATAAAATTTTATTACATTTTGATTGTCAAATAATTCAAATGAGGTTTAATAGCACAGTAATATTTACCAGCTGCAAACGGAAACACCTTATTTTTTAACGTGTAAATTATGTACAAAAGCTATCATAAAAAATTATGAAATGACCCATTGTTGTGTATTTACATTTACTTGTAATGATATGCACAAATTTATAAGAGGCATTCTTGCAAAACATTTTGTAATACTTTCTAGAATCAGTGCTCTATAGAACTAATTAAATTAGGAGCACTAAAGAACCTAATTTTTTCATGTTGCTTCTTAAATCATATAAACCACATTTACTAATTAATCAGAAAGATCAAAATAAAAATAATGAGATGCAAAATGTATATTTTCAAGTATTTTCCACTTATAGTTATGATACGCAATCTTGACTGACCAGTTTCAAGTGAATTTAAAAAAAAAATGGTCAACAGTTGCAGAAAAAAGTTGATTTTGGTAGGGGTAATAAAGATCATGTTTGATTTTATAGTTTAGTAGCAAGAATTTATTAATCTAATCTTCTATAAAATGAATGCTAATCTTATAATGTCTTTCACCCTTGCAGTTTGACTGCTCAATAACAGCATAGGAAAATCATAGTCTGATTATTTCAATATATTACACATTCTGTTAATGAATAGTGTCCTATGATTATGGAACCTTCTAATCTCTCTATTTACCAGATAAAAATAAGTTGTGGTAAGTTTTCAACTGAAAATGCACATCTTGTAATCTTACCTATCTAACGAGAAATCCTAAAATAAAACAATGTGTTCCGTTCAAATCTTACCTCAAAGACAACAAAAATTCTTC
Organism: Mytilus galloprovincialis; assembly: GCA_037788925.1. Lineage (NCBI taxonomy): Eukaryota > Metazoa > Mollusca > Bivalvia > Mytilida > Mytilidae > Mytilus > Mytilus galloprovincialis. The sequence goes on along the minus strand of CM075340.1, from coordinate 59,681,440 downwards.
AAAATTCAAAGATATTTTAAAGATGTCTTTCAGTAAAGAAATAGATCCAACCCATTCATTCCCTTTCTTTTTTGTACCTAAATCACATTAAACATACACATTCAAAAATTTAAACATTACCGGGTACATCCATCACAAAATATTTGTTAATGCATATTTCCTTCAAAAGTCTGTATCCTTTTATTTATCTCAAATTACTTAAAATGTTTCATTCATAAGAAGAATCTCCGACTTAAAAGTTCTACTTAATCTTCAATATCAACAATATATATTTTGATCTGGAGAGGAATGCAGGGAAAATGTAGAATAAATTTTAATCACCCCATTACTTCACTTACCTTTAAGAGATTCTATCTTAACAACCTCAGATGACTGATAATATATAGATATCTCAATGGTATAATCCCCAGTCCACAAATTATCCCATTAAATTCAAATGAACATCAAGAGTCGTTGATTTCATTAATTACATAAGTTTTCGACAGGTGCTTGTTTCATTCATAAAATGTGGTTTACCTGTAGTAAGTAAATGTAACAGTATTATAGACTCACAAGTTAAAGAAGCTATTATTTACGAATAGCCTGTAGTATATAAATCTACAGTAAAATCTAAATTATCAGTGACTAGTCGTTAACATTTATCATATAGTAAACAACAGAAATATAAATATCTGATTGTAATACAATATTAAAACTAATACTTCATTTTAATACATCACTCATATTTACTTGTTAAAATGAAATTAGATCATGAATTGATATATTGTTCTCCTAACCGATATATATGAATGCATGATCATGCCAATACATCTTCTGCAATTAGTAATAAGATTATGTAAGACATTGCTTTTACAATTTATTGCTCTGCTTTGCACTCGCACAGAAGACTAATATACCTGTATCCTTTGCATAACAAATCATCAGTTTAAAGATAATTGTCGATAAACCTATTTTCCTCGCTATGTAGAGAACATTACTTAATTTTAGACATTTTTTGTAACACGTTTCTGCCATAGTTACCATGATCCTGCCAATTCTGTTCCATCTACTGCTGATGAAAACAAACTGCAAAATATATATGTGCATAATTAATTTATTGTGTTAACCACAATCATTATTTATCAAGAGCTAATTAATATATTGTAAGTGTAAAAATAATATTGCTATATTGAAACAGGTTCTGGTGACTAGCTTCCATAAATAAACCTATAATTTTAATATTTCCCTTTGGTAGATTGCTTGATTATTGTAGTGGAATATAGCTTTGGATTTCTAGCTCAAAATCTTTTAAGGTTTTTATAGTTTGAGGAATATCAAATCTTTTAGATGTTTAAAGATCCATATCTTACTTCATCATAACTTTTCATTTTATGCCTATTCCAATTTATCTATTTTTGTACCTCAAGTTAAGTAAGAGTTATCTCCCTTTTAATAAAGGTTCCTATAATAAGTCACTGGGTCACTATAAAGAGCTGCTAAAGAAGAACATGCATTTTTTCACCATATACATAGTTTTACTTCAATAGTTAGTGAAAGCTTAAAAATAAATATCATAGAATTTGTACAGAAGAAACTCTTTCTAAATACTGTGAAAGCAATATAATACTTAACAAAGTAACATAAATCTATACAACAGAAGAATTTACCAAAGTGGCATAAAAGCTGAAAACAGTACCAAAGAAAGAAAATTAAATGCTAAAAACAGAAGGACCTATATGCAAGTAAAATGAAAGCTAAAAACAGAAGGACCTTACCACAGTAAAGTGAAAGCTGAAAACAGAAGGACCTTTACCCCACTAAAGTGAAAGCTAAAACTGGAAGATCTATCATAGTATAGTAAAAGCTAGAAACCTCAGGACCTTCTTAAGTAAAGTGAAAGCTGAAAGCCAGAGGACCCACTACTCATGTAAAGTGAAAGCTAAAACCAGAAGACCTACCAAAGTAAAGTAAATGCTGAAAACATGAGAACCTACACCCAAGTACAGCTAAAACATAAAAGAATACATATCACAATACAGTGAAATCTTCAAACAGATGAAGACTCACACATACAGTGAAAGCTGTAAACAGAACACAGTCTTGTGAGGACTATAAATAAAAGAGGGATTAACAAAATTCAATGAAAGCTGACCATGATAAAATCTACCAAAGCTGTAAACAGAACAAGTTGTATCTAACAGAAGAAATTCTACAGCTACTATCAAAGTATCAAGAAAGCTGGAAAATAGTAGAATCCATTTCAAAGCCGTTAACTCTATATATAATATTCAATAGAAGAAGACCTACCCTAAAAGTGTAAAGAAAGCTGTAAACATTAAATATTCAATTTTATATTTACTTTTAAATGTACCAAGGACATTTAAATCAAAGATCATACTGTAGGAAAAATCTTTCAACCATGAATTATAATAATTAATGCATGAGTATATCTATTAAAATCTCTTTTAAGTTGTAAAAACTTAAAAGGAATGTTTCTTAAGGTCGTCACCTCTTCGTGTAATATTATACAGGTTTTTTTGGGGGGTTGTTTTTTTAACATGCTTAATGCATTAATCTTTTGTTATTTTATTGTGTATATCTTTAATATCAATAATTTCAAAAATATCAACATTAAAATACTCATTGAAACCTGAAGCAGGACAGATGGATGGACAAATGAATGGACGAACGGTACGACAGACGAAAGAATAGACATATGGACGAACGGGCACACAAACAGACCAACTGACAGAAAAACATAATGCCCATAAATTGGGCATAAAAGTAATATAAACATACTAATACATGTATACAGTGGTTCTTTTTTTTAACTTCAAAGCAAATAAAATGACCTATGGTAAACATAGGATAAGTGACTCTTAATAAGGTAGTTTCACTTTTTTTCAGGGTTTGGGACTTTTGTAACCAAAAAAAGGTTTAAATTTATACAAGCCAACAAGTTTTGTCAATGCTCATAGTTGATATTTACAAAGTCTTTGTATACTTTCATTAATGAATAGCTAAGTGAACATTTTTATCAAATTTATCAGACAAGTTTAATCCAATTAATAATGGAAGACATTTGTGACTAGGAAAAGATAAGCTATTTAAGGACAAATTATGGATAAAAAAATCTGGATGGAAGACAAAATGAATGAACAGACATAATAACCATTGTGACCCTCTGTCTTAACAACGCTAAACAAAGTAGAAAGGCGTTTATTTATTGTACTATATTAAAAAAATATATAGACATACTTTTTTAAATTTATGACTATCCCTTTTACTTCTATAAATGTCAACTCCTGTAAAACTCCAAAAGAACTTACATACCTTTGTAATTACAATACAATGTAACCTTAAAGATATTGATATATAAAACCGGATATCAACAATGTTAAATGTCATATGCGTTGAGACAATTATCAATATTTTTGAGAACATACTTTTCAATGAAGCTACTCTTAATCCTTATCAGCCATCTACCCAGCCGACCAAAAGACACTATCAAGTATCATCATATTCAAATTTAATTGGGCCGAAAAATATACATTGTTCACAAAATTTGATAAAGAGACATCTAAAGTGTTATCCGTGTAGTTTATCAATGTGAAATATGATACTAAGACAAATATTTTAGTTATTCAGTAAAGTCAGGGTCATATTACGATAAACTTACAATGTATTGATGCCTTAAATGTTTACTGTTCGTCAAATTACAAGAAGATAGTTTAGTTTCAGCTTCAGTGAATTTTGTTTAAAGTAAAATTATCAACTTTTATGGTCATTGAATAAAAACGCATATCTCTAGTGTCATAAATTTCACGGTACAATGTCTGATGAAGGTCATCTTTGATATAAATCTAAATCTAAACATGTAGGGTTTACCCAATACTTTTCAGATTCACAATTCATTCCTACTTTATCCGATTTAAGGGGATTCAACATTTGATTTTGATTGTGGACACTGACTAATTTGCAGTTTTTTTTCAATTAAATCAAAGCTGCAAAATAATAGGCAGTCTTAAAAAGGTTGTGGAGTTGGAACCCTCACAAACCTGTGTTAACACCCAATATTTCTTCATGAAGCTGTCCCAAGTCAGTAGCATGTTATTCAATGGTTGTCATTCAGGTTGCTGTCTGCTTGATTTTCTTTTATTGTTTTTCAGTAATTCAGAATAAGTTTTCTTATTTGAATTGTTTCATATTCTTTCATGTTCAAGGTTCTTATAGTTATACAGCATAGGTAATGCTCAATTTGCAGGCTTTAAAGCCTATAGCTGCTTATATCAATGCCATTCATGGTCGAAATTTGTGTCATTGGCAATCATACCTCACTTATTTATTTTTACATTCTATAATGCCTTTCAGTACTTTACCTTAACAACGATGGATGGAAAACAGCATCAGAAGCCAAGTGGTTGCTAAAGTTCACATTGCCTTTTAGACCAGTGAGCTAAAAAAGAAATTTGAAAAAAGTTACAGGTAACAAAACCCAAATTACTCGTATAACCTTGATCCAGGTGAGAGTGATCTTTTCTCTTTTACTATGGTACATTAATGTCGACAATAAAGACAACAACACTCATGTTTTTACCGCATAGTATCTGTTTATTGGGTCGACATGTTTCGCCTAGAAGATAGGCATCATCTTTATTGTCGACATTTTCATTTTTTTCAAGATGACTATGAATACCTAGCGGTATCCACTCGTTTTTACCCTACCGCACAATCACCACTTCAGGTGTTGGTTCACTTATATTTTTACAGTACATTAATATCAGAACAGAATAGCTAATCTCTAATATGAACAGTTTATATGTTTTACACTGGAGATTTTATAGTGATCTTCTAATGTTAGAACAGTTTATTTATTTCAAACTTGGTAAGAAAACCAGAAAAAAAATAATAACTTTTTTCTTCTATAAGAAATAGAAGGAAATATCTAATAATAATGTGGCAGGAAATTATAAATCTCAAAGCTTCAATGAGAATGTTTCTGAATCTATTTAATGCTTTACTGTTGTGTAAACAAAATTCCCTATATAGATCGATCACTTTTAAAATAAAATCTTTCCTGTTTATGCAATAACAATCACCATGCATGCACTGTCAGAATGTGTAAAAAGCATTAGCTATGCTGCAATATAGTAATCTAGAACTATTAATCCAATTAATTCACTACATCTATCATAATACATGCATTTTCAATAATTCATACACACATACCTTATGCTAATTAGTTGCAAGATTTCAAATTCCATTCTGCAGCAGATCTTGCCATTCAAAAAACCACTGGCATCGTTTTTCTAATGTACAGATTTAGATGAGTCATCTCTTTAACAACTGACAGTAAAGATCATTTGAGATGCTCTTCACTAAAACTCATTCCAGCTTTCACTATACACATGTGCAAAACTGTAAAACAAATCTGTATTCATTTTATTTTGCTATTTTCACAAGTTTAATGGCTTTTCTGATTTATAAAGTGATTTAAATCTCTACAAAAAATCTACTCCTCCTCATGGCAGTATGATGTTATGCAAGTTCTTATATATATGATTAATAACTTCATATCTTGTGAATTTTATTAGAAAATTTGTTGCTTTTCATATTTTTTTTTTATACAACATGAATCAAATGTTAAAAAAAACTACTTTTATTTTGCTTCATTGAATAACCATGGCTTTGATTGATTTATTAAAATTTGGTTGATTACATGTCCAGTGGCAAATATTTCATGCATATTCATCAAGATAAGAACACATGTAGTTACAAATTAGTTGATGACAGGAAACTTGTACTCAGCCATATCCACATCATTTGAACTCTACAAATATTACATCAATAGAAATCATACCACATCTAATAATTTTTATATATACAATGCCACAAGACAATTGGTAAAAGTCAATTAACCAGGAAGAAAACAAGGTAAAAATTGGAAGGTTTCGAAAACTCAAACGAGAGAAGAGGTATAGATATCATTTATGGTGCCACTAAAATCTTGTATATGATCTGTTGGTTTGGGTAAGAAACTTTACTATAATCATAATCCCACATTGATCAATCTTATTAAAGAAAAGAATAAAAACAAAAAAGCGACAGAAGATACCACAACAAAATTCAATATGTTGAAGAGAAACTAACCATGACATGTCAAAAAACAGAAAAGACAAACAAGTCCACAAAACACTTCTGTGGTACATTCAAAACTAGAGCAACATAAACACACAAAAAACAAGCAGGGATTGCAAAAAAATTTAAAAAAAATATAAGATTGAAATAGTGAATAGAATTGCTTTTAACTGATTTATTAGGTTTGAACATAGGTAAAATGGCCAGGATATGATGGCATGAAGACAATGTAATGGTTTTAATGTCCAGCAGCAAGTTAAAGGCATATACAGGACGAGAACACATTTATCCAATGTGACTTGATTTCCTGGCTATTTAATTTCCAGGTCTGCTCCAGATCTTTTACAAGATTGTCAGCATGCTTATCAACTTTATTCTTAAAAGCATCCATGTGACTAAGGATATCTTGCTTGATTTTTCTAAATTTAGCATCTTCCTGATCTTTTATGTCCTGTACTTTGTCTAAAGTACTGGTCAAATTATGTATACTTTCATCTGCTTTGTTCTGCCCACTTCTAACTATCTTCTTTTTATCATTAAGCACTTTTTCATCAATGAAGGTGTGTCCATTGTGGACTTTGGTTACACATTTTAAACAGATGACTTTGTTACAAGTTTGAAAGTATACACAGCAAGCCTGGTCTTGATGTTCTAGACGTTTAACATCACTAAAGTTAAATGTATCCACTTCTTCTTGATCCAGCTCTTTAATGTCTCTTATCCTGTGTTCAGTTGCATTTTTAAAACTTGCATGGACTTTGTCCTTGCATCTGCTACACATCAAAAGTTAACAGTCCAAACATTAAATTTGATTTCATTCCCACCAACACAAAGTTCACCACTGGAATTTGTTCTCTTTGTAAAGAGCTAGAGAAAGCCATAGCTGATGTCTGAAGTTAAAAACCCATATATATTACAAAACTTTAAATCATATTATTTACAAATGCAGATATTATATGAAAGATATACATGTAACATGAGGTTATTTAGATATCACATGCATGTGACATGTGTAATATGTACATTGAAAATAAAGATGAACAGTGTTATCTTGTTCATTTGCTGTATCATTTAACTTGACAACAATTTAAAAAAATATTACCATTTAAGGGCCATAACTCATAAAAATATGTTTTGTATGCAATTTTTCCTACCTACTGTAGGATAAGCACCAATATTTTATCATTGTATTACAAAAATGTATCATACTTATTTGCTATCATAATTTCAGCAGCTACATCTGCTTAAAATTAACCAGAAAATCTCAAGAGAAATACAGCTTGACCTTTGTAATAATTTTGACAGATATTTTTACTCTTATTGCTTTAGTTTTTATATAACAACCAATAATTCTATTTTGAGAAATGGTTGTTTTGTTTGTAATTGTATAAAAAAACTAAGATTTATTAGATAATTGAATTTTTGTCTTGTTTATTCAGACAAATAAGTTAGAATTTTGGCTGTTGAGTTATTTATTCCATAAAACTTTGATAAAGGAACACTCAAAATTGTAACTACCATTTGTAATATATATTTAGCAGATGAAAGGCAAAAATATAAACCAGTAAAAAAATGTTTACGCTGACAATCTGCCTTCGAAAGAAACATACATTTTTGTTAATGTCCTTTTTTTCTGCTAATAGGAGAAATAGCGGTAATATCGAAATTAAAAAAGAACTAAATAACAGAAATCGCTTAAATTTTAAAATTATTTAGTTTATGTACAGCTTATTCAAAAACAACAATAAAAAAAATAAGTCACTGATGAGTTAATAAAGATATTTCAATTTTAATGCCAAAAAAATGGCATTTTTGCACCAAAAGGGAGATAATTTGGAGGTTTTTCAATGATATCTACATTTTAGAAGTCACCTGGGGCCAACACGAATTGATTTTTTGGAATGATTTTTGTACCATATGACAAAGTACAACTACTTAAGGTAATAAATAAAATTTGAAATGAAAAATTAATGTTTAATTTTTTTCTGAAAATCTTATACCCGCAAGCCTCAGTATTGAGTTTGAAACAACGAAAATCCAAGCTTTTTTTCTAAAATGTCACTTTTTATTTTATTCGCATGTCAAATTAATTCAGGCCAGGCAAATTGTGCGAGGAAATTTGTACAGGCCAGCTGAGACTACTATTACACTGCTAGACCAGACACAGTCGCAGAAAAAAACAATTCAGTAAGGAAAGTGTTAAGTACAAGTTACTTAGTCCCTTAGCTGCAATGTTGAAGGCACAGTTGGTTGATTAATCCTTTAGAAATAACAAAATTAGAACAGTGATGGTAATGGCTCACATGAAACCTTGAGCTCAAATTTAGCATATATGTGTATTCAAAATGATTCTGGCCAAAACATATGTAATGAATGTAGGAAGATGAGGTGACAATCCTGAAATACTTTTTTTCTATCATCAAATTTTTTTCTATAATACTATATTTGTATGTGAGAAAGGATTGGAAATGGTTTGTTCTATTGCCACATGAGTGCATTTCATACGTGTGAATATCCAGTGGTTTTTCAAAAGGGCGGGGAAATATCGTTCGTTTCTCTCTGGACTTTCTATTAGTCTGTAATGGAGTAAAGTGTTCATTTTTACCATGTTACCAAGATAAAATGTATTTATCGAATTGTGTTCTTAAAATTATCAATTATGGTTTTATTAAATATCAAAGCTATACAAAATATAAAAATAATAATAAAACTAGACAGAAATGCAGTCAATCGTCATATATAGAGTTGTGTATCTAAAAGACATTCATGTCCGTTGTTATTTGGTTATTAGCTAAATTTATTCATACCCAAACGTTTTGTTATTAGAGGAAAAAGCTTTTAGACTGTTTACATTTTAGGCAACTTATACAGAGATCTAAGAAGTAAAAGGCCAAGATGCCGAGAATTATGATAAAAGGAGGTGTTTGGCGTAACACGGAGGTAAATTTCCATACGCTATTGCACTACGACACGTTTATCAGTTTACACACGCTTACATTTTTTTATAACATAGTGCATGTTTTTGTGAACATTTGGTGTTTACATCAAATATTCTAAATATTGATACTGTTGTATGTCTAGTGATCTGTAGGGGGCTACCCTTTGATATACTGTATCACTATTTGGGAATCTGCAACACTGGACCTAAGATTTTGCGGAAAATCAGTGCCTCTGATGAAAATTATATCTCTTAGTCTTGCGATGTCAAGTATAGGCAGGCAAATATCAACAATGTGTAAAAAAAATTCCATGTATTCTTATGTAGAAAATGATGGATTAATATAAAAGTAAGAGTAAGTAATAGTTATGCTGTTTCCATCAGCGCCGTCAACATTATAGGCCAGTTCCGTGATACAGTGTTTAGATGAATCTGTCGTGTGACTTCCATCACCACATGACAAAAATGTATGCATCGTGATATCCTACAGATGTTGAGAAAGCGGTTGAAAAAGTTTGATTATATACTGCATAAAATATTTGGGAAATTAAAATTTAATATTAAAGATGGCCACCCTCCCTCAGTCGTACGGGAATCAAGATTACGTATTTACGGAACATAATTATTTCTATACTTCCCTACAGAATGATGATTATGAAAGTGCTGGAACTTTAAAAGAGCAGGGATACAGGTGTGCCTTTTATCTGGTAAATGTGTCATGAAGGCATGCAAAATTGACGATCTTTTCTGGTGAAGGACATGATTCTAGAAATGACTTGTTGATTAGATAAATTGAAAATAGAAATGGGGAATATGTCAAAGAAACAACTAAACAACCAAAGAGCAGATAACAGCCAAAAGTCACCAATGGGTCCCGCACTAGAGGTGGGAGTAAGCTGGCCCCTCAAAAAAATATGTGCAGTACTAGTTTAGTGAAAATGGTCGTCATAATAAACTCCAAAACATATAAATGTACTAAAATTAAAAAAACATACCAGATAACCAAAGGTCAGAGGTTCCTGACTTGGGACAGACGTAAAAGTGAAGAAACACACAGCAATACCCACAGTAGAATTCAGGACCCTGCCCCTCAGTCATGGCCTATTAAGAATGTTATAATGCAGAATACTATATACAAGTATGATAGCAAACATATTTACATTTTTTTTCAGGATGAGATTCTGAAAGCAGCTGTCATGAAATATGGCAAAAATCAGTGGGCCAGAATTGCATCATTGCTACACAGAAAGTCAGCAAAACAATGTAAAGCTAGATGGTGAGTTCAGATACTAATATAATTGTACCTTAATAAGTTGTTACAGTGTAGAAGTCAAGCTGTTGATACTTAAGCTAGAAGCTAAAACTCCTTCAACAAAAAATATAATAATGAAGTAATTACCCTTGAGGTCTTGGGCTTCTTTTTGTTAATCAACTACTGATAAATTAAAGGTAAAGTTTAATGTATGTAATTTGAAAGAAAATCAGTTGAGGTGTACTGATATTTATTTTGCTGTAGTCCTACATACAAATGTGAAGATCAGTGGAGTAGTTTAAGGCCAAAAATATATTGTGTTTTCAACTTTTCAGACACAAACATGCTTTTTATTCAAGTACAAATTTGAAAATGAGAGGGGTTGTTCATGAACGTTATCAAACTATTTACTTGAATGTAATCACTGAGTTGAATGTAAATATAGAATTTCAATATAAAGTTCGTTTTTCCTAAACAAAGCTAATATCAAATGGACTGTACACTCCAAAAGTATCAAATAGAACATCATCGTCAATGACAGGAAATTAACAAAAAGAAATTGAAAATTTCTTTGTGTAAAGTACTTTATAACAGCATTCAATGTAAAAATTTTATTTCATCACAGGTTTGAATGGTTGGACCCAAGTATCAAAAAGACAGAATGGAGCAGAGAAGAAGAAGAAAAGCTACTACATTTGGCCAAGTTGATGCCTACACAATGGAGAACTATTGCTCCTATTGTTGGTAGAACTGCAGCACAGTGTCTAGAACATTATGAATATTTACTGTGAGTCTCATGATTCATAAGGACTTAATTAAAACATAAGTATATGAAAAATCTTGTATTAGCCTGTCATGAAAAATGAATTTAAAATGACAAGAATAGAATTTGGCATCTGGTAGCTGTGACTTACAATTCTAAAAATTTAACAACAACAAAATATTACATATACAAAAAGAAGATGTGGTATGATTGCAAATGAGACAACTCTCCACATGAGACCAAAATGACACACAAATTAACAACTATAAGTCACTGTATGGCCTTCAACGAGAAAAGTAACAGCCTTATTAATGTACAAAAAAAAACCGAAAAACAAAAACGTTACACATAAACAAACGACAACCACTGAATTACAGGCTCCTGACTTGGGACAGGCACATACATACATAATGTGGTGGGGTTAAACATGTTAGCGGGATTCCAACCCTCCCCTAACCTGGGAGAGTGGTATAACAGTACAACATAAGAACAAACTATAAAAATCAGTTGAAAAAGGCTTAACTCATCAGATGGACAAAAATACAAGTGGACGTGGACGTTTCTTTACAATGATATTGAGCAACATGAACCTCACCAAAAAAAAAAAAAGATAGACATAAACTGGGTTATAAAATTTATGTTATTGAGAGGTGGTTTGGTAAAATGTTACCTATAGTCTTTAGAAAATTTTCATTTTAAAGCATTTTTTTTTAGAGATAAAGCTCAAAACAGAGATGAATCAGAAGATGACCCAAGAAAATTGAAACCAGGAGAAATAGATCCAAACCCAGAAACAAAACCAGCGAAGCCAGATCCAGTTGATATGGATGAAGATGGTATGTACTATTAAATGGTGGAAAAGATCGTTTGTTATAATAGTATTGTATTATCCAATGTACAAATGATGTAAATGTTAATATTTTCGAGGGGTGTTATATTCATGATTCTTATGCATAAATCTTTTATGTGGTGATTAAATTGTGCAATGATTGAAAAATTCTCCCTACAAATCACAAGTACAATACAATACAATGTATTGTTATTATTATATAAATAATGTTTGATGCCCTTACACTTATACTTCCCATTCTGACAAATGAGTGTGAAATATGGGGATTTGAAAACAATTGCATGCTGGAAAAGAATTCAACTGCAGCTTTGCAGGAATATGTTAAAAAAAAAGATCTTAAACACAAAATACTATGACAAGGAAAACTTGGTCTTACACCAATAGATACTATGATAAAAGTTGGAATGGTGTGGAATTTGGAATAGATTTCTCGTCAATGGAAAAACACTAAGCAATATCCAAAAAAAATAAATAGATAAAGCATATTGTATTGTATTTATAGATAGTCTTCTTTATTAAATGAATGTTGAAATTAATTTTGATATGATCAAATGACTTTGACAAGATAATTGATTTTGTTTTTATAGAACTTGAGATGTTATCTGAAGCCAGAGCTAGGTTAGCAAACACTCAAGGCAAAAAAGCCAAAAGAAAAGCAAGAGAAAAACAGTTGGAGGAAGCCAGGTTTGTCTGAAAGATATATATTAGAAAAATAACTTTAATATGTATAACCATGGTTGTACAGTATCCATAAGTTAGACAAGTGTAACAGGAAAAAGGCATGCCATAATTTGGATCTTTTAAAAAGAAATCATGAAATAAAACCATAAAAAAGATTGATAAGGTTTGGACAAACCAAAATATTTTTAAGTGTGGCCTAATGTCTAGAATGTAATGATTGAATATTGAATAGAGCTTTTTCACTTCTGCCCCTCAGAAAGGTTGCCAATGATGTAGTAAAAAACATAGCTTCAGTCTGCAGAATTCAGCAGCATATTGTTTTACAGAGTCAGTTTTGATGTTTACTGCCTATCTTGCAGCTACAAGTTTGCCTTAATATCTTATAAGTAATTAAAAAAAAAGTTCAAGATTTTTATAAGTTGACCAACTTCCTGTTTCACAATATTTTGAATTTTTTGATATGTTGAATGAATATCTGATTTATTGACACATTCTTACTGTTTTTTTTTCTGATGCATTGAATTACAAGTATAATTAGCATGATTATGCATACATATTTGTTTGAAGAGCCATGTTATTATTGAATGTTTAAAATCTCTAAATTGATTCTTTTTACCAGGAGATTAGCAGCATTACAAAAGAGAAGAGAGTTACGAGCAGCAGGAATAGAGTAAGTTTTTATGTCCCATTTATGGGCATTATGTTTTCTGGTCTGTGTGTCCATTCCTCCGTCTGACTGTCCTGCATCAAGTTAAAGTTTTTTGTCGAGGTAGTTTTTGATGAAGTTGAAGTCCAATCAACTTGAAACTTAGTACACATGTTCCTTATGATATGATCTTTCTAATTTTAATGCCAAATTAGAGATTTTCCATCATTTCACGGTCCATTGAACATAGAAAATGATAGTGTGGATGGGGCATCGTTGTACTAGGGACACATTCTTATTTCATGTCATTTATTCATTGGCACAGATAAAATTTGAACAAGTTATATATGTGATTGTTTAAATAGAAAATTTAATATAAAAAAGGTGTATGACTATGTGCTATTCTCTCTCCAATTAAGATGTTTAAATAAATTACCAAAGTAAAAGTCAGAGGGTAACAAAATAAGAAGGAAAAGTTCAAAATGTGATTACTGATCATTAGCAGAAGCAATAATTCTATGTGCATTACATGCTTAAAGCTTTTTAAATGTAGGTTAATAAGGAAAAGTGGTAACTCCATGTGCATTACATGTTTTAAGTCTTTAAGAGATTCATATGTTTCATTTGGTTTATATTTCAGTATTAAAAAACATAAGAAGAAAAAGAGAGGAGTAGATTACAATGCAGAAATTCCATTTGAAAAGAAACCAGCGCCAGGTTTGTCATACTAGTATTATATAAACAAACATTCATCACTTGAGGGGCCTTTGGTGGCGGAGTGGTCTAAGTTGTTACTACTGTAATCACTAGCCAGTCAACACTGAGGTTGTGAGTTCTAACCCCACTCTGTGTCGGTGCAGTGGACACCAATCTTAATAGACTAGGATTGTCACTTTTCCTATCGATGGTCGGTGGTTTTCTCCGTCATTCAGGCTTCCTCCACCAATAAAATCTGTGGCCGCCATGAAATAGCCAAACTTTCGGTGCTTAAAAGTGGTGTTAAAACACCAGCAGCAAATCAATAGAGTTAGCTTAAACTGCAGCAAATTGATATTTCAAAAATTAATAAAAAAATAAATGTTTGAGGTGTTTTGCGTAGAAAAGGACCAATTATTATCAGTTAATAACAAAAAACAAAACTGATGAATTAATTATTGATTGCTAACATTCAGTGGCAAATATTTCATATATGTTCAGGAGGAACAAGCAACTAGAAGCAATACAGGCCGGTATATTTGATTACATGTCATAATGGAATATTGGCTCAAGTATCATCCAGATATGGAAAGGAGTGCTGTCTGATGTAAATCTTTCCAATATTCCTTTTTATTCTCACAAAAAACATTTATTTTTGACAGGTTTCCATGACACATCTGAAGAAGTTTTTAAGCCAAAAGATATTAACTTTAAAAGATTAAGACAACAAAATCTGGATGGAGAAAGAAGAGATGATGCGGAGGCTGTAAGTCATTTCTTACCAAGTATATTTTTAATTCACTTATTTTCATGGGTAACAATTTTCCTGGATGTTGATAATAATGCCCTCGCGTATTACCTCCAAACATAGAACAAGTTCAAATTTGAGTGGCATCACTTTTTTGTTCGCTTTTGTCTACATTCTCTCTTTACTTCACATCAGCGGGATATTTATAAACTAATACACCACCAAACACAGATCAAGTTAAAATTGGGTGGTGTCACTATCACCATTCAGGATTTATGTCCATGGATAAATGTAAAAATTACTGAATTTACCATTTTCATACTCTTTACTTTGCCACAACCAGCAATTTCTAAGAAAATCAAAGAGAAACAAAAGAGAATAGTTGTTGATAGATTTTTGAGACTGTGATTTTCAAATGCAATAGGTAAAAAATAGACATATACTTTCTTTTTTATCAAATATTTTCTCCCTTCAAGTATAAACATGTATTTATTTGTACAATTTTAGAGAGAAAGAAAGAAAGATAAACTAAAACAGAAGAAAAGAAAGGAAAATGATTTACCTGGTGCAATAGCCAGCCAAAGCAAGTAAGTGTAAAATTGTTCCGAAGTTCAGACTAATTATACAAATGTTTGACTGGTCGCAATTTACAAAATTTATAACATTTTTTTTTGCTGTTTTGTTTAGTGTTTGCCTGTTTTTGGCATAGGATTAATTGGTGATAAACACCACTTTCAGCACTATTGTTCTATTTTGTGGTGGTCATTGGTGGAGGCAGCTGGAGTGCTCAAAGAAAATCACCTAAGGTAAAACCTCCATTATAAAAACTGACAATCCTAGTCAATTAAGATTGGAGTAAAGTGCACCTTTTCCATTGGGGATTCGAACTCACAACCTCAGTGTTGATAGGCTAGCAATGTAGAAGTTTGACAACTTAGACCATTTGGGCACTGAGATCCCGGTCAGAAAAAAGGAGAAAAACAGATTTAAATAGACACAGCATATGTAAAAATTCACTTTATATCATATTAATTTATTTTTCAGTTTCCAAGAACCAGTGAAAAAGAGAAGTAAACTTGTATTGCCAGCTCCACAGATCTCTGATTTAGAATTAGAAGAGGTCAGTTGTATGTCTAGCTCTCTTGGGCAGATTTGTCCATGTGAACTAGTACAAACACATCTAACATATCTTTACAATTTGCATTTGTTATCTTTTACATTTTTCAATCTCCTTTAAAGTGATTAGGCTGATTTGAGCTTGAGTTTATAGAATAAGGTATGAGTCTGTATGTCCAAAAATTAGTTTCTGTTCTCTTATTTCAGCTTTCCTCAATGATACACAATGCTGAAATACCTAAAAACAAATTTGGATTTTTACCTTTCTGGAATTATGTCCCTTTATAAAGTTATATGAAAAAATGGGGGGTGGGGGGGACACATTCTTCATTTATTTTAAATGTTATTATAATGTTGGCATATTGCTTTGTATCTTGTTGAATTGTTTAAAGTAATTTCATGACAAAAAATAAGTTCTTTATTTTATTTGTTATACTTTTGCACCAATTTATCATCCAAATGTGCATCTGTTAAGTTTGTGCAAATATTAGATGCAGCCAAAAAAAAAGCAATTTGTATGTGTAAATTTATTCGTTTAACAAATATTGTCATCACACTTTTCTACTACTCTTAAACAGAATGACTCCATGTTTGGTCAGCAGCATGACAGTGATGAGTTGTAAAGTATGAGCCTCTTTCTGAAGTGACAGATACCTACTTCTTAAAATTCCAAAAGAGTTAATTTATAAATACTAAATCTGTACCATATATGTTATTGCATAATTCTGTTTTAGGTTGTGAAAGTTGGTCAAGCTAGTGAATATGCCAGACAGCAGGCAGAGGAAACTGGTGCTCAAAATGGTGCCAGTCAGGCCTTACTACAAGACTACAATGTTACTCCCTCATTAGGTAATCTCAGGACACCAAGGACCCCTGCCACACAAGATAATGTATTACAGGTAAAAATGAAGTACTTTTGATGACATCATATATAATTTTTTTCTTTGTATGCGAATCTTTTAATTATCATTTTATTTGATGTTATTTTTTTAGACAATATTCATCAATTTTAACTATATATTACTGTTAATGTATATAAAAAAAGGCTATGGTCTATATTTCATTATTGAAATTATTATTTGGACCTCTTTGTGATTTCATTAAGTGTACACACATAGTTTATGTATCAGTATGAAGAAGCTCTAGCTAGTCATTTTTTGTTCTCCACTACTGATTGACATCAAATTTTTATTTTATAGCCAGGTTTTTTTTTAATTTCAGGAAGCACAAAATATAATGGCTCTACAATTGGTGGACACCCCATTGAAGGGAGGATTAAATACGCCCCTCCATCAGTCAGATTTCAGTGGTATTACTCCTCAACGTAATGCAGCACAGACACCAAACACAGTGTTAGGTACACCCATGAGGACCCCAGGCATGGAAAGTAGTGGAGGTACATACACATGTTATTGGAGACCAACATTTTTATTGTCCGCTCCCTACTTTTGCTTCCAAAGTAGATTTTTTGTAGACCTCCAACTGTACAAAAATTAATTTGTTCACCGTTGGTCTACGCATAATTTGGATAGAACCTTCCCTAATGTATTTAAGTCCTTTTACTGTGGATTCATCTATTTTGTTGGTACCAATTTTTGTGGTTAAAAGAAAAGAATATTTTTTATGGATATTTTATTTTGTGGTTTTATAAAGGTCTGCTAATATGCCTATAGGAAACTTGTACTTAGTTAAACAATGTGTGATTCATCTGTACCCACTAAATTCACAAAAACTGGTAATTTCAAATAATAATGAATCCTCAGTAGTTTACTGCTCTCACACAATCTCAGTTCTAGTAAGAAACAAAAAAAAACTGAAGGTTTGCTTATTTGATACCATATCTCCCAGTTAAAGCTTCTCTATCCTAAGATAGTACTGCACTTTTCATGTCATTCTGAAATTAGTTATTTTACTGTTAATATCTTTTTTGTTGAGCCTTCGACTTTAGTCGAAAAAGCGAGACTAAGCAATCCTACATTCCGGCGGCGGCATCCACAAATATTCACTCTGTGGACAGAAGCTTGTTTATGATCATAAGATAGTATCAAGAAGAAAATTTTGTAAAAATAAATTTCCACTTTTCAGTATTTTACTTATAAATGGACTTGGTTTTTCTGCGAGGAAACATTACATTCACTCTGTGGTTAAAGTTTTTAAAATTTTAATAACTTTCATAAACTATCCTTGATTTGTACCAAACTTGGACAGAAGCTTGTTTATGATCATAAGATAGTATCAAGAAGAAAATTTTGTAAAAATAAATTTCCACTTTTCCGTATTTTACTTATAAATGGACTTAGTTTTTTTGCCAGAAACAAAACATTCACTCTATGGTTTAAGTTTTAAAATTTTTTATAATGTTCTTAAACTATCCTGAATTTCTACCAAACTTAGACAAAAGCTTGTTTCTGATCATAAGCTATTATTCCGAAGTAATTTTGTAAAAAAAAAATCACTTTTTCCGTATTTTACTTATAAATGGACTTAGCTTTTCTTCCAGTTAACATTATAGCATACAGTCTGCAGTTAAAGTTTATAAAACATTTATTAGATTCATAAACTATCCTGGAGTTTTTACCAAACTTGGAAGCTTCTTTCAATCAAAAGACAGTATTGAGAGGGAAATTTTTATTGATGTTTTTCCTCATTTTTGTTGAGTCTGCGATTAACAGCAAAAGTAGGCGAGACACTGGGTTCCGTGGAACCCTTACAAATTTTTATTGTTTCAGTAAAGTGTTGAGAATTTATATGACCTTTCAGAATATAACTCATTAAAATCTCCAAGACAAAAATATAGGTTGTTAGTGATACCATATTATAAGATGCTTGGGTCAATTTAATTCAAATAAATTTAAATCAAGACCTTCTAATAGTGATTAATTGTTTTAAATAATTACAGCATTAACACCACATGGTATGACCCCTAGAATGGGTGTGGCAGGACAGACACCATTGAGGACACCTGTTAGAGACAAACTGAATATTAACCCTGATGAGGATTATGACATGAATGTTAATGACAAATTTTACCAGGTATGTATACATAATGATAAGCACTTACCTTTCAAAAGATCATTACCTTTAAATGAATGCAGATTTTGCAAATTTGGAGCATTATGAATATATAATGAAAGGCCTGTATTAAAAAAAAATGACTTAAAAATGAGAATATAATTGTTAAAAAGATATGAAATTTCATAAACCCAGTGAAAGTTTGACATTAATGATAATATAAAATGGACTATTTTAAGAGAGACCTCAAAGACCAGTTAAAGCATGGTTTGGCCAGTCTACCTCGTCCTAAAAATGATTATGAAATAGTGGTTCCTGAAGACATGGAACAGGATATACATGAACCAATGCAGACAGACGACTACATTGAAGATCAGGCAGACATTGATGCTGCATCAGAGGAGGAGAGGAGAGCTATCAGTAAGATATATACAATCCAAAGTCATCATTCTTGACTTTGATCGACTTACTGATAATTCAGATTTGGATCTATTTACCCTTGCAGGATATGATAGGTTGTTAAAAAAAAAAACTATTTTAAAATGTGTAATGCCATAAGTGGTATGAAGCATTTCCTGGAATCATGATAATAAATCTCATTTTTTTTGTACATTGTTGAATAATCTATAATAAATGCAAACAACTATTTCTGACTTTACTGTAAAAGTTTAGCTAAAATGATTTCAATACTTTCATTTTTTTTCTAAGAAATTGCTTGATATCTCCTATTGCCATAGGAAAATAATTACTGCTTTCAAACCTTTTATTACATGTATATATTTTCTATGTTTCTACAAAACTTTGATTTGGTGTTTAATTTTTGTGTAATTTCAATATTAATGAATAGAAATCTGGTAAAGATCTCAATGAGTCAGTAGCCAAGCATTACAGTGAAGCCAACAAAACATCACAGTGACAAGTTAATTTTTAATCAGTTTGCCTCTTGTTTTTTATTAGTATCTCATTATTACTATAATAGTCATTCAATATTGTATGAAATGAATTCTTTTTAAAAGGTTTAATAGAAAAGATGGATTTTGTTAATATTCAGTGATTATTTTATAGGACAAAAAGAATTGCGTATGAGATCTCAGTCAGTACAGAGAGACATGCCCCGTCCAACAGATGTCAACAGTAATATACTGAGAGTGGCTGGTCCTGGTGATCCTGCTCTTACTGATCTACAGAAGGTAAAATCAAGAGACATTTAACACTATACCATTCTTCCAACGTTACAGATTGTCAAGCATCTCTCAATCCTTTGTTGCCTATGTTTAGAATTTGTTCTTTTGTACTTCACTAAGGTGTAATTAAAAAGAAATTTTCACGTTTAAGGTGGTACCTAACACTTTCACTCAAATTAATTTGGCTCATTTAATTTTAATTAAACTTTGACAAAGTATTTACTTTGACACTTTAACAAAAAATAAAAATTTTGTACCAACCGTTACACGGGTTATATAGCAGTTTGACAAACACCAATTTTGATCATTAAGAAGCTTAATATTCTGTATACAACACAATGTAATTAAAACGTTTAGCTGACTTTACAGAGTTATCCCCCTGTTGTGTACTTGTGTTAGGTACCACCTTAAACTCTGTTTGCTGACTGAAAGGTATTATGTATTAAGTATAGTGAAATTACAATACTTCAGATTCATTAATGATTTATATTTTCATGGATTGAGAAAAATTGTGAATACATGTATTTGATTTTGTAGTTGCCCAATCCTGTTGCCCAATCCAATTCAATTTATTTGAATAAAATATTGTTTAAACTGATTTTGTAGTTTTGCTAAAGTCTGCAGACAAGCCTGTAGCAATTTGTGCAGCATTGCACATTTAAATATCATATACCCTTGAAGTTCATGAAAATTTGTATCACACGGAAAAAAAAAAATGAATCCACAGTGAAATGAATTTAATTATTTCTTTGTTCTCTATTTGTAGGCTGAGGAATTAATCAAAAAAGAAATGTTAACCATGCTTCACCATGATGCATTATATACACCAGGTTCTAATCAACTGGGTGTCGCACCAGGAAGTAAAAAACAAACACAAAAAGGGGTTCTAAATCAGGCCCAGCATGCATCATTTTTAGAGGAACATCCATATGAAAAGGTCAATGAAGCTGATTTAGAAGAGGTATGGTTTACATAGTGCTGCACATCAATTCGCCTTTTCAGAAACTTTAGGACTACGGGTATTTTAAAATCTCATTGTTCGTACACCAAAATAAAAATAACGTCACGTCATTGGTTGAATTTCCATTGTTTATGATGTTTTGGAAATATTACCCAGGATGCATTAGATTCTGAAACAGCGAATTATTGCATTTGAGTCTCAACAGTATTGGTATTGCAAAGGGTAACTTGAAGCTTGATGTCCACCTATAAACACCCTTTTAGCCATTTACCTCTACTCAATAGAAAGTTATAGATAATGTACATATCACAATCATTCATAACTAATAACAGCCTATATAAAGGTTACATTGCAATGAATAAGCAACATAAAAGGTCAAAAGTCATTAATAATTGCTGTAAACACACAAATATAAATCCAAGAAAGAAATAACATTCTCTCTTTCATTATTTGATAATTATTTATGCTTAACCTTATGTATATTATTATATATTATATATTGCAATGTGGTTTGGATTTAAAATTCATTTGCTGTTGAAAATGCCATTCGGTGTACCCTTGTTTATTTATGTTGTGCCAGCTTATTTGATACAGTTAAGCATATTCATTTTAATAATGATTGCTGTAAAAATGTTATCTAAAGAACTATTTTTAAATTTTGATATTTATTGTTTGAAGGCTAAGCGGCTTCTACAGATGGAAATGGATTATGTAAAGAAAGGAATGGGTCATGGTGATCTGTCTATTGATGCTTATTCCACTGTGTGGGAGGAATGTTACAGCCAGGTTTTATACCTACCTTCACAAAACAGATACACCAGGGCTAATCTGGCTAGCAAAAAAGACAGAATAGAGTCTCAGGAAAAAAGATTGGAGGTAATTTTGATAAGATACACAGTGGAAGTTTATTAACTTTTACACTTCAAGAAACAGGTGGAAATTATTTAAGTTGTCATTAGTTTGGGCCACTGAAAATCTGCTGTAGGTTGAGTTATGTATTTCATTTGATAGATTAAGGTGTGTTCTTTGTTTCAATTTAGTTTAAACAGCCTGTTAATTTGTGCATCTGAATACAAATGTCCTTCAGGTTTTTTTTTCAAGGTGAAACTTTATACATTGATACCAAAAGTAAACAAAAACATTTCATCATAAATGCTTAGAAAGAAAAGATGATCTAAGAGCTGAAAGTCCAGAAATATATTAACTGCACAACTAAAGTAAATACCTGTTGAAAAATAAATAAACAGATAAATTACAGAATGTATTCTGGACAAAATAAGCTTCTGCACATACAAAGCATTATAAGTTAAAAGAAACAACCATCAAATTAAATCTCATTACATGTTTAATTACAGAATTAGCAAATAGACTGTTTGCCTTAAAGGACATATATGTAAATAATATTTCATATTTCCCTTCAATTATATTTGTTTAAAGGGACCCATGATGACATATCATTCTTCTGGTTTCATACAATTATTTAGTTATCTTGTATCACCTCACACTATTGTTTAATCCATTGCATCTTTTATGTACTTCACAGAATAACAGAAATTATATGACTAAAGATGCTAAAATGGCAGCAAAAATGGAAAAGAAATTAAAGATATTACTTGGAGGTTATCAGGTAAATCTTACTGCTTTTATTGTTGAAATTGTATTAGTTAGATATAAATTAAATTAATTAATTTGTCAGACATTTGGTTGTAAATCAAATGCAATCTGAACTATTAAAATAATTATATAATTTGAATATTTTTAAAGACACTTTTCATTCTAAAGTATTTGATTTTAAGTCTTAGGTATCTTAGAATTTAAATTTTGGAGTACCAAAATCTGTTACTGTATCCTGCTCTAAAACTATGAAGTTATTTATATAGATAATTGATAAAGAACTTGTAACAGATGAATATTTGAAAAAATTATGAGAAGTAAATCCTTTATTGTACAATTTCAGTCACGGTCCCAAAGTTTAATCAAGCAGATCCATGATTTGTATGAACAAATAGAACAAACACATGTAGAGTTACGGACCTTTGTAGATCTTAGGCAGCATGAGATTGGAGCCATTCCTAAGAGAAAGGAGGTGAGTGATGATTACATTACCTGTATGTCATAGAGTAACAATGCACTACACTGTCCATGACATAGCCGTAGAAATATACTGCTATTATGTTATAAGAAGGCATGATTTATATATCAACAGATGAAACATTTGAAATATTTTATCAGTAAGGGCATACATTCTTTGAATATTGTACGAAAACATGTGTCTGTGGATTCATTGTTAATTTGGATACCATAAATTTAAATGGTTCTGCTTAGTATAAATTTATTATAGGATAATAATTTACAATTTGCAGAATATCAAGTGGCACATCTCAGACTTTCAAAGGCAAAAAGATAAATTTAAACTATTCCATAACATTGTTTTAATTATACTAAGTATTGCATTATGTTGATTTAATTGATTGTTTAGAAACTGCAAATGTTGTATCAAAAAGACCCAAAAACAATTGCTGTAAGGGGTATCAAAATATTAGCATAATGATTGTTCTGTGTTTAAATCTGTCAAATTAGTTTACTTGCTTATTTGTTACTTTCAGTCCCTGACAGAAGATGTAAATAGACAACAGGAGAGAGAGAAAGAATTACAGAGAAAATACAGTGAACTCCAATATAAACAAGATATTATCCAGTACAACAAATAATAAGACTATAATGATGTGTGTTTACAAAATTATAACACAGATTGAACTTATATTTCTGTGAAGTTTAATATCAAATGTTATCAGAATTTTTATTAACTCATTAAAGATATAAACAGAGCCATAACAAAAGATTAAATCTAAAATTTAAAGAAAAATGCTAAGATTTTTTTATTACATAGCTTTACTGGCATAGTTCTCATAATTTTTAAACAAGTTTATGTAATTTTGTTTTAAAAACATTACTGTTAGGACTATTGCCTTCAAACAAGTATTTTACATAGAAAAGTCATGCATTATACCTATACATGTATTTATTATACTGTATTTTCTAACTTTCTTGTTATGAAACTTGCAAATATTTTACAATGAGATTGCTAAAATATGGAGTTATGTGAATTTCTGGTATCATTTAAATAAAATATGAAAAATTTCAGGGAGAAATATGAAGTGTACCAAAAAATCTTGAGTTCTTGAGCAGTGTCAATATGAATATTTTTATATGTTTGTTACAATTTCTGTCCAAATTACTCAAGGTAGTTAGTATTGCAATACAATGATAGGATAAAATTGATGAAAATGTTATTTTGACTGAAAAATTCTTTTTGAGAACTCTGTAAAAATATATAATTCCATGGCACTTCATCAATGACTTCATGGTGACTTTGTAGTCCTAGTAAAACAAAATAGTTTTGAAATAAAGAAACAAATAGATAATCATTAATGTAAAAACTCATGATTCATATTTCTATGTTAGAAAAGAATGGAGTGAGAAGTTCTGAGTGGAGAAAGTAGTTATGTTATATATGTATGTCATATTGTCATTCCATCAATAAAACATCTGACCAGTATTTGTTTTCATGTATTTGGTTCTCCAAAGACATCTATTTAGAGTATATTGAAATGAGATTTATCATTTATCTTATATCAGTTATTTAAAATGCAATGTACCATGTCATTTCAGTTTATTGCTACCTTATTGATTTCTTCAAAGTCTATTGTATCTATTTAAGATTCCATTGCTGCATTTTAAGTGTACCGGTATGTCTGACCTTGACTTCAGATATCATAATTGATAGAATCAACTTGCCTTGTTTACTTTGCATCATACTAGTCTACCAGTTTGTGTTACTTGTATCAAAACTATGTAGATGTGTCCTACTTGTATTTTTCAAAAGTTGAAGTATTTCGATGGTCTATTAGTAGCTTACTTTTCACAAGTGTTTGTTCTAGATGGTTTTATCCTTGGCTTTTCACAGTAGAGATTTTAGAATTGGTATCTGCTGCTTCTCTGTTAGCATACTGCATCTTAGAGTTTAAACAAATGTTTGTACATACAATTGTGACTTGATGGACATGGATACCTGTAGAGTATTACCTTTTGGTCAGTCATAATTCATCCAATGTTATTCCCAAAATGTTTGTTGAATGATTATTTTGACACCATATTTCATATAAATGAATACATAAGGTCTGTAAGTTGCAGGATTATCTATTCATGCAAATAGATTGATAAATTTGAAAAGATTATAAATCATGTCAAAACTTGCCTACTTATAAAAAAAACACAATCTGCTGCTATTTATTTAAGTTTACATCAAACTTCATATCTGGAGAATTGTACCCCTTAAAAGCATCCAAGTAGCAGATGTTATTTGCTATTTAGGGAGAAAGTCAGTAATTTGGTAAAAGTATGCTGTACACCATCAGGTATAAATCTGTGATGCTACAAGATAGCACCAGCTCTAACAGCATGCTTGTGAATTTTTATGGAGTGGTCACCATTTTGTCATAAACAGAATAAAAAACAGAAAATTATGAATATTGAAACCATTGATGCCATGCACATCAAATTAATATTATCCTTACCATTAAAATGTCTTGTAAGGAGTTCTCTTTTTTTTAGCTCACCTGGCCCGAAGGGCCAAGTGAGCTTTTCCCATCACTTGGCGTCCGTCGTCGTCATCGTCCGTCGTCGTCCGTCGTCGTCCGTCGTCGTTCGTCGTCCGTCGTCGTTAACTTTTACAAAAATCTTCTCCTCTGAAACTACTGGGCCAAATTAAACCAAACTTGGCCACAATCATCATTGGGGTATCTAGTTTAAAAAATGTGTGGCGTGACCCGGCCAACCAACCAAGATGGCCGCCATGGCTAAAAATAGAACATAGGGGTAAAATGCAGTTTTTGGCTTATAACTCAAAAACCAAAGCATTTAGAGCAAATCTGATATCGGGTAAAATTGTTTATCAGGTCAAGATCTATCTGCCCTCAAATTTTCAGATGAATCCGACAACCCGTTATTGGGTTGCTGCCCCTGAACTGGTAATTTTAGAGAATTTTTGCTGTTTTTGGCTATTATCTTGAATATTATTATAGATAGAGATAAACTGTAAACAGCAATAATGTTCAGCAAAGTAAGATTTACAAATAAGTCAACATGACCAAAATGGTCAGTTGACCCCTTTAGGAGTTATTGACCTTTATAGTCAATTTTTAACCATTTTTCGTAAATCTTAGTAATCTTTTACAAAAATCTTCTCCTCTGAAACTACTGGGCCAAATTAATCCAAACTTGGCCACAATCATCTTTGGGATATCTAGTTTGAAAAATTTGTGGTGTGACCCGGCCAACCAACCAAGATGGCCGCCATTGCTAAAAATAGAACATAGGGGTTAAATGCAGTTTTTGGCTTATAACTCAAAAACCAAAGCATTTAGAGCAAATCTGACAGGGGTAAAAGTGTTTATCAGGTCAAGATCTATCTGTCCTGAAATTTTCAGATGAATCGGACAACCTGTTGTTGGGTTGCTGCCCCTGAATTGGTAATTTTAAGGAAATTTTGCTGTTTTTGGTTATTATCTTGAATATTATTATAGATAGAGATAAACTGTAAACAGCAATAATGTTCAGCAAAGTAAGATTTAGAAATAACTCAGCATGACCAAAATGGTCAGTTGACCCCTGAAGGAGTTATTGCCCTTTATAGTCAATTTTTAACCATTTTTTCGTAAATCTTAGTAATCTTTTACAAAAATCTTCTTCTCTGAAACTACTGGGCCAAATTAAACTAAACTTTGCCACAATCATCATTGGGGTAATTTGTTTAAAAAATGTGTGGGGTGACCTGACCAATCAACCAAAATGGCTGCCACGGCTAATAATAGAACATAGGGGTAAAATGCAGTTTTTGGCTTATAACTCAAAAATCGAAGCATTAAGAGAAAATCTGACAGGGTTTAATTGTTTATCAGGTCAAGATCTATCTGCCCTGATGTTTTCACATGGATCGGACAACCCGTTGTTAGGTTACTGTCCTGAATTGGTAATTTTAAGGAAATTTTGCCGTTTTTTGTTATTATCTTGAATATTATTATAGATAGAGATAAACTGTATACAGCAATAACGTTCAGCAAAATAAGATCTACAAATAAGTTTACATGACCAAAATAGTCAATTGACCCCTTAAGGAGTTATTGCCCTTTATAGTTAATTTTTAACATTTTTCATAAATTTTTGTAAATTTGTAGAAAATATTTTCCACTGTAATTACTGGGCCAAGTTCATTATAGACAGAGATAATTGTAGCAACAAGAATGTTCAGTAAAGTAAGATCTACAAACACATCACTATCACCAAAACACAATTATGTCATGAATTTATCCGTGTCCATTATTTAATATGCACAAGACCAAGGTGAGCGACACAGGCTCTTTAGAGCCTCTAGTTTGTTTTTTTTTTCAAAAAGGGGGTCCTAGCTCTCAGATATAATATAAGATGTTTTAGACAAAAGTGTTTAGTGATCAAGGCTGGGACTATTATATTAATACTTACTAGTATAATAGTCCCAGATCAATTAATTTTAATAGTGTTTTATGAAAAAGTCTCAATGGTTTTCTGATAAATGTCTCGGAAAACATGATGTATTCAGGGTCAATCATTTTTGAAATGATTAAGTTGCCACTGTTTTATTTTCTATTTACCATGATATTCCTGTATAACTTCATAAATTAGAACTTGTTACGGATTTGAAAATGGCATCAGGTGTCATTTTTTTTTTTTTTTTTTATGGTTATTAAGGCAAAACAGAGAAAATATAAATACTTGACATGAATCAACACAAAATTTTTGTTACTCAATATAACATAGATTAACACTTCACCTTGGATGAATTTTTTCATGGGCAAAGTTAGACAACTCTACTTTTGTAAACAAATAAACAGGAAATTCCCAAACGACCGGAATATTGTTTACTCAGCATTAGTGTTACTAGTTAAGATGTCTAAAAACAATGTTGTTGGTTTGAAGCTTTATCAGTTTGTTCATGTACTTGATGTGGTAAGTAAAATTGTTTTATAAACTGTTGTCAAAAGGTATTTTTTATTTTAAATTAAAATTTACAGCCATTTGACATTCCTGTTTCACTTTCATATGTTGATTTTCATCTGCCTGGGGCGATCAAGTTTTGATATGTAGATTAATAATGCTGACTAAAATCGTTGCTTTATTTTTTAATTTACCCGAAGATGAAATATGAAAAATTAGTTGAGTAATAATTTTATTAAAACAGACGGAAGAAGAAATGAAGGTATATTGCACAATACCATGCAATGGGGAAAGAGACATACATGTAGCTGGTAGATTTATAATTAATCAAGATGAGATAAAATGTTTGTCTCATTTTAAGGACTTCTATGTCCTTTCATTTACATCTTAATTCTTTTTGAGTGAAGAAAATTGAACCCTTTCTAAATTATCTTGACGTGCAGATCCAGGGAAGCTAATTAGGAGGTCATAACTCTTTACAGATTATAGAGTTATATATAGTCATAAATTTTCCAGTTTCAGTTACCAGTTCATGCCTAGAAAAATGTCAAAATGTAACCCCTGAGATTTTCCTTTAAATTTCAGGGTGATTTATTTGTTTGAACAGATCATAACCTGTCATGGTTTGATAAACAAACATTGACTTACAATACCTACATAATGATTGTGTATAGATTAACCAAGAACCAATATAAAAGTTATGTTTTTGCTTAGACAACATGTATCTGTAATACATTTAATAGCAAGTATTTTAGAGGGATCTGTAATTAAAAGGACAAATCGTGTTTCCTGTATGGGCTCTGCAGTTCAGAGGTGGATTTAATTGGAGTCCAAGGGGCAGACTTTTCCTCTCCCCCCCCCCCCCCTCCCCTCTTTCTGGGAAAAAAATGGTTGATTATAGAGGAAATCACTGAAACTTGACCGGAGCTGGCACCCTCTTGGACAGTGATTTCCTATATAAACAACCAATTTTTTCCCAGAAAAAGGGGGGGGGGGGAGCAGTTTGCCAGCCCCCCCCCCCCTTTTTCTGTGAAAAATTTGGTTGATTATATAGGAAGTCACTGAAGCTTGACCAGAGCTGGCCTCCTCTTAGGCAGCCACTTATGAAAATTTTTGGATCCGCCACTGCAGTTTGGTACTAAGTTAACCATTTGGTGACACTTTCCCCAATCAAAAGTTAACAATAATAGGTTTTAAAAAAAAAGATGCAACAAGAACAATAAGATTTCATTTGGTTCACAATCATTAGTAAAAGTGAAATAATGAAATAATAACTTGTTTCTAGCAGCCAATTTGGTTCAATTTTGTCAAAATAGACAAAGAAATATCGCTGATGAATTATTCACTTGTAAGTAAATAATTCAACCTCATTGAATCCTTATTCATGTGACCTTCAATTTAATCCATTAGCTAGAGATTGGTTACACATGCATAAGTCGTGTTCAGCCATTTAAAGAGGGGCGTAAAGGGGGTATTTGTACGCGGGAACACGAAATAAAATTGCCATTTTACAATGAATGAACAATGTCTTGTACATTGATCTTTTTACCGATTTCACGAAACACGTTGAATAGCAAACCTTTTTCACGGTTGCACGTGAAATGAAAAAGACAAGACACATTGCACGAAAAAAACCCTTTTCCACCCTCTTAAAAGGAAAAAATGGCAACATTAAAAGTTAAACAAAGATGAACCATTTTGTTGACTGATTAATCCACAAAACACATTCTTATACAGGTTTTACGGTTTAAATTATCTTATTTTTCATCTTTTAACATGAAATCAAACAGACCTATTTCAATTGCATGAGGTGGCTTCCTATTTATATCTTTATTTATTTGAGTTTGGGGGTAATTACATCAGAAACAGAATTATTGCAGCTCTTTCATATGCTGAATCTTATAGTGCATTAATATTTTTTTGGGGGCCCTGCTTTCAAATAAGTCCATATTAATGTTTGAAGGGTCTTACATTAAACTTTGTTTGATTTTAACTTACCGGTAAATTAAATTTTTGGTGTTTTTTTATTCGCTGAATCTAACCATGTTCTGAGATTTTGGATATCAGACCATTCTAGGTGAATTAAATGTTCCAGTTCAAATTTTTAGGATCTTTGACCACATTTACTTTGTGTCAGAAACCTATATAACAGGTATATCAAAATTTGGACACAATCCAAATACATTTGTTTAAGAAGCCCAAGTCACACATAATTTTAAAATTGTATATATGATATTTTCAGACAACTAATATTACAAGGATAGAAATAGGTCCACAGACCATTGTATTGAAGACAAA
The DNA here is from genome assembly GCA_037788925.1 of Mytilus galloprovincialis. Taxonomy (NCBI): domain Eukaryota; kingdom Metazoa; phylum Mollusca; class Bivalvia; order Mytilida; family Mytilidae; genus Mytilus; species Mytilus galloprovincialis. Next base: position 59,651,146 of record CM075340.1, on the reverse strand, counting down.
TGAAAACTTTGTGGCTGGTCCATTGCCTATGATAGTTGTGGCACCAGGATGTTATTGTGTAGTCCATAATCCTGTCAGGTAGGTATTGTTTAGTCTTAGTTAGATATAAGAAGATGTGGTATGAGTGCCAATGAGACCACTCTGCATCCAAATAACAATTTATAAAAGTAAACCATTATAGGTCAATGTACGGTCTTCAACAAAGAGACTTGGATCACACTGATTAGAAGATATAAAGGGCCCCCAAAACTACTAGAGCAAAACCATTCAAGTGGGAAAACGAACGGTCTAATCTATATAAAAACGAGAAAAACATTGATGAACCACCTAAACAGACAACAACAATTAAGGGCATCCGATACAGTTTCTCGATAAAATGTCATTTTTATAATTTTGTAATATGTTGTAGGCCTTGGCGAGCTATAAAATAAAACACAAAATAAAACATAGGTCACCGTGCTTGTTTTCGAGAAAATTGAGGCTGAAAATTGGGGATTTGTGCAATTTTGTAAAACAATTAGGCAATGTTATAAATTTTTTGGATCAGATATTTTTTGTCGTAAATTATTAAGATCGGGTTCAATCTGAAGCTGTGATAAGTGACAAAAAGGAAAAAAATTAATCACTACACGAATAACTATACAATTATTCAAGCCTTGCTTGACATTGCGGACCAGATGCTCAAAGTGGTATTTTTTTAAACCTAAAAAATGGAAATAAACTATTTCTGAAAATGTCATTTTTATAATTTTTCTGTATAAACTGCATTTTGTTATGCTTTCTCCAAATCTTAAATAAAAAATATAGGTCACCGTGCTTGATTTCATGATAAACGCGATTTATCCTAAAAAATGCGTCCCCCCCCTTTTTAACCTCAACGTTAGCGCTAAAGTGCAGGACGTCGCTGGCGGACAATTTCGATGTTATCTCTGCAAATTACAGGTGACATTTTTTAGATGTATAAATATTGCTTGTAAAGTACTATCTTTAAATTGGTTATATTGGTTCTGGAAATAAAATCATGTGAATAACAAATACCTCTCTGTTTGTGGTCTAAGTTAGAAACATCTCAAAAAATAATAACGGACTGTTGATAAATTTTACGGCTTTTTAAATTAAAGACTCGGCAATTTAAAACTTGACATACACAACATGAGGTACATTTAATGTACACACTCGTATATTATTTCATACCGAATTAAAAATTCACGTCGTTTGGACAGTAAATCAAATTTAACGCGCATTGCAATTCGAATTAGAATTTACGTTACAACGTCAAACATTTCGTATGCGAATTAAACTAATTCTAATTAGTTAATGCGAATCGAATTCGAATTACGTGTGAACTCAGCATTATCCTGCAAACGGAACTTCTTTTTTTGTACATAAATTGCAGCACATACATAAGGCCGTTACTTTTTTCGTTTGAATTGTTTTACATTGTCATTTCGCGACCTTTTATAGCTGACTATGCAGTATGGGCTTTGCTCATTGTCGAAGACCGTTCAGTGCCCTATAGTTGTTAATTTCTGTGTCATGTTTGTCTCTTGTTGAAAGTTGTCTCATTGGCAATTATACTACATCTTCTGTTTTATGTGGTCAGAAAACAAAAGCAAACTCTTATAAAGGGGAATCTTTAATTTCCTAAAGAATGCGCTTGTCCAAACAATGAAACTATAACTTTGAAATTTTTGATTTGGCAAAAACGATTGGATAAGTTGCGATTAAAATCCTTCTCTCATAGCATAATTTTATTGGTAAATAACTATATAATTTTTCACAATAGCGCGTACATAAAATATCGCATGTCCATTCCTCTGACAGTCCTTCCGGTCCTTCTGGTTAATAACATTTTTCAAGTGAACAATTCTTGCCAACTTTTTATAAAACTGATATTGTATGGATACGTTCGAAAATCAGTGCATATCAAATATTCTTTAAAAGAGTTATGCCATTTGGAAACATTGTTTATATTGGAAATTGCATTGTATTTGCTGTCATTTCGTCATTTCTCTAATATATTTACAAAAGATATAAAGAACAAAATAAACAGCTGCGCTACGAGCGCATGATACGCCCGTCGTGTTATGAAAAAACATTATACGTGTTTTTAAAATAACACGGGGGTTGTACAGGAAGTCATGCTAAGTATATCTTGACTCATTCATTATTCTTGCTCAATAGTAAGTTTGTATATCACAACATGTTTTATATGATCCCCAAATTGAAGCTAAATAAAAATTAAAGAACTCATAAATGAATTAAAGAGTCATCACGAAAAAGTATACACATCTTAAGAATAATTTAACTAAAAAGTATGTGAAGTTTTATGCAATAATTATAAATAGTTTCTGAGATACCGCGCGACATGTGAAAACCCCCTCTTTTTGTCATAAACTCAATAACTCTAAAATCAAATTTTGAATCATCCTCAAAAAAGTATATACAGATCTTCAGATTAATATAAATAAGAAGTGTGTAAATTTTTAAGTAATAGTCATAAATCGTTTTTTGAGTTACAGCGCGAACTATGAAAAAAAATCTGTTTTAGTTACAAAGTCCTGTAACTCAAAAAGTTCACCAAAAATTAAACAGATCGTTTGACCATCATGACTGAAAAAAACATACATGTTCAGTTTAATGAAATTTGGATAATATGAATGCATGCTATTCCATGTTTACAACGGACATTTGTGTACCATAATACGTCCCGTAAAAAAAATACGGGTGTATAAACATATTCTTGGTTATTGCCTTTTGTTAGATAAAATACGTGCAACGTTGAGGAAATAAGAACTATGTTCTTTTATATTAGCGGTGTGTACCTACATTTTCGGTATTAGTTTTAAAATATCATTGGTTTCCAGTGCTGCAAAAAAATGTCATGGATGATGAATGATAATTAAAAAAAGGGTCAGTCGTCTTGAGATTGCTCACTTAACATTATTTTGTTGAAGATCTCAAAGAAATAGTAAATTGTTTTATTTCTTATGATGTTATTAGACTGTTATTTGTTATCGACTTCTAGGAGTCGATATTAAGAATTGAACGATGGACAGTCAGTGCGTGAATTTTTCTTGTTACCTGATTGGTAGATATTACGAGACGTGAATAATCAAAGTTTATTGATTGGTTAGGACAATCCAAACCTAGTAAATGTCCTTCAATCCCGTAGAGTATCGGATTTGTCCTCTCTATTTTAGCAATTAGATTTTGCCTGGTCATTAATCATGCATATTCATCACTGTTCATGATATTGGTACACAGGTAACTTTTATCTATAAATAGTCAAATCTTCTGGAGTTTCGTAAACAACAACGTTAAATGATATATACTACTTCATAACTTGTGACCTCACGTGTGTGGTAAAATTTGTTGATTGATGCACGTGGCTATTCTAGTAAATGAATAAATCTACAAAGCGAGAGCACTTTCCATTTTCATCAGCTAAGAGTCGACTAGCCCTTTTTGAAAGGCTAATGCTTGTTATATTGTTAGAATCAAATGCACTAATATTAATGGCGTAGAAGTTAGTATGCAGGAGAAATAGAAATTGGAGCATCGGAATTCCACATTACATTTCAAACGCTTAACATCGTGCCAAGAGTTAACTCCCTTGAAACTGTATCGGATGCCCTTAAACATCAGATTCATGACTTAGGACAGGTGCATACAATTGCAGCAGGATTTAACATTTTAATGGTACCAAACCTTCTCCCTTTTCTGAAACATTAGTATCGCATCAACCTTCTTGTTCCAGATTGTGCTTAGAACATGAATATTATGTGGCTAATCTATTGACGAGAATACTTACAGGACTTATTTCACTAGTTATATATACATCTTTCTTTAATAATGACATTAAATGGTATAATTGTTGTCCTCTGCTCCATGAAGAACACTTTGGATAATAAGTTCTGCAAATCTCTCACTATTTTTCATAAAACTTTGGTGAATTGTTTATATCTATTGACATAAGCTTCTTTTGATTTTTATAAATTTATAGATTTTATGTTTCTAAGTTATGAATTTTATTCATAAAAAAATGGGTAATTTTCCATCACTGTACAGCCTTCAACAATAAGCAAAGCTCATACCGCATGGTCAGAAAATTCATTTAAAGTATAGAAACAAGCTGAAAAGGCGACAGGGGTATCATGGGCTCATGCCTTTGCTCTTTGTCTTATAGGTAATTATTTATTATGTTAGGTATTCAACCTTTCAGTTTAAAGACTAATTACTGAAATATTTTTTCTACCGTATTTGGGCATGTATAGTCCGCATTTTTCCCCCTTAAATATGTAGTTTGTACAAGGGGTGCGAACTATACACAACTATAGACGGTTTTCGAAAATTTATAAAATTTTTTTTTTTTTTTTTTTTTTTTAAATTTCGTTTTTTCTACATTTATAATGTATATTGAAAAAGTTTATTATATTCACTTCATTTAATTCTTATTCTTTTATAACTTTTCTCTTCAAAATTGAGTATTCAAAGTAAAGGTGTGACATCCCGCATAGGTAATCAAGAGGGGTAATTAAGGATTAAGTATGGGTGTGTAGCAATTAAATAATGATGTCAAGTTTTTACAGGTGTTAAATATTATAACCCCAGTCTATAAAACAACATGATCAATTAAAGGATTATATAAGATTAAATAGTTTTAAAATTTTGATTACTGCTAATTAATTTAGATGTTTGATCTCTTTTTTTCTTTTGTTCCATAACATTCAAATTATTTCTGTAATATTATATATCAGCTTGGACATACTTAGACAAATGTTGATTTTAAAAGGGATCTTATGATTAATAAATACTTTTATAAAATTATTAATAACCTGATGAAAAACTCTACCACTTCATTTTTGTTCATGAAATAAATAAAACATAATTATTTTTTTTATAAAATACATGGATTTTTACAGTGAACTAGACTTTTACAGTAAAAAAAAAAAAAATCTTTAAAACCTTTTTTCTCGATTTTGAGGGGATGAAAAGGGGGTGCGGACTATACATAAATGCGTACTATACACGGCCGAATACGGTATATATTCATTTTCCATTGCTTAGACATGATGAAAACAAAACTGAAAGTTTATCATCATGGAAACAGTTCAATCAATCTTCCTTAACCTGGTTTAACTTATTGTATATAGTTTGTGTTGGATGTCTACTTTAATTACCAATTTTGATGTTTATTTCAGCAATTATGTTCCTGGTCAGGCATGTGAAATTAGATTTGGAGAGAAAGATATCCATTTCCATGAGGTAAGATGTCTTCCAGCACATGGAAATACTTTAACTATTCCTAGATATATATTATTTGTAGTAAAACAAAAACAAAATATTAATGTCAGAATAGAGGGTTTGTATTCTGAGTAACATTTAATAATCATATTGATAAACAAAAAGTTCTGAGGTTTTTTCTTTCGCTGTCAATATTTGTTGCAAAATGCCAGATGATAGGATTCCAAAACCAGTGGTGCTGGCATCAATCATTTGCTAAAAACCTAATAATTCAGAAGAAAGAATAACTGTCCACATACTGCATATATGATTGGATACAGATTGTTTATGGTTTCAAAACTATATTTGGTTCATAGAAAGTTTAAATGTCCATCAAATAGATTCCTTCTCCTTTACCTGCTCAAGATTCAACTATCCTTCAAGGCTTGTTAAGGATTGGTAATAGAACAGTTTCTGTTATGTAAAAAATAATAGGTCAAATACATTTGGTATATTACTCATTTACAATTTTTATTTTCGAGGTTTTTCTCCATCTATCAAGGTTCATCTGCCCATAAATCTTAACTTCACATACAAGCTCCATTTATCAACATTTACAATTCTGTGCATATATACTAGAAACAAATGTTAGAACCATTATTAAAACCTGACTTTCATTTTATAGGACCCTTTTCCATTATATCCTGGTGAAGTTCTAGAGGGCGCCTCTGACTTCCTAACTGGTGGTTTGCCAGATTATAAGAGAGCCATTAAGAAGTTACCAGTTGTACCTGATAATCATGGTATCAAATTAAAGGCCCTGTTGGATTGTGAAGATGAGAATGGCAAGCATCAGACAGGAGAAGAATGGCAGTTAAATGGTCCACGTACATATATACCTAGACCTGAAGTGGTATGTGAAAGGAATAGTAATTTTGTATCATTTATGTGGCAAACTTTATAATTAGAAGAAAGAACAATTTAAATATTGTTATGTGGTAATCTTGATAATTATAAGATAATTAATTAAATTAATTTAGAAATAACAACTACTGTTCTACAGGCTCTTGACTTAAAAACTTGAGTCACTTAAAGAATGAGGTGGGGTTTTACATGTTTGTGAGTGTTCAGCCCTCCCTAACCTAGGTCAGTGGTGTAATTTTAAAAACACAACGTAAGAGCTAACTAAAAAAATCAATTACAATTGACAATTATAAAAATAATGAGATGTGGTATGATTGCCAATGAGACAACTATCCACCTATGTTCAAATGAAATGGATTTTAGCAATTATGAACAACCTTACCCTTAAAATTAACTGCCTTCAAAAATGAAAAAAATATACTGTATAGTCTACTATAAAAGGCCCTGATATGCAAAATATAAAACAATTCAATTGACAAAAGTAATGGCCTAATTTACAACAAAACAATTTATGGAAAAAAAATATGACGGAAATGAACCAATGACAACCACTCAACTACAGGACTAAGGACAGGCACATGAAGAATGTGGCATGGTTAAACATGTTTGTGAGTGCTCATCCCTCCCCTAACCTAGGACAGTGGTGTTACAGCGAAACATAAGAACAAACTATTAAAAAAGGTCATTCTTTGAGATATTTTCTCATGTATCAATAGTTTTTGGGTATCATGCTATTAATTTATTTTTCAGGAAGTGCAAGGAATTGTAAATCCAACAGTTCTTAAAGAAGGTGAAGCTTTAAGACTGAGAGCTAAACAAGGATTTATGGATAGATATGACAAGTAAGCTAACAAATCATGTTCTCTATTGGAGCATATTTCTTAACAAATTCTGAGTTTTTATATAAAAAGAGAGAATGTTTTAAATTTCCTTAAATGTTTTTTTTCCTAAAACTTATATAGACGAAGAAATTTGAAAGAATTATTTATTTTGAAAAATCAGATACACAATGCAGTGAGGATATACAAGCTGAAAAAGATAGACTAAATAAATGATTGTGTCCTTTCCACTGTTCATGTGTTTCAGGTTAATGTCAGGTTCTGCGATAGATTGAAAGATATACAGAGAGAAATAGTGCTATCAACTTTTTTGGGCAAAAACATATCAAATATTGATAGAATAATGTAAAAAATAAACAACAATTTTTTCATAAGGAAGATAAATGGCTATATTTTGTTTTTGCGAAGATATGGCCTCTAACAAAGATGATATGTACTTTGGGGATACACGTTTGAGAGTATCCCTAACATTAATGAGGGTTTGAAGGTTCTGATAAATTGTGTATACGGAATTGAAATCTTGATGTTTTTGTTACGGTAATTTTGTTTCAGTGAACGGGTGACAGACGAACAATGGTTTATCTGTGAACAAGGATCATATTTACCAGATGTTTATGAAGAGGTTTGTAAGATGAATGTGATTATGTAAACATAGAAATATATGAATTGTTTATTAGAATTTCATACGAAGGAAAAATCTTATATATAGACTTTTATGTAAAGTACTGGTAAAAAGTTCGTAGTTATTTCTGTATTTAGTCATTAACTTTTGTGAAACAGTTAAAAATCATGAATTATGGAACGTATATTATTATGTTTATGCACAATAGTTTGTCATTTTTCAGGGTTTACCCTTATATCAGATTCTAATATCAAATATTTTAGGTTGTGGAATTGTTGAAAAAGATAACTTTAACTCCAGAAATTGGTTTGAATTTGAGAGCAACGCAAACTGTCAAAGACAGATATGGTGTTACAAGGTATTAATATATAAGATAACTGTAAAATTTAAATAAAATCTTTAAAAATGTAAATGGCACTTTTTAGCAAACTTCAGAAATTAAAAAGAAAATTTCCTCAAATATTTTTAGGTGGAGCAACCCCATAGTGCATGTACAAAAGCAAATAAAAGGGGAGGTCAATTCGCAACAACATAGTGTATTGCTCAAAAGCAAAAAGTTGAATATAAAATCATATTAAATTCTAATTCGTAAACTCAAACGAACGTAAAATATTTATATTAAAATATTATCAAATAACCACAAACTCTCACATGGGAGACGCCACTTGCAGAGACAAGTGCACATTTTATTATTCGTATATGTATAATGAAATCAATGTTTTTGTGTAAATACACCGAACATTCTCAGCTGGTACTGGTTACTGCATACTAAAGGTCAACAAATATGAAAATAAATGATATAAAATTATTATATTATTTATTTGGAAAAGTGCTACTGGTCACTTTAACTGCAATGGCTAGAATGACTTTAAACTACCTGAATTCACTCATGCATGAAATTTAAAACCCCATTCAAACCGACCTTATTATAAATAACTAAACACATGTTAACTATAAACAACAACAACATTCTTACATGTTCGACTTTTGTACAACTTTGATAAATACATTAACCAATTCTAAGTTCGTCTGTGTCAGTTAGTCTGTGTCAGATATTTAATTACAATTAAAATTCCGACCTGTATCAAGTGCCAATATTGTGTCCATTTTTGCCCCAACTGTTCAGGTTTGAACCTCTACGGTCATATCAAGGTACTGCTGGTACTTAATAATGGCAGATGAGTGGAAATTTGTATGCCCCAATCCCAACCAAATGTTATGAAACTTATACACAATGTTGATTATTTGAAAATACAGATTACATTTTAATTAGGGTACTGTGACTTGTACAGTTCTACAGTTATACCCAATTCCAAATGTAAATCTTGCTGAACTTTTAGTTACTGTTCTCTAACTTTATTTTGCCTCAACCAAATGTTATGAAACCTAAACACAATGTTAATAACCACAAACACATAAAGTTTGAAATTGGGTTGCTTAACTTTTACTGTTTTAGAGTTATGCCCCTTACAAATGGTAGCTTCATATTCGTCCCATGGACACATTCCCCATTTATTTTTACTTTGTTATAAAGATTTCAATCACATAATGATTTTAAGACACCTGACAATTAAAGTAAAAGAAAGTGAAAATATGAACATTTTCAATTAAAAAAAACACCTAAAGATTTGAATATGTTATTTCTGTTTTGTAAAAATATCTATTTTCCAGACTTGCTGGTGAAGAATGGTTGTTGACAAGTGAAACAACTGATGAATATTACCCTGAAATAGGAGTGGTAAGATAATAAGTCGATTTCTCATAATATTAACTAAATGATCTATGCTGCTACACTAATCTGACTTAAAATTAGATATATCCATAATAAGATTTCAAACAAGCTACAGTATTTACATAGATAATGCTTTTGCTGGAAATTACATATTTTTGGCACTTTCTGTACTGTCTCAATCAGTTGGTTGGAATTTTAGTAAATAGTGAGTACGACATATCATAATAAGTTACCGTGAGTTTGAGTTTGTCCTGCATGAGAAATATCTGAGCAAGATTTGGCCCTTGTCCATTGAAATTGCTTATCATTTTGTGTTTTCGCCCCTTATCTGCAAAAGCAAAAATATTTGGAATACCTTATAAAATCACAGAAATATAGTTATATTTGCTTGATTTCTATTTAGTTTGGAAAAACGGCTTTTATAAAGCAAAAGAATAAATAGCTATATACATTTTGGTAATAATAATTAAGTAGCCTACAATATGATTTTTAAATCAGTAAAATAAAAATAGCAATTTGTACTATCATATATGATATTTCCTAATTTGTGATTATCTTTTATAAAATAAATCTTTGCTATCATTTAAATAGGAAGTTGCATCTAAAGCAAAGAAATTGGTTTTAACTAAAGGACAATATTGTGTGGTAGAGAATCCAATAGATAAGTCAGGGAGACCACAGCTAGGAAAACTTGAACTCAGAATTGGATGTTCCAGCTTCTTCTTACATCCAGGTAAGGTTTAACTAGGTTGACTATATGTATGAAATGGTTGCTCCAGCTTTTTAAATCAATGAAACCCCTTGGTATGTAAAAAAGAGTGTTCAGCATTTTTGCACATCAAAGGAAGTCACATGGGAAATTAGAGCTACAGAAATGAATGTATTAAACCAAATATGTGAAAAATATTTAATTTTATTACATAGCAAATTAAAAATTAGTCTTTTGGTTAAATAAATTGTAGAGATATTTATTTCATAAAATAATTTTCAGTTATGAAAAACCAAGGCATTAAAATGTTTTAACCAGTACAACATAATGTGTTTTGCTTATATTTAAACTGTTGCCTATGTCTAAGCAAAAACAGAAACTGATGAAAAGTAGTGGCTTAACATGACGTATGAATGCACGCAGTATTACAAAATTAGCCTGATAATTTGGGGTAATTTTCTTGTTTCTTGCTTTACAGGAGAAGCATTACAGGGAGGAAATGTTAAGTCATCCTATGTCTTATCTGACCAACAAGCAATTGTGCTTCAAGCTGTCAACCAGTTCAAAGACACAATGTTCAAAGGTTAGTCCCTAGTGTGGTGATCAGCTGATATACAAAATATACAGAAAACCTTGAATAAAAAGGATACCTTCTTGAACTTTATAATGAATTTATGGCTAACTCATCTGTCAAAATACTGCATTTCTATACAATTGAATTCCTGAATGACATGCAGTCTCAGTGTTAGAATGGTATAAGTAGTTTATCTACACTGATCATTAGCTTGTCGACTATGAGTTTGAACCTTGCTCATGTCAAGATGATAAACTGTTTTAGCCATTACTATGGTGATACCACAAAAGTTACTGGATAAGCGCAGTAACACTGAACTGAATAAGATTGTCAGTTTCCTGCCAAATGTATGTGGTTCTCTCCGGGTACCCAAACTCCCTCCATCAATGCTAAAATGACAGCCATGAAATAGCACAATAGTGTTAAAATTGGCTTTATACACCAACAATCAATCAGAATGACAAAATAATTTTACAGTGACTTGACTGTTAGTGTTGCTATTCACCAATTGCAACTCATTCAAAATTTTGACCCAATTGCAATTTGTTTTATTAAATCAAATTGTTCAACTGGTCAAAAATTTGAACAAACTGTTCAGCCAAAATGTGAAAGTGCAAAGTGATAAAATAAATCATACTTACAATCTTATAAGTCTGTAACTCCACTGTATTGATGTATTTCCTAAATCAGTCTATCAATCTGTATAGTTATATTTTTGCCATTACCATACTAAAGGTGAACTGTTTTATTTTGAATTGCTATAAAAATGTCAAAACTAAGCTTTTATAGAGTTTTTTTTTCGAAAAGTATTCTATATTTATAAGAATCACACACTATGTGAATAAAAACATTTCATATTCAGTAAAATATTTGAAATTGCAATATGTTTGTAGAAAGGGGAGATAATTGCTTTTTGGTTTCAAAAAGTCTTTATTCAAAAGAATAGTATTTTAGGTTATCTCCCCAAGGAAGCATATTGTTATTTCATACATATTTTACTGAATATGAAATGTTTTTATTCACATAATGTGTGATACTTATAAATATAGAATACTTTTCGAAAGAAAAACTCTATAAAAGCTTAGTTTTGACATTTTTATAGCAATTCAAAATAAAACAGTTCACCTTTAGTATGGTAATGGCTGTAATATAACTATACAGATTGATAGACTGATATAGGAATTACATCAATACAGTGGAGTTACAGACTTATAGGATTGTAAGTATGATTTATTTTATCACTTTGCACTTTCACATTTTGGCTGAACAGTTTGTTCAAATTTTTGACCAGTTGAACAATTTGATTTAATAAAACAAATTGCAATTGGGTCAAAATTTTGAATGAGTTGCAATTGTTGAATAGCAACACTAACAGTCAAGTCACTGTAATTGGTAAAAAGACTTTGATTAGCTGTATAAAAAGTATTGTAAGCTTAATAGTTGCAGATTATTATCTTTAATATTTACTACAGGACAGAATCGATTACCAGGTGACACATGGATGATCAGAGGACCTATAGATTATATCCCTCCAGTAGAAGTACAAGTTGTAAAACAGAGGTAGGGGCTATGTAGTTTGAGTTAAACAATGTTCATGTATAGACATCATATTTACGGTTGCTTGAAAACTCATGCAAAGACTTCATATTATACTGTTGTAAACAATCAATAAAATGAGATTACAGGACATCTTGAAGTGTGAGAGCAGATGAAATTTTTAAAAAAATATCTTGATTCAAGAAACTTTCAGAGTCTTTTGATCACATTTAATTTCTAAAGAGAAAGAACTTAAAATTGCTACACTAGCAAATAGAATGACTTTTTATGAGGTAAATGTTTTCTACAAATTTAGACGATTTGTACAATAGACAACCTTGAGTTCGATGCATTTCCGTCAAAAACTTTGGTTTTAGTGAACATCATTTGTGAGTTTATGGGCGTCGTCACTTCCATTCCAATGTTGAGCGAGTTGTTGGAAAACTATAATGCTATATTATACGAACTATTCCAAAAATTGAATTCTCATAATTGACAATTAGCACTGCTGTCATTATGGAATTTTGATTAAGTACCTACAGAACAAACATTGTTTCTAGTTTATTCTGCACAATAGTGATCACTAAGACGCTTGATGAACGTTTATAGTGCAGGGATACAGGCGATCCCCTGTATCTGGTCAATGACATCATAGGGGGCGCATAATTGACGAGTTTTTTCCGGTGATGGACAAACTCGAAAGTGTTCTATTGTACAAAGAGTTTTAAGGTGATGTTTCAACTGAACTTATTAATGTAACTAAAGGGAAGTTAATGGCACAAGTCGAAATCTCTCTGATTTTATTATGTTTTGCCCTTTTCAGGGATCAGATACCATTAAGTAAAAATGAAGGAATTTATATACAAAACAAAAAGACAGGAAAGGTATGTGGATGTTTTTAGGTGTTATTGTTGGATTGCTATTTCATTGATGTTTACCAATTCAATTCAATGTTTTATTATTATAAGATTAAACAATATACTCTAGAGGTTATTGATGTTAGGACTGGACTCCAGCACTCACAAACTGAATTAAAAACAAATACCGGTATTTATATTTTGATTTATATATTCTATTAACAAAATTTACCTACTACAGAACCAGTTACATGTATTTCATCTGTATAATTCCAGTTCTTAACAATTTTATGTTGTCCTCTGTCCTCTTTTTTCTTTGTTTTCTTTTGTTCTATATTTAACAGCTTGCACCACTGACTTGGAAATGTAAATGATAAGTAGGGACATAACCCACGTCTTTCATTAAATATACAAGGAAGATTTCAAGCCCACAACTAAATTGCATTACCTAAAACTTCTTGTTAAGAAAATTGGATGCATCTTATATGATACTCATTCATTTTGAAAATTTGTTGATTCACTAATTTATGTCCTCACAGTCTCATAAATAATGATTGTGGATAGATATTTAATTTCCTAGTTTTGATTAGGACGCAGTACTATTTCATATACGTGTTGATAATATTTCTAATCCATTTCTACTTATGTTTTCAATTAGGTTAGAGCAATTATGGGACCCAAGTCTTACATGTTGACAGCCCATGAAGAATTGTGGGAAAAAAAATTAGATTCAAACATAGAAACTCTTCTGAAGTAAGTTGAAATGCCTTAAAATGGACAGTTTAAATATCCACATTTGAAAGATAAAGCATCAGATTGAATTTAATTTGTTGGTAGACAATGCACATAACAAGTTGAATAACAAGCTTCAAGAACAAACAAAAAACAAGTTAAATAGATATTGCAAACCTTTGCATGAAATAACTTTACCACAACCTTTCCCGGGTTTGCTTATGAGATATATGGTCATTCTCTCTAATTTTTTTTTGTAAAAATTATATAAAGTATATGTATTTAGGAAGTTAGTGTAACCTATTTTAACAATCATTTTTCATTTCCCTTTGTCCAGACAAGGTGGTGGTGATGGGTCAGGAGACATCAGAAAGATTGCATACTTTGAACAGAGTATTGATCCTCAGATGCTGAAGGTAATTAGAAAATGTTGTAAATCATAATTTGTAATTTAAATCTTTGAAAAAGTCATCTGTGCTAGCCAGGGGTTACAATCCCCTCCCCTCCTTTCCACCCTTGATAGATTAAGCCAACATGTGTGATGACAATGTTGTGCCATCTATTGGTTGATAAAAATTACATCCATTCCGAATACATTATTTTTGACCAATGGTAGCACTTGAACTTTCTTCAATGTGGAGATCAAAGCACTGTAGCTTCTATAGAGTTTACTAACTTGATGAAGCAAGAAAGGAAAATATACATAGGTTGACATTCCAACATTTGTGCAAGAAACATACACAGGAAATATTGTCATATGTTTTTTGGGGGGGTAATGACTTGCTGCACAATCAGAATGTGCAAATTGTTTACCATTAATAAAATATTAAAAGAAGAAAATTTACATTTATCTATGTTATTATAATTTTGAGCTAAAGTGAAGTATAATTTATCAAGGCCGTAACTACCATTGAGGCAAGTGAGGCAATTGCCTCACTAAAATTTCGACCAAAAATTTTTTTTTTTTTTTTTTTTTTATTTTTTTTTGTAAAATTATAATTCGTTTATGGTAAATAAATATGAACATACACTAATGTGTTTTTTTGTTTTTTCTCAACCTTAATTTCTATAGTATAACAGTTAACTTCATCATCCCTTTTAAATCATTCTTCCCGGATATAACTCAGCATCTCAACGGGTGATGTTTCTCGATTACATTTTTACTTAGTTACGGTAATAATCATGGATCTCTGGTTGAAAACAGGTTCTTGCAGAAAAAGGAAAAGCGATAATGAAGGTGAGGAAGGAATATAAATTGTGAATTCATTGATGCTGTTCGTGATCACAACAGGGGTTGATCATTCAGAGTTTAAGTATTGCATTATAGATTCATTGGAACCCCAAAACTATAAATAGACCAACAAGTTACTGTCTATAGCCGGGAGTAGTTCTGTCTGCCTATTTATATCTCCATTTCACAAACTTTATTCGTTCTATACAGATAAACCAAAAATAGATATAGATATTATGAAACCTGCATGTGTTAGTTTTTAATTGTTCATGTTTCTTTTACCTTAGGAATTAAAATAACATTCCGTATTCCAATTTGCACTGTCCTGACTCCAAGAACGGCAGGGCCTTTAAAACGGGATATCATTATAATTAGGACAATCCTATTCGGGATCGGACCCACACCCACACCCCCTATTTATCGATTCTTGATCTAAAATTAATATTTTACCGCTGACTATTTATCGAAATAACGAAATTATTTGAAGTCACGAACCTACATGTTTACAAACGGTGAAAACTCCAGTAAAATTCTCCTGTACCCATATTATCTCACAAGTAAACTTACTCAGGATAAAATTATATACATGTCTTTCACGGACGCCATCACGAGTTGGTTGACTGTGGAATATCCGTTTATACACAGATGATATAAGACATGCTCCCATGTTGTAACTACAATCCCATAACGGCGTTCCCTTTTTTTACGAATTAGACTATTTACGAAGGGTGTCTTATATGAAAGAGGGTCTACTTATCCTTCCGGAGCACCTGAGATTACTCCAAGTTTTAGATTGGGTTCATGTTGCTTAGTCTTTAGCTTTCTATGTTATGTCCTTTACTATTATATAGATATAGGAAGATGTGGTATGAATGCCAATGAGACAACTCTCCATCCAAGTAACAATTTATAAAAGTAAAACATTATAGGTAAGTGTAAGGCCTTCAACTTGGAGATTTGTCTCACACCGAACAACAAGCTATAAAGGGCCCAAAAAATAATTTGAATTAATGTTGTAAAATCATTCAAACCGGAAAAAAAACGGTCTAATCAATATAAAATTATGTTTGTCTTTTTCTTATTTGGCCATGGCGTTATCAGTTAATTTTCGATCTATGAATTTGAATGTCTTGTTTGTTTGCTTACGGGAAAGCCTAATTCCCTTTTTTCAGACACAACTGTTACTACCGATGCTGCTATTGCGCCGATGGAGAAGGAATCGGAAGTTAACGTAGAACATTGTGTTGATGATAGCGTGCTACCATTAGAACCACAGACTGATGAAGTAATGGAAAAGGTGACGGAGATTGGCCTATCATTTGATCCTTTCGTTATTAAGAAACAAAGTTTTTCTGAAAATGAAAAATTGAAGATTCTTTCTACTCCGAGCAGTAGTGATGTAAAAACATTTCCAACGACAAAGGGACAAAAATATTCCAAGGACTGGGAAAAAACTTATCCATGGCTGCGCTACTCAGTTGAAGAAGATGCCGCTTATTGTGCATACTGCTTAGTGTTTGGTGACGGTGACGGATTGTTTGGAATGATTGGTTTTCGTGACTGGAAAAACGCATCCGGTGACAAGAGAGGTTCACTCAGAATACATGAGAATAGCAAATTACACTCTGCTGCGAAAGAAAAGGCCGATAATCTGAT
This sequence comes from Mytilus galloprovincialis, assembly GCA_037788925.1. NCBI lineage: Eukaryota > Metazoa > Mollusca > Bivalvia > Mytilida > Mytilidae > Mytilus > Mytilus galloprovincialis. Next base: position 59,634,508 of record CM075340.1, on the reverse strand, counting down.
TATGGTTTCGAATGAAAGTAAACCCGATATTTGTAGTAGTATAAGCAAAGCTTACGAGAACAAGATAGTTCGTAATCGTCAGATACTGCTTGCAATTATAGATGTTATTGTTAGTTTGGGACAACGGAATATTGCGCTCCGGGGAAACTGGGATAAGGAACTGAAAAAGGAAGACGGTAATTTTCAGTATTTTGTGGAATGGGTAGCTAAATTTGATGAAATTTTACGTCACCATTTGCAGTCACAAGGTCCACATTACCTATCGCCGAAGGTTCAGAATGAACTGATTTATTGCTGTGAGACCGAGATACGCGAGAAGATAGTTAATGACTGTAAGCAAGCCGAATTTTATTCGATATGTGCTGATGAGACTACCGATGTCAGCGTTAAGGAGAAGCTTTCATTGTGCATTCGGTATGTAGACAGGATAAAGTCAGAGGTCAGAGAGGAGTTTATGGGATTCGTAGAACTGACAAAAACAGACGCTGAAAATATTGCTGGGAACATCTTGACATACTTAGATAAGTGGGGATTAGAGATTGAAAAGTTAAGAGGACAGGGCTACGACGGTGCTAGTGTCATGAGTGGACACGTAAACGGTGTCCAAACTCACATTCGAAGAACTAGTCCCAGAGCTTACTATGTCCATTGTCGTTCCCATAACCTTAATTTAGTTGTGACCCAAAGTTGCAAGGTTGTTCACCCAATTCGCAATATAATGGATAATGTGGTGCAACTAACCTGGTTCATTTGTGCTTCAGCCAACCGAAAGAATATACTTAAAGAAGAAATGTTCACCGAGTCTGACCTTATGGATAAGATAATGGAAATAAACGAGGAAGACGATAGCAGCGGTAAATTATTGCAGGAAGCTATGCATAAAAAATCAATACAACCATTAAGTGAAACCCGTTGGACGGCTCGGGTAGATGCATTGTCCGTAATAATCACAAATTACGAAAAACTTCACAATGCAGTAAACAAGATTGAGGAAAAAAGCAGTGGCGATTCAAAATCTAAGGCAGGTGGTCATCGAAGGTTGATGGAAGACCCAGAATTCATTATGGCTCTAGTTGTGGACAGTATGTCTTAGCATTTTTGAAGCCTTTGACACTTTCCTTGCAAAAAGTTGACTGTGATATGGTAGTGGCCTTTGATGAGGCACGGAACTTGCTAAGAACTCTGAAATCGATCAGATCAGAGGAAACATTTTCTAAACTTTTCGAGAGAGCCCGTGTTTTAGCAGATGTAGTAGAAATAATTTTGCAGCCGCGGCGAAGAGTTGGAAGGCAAATTCACAGAGACAACCCAAATGTTGACTCAGCAGAACAGCTTTGGTGAGTTTCAATTTTCTATGCCTTTTTAGATCACGTGTGTACTGAGCTTGAAAGAAGATTCCCACAAGAACAACGACAACTGATGATGGGTCAATACCTCTTACCTGGAAAATTTGACTACCTGACAGATGAATGCATAGATGAGATAAAAGAAGCATACAACCCTGATTTGCCGGACATTGAAAACTGGCAGCAGGAGATTCTTAGATGGAAAACAAAGTTCGCCGACAAGGAATCTGTTCCAAATTCACTCCAGCAAGCTCTTGTATATGCACACCAGGATTTTTATCCAAACATAAGACGTGTTCTTGTGCTTCTGTTAACGCTACCAGTGACGAGCGTCTGCTGTGAACGTTCCTTTTCTGCCCTGAGACGACTGAAAACTTGGGAAAGGGCATGCATGAGTGGCGAGAGATTGTGCGGTCTTGCCATGCTTCATGTGCATCGGGATAAGGATGTTAGCAGACAAAACATTTTGAGACGTTTCGACGAAACTGGCCATAGAAAAATTGGCAAACTCCAATTTTAACAATATCTACTGATATACTTTGCTCTATGTTCTGACTACAAACTTAAATAGATATTTGGAGTTTTATCTGATTTATTAACTAAATTAAAGTGGTTAAAAAAAATTGGTGTTACTATCTACATGTCTTCAAATGATAAATGAATGTATAAAAAGTGTCTAAATTTGAGACATTGTAAAACTCTCTTAAAATGCCTAGAATGCAGGATTTTGCACCATTCATTCCATACCCTGTCAAAAAATTTTGCCTCACTAAAATATTGGGCCTAGTTACGGCCTTGTTTATACTTTTATATTTTAGGGTCGAGATAAAACCAGAGTTATAACCTACAGATGTCCAGGAAATACAGCAGTACAGGTAAATACTAGTATAGTGTGGCACAAAAAAAAACATTTTTTCACTCTTTCAGTTATAATTTAAAGTTTCACTATTTAGAGTTGTGAATGCACATTTTATTGAAACTTATTGCTGGATTTATCAAGTCCAATAAAGTTGACAGGAAGAAGGAAAATTTTACTCTTTTTTTATCCATGTTAAAGAAGTATGGGTTAATGTAACCACCATCTATTATAAACTAGTCTGCCTGCCCTTTATCTTGTTAATAATTGATATATTGATTATTGAATACGTTAAACAGCCTAAATTACAAGCATTTTTTTATACAAAAAAGTGGGAGAATACTGGTGTATCTCTGTCTGTCCATCCATCAATCCCTCAGTCCCGCCTTCCATCAAATGAATATTTTTCGTCACATCTTTCTTTGGTTTTTACAAGGATTTCTGAAATTTGGTTTCAGGGTTTATATGAGTCAGCTATACCCTGCGATACAATTTCAGATTCATCAGTACTTCCTGTTTACCTTATACTTTTAGCGGGGAGTGTTATCATTAGTTAGCAGTAAGCTTACAGATTCATTTATTTAGATTTGCAAAAGGCTGCAAACAAGCAAGCAAATGTACAGTTAGTTGAACAATGTTCGTCATGTTTTAAAGATGCTTAGGAATACACATTATAACAAAATAAAAAAGAAAATTGTTTAAGCTAAACATTATTTTTTGCAGGTTTACAACTATTTAGAAAAAACAGCCAGAGTAGTATTTGGACCAGATCTTGTCATCTTAGGACCACATGAAAACTTTAATGTTCTGAGTTTAAGTGGTAGGTCATAGTATTGATATTGTGATTACAAATATGACTGGACTAGCATCATATGGGAAAACTCAAGAGTATGTCCAGAAAATTACATTACTTTTGCAAGGTGCAGGAATCTAATATCTGTTCTGAAATATAAATGATGTCATTATTACAGTGAGATGCTTATAGGTGTTACTGTAAAATTTTACCTATAGCTCAACCTGTTTTTAAAATTGTCAACACAATAGGGACATTTAAATTGACCAGTTGGTATTGTTAGATTTAGATATACCTTGATTCTACCTGTACAGATTTTTATTCACCTAACCCAAAGTTTCAGCATGCTTTTTTCCTGAAGATTTTCTTACCTAGGATTATTCTATTAAAAATTGATAGGGAAGAAAAAAGTTTTGGTTTTCATTGTTTTAAATCCCCGATATATATGATTTATCTATTTTTTACCTAAAATTCTAAATCAGTAAAAGATTAAAATAAATATGTATTACTATGTTTGAAAATTTAAACTGTTTTTACACCAAAATGCTTCTTTAAAATTCTAACCCTTATATATAGTATTGTCCAGCTGCCAGTGAAACAAGAAATAGCTGCTCAGGTGTTTACAGTTTAAATTTTCAGAGGGATATGTTGTTCTTTTCTTCACATGACCCTTCAAGATTTTCATTTTGGATTATTATTTGCAATGTTTTAAATCTTTTGGTGTCATTGTGCATACAATATTGGATTTATTTTATTTGAATTCACTAGCAATTTTGCTTCTTAAAATGTGATGTGTTTCTTTCAAGATTTTATTGTCATGACGGACATCAAGGAGGAAATAATTCATTCTAACCGTTTTGTGGGGCTTACATATGATGTTGTACATATAAAATTAGAAATAATTTTGGAGTATACCTTGATGTGTTTTTTATTTGAAATCTATTATAATATTAGTGGGAGTTTTGTGCATAAAATGCTGTGTTCACTAAAGGAAATTCAATTTTGCATATGATGGGATTTATAATTATGTTAAAGATTTTAAAATTTCAAAACTGGAATTCAAGTAGGAGATATAGTGTGTGTTCATCCAACATGTTTCTGTGGCTTTAAATGTGATTTTTGAAATATTCATTATTAATTTTTGGATCTATTACAAATTTAAGATGATTCCCTATTTAAATGGGATCTTGGAAATGAAATAAAATGTTGAAGTAGTGCAGTGGATATAGTCTAATCTAGTGATAAAGTGAAAAATAAAAGTAAAATATTCTAAAATATTCCTAACGTGAGGAAATGTTTTTTAAAAGTGAATGTGAAATTGGAAATAGTCATTATAAAATTCTGAATCAAATAGTGTTTGATTTGGAAATTATTATAGGAAATGAAATAAAATGTTGGAGTAATGCAGCGGATATAGTCTAATCTAGTGATAAAGTGAAAAATGAAAGTAAAATATTCTAAAATATTCCTAACATGAGGAAATGTTTTCAGTGAATGTGAAATTGGAAATAGTCATTATAAAATTCTGAATCAAATATTGTTTGATTTGGAAATTTATTATAGGAAATGAAATACAATGTTTACTGTGAATATATTAAAATCAGGTGATATATAGTAAAAATATAAATAAAATATTACAAAATATAAGTGAGGATAACTATTTGGAATATAGTAATGGAAATGATTCTGAATTATGTATAGATTCTGCACCTGTTAAATTAGGATGTATATCATTGGAAGTTAATCAGAATTTATACTATGGATTTAGAAAAAAATCTAGTGAAGTAGTGAAAAATGAATGAAATTGGGAATTATTTAAAGTCTTTGGAATTCTGGTTGAGATGTCAAATATTAGTGTAAAAAAATAAATGAAATTGTTTATTCAAATATGATTTTGAGGTTTCATTAAAGTGAGTGAAATATTACAACTGGATTATTTAGGGTATTAAACACTGCTAGTAGTGGCTATGCAAACATTTAGATGAAATGTAGTGCATTTTAGGTCATGCAATTTTAAATTACAACTGCAAGAAAATAAAAATATATATGATATAGTCATTCTTGTTTGGCTTGATCACTCATAAGATTTTGAATGACAGTAAAATAAAAATCTCTCAACAGAATAATCCTAGGTAAAAAAAAGTTCAGGAAAAAAGCATGCTGAAACTTTTGGTTAGGTGAATAAAATTTTTTACAGGTAGCATCAAGGTAGATTTAAATCTAACAATACCAACTGGTCAATTTAAATGTCCCTATTGTGTTGACAATTTTAAAAACAGGTTGAGCTATAGGTAAAATTTTACAGTAACACCTACAAGCATCTCACTGTAAAGTCATTTTAAAATTGGAGTTATCTTCCATTGTCCAGAATTGTAGTTGAATCAACTACAACCAATGCTTTATTGACTATGCAGTATTTAATTTTACTTCCCTCTGATAAATGAATGCAATCTTTACCCTTCTGTGCTTACAAGCACTTTGATTGTTTTATTGCTTTCTATGAAACTTGTTTTTTTTTATTTTTAGCTGGTAAACCAAAGAAATGTGATGCTATGAGATCACTATGTTTAATGTTAGGACCAGACTTTATCACTGATATCATTGAGGTAAACAGTTTTCTTTAAAACTATACCATAAAGATTCACACAGTTTCTATTTATACCATAAAGGTTCATGCAGTTTCTATTTTACACCAAACAGGTTCACATTCCTTCTCTTTTGCACCATAAAGATTCATACCGTTTCTCTCTCATGCCATAAAGGTTCACACTCTTTCTCTTTTATACCATGAAGGTTCAAACACTTTCTCTTTTGCACCATAAAGGTTCACACACTTTCCCTTTTGCACCATAAAGATTCACACAGTTTCTATTTTACACCATAAGGGTTCACACAGTTTCTGTTTTACACCTTGAAGGTTCTCACAGATTCTGTTTTACACCATAAAGGTTCACACAGTTTCTGTTTTACACCATAAAGATTCACACAGTTTCTCTTTTCCACCATAAAGGTTCACACAGTTTCCCTTTTGTACAATAAAGATTCACACAGTTTCTATTTTACACCATAAGGGTTCACACAGTTTCTGTTTTACACCTTGAAGGTTCACACAGTTTCTGTTTTACACCTTGAAGGTTCACACAGTTTCTGTTTTACACCATAAAGGTTCACATCTTGTCTTTTTTACACCATTAAGGTTTACATTCTTTCTTTTTTACACCGTTATGGTTCACATCCTTTCTCTTTTACACATTGAAGGGTCACATTATTTTTTTTTCACACCATAAAGGTTCACACCTTTTCTCTTTTACACTATAAAAGTTTATACCCTTTACAACATCTTTTAATGATCTTTAGTACATTTTCCTTGTTTTTGTTCTTGTGTAGAGCAAAATAAAAATACTTTGACTGATTTTCAAATTAACCAATATTATCAATAAGATAATTGATACAAAGATAAAATGATGTAGTTTCTTAGTAATGATGCATTGTAGTATACTTGTATTTTCTACCTGCAATGACGCAGAATGCATTAATGTAGAATTTAAAATACCAGTCAGAAAGATTTTCTAATGTTATAATTTTATGATATATTTGATTATAGGTAGAAACATCAGATCATGCGAGACTAAGACTGCAGTTAGCTTTCAACAACCATTTTGAGGTACGGTACATATTTTTAGCAAATTACAGTGCCTATCCAATAACCTTTGCAGTAGTGAATTACCTATTGCCTGACCAGTTTAAAAAATTGTCAATACAATTTGTCCATTTAAACTGTACAATAGGTATTGTGAGAGCTATTATCAACAGGTGGTCATTTAACTACCTGTAGATTTACCTGGTTTGTTTTTGACAGAGCTAATTTAAATGAATGATAGCTAGCTTGCTTTCCTCATGTCCAATGTCCTGAATGGCCTATTCTATTTTGGTATGGGACATTTTACATTTAATTCACTATTTGTTTTTTCTTATAAAGATATTTATTGTAAATTTATTTATTTTGCTTACAATCACAAATGAATCATTGCTGGTAAATCCCACTTTCATAATAAAGCACTGAAATTTCTATTCACTAAGCCATTTGTACTTTTTTTGATATATTGAAAATAAATTTTTACTGTAACAGTAATTCCAATTGAAGTAGATCCTGAATATTAAATGAAACTTAGCATCACTACTATTCCATTTCAGGAATCGTAATATAACATGAAAATATATCCCATTAGAAAACACCAAGCCACACATAATTCATCTTGTAGAATTATTCACAATTAGATGGGCTATCCAAAAAAATCCATTTCACAAACACTTAATTCCATATCAGGAATCAGAAACTTAAAATACATCCCACATTAAAAACACCATGAAGCAAGCATATATATATCCACTTTTTTTATAAACTAAATTCACTGATTCAAATTTCCATCTTGACTGTTTAGAGACACAAAAAGAAATGGCTTAAAATGTCCCATATCTAAATAGAATAGTCTATTCAGGACATTGGTCATGATACATGAGGAAAGCAAGCTAGCTATCGGTCATTTAAATTTTACCTTTTAGGAATAGTGAAGATTTTTTACTGTGTAGTAAAATGACCACCTGTTGATGAGCTCTCACAATACCTATTGCACAATTTAAATGGACAAATTGTGTTGACAATTTTTTATACTGGTCAGGCAATAGGTATTTAAATACCACAAAGGTGATTGATTACTGACAGTAAGAAGTTTGTATGCTTGATACATGTATAGTCATATTACAATAGAACTAAATATATATTTTAAAGATTTTTTTTTTCCATTTAGATTTACATTTATATTTAAATCATGTAAATTGGGCACTACAAAATAAATTGAAAGTAAGAAATAAATGTCACGGATTCAAATTTCAAAGTAAAATTTACAAACAAATATTCTAAACCTAATGATATATTTTCTGTTACAGTATGAAAAAGGGGATGTTGAAAGTGAAGCCAAAATATTCTCAGTAGGGGACTTTATTGGATTTGCCTGTAGAAAAATTGGTTTGTATTATTAGGACCTCAGACAGATTTCTTATACTATTCATTTATAAAATGAATAACATACCAATTAACAACCCTTTCTGTATGCCATCAGAATTTTTTTTTTAGATCAAATGAGAAATAACCAAATGATTTTTTTTTTTGTGTGAATTATTTGAGAAATATGAGTTTTGCACCTAAACTAAATGACTGAAATCTTTTTCTGTGATGTAACTCAGCATTTTTTATTATTATCAGATACACTGCTTTAATATTAAGTACTTTCTGCACAGTCAGACTTTATTTTGTTGTTTGACAGTTTAGATTATATAGAATTGAGAAAATATCCCATACAGTTGTCCAAATAATTATGATGACTTAAAAGGCTATTTTAAATTATCGCTTTGACGCCTTTCTGTCAATGTAAGGCGTCAAAGAAAAATAATATTTAGCATTTCAAGATGTCATAATTTATTGGACTACCATACAATAGTTTCTTTGAAATTGTTTTATATTGTTTATTTTTTTATCTTAGATTTATTTAGTGGACAAGTTTACTTAATTATTGTTTTTAGGTGGTCGTATCAGAGGACAAGTAGCACATGTGCCATTTGATGAATTCCACAAACACTCAGCAATGATTATACAAACAGCTGTATTTGGTGTGGATCAAGAAGGCAATCTTAATATTCCTCTAACATTTGAGGCCAATAATTTGGTAAGATTCATATGCATTAGTCTGTAAAACCTTTTGTTAAATTCACTATTAATTTTGATTGGGACAAATAGGGCCCAGCAGAAGACCTATAGTAATCTTTGTGTCTGTCAGTGTGTTTGTCTCTCCCAAACTTTTAATCCCCTTGGATTTTTGTAAGTAAAGTTGGCATTATTCACCATTATTTAAACATGTTATGTTCTAGAAAGAAAAACATACATTGAAAGTCACGGTCAAAACTTTGTTCAAATCCCCTTGCATCAGAAAATTTCTTCCTTCAGTATGTATAAGCTATACTTTTACATAGAATAACACTGATAACTTCTTATTTCCACCACAATTAAATTGTTAACTCTTGCAGGGCACTATCCTCTAGTTGTACTTCTGTGGATTCATTATTATTCGTCAGATACTAATTTTAGTCGATTCTGTTGAGCTACGAATTTAAATGTTAAAAGAATAACAAAATTTTACAGTGACTTGACTGTTAGTGTTGCTATCCACCAATTGCAACTCATTCAAAATTTTGACCAAATTGCAATTTGTTTTATAAAATCAAATTGTTCAACTGGTCAGAATATTGAACAAATTGTTCAGTCAAAATGTGAAAGTGCAAGGTGATAAAATAAAATATACTTACAATCCTACAAGACTTTAACTCCACTTTATTGATGGTATTACTAAATCAGTTTATCAATCTGTATAGTTATATTATAGCCATTACCATACTAAAGGTGAACTGTTTTATTTTTAATTGCTATAAAAATGTCCAAACCAAGCTTTTATATAGTTTTTCTTTCGAAAAGTATTCTATATTCATAAGAATCACACATTATGTGAATAAAAACATTTCATATTCAGTAAAATATTTGTGAAATTGCAATATGTTTGTAGGAAGGGGAGATAATCTTTTTTGGTTTCAAAAAATCTTTATTCAAAAGAATAGTATTTTAGGTTATCTCCACAAGGAAACTTATCAATAGCATATTGTTATTTCACACATATTTTACTGAATATATGATGTATTATTTTAAATGATATATGATTCTTAAAAATATAAAATCCTTTTTATTTTTAATTGCTATAAAAATGTCCAAACTAAGCTTTTATATAGTTTTTCTTTTGAAAAGGATTTTATATTTATAAGAATCATATATCATTTAAAATAATACATCATATATTCAGTAAAATATGTGTGAAATAACAATATGCTATTGATAAGTTTCCTTGTGGAGATAACCTAAAATACTATTCTTTTGAATAAAGATTTTTTGAAACCAAAAAAGATTATCTCCCCTTCCTACAAACATATTGCAATTTCACAAATATTTTACTGAATATGAAATGTTTTTATTCACATAATGTGTGATTCTTATGAATATAGAATACTTTTCGAAAGAAAAACTATATTAAAGCTTAGTTTGGACATTTTTATAGCAATTAAAAATAAAACAGTTCACCTTTAGTATGGTAATGGCTATAATATAACTATACAGATTGATAGACTGATTTAGGAAATACATCAATACAGTGGAGTTACAGACTTATAGGATTGTAAGTATGATTTATTTTATCACTTTGCACTTTCACATTTTGGCTGAACAGTTTGTTCAAATTTTTGACCAGTTGAACAATTTGATTTAATAAAACAAATTGCAATTGGGTCAAAATTTTGAATGAGTTGCAATTGGTGAATAGCAACACTAACAGTCAAGTCACTGTAAATAGGATTGTATGAAGAAATCGACAATACCACAAAATGAAATATCCAAGAAGTGGAAGACTTCCTTAATCCACAATAATTGGTACCCATGAAAATAAATAAATCCACATTTGTATCATAGTTGAAAAATAGAAATAACTCTATAATTATTATTGTATTTACAGGTAATCAGCAGTGTAGATATCCAGTCTATTGAACCAGTTGATGCTAAGATGAGAGACAGTTTAAGTAAATCTGTACAGTTAGCTATAGAAATATCTACAAAGTAAGTCCTGTTATATACATCTTCATAAATATGTGGGGGAACATTCATTAGACAAAGGCAGTGAAAACAACTTTAGAGTTCTTATTCTTCTTTAAAAAAAATAAGTTTAACATGTGAACTAATGCAATGATACCACATCTTCTTTATTATTAGATATAGTTTTATGCATAAATCCTGAATTCAATTTTATAAAGGTGTGTGGTTATGCTGCTATGTATGCTAATGTTTGAATTTTGACATTTTACAACTGATCTTTTCACATACGTTAAAGCATCTTGGTTTATATGTGTATATATTTTTCATAGATCAATAGAAGCCTCAGCATCCCACGAAGCTAGCAGAAATGAACAAATAGCCAGAGGTCAACTTGAACGACAGAAATTGCTTAATGAAATGGATTCTGAGAAAGAAAAGACAAAGTTATTAGAATTACAAGCTATCACTGCAGCTGTGGAATCTACTGGTCAAGCCAAAGCTGAGTCACAGGCTCAGGCTGAGAGAATGCTAATAGAGTGTGAAAGTGAAATTGAATGTAAGTCAAACACAAGCTTAATATAAAAGCCGAGAAAAATGTGCTATAAGTATTGCTGTTTAATGTTATTTCGAGTTACAGATGTTCAATATAAGAATAATTTTATTCTATGGTTTTACACATTAAAAAAAAAAAAAATGATATGATATGATTAATTAATTGTTGGTGTTAAACATGACTTTCAGCACTCTTAGCTCTATTTTGGCAGACAGTTTTTATTTGTAGAGGAATCTGGAGAAAATTTCAACCTTTGACACTAAAACAGGCAATATTTGTCAATTTAGATTGAATTCCAATGACCTGCCACGTACACAGGGTTTAAAATCACAACCTCAAAAATATTAATTGAATTGATCCTTCCCAACTATCTGCCGCTCTGTGAATCAATTCTACAAACCGTACAACAGGACACATTCTCATGATAAATACAAAATATCATTTGTCCAACCAGGATATTGCGACCCATAGTTTAGATGGTGACCATAAAAATACATTTGTTTGTTTTTATTAAAATACAATATACATATCATTAAAATTGTCTGAAATGAACTCAAGTTTTTAACGTTATTCCATATAATACTAATGCTTAAAATCTGTATTACAGCTGCCAAGTTAAAGGCTGAAGCAGAGGAAATTGAACACATGGCCAAACTTCAAACTCAGGGCTTGGTAAGTTTATAGATTATTTTTGAAAAAATGAACAAACTATAAAGAATTTATTAAATGTTAAGTATTTTTTTTCACTTTTTACGTGATATAACAATTGATGGTAGGCTATACTTTATGATGAATTTCATTTTTGTCATTCCAGAGTTATTGGACTTGAATTGTTGAAAATAGTCAAACATATTTTGTCTCAATACTTCCAGTACACCAGTAACTAAATTTTTTATAAATATTTTTTTCATAATTCTTTTAAAAATACTTTAATATTGATTGCTCTGGACATGCATATCATACACTGCTAGTGCAGCAATCTATCAAAATTGAATGTGACATACTTGTCCTGACTTTATGGGGACCTGAAGATGTTTCCATGCCTATCTATAATAAGAAGTTACATACACAAATTTATTTTTATTTTTATCTATTGCACCTTTTCAAATGTTTTCTTTCTCATTTGTTTTCAGCGTTTTGTAATTGATTATTAGAAATTATTCCTTAAAATTTACAGTTGAGAGCACAGGAGCTGTCCTATCAAAAAGAACTTAACAGAATGGAATTGGATTTAGAAAAAGGAAGAGCAGACATTGAGGTAACGATTGTTTAATATTATTCTGATCATATAAAACAACCTAGTCCATTGAAAGTTGAGATGATACCAATGTAGATCATTATAAATAATATCTAGCTCATTGTAAAAAAGATAAAGATTTTTTTGTTATTCAATAATTTCTCATAAAACACAGCCTTACACATTCATTATACACTTATATAATCAAGTTTGTGTTTGTATAAAAGAAATTTTATCTAAGTTTGTTTTCAGAAAGATAAATAAAGAAACTGATATGCCTTTTTTATTTTAAAGTTTTTTGTCAAAAAATAGATTGAACACATTCCTAAATCCTTTAATAATTGGAAATATTTCTACACATTTTTAGGTGAAGAAATTCAAGTCTATGGTTGACACATTAGGAATACAAACAATAGAAACTATGTCAATAGCAGGACCCAAGGCTCAAGTGAGTAACTTATTTATAGTTAGAGTAGACATTATTATACAATCATCTTTTCACTAAATCCATTGGATGTGTCCTGATTGATACTTTTATCTGGAAGAGCATGATCTATTTATAAGCTGAAATTGTTTTTTTATTAAGTTTTCAGTTCTCATAGATCCAGACAATATGTTTTTTAATGCCCTTATCCTTATCGGTCTGTACATCCTGAAATTAGTTTTTATTCTCTAAATTTAGTTTGCCACAAGAAAATTTTATAAAACTTATAAACATTGTTTATTACCACAAAACACATGTCAATTTATAATTTCAGTGGTGTCACTTTTCATTGTCTAGAGTAATGTCCCTTTTCTAATGAAAAAAATGCTGTTTTTATACGAATTGAAAATTTTTTGGTTGTATATTGGTATCACGTTGGCGTCGTCGTCGTCGTCGTAGTCCGAAGACTTTTGGTTTTCGCACTATAACTTTAGTTTAAGTAAATAGAAATCTATGAAATTTGAACACATGGTTTATGACCACGAAAGGAAGGTTGGGATTGATTTTGGAAGTTTTGGTCCCAACAATTTAGGAATTAGGGGCCAAAAAGGGCCCAAATAAGCATTTTTCTTGGTTTTCGCACCATAAGTTTAGTATAAGTAAAAGTAAATAGAAATCTATGAAATTTAAACACAAGGTTTATAACCATAAAAGGAAGGTTGGGATTGATTTTGGGAGTTTTGGTCCCAACAGTTTAGGAATTTGTTTGATTTCATCAAAAATTGAATGATTGGGGTTCTTTGATATGCCATATCTAACTGTGTATGTAGATTCTTAATTTTTGGTCCTGTTTTCAAATTGGTCTACATTAAAGTCCAAAGGGTCCAAAATTAAACTAAGTTTGATTTTAACAAAAATTGAATTCTTGGGCTTCTTTGATATGCTGCATCTAAACATGAAATTAGATTTTTGATTATGGGCCCAGTTTTCAAGTTGGTCCTAATCAGGATCCAAAATTATCATATTAAGTATTCAGCAATAGCAAGAAATCTTCAATTGCACAGTATTGTGCAATAGCAAGAAATTTTCAATTGCACAGTATTGTGCAATAGCAAGAAATCTTCAATTGCACAGTATTGTGCAATAGCAAGTATTTTCAATTGCACAGTATTGCGCAATAGCAAGAAATATCTAATTGCACCAGGGTTTCCCCTGGGTCAATTATATTTTTCGCCACCTCTTTCGCCAAAACAATATATTTTTCGCCACATTATTATTTTTTTCGCCAAGTAACAAAACTATTTTTGTTTAAAATTGACCTTTTTTTCTACCTCCCTCCCTTAAATAAGATGATTGTGCCCCATTGTGTCTATGATTATGCTCTCAAACTTATTTTAGAGTCTACATTTTAATGAATAAACACCAAACATTTACTTTAAAACAACAATTTTTTTAATCTTAAAAAATATTCATTGTATTTTAAACAACTTTTCTAAATGAAGGGGCCTCTACACTTTTAATAATAAAGAAGATAGAAGTCCTGGAATATAACAAAATTAATGGATATGTTTTGATTATATATAATACCAGTATAGTTCGTAGGGAAAGTTTCTTTAAAAAAAATACTGGTGTGACCTTTTGTACTAAGAAGTGGTTTGTACAATAAGACAAAAGCTTTTACCACATGAAATTGATCCCTTATTTCATGTGTAGTCATTACATTGAAGGGTTACTCTTATTCGAGGGGTTGTTCCCAACCTTTTGGTAAATTTCTTCATAAAGACAGTTTTCTTTTCTTGACCATCGTAAATGAAAAGGTTGAGATGTAAAACTATGCTTGAAACACGTGTGTCACTCAAACGACTTTAAAGTAGTCTCCCTACTCAATTAACTTTATTAAAGTCGAAGGATAATTAAAGCTTTAAATCGGAGATTTTTTTTGCGTTTGGACATTTTTCGTCACAACAACAGCTTTCTTTTCTAACTTTCGTTAAAAGGAGAGGAGATGTCAAAAGTATGCTCCAAACACGTGCGTCGAAAAGTGGATAAAAAATTCTGTATGTGACATGTAGTGGAAGCCATTTAACCATATCATTTTGTCAACAATTCAATCAACACCTTTATTAATTAGTCCTTGTTGTCAATAGCTATAAAATACAATCAGCTGATTATTGATTTTCTGTCCAAATCTCAATGAGGTCAAGGTGAATTCCGAGTATTGTCTGATCGGGTAAAGTCCGAGAAACTCAAAAAACAGTAAATAAAGAAGATGGAGGAAAATAAATCGTTTTATATATTTCTTTCGCCAAATTCTTTCGCAAATGACAAATTTTTATCGCCACAATTATTATTTTTACGCAAATTGCGAAAATGGCGACCGCCAGCGGAAACCCTGAATTGCACAATATTGTGCAATAGCAAAAAATTTTCAATTGGAGTTATCTTTCTTTATCCAGAATAGTAGTTGAATCAACTTAAATCATTGTTTTATACAATATACAATGTATATTCACTTTTACTACCAACTGATAAATTAAAACAATCTTTACCATTCAGTGATAACAAGCACTTTTTTAAACTTTAATATTTTATGATGTATTAAAATGAGTAGTTATTGTTGCAAACTCCATTCGAAATTTGAATAGAGATCAGTTTTGGAATAAGGGAAAGGGGGATGTGAAAAAAAAATTGGGGGGGGGGGTCAATTTTCCTCATTTCAGATTTCATAAATAAAAAGAAAATTTCTTCAAACATTTTTTTGAGAGGATTAATATTCAACAGCATAGTGAATTACTCAAAGGCAAAAAACAAATTTTAAGTTTATTAGACCACATTCATTCTGTGTCACAAACCTATGCTGTGTCAACTATTTAATCAGAATCCAAATTTAGAGCTGAATCCAGCTTGAATGTTGTGTCCATACTTGCCCCAACCGTTCAGGGTTCAACCTCTGCGGTTGTATAAAGCTGCGCCCTGTGGAGCATCTGGTTTTTTGTTTCCATTCTCTAACTCAAGTTTGCCTATGATGAATTAAGTTTTAATCATATTCCTATTATAAGGAAATTAGCTAAAATGCCTAAAAGTACAGAGATTAATTTAGATATGTCACAGATGCTATTTGATATTAAATTTGATCTATTTCCTTTTCAGGCCAATCTATTGCAAGGTCTTGGCATACAGAGTGTGTTAGTGACTGATGGAACTACACCCATCAACCTGTTTGACACTGCACATGGTCTTATTGGTTCTAAACAGGGACAATAGCGAAACAAGTCTGTGATGGCTAAAATAACTGTGATGAAATTACTGTGATTATATTGGAAAAGATATAGTTAAAAACAAAAAAGCCTAAGAAAAGAATGACTATTTTTATAATATTAGTTACACAACACAAGTACAACACAAATGCATTTTTCTTTTTGCAATATAAGCACATACACTTTACACGTTTGTTTCCTCATATATTTTCAAATTACAACTTTGTTTGTATAGGGGTAATTTTGGTTAGTTTTTGTGAGTTTTTTATACACAGTTCAGAAAAATATTGTAGTATTGGCATTATTTTAAGTTTCAAAAGTAATATAGGACTAGAAAACAACAGACATTTTATGTAAAATTTGAAATGAACTGATTGTTTTTATGCAAATAATGTAATAATTAACTAGTTTTAATATGTGTGGACAATACTATTTTGATATTAAGAAAAGCTACTGAAAATGATATCTGATATTTAAACCAAATTGTTCATGTTGAAGGCAGTTAAATCTAAGGTAAAAGTTAAGGAAGCAAGTTGTTTTATCTGAGCAATGTGTACTTCAATATCTGAATAACATTTTAAAAAGCACATGATCAAATTCAAATCCTGACCAGGTATTAAGTATACCTACATGAGATTGAGTAAAATGTAATGATTAAAAACTCAAAACAATACTTAAGTAAAATCTAGTCATAACAGGGTTTTTACCATTTCCTATAGTCCACTAGGTCCTAAACCTACTTTTTGTATGGAATAAAAGATAGAATTAGTGTTTTGGTCACAGTTAATTTTATTGATTGTCTTATTTTAACAATAATATATATTAACAAGTACCAATTAATATATTTTTGTAGAATATATGTACATTTTGTTCCATTATTTTATATTTTACCTTTCCTCAGATAACATTTAAAAAAGTACATTGTATAGCCATGACCGAGAAGTAGATATTAAAGGCAACAGCAAGTCTAATTGTGCAATTTTAAGCTAACTTGATCAAGAGCCTCTGTGTTTATATAGGCTGCTACCATCACTTAGCGTCAGTTATCTGTTGATTTTTTCATGTTTTCATCATCCAAAACTAACCAGCCAATATCAGGTTAAGAGTCAATTGCTATATATAGCTAAATAGGCTTTTTAACATTAAGCATTAACAGATGACTGGTAGTTTTTATATGAAGTGAAGTCTAAACAAACATAATGGGGACTTGGGATTTTGTGTAAATATCACAGAATGTTCAAGGTATTTGTCCTGATACAAATTTTTTTATTGACAAATGTATGTTTTGTTTGATTTAGTCAGATTCTACTGTAACTATTAATAAAAAGTTAAAAAAAAGTGTTAATAATACATGTCAAAATACTGTATATCTAAAAATAATCTTGAGATCTTTTGCATTGATTTTTTAGCAGAATATGTATGTTTATTTGTTATACAGCAGAATGCATTGAGTGTGTAAGTAAAGGTAATATCTTTGGTCAGCTTGCTTGCTAGCTGAACCTTATAGTCATTATTAGGTTAGGTAAACTACCCTTCTTTAAGAGTAGACTAGTTTAAGAGATAACCAATCTTTCTGTCTATAGGACAAGAGTACTCCGAAATGATGGTTGTATACTTAACCTAATAATGACTTCAAAGTTCAGCTAACAAAAAAGCTAAGCAAAGATTCTACTATTTCCTACACACTCAATGATATCTGCTGTAAGTGTTGGTGATAGTTTGTTTATATTATGTTTTTATACTTGTAATTTTACTCTTATGAATGAATCTTTTTAGATTATCTTATTTTCTTTTGTTCATACTTTTCTTTAATGTTTTTTGTATTATTTATGAAGCTTCATAAAACGATTTGTTAATGTATATTATTTTGACACCAGATACACTTGTAATGGTAGGACCAAATTGCCTTTTTCATGTCTACATATAGTCAATAGACAACTTTCTAGTTCGATGCATTTCCATCTAAAACTTTGGTTTTAGTGAACATCATTCTTGCGTTTAGGGGCATCGTCACTTCCGTTCCCATGTTGAGCAATTGGTTGGAAAACTAGGATGCTTTATTGCACGAATTATTTGGCCAATAGAATTCTAATAATTGACAATCAAATCTGATGTCATTAGGGAATTGTGATTAAGTACCTACCAAACAAATATTATTTCTAGTTTATCATGCACAATGACGTTCAATAAGACACTTGATAAATGTAAATAGTGCATGGATACAGGCAATCCCCTCTATCTGGTAAATGATGCCATAAAGGCGCACATAATTGACGAGTTTTTCTGGTGAAGGACAAACTCAAAAGTGGTCTATTATGAAGCCTGTATCAGTTAAAATGGTCAATGATCACTGTAGAAAATATCTTCAAGTTTTTCTGTACTACAGACAATGTGATACTATTTTATATTCATTCTGTGCAATTTGTAATTTAAACTGTAAAAATGTTTTTATTAAAGTAATATATATTTGTAGTTTCAAAAAGTTAGTTTTCTTTAAATAGAAATATTTTTTTTTGGTTTTGGAGCACAAGTTTTTGATTAATCAATTAATATGTCTGACTTATAGGCTTCATCCATTGATGTAGCCTGCAACGTGTATTGAAAGCTTAATGGTTGTTTGCTGAATTTCCAGAGACAACTATCATGCATATTCAAATGAGGCTGTCACATGGAGAACATAGGGTGACATTACAATCGTCCCCTAGTTTATTTTGTGCGATAAACAACTGAACAAGTACACATTTATGTTAAGGGTCAGCTGAAGATCATCTCTGGATGCAGGATTTTCTCGCTATATTAGACCCATTGGTGGCTTGGACTGTTTACTGCTCTTTGGTCGGGTTTTTGTCTCTTTAACACATTCCCTACTGCCATTCTCAATTTTAAATATGATTTAAAAATTATCAAATGATCTTATATTGTTCAAAAATAGGCTAGAAATTGACATGATTTTGTTTAGTCTAATTTGAAAAGAGATAAAATAGAATGTATTACATTTGAAAGACAGGGTGACTTATGCATGCATCACTTACCTGTATAGGATTCCAAAGTCATATTAGGAATAAGGGACCAAATAAAAGAACATTACCAAACTGCCAACAATGTTGGAGAATAATGTTGAAAATATTACAAAGTTAAAATACCCATCAAATAGCAAGAGGAACCGACAAACTAACTATCCATCAACTAGCAATTTTTGGGGGTTGTAAAACTCATTTAGTGATTTCTAGTAATTTTCCTAACAACTTGGATAGAGAAGTTTAAAAGTATTAAGTAAACCATTGTCAGTGTAATAGTCTTAATGAGATGATTAAAAGAAGATGTGAAGTATAGGCCAATGTGCCAAAGGCAAAAATAACTAAAGCTTAAAAGGGAGCAGCATTCAGTTCATAAACAAAAAAGTAAAAAAAAATAAAATTCTGAATTCAAATGAAAATTCAAACCAGAAAATCCCTAAACAAATGGCAGGATAAAAAACTAGAGCACATCAAAAGAATGGAAAACAACTTTCATGCTCCTGATTTGGTACAGGAATTTCCTTTTATAGAAAGTGGTAGATTGAAACCTGGTTTTATAGTTAGCTAAACAACTCACTTGTATGACAGGTGGCGTAAAATTCGATTATATTGACAAAATGTGTGAGCAAAACAAACAGAGACAAAAGACGGGTTTCCATATATTATGTAATGCTCTAAATCATTCTGTTGTGAACATGCATAAGCAAATCATTGAAGAAATGCATACTTACTATATGCTAGATAGCTAGCTGGATCCGATGAAATGCTGCTAAAAAAGAGTCTGTAGACCTTGGGGCATTTAATACTTATTTCTATGGCTATAAATAGGTATAAGAAAATGTGGCATGAGTGCCAATAAGACAACTATCCATCCAAGTCACAATTAGCAAAAGTAAACTTTCATAGGTCAAAGTACAGCCTTCAACACGGAGCCTTTGCTCACACCGAACAGCAAGCCATAAAGGGCCCCAAAATTGTCTAGTGTAAAACCACTTGAACAGAGAAACTATGCAAAAGTCTAATCTATCCAAAGAACGAGAACCACTTATGAACTACATCAACAAACGACAACCACTGAACACCCGGTTCCTGACTTATGACAGGTGCAAAGAAATACAGCGGGTTTAAACTTCTTAATCTTTATGATGGGTTCATCAGTACCCGTTGATACATTAATGTCTATAAGCCAAACATGTAGAACATGTGGCAGTAAAAAACTAAACAGAAAGGACAAATTTGCATAAATAATTGGTCAACATCGTAAGAAGGAGTAGGTGCTTTTTGCCAAGTAACTATTCCGCTTAATGATAAAAATGATGTCTTCTTCGAATGTTTAACTCTAGAGAAACATAGAAATACCGGTAGATATGATCAGAGATAGTTTAATTGTTTCGTATGCACCACTATGGCAAGCCGTTTTACTATTTATTCTAACTTCAAGATATCTAATAAACTTTATAAGATATCTCATATAGTTTATAAGATATCTTATATAGTTTATAAGATATCTTATATACTTTATAAGATATCTTATATACTTTATAAGATATCTTATATACTTTATAAGACATCTTATATAGTTTATAAGATATCTCATATAATTTTCTTTATAAGATATCTTATAAACTAAATAAGATATCTTATAAACTATATGAGATATCTTATAAAGTGTATAAGATATCTTATAAACTATATGAGATATCTTATAAAGTATATAATATATCTTATATGAAAAATATTTATAATAGTTATCAAAGGTACCAGGATTATAATTTAGTACGCCAGACGCGCGTTTCGTCTACATAAGACTCATCAGTGACGCTCATATCAAAATATTTATAAAGCCAAACAAGTATAAGATATCTTATAAACTTTATAAGATATCTTATATACTTTATGAGATATCTTATATACTTTATAAGATATCTTATAAACGCGACTTCAACCATTATTTTTGAATAACAAACGCTCCCTACATCAGAACCGCAGAAAATTAAAAATTATAATTAAATGCGGTTTCTTCAACCAACATACGTTATAAATCTCAAGACTTTACACCGTTTTATTTAATTTCATTTATATGAAAGTTTGTTGCCTATAATTAAGATATGAACTAACAGTGTTTCGGGATTTTTTGCTTATACTATTAAAGCATGGGTCCACTTTTCAAAAGTCTCTCAACTATTTTTTGGACTTAGCAAGGTATTCACAGGCACATTAAAACAGGTTGAAGATTATAATATATAAGATATCTCATAAAATATATAAGATATCTCATATAATATATAATCCATTTTTTATAAGATATCTTATAAAGTATATAAGATATCTTATAAAGAAAATTATATAAGATATCTTATAAAGAAAATTATATGAGAAATCTTATACATTATATAAGATATCTTATAAACTTTATAAGATATCTTATATACTTTAGAAGATATCTTATATACTTTACAAGATATCTTATATACTTTATAAGATATCTTCTAAAGTTTATAAGATATCTTATAAAGTATATAAGATATCTTATAAAGTATATAAGATATCTTATAAAGTTTATAAGATATCTTATAAAGTTTATAAGATATCTTATAAAGTTTATAAGATATCTTATAAAGTTTATAAGATATCTTTTAAAGTATATAAGATATCTTCTTAAGTTTATAAGATATCTTATAAAAACTGGATTATATATTATATGAGATATCTTATATATTTTATGAGATATCTTATATATTATATGAGATATCTTGAAGTTAGAAGAAATAGTAAAACGGCTTGCCATACACCACTGCCTTATTGATCTCATAACGGAAACTCAACAAAAGATCAAACAACGAGCACTACTAAGCAACCATATAAAATCAAAAGTGTTCTAAAAGTAACAAAATTTAGTACATGACATAGTTATAGAAATTATGCGTATTGCGGTGTGTTTTTTTCGTTCTATAAGTATAGAGGAGGGTTGAGATTTCCGAAAACTTGGTTTACCCCGCCGCATTTAAGTTGAGCCTGTCTAATGTCAGGAGACTCTTGCCTTTGTTAATCTTGTATGATTTTTAATTTAAGTTCATTTATATCTTTCGGAGTTTAGTATGACGTGCATTATTACTGAACAAGTACACATTTTTGTTTAGGGGCCAACTGTAGCACACCTCTGAGTGCGGGATTTTCTCGCTGTATTGAAGACCCATTGGTGGCTTTCGGCTGTTTTCTGCTCATTGGTCGGATTGATGTCTCTTTGACACATTCCTAATTTCAATTTTCAATTCTATATATAGATAAAAATGAGATTACGTTATCTTGAAATAAAATTATTTGTATTTAACAGCAATGTTAGTGTGCTAATGACTAAGTGGACTAGCCAGGGTTATGGAAATGTGTGTCCCAAATGTTAAAAGTGTGCTTCAGAATGTTTAGTCTGTTGAATGGGGCATTTTATTATTATTTGGTATGTTAGGGACCATTCATGGATATGTTGTTCAAAAAGCAAAGGTTAGCCATAAATGCCAGCTTTGCAACTGTTTTAAGTTAAGTTTCTATAGACTGAGAAAAAGATATGAGTCATATAACTATTTTCAAATTTAATAGAAAAATATATCACATAATTTAATCAAATATTTTTACATTTATTACCAATAAAAACACGCCCGTATACGGATACAGGGAGGGGGCTGGAGGGCCCGGCCCCCTTCCGTGGGAACAATTGGGTTGATTATATAGGGAACCACTGAAGCATGACTGGATCGCCCCTTTTTAGGTCAGTCATTGCCCCCCCCCCCCCCCCCCTCATAAACACAACAACAGAATTATGCACCGTAGTGATAATTTAATATATTTTTCTTAATCTGTCATCTGTTAAAGGTTCTGTTTTTTTGCGGAAACGTCTACATTTCTATTGGAAGCCTGAAATGAAAATGAAAATGAAAATTACGAAGTTAAAATTCCTGACAACAATAGTTATTCTTATGTCAAACATATATTAATGATAACGATGATGATTAACATGCATTGATAATGGTCCATACGACATTACCATTTCAGTTTACAACAAGTATGGATCTCAACAACGACGACGGTAGTAGAATAGCACATGTCTTCTTGCGCGACTTTTATCAATGCTCGAGAAAAAAAGAAATAAAGTAAAAAATGGTCATTTTGAAGTACTTGTCATATATTTTTTTTTATTCTATTTTGGATGTATTTACCAACGAGATTTGATGTAAAAAGAAGGAACACTGAATATGTGTCTATCAAAAAAAATACAAACTATAACTTTCAATACTATTATCTGTTAGCTTTAACCATCTATATAAAACTTACAGAAATTACTTTCACAGACATACGGATATTTGCTCTGACATGGATAGTCATACCAGTTACCATTGCTGTAGCTCATCATAATACAGTTATATGAGTGGGAGTTTGCATTACTGGTTGGCAAAGGACTTCCTGAATGAAAGTTCTTGTAGCTTAACTGAGTTTGATCATATATCCATCTCCAATCACCATTGACAACATCTGTAGATCCCAGCCAGTGATATGTTTCTTGAATAAGATGAAAGGAAACATAATTATCATTATCAACAATATTCATAGACTTTAATGTATTTTGGCTATCTAATGTTGTGGTACGAAGAAACTTTTTAAAAACAAAAGTAGCCTGTGCAATGCAAACGATATCATATGCCTCTTAAGAATAGATAGTCCACATTCGATTTTTTTTTTAAAAAAACCCATAAACTACCTTGAAGTTAATTGATTAATCACTTGTTCGAACTAAACAGTCAGTTTGTTTAAATATGCACTTAATTTTTAAATATGAAAAAAGTCCATTGCAATACAATTCTATAACATATCAACCGTACAGACGGATTTTATTTTAAAGTTAAGGGTAAACATAAAAGAAGATACCAAACAAGGGATCATAGCCGCTGACGAGACAGCAGCAAAACTAGACAAAAAACACTAGACATATAGAGATACAGAAACAATCTATACATGTATTGATTGATGTCTGATCTGTATCAAAACGACTCTTCTTGTTGATTTCCGTTCTAAATGCTTTTTTTTATTACTCTTTTAATGTATAAGAAATGCCTGTATTGATATTTATTGATAAACTTGTTCCACAAAAAAAAATAAAGACTTACGTTTGCTGATCTTCTTTACTAGCTGGTATATCCAACTGTTTTCTGACGAATTATCAATTTTCACTAAATACCCACCAATCTCTCGGCATTTTCTCTACAAAATTAATTAGGTTTTACAAATGTGAATTTCAAGTTCTGTTATTTTTGTAAAAAAGATATAAACACATCATTTACACGCCAACAAATAAAACCACCATGTTAACCGGTAATTGGAAACAATTTGCGGGGATAAAATGATGCGCCAATTTATTTTTATGAAATATATTTTCAAATTTTTCTTCAAGAAATAAGACACAATAACGAAATTATAGACGTTAGCTTACCTCGGCATCAGTCCATATAACATGGTCATCCCCAATATAATAACAGTGGCTGTTGTACTTTGTCCATTGTCTCCCTGAATGACATTTCAAATTCATATTGAACAGCATTTAAAATAAAAAATTCATAAAGCAGTACAGAAAACTGACAAACATTTCAATGTCAAATGCTCGGATGATTTTTTGGTTAAATATCACAAACGGTTTTTTTTTTGTAATGCCATGTACAAATGTAGTGGAAACAGAGAAAATTACTCACATTAACTTAATTGTTATTATTCGTTCATTTCGTTGTTTTATTCTCTATTTAAAAAAAATATATAGTATGAATTATTTTTTCTCCTTTGAAGAGAGTTACGAAGTAGAACAAAACAAAAACCCTCACGTTTGAAATCTTCTTCCATCGATGTCAAATCTTTGTCTAAAGCCTGTACTTTAGAGTTGATAGAACTTGCTTGGCTTTTTAGGAAATCTTCAAGGTTTGTTAATGCTTTTCTGGCTTTGATAAAATCTTCTTTGGATTTGATTGTTAGACACGGTAACGAAAAAACAGTCTCACATACCACACACATCATAAAGAATGTAAACATTGACACAGAAGTCATTCTGTAAAAAAGTAAAGAATGGTGCATTTTGTATGAAGAATGAACTAAGAAGCAATCAAAACATATACACACAGAGAAACAGTAATAACATCCTCAAAAAGTCAAACTCATAAATAATAAATCAGTGCTCTTTTTTTTGCTTATTTCCACAAAAAAAGTGTGCTTCTTACTCGCTAAATAAGTAAATGCAACAAGACAAGAAGGGCAAAACAATGTTATCAAATTTAAATCAACAGCATTAAGATAGCATTATAAAAATGAACATTTATGTGTATGCCCCGCCGTAGGGGTCATTTAGTGTTACTCTTGACCGTCCGTACGTACAACTTACATTCATTGCAAAGCTTGTGCAGGGGAATTCGTGTTTTCAGTTACACATTCGTTTTTTTTTTTGTATACAAAATTTTAGAGTAATGATACTCCTGGTCTTTATACTGTACCAGTAATTAATATCACCAACAAAATTCAGTTGGTCTGTTTATTTTTAAAAAATCTTGAAAATTTCTGATTCAAAAATTGTCATTGCTAGTTAAATCAAAATGCATTTCTTTATGATTGAGTAAAGTTAATTGAACAAAATACATAACAAGGTTAATAGTAATTACAGAGATACAACACAGTAAAACAGACTATAACAACCATAAACATCCAATTCCTCAGAAAAAAGGTAGAACAAAGGAAAACAGCGTGAGGATGTTTTGTCTTGATACAGGAAATAAATGTCTGTGTATGGGGCGGGGAGGGGGGTTAAAATAATTGTATGTTCTGTATGTTAATTGCACTATGCGTTACATCAAAAGGGAACATGTCGTAAAGAATAAGCACAAAGTTGGTTCCCATGAGAATGTAGATTGTTTGTTGAAAAACACGTCATCCAAGCATAACAAATTTTGTCAATTAAGAAATCAAGCATCTTTATCATGTCGGTTTCCGATTTATTTTTGTTACCAAACTTAGCATCGGAAATAAACCACTTTTTATTTTTAAACTGAAAGTTATCCAAGTAATGATATCTTAGTAAACTATAAAATCATCAACTCATGTCATTAAATAAAAATAAATATAAATGTTTTAATTTTAATTTTATCTATATAGAAAGAAAAACAACTGAACGAAAACAAATAAAAAGCTGTCATACAATTTAAAAACAAACCTGCAAATATTTCGGCGCCACTTTCTCTTTAGTTAATAAAATCTTTCTGCATATGTTATCAAATATTAGTATGTATTTATATACAAATTAGACAGATTTTTTAAGGTTTTTCCCATTCCTAGGGAAATTCACAATCATAAATTGTCGACAAACGATTTGATGTTTCATACCGTAATCAAGTATTTCAACTTTTCCTACCGCAATGAGATCTTTCCACTTCAAAATAGCGATGTCACAGTCTACGCCAATTTCCATTCCTTCCAAAATCCAGCCTTTTAGGAGCCATCCCACATCTTAATTTCACAAAGGTGGAGTTTCACTAAAAGGCATCAACAGTTTGCAGTAGTTTTCAACAACGTACGTAATCCTGCTTAAAATATTATATGTTCTCAACTTGTTACGCCCATTTGCCCGTATTGAAAAGGATGAATAAACGATGCTTTTCCATTTATCAATATATTTATCAAACATTCTTTACAAGAATGTTTCAACAAACATATTTTTTTATTAATATTAGTGTTTGTATTACAAAGTCAACCAGTTCAAGTTCCGTGAACTGTTTTTTAACCATGATATTCCATTTTTTTTTTAAACAATTTTATGTTTCTGACTGACCTAATCTGTCCATATAAATATTTTGTGCTAATATGATCGGCTCCGTATTTACTATTCTATGCCAGTGTCTTGCAATTTCTTTCCATTGTGTATTGTAAATTGGAACCCAACCCATGTATCCCATGACAACTAGGTTTGGTGTGTATTTACCAACACCAAGGAGGAATCTACAAGCTCTCATCTGAATGGCATTTATAAATGAAAAATTCTTGCACCCCCAAATCGTGTCACCATATTCATCAATAGGACTCACAAGTGAATCAAATAGTTGTTTATAGACGTCATATGAAATGCCTTCATTATCTTTACATCTAAAGGTCTGTTTGCTGACCTAGTAAACATAAGTTCCATTCAATTTCTGAATTATTGATCTTTTTGTATTACTATCCTGAAGGGACGGAGTCGAATTTATATATAAAAAAAAAATGATTTCATTATATGTATATCTCAATTATGAATCACTTATGTATTTTTCGATTATGTTTTGGAAAACTTTCTTCTAGAGGCATACATTATAGATATCATTATACCAGTCGGTTTAAATCAGCGATACACATGTTGCTGCTTCTCCACAAAACATAAGTTATACAAGATTAAGACTGCATGGTTGACTTGGAGCCGAACTAATGTGTCCGAGTAGTGCGATATGTCGTTTTGCGGACTGTTTCCTCACACATTACAAATCCGGCTCTGTATGTTTGTCTCGTACAACTTTGATTTATTTTCATATCGATCTTCCTGAATATACATTTACATGTGTTTACATGAACAGTAACAATTTTACTGCACCAGATACGCATTTCGACAATAAATGTATTTTCAGTGATGCTCGTTGCCAAAATATTTGAAAATCCAAAACTTTATTTGAAGAGCTGTTAAAACCAAAAAGAAAACAATATAACCAGAGAAGATTGGCAAATTAGACTATGGTAGTTAAAAGTCACCATTGCCATCATTTTCACGACGAGACTACTATGTTAAATCGATTTGAAAAGTAGCTCTTCATATTTCGTGTCTGGGCCTTTTAAAGATTAGATATATGTCGGTATTAATAGTTTTTTCATCGCTGAAAGCCGTACTGGGAACTACATTTTTTTTGTCATTTGAACTCTGGTCGATAGGAATAGCTGTCTTGACAATGATACCACTTCTTTTCTTCCTCATCCCCCTTCCCTACCTCATATTCCTTCTTCCTCTTCCACCTCATCATCATCATTTTAATGATGGATAATTCGAATATCTTTAAGTGTTGATCACGGTTACAGTGACACGTAATCACCCCCAGGAAGGTATATCAACACGCATCACCGATGGTAAGTCATTTTCATTAACTTTCTGAGATAGGTTATAAATCTGAAACTATACATCTATCCTTACTTGAAAATTCTACATTCTGAATATTACCAGACTAACACATTTGCTTGTGTAGCAGTGTTATTCTAGCTTTAAATATTGATTTACTAAAATTACTTTAAATTGCGTTTTACGGTTATAAAAAAAAAAGTGCCACAAAAGGTAAACTTTCATATGATCTACTGAAAACTTAGTTACGTTTACCAAACACCATTTTCAAAAAAAGTTTGTAAAACGATATGGGTGTAGTAGTATATTCTCTTTTCTGTTCCCAAAAATGATTCGTTTGTTTGATTCCAATACTTTATCATGTTTGTCAATGTATATGTCTTGTCTCTTTGCTGTGCCGTATATAAATTGTCCTCCTGGTGTTGATTTTCGTTTCCTCACGTACCAAAGTCTTTAGGGTATTTTCAACTTGTCATTCATGAAAATGTTGAATCAAATTCCCTTTAACACGATAGTAAGCTACTACGAAGAAGATGCTGCATATAAGTGAATGGATCTTTTCCTGTAATGTAAAGAACTTCCGTTCTACTTATAGATAACGATTATAATATAAGTGACACGAGGTACTCTATACGTAACTTATATTTTTCTCAATGAAAAACATTTGTACAGAAAATTTAAACTTTGACTAACGCTCTACCCTTTTATCATTTGATAAAAAAAAGTATATGGGATATCCATCCGTCCACGACACAATCAAGTACATTCATAGAAAAAAAAAACACAAAAGCAAAGGAACAGCGCTTTCATTGCAGATTTTCAAGTCACGGTGAGGGCTTCATACATAGGAACCCTTCCCTCTAAAAAAAATTTAATTAAATAAATCACAAAAAAAATAAAAAAAAAAATAAATGTAAATATAAACACCTTTCTCACTTCAAGTTTAAGACTTAACTTTTTTTGGGGTCTAATTTCAAATCAAAGTTATACAACAAATAAACAGACAAACAACAGAGGTTGTTTACATACAGCAAAACCTAAAATTGAAGTGATTAATTTGGTTATAGAAAACACAATAAAGCTTACTGCTGGGTTGAACATATCCCCGGGGACGAAACAACCACCAACATTGGCATATAATCTTTGATTTTACAATCACGTCAAAGAGACCTGGTTTATCGTTTGGTACATCAGACGCGTGTTTCGTTTATATTTATATAAGTAATCATCATTGGCACTTTAATTTTTGAAGATAACGATACAAGGAATTTTACCAATGTGCGTGTGCCTAAGGATAACAGTTCTTTTTCTTAAATATTTTTTGTACAAACTCTCATACCGTCTTAATAGTTAAATTTTCAGTATATAATTGCGGAAAATGTACAAAAAGTCTATAAAGGTAAATATTGTTTTTTCGTTTTTTATCGGCCCTTTTGTAATTTGTCGAAAAACTAGTATTCTGCAAATACCTGATATGCACATATATATATAGCGATATAAAAAAAAGTTCATTAAATTTGAATAAATATATATTTACTACATGAATATGTACTTAAAAGCTTTAAAAGAACATGTTTTTTTTTCTTAAAAACAAAATAACATGCTAATGATTATTTGTAAGAAGGTAGCCAACACATGTTATTGATATACGAGAACATTTGTTTTTAGAAATTTAATCAAAATGGAGTCTAAAAAAAAGACTAATACTAAAAATTCTTGGATGATCTTACCAGCTTGGGAAACCTACTTCTACATAAGTGTACATATATCTGTAGTGGCATACATTACATACTGTGTGTATATAGCATCAAACAGTAAGTAAATACTAGTTCGAAATATTGCTCGTTTTGTATGTTGTTGTTTGTCCTTTTGTCGTTTTCGAACCTTTCCATTGTCTGGTCGGTCTTTCTTTGAGTTTAGATCGTCTCTTTTTCATCTTCTGTTTGATGAAGTATCGCTGCTTTGCCAGTTTTTATGTTATTCAGTTATTGTGAAGTTTCAATGTAATATGGTCGCAATCTTATTAAAATAAGTTCTCATCACTTTTCGAGGAGCAAGTGATGAGAACTTATTTTAATAAGATTGATATGATCGAAAACTACTAAGTATATTCTAACACTATGGGCTATTTCGTGACGGTTTAATTTTTAATGTTGGAGGAAGTGGGGGAGAACCACCAACCTTCGGCATGAAAACTGATATTTCATTCAGTTAAGATTTGAGTCTAGCACACCTGCCAGGTGCGGGGTTAGAACTCGCAACCTCAGTGTTGACAGGATAGTGGTACAGTAGTAAACAGGCCCTTCTAAAAACTAATAACTGTATATGAATTCAGCAAATGTTAACAGTTGACCAATGCTCTTCAACTTTGTACTTGTTTGGTTTCATACATATTTTGATATGAGCGTCACTGATGATTCTTATGTAGACGAAACGCGCGTCTGGCGTACTAAATTATAATCCTAGTACCTTTGATAACTTTTTTTTAACCCTCTATGTGATTGATTCATTAGATTTAATTTTAGTTTGTCTGTACTATTTGTTCATTATTTTGATAAATCATTTAAGCCCAACATGTAATTCGATCAATATGAGTTACTTGCATTAAATTTTTCAAGATTTTCATGTATTATTGTAAATGTATTGAAATCATTAAAATCCAAACCACAGGTTACCAAGGAAACAAATCAAAAGTAAGGAAAAAGCTATTGGAGCAAACAAGAAAAACACGCCTACGAAAACACAACATTATAATGTAAGCTTTAGGCTAGACGTTATTTCATAAATATAAATCCGGGTGTGATATCAGATGCTCCAAAAGGGTGGTCATACAAAACAATTTGTGGGGGTTAAATAGCAATAGTCTATTAAACGATAAAAAATCAAAAGAAGGCAGAATCCGAAAGTCTGACGATAAACAGGCGTTCATAACGTACATGTGTATGAATAGTTGAATAAAAACAACCAAAGATCAGCCATCACCTCAAATTAGTCGTACTATTTGATTATGAATGTTATTTGGAAAAAAAAATAATTGAACTTCCGTTTTTTCACATTTTAAGAGTATGGTGCCTTTTTCGGTGGGATTGACTTTGAATCTGGATGGTCTTTCATTAATAGAGGCAAGGTATGTTTGCTCTTTATTATTATCTTTTTTGCTTCATGTCTTTTTATCTACAAATGTATTTCAAAGGACAAAGAACATGTTATGGATAAACTTTATCACGTACTCTATGGATTTTTTCTTCAGGCAATATATTTCCGCCTTTGATTCCGATTGTTGCAGGTCTTTATATTAAATTTATTGCTTATTTGTTTCTCTCTTGAATGTGCATCACGGGGGAATATGCCACTGGATATTAAGCAAGAAAAGCCAGAATAATCAGACAATCAATCAATCAAGTACCATGAAGTCAGTGCTAGTATTTTGGGGAAAAAAATCTGTGGAATTAAGAAGCTTCAAGTCAGACAATAAAACAACATACGTCATAGAAGAACCAACAAGACCTCGACTACAGAAAAAGAACACACAAAAGTCATCAAAATATTACACGAAAAACTAAAGATTGAGCAAAACAATCCCCCAAACCGGACCACTAATAGCTTGGATATCAGGAAGATAAAGCAGTTCCTTTTCCATCAATGGCGACTTTCGTGTTGCTAGCATGTAATGTAAAACGTTAATACTAAGTTGTACAAATTAACAAGCAATGACCACTGAATAGAGAACACATTTCAAAATCGACAATCGATGCATAGCCATTTGTGATACAGTTACTCAGTAAAAGTCAACAAAGGCATGATTGCGAGCGCAATTATTTTCGACGAAATTATTTCCAACTTCGTAGTCATTTACCCATATCTATTCTCACAAGAAATAATACTTTAAAGAAATTTATATGTTTTACATTAGACAATATATATTATTAACCAATCACCACTTCTATTTATATTATCTTAACCTACACACTCAATTCAATCGGTTGTAAGTCAGATCTGTTTACCAAAAACTTTAAGGCTTAAAACCAAAATTCAGGTGCAGAATGAAGGCAAATGTTAAGATATCTAAATAAAAACATTTTAATTTCAAAATGATAGCATTACATTACGGAACAATCGATAAAAAATGAACGACCTTATCAGATGCACGAAAATTGGTTGGTACGAGAATGGTCTATGCTGTAAATATGACTGTACATATATCAAATAGTTTCATATAAATACCTATATTTCAGGATAATTCTGATTTTGAGTGGCATTTTTTCTACAACCTATTTTGGAGTATCTATCCATCATTCTTTGCTTACATAGCCCTGGACTGTGTAGCATCACGTCATTTGTCGTTTGTAAGTCCGTATATACTTATTTGGCTTTATAACTATTTTGAGATGAACGTCACTGATAAAGGCGAAACGCGCGTCTTGCTGGTTAAATTATAAGCCTCGTACCTTTGATAACTAATTATAATATATTATTCCTGTGCTTAAAGCTATTATCCTAATGCTAACAAGTTTAAGGTTTGGTTGGCTGTATAAATGTAAGATTGACATTTGCAACCACTAGATAGGCGGGGCTTCAACTTGTATACTTTGCTTAACTTTCAAAACACTTATAAGTTTAATGTATACAAGCTGAATCCCCTATGTATTGACCGAAGATGTCTATCTTAATAACAATTCTTGAGCAAATATCTATACAAACAAAGCAGGCAAATCAACCAAACCTTTAATTTGCTGGCATAAGGATAACAACTTTGATATTGAAATAATCGCCCACTATGAATATAAACAGTTGGAAATGTTCATTTTACATTCAAAGCAGTAGTTTCATAACCAGAATGCATTATATAAGACTAGGGGCTTTCGTAAAATAAAGCAAAACTAATTTGAACGGTAGTTTTTTTTTATTATCAGTTAATCAAAATGTTCTTTGACATTCACAATTGTATGCGTCCTATGAGTACTTCTGTTTGATGCAACTGTTGTTTAGTGGTGTCTCTTGGTGTGGTTCATATGTGTTTATCTTTTTGTTTAATATAGATCAGAATGTTTGTTTTCATGTTTGAGTTGTTTAATTGGTAACTTTTAATACATTTTGACTAAGGTGGAGAGTTGTCACATTTGCACTCACACCACATCTTCTTATCTATATTTACAGTTAAACTCATCCAAAGTAGCAAGATAGTCTACGGAATCGGATGCTACTTGTGAAATTTATTTGCTGCTGTTGAGCAGGATATGCGTACCCTTAATACGGTGCACCAGACATCATCACCAGTTTTAAGACGGTTCGTGTTGCTCAGCTTTTAGTTTTCATGTTGTGTTTTGTGTACTGTTGTTTGTCAGTTTGTCTGTTTGCCAGTTTATTTTCGTCTTATGAGTTTGAATTGGTATCTTTCGCCTCTATTTTCTTACTCTCATTTGTTTTGTGTACCTTTTAAATTTAAGCAATGTATTTAACTCATTGTCCTTTGAAAGAGAACATTTTGCTAAGGTTATTGACAATACTACTATTACTACTCTATTTAACATTCACAGATTTACAGAAGAATGGTCTGTCTTTCGTATTCTGTGATACTACTGATATACCTCCTGGGATTGAAGACAATGCTATTACAAGTTCTACATTGTACTGTGATGTATCTAGTCTGTTTACTCCAGTCTAAATGTTTGGTGTGGATACTGTCCATCGCTCTCATCTCAACTTTGAATATTCCAATTTGTGTTACATGGATGGTAAGTTAGGGGGAGACTAAAAACGATGGAAATTTCTTTATTATATACTAGTTTTAAACAATTTTAAAGAGTGTGAAATAAAACAGCACACAAAACACGATGCACCGACTAATGAAAGTTGTAACAGGTATTAGAGTGTTAAATGTTAGGTAAGATAACCATTGAATTACTGTGCTTATCCAGTGACCTTTGGGGTATCACATTAGCAAAGACCAAAACAGTTTACCAAATTGCAGTCAGATTTCTACTCCAACTAACTGATCAACTGGTAAAATATTTTAGCAGATTGCTCAAGTGAAATGTTGTTAGTATGAAGTGAGTGCTGTAAATTAAAAAGTTATACTTACCATCCAGATCCAGTCAGTTGATACCTTTGTCAATCATTTCTAACACAAATAATATCTTACTATAGTATGAGTCACTGAATAAAATGGTCTAATTTTAACATGGAAACTTCTATCATAAATAAATATTATAAATGAATAGTTCAAAACATTGTTTTGTAGGTGTATATTCTATAGCTTTGTCTTCTAAGATGAAGTTATTGTGCAATTGTGATTCGAATAACATTTTGTATACAAATTACTGATCTGCTGGCAATAAAGGGAAATAATTTACATTACAAATAATCAGCAAAATTTTGTTCTGTCTGACAAATATCATATTTCCCCATTTAATTTGTTGTAACATTATTTCTGTTATTATTTAACTTTTATCCTCTGTTCTAAAACGAACAATGAAACTTATTTAATGATGAAAGACGATTAACAGCTGTTTTGCAAAATGTTGAATTGTTCAAAGTATAAAGGATTGTCTACCAAGGAGTACAAGATATCTTATAAGCAGTATTTTGCAAAACCTTTCTAATTTGTGTTTTACATGCCCTTCAATTTCATACTAATTTTGCATTTCATTTTTTTTTTATGAATCTTTTGTAGGCAAAATCATAAGCCTCGTATCATTGATTAAATTTTATGTGTACATTTGAACTCAATATAAATTATTTCCCTTTAATGACAGCAGATCAGTAATTTGCATAAAAAATGTTATTCGAATCACAATTGCAAAATAACTTCATCTTAGAAGACAAAGCTATAGAATATACACCTACAAAACAATGTTTTGAACTATTCATTTATAATATTTATTTATGATAGAAGTTTCCATGTTAAAATTAGACCATTTTATTCAGTGAATCATACTATAGTAAGATATTATTTGTGTTAGAAATGATTGACAAAGGTATCAACTGACTGGATCTGGATGGTAAGTATAACTTTTTTATTTTACAGCACTCACTTCAAACTAACAACATTTCACTTGAGCAATCTGCTAAAATATTTTACCAGTTGATCAGTTAGTTGGAGTAGAAATCTGACTGCAATTTGGTAAACTGTTTTGGTCTTTGCAAATGTGATACCCCAAAGGTCACTGGATAAGCACTGTAAAAAAAATATTTATGACATCAACATCATATTTATAAGAATAAAAAGACTTGTTTTGTTATATGTTTGAAGAATGCTGCTGGTTATAAATTCAATTATTAATTAACTACACTTAACTATTAGCTTCACCTCAGGCCAATACAACAGGCCTCGGACCAATAACAAGGCCAATACAGAAATACTTACGTAATAATTTCATGTAACAAACCAATTTATAAGATTTAGTAGTAGATGTAAATTTATATTGCACATTGCAAAAGTTGTTGCAAGTAACATTCTTTAAACAAATAATACTTTATTTCTTCCATAGTGAGCATGCAAAATTTGACCTGTTGACTTTGAAAAAAACGCCAGTCAATAAATGATTGCCATATTTTATAGAATTCATTGACCCCTGAGGACTCAAGAAGGAACTCATACTACGCCTTAATGGCTACATTATCGCTTACACATCTACGTTATACAAGTTTTTGTCTTGAGCGAGTGGAGTATGCTGCCTCAATTAAACAATATGTATTTTCCAAAGCTCCTCTACAGCAAAGCATTACAACAAAACTAAGCGAAAGTGCCTGTCCTACAAGAAAACCTGACGAAGAAATGAAACAAAAAGAGGAGAATCACTTTTCTTTGTTGGATACATTTTGTTATTGCTTTTACTATCCTTTGTTTTTCACTGGACCAATTATTACCTATGATGATTTTTCAAAACAGGTATGTTTTATTTGTAATATAATATGTTGTTAAGTTTGCATATTTATTAATATGAAAAAAGAGTAAAACACAAATGCCACGTTGCAACTCTATTTGAAATAATGAAGATGTGGTAGGATTGTCAAATGAGAGAAAACCTATCCACCAAAACCCAAAGGACAAGGATCTTAACAACTACAGATCACTGTACGGACTTCAACAAAGAGCAAACCGTTATGGGAGTTATAAAGAGACTGAGCCCAAGATAACATAAGGGTGTAACAATAATCATAAGAGCCTATAAAAGATTAATGTGAGCTAATAACATTAAACGACAACAATTACAATGTTTGCATGGCATTAAACAATTACAATGTATGTAAAGCAGTTAACAATTGCAATGTATGTATGGCAATAAGCAATTACAATGTATGTATGACATTATACAATTACAATGTATGTAAAGCAGTTAATAATTGCAATGTATGTATGGCAATAAGCAATTACAATGTATGTATGACATTATACGATTACAAGGTATGCATGACATTAAGCAATAACAATGTATGCATGACAGTAAACAATTACAATGAAAGTATGACAATAAACAATTACAATGTATGTATGACATTAAACAATAACAATGTATACATGACAGTAAACAATTACAATGCATGTATGACAGTAAACAATTACAATGTATACATGACAGTAAACAATTACAATGTATACATGACAGTAAACAATTACAATGTATGCATGACATTAAACAATAACAATGTATACATGACAGTAAACAATTACAATGTATGTATGACATTAAACAATAACAATGTATGCATGACAGTAAACAATTACAATGAATGTATGACAGTAAACAATTACAATGTATGTATGAAATTAAACAATAACAATGTATACATGACAGTAAACAATTACAATGCATGTATGACAGTAAACAATTACAATGTATACATGACATTAAACAATTACAATGTATACATGACAGTAAACAATTACAATGTATGCATGACATTAAACAATAACAATGTATACATGACAGTAAACAATTACAATGTATGTATGACATTAAACAATAACAATGTATGCATGACAGTAAACAATTACAATGAATGTATGACAGTAAACAATTACAATGTATGTATGACATTAAACAATAACAAGGTATACATGACAGTAAACAGTTACAATGCATGTATGACAGTAAACAATTACAATGTATACATGACAGTAAACAATTACAATGTATACATGACAGTAAACAATTACAATGTATGCACGACATTTAACAATAACAATGTATACATGACAGTAAACAATTACAATGTATGTATGACATTAAACAATAACAATGTATACATGACAGTAAACAATTACAATGCATGTATGACAGTAAACAATTACAATGCATACATGACATTAAACAATTACAATGTATACATGACAGTAAACAATTACAATGTATGCATGACATTAAACAATAACAATGTATACATGACAGTAAACAATTACAATGTATGTATGACATTAAACAATAACAATGTATGCATGACAGTAAACAATTACAATGAATGTATGACAGTAAACAATTACAATGCATGTATGACATTAAACAATAACAAGGTATACATGACAGTAAACAGTTACAATGCATGTATGACAGTAAACAATTACAATGTATACATGACAGTAAACAATTACAATGTATACATGACAGTAAACAATTACAATGTATGCACGACATTTAACAATAACAATGTATACATGACAGTAAACAATTACAATGTATGTATGACATTAAACAATAACAATGTATACTTGACAGTAAAGAATTACAATGATTGTATGACAGTAAACAATTACAATGTATGCATGACATTAAACAATAACAATGTATACATGACAGTAAACAATTACAAGGTATGTATGACAGTAAACAATTACAATGTATGTAGGGCAGTAAACAATTACAATGTATACATGACAGTAAACAATTACAATGTATGCATGACATTAAACAATAACAATGTATACATGACAGTAAACAATTACAAGGTATGTATGACAGTAAACAATTACAACGTATGCATGACAGTAAACAATTACAATGTATGCATGACAGTAAACAATTATTATGTATACATGACAGTAAACAATTACAATGTATGCATGACAGTAAACAATTACAATGTATGTAGGGCAGTAAACAATTACAATGTATACATGACAGTAAACAATTACAATGTATGCATGACAGTAAACAATTACAATGTATGCATGACAGTAAACAATTACTATGTATACATGACAGTAAACAATTACAATGTATGTAGGGCAGTAAACAATTTCTAAGTAGAAACATTCCAGTAGCACATGGTCTGCATACGGTGTATATATCTCCCAATTGATACGATATTCCTGTGCTTGCATCCTATTATGCTTTTCTTGATAAAGGGTTGTTGCTCACAAGGAAGCTATTAAATCAAGAGTTCCAAATGGTGAAGTTGAAATCATCTCTTCGTAAATTTTACGGACGCCATCACGAGTTGGTTGACCGTTATAGAATAACCGTTTCACAAATGATATCGAATAAGTTCTTTACGGGATTTGTTATCTCATAAGCAACACGACGGGTGCCACATGTGGAGCAGGATCTGCTTACCCTTCCGGATCACCTGAGATTACCCCTAGTTTTTGGTGTGGTTCGTCTTGTTTATTTTTTATTTTTCTATGTTGTGTCATGTGTACTATATTTGTCTGTTTGTCCTTTTCTTTTTTAGCCATGGCGTTGTCAGTTTTTTTTTTTTGATTTATGAGTTTGACTGTCCCTCTGGTATCTTCCGTCCCTCTTTTACAATATATGTCACGTAAAATGTATGTATGGCAGTAAACAATTACAATATATGTATGGCAGTAAACAGTTACAATATATGTATGGCAGTAAACACTTACAATCACTGGAGCAAAGCCTGGTACAGTTCTAAATAAAAGTCAGGGGTTGAGGACGGTTGGTGTATTTACTTTTCTAGGTATGTTAGTACATGTATCTGTCTAGTATGGTTCGTACATTATGCCTTTACATTCATGATATAGATATAGGAAGATGTGGTATGAGTGCCAATGAGACAACTCTCCATCCAAGTATTTATATGTGCCTCTATTAATGTTTTTGCGAAGTGTTTACCCAAACAAAGAGCGCTATTTTTTGTGTAAATTAAATGGCAAAATCCACAAAAATAGCAAGTATTAACAATTTATTTTATTTTTAGATGAACGAATCCGAAAAGAAAACTTTAAAAGCATCGGAACTGAAATCTATAGCATTCCAAGCAACAAGGGTGATATTCTGGACATTTTTCATTGAATTCATTCTTCACTTCTTATATGTCAATGCATTTCAAAATAATGTGTCTACTCTAGAAAACATTGACCAGTGGACTTTATGGGGAATTGGATATTGTCAAAGCCATTTCTTTATGATAAAATACTGGGTGTTATTTGGTCTGCCGTCTGTAGTGGCCAGGATTTGTGGCATTGTTCCACCAGAAGGACCTAATTACGTAGGACATATTTACAAATACTCTGATATGTGGAAGTAAGAAATTAGGTTTTTATATTTTTGGGGGATGAGATTAATTCAACACTTGAATGTAAGCCGTTTGTGTATCAATCGGTATGTTGTTTATATTTTGTACCTACTTTTCAACTAATTGATTGATTAATTAAAAGAAAGTGAAAGAGTATATTAGAAGCTTCATCGTTTGTTTTATCCAAGATTTAAGACAACTATTTTCTTCATTCTGTTGATTAGACTTGTAAAAACTGGTTATAAAAAATTGTAAAATAATCATCCCTTATTACTTTTTCTATCCATTTTCATAAAAAGTTATGAGTTTACCCTTATTCGTATTGTTCACTCTACATATCTAGATACGCTAACGGGTGTCAAAAAGAACCTGTTGCAATTCATTGAAACAGAAGAATAATAATTTGAATAAAGTAATTCCAGGATATTTTATGAGGTAGTGATGATTGACACACACATTAAGGAATTAAACCTCAGAAAACAGCATAGAAGTAAAAGGACATATATATTTGTATATCAAAGTTAAAAAAAACAACAACAAAAAAAACTTCTTTTTATAAAGTGAATAATAATAGCTTAGATAAAATTCGGTTCTCGCAGCAACTTTTATCTATTGATTTTGATTTTACCAGAATTTTTTACTTTATTTTAGGCAATACATTTTGTATTTGTAGGTGCTTTGACAGAGGGATGTACAATTTTATCAAAAGGTTGGTAGGGTAATTCATACATATTTTTTTCTCAATTATATTTTGGGTATGCGCATTTTAAAACTGGAAAACTAGAAAATGCAATAAACGATAAACAAATGTGACAGATGCACGGACCAACAAAAACAGACGGACTCAAAGCTTTATATATCAAAAACAGCACACATGATCTTAAAGCAATGCATAATACTGTCAACATAAACTTTAACTGCTTTCAAATATAAGCGTATCAATCTCAGCATTAGAACTCCACATTTTGGTAGTTGGTCATATCCGATAATATTTCAAATAAGGTAATGTTTAAAATGACAAGAAGCACTGAAGATAAATCTACCATTACTTTGGATACACTGAAATAATCATCGACCTACCAATAATGTCACGTCAATGGTGTCTACCGTTTTGTAGCAACACTGTTAGTTTATGATGGATAGAACTCTGATTGGTATACAATAAGAAGATGTGGTACGATCATGACGATTGTCATTGAGAAAACTAACCAGCAGAGTTAAAATGACGTTGAAAGTAACTATATGTCACCGTAAGTGGCCTCCAACTCTGAGAACACCCATATTATGTAATTATCTGCAAAAGGCGACTGAGTACAGTTTTAATATCAAGGGTGTTGGGTTTTGTCTAAAATAAAGAGTTATTATAACAGATATATATTTGTGCTTCTGAGTTCCACTGATAGATATTACAGTATACACTTAACTATTATTTAACTCATTATTACAGGTATATATATGTACCTCTCGGAGGCTCTAAAGGAAATACTTTACAGAGACTAGCGTGTTCAGCATCCTGTTTTATATTTGTGTTCATTTGGCACGGCACAGAATACTACATATTTATTTGGACATTACTTAACTTTATTGGTATCTCACTGGAAGTGTTTGGTAACTGGGTAGATAAACAAACTGCTGTGTTTCACTTTGTAAGTTCTCAATTTCGTCCTAATACTTCCAACACTACCATTTTTGTTTTTAACAAATTGAGATTGAAATTGAAAATTGAAGGTAGATTTATTTTTTCTTTTCTAACTAAACTATCATTATTAAAGTTTCTTAAAGAAGTTTAAGAGAAGGTTTTTGACACGTTTAAGATATAAGCATCTGGAAATCGCCACACGAAATGTACTCGAAAGGTTGTAGACCATTAAATTGAAAAGTTTGTAAACGAGAATATGCTATGACTCTGATATATAAGATGTTATATGTAATTTAAATTACTCCTTGACTTGATTATTTTAAGTACACTAATTACCTCGATACAAACACGCAACAATGCAAATTTTTATCAATTTTTAGAAAACGTCAATGCCCGCTGCCTACAGAAGAATACAGTGCTTTGTTGCAGCACCGATAGCTATTATGTCAATCTTATCTGCTTTCTGTTTTATTGGAGGGAGCAGTATAGGAAACATTTATTATCAGACTATTATTGTAAAAGGTAAGCTTCTAATACTTTTTTACTTACCAAATACGAACGAATATGAAAAATTCACAAAGACGCGCTAAATAACTAGAGAAAGACAGTTTTCTGCAATTCATAAATTTTATAACAACACTACGTGACAGGAATATAGTACAAGCAAACACAATTCTGAACACTCACTACAGAGAAATGCACAAATAAACAATATAATAGTACAAATTAGTAACATGTAAACCGAAGAATAACAACGAACATCATTAGTTAACGACAGCAAAACTTTTTTTACTTTCAAATTTAAAACTTATAAGTTATGAAATGAACATTAGAATGCAGTCAATGAAAATGAGACGAAAGATACCATAGGGACAGTCACTCAAACTTATAGATCGAAAATAAACTGACAACGACATGGCTAAAAAAGAAAAAGACAAAAAGACAAATAATAGTACACAAGACACAACCTAGAAAACTAAAGACTAAGAAACACGAACCCCATCAAAAACTTAGGGTGATCACAGGTGCTCCGGAAGGGTGAGCAGATCCTGTTCCACATGTGGAACCCGTCGTTTGTTTATCTTTAATGCCTTTAAACAAATTCAACTTTGTTTTTGTATTTTCGTTCTTTCTTTTCAATCGTTTTCCTGTACTTGATTAAACGCTATTTATTTTACTTGTGTTGTGTTTTTTTTATATAAATTATCTTGTTTTTGTCCCTTCTGTGTAAGGCAACCGTAAAACTGACTGTATCGAATACTATTATGACGTATTTGCCATCATAAAACTCTCTTTCTCTTTGATATGATACTGTTTTTGAATTGAATTGAATTTTGAAACCAAATTCAAGGTTTGGGAATAAGTTTCAATTTAAAACCAAAGTATATTATATATTTCAAATACGTTATGGTCCTCAGATCCGACATTCGTTTTCATTGTGAGGGTAATGCTAGTAATTCTTACTTTCATATCTTTTTTGGGGGGATATCGTTTATTTTTTGAAGGTTTGAGACAGCGACATCTTTGTTTAAAAAAGCTTGTCTTCATTACAGGTTCGATGAAGTCGTGGTTAACAAACTTGTTTGTCATGTACTGTTGTGTTCATTCAAGTATAGAAATCGACAAATGGTTAGAGAGGAAACCGAAAAAAGACTAAGAATAGTTTTATTAACTATAGTATACAAACGCAGAAACTCTGTAAGAACAGGTTCAATCCAAGCGTGTATTACTCGCTAGGTGCTTACATTTAAAGTACATTTCGATAAAATACTGTTCATCAATTTTGTACATCCTCTCTTGCATTTATAAATGATATCCAAATTATTGTCTATTTTGTATGATATTTCATAATTATTTGTTAAAACCATTATATTATTTGAAGTTAGCATAAATGCACGCAATGAGAGAACAAGGATCCAGTGATACGTATATTCTTGACGACAGATAAAACATAGATTTGCAAAGTATGCCATCAAAATCATGCAGTGTGTTCCAACTCTAGAAGACAACGGAGATAGCCTTTTTTTTTAACGTACGAACGCTATATTTCGTATCGTCTAGTAGATTACGTGGACTTGGGCACTGGAAACAGTGCAGGTGGTTTTGCGTCGATGTCAAAAAATCATGGGTTTACAGCTGAGACCATGACACTAGATTTTTAAAACCACAAATTTGCCAATCTAGAAAAGTTGAACTAAAATTCAAACAAAGTTTATATATAAACTCATC
The DNA here is from genome assembly GCA_037788925.1 of Mytilus galloprovincialis. Classification (NCBI taxonomy): domain Eukaryota; kingdom Metazoa; phylum Mollusca; class Bivalvia; order Mytilida; family Mytilidae; genus Mytilus; species Mytilus galloprovincialis. Next base: position 59,590,844 of record CM075340.1, on the reverse strand, counting down.
ATAGATACCAGGATTAAAATTTTATATTTACCCCAGACGCGCGTTTCGTCTACAAAAGACTCATCAGTGACGCTCGAATCAAAAAATGTAAAAAGGCCAAACAAAGTACGAAGTTGAAGAGCATTAAGGACCAAAAATTCCTAAAAGTTTTGCCAAATACAGCTAAGGTAATCTATTCCTATATATTATAACTACCGCAGTGTAGTTATGATATATAACTTATAATGCTTCCTCTGCCTCATTTTTAGACTGATATATAACTCAAATTTGACACTAGCGGGAATCAGAATCTATGACAACGAGACAATATTTATTTTAAAACTATTAATTCCCCCCACCTTACTATTCCAATTCCATCTGTATATGGGATATACATTTAGTCGTTTATTTGGTATTTGAGAGCTTGCAGCTACTAAAATGCCATCAGTGTCCAAGCAGAGATTTGATGATCTAGAGTTGTGTCAAAGAACGTATCGTCCTTTTTTTTAAACAATATCATCAGAAGATACTTAACCTTTTTTTCATAAATATTCCGTATTAACTTAACAAATATTACATGATGATCTTGAAGTCAAGTACTGATATTCTTTATCGTCCTTATTACGTTTTATAGTGTTTTAAATTGTCTTTGTATATTTTTTTAAAACTTTTACTGTTTTGTCCAGTTTTGGTAATATGCTTTTTGTCTGGCTCAGTTTTTATACATTCCGACATTTTGTTATTGTGCTATAGTCATTTTTTTTTTGTATTCTTGTCTTTCAAGTTTGCTTATCACGGTACTTATTTATAGAATGAATATGCCATTTTATTTTTCTCCCTTGAAATATAGTTATTTGTTTTTATAGTGATAAATATTATAACGCACTGTTGACTGGTGTACCCCAAATTTTGACAATTTTACCAATTATGTCTGTTTATTTTGCTCACACATTGCTGTTAAAATAATGCAGATTTTGCGACTGTCATACAAGTTAGAGGTTTAGCTAGCTAAGCCATAATAATCTACATGAGGAAAAGCCTGTACCAAGTAAAAATATGACAGTTGTTTTCCATTCATTTGATGTGTTTGAGCTTTTGACTTTACCATTCGAAGAAGAACTTTCCGTTTTGAATTTTCCTTGGAGTTCGGTAAATATGAATATATGAGGGATGACATTACTTTTTTTTTACAACTATTTCTAATTTATTTATCTACTATCATTAAATCCTATCTCTAACATTTATCTCATGATTTATCAGAACCTGATTTACAATATGCATTAGCAAATTTTAATGGACAAGTTTTTTTAATAAGTAATTTTCTTTGACATATCTATGTCTATAAAATGTTTAATATCAATGCTTAACATATTTCTTTCTGTCATCTTTTTAACCGTTTAAACTCATTTGTTGTTTTTTTACTTATTCAAATCCAATCCATCTTTAATAGTTTTTTTTAATTAATTTTCACCAAAGATTAAAAAGCTTTTATTACACACTCAGTCACACTTGGTGTGCTACATTTACTGGATCAAATTATTAACCTATCATGTCTGTTGGAGTTGCTGACTTAATATGGTTTATATAAATGAAATTTAAACAAATGATGTATAAGCCAGAGTTTCAGTTAGCCATAAAACCAAGTACCTTTAACTTTTTTCTCAGATAATACCTGTACAGAAACAGTGATTTCCAATAAAATATCGACTTGTTTAGAATGGTGCAGAAAGAACAAGTACAGTAAGTTCTATCCCTTTTAGAAGTAAACACGTTTTTAGTGGATTGTTACATTTTGACTGAGTGTGCCTTCTTATGGCAGCGGTTACATGTCCAAAGACTGTTTACTCTGTTGACAATATTTTTGTTCCCTAAATCCCTCCGTTTTTGTTAGTTTTAAATTTGAATTTTTATCTTTTAATTTGATTTATCGGATTTGAATATCAGTAAACTGCTGTTACATTATACATTCAATATAATTTTTTGAATGAGTTAAGTCGTTCCAATTGATATTTTATAGTGTGTCTTTCTATGTTGTGATGTTATACTACTGTTCTAGAAAAGGTAGAAGGTTTGGTACCATTAAAACGTTTAATACCGCTGCAATTATTTGCACCTGTCCTAAGTCAGTAATTTGATGCTCAGTGGTTGTCATTTGTTTATGTGGTTCATAAGTGTTACTCGTTTCTCTCTTTTTTTTTATATAGATTAGACCGTTGGTTTTCCCGTTTAACTTGCTGTTCGGTGTGAGCTTAGGCTCCGTGTTAAAGACCGTACCTTGATCTATAATGGTTTAATTTTATAAATTGTGACTTGGATGGAGAGTTGTCTCATTGTCACTCATACCACATCTTCCTATATCTTGTACCTTACATGTTTTTGAAACATAGATAATTTATTGATTGTGAAAGGAAAAATGTCTATCATATAGCTAAGAAGAAAAATAAAGAAACCGAAGAAAGCCAGTGGCCGAAACGTCTTGAATAATGGTTAATTACTACAAAATATATTCCCTATTGAAATTTTTAAAACAAGGATATATAATTTATTTTTGTAAAGGAAATTATTTAACCTGTTATGATGAGATAATTATATATAAATAATATCCTACTTATGTATATCGGTGTTAATGAGATCTAACTTTGGACGTACATTACAGGCGTTTTAACAAATTATGCTATTTTCCTTTTGTATTACACAATTCTGGACCTTGATGTGGCTCAATTCCTCAAAATTATTAACATATAGTGTTTAACTTCACTAAGGAATGAGGATGAAATATATCTTTATGAAAAAAGGAAGGATGAGTTTGTGAAAAATATATCTTTACCGATTTGCATAGTTCATGAAATGGTAGGCTATTTAAGGTAAAATAAATCTGACAGTGTACTCAAAACAATATGAGTGAAAATACAATAATATATATATATAACATAGATACAAATAGATCATTGCATTGAGGTATTATGAATGTTAGCAGAAACACTAAATACTTAAGAACGAAATGAAAAAAAATATTATGAGAACAGATTGTGGTAAGCTTTTATGTTTAATCAAAACTTTCAAGGATTGCAAAGTAAATATTAATCAAGACATAACAAAAATTGTCAAATGGATACAAATAAAAGGTGTCCCAACAAACAGTTATATTGTTATTAACTTAAGTAGGTCTATTTCCCCCCAAAACCTCCATCAAAATTACGCATATCTTTTATCTGAGCAATAAAAACAGAGCATTAGATTAAGCGTGAAAATGTCTGCTCTATCGCTAGGGGTGTGCGTCTTATTTTGGAATATAAAGAACGCATATGTAAGAGTACACTCAATTACACATCGACATTTTGTACCCTTTACACAAATAATCCTAGTTTAAGACAGATTAGAAGAATTCTGTTTATAAAAAAAAATTGACCAAAATATGTAAAAATATATTGTTTTAGGGAGAAATAACTAAGGTATACTTTGCGATAACTAGTTTGAATTTATCAAAAATTATTAAAACATCTCGTCAAAGATACCAGGCTTATAATTCGGTTTACGTAAAGACGCAAAAATGTCGCTTGAATTAAAAAACAAAGTTCGAGTGTATTTATAACCGTAAATTCAAAAAAAGGTGTGCCAAATATAGCTTAGAAAACTTATTTCTGGGTATAGAAAAACATCAGTGTTTTGAATATTTCAACAGTTTATAATCAGTTAATTTTCATAACATAAAACGATTGATGCCATTTCATGTCAACGAAAACAGTGCTGACTACTAGGCTGACTATACTCTCGGAGACGGGACGTCATAAAGCAAAGACATCGAAACAGTGGTTGTTAAAACTCATATATACCAGGTATATACTTTGGTTTGTCTTACGCGCGAGTCTTTTAAACCTGATATCATCAAGGTATATGATTATTTAATATACAACATACATTACCCCAAACGACTATACGTTTTACAATCAAAATAAAATTCCACCTGTGACTGATAGAAATCTGTCCATATTGCTACTTAGTAAAGTAAATTTAGGATGAGAGGGACATAATTTTCTTTTCGTGAAAGCTATCTCCTGCAAGGGGATATATCTCTTTTTTACATATAATAACTCATCAATGATACCAGCCTTAAGATTTAGTACGTACGTACTGTGATTGCTATAGGATTGCGATGCTTCAACAATGAATTAAAGCCAAAATTGTGAAAACAGTAATGCATATATCATAAATAACCATACAACTAAAGATTTTACAGAATAAAAAAATAATACAAAACAAAAAACAATTGTTCAGAGATCTATCGCTCACATGCTGATAAATATTGGGGAAAAAAACTGTTCTGCAGACACTAATTTTTCGAGACCACAAATGAACTTATATTTAAACAATTCGTGTCAGAAGACCACTTATCCAGCTCCAATCCCAAAAAAATATGCTGTTTGTAAATCATTCTTTGAAGCAAGAGAGATGATCCGCTACTTAGTATCAAAAGCCATTCCAGTGTAAACTTAATTTTGACTGATTTAAAAAAGAATATATATGGTTTCATTGAGATAAGGGAAATTATTTGCTACTTACGGCGAACAATTTTCCCGATCAGATGTCAAATGAAAAAGTAATTTTTCACCAATGCGAAAAACATATTGTGTGTGTTTTCTTTTACATGCCATTGGGTAAAACTGTCTATCAAACTTAAACACAGTTACTTCGTGTTAGCCATTTTCATGCTAATACTGATAGTTAAGACAAAATGGCTTCATCAGTTACGAGTATAAAATTCTACCAAAAGTCAAAATATGACCTTGCCCTAAGTTTCTGGGTAAAAAATCGAGGATCTCAAATCAGAAAACATTAAGTCTCTATATACGGTTAGGAACTCTCATACTAAATAGTTTTTTTATACCCCCGCTTTGAAAAAAAGGGGGGTATACTGTTTTACCTCTGTCTGTCCTTCCGTCAGTCCGTCAGTCCATCAGTCCGTCAGTCCATCAGTCTGTCAGTCAGTCTGTCCGTCCCATGAATATTTTTCGTCACATTTTCTCAGGAACTACACTACCAGGATTTCTGAAATTTGGTTTCAGGCTTGATATAAGTCAGCTATACCGTGTGATGCGTTTTCAGATTCAGCACTCAACAACTTCCTGTTTACCGAACACTTGTTTGATTTTACACATGATAGCCAAGTTGAAAAATTTTCGTCACATTTTTCTCAGGAACTACAATACAAGGATTTCTGAAATTTGGTTTAAGGGTTAATATAAGTCAGCTATGCCGTGTGATGCGTTTTCAGATTCATCACTCGACAACATCCTGTTTACCGAACACTTGCATATTTTTACACAATTAATATTATCCACTTGCGGCGGGGGTATCATCAGTGAGCAGTAGCTCGCAGTTTCACTTGTTTTAAATATTTAAGGGGATACAACTCCATTAAAAAGTCCAAAGAACATTTTCATACAAATACAATGGCGTTCGGAAAAGGAGTTTTTCATTGACCTTTAACATTGTTCCTAATGCCAAAGGAACTCATTTGAAAAGGCAGCCCAATATGGAACAGTGTTCTGTTGAAAAAGCATGAGTTTCAAAAGCATAATAACTATTCGATACCACCAAACAGCACAATATAGGTTTTATTTTGAGTATTTTACATAAACAAACTTGGTGATTGTGGACTGTGCAGCAGCATTAATAGCTCGCTCATTAGGCAATCCATTATGTTAGTTAAGATCTATGAGGATAGACGTTTATTTATTTGATTGTCTTAGTGTAACACTATGCATACAAGTACACCAGGATTGCCATTTAAAATACCTTTCAAATAATTCAAGAAAATTACATTTTTTTATTTAAGCTGTATAAAGATAACCGTTTTTGATTGTAAATAGGAGTAACAGCTGGAAATATTTTTTTCTTTTAAATTTAAATTCTCATTTTATTTCTGTTTAAATTGGTCAAATTTTCAGTTTTCCGTTCAAGTGTGATAACAAATTTGCTATGCGTCAGTAATTTTGTTCACTAATTATTATTATGCGAGATAAAGATACGAACATTAACAATCATGTTTAGATCAAATTGAAAAGTATCGGACTTGCGCGTCTTTAGTTTAATATTCATGAGAGTTCTTTTTTATTATGTCATTAAATGAACTTTCTCATATTTTTTTTAAATGTTCTCGTTTTATAAAATTATCGATACAAGCTATGATTTCAGTTTGAGGTTTATATGTACATACCGTTAACTTTCAATTGACTGATATATGATTCGGTGAAAGAGTAAAATGATGCAATATTCGAAAAAAAAATTCCTTACAAACTTGTTTTAAGAGAGAAATAATGTTAGTCAATGTGAATAGATAAAGAGTTATTTTTCGATTATTGAGAATTTTAAAGTAGGCTGGGCTGTCTTGTTTGTAAAAAAAACGAAAAGAAACCAAAAATTGAAGAAAATGTGCGATTGCTGAAAAAATTTCTTATCATCATATGAATTCACCTTGATGGATGCATGCACCTGATGAAGCTAGTTTATCTTCAGAAATATTGCGTGAATCTGTAATCATAACAACTAATTTTACAACAGTCATAAGTGTGTTAAAGTTACATTCTCGAAAAGTCAAATACTTATAGATAAAAGTTGGTTCGTAGTGAGATTCAATGACTCGGAGGATGAATGATATCGACTTTTGATCATTGTAAACATTTTTATGGAATTAACGGTTGTTTTGGAGACGAAACGTGTGTCTGGCGCAAATACTTAATTTTAATCCTGGTACCTACGATGAGTTTAATCAATGTAGAAGAAAAAGTATCACAACTAGTATCTCAATTGTTTGTAAAACAATTGAAAGGTCTTTCCTGTAAAAGTGATGTTTTCGTAATGTACTTTGTACGACCTTTCGTTTGATATACGACAAGTATACCGTCTGAAACTTTTCGCTTACATTTTTGAGATCGGAATTATGATATATGTAACATAGAGAAGATGAGCTTTCATTTGATATGCGACAAGCCATGTTCTAGAAAGTTTAATTTTTGCACTTAATAACCCTATCCAACTAATTTTTGGAGGTCGGGAATTTGATATTTCAAATGTACACATCATGACCTTTCATTTGATATACAACAACCCTATCTTAAAAGAAAATTTATTTCTTGCACTCAATAACCCCATCCAACCCATTTTTGGGAGACGTCAATTTGAAATTTGAAATGTACGCTTTATGTTCTTTCATTTGATATGCGACAACCTTACTATCTGAGGAATTTGAATGTTTGCATTAAATGACCCCACCCGTCCCCCTGGGATGAAAAGGGGGTTTAAATTTTTCATTTTTAATTAGAGTTTATTAAGACCTTCAATTTGATATATCAGATGACCTCATTTGACAAAGTGCAAATAATGACGCAATATCAACTATATAAATAGAAGTAATGAAACTTACAAAGTCAACGCAAAACATGAAAATTTCAAATTGAATTTTTGGTGTTTTTGTCCATGGAATGTTTTTGGTATTTGGTCAAACATATAACTATGTTAACCTCTTCAATTTCTAAAACATTTTAAGTGGCAAGCTCTTGTTGATTCAGAAATACATGCCTCCGCTCGCAAAACTTCAAACTGCATTATCTCTAAAACGACAATAGATATCTCAAATTTGTTAAATGATAAATGATCTACAGTTGAAGAACAACATTATAGAAAAAGAATTTGGACAATTTCAAAGTTCACCAAGGTCACAATTAATTATCAAATATATGATGCAATACCAAACTTAAGAACCGGAAGTCGTAGAGACATGGGACTAGCACCATTCAACTCAAGACCACAACTCAGGACCACTTAACCTTTCAACTATCACAAGGTCAAGGTCATTGTATACTGTGAAGGTCAAGGTGAAATTTCATCATGACCTGACATTGACCTCAAATTGAAGGTCTTGAATTACTGATCATCTTTGCAGTTTATAGTAGGTTGATATCTGTTACCTTTAAAAAGATATACACAAAATACTATACTTTTAAGAATCATCCCGTTGTAACTTTTGAACAGACGGTCGGACATTTTTGAGCTTATTATATAAAATGTAGAGCTCGTCGAGAGGAACATTTTATACGCTGTATGTATGCAGCAAAATCTTATCGTTTTACTAATATGTAAGCTTCAAATTGCAGCGTAATTTTTTTTTGCACTCGGTGATTTTTGACCTTGGGTGCATATTAAAGGTCACATGAATTAAAGATTATTGGTGAATGTTCCAAGTCTCTATGACTTCTGGTTCTCGAAATAGAACTTTTCAAAAAATATTTATAATTTTTAAAGGGAAATAACTCCTTATAAGGCTTAGTAACAAATTGTTTATGTTTATAAACATTGCCATCTGTTCTTGTACATGCTGCCATTTTCAAATTGATTTTATCTCTAATACTTTTAAAGAAAAATGCAATGAAAAGAAATTGCTTCAAGGGAACATAACTCTCAAAGGGGATGATGAAATCTTACGCAGCCTCATATGGTAATACATCATGATGAGATCTACCTATTGTCCAAATAAGGTCATGATATCTTTAAAAACAACGAGGGGGAGTCATGTTGAAAAAAATCAATAAAAGGGAGATAACTTCTAAAGGGGATGATGAAATTCTACACAGCCTCATCTGGTAATACTTCATATTGAGATCAACCGATGGTCCATATTTGGTCTTGATAACTCCAATAGAAACGGGAGGAGGCCATGTCAAAAAAATGATGGAAGTAGAAAAAAGAAAAAACTAGTATCTCAATTGTTTGTAAAACAATTGAAAGGTCTTTCCTGTAAAAGTGATGTTTTCGTAATGTTCTTTGTACGACCTTTCGTTTGATATACGACAAGCATACCTTTTGAAACTTTTCGATTTTTACACTTAATGACCTCATCCGCCTACATTTTTGAGATCGGAAGTATGATATATGTAACACAGGGTAGATGAGCTTTCATTTGATATGCGACAACGCCATGTTCTAAAAAGTTTGATTTTTGCACTTAATAACCCCATCCAACCAATTTTTGGAGGTTGGGAATTTGATATTTCAAATGTACACATCATGACCTTTCATTTGATATACAACAACCCTATCGTAAAAGAAAATTTATTTTTTGCACTCAATGACCCCATTCAACCAATTTTTGGAGGACGTCAATTTGAAATTTGAAATGCACGCTTTGTGTTCTTTCATTTGATATGCGACAACCTTACCATCTGAGAAATTTGAATTTTTGCACTAAATGACCCCACCCTTCCACCTGGGATGAAAAAGAGGTTTAAAATTTTCATTTTTAAGTAGAGTTTATTGAGACCGTCAATTTGATATATCAGATGACCCCATTTGACAAAGTGCCAAAAATGATGCAATATCAACTATATAAATAGAAGTTATGAAACTTATAAAGTCAATGGAAAACATGAAAATTTCAAAATGATTTTTTGGTGTTTTTTTCAATGGAATTTTTTTGGTATTTGGTCAAACATATAACTATGTTAACTTCTTCAATTTCTTAAACATTTTAAGTGGTAAGCTGTTGTTGATTCAGAAATACATGCCGCCGCTCGCAAAATTTCAAACTGCATTATCTCTAAAACGACATAAGATATCTCAAATCTGTTAAATGATAAGTGATCTACAGTTAAAGGACAACATTATAGAAAAAGAATTTGGACAATTTCAAAGTTCACCAAGGTCACAATTAATCATCAAATATATGATGCAATACCAAACTTGAGAACCGGAAGTCGTAGAGACATGGGACTATCACCATTCACCTCAGGACCACTTGACCTTTCAAATATCACAAGGTCAAGGTCATAGTATAATGTGAAGGTCAAGGTGAAATGTCGACATGACCTGACATTGACCTCAAATTGAAGGTCTTGAATTACTGATCATCTTTGCAGTTTATAGTAGGTTAATATCTGTTACCTTTAAAAAGATATACACACAATACTATACTTTTAAGAATCATCCCGTTGTAACTTTTGAACAGACAGTCGGACACTTTTGAGCTCAGTGTATAAAATGTAGAGCTCGTCGAGAAGAACATTTTATACGCTATAAGTATGCAGCAAACTCTTATCGTTTTCTTAATATGCAAGCTTGAAATTGCAGCGTAATTTTTTTTTTGCACTTGGTGACCTTTGACCTTGGGTGCAAATTAAAGGTCACATGAACTTCAGATTATTGGTGTAGGTCCCAAGTCTTTACGACTTCCGATTCTCGAGATACAATTTTTCAAAAATTGTGTATATTTTTTCAAGGGAAATAACTCCTTATACGGGTTAACAACAAAATGATTGTATATGTTTATTATCATTGCCATCTGGTCTTGTACATGTTGCCGTTTTCAAATCGATTCTATCTTGAATACTTTTTGAGAAAAATGTAAAAGAAAGAAATTGCTTCAAGGGGAAGTAACTCTCATAGGGAATGATGAAATCCTTAGCAGCCTCATATGGTAACACATCATGATGAGATCTAACTTTTGTCCAAATAAGGTCATAATATCTTTAAAAACAATGAGGGGGGCCATGTCGAAAAAAACCAATAAAAGGGAGATAACTTCTAAAGGGGATGATGAAATCCTACACAGCCTCATCTGGTAATACTTCATGATGAGGTCTACCGATGGTCCATATTTGGTCTTGATAACTCCAATAGAAACGAGGGGAGGCCATGTCAAACAAATGCTGGATGAAAAAAAAAAAAAAAAAAAAAAAAAAAAACAGGAGAAAAACAATAAGGTCTTCTCTCGCGGAGAGGAAAGACCTTAAAAACATGAGAAAAACAATAAGGTCTTTCCTCGCGTAGAGGAAAGACCTTAAAAATACCGAACTCCAATGTAAATTCCTAATTCGGTATATATGGAGCCATATGAAATTATCTGATCCCATATATACCGCATTAGGTCACTAGCACTCTATGTAACTAATAATTTGACACAACAGTGTAAATATGGCAACATGCATTTATACATGTATCATATGATCAAAAGGTTATGAAAACATGCCATGTACAATGACAACATAGGCTATACAAGTACAGATTCATTCAAAACATGCATTTAGGTAACAATTATATGTTTCTGAGAGTATTTTCATGTGTATACACTTTCAAATTTCATTAATATTCTGAATGTATACACGAAAGATCGTGAGTATTTTCGTATTTCTTGAAGGAACTTACTATGACATATATTTTATCGTGTTTTGGTTGATATTTTCTCGCGGTTCGGAAGTATAACCGGAAAATAATTTGCATTGACGTTATGGGAAACATGTGTAATGGAACATGATGAAACGTTACTAGTGTACCCTTATTTTTGACGTTTTTAACTATAATGTCTCTTTGTTTTGTTAAAAAACCAATGATATCTTATGCGACTGTAAAACAAGTAGTAGCTCTCGCTCTTTATAAAACCAGGTTTTAACAACCAGGTTAAATTCAACAGTTTCTACATACGAAAATGCCTGTACCAAGTCAGAAATATGACCTGTAAGAACATACCTCTATACCCTGTTTATTTTCAAACCCATTGGGTAGATAAGAATTGAAGAAATAAGTGAATTAAAGAATTTAAATATCCAACGCGTGTCCATAAACTTTTTGTAAACATATGAAAATAAAAGAAACTATGAGAAATGTTATAATTTAATACGTTATTTATATCTTACAGAATTAAGACAGGTTGAGATTTGCATTACTTAAATTACCAGCGTTACGGTTGTAGTTCTTACTGATCTGTGTCTGTAATAAAATTGAAAAGGTATTTATCGGATATTTATCGGGCATTGATTCATTTCGAAAGACAATTTAAGGTAAGGTAAGATTTTTTTTTGTTGAACAGATCGTATGCATCTAATTATTTTGAAGACGAAGAATTTATCAAACCGCTCTCATGTTTAAAGGGGCATTAGCTACGAGATATATAAAAAACCTAATATATTTTTTGTTTTGTTTTTTTGGGCTCAATCAGTAATGAAATACAAATAGTGAAATTATAATTCCTTTTTAGTAGCCAATAAGGTTCAATTTTGTCAAAATAAGCAAAACATTATTGATTATGAATTATGCAAGTGAATAACTCGACCTCATTGAATCCGTATTCATGTGAACCCCTTAGCTTGAGATGGATAATACGTGAATTTTATGTGTAAAGTTATTTAAAGGAAGAGAATGTCAAAATTGAAAATGAAACAAAGGTAAATCTTTTTATTGACTGATTCGATCCGCAAATAAACATTCTAATACAGGTATAAACGATGATAAACATTTTTTTTTATCTGTAATATGAAATTAAATAGATCTAGAATAATTCAACAGCACGTGTCTGCTTAATCTATTTATCTCTATATTTATGTTTACATCGCTTAATTAATAATATATGTTCATCGGAAGACTATAGAGGTCAACTCGATAAATAATTAGATGGCGTCTAGACTCAAATATTAGTACACACGAAACGAAGCTACGTATTTTCATGCCTGTGCCTTGTTTATTGTTTCATTTAGACTTTTAAAGGGAAACTTCGCAAAAAAATCAAAAATTGATATTATGTTCATTCTGTATAAAAATGCTCAAATTCATAGATATTAAAGTTTTATTCCGCTAGATAAGCGATCACCATCGATTTTAAATTTAGAGTATCAATTCTCTGCGATCTGCCATTTTGTCTTCTTTCCCGATTAATAAAAACGATATGTCTATAAACCACAAAGAAACAAAACTACAGTAACCGATGTAGTCGTAATTGCGTGTCGATATCTTGTCAATCGTACGGTTGTTTTATCCGACTAACTAACTTGATACGAAAAATATTCTTACTTTTTTTAAATTACCATGGTCTGTTGTTTTTAAACTGTTGATATTGGAATTAGGTGAAAAGTCAAAGTTGAAATCATAAATAAGTGTTCCGTGAAAATTGTTTTCGAAAATCTAATTTGTTCATAATTCTTTAAAGTAATAAACAAATATATTTTGATCTTCCCTCATCTGATCACCAGCATGGCTAAAGGTATTACTTCCAAAGGTATTGTGAGGGGTGTGAGGTGACACGTCCAGGTATTCAAGCGATTTCCTGTCGGGCTTGCAAGTTCATGCATCGTTTCACTTCTGCAGGTATTGATCAGTGTACACGGCTGATAACTTATAACTTATAACTTTCCATTTTGAACTATCAGATGAATAATATACAACTCTGTCTTACTTGTCATTACTAAACTCATACGCTTGTTTATAAATAACATTTCTGGTGTAAAGAATATAATTCATAAACATATAAATAATACCCAAAAAATAAGATTTGATGAAATTAAAATCTATTTAAATATTTTTTCCAAGGGTGAATTTGGGAAAATGTAATATAAAGTCATTGTCAATAGTGAAGGACAGATTGGAACAGACCAGAAATATTGATTTAAAAAAATGTACGCACTTGCCGACGATTCGTTCATACGACTGGATAGAAAGTTACGGAACTATAGCGCAATTTAAAATATATACATGTATACATTGAACATAAGAAAAAAACATATATTTTGAATAAATAGGGGTAAAAGTGTTGTAAATAGACTAGTCCACGTATGCCAACAGTATGTAATCATCGAATGTCGATAGACTATTGTATACCAGTAGAAGAAGAGAACCAATTTGATTTAAATACAGGTCGATGTATAACTTTTGCTTTGGTTAATTCATTGAAGCTGTGGACCTAGTAAAATCACAGATTTATATTTCAATAAGATTGTTCTCGAACAAAGGAAGTAATTCGTCATCACAATTGTTATATATGCCACTGGACGAACACTAATTATCCCCAGGGAATGTGAATATTTTGCTGGGAAACTTTTGAGTATCAAAGTTTCAAATTAATTTCGGGATTTATTTTCTTTCTTGGTATTCAATAACAGAAAAAAGAATAAATTACTTGTTCGCTAAATAGGGGTATTCTTGTCAGATAAAAGACTTTTAGTTATATTTAAAAAATAGGGAAATATGACATTAAATTGGTTCTGTCTTTTTTAAAACATCGTTAAAAAGATGTGTGTCTAAGGTGAACGCCACAAGAACCCTGTAATACTAGTACGAGAGTATAGCATGTAAACATTCCTTCTCAATAATATGGTTGTATTGGAAATCTTTTCATACAGATTGACAACTCATTGTCCGATATGCATGTAATATTTGCCACATGACGCCCATAGTTCTTTCTACCATCATCATCTTATTCTGTGATATTGCTGTAAACATCGATGGTTCACACCCAAACAAAATGGGAGTAATGGACCTTCAGAGCTTCTCCGTGTTATACACTTGTGAAATATATAGACGAAATTTCTGTATTGAAATGAATCTACATCTCACAAACAGGATTTTCAAATAACGATTGTGAGTAATCACCTTACAAACCAATATAAACGTATGACAAGATATAACCATGAAGGATTTTAGTTTTTGTCAGACGCAAGAACTCATCACTATATATATCATAAACGTATACGTATATATATGCATACAGTTTCAAATATTAAGAACAAGCGGTCGATGTCGATAGTCTGTTTTCTAACTGTTCAGAGTTAGACATGTCACTTGTTCATTCTTGGAAGCCTTCATATTCCCCGTCTAACGATGGGAACTCTTTCTGATTGTGTTGACTATAAATGCTTGTATGGTAATTCTGTCGTTTATCTGTACAAGCGGTTGCATTTCCTCTCCTTTCCCAACAAACAAACGAACGAAACGCCACTAGTCTGATTTCTCTGGAGCTCATCCTCAATGGCTCTTATACGTCAGGAAACTTACATGTATACTAATAATGATTGTTTCAAGAACAACGATGTATGGACGAACTATTATAAATTCGTCAATATCAGTTATGCATGACTAAAATATAACTTTTATTACAACTACTGTATTACTTATTTGGATTAATGACGGCTATCATGTTCAACATTGCACAAATATTATCATAGAATTTTAAAAAAAAATCCTCAAAAATCCTCAAAAGAAATAATGCCTTAGCTTAGATAATTGATATTCTTTTCACAAAAAGTTCGTGTAAATGATTGTCAAATGAATTTAATTATGTAAGAATAAAATGTTAAAAAGAAACTAAAAAAAAATCATGCATGTTGTATGTTGTATTTTTTTGTCAATTAAAAACTTTAAAATTGCAATAGTTTTATTAGCATTTAAACACAGCCAGATTTGAATACAAGTTAAGAAATTCCGGTAAAGTCAATGATATTAAACAGATGTACAATGGTATATCAAATTGGGTAATATTGCATTTAGTTTTTATAAAAGATTAAAACTACTATTTTTTGCTTCATATTTGAATCTTTACGCCAATTGCCGCTAAGAAAGTAATCAAAAAATGTTTCCTTTTATTTTTATACACTTTCGGAATTACGAATCTGAATTTTATTTTCAATTAATTTACACAATTTAATTATTGTATCTTTATTCTCATCGTGTATTAAATCTTAGTGTATTAACATCGTGACAGCATACTCTTTCTAATCCTTTCTGTTTATCCTTTCCAAATAACAACATTTATACCTGTGTACGCTTGAACTCACACCTGCGGCTAAATAGCTACAAGGTAAACGAATTGACCTCAAGCCGAGAAATATACAGTGACCTTTACAAAATAATATACACACTCTGCTCACACATTAGTTGCATTGAAATGATTATCAAAACAATAACGGTAAATAGAACTGAAATATTTTCAGTTCAATATCAATAAAAATGTTCAATAAATATTTTATGAAAAAAATCTCAACAATAATTAATTAAATTTATTCAAAAACATTTACTAGAGATAATTTTATAGGAGTTTAATTCAATCAATACAAAACGGTATATGCATATTCATTTTCGTTCATTCTTATATTGTGGTTAATAACTTCGACCATTCGTCAGCTGTGCGCTTTTAATTACGTATATTGTCGATAAGCTATAAGAGTTAAACAGATTTTATTTTTTCCCAGAATTCAATAAATCGTGCTAATACGTCACGACCCACTCGAGAATTCAACCAAAAAAGTTACAAATACTTGATTTTCTCCGTTATTAGAAGGAATATAAATTCAAAACTTTGCAAATGTGTTTTTTATGTTAAGATGAACATAATTAGATGATAAGTAAAAAATCGCGGAATTTCCCTTTAATAGTTTGGATAAATGTTTTACATTGTTATAAATCAAATATGAGAATTTGATTAGAATCGGTGAACATGAATTTGATAGCTAGTATCCCTTTAACAAATTCATGATTGAATGTGTAACAGAAGTGAAATATGTTGTTAAGAACTTCTTCAGAATTTTTTTTATTTGCAGATGATGAAAGGGACATTAGCTACGAAGTTGGACAAAAAAACCATGCACCAAAATATGATTATTTGTTTCAAGCCCATATAAAAGCAGAGTCGTGAAATAATATTTCGCAATAATTGATAATGGTTATTCATGGTGAAAGCATGTTTAGTTATCAATAAAAAAAGAATGTCAATATTGAAAGTGAAAAAGCAGCCACCCGGTAATTGTCTGTCATTCACTGATTTTGCCATGCTCACAAATCACGGTGATTAACACGTTTTTAATATAAGACATGAAATCAAACTGACCTAGAAAAATGGCAATTAAACTATTGCACGTGCTTCGTGTGTATTTATGTTTATATAAGGTTATGTGACCTACAGAATCTGTCAGACATAATCGCGACGGCCAAAAATTGCTTAACCTAAGTCATGTGGTCTCAGGTTGATAGTTGTCATATTGGTAGTTATACCATATTATTCGTATGTTGTATACGCTTACCACTAGTTCTCAATAACACTTATTCTGCAATGATAGCATGTTTTGTTGCAAATATTGGCGAAATAAACGGATTATCATGCATTTTTAAGCCGAATTAAAATATAGACCGTGCATTCATAATGGCTTACTAGTTTAGATGCATGCGAATTAGGTTTATTATGATATAAAAAAAGGTATATGCGGTTTGATTGCCAACTATCCACTAGAGACCAAATGCAATCTCTTTACCTGTGGTAATATACCGTATCCAATAACCTGATATTAAAGATATGTGTATGTTCAGAATTTTCGTATCATGGTAATGGCGAAAGCACGTTACTTTTAGTTACATACATTTCGAACTTTATCATATTTCTTCCATAATTAAGGCATTAATAATAGAAAGTAAAATCACAAAAATACTAAACTCCCATGAAAATTTATGTTAATTGTAAAGGCAGTTTTGAAGGATTTAGATTTGAACAGGTGACGGCTTGAACCAAGTGACAAAAACATCAACAACCGTTGAATTGAAATAGCAATAGATTTAATAATGAACAAATGTTTGCTGGCAATGAAACAATGTTAAACATTTATCCAAACTATTGAATAATAAACAGTTTACAGGTCTTGAGTTTGATAATATGTAGCTTCGTTTCGTGTGTATTTTAGTCTAGATGCCATCTAGTCGAGTTCAACCCCGAACACTTCAGATGACCATACAAGCAATATCAACAAAGATATAGATTTAAATAGATTAAGCAACTCGTGCAATTAGATTTTTTATGGTCTGTTTAATTTCATATTATAGATCAAAAATATATGTTTATCGTCGTTTTTATCTGTATAAGATAGTTAAAAAAAGATTGAATAACAAGATTAATAATGTATTAATGTGTTTAAAATTCACCTTAACCGGTTCCATCGAGTTTTCATAGTTAAAATCATTAAATTGCATAATATTTATAAATGCGTCTTATCAAATGCATATTTGGAATGTCATTTTGCTTACTTTGCATCATAACACTTAAAAAAAAACCCAACAACAAGCTGTCATTTAGACAAATTTTAAAAACGTTTCATTGCAAATTCCAGTTACTAAAATAAGCAAAGGTTACATTTGAAAACTGTGTTAAAAAACTAAGAAAATATGCAAACACAGTAAGAAAAATTGTAATTTTGAAGAAAAAAAGTTTTTGCAACGTTAACTTTCAGAAGTATACAGGGAAACTATATGTTTAATTGAATAATTCCATCAGATTATAACACAATTCAAATAATTTTCTTTTCGTATAAACTAGACAGTTGTCAATGATGATTATTTAAGCCGACGAAGGTGATAACAGACCTTGAAATATATCTTTTTTTAGAAGTTATGAAGATTTTCAAACATGTGTAAAAGTAGTTAATTTACCATAAATATTTTTTTTCGAACATAAAAAATGTAAATTTAAGTGACGGAAGAATGGTTCTGAAGTCGCTTAGTGTATATTTGTTATATATTCTGAAGTTCAACGAAACCAGTTTAAACTGGTATCAAATATCAGTCATTCGAAACTGCAAAAAAGTCAAATATTTTAAAGTTGTACAATGTACCTGGAATTAAAATCGATTTCAAGTGCGTTGTATAGTGCGTTGCAAGTTAAAGTCAAATGTTTTATTTACTTGTATGGCTAAGTTTTACTTTTAAACAGGTTTACGTGGACTATTTTGTAAGTGAAAATCCTTTATATGATCAAAATCTTTTTATATGATTTACTTTTTTTTTTTTATTTGCGCCAGACGCGCGTTAAGTGTACAAAAGACATCAAATAAAGTTTTAAAAAATGTCCAAATAAAGTACGATGATGAAGAGCATTGAGGAATACTGAGATTTAAACCACTTTTCCCGGACCTCAATTCATTGACTGCTAGCCAGGTAGAAAGTGACCCAATTCCCTTTCTAAAAACTTGGATACATACATCGTGAACGGTTGGAAAAATTACGAAATAATATTATACGAGGGGTAGGATTGTTTAACTACTCTATGTCTTGGTGCTAGTAGAGTTGATCGCTAGTGCAGAGGCACAACCTCTAAAAATAAATTTTGAAAAATAGGACCCATTCATGAAAGCAAGTTAATCTTTTGAATCCTAAGGAATATCACAAATTCATCACTAACTAAAAGATTCAAATTAGATTACTTTGTTTGTTTAACATGACAATTACTTTCACGAACTGCAAGTGTATCTTTCTATACGCTGTTTATTCTAAGACTCTCTTGAGAAAACATTAGAAAAATTAAAATTAAATTCCTAACAGGTATACATAACAATCTCAATTTGTAAACATATGAAAAGGAAATACAAAAGGAGAAAGTTTATGTTTGTGACAATCATGATGTAATATGTTATTCATATTTTACGGCATTTCGACAGGGTGAAATAGATACCACTTAAATTTCCATCGTAACAGTTGTTATTCTTACTGATCTGTGTGAGTATTATAGAACTAGAATACCTCTCTAGATAGTAGTTATAAAAAATGTTCATTTTGAAAGAAAATTTTATGACATAGATTTAAAGATCATTTAAAGGTAAGAACCTTACGTTGTTGAAAAGATCGCATGTATTTCTTTGTTTTGAAGAGTACGAATTTAAGTTTTACGAACTTGATAATAAAAATTTCTTACAGAAGTAGAAAATGCTGTTACAAAATACTTCTAAATATATTTTATTTTCTGATGGGTATAAAGGGCATTAGCTATGAAGTTGACAAAAAAATAATACTTTTAAAATTTTGTTCCAATTATAATATAAAAAGTTTCTATCGATTTATGAGTTTTGAACAGTGGTATACTACTGTTGCTTTTATTTATGTTGTACAATTGCTAACCATCCATCAGAGGCTAAACAATGTGGTGGTAAAAAAACAATGTTGAACATAGGTTCGCAAAAAAATATTCTTTTAATCTCTTTACTTGTGGTATTACTGTATCCAAACATTTGATATCATAAATAGGTTTATTTATAAAAAAAAAATCGTAACACAGGCCACCATAAGAAAAACGCATTGGCATTTATTGTTATAGTGTGTTATTGTATATTCTTAAAGGGGCACTAGCTGCCAAATTCATGATCACCGATTTTACTTAAATTCTCATTTTTAATTTATAACAATGTAAAACATTTTTCCAAACTATCAAAATATCAAATAAACTATTTACTGGACATGGTCTCGATACAATGTTGCTTCGTTTCGTGTGAAATTTAGCCAAGACGCCATCTAATTAACTATCGAGTTGACCTTCTATGACCATATAAGCGATGTAAACATAAACACAGATATAAATAGATTAAGCAACTCGTGCAATTGGATTTTTATAGGTATGTTAAATTTTGTATTATAGATTAAAAATTTATGTTTATCGTCGTTTACCTTTATAAGAATGATTTTGTGTGGATCGAATCAGTTAATCAAATTATTTACCTTTTTTTAACTTTCAATGTTGACATTTCTTTCCTTTAAATACCGGTACACTCCCAATGCATGTGTTATTCTATCACTTTTTACGGGGTTAAATTGAAGTTCACATGAATATGGATTTTATGATGTGGAGTTATTCACTTGCAAGTGAATAATACATTATCAATGTTTATAAGCTTAATTTGACCAAATTGAACCATTTTAACTGATAAAGCAAATTATTATTTCACCTTTTTACTTTCTTTAATGATTGAACACAAAAAAATCATACTTTTGATTTATTATATATCTCGTAGCTAGTGTCCCTTTAAAGAGATTTGTAGTTAACAGTTATGGATCTAGATCCCAAAACTCCTACATAACTGGTTGTTTTCTAAACACCTTTGATATGTTTGACTGGGTCAGTCAACCAATCTGAAAAGTGAATAATTATATAGGCAATATAAAGAGAAGGTTTTATTTCCACAAAATCATTACTTTTTTTTAAAGTTAGATAAAAAAAAAAATAACAGTTTATAAGAAAGACCAATTATTGGTTATAAAGTTTTAAAATTATGTTATCTTAGTATTGTAGTTGATGACTTCAAACCAAAAAATGTGCATATAGAAAACATAATCAGGGTTAAACATAGTATATGTTCAATTGAATAGTTCTATCGGATTGTAAAACAATTCAAGTGAATTTTTTTTAGACATACAGACAGTCTTCCCTCAAAGTTATGAAAACGACGCAGGTTTGTAAATACAAACCTTGAGATATTTATTTTTTCAAGGTCTGATCAATTTACAAAAACACGGTTTATAGATATACGTAAAAGCGGTCAATTAAGCATGAATATTTGTTTTGAACAAAATAAGTTGTACAGTTATAATATCAAAGTGATGGAGGAAGGGTTCTGAATGTCTATAATTGTATATAAATAGTATGTTCTGATGTTTGTCCGCAAAACAGTTCAACCTATTCAAACCGGTAATGAAATTTCGGTCATTTGAACTGTGAAAAGTTAAATGTTTTTTTAACTTGTAGCTGGAATTAAAAGTTCGACCTCGATTTAAAGTTGGTGTGTTGAACTTTAAAGTGCTATGAAACTACGAATTAAAAAAATAAAAGTTGAATGTTTTATATAATTTAATAGTTTCATTCAAGTGTGGTAATCCTTTACGTATTTTATGTATTGCTATTGAAATTTGTCTTTCCATGCATTAATTCGTCTATACTTCTGATTATGCAGTGACCTTAACTCCAATACTTTATGTTAGAACTTCAACAATCGCAAAGCACAAGTGTGAGTGAAAAATTGTAATAATATTTATTAAATTACCTTGCACCGGAAACTTTATAGTGTCAATCGACTCTACAAAAAACACCATTTTACTACACTAAACAATATAGCAACTGTTTAAGCTTATGGAACTCAAAACAAAACTATCAAAAAAAATCTTCGCTAGATCTAAAAAACGAAAATCAAAGAAATTAGAAGTTGTCTAAAGTCAATAGAATTAACAGCAATAGACTTTAAACGAATCTTATCAATGATTTTCAAAATGATATATTTATTTATTTGCACTATAAAGTGTAATATGTAAGTAATGGTATTACAAAGATGGCAATGTGTACATGACAGTGAATCACAGCACATATTGTCTATAAGTCTATCAGTTTGAATAAACAAACATGAATTTAAGGAAATTAAGGAAAAACAGACGTTGACAAATTAAAAATGGAAGTCTAAAACGAAAACATACCACCTCCCGGAGCACCTGAGACCCCCCTTCTTAGTTTTTGGTGGGGTTCGTGTTGCTTATTCTTAAGTTTTCTATGTTGTGTCATGTGTAAATAGTTATCAAAGGTACCAGGATTATAATTTAGTACGCCAGACGCGCGTTTCGTCTACATAAGACTCATCAGTGACGCTCATATCAAAATATTTATAAAGCCAAACAAGTACAAAGTTGAAGAGCATTGATGATCCAAAATTCCCAAAAGTTGTGCCAAATACGGCTAAGGTAATCTATGCCTGGGACAAGAAAATCCTTAGTTTTCGAAAAATTTAAGTTTTATAAACAGGAAATTTATAAAAATGACCACATTATTGATATTCATGTCAACACCGAAATGTTGACTACTGGGCTGGTGATACCCTCGGGGACGAAACGTCCACATGCAGTGGCATCGACCCAGTGGTGTAAATAGTTATCAAAGGTACCAGGATTATAATTTAGTACGCCAGACGCGCGTTTCGTCTTCATAAGACTCATCAGTGACACTCATATCAAAATATTTATAAAGCCAAACAAGTACAAAGTTGAAGAGCATTGAGGATCTAAAATTCCCAAAAGTTGTGCCAAATACGGCTAAGGTAATCTATGCCTGGGACAAGAAAATCCTTAGTTTTTCGAAAAATTTAAGTTTTATAAACAGGAAATTTATAAAAATGACCACATTATTGATATTCATGTCAACACCGAAATGTTGACTACTGGGCAGGTGATACCCTCGGGGACGAAACGTCAACCAGCAGTGGCATCGACCCAGTGGTGTAAATAGTTATCAAAGGTACCAGGATTATAATTTAGTACGCCAGACGCGCGTTTCGTCTACATAAGACTCATCAGTGACGCTCATATCAAAATATTTATAAAGCCAAACAAGTACAAAGTTGAAGAGCATTGAGGATCCAAAAATCCCAAAAGTTGTGCCAAATACGGCTAAGGTAATCTATGCATGGGACAAGAAAATCCTTAGTTTTTCGAAAAATTTAAGTTTTATAAACAGGAAATTTATAAAAATGACCACATTATTGATATTCATGTCAACACCGAAATGTTGACTACTGGGCTGGTGATACCCTCGGGGACGAAACGTGCACCAGCAGTGGCATCGACCCAGTGGTGTAAATAGTTATCAAAGGTACCAGGATTATAATTTAGTACGCCAGACGTAATATTGTTTGTCTGTTTGTCTTTTTCATTTTTAGCCATGGCGTTGTCAGTTTATTGTCGATTTATGAGTTTGACTGTTACTCTGGTGTCTTTCGTCCCTTTTTAAGACAACATTGACTAGTTTGAAACACTTATCTGGCCAGTGTCCTTTACGTTTCTTGAAACCTATACATGTATATACATTTGAAAATGAATTGAACATTTCAAATTAGACTTTCATGAATTTTGTTTGAATGTTTTTATATCGCTCAGATAACCTTTGAAAGTACACGGATGTCTGTGAACCCAATTTTAGATTTAATGCAAGTCAAACTATTTTTGTAATGATGATTTTTTCATATTTCTTTAGAAATAAAGTAGTTACATGTTATTAAATAAAATATAATTACATCATTCTCGACTTGATTCTTCTATGTTTGTATATATACTTGAAAGAACATCCCCATGGATGTCAATTAGATCCGAATCTTAGGCAAATACACTTCATTTCTAACAAGGATTTTTTAATATTTCATAAGGAATAAATTATCAGCCGACGCTAAAAAAAAATCACAAAATGTTATTCACTACATGTATATCTGTGTTGATCAGCATATAATTTCACAGTCAGACTTACAGAAAATACTTTCTTAATGTTTTCCGTCTTACCTTAGGACAGTATTTTCTGTAAGTTCTGACTGTGAAATTATATGCTGATTAACAAAGATATACATGAAGTGAAAAAAATGTCTTAATATTTTCCGTCTTACTCAACCGACCGTGCAAAGGCTGTATTGCCAGTCATGGTCTTAAAAACTTCCATTTGTTGTTGTCTTACTTTAAATGTCAACAAGGCTTCGTGTTTATTTTCGTTATGATGTGCCTTAAATTCACACTGTTGATGAATATCCAATGATTCGTTATCTTATGCTGACATTAACATATAAATATGCAAGTTCCTTACTGGTCTTGCTGGTCTTGTATGTTTTTTAAAATTTTATTTCATCCATTTGTTTTGGAGTTCAGTGTGACGTTTATTTTCACTGAATTAGTACACAATTTTTGTTAAGGGGTCAGCCGAAGCCCACTCCCATGTGTTGAAAACCGATTGGTGGCATTCGGGTGTTTTCTGCTCTTTTTCAGGTTATTGTCACTTTGACACATTCCCCATTTACATTCTCGATTTTTAGTGCTCTTATAAATTAAAATAAGAAAATAAAAACCCGCTAGAATAAAGAAATATTGCAACACGTACATAATTTTGAAATATGCACTATAAAATTCAAATCAATTATTATACAAATGTAAATGTTTTTATTTGTAAACAAGGGAAATAGATAACTAGTGAGCTTTTTACTAATGAAATGAAATTCCTCCTACATGTACTTTGCATAAAGAAAAGAAATATTCTGAAGTTATATCATTTTTTGTTTTTAAGCCCCTCTTTACTAATATCAATCAGGAAGTCCAACTTTATTATTTACACCAATTTTTAATCGAATTTTTGTAAACATTTGACCTTGATCACCAAGATTTCCGCGGAGATAGAGATTATTGTGGTTAATTGATTAAGCCGTGTAAACAAAATAATGTTTTGACATTATCTAATTACTTTCATATAAGATATAAACAAAACAGGACATTCAAAGTATTTTCTTCCATCGTGACACACGAAAGTGACCTGTTTGTACCTTTATTTGTTTTATAGTACTGTGGGGTTGCTGTCGCTCTTACCGTGTATACTCAGTGTCTAAATTGTTTTTTTTTTGTATAATGCAAATATATCCACACATATATCACTGTGTTGAACGCCTGGTTTGAGATTTTTACTATGTTTGACATGGTTGGCGCCTTCGAAGCTAAGAAAAACAACAAAGGTAAGAGAAAGTATAAAACTTCTTTTTTGAGAAAATTAAACACCAGATACTATTTTTCACGGAAAGGAATGATCCATAATTTATTTCCAGATAGGAGAAGCAGACGTAACCATTGCACAGTTTTCTAAAGGCTCCTGAGTTTTTTGTGTCTCAAATTTTGAGGCTCAAGACAAAAATTCTTTTCGGCAACCTATTTCGGAATTTCGTATACAGAATTGACTCAATATCACAGAATCGAATTAAAACTTTCTTGGTTCAAATGTTAATATTTAGTCTAAATGTAATGTTTCGTACGGGATTGCATATTTTGCAGCACACAGGGGAGGGTGAAAAAGGGGGGGGGGTGTGTGGACATTCATTAACAGTATTTGATTGCATTTAGAAAGAATGAATCTACAAGGAACCGGATATAGTTCGAATGAGAAAAAAAATAGAAAACCGCTAAATAAATATTACATTTATTAGAAATAAGCAGATTAATGTCCATTCATGTCTTCTTATACTTAAACATCAAATTTACAAATAAGCCAGATGTTGCTACTGTTGTGTTTCCTTTTTTTGCTGCAAAAGTTGTGCAGTTGAGCCTCTTGTTGTATCTTGTTCATTTTAACACTTTATTCTCCATTCCATTTAACCTGTGAAAAATCACAAAAAAGTACTGAACAAAATTATTTCATTCCAGTCAGTATTCAAAATATATAACAGCTCCAATGCAGTAGCTGAATGGTCTATTTTGTAGTAAGAAGGAATTAGAAACAAACAGTAGACAGCAACCCCAACTTAACTAAACAAAACATATACAAAAACCGCACCTAAAAAAGACAAAGAGCAAGAGTTCAGAAAGTGTAAATAGAGTCACTCTAAATATCGAAAATAGGGAAAGTATTACATACATGTAAAGAAGGATTAGATACATATAAAAGAAGGATTAGATACGGATTAGATACATGTAAAAGAAGGATTAGATACATGTAAAAGAAGGATCAGATACATGTAAAAGAAGGATCAGATACATGTAAAAGAAGGATTAGATACGGATTAGATACATGTAAAAGAAGGATTAGATACATATAAAAGAAGGATCAGATACATGTAAAAGAAGTATTAGATACATGCAAAAGAAGGATTAGATACATGTAAAAGAAGGATCAGATACATGTAAAAGAAGGATCAGATACATGTAAAAGAAGGATTAGATACGGATTAGATACATGTAAAAGAAGGATTAGATACATATAAAAGAAGGATCAGACACATGTAAAAGAAGGATCAGGTACATGTAAAAGAAGTATTAGATACATGTAAAAGAAGGATTAGATACATGTAAAAGAAGGATCAGATACATGTAAAAGAAGGATCAGATACATGTAAAAGAAGGATCAGATACATGTAAAAGAAGGATTAGATACATATAAAAGAGGGATCAGATACATGTAAAAGAAGGATCAGATACATGTAAAAGAAGGATCAGATACATGTAAAAAAATTATTAGATACATGTAAAAGAAGGATTAGATACATGTAAAAGAAGGATCAGATACATGTAAAAGAAGGATTAGATACATGTAAAAGAAGGATCAGATACATGCAAACGAAGGATCAGATACATGTAAAAGAAGGATTAGATACATGTAAAAGAAGGATTAGATACATGTAAAAGAAGGATTAGATACATGTAAAAGAAGGATTAGATACATGTAAAAGAAGGATCAGATACATGTAAAAGAAGGATTAAATACATGTAAAAGAAGGATCAGATACATGTAAATGAAGTATTAGATACATGTAAAAGAAGTATTAGATACATGTAAAAGAAGGATCAGATACATGTAAAAGAAGGATTAGATACATGTAAAAGAAGGATCAGATACATGTAAAAGAAGGATTAGATACATGTAAAAGAAGGATCAGATACATGTAAAAGAAGGATCAGATACATGTAAAAGAAGGATCAGATACATGTAAAAGAAGGATCAGATACATGTAAAAGAAGGATTAGATACATGTAAAAGAAGGATCAGATACATGTAAAAGAAGGATCAGATACATGCAAAAGAAGGATTAGATAAATGCAAAAGAAGGATTAGATACATGTAAAAGAAGGATTAGATACATATAAAAGAAGGATCAGATACATGTAAAAGAAGTATTAGATACATGCAAAAGAAGGATTAGATACATGTAAAAGAAGGATTAGATACATGTAAAAGAAGGATCAGATACATGTAAAAGAAGTATTAGATACATGTAAAAGAAGGATTAGATACATGTAAAAGAAGGATTAGATACATATAAAAGAAGGATCAGATACATGTAAAAGAAGTATTAGATACATGTAAAAGAAGGATCAGATACATGCAAAAGAAGGATTAGATACATGCAAAAGAAGGATTAGATACATGCAAAAGAAGGATTAGATACGGATTAGATACATGCAAAAGAAGGATTAGATACATGTAAAAGAAGTATTAGATACATGCAAAAGAAGGTTAGATACATGCAAAAGAAGGATTAGATACGGATTAGATACATGCAAAAGAAGGATTAGATACGGATTAGATACATGCAAAAGAAGGATTAGATACATGTAAAAGAAGTATTAGATACATGTAAAAGAAGGATTAGATACATGTAAAAGAAGGATTAGATACATGTAAAAGAAGTATTAGATACATGTAAAAGAAGGAGCAGATACATGTAAAAGAAGTATTAGATACATATAAAAGAAGGATCAGATACATGTAAAAGAAGTATTAGATACATGCAAAAGAAGGATTAGATACATGTAAAAGAAGGATCAGATACATGTAAAAGAAGGATCAGATACATGTAAAAGAAGGATTAGATACGGATTAGATACATGTAAAAGAAGGATTAGATACATATAAAAGAAGGATCAGATACATGTAAAAGAAGGATCAGGTACATGTAAAAGAAGTATTATATACATGTAAAAGAAGGATTAGATACATGTAAAAGAAGGATCAGATACATGTAAAAGAAGGATCAGATACATGTAAAAGAAGGATCAGATACATGTAAAAGAAGGATTAGATACATATAAAAGAAGGATCAGATACATGTAAAAGAAGGATCAGATACATGTAAAAGAAGGATCAGATACATGTAAAAAAATTATTAGATACATGTAAAAGAAGGATTAGATACATGTAAAAGAAGGATCAGATACATGTAAAAGAAGGATTAGATACATGTAAAAGAAGGATCAGATACATGCAAAAGAAGGATCAGATACATGTAAAAGAAGGATTAGATACATGTAAAAGAAGGATTAGATACATGTAAAAGAAGGATTAGATACATGTAAAAGAAGGATTAGATACATGTAAAAGAAGGATCAGATACATGTAAAAGAAGGATTAGATACATGTAAAAGAAGGATCAGATACATGTAAAAGAAGGATTAGATACATGTAAAAGAAGGATCAGATACATGTAAATGAAGTATTAGATACATGTAAAAGAAGGATTAGATACATGTAAAAGAAGGATCAGATACATGTAAAAGAAGGATTAGATACATGTAAAAGAAGGATCAGATACATGTAAAAGAAGGATTAGATACATGTAATAGAAGGATCAGATACATGTAAAAGAAGGATTAGATACATGTAAAAGAAGGATCAGATACATGTAAAAGAAGGATCAGATACATGTAAAAGAAGGATTAGATACATGTAAAAGAAGGATCAGATACATGCAAAAGAAGGATTAGATACATGTAAAAGAAGGATTAGATACATATAAAAGAAGGATCAGATACATGTAAAAGAAGGATTAGATACATGCAAAAGAAGGATTAGATACATGTAAAAGAAGGATTAGATACATGTAAAAGAAGGATCAGATACATGTAAAAGAAGTATTAGATACATGTAAAAGAAGGATTAGATACATGTAAAAGAAGGATTAGATACATGTAAAAGAAGTATTAGATACATGTAAAAGAAGGATCAGATACATGCAAAAGAAGGATTAGATACATGCAAAAGAAGGATTAGATACATGCAAAAGAAGGATTAGATACGGATTAGATATATGCAAAAGAAGGATTAGATACATGTAAAAGAAGTATTAGATACATGCAAAAGAAGGATTAGATACATGCAAAAGAAGGATTAGATACGGATTAGATACATGCAAAAGAAGGATTAGATACGGATTAGATACATGCAAAAGAAGGATTAGATACATGTAAAAGAAGTATTAGATACATGTAAAAGAAGGATTAGATACATGTAAAAGAAGGATTAGATACATGTAAAAGAAGTATTAGATACATGTAAAAGAAGGAGCAGATACATGTAAAAGAAGTATTAGATACATATAAAAGAAGGATCAGATACATGAAAAAGAAGTATTAGATACATGTAAAAGAAGGATCAGATACATGTAAAAGAAGGATTAGATACATGTAAAAGAATGGTGTATTATTTTTGATAAAAATTCTTCCTCCACGGCATTCAAATTAAACTTGTTCGATGCTGTTCTTATAAACTGCTGGTCAGATTTACTTAGGATTCAACAATATTCTGGACTGCATATCCTCTCAGTTATGGGTTTATTAGTGCATTGAGGTATAAAAAGATACTTTTAGGGGCCAAAACTAAGAAGGAAGCGGTTTACTATGGAACCCTATTGATTTTATATCATGCTTTAACGAATTTCTCATTACATTAAGATCGAAATATGAATATCCGTACGGCAAAATACATTTCAATGAAGGGTGTTTAAGAAAACAGAACACTGGGTTCGTCTACTTCGGCTTGCTGGGAATATATTTTTGTCGGAACATTCTGTGCAAAACAAGATTTAATGCTTTTACTTACCTTAAAATAATCCTTAGCTTCGAAGCCTCCACATATACTGTAATTCACACATTACCATTTGTTATAATGGTATTGGATTAATCTCTTTTGACATTTTATATGTTAACAGCGTATGCAAGAACAATTTGTTGCGCAGAAAATGGTTCAGCCTTTTTTTTTGCAGGTATGATTTTTTTATTTTGAACATGAGCCGTATTTACCAACACAATCTAGACGTGGCAACCCTTTCTTATTTCTCGAACAAAATTGGTTATGACTCTGACTATAAGCTGATGAACGACGATTTGTATCTAGTATTCAGACGATGGAAGAAATATCAAGACAAGACAAGACAAGACAATTTTATTCTTTAAAACCACTGTATACACATTGTTAAAAAAAATTAAATAATAATACATAGTATACAAAATAAATTGTGCACATGATCTGACAAGATAGGAATGTTACAATTACTATTATATAAATATATTATATATAATAGAAAAACAAATAGACAAAGGCTTACCAGGAAGACCTGCTACTGAATTTATAACCTTTATAAATTTGCATATATTTTTTAGCTTATTTTTTATGTGTTGTTTGTAATAATTTAATTTTTTTTTATATTTACTCTGTTACAATAACAATTATCCAAAAACAGTCTTCTTAAACGTCTAGGGATCTACAATTCAAAAGAACCTTTTTCTTGACATTAACATAAATTACAATATCCCATTTCTCTATCTAAACCTATCCATTTTCAAGTTTCAATTGATAATCTATGATTACCAGTTCTAAATCTACAAAATAGAACCCTATCTCTTTCTGGTAATATATCTAAATATTTTTCGAATGCAAACTTATCTTTATACAATCTATATGGTAAACCTTTTGACGAATTGAATATATCTGAACGCCAGTTTTGTTGAAATTTGGTCAAATAACTTCTGTTTTAAACTATCATTCAGCCATTTTGTGCTAACCAGATATTACTATACCCACATGTATCAAGAATATATTTTATAAACATAACCCATTCAGTCTTACAATTATTCTATGAATATTTTAAAAACATAAAGTTATACAAAATGTGTGACAACTTACTTTCTTTGCCGTGGACAATTCTACACCAATGATTTACGATACGCAGTCTAACAGTACACATACTAAACTGTTGATGTCCAGATTAAAAGTATATTCAGATAGATGTCCCATTCAAACGGATTTATTTGAAAGAATAGGCTCAAATCAGTACTGCAAATAAATCTGTAGAAAGTATAACAACGGATAAAAAACGTCCCAATCATGTCTTACTACTCTTGCAAAGGGGCAGGACATTGAGTTCTTATAAAAAAGAAGATGTGGTATGAGACAACTATCCACAAAAGACCAAAATGACACAGACATTAACAACTATAGGTCACCGTACGGCCTTCAACAATAAGCAAAGCCCATACCGCATAGTCAGCTATAATAGGCCCCGATAAGACAATGTCAAACAATTTAAACGAGAAAACTAACGGCCTTATTTATGTAAAAAAATGAACGAAAAACAAATATGTAACACATAAACAAACAACAACCACTGAATTACAGGCTCCTGACTTGGGACAGGCACATACATAAATAATGTGGCGAGTTTAAACATGTTAGCGGGATCCCAACCCTCCCCTAACCTGGGACAGTGGTATAACAGTACAACATAAGAACGAACTATAAAAATCAGTTGAAAAAGGCTTAACTCATCAGATGGACAAAAATACAAGTGGACGTGGCCGGGTACATCCCGACACAAAAAGACACAACGAACAGATTAGACAGATAATCATATTCTATTTACGATATTAAAGTAGCAACTCTTTACCGTCAGATCGGATGGAACTTTTCACATCTCAAAGTCCATTGGCAAAACTCTTCCTTATTTTAAACTTATTGTAATACCCGCAAAAGGCCGCCGATGGAATTGATGGAAATTTATTTTATTGCAAATTGAATAGTTTGCCAATTTTTGTCCATTTAATGAAATATGACTTTTTTGTCAGGACCAAGATGAATTACGACAAACTACTAATGAAAATCGGAGGGTTTGGCCGTTTTCAGAAGCGTATGCTTGCTTTGTTAATGATACCTCCTTTTTTGGATCCCATGACGTCATACATGCTGACATTTATACTTGGAGATCATAAGCACAGGTTAGTTTTTTTTCAAATTGCAATCTGAATGACAGACAACAATACGCGATAAAACACAGAAATATAATTTCTGATAATAACAATACGAGATACAATACAGAAAGAAAGAATTGCTATTAATTTCAAACGTAATAATGGTAGTGACAGCCGGTAATCCGGTGTATGTAATGCTTGTTTTAAAAGTAGGTAGTCGTGTTACATGTAAACGTTTTTAATTAATAAGCTATTTTTTTGTTCGTTTATAAATCGACATTGACGATCTGATCTACAAGTTATTACATTTCAAGACTTTTTAAACAGCTTATTGTATGACAAATTGAACTTTCATGGTGAACATTTGAATATAAGTTATGACACTTCCCTTCCAAAAATACGATATATCATGTTACGGAAAAACGTACAAAGCTACAAAAAGTAATTTTTGTTGAGCGGTCGATAAAAGCTGCAATCGCTATTTTTCAGACTATTCAAAGAAAAAAGAGGGAGGAAAAACAATTGCAATCAAAATGTCGAATAGAAAAAACCCCAAAAAAAACAGACATTAAGTCAACACAATTGAAATAATTTGTTTAATTATCTCAATATTGAGTTAATATGTAAAAGGGAAGCATTTAAATAATATGTCTGCTGTGACCTAAAGCTAAACGAAGAATTTAATTTTATACGATAAATATGAATTGAATATTGATAATTTGAAAACCTTTCCTGTAAAAGTTAATGCATTTTCACTATATATTGCAGATGCCAAATGCCAAACACCATGGGTGATCCATTTAACAGTACTCTAAATATGGCTGCAAACATTTCTGAATGTTTTGTATATCAAAATGAAAGTACAACCGCCTGTAATGAGTGGGTCTACGATCAAAGTCAGTACAAATCTACACTTATTTCAACAGTAAGTTTTGCATTCAATTACGTTTTTGGTATGCTAGAAAACCAACTGCAATCTGAATGATCCTTAATGTACATATATCAAATATGTTGGAATTCATGAGCCTCACATCTAAACAACGACGATTACACAGATTAAATCCATGGAACTACAAAGTATGAATCATATGATGAGTATAGTTTCAAACAAACAGTTAATATACTCTGTTAAAAGATGGCATACGAACGCACTATTTAAAAAAAATTGAACACTGATTTGGTTTTTACAGGCTTAAGAAATATTTAACATTTTTTAAATATTTGATTTGTGACACGTATTATTGATACCATCAAATTTTAATTCGTTTTGTTGCAGTCATTCTATTTCATGTTTTGTTCGTGTCTTATGTGTGTGAATGTGTTTTTTGGGGGTTTTTCTGGGGGGGGGGGGGGGGGTACATCTATAAAATAATTCTAAAATGCTACTTTTCTAAATTTCGTTTTTACTAAAAAAAAAATGAAATACGCCACAGATATAAAATTTTCATGACAATCTTCTGAATGATTTATACTATGTAGTCTTGCCTCCTATTGTATTTAAAATGTTCTGTTATGATATACATGTACATATTTATGATATACCTATAAGCTGTATTGCTTTTGGTTTGAAATAAACTAAACTAAAAAAAAAATGAGCATTCGACCGTGTTGATCGTTAATGTAAACACATTTTATAAAAGAAAATCTTAATGTATAACTACAAAAGTAAAGACATAAATACGAAATATACAAGTAATGCAATAATTGGGGTTAGGAAAAAAGAACATTGATCCTCTATAAACCCGTCACCCTAAACTCAAAAATAAAATTAAGAAACTATATAAATAAAACGATGTGACGTAAGTGCCAATGTGGCATCTCCTCATCCTGGTCATACAATGTATAAAACTAAAACAGTTATAGGTCAAAGTATGGCCTTCAACAAGGAATATTAGCTTACATCGAACAGCAAGCTATTAAGGCCCCAATCTGACGGATGTAAAGCAATTCAAAACAACTGAATAGCAAACGAATATGTTACACGTTGAAAATACAGTCAATGAAAACAATAACATAAAGATTGTAAACCAAGCAGTATGCTCACAACGCAAAAACATTATTTGTACATTAGTATTTTACATTAAAGTTGTTAGTTACAGTTAGTGCTTGCATTAAAAATTATTCAGGCATTACCATTTTTCAGTTTGATATGGTATGCGACAACAAATTTGTAAGAAGTCACACGATGCTTTGTCATTATATTGGAATTTTTTGTGGTGCCTTCACATATGGAATGTTTTCTGACACGTACGTATGCTCACACGCGATCTGCAGTCGTATAGAGTTGAATTGAACAAAATGGCAACAAAAGTAAACACAGACAAAAAGAAAGCAAAGGTCTTTTAAACAATAAAAAAGTCATTAACAACACAAAACCTTCCGAACTTAAGCGCTGCAAATATTATGAAGGTTTGCATCTATAGTTACATGCTATCTGATGACAAACCTAGTTTTTTCTTCATCAGCCGCGCACATGAGAATATAGTTATAAAGGTAGACTTGTAAAATGTACATGTAAATACAAGAGCGTCATATTCAAAATCGTGAAATTTAGTTGAAAATCTGGGTACTTGACTTCACAGGTCGATGCGCCCTTAAAATTAAAAATCGTTTTAAATGAGAAAATGTGGCCCGTATGGTTTGCAATGAAACAACTCTCCACTAGCCCAATCATGAGCTCATCATTAGGAGGATTTTTGAGATGTCAAATAATACTACTGAAATCCGGTTTTTTTTTCTTATCTTATTTGAAATGTACGCCATTATCATATTTGAAGACTTGGAAACACCAAAGACTAAATGAAACAGAAGTTAACAACTATAGGTCACTCTATGTCCTTCAGCAATGAACTAAAGCACATTCCATAGGTTGCTATAAAAGCATCTAAATGACAAATGAAAACTATTAAAACGAGAAAACTAACGGCCTTGTTCATGTACAAAATAATGAACGAAACCAAAACTTGATATACAGTAACAAACGAACACCTCTGAATAACAGGTCCTAATTTGGTACATGCACATACAGAAAGTGGCGGTAGATATGTTTTAAACCGCAAACCCTTCCCTAACCTGGGACAGAGGTGTAAAGGATAACATAAGAACAAACTATAAAAAAAAAAAAAACACCTGAAAAGTGTTTTATTCATCAAATCGATCCAAATTACATCCCGCAATAAAAAAATACACAAAGTACAAATCTGAGAATACTCTCAGTAACTGATAGTTAAGTGAATGCCAATAACACATAATAAAACATTATGTATCTAAGACTAAAATATCAAACTGTAAACATCCAACATCCAACGAATATAGTGCAAAGACGTCATTAGCAGTTCGAGACACATGACCTTGTGCAATGCCAAATTACAGGTATCGTGAATATTCCAATGTATATAACCACACTTTTTTTTTGGTTTTAATTTACTGATAACAAAATCAATATGTTTACCAATAAAAACAACATTTAAGGACATAATTACATTGTTGATTGTGATTGTGATAGTTAATATGTTTCTTAAGTAATAACACTAGAAGAACCACGCTGTTTAAACTGATTTTTTTTATTTGGTAACCAAATCTCACAGAATTATATTTTTTTTAATTCAGATTAGGTAGACGACCCGTATTGACAACAGCGCTTATAGGAATGATGTTACCAAATTTGATAAGGTCTTTTGTTTCGTCTCTTCCACTTGTTGGTTTCCTGATATTTGCGAACGGTTATTTCAGCATACTCGTGTATCAGTCAGGTTATACTCTAGGTATGCTGTTTACATTTTATATCGCAGTTTTTATATGTGATTAGGTGGATATGTTTAAATGTTAATCTAACAGAAATATGACAACGAATTTGAAGATTATTAAAATGAGAAGCAGTAAAATTTACTGCTGGTAATTTGTTTACCTTACATATATATATATATAGATATATATATATATATATATAGATATATATATATATATATATATATATATATATATATATATATATATATATATATATATATAAAAGAAACGGGCCCTTCAATTGGATTCACTAAATAATCTTATTCTTATTCTATGTGCAAGATTCCGTGTGCCTTTATAACAGATGGACGATTCATTTCCAAAAATATGAAAGATATAAATATGCTATTCATCTGTTTAAATGTTTTTCGTTCTAGCTACCGAATTGGTGGATCCATCTAAAAGAGTGTTTGCAAACTTTGCCTATTATTTCTCCTTCTGCATTGGAGAATACGTGCTGGTAATTTTTGCCTACTTTATCAGAGATTGGCGTATTCTGGGCTGGTCAACATCAATAGTTGTTGGAATATTTCTCACCTCATTACTGTATGTAAATATATATCAAGTATAATCATAGCAACTAAATAGTTTATTTTGAATACAATAAAATAATAAAAATACTTTGGACAATTTATGGAAAAGAAGGGAAATGGCAAAACATTTCAAGAAACAAAATCACTACTCGTTCATGAAAACACAAAGATTCAAGGAACAGTACTATATTGTTTTTCTTCGTTTGTTCTTTCTGTCAAATTAATAAAGCATTTATTTGTGTTTTATTATGATGAACATGAAGGCAGAATTTACAATATAGATATATCTTAACTCGAAAAAAAGTATTAACAAAAAATATTGTTAAAGAAACCAGACAAAATACTAATGAACAGCGCACGTAATTGTTAGCCCCTCACACAGTTTTCTCTTAGAAATGCAAATCATTATATTTAGAAATACTATACTTCAGATTCCAGAAAGAGTCGCCACGATGGCTGATAGCTAAGGGAAAGTTATCGAGAGCTGAAATGATTCTAAAGGATATAGCAAAAGAAAATAATGCTAGTTTTGACGTTGACATTCAGAATATTAAGGTTGATGAAAAACATGAAAAGGTTGCATTTTGTACAACAGTCGGAGAGCTTTTCAAGACAAAAGTTCTTACTGTTCGATTGGCTATATTTATGTTTAATTGGTAAGTACTTTGAAACAATAACATAAACACTTTGTAAATCAGCATGTACATCAATCAGTGTATTGCCATGATACACATACTTATGACTTTGAACTGATCAGTCTGTTCTTACTACTTAAGGACGCATATTTAGCGGAAATGTAGCTAAAAGGTCAAGGATATTGTTTGAAACAACATGAAATCGAGCACACGATATCATGCACTCGAGGCCATCATGAGACCATGATACAAAGCGGTATATTCATTTCATGGCATGCCCAAGGAAAGCAATTTTTCATTGAATTGCAATAAAAAAAACAACATTTCCCTCAATATTGATATAAATCACATTTGAAAGTATTACGATTGTTGAATAGCTATTTGCAATCATACCATATCTTATTTTTTATATAAAAAAGGCCAGAAAATATGCACTGATTTAAAATCGGTATTTGCATGCCCGTTTCTAGCCGTTTTCAGTTGTTTTTTTCTGTATAGACAGAAGGCACATTGTGGACGCAGCAGTTTCACTTTTATAATTGACGGAGTAAGCATTTCGTTTCACATCAATTACACTTATTGGATAACTTAATTACGTGTATATTTATTGTCAACTGCGAAAACCTTAAACCGACCGTGCAAGGGCTCTATAGCAAGTCAAGGTCGTTAAAAACTTCCATCATCATCAATAAGTTATGTAATAAACAAAAATCTAAGGAATAGTAAAAGCATTATCAAGTCAACAGTGAACACTGACATCTCAATAGAGTTTAACGATGCATGTTTTGTGTTTAAAACTTTTCATTTTGTTATTGTTCTTGCTTTTAGTAAATGTTTGCTTGATATTTGTAGACTTTCTTGTGTTATGATAAAAACGTAGCATTGTAATATAAACTTGTTATATGTTTAACAGGTTTTCAATAAGTATGACTTATTTTGGGATCACAATGAAAGTTGGTAACTTAGGTGGGGATGTCTATGTTAATTATTTAATATCCACGTCAGCTGAAGTAATTGCCTTATTCGTATGTCTTTATGTGGTGGAAAGACTTGGAAGAAAGAAAATATTCAGTTCTTCTATGTTAATCTGTGGCATTGGTTGTCTGTGTACAATATTTTCATCTTTGTACGGTGGCCCATGTAAGTAGAATTATGAACACTTTCAAAAGCTTTAATTGCAATCAAAGTAAAATAAAACTTCTGAAAAAGCTTCTAAGTACATAACTTTAGTATATATTAGTTTTCTTGACATGCCGATAACGTACGTATTTGTAAAGGAGTTAAACCAATGTGAACATTTTCCATCGATGATTGCAAATGCATTATATTATGTACAATTCATTTCGCTTTTCCGTTTGTCTAATAGATGTGAAACAAATGGTATAGTTTTCACTGTCAATAAGTGGAGGTGAACTTTTTGGAACTTTATATACGCAAACGATTATCATTTTTATAATCAGGTACACTCGATAGCGACCCAACATATACTTGCTTCCAGACTCTGTATCATAACATAATTCGTTGGTGTTTTTTTTGATTTTTGGAGTCAATGACTTTTTTTCATATTTGCTGTCTATCTTTTTTTAACGAACGTTTTAAAATGCACAAGCTGCATGAAAAAAAAAGAAACATTTCCACAGTTTCAATCTATTCAAACTTTTATTTGCTAAAACAAAATTAAACGTACCGGTGAATAAACTACAAACACAACAATAGCTATTGTATTCACTCAATAAAACAACAGAACTGAAAAAAAAAGTTTAAATAGATTGAACAATAGCAGATGAAAATGTAGAAAAATTTAGTTAGGTTCGCACTAATATCACCAATTAGAAGATACTTGAAATTGCTTGTAGTTTCACATTAAGATAACATACTTTTTCGTCGTTTTCCATTCCCACCATTAGCTCTTTAAATTCATCATATATTTCTCTGATAGTTATCAATGATATCAGGTGATATGATCATAGATATATATGCAATTTCTTAGCTATCATCCCATTGGAATTAATACCTGGTTTTGCATTGATCCAAATCAATTACATAAACTATGATAAATACATAACTATTCAGACTGATAATTTTTAAACTGAATTTTACAAGCTAAATTCATAATCAATTCGGCTTTGTAAAATATGACTTATATCTATTCATTATGGAACTCGAATGTTAATCCACGAATTTATTTGCATATAGCAATGTAGTTTCATGTAGATACGACAAACCATGTAGAAGGAGTAACAATGACACGGTTCGTTCAATCAACATTTCTGGGTTAAAATGAACATAGCTAGTAATACCTAAATGCACTTGGAAGTCTATACTTCTTTCTTTGCATCTATGTTGTATTTAAATTCATTTAAACCACGTCGGACTAAAACTTTGTATGCAAGGTATAATAACATGGTTTTTATCGTATTTTCATTTGTCTACTACAGCCCTTCACTGGTTGACGATAACCTTAGCTATGATAGGAAAGCTCACAATAACGGTGGCATACTTTAATATTTATCTTATGGTAGCGGAAAATTTCCCAACTAACCTCAGATCATTTGCGATTGGAATTTGCAGCTCATCTGGGTATGCTGGGTCAATGGTGTCTGCATATGTTGGTGATTTGGTAAATATGTATTTTTTTTAGATTATTTCCAATCTTTTTTTATGGTGACCATTTTTCGAAACGAGGAAAGAAATTTTGACAAGATGTTAATATATATATATTTTTAATTTTACCAAATCAAAACCAATTTTGCTTTCAAAACTCATTTAATTTCCTGCTTTTATGAAATATGAAAAATCCATAAACATGAGAAACATGCTAAAATGAAGGTTAGATTTAACAGTCAGAATTATAATAGGAACACGAATAACCATAGAATAAAATAAGATAAATAATGATAGCTTTTAGGTGACATTTCACAGGTTCTTCATGTATCAATTATAATTAGTTAATTTCCAGTAAATTCATTTCATATTTGTAGGGTGTATTGGTTGATACAAAGTTTGGTGTTGCCTTACCGCTGGTAATATTTGGTGCTTTTGGTATTTGTGCTGGTTTACTATCGTTCGCCCTACCAGAGACTAAAAATATGCCATTGCCTCAAAGTATACAAGAAGCTGAAAATATTTCAAGGTCTGTATTTACGTCTAAGCAACAAAAGCCTTAAATCAAAGGAATGGATTTCTCAAATGATTCTATACTTTAAACCATTTGCTCATAAAAATGTCGTTCATAAGATGCATTTAAAAAAGAAAATAGCTGTTTCAGATGAAATAAATGAGCAATATCTCAAGGGATTTCATTAAATTATATCTTTTCACCTTAGCATTCAACCTATTAAAATAACTTTACAGTAAACACATAAAATTCTCACTAGAATAGTTAACATGATGCATAGTATTGAAAGTATCCTTAGAGGTTTTTTTTTTCTTTACACTACTTACATTGATGACTGGGCTTCGACTGTATTTTAACAGCCATTTTGTAAATAAAGGCAACAGTAGTATACCGCTGTTCAAACTCATAAATCCATGGACAAAAAAAAATCGGGGTAACAAACTAAAACTGAGGGAAACGCATTAAATATAAGAGGAGAACAACGACACAACACTACAATGTAACACAATGTAACATAATCTAAAATATGTGATCAGTTTAAAATTCAGTCAAAGAAAGCAAATTTCTATTTGTCATTATCATAATTGTAAAGAGCTGAGAAAAACACTAAACACCAAATAAAATTCATAATATTTTATAATTACAACAAATGGCATCTCTTTCAATTGATGGGAAATGTGTTAAGGAACTGAGAATGAGTATTAATAGTTGAATATATCACGTGGAAAAAATATATAAAGAAGATGATGTGGTATAATTGCCAATCTCACAGCTCTTTCAAGAGACAAAAAATGACACAGAAATTAAAAGTCATCGTATGGCCTTCAACAATGAGTAAAGCCCATACAACATAGTCATCTATCAAAGACCCCGAAATCACTGATATAAAACAATTCAAAAGAAAACTAAGTAGCTTGAAGTCGTTAATCGACATACTATTTTAATGTTTTAGATACGACACACACGCTGGACAGATTTAAACACCAAAATATAAGTTTCAGTGGCAAAACAGTTGTTTTCTTATACGAAAAAAATATTTATCTTTACATTATCGGTAGTATAGACAACAACAAAATACACGTCAAATCAATGTTAAACAGTACCAAATAATGTTAATTTACGTTTTCTGATTGAGTTAAGCCTTCCAATTGTTATTTTATCGTGTGTTTTTCTATGTTGTGATGTTATACTATTGTTTCAGATAAAGGGGGAGAAGGTTTGGTACCATTTAAACGTTTAATCCCGCTGCAAATGTTTGCATCTGTCCTAAGTTAAGAGTCTGATGTACAGTAGTTGTCGTTTGTTTATGTAATATTTATACGTGTTTCTCGTTTTTTGTTTTTTATATAGATTAGACCGTTGGTTTTCCCGTTTGAATGGTTTTACACTAGTAATTTTGGGGCCCTTTATAGCTTATTGTTCGGTGTGAGCCAAGGCTCCGTTTTGAAGGCCGCACATTGACCTATAATGGTTTATTTTTATAAATTGTTATTTGGATGGAGAGTTGTCTCATTGGCACTCGCACCACATCTTCCTATATCTATATAGCAAAGAATCTTCACAGTTTTGTCAGTTTTTATGGACCTCACATTTATCTATTTACCTCGGAGTTCAGAATATTTATTTACCTCGGAGTTCAGAATATTTATTTACCTCGGAGTTCAGAATATTTGTTATACTTTTTCAAGTTCCATTTATAGCTTACAGAAATTACAATTACAGTAATAAGTGTATAGATAAATCAAAATTTGACAACAGTTCGTACCCTAGGATATTGGCGAATCAGTTATGTTGTAGTTTCTTTTTAAACATAATACATTTTATAATCCTGGTACCTTTGATAACTATTTATTTGTATATTTATAAACAATCATGTTCGACTTTCGTTGCAGGAAACAATACAAAGATGGTGGATCTGTCCTGTATAGGAATGGTGCTGAAAGTTGTTTGTTAGTCACAAAGGACTGAAATACTTAAACGAATATTTTTTGTGTTATTAAAATTTGCTGTTACAAAATGATAGAAATTATTATAAATTACGGAATGTATCTCTCTAATGCAAAGCTCTGATTCCTTTCACGGATTCGGCTATACTTTTTGGACCTTTTGGATTATAACTCCTCATCCTTTATATAAGCTTTGGATTTTAAATATTTTGGCCACGAGCATCACTGAAGAGACATGTATTGTCAAAATGCGCATCTGGTGCAGGAAAATTGGTACCGTTGATGTTATTAGATAATATAACGAGAGGTAACAAGAGAGCATACTAACATTTTGCATGCTTCTTCGGTAATAAATGGACGAATTCGTCCAATGTTTCTGATCTAATTAAAACATGATTTTGAAACAGCACTAATTTTTTTATACAAATATGTAAACCAAATCCGGAATGTAAGAATATTAGTTCATGTTAGATGACAGATTATTTACACAGTTACAATTGTTTTAACTTTACGGGTTTTATTAATCGTAACTTCATTTAAGATGATTGATGGAATGACATCACTAACAGGACTTGCTAAAATGTGAAATAATGTTTACATATTTGTAAAGGGGTAATTCTATTGTTTAAGGTGATTTCCCTTCAGGAATTCTTCTGGCCAGTGAGCCATGGCGTTGTCTGTTTATTTTCGATTGATGAATTTGACTGTTCCTCTGGTATCTTTCTCCCCTCTTTTATATTAGATTTGTTTTAAAAGTTGTAAATCGGTAACGCTATCAACTGCAGTTTTCTTACAACTCCACTGAATTTATGTATGAGTATACTGTAGGCCATTTCGGACAAATTGTTTCAAAGTCATGAATCTATTTAAACAAATCCGGGTCACAAACCAAAAACAAAAAACAAAACAAAAACTCTGTCTCTTGTTAATAAATAACATACCAGTTAAATTTCCATCTTTACAGTTGTAATTGTTACTGATCTGTGTCAATGTTATAGAATTAGAATTTCTCTCTAGATAGAAATTATAATAACGATTCATTTTGAAAGAAAATTTGAGTACGTAGATTTAAAGGTAAGAACTTTGTGTTGTTGAACAAATCTTATGAACCTATTTGTTTGAAAAGTAAAAATTTAGCAAACTATACTAAGTTCTACAAACTTGATAATATAAATTTCTTACAAAAGTAGAATATGTTGTTACAAAATACTTCTAAATTTTATTATTTGAAGATGGGTAAAAGGAAATTAGCTACGAAGTGGAAAAAAAATCATACTATTATAATGTTGTTCCAAACATGTATAAAAGTGAATCGTGAAACATGATTCGCTATAAGATAACAGATTTAGTGTATGACAATCAAGAAAATTGCTTAGTATACGATTGCACATGTTTATGTATATGGCCTACAAAATTCTTCAGAGACCATGTCGATGGTAAATCATATGACTTATATTCTAATTCTCGATAATTTTCAGAAAAGACATTTTTCTATCCTGATCAATGTTAAAATATTATAAAAGCTTGTTATGCGGTATTGGTTTTGCTCATTTTTGTCAATAATTGCTTACTCTACGTCGTTTAGTCTCTGGTGGAGAGATGTCTTATCAGCAATCATACCACATCTTCTTTTTTCTATATTCTATAATTACTCAATAAAACAAAGTACTAAAACTGCAATGGTGGCCTGTTTCTTGCATATTTTGGCGATAAACGGGAAACAATGCATTTTAAACATAATTCATATATAGAACGTTCATTCATAATGCCTCATTTATTTA
Organism: Mytilus galloprovincialis; assembly: GCA_037788925.1. Classification (NCBI taxonomy): domain Eukaryota; kingdom Metazoa; phylum Mollusca; class Bivalvia; order Mytilida; family Mytilidae; genus Mytilus; species Mytilus galloprovincialis. The sequence goes on along the minus strand of CM075340.1, from coordinate 59,546,993 downwards.
GATGCATCCGATTTAGGTTTATTATAACATAAAAAGTATATGCTGTACGATTGCTTACCATCCACTAGAGACCCAATGAGTTGGATGTAAAAAAACAATATTGGAAATTTTTTCACAAAAAAATAATTCGTTTACAAGTAATCTCTTTACGTGTGGTAATAAATTATCCAAACAAAATAGTTTGCCGATTTAACTTTTTTGTCAGGACCAACATGAATTACGACAAGCTTCTAATGAAGATTGGCGGGTTTGGCCGTTTTCAAAAACGCATGCTGGCTCTGTTATTGATTCCTCCGTTTTTGGATCCAATGACGTCATACATTTTGACATTTATACTTGGAGATCATAAGCACAGGTAAGTTGTTTTTCAATCGGAATGCCAGACAACAATACGAAATAAAACACAGAAAAATAATTACTGATAATTACAATACGCGATACACTACAGAAAAAGAATTGCTATTAATTAAAAACGTAATAATTGTATATGCCGTAGTGATATCCGGTAATCCGGTGTAGGTAATGTTAGTTAAGTAAGTAGTCATGTTACATTTAAAACGTTTTTAATTAATTCGCCATTATTTTTTGTTCCTTTATAAATTGACATTGAAGACTATTTCTAACAGCTGATTCTATGACAAACAAAATGCTGATTGATCTTTCATTGTAAACATCTGAATATGAGGTCATGCCACTTCACTTCCAAAAAAAGGTTGGATAACACGTTACGAAAATACGTAAAAAGCCACCAAAAATAGGGGAAATTGTACAGAGGTACATCTTGTTGAGCCGTTGAGAAACGATCCAATTGTTATTTTTCTGACTTTTAAAGAAGAAGAAAAGAGAGAGAAAATACCAAGAGGCAATCAAAACTAAAATGTCGAATAGAGAAAAAAAAAATTGGCAACAACATCGAAATGGCTTGTTTTTATTGTCTCAATTTTGAGAAAATATGTAAAATAATAGCATTTTAAAAATATGTCTGCTGAGACCTTAGGCTAAACGAAGATTTTAATTTTATATGATAATGCGAATTGCATATGATTTAATTTAAAAATCTTTCCTGCAAAAATTGATATATTTGTCAATATAATGCAGATGCCAAATGACAAACACCATGGTGGATCCATTTAACAGTACTGTTAATATGGCTGCTAACATTTCTGAATCTTTTGTATATCAAAATGGTAGTACAACAGCCTGTAATGAGTGGGTCTACGATCAAAGTCAGTACAAATCTACACTTATATCAACAGTAAGTATAGCGTACAACTAACTTAAGAATTTCTTCTATTCGGCTGCCGTCATTCTAATTCAGTGTGTGTGTGGAGGGGGGGGGGAGGGGTAAAGGGGGAAACTTCTTTTGCCCAGTTTGTCTTGCAATTAAAAAAATTATTTAATGTGTCATGATTGCCAATGAGGCAACTCTCCATCCATGCAACAATGTATAAAAAGTTAAAAATTATAGGTCAAAGTATGGCCTTTAACTAGTAATCCTGGCTTACACCGAACAGCAAGCTTATAAGGACAACTATATATATATATATATATCCACACCAGCAAACGACAACCACTGAACAACAGGACCCAGAATTAGGAAAGTTGCATACAAATGCAGCAGATTTAAATGCTGAATAACAAACGAATATGTACGCTAAAAAAATCAATGAAAACAATAACACAAAGCGTGTTAACCAAGTTATATGCTCACAACACAAAAACAAAAAAGCTTATTTGTACATTAGTATTTCACATTCAAATTGTTAGTTACAGTTTGTGCCAGAAAATTATTCACGCATTACCATTTTTCAGTTTGATATGGTATGCGACAACAAATTTGTAAGAAGTCACACAATGCTTTGTCATTATATTGGACTTTTTTGTGGTGCTATGACATATGGAATGTTTTCCGACACGTACGTATGCATACACGTCAATCGACTATCGTATAGAGTACACAAAAATTAAAAAAAAGCCGACAGCAAATGCAAATGGTGTATTGTCTCTAGAGTGTAATCTTCTCTGAGCCACACTAATTATCGCAGATATTATAAGAATAAGGTAATATATTATAATTGACAATGATACAACAATCCACCAGAGACTAAATGACATAGAAGTTTACAACTATAGGTCACACTACGTTTTTCAAAAATGAACAAAACACATACTCCATAGGTATTTATAACATGCCCCTAAATGACAAATGTAAATAACTGAGAAAACTATAGGCCTGGTGTATGTTCAAAACAATGAACCTAACAAAAATATGATATACAGCAACAAACAAAAAACCCTGAATTACAGGTTCTGACTTGGTACATACACATACAGAATATAGCGGGGTTAAACATGTTTGGAGGCCCAACACTCTCCCCTAACCTTGGACATTGGAGTAACAGAAAACATAAGAACAAACTATAAAAAAGCAGTTGAAAAGAGTTAAAAATCGACCAAAAGCAGAAACACGATTAAAAAAACATAGACCGGACGTGGCAGGGTTTTTATACATCCCACTATACAAAATTTACAGGTTACAAATCTGAAAATACTCTCAGTTACTGACAATGAATTTGAAGCCAATAACATCTACTGAAAAATTATGTATCTACGACTTAAATATCAATCAGTGCACATCCAACATCTAATGAATTTAGTGCAAAGACGTCTTTAGCAGTCCGAGAAAAACATGACCTTGTGCAATACCAAATTAAAGGTGTCGACAGATTGTAGAGCTGTGAATATGCATATTTATATAACCATACTTTTTTATTTGGTTTTAATTTACTGATAGCAAAATCAATATTTTTACCAATAAAAACAACATTTAACATTTTCGCATAAATTAATTTAAAGGATCGGTACGTTTACCTGGATCTTATTTCAATTTCCGGGATAGGTATACAACATTTCTGTAAGAATTAGAGTGTATGTCCTATCCTGTTTGAACTTACTGTATATATAAAAAGGAAGATGTGGTATGATTGCCAATGAAACAACTCTCCACAATGACACAGACATTAACAACTTAAGGTCAGCATATGGCCTTCAACAAGAGCAAAGCCAATAACGCATTATCCGCATTATTAGTCTCAATCCTGAAAACTGTAAATCAATTCAAATGAGAAAAGTTACGGCCTAATTAGTGATCCAAAAACTGAACAAAAAACAAATATGTAACATAGCAACAATTGACAACCACTAAATTACAGGTTTTTAGCTTGGGACAGGCACATACATATAGAATGTAAATGGGTTAAACATGTAAGGCGGATCCCATTCCTCCCCTTATCTAGAACAGTTGTGTTACAATACATTATAAGTATTAAAACCAATTGAATAAACAGCCAATAACAAATAATAAAAAAAATTATGCGTCTAAGACTAAGTTATCATACAATAGACATCCAACATCCAATGGATTAAGTGTAAAGACGCCATAATGATATTTGGTAGGAAGTTCAATTGGCATTGGTACATTTATTTCCATGGAGACCAATTGGCGCTGCAATCTACTCGATTGTCTATTGTCCTTGAAACGTTTGCAAAGTTAACAGATTTGAGTGTTTGCTTTTTAATTTTTGTATTACGTAGCGAAACAAATCACTGTGTTAATGACTGATTACATCAAGATCATATCCCGTCTCTATCAACTTAATAAGCGATTCTCTTTGGTTAATAAGTTTCTTAAATAAATCCACTAGAAGAAACATACTGTTCAAGCTGGGTTTTTTTTATTTGGTAACCAACTCACACACAATATAGTTTTTTTCTAATTCAGATTAGGTAGGCGACCTGTTTTGACAACAGCGCTTATAGGAATGATGTTACCAAATTTGATAAGGTCCTTCGTTTCCTCTCTTCCACTTGGTTTCCTGATTTTTGCAAACGGTTATTTCAGCATGCTTGTGTATGATACAGGTTATATTGTAAGTATGCTGTTTATATCTTATACCATAATTATATGCGATTAGTGGGGATATGTTTTAATGTTAACTAAACGGAAACATGACAACGAATTTGAAGACTAATAAAATTGACAGTCAAAATTGATTCTATTTTTAATGAAGCATTGCAATTACAGTTCGCGAAAATAATAAATTTGCTATTCTCATTTGGAATAATTCAGCTTTACGTCAATTGCTAAAAAAAAGAGTGAAAAAAGATACCAGAGGAACAGTCAAACTCATAAATCGAAAATAAACTGACAACACCATGGCTAAAAATGAAAAAAAGACTAATAATAGTAAACATGACGGAAGGGTAAGCAGATCCTGCTCCACATGTGGCATCCGTAGTGTTGCTCATGCTATAACAAATCCGGTAAATAGTCTAAATTGGTAGGTCACATTCATGATAGAGAAGGGGCTTGTAGTTACGACGTAAGGAACATATCTGATATCATCTGTGAAACGGTTATTCCATAGCGGTCAACCAAGTCGTGATGGCGTCCGTAAAATTTACGAAGGGATGATTTCAACTTCACTATTTGGAACTTTTGGTTAAATAGCTTCCTTGTAAATAACAACCTTCTTTCAAGAAAATCATGATAGGAAATACAAGCACGGGAATATCGTATCAATTTGGAGATATATACCGCGTATGCAGGTGCTGCTGGAATGTGGCTACTGAGAAATGAAAAGTTCACAATTGGAAAACTGAAATCATCTCTTTTGTCGTAAAGTTTTATTTTCAATCGACCCTCATTGTCAATTTAAAGATGTATGTCAAGATATGAGGCCGACTTAGCTGTATCTATTGTATCCTTTATCTGTAGTTCGATGGTATACATGCGTTTAACATAGTCACCAATTTTTAATTATTTAGTGAGAGAACATCATCTATATATCGGAAAGTAAAGTTACAGGATATTGCTAACTTCTTATCTTTCTTCCTAAGAAGTTCCTGTATAAAGTCAGCCTAATAATAATAAAGAACTAAATCGACAAGAAGAGAGGCACAATTGGTTCCGATTGGAATGCCGGCAGTCTGTTGAAAAACACGCCATCCGAACGTAACAAATATGTTTTCAATAAAAAAAATGAAGCATCTTGATAATGTCAGTTTCAGAGAATTTTTTGTTTGAAATCAGAGTGATCCTTTACAATGTAGGATGTATCCCTCCCTAAGACAAGATACTTGTATCTACATTGGCCATTCTTTTTTAGGAAGCAAAGCAATACCAACGCTTTCAATTTGTCTTTAAGTTTGGAATGCGGAATACTTGTGTAAAGTGTAGAAAAGTCAAATGTTTTAATACTATTGCAAGATGAAAGAGAGTTAGATTGTATGTACTCTAAAAGATCTTTAGAAGTTTTTAGTATCCACATCTGATTTACACAACCTCTAGAATAGGCAGTTTCTCAATAACTTTGAAGCCCGGCTTAGATTACTTATAAAATTGATGTTAATAATTTAGAAAGAGGTTTGATGGAGCACTTGGAAGATCTAGCAATATACCGTTGTTTGTAAGGACTCTTATTTAGTTTAGGTATCAAGTACACTGATGGAATATCCAGTTCTTCATCTTTGGTTGAAATTCCAAAGGAAGATAGAACAGACCTTTGCTTATCCAGGATTTCCTTTTTGGTTAGATGTTGTTTGGGGCTTTATCTGCGGGGACAACAACATATTTGTCGTGGAGATAGAATAAGTGTTTTTGCAACATTTAGGTCTTAAAGATAGACCCATTCAGTTTCTTAATTCTGATTTGTATCAACAACCTCACAGTAACAGTTCAAAATATGTAGGATATAAATATGTTTTGTGCATATAAATGATATGCATCTGTTTAAATGTTTTTCGTTCTAGCTACTGAATTGGTCGATCCATCTAAAAGAGTGTTCGCCAACTTTGCCTATTATTTCTCCTTCTGCATTGGAGAATACGTGCTGGTAATACTTTCCTACTTTATCAGGGATTGGCGTATTCTGGGCTGGTCAACATCAATAGTTGTTTGAATATTTCTCACCTCATTACTGTATGTAGATAGTTATCAAGTATAATCATAGCAACTCAATAGTTTTATTTTAAATGCAATAAAATAATAAAAATACTTTGGACAATATATGGAAACGACAGGATATGGCAAAACATTTCAAGAAACAAAATCACTACTCGTACATGGAAACACAAAGATTATTATTGCTGTTCTTCATTTGTCATTTGTTAGAAATGTCAAATTAATAGACTCGATAAAGCATTTACATGTGTTTTAATTATGATTAAATATAGGCAGAATTGACAATAAAGATCTATTTTAACCCGAAAAAAGTTTTAACAAAAATATTGTTAAAGAAACCAGACGAAAGTGCGTTTCGTCTAAAAATTCTAATCAACAGCGAACATAATTCTTAGCCCCTCACACGATTTTCTCTAAGAAATGCAACTCATTATATATAGAAATACATGTACTATATTTCAGATTCCAGAAAGAGTCGGCACGATGCTGATAGCGAAGGGAAAATTATCGAGAGCTGAAATGATTCTAAAGGATATTGCAAAAGAAAATAATGCTAATTGTGACATTGACATTCAGAAAATTAAGGTTGATGAAAAGCATGAAAAGGTTACATTTTGCACAGCCGTCGGAGAGCTTTTCAAGTAAAAAATTCTAACCTTTCCATTGGCCATTTTTATGGTTAATTGGTAAGTATTTTGAAACAATAACCTATACACGTTTGTAAATTAGTAAGTACATCAATTTATTGGCAGCTATATTTCGAAGTATTTTATAAAGCAATGCCATATGATGACAGCATAGAAGTTTGAATTATTGTTGAACGTCCGGTGACAGTTTTATATTTGACCGGCTAAAAGCTATCAGATGGACATGTTACCATACCCAGGCACTGACTTATGACAGTCTGTTCTTACTAATCGAGGACGCATATTTTGCAGGGAGGTAGCTAAAAGGTCAAGGCTTTCATTTGAAACTACCAGAAATCGAGCACACTATATCAAACACTTAAGGCAATCATTCTACCACGATACCAAGCGGTGTATTTATTTTATGACGTGTCCAAGCAAAGCAATTTCTACTCAATAATGGTATTAATCATATATGATACTACTATTTAATGCATTTGAACGATTGATGGATAGTTATAGGCAATCATATCACATCTTATTTTTATATAAAAAGTTACAAAATATGCACAGATTGAACAATGGTATTTACATGCCAGTTTTCAGCAGTTTCCATTAATGCTGTTCAGACAAAAGGCAAAATGTAAATATAGCTATAAAATCAATTATAATTGACGGAGTTGGCATTTCTCCTCACATCAGCAACACGTATTTGATAACTTAATTTTTAGTATATTTACCTTTAACAGGGGAAACCGAACAAAAAGTTATTTAACAAATGAAAATATGATATATAAAACATATCTGAAAAGAATAGCTAACACATTCTCAAGTTAACAGGGAATCACTGACGTATTCGAGATCGCTAGGGGAAATTCGGGATAATTCGATCACGCTGGCAATTTCGATCACATCGTTTAACCCTTTTTAGTACATTTGTCCCCATCACTGTTGTAAAGCCAATACACTATGTCGCATTGCGGCATTTCTCTCGACCAGCTGCATGGGGTGTCACATGATAGCAATCTGTTTCGCGTCGTTTGATTGGCCGAAGAGTACCGTTATCCGCCACACCCACAATTCTGCGGGAATTTTGAAAACTTTATTTGATTTCACTATACGGTTCTTTAGCTATACAAAAGTAAGTAAATATATAATTTTAGTGTTAAAACCTTTCATTCTTGAAATTATAATATTAAAGAATAGAAAAACATCTTGTATGCATTTAAAAGTCTATTACTGTCATTGTTTTAAGACTTTTAAAACGATCGAAATTACCCGCAACATAATTTCTCATTGTCGGCAAATTTCGATCACATCCTTTTATATGTTATTCAAATCATTTAGGATTTACAAATGGATATTCATAATGCTGATAACGATTTCTGATGATTTTTCTTTAAAAATAAAATTGCCGATATTATACCACAATCATCTTTGAATAGAATAATTATCAATCATTGCAGTGGCGGATTCAGAAAGGGGGTTGCCGGGGTAGGAACCCCCCTTTTTCTTTGGAAAATTTTGTAGATTTCGGCAAAACTGCACAAAAAAAATGTCTCCATTCTTCCTGCACCCTGAGTGGACCCTCCCCTTTTTCTTAAATTTCTGAATCCGCCCGCCAATGTAACGAGAGTAACAAAATACCCCTACTGTGAACAACAAGTGAAATGTCGAAATGTGAAGTTCTGACAAGATAAAATAAATATTAGCAAAGTTATTTGCCTAGACTACTCCTGACTTGGTACAAACAGAGACAAATTTATGTCTCTAGTAGAAAACATTATAAAACAATACAAAGACAATAGTAAATGTTGTTGACATTAAAATAATAAGTTCCTATATTTGGAGACAAAACCATAAACATTTACCTATGACCTAAAACGTGATAGTAAAACTAATGTAAAATTACTTATTTTTTTCACAAGATTGCCGTTTTCCTACTCTGCACGGTGGGTGTGTCGTTGTTCGAATTCTTCTTTTCTGATTCTGGAATTTGTTCTTGAAAGATTACAATAATTTGCGAAAACATGCCATATATCCGAAAACGTTAACTTGTATACTCATTCAATGCGACATTTGACCAAATTCATATATATTAAATATATTTTTGCAGCATGAAATATCTCATTATACCCAATCTATTGGCCGTCGGCATGCACCACTGGGGACATCGACATCTGGAAGTTGGGCTGGGGTATAGGGTTAAACGGGAACCAGAGAATCCAAAGGATCCTAATGCAGTGGCCATACTATACGACGGGGAAAGAAAGGCCTACCTCAAGAAAAATCACTCTTTTGTGATAACAAGAATTTTAAAAATGAACATATCAAACGTAATTAGACTAAAACCAAAAGAAGACGCACTGGTCAAGAACAAACATGTGGGACCTCAGCAGCTATGTACAATTGGATTAAAAGTAAATGAAGAAATAAACTTGAAATCAGCAACAGACCTTTTAAAGTTACATGGTTTCCAGTTTGAAATCAAAGACGCTAAAATTAAGTGACTTATCTGAAACGAAAAATAAAAAAAATATATAACAATTTCATTGTTTAGTCAATAGACCTACAAAATACTCAAATACTAATCAGAGCTAAATCTTTTAGTTGCAGTTTTGAAAATAAACTTCTATTGCTTTCCTCAGATGAAGCGCGATATACATAACAAGAGGCTCCAAGGTGAATGAATCGCTCACCTGGGCATGTGTGAATGAACATGCTGCAAATATCGGTTTCCCATTGCAAACTAAAATTTATTTGTAAAGATTTAATAAACTTCCAACTTAACACACCTGTCGGACGCAAGCCAGTAATACCCATAGAAATAGAGAAACAAATCGTAAAAAAATGTGCCCAGGCTGCCGAAATGGGATTGGGCATGAATAAGGCCCAAGTAATGGAAAAGGTGGGGCACTTAGCCAAAGAGCTTAATCTTGATCAAAACTTCAAGAACAATACACCAGGCAAAGATTGGTGGTATGGGTTTAAGGGCAGAAATCCCACTGTTACACTTAGATCTCCGGAAAAATTGACAAGCATCAGAGCAAGAGCGCTCAACTCCGTAAAAGTAGGGGAGTATTTTCTGGATTTAAAGAAAGAGATGAATAGGTTAGGGTTGAATGATAAACCAGAACTAGTTTGGAATATGGACGAGAAAGGTGTCCCACTTGAACACACCCCAAGCAAAGTAGTCGCTGCCAAATCGTCTAGGACCATACCTGGAAGGGTTTCAAATACACGTGAAAGAAACACAATATTCGGGTGTATTAATGCCCGAAATGACAGAATGCCCCCACTTATAATCGTGAAAGGAAAAACACAAAAAGCAGTTATGAGCTACAACACCGCAGACGGGCCAGTAGGTGCAACATGGACTTACCAAGCCAAAGCATGGACGGAAGATGTCCTAGGGATTGAATGGTTCTCCAACATATTTTTGAAGAAATGCGGAAATCAGCGGCCGCAACTTCTGATACTGGACGGTCACCATTCACACGAAGTGCTTGGGCTAATAGAAAAAGCTAGGGAAAATAATATAACACTATTAACTCTACCGCCACACACAACACATTATCTCTGTCCCTTGGATCGAACTGTCTTCGGTCCTCTAAGTAAAAATTATGATAGGATCTGCTCAGAATATTGCCAAAATCCTGGCAATCTTGTTAACAAAATTACTTGGCCAGGTCTGTTCAGGAGGGCATTCGAAACAGCATTCAAACCAGAGAACATAATATCAGGATTCAGATCATGCGGAATATTCCCTTGGAACCCCTTAAACATTCCATCTGCTGCCTTTGCTCCTGCCTCTGCCTTTGCTCCTGCCTCTGCCTTTGATACCAACAAGCCTGACACAAATGAACATCCGTTACAATGGGTAATCCGTAAGTCCTTCGAAACCGAGTCTAGAGTAGAAGAAGTCACCGTAGTGAGGACAAAACCATCAGCCGACCCCGAAGCTAGATGTATCACTACTGAAATTACTGACACCGTCCCGTTAAATGAAATTCAGGTACAGTCATACGAACAGAATGTCATCGATGTTCCAGGAAGTCCAGAAGATCCGCATTTTATGCACACTCTCTCTGCAGATGTTCTTCTACCAATTGTTGATAGTGAGACCAGAGAGGCAGTTGAATCCCTCATTTCCCTCGATAGCAGTTTCAGAGAAACTATTTATGAAGTCGACTCGGTGTTTCAACCACTATCAGAGACCCTATCTACACCTTGTTCGTCAACTACTGTTGATTGGAATGCATCCGTAAATGCTATCTTTAGCGTTGATCCACCGCCGCAGAAAAAGGCTCGAATAAACAAAACGTCTGTGACAGGACACAGAATATTGACAGCTGATGAAGTAATAGAGAGCAAGCGAAAGATCGAGGATATGAAACTGAAAAAAGAGCAAGCAAAGGAAAAGCGGCTAAAGATTAGAGAAATGATAAATGCTAAGAAACAAATAGAAAAGGAAATAAAAGCGGTGAGATCGGAAATTGATATAAATATATAAAATTTAAATCAAAAATGGTTGGTGCCTTAAAGTTCCTGGTTACTAGTACTTGTCTTACTTACTGTACTCACTATAATAAATAATTACTTACTTACTTACTTACGAAGTTTTGGGGTCTAAAGGTTTTAACCTATCTGTCTACATTGTATGCCTGTCTGTCTGTCAGCAATATGTTGTCCACCATTCCCCTTTCAAGACTTGCAGGTCTAATTTCCAATGAGACAACTCTTTACAAGAGACCAAATGCACAGAAATTAACAACTATAGGTCACCGTACGGCCTTCAACAATGAGCAAAGCCCATACCAATTTCTGGAAGACCTCGTATAGATAGAAAACAAATTATTCAACCCTCATCTTCGCCAGCCAAAGTTACGATCACTTTATTATTCTCTACACGGATCCTAACTTTTGTTGAACAATGCATGTGTCATAAAATTAAACGTGTACGTTTGATAATATTATGCTTCAAATTTTCTAAAAAAAAAAAATGATTGTGAGAGAAAGTATGATGAAATAATAAACTGTATTTTATGTACTGTTTTTGACATTGGTAAATGTTTGTTTGGTACAAAATTTATTAGTACACTTTCTTCTGTAATGGTGAAAATGTAGCTTAATATCAAATTGTTTTACAGGGGATGTCTATGTGAATTATTTAATATCCACGTCAGCTGAAGTAATAGCCTTTTTTATATGTCTTTATGTGGTGGAAAGACTTGGAAGAAAGAAAATATTCAGTTCTTCTATGTTAACTTGTGGCATCGGTTGTCTGTGTACAATATTTTCATCTTTGTACGGTGGCCCATGTAAGTAGTATGTTAAACACTTTTTAACAAGCTTTTATATGATGATTTTATTTACAACTACTGGGCCAATTCCACTGCCTGTCGAGTTTTATTCCTTTAGGGAATCACCAGTCCAGTAGTCAGCACTTCCGTGTTGACACGAATTATCATTGATACTGTATGATCATAATTGTATATTAACTCTTTACAAAACTTTCAATTCTTGATAAAACATTTGGTCCGAATTTGTATTATAAATTTCATAGATTTGACGTATATCAGTCACGAGCATATACACACGTTAATCATGCGGTGGAAGTGGTAAATAAACTCATCATAGATACCGAACTCCGTACAGTCATCGTTTCCTTTCCGGAACTATTTTCCTTTACTCCATCAATGTGTAGTGTAGAATGCGGACCCGGATGCGGATCGGAGCTGGAACTGCCGGGGAGTTTGCATAGATACCAGTATTATAATTTCGTATATGCTTTTGGCAAGAAATTGAGTTTACATGCAATGAACACATTTTGTAATATGAATTGATATCAGCATGTAGAATGAGTTGCGATGACAAAGGCAGTTCTGCCAAAATTCAAAAACTAAAAGGGGGCGTATTAAAAACAAAATGACAGGAACATCTTATGCTCATGCATATCTTTAAATTAGGATCTAACAATGGAGTCGTATAATGAAGATACGTTTAACTATGTTTGATGAGTTGTGATAAAAAGGTCGGCTCTATCAAAATTTTCCTAGTTCAAAACGGCATAACAAAAAACCAACATCATTGAACGGGAACATCCCTCCCACATCCAAATATGATGATACGAGAACTTATGTAAGATGAGTTGAAATGAGAAGGTCAGTTCTGTTTAAACTTTCCCCAAGTTCAAAGGGCATAATAATAATAAAAAAAAATAAAAAAATACCGGAACATCGTACCCAAATGCACATCTGCATTTTAGCATCTACCAATGTATAAATTTCTACGCTGATACGATAAACGATGTATGAGAAGTTGCGACGGCAAAAAAGTCGGTTTTGCCAATATTTTCTAATATTCAAGGGGCATAGTTACAAAAAGACTCAAAGGACATGACGTCATTCCAACATGCACATCTTCATATGATGGGTATGGCAATGTGGTAGTTATCATGAAGTAGTTATCATGATGATACGATAAACCATATATAAGCAGTTGCGATGACAAGGTTGTACCTATCAAACTGTTTCTAGCTCAAAATGGCATAACCAAAAGGAAACTCTTTCAACCGGAACATTCACCCTACATCCACATATGTTGATAGTATTAATCATGTAAGAGGAGTTGCGATGAGAGGTCGGTTCTGTTTGAATTTCCATGTTCAACGGGCAAAATAAGAAAAAAAATAGTGTAGGAACTTTTATGCTTATATGATAAACCATGTATAACGAGGTCGGTTATGTCAACATGTTTTTTGTTCAAAGGGGATAACAATAAAAAACGCATTGAACCGAAACATTCCATCCATATCCATATATTCAGTAGCATCTAACAATATAGTAAGTTTCATGTAGATACGACAAATCATGTAGAAGGAGTTACAATGAAAAGGTTAGTTATATCAACATTTCTTAGTTGAAAGAGGCGTATCTAGCAAAACCTCGAGGGATTTATAATCCTTCCAGCACATCTTTAATTCTTTCTTCGCATCTGATTTGTATTTAAATACAATAAAAACACGTCGTTTGAATTATGAAAACAAGTTTGTTTTTGAAAAGGGACAAAAAATTTGCACGCAATGTATCATAACACGTTTTTTTTTCATATTTTATAACCACATATATTCATTTAATCAGTATTAATTCATCCTATTTTCTTTTGTCTACTACAGCCCTACACTGGTTGACGATAACCTTGTCTTTGATAGGAAAGCTCACAATAACAGTGGCATACTTTAATATTTATCTTATGGTGGCGGAAAATGTCCCAACTAACCTTCAATCATTTGGGTTTGGAATTGGCAGCTCAGCCGGGTATGCTGGATCAATGGTATCCGCTTATGTTGGTGATTTGGTAAATATTTGTTATTGAGATTATTTCATATTTATTTTCGAATGATGATAAATTTTCATACGAATCACGAAATGTTAACAATATGTATATATAGTTTTCTTTTTTCAAAAAATAATTTAGCTTGCTGGGTACTGGTAATTTTCTGTGAATAACAAAAAACATAAACACTAGAAGCATGCTATGATAAAGGTAAAATAAGAACATACATAATTGTAAAAGGAATAGGAATAGGAATAACCTTAGAAAGCAAAAAATAGAATCAGTTAAATAATGATAACATAAGTGAAAGTTGACAAATCTTCATGTTTCCATTATAATAATTCAAATGGTAAAATGTTTTCAGTATATTCACTTCATTTATTTGTAGGGTGTATTGGTTGATACAAAATTTGGTGTTGCCTTACCGCTGGTAATTTTTGGTGCTTTTGGTATTTGTGCTCGTTTGCACTTCCTGAAACTAAAAATATGCCATTGCCTCAAAGTATACAAGAACCGGAAAAAAATTTCGAGGTCGGTATTTTGTTTAACCTTTGGGGAAATATATATAATTGTTTAATGTTATTTAATGTAATGTAATTTGATATATATTTGCGGCTTTGATTATCAAATTATCAAATTATTTGAAATAGGATGCATTAAAAAAAAATCTATCAAGAGGATCAGACTCTTATACGGACACCACCACAGGTTGAAATAGGGCATACAAATAAAGTCAAACATGCACTTCTCTTGATTGATTGATTATGGTTTGCTTAGCGTTCGAACTAAATTGACAAATTGCCTTTGTGTTAATCTTAAATCATCCAATACGACAACTAATGACACATTTGTAATTTATTCGATGTTATTTAAGATCTTACTTCCAATTTACAAATTGTAATGATTAAATTTACGTTTCTTTTTGGTGTAAACTGGAACCGGAAATAAAAGACTGAGACTCGAAAAATCTCGACAGTACTTTGTAAGTTTACGCCACCCGAACCTCTGATTGTTTACTGGGATAAGTGTTTATAGCTAAAGAAATTGATGTATAACGTGATAAATATATTACAATAAAACGTAATGATATGGTTTGATGTAAATAAGAAAACATGTTATCTTAAAATCGTTGAAGAGATAAACACCTGTCCTCAATGTAATAAACAATGTACATGTACAAGTATTTAACCATATGTCAATTTTTAGAAAAAATACACCAGTTCACACCATGTTATAGTAGTAGAGCATTAAACATCTAATAGCTGCACCAAAGGCATTAGACACATTAAATGTTAAAATTTCTTTTTAACGAAAATATCAAATTCATATTCCTTCGAGGTCACATTTCATTCATCTTTCATAAAACTACAATTTCCTGCTATTTTGTAGAAAACAAATGTTCTGTATCATATACCTTTATTTTTTTTGCAAAATTCATTATATAAATGAGAAAATGTGTCATGAGTGCCAATGACACAACTCTCCATCCAAGTCACAATGCATAAACCGTTAACAAGTATAGGTCAAAGTAAGGCCTTCAACACGGAGCCTTGTCTCACACAGAACAGTAAGCTATAAAAGGCCCCGATGATTGGTGAAAAATAATTTATAAAAGAGGGAAACCAACGGTCTAATGTATATAAAAATCGAGAAAGGAGAAACATATATGAACCACACCAACAAACGACCAGCACTGAATAACAAACTCCTGACTACTTTCACATCATTAAAACACCATTTCAAACTAGTGAATCACATTAGAGTTTACTTCTCGGTTAAATAATATGGTAAATTGCTTTTCAAAATCGCGTATCCACTTTTCATGCATCATTTATAAAACAAGCAAATACGACTTTTTAGCAGATAGTACGAACACGCTATTGTGAAAGCAGCACACTGACATTAATAAACAATAAGATATCTAAACGTTAATCTATTTTTTTCAACAAAAGGTGTCTGAGTGATGGATTAGCTAACTGACGGGGATAAAAAAAAAATGTATAGACTGACTTTATCGATGACTTTTAGTATCAATAAACGGTTATTAAGACACAATCATGTAAAGGCAGCAGTTATGTATATTTCTTCCTTTATAGTGAAACAACCGTACTGAAAAAACTTCAGGTCACATATTTTCATGCAATATCAATATCTTTAAGGCGCATCAACAAAAATAAACAGCAAAGAACGACACAAGTTTCAAATGGGATGACTTGGTACAGGAACAAACCATAGGGTTTTAACTTTTTGAAATGATTCATCGAGAAACCAATCGAAATGAAGACATATTATACACCATGTACACACCTTTCATGCATTTTTAGGAAGTACACAAAGAGGAAAGAGTTTTGCTCTTAAATTCTAACTGAAATAGAAACCGTTTGATCTTACTTGTGTTGCAGGTTCCTTTTTTCATATTATATAATCAACTAAATATAGTAAACGAAGGTCAAGTTTGAGTTCTCTCTTCCTCTCTCTCTTTCTTTCTTTAAATTGTATGCAAACCCGCATACAGATAAATATATAAACTGGCAAGAATATTAGCATACTTGACTCCTAAAATTAAGAACTGATGGTCAATGAACGACAAATAGTGACCTTATTTCTAGTTCCCGAGTGATATTGGGTCATTTTGATGATAATTAGCTTTTACATGCTTACACTAAGAAGTCAATGTGAGCCAAATTTTTTAAAATTTCTCAAAAAAGACCAACATGCACATTTAAAAGAGATTTTTGCATAAATACAACCTACTATACACTGCAAAAAAAATCAGTATTTCACCCTTTAATTTGAGGTCAATCTTTAAACACTCTTTTCTTCCCTTAAGATATCTTTTCTATCCTAAAGAAATGAGTAGGGTCATTAAGAGCAAAAATTAAAACTTCGAAGATGATAAAATTTGTCGCAAATCAAATGAAAGTCCATAAAGTGTCAATTTCCGATGAGTTCCTTGATATTAGGTAAAATCAAAACTCAAACACATCAAACAAACTGTCATATTCCTGAATTGGTACAGGCATTTTCTTGTTTAGTAAATGGTGGAATAAACCTGATTTGATAACTATTAATATGACTTGACTGTTAGTGTTGCTCTCAACCAATTGCAACTTATTCAAAATTCTGACCAAATTGCAATTTGTTTTATAAAACCAAACTGTTCAACTGGTCAGAAATTTTAACAACTGTTGTAAAAATTCACAGCAAAGTCATGAAAGTTCCAGGTGGTAAATTAAAACATACTTACAACCCTATAAGACTTTGACTCCACTTTAATGTTGTTGTGACAAATTCAGTCTATCAGTTTGTATTAGTATATCATAGTCATTACCATACTAAAGGTGAAATGTTGTTATTTTGAATTGCTATAAAAATGTCCAAACTAAACTTTCATATAGTGTTTCTTTCGAAAAATCTTCTATAGATAAAAATCATTTAGGATTGTAAGTAGGTTTTATTTTATCACCTTGCACTTTTACATTTTGTGTAAACAATTTGTTCAAAATTCTGACCAGTTGAACATTCGTTTAATAAAACAAAATGCAATTTGGTCAGAATTTTTAATCAGTTGCAAAAGTTAAAGAACAATACTAACAATCAAGTTACTGTAATAGCTAGCTAACATTCAATTTTATTAACAACGATGTTTGATAAACAAACAGACATAATAGGTTAAAATGTCAAAAGCAGGGTTACAGCAGACAGCAGTGTGTTATAATCTTAATCACGGTAAAACATGTTAACAAATATTAAACAAAAGGGCATTTAGACAAAGCACATTAGCAAACACAATAGAGGATGTAAGCATTCAAATTATAAACCCTGCAAGATGAACAATCATATCGAAAGTATAATTGCCATTGTAAATAAACACCTTTATGTTTTGCGTAAAAGAAATTCCGACTGTCTCGAAATAATTGAGAAAAACTTTACTAAGTTTGCAATGATGACTGGTAATCCTGAAATGAAAGGAGAAGTAAATGATCTGATGTTTTATCATACGAATAAAAAAAAATCATCTGAGTACCTTATATGTTATCTTGCCCCCCCCCCCCCACCATATGTACAAAGTGCAACCAACTATTCTCGGAGAAATGAACATGTATCATTGTTCCACTGTGAAGGCTTTCCCTAGCTACGGAATCTTTTTATTCCATTCACACTTTGATATGAAATTAGATTGATAAAAATATTCGCAACATCAACTAAATTAAAAAACTGTTGGAAAAGAGTAAAGTTGCAACTTATTATCAAGACGGTACGAAGATATTAAATATTAAATTTAACTCAGTGGCGATGTTTTGCTATATTCTATGAAATTTTCAAAGATGACATTATAATGGCTTTTCCTGACAGTGTTGGCCAGCTATTGAGGGTGTTCTTTTCATTTTCATTTGTCAAAAATACTCTTCATGAACCATAAACTCTTCATTGACTATCTTATCGATACTACTTGGCTTTCAAGAAACTATGCTTTTAGTTTTAGCTTCTCATAAATTCATCTTAGTTATCAGAATTAATATTTTGACTCTCGTTTCAGTTCAAAAGACTCATCAGTGACAATTGAATCAAATAAGTTGATAGGTGCAAAAATTATACGAACATGAAGCTGAATAGTTTTGTGGAGCAATATAACTTTTAAACGAACTAAATGTATTTCCAAACATGTTCATGATTATAGTAAAAGGTCAAATAGATTTCTTGTACTTTCAAAAAGTGTTATTGATACGGTTATGGTCCAACTTCATCGTCATAAATCATTAAAACCTGAGTCATCATCACAGAATATAATTTCTCAATCTTTGATTCTCTCTATTTTTCTTCTCTTTATTTAGAGTTTGAAGATATCCACTATATTTGGTCGTTTGACATGCATGCTCATGATAATATCACCACTGGAACACACCCGCGACATCGCGTTTCCGGGACTGAATTAGAGTATCTAATTCTATATAATCCTTATTTTTAGCTTAGATTTTTAGAACTAGTACTCGTATTGATATCTGAGAAAGTCATGCTAATTGTAAGATGCACGGTTTTCTCTGCTTTCAACATCTTTCCGTTTGAATCTATTGATCTGTAAATCATTACTTATTGGTAATATCGATTCTTTGGAATGTTTTTTTTCAACTAACAGCATTGTCCTACATTAGTCCGATATAAAGTTGAATTCTTTTATTCACAGTTTTTACGTCATGCCGGTTATAAATTTTATCTACACCTTCAAGTTTGGATTTGTAGTATTCGCAATGTTATCTTATAAAGTCATGCTGATTTTGATGAGCTATACGAGATATAATCACATGTGGAGCAAGGAGTTGATAACCTTTCATGAGGGATTCGATTTGCTCATCCTTTTTTGCCTATGTCTTGTATTGAGGACTTTAAAAGACAATCGTGATCAGCTGCTGTTTTTAAAAGGACTGATAAACATTTGCAATTATAACTGTCGGACTCGAAACCGAGTACAAGTCAGACCACCTGTCATACGAGTACACTATGGGGCGATTTCAAAACAACATAAACGTTTATTTTTATAACCATGCTAACCATCCTAAGTCAGGAATCTGATGTACAGTAGTTGTCGTTTGTTTATGTAATTTATACGTGTTTCTCGTTTTTTATATAGATTAGACCGTTGGTTTTCCCGTATGAATGGTTTTACACTAGCCAAGGCTCCGTGTTGAAGGCCGTACATTGACCTAAAACGGATTACTTTTTTAAAATTGTTATTTGGATGGAGAGTTGTCTCATTGGCACTCACACCACATCTTCCTATATCTATAAACGTATCTACCGGAACGAGATCGTTTCTGAGTGTTTGCTTTAAATTAAAACGGAGATTTAATAAAAGTTGGAGGTGCACGTGGTACTAGTTATCAAGTATATTGATAGTACTAATAACTTAAAATAAAAATTCTACCACTGCATCGAGTGTGATACGATATTTATCCACTCGAGACATTTAAATTTTCAAAGTCAAAACGCGAGGCTCGCCGAGCGTTTTAAATATTTAAAATTTAACTGTCGAGAGTGGATTAATATTGTATTACACGATATTTGGTGGTGGAATCTGTTTCTCTAATGATTTTTAAACAATATACAGACAAATTCAATACTTCTTTTCAAATGATCTACAAAAAGATGTGTTCTTTCTATGTGACGTCATCAGGCATGGTCGCCTTTTTTCGTGCAGTCACAATAGGAAAATGAGAGAAAAGCAAGAAAATTCGACGTCATAATCGAATTTTGACCAATGAAGAACTGAGATCAAACGATCCACACGTTGATTAAACAAACATAATCAACATGTCAGGAAAGGGATAAAAGCTAATGTTATAAGGATATATTTTCACTCGATACATTTTAACAAACAAAAGCTGAAGTTTAATTTTTGAATAAGTATTGTTATTCATTCAATCAAACGAAATATAAAAAAGAAGATGTGGTATGATTGCCAATGAGACAATTATCCACAAAAGACCAAAATGACACAGACATTAACAACTATAGGTCACCGTACGGCCTTCAACAATGAGCAAAACCCATACCGCATAGTCAGCTATAATAGGCCCCGATAAGACAATGTAAAACAATTCAAACGAGAAAACTAACGGCCTTATTTATGTAAACAAATGAACGAAAAACAAATATGTAACACATAAACAAACGACAACCACTAAATTACAGGCTCCTGAAGCCTAACTCTAACTTAATGAGTAGTTCTTTACGCATCTAAAAAACAGCCATATAATGACAAGATGTTAAACAATTCAAAAAAGTTAAACAATCCAAAAAGAAATGCTGAGCGTGGACGATAAACAGATGGGACCTTTTACCTTCACAACACAAGGAATATCATAAGCTTAAGAAAGAAAATATTATATTAAAAATATCTTATTCCAAAAACTTCAGCCCAATTTAGACAAGATTAATAAAGGTAACAGAAGTATACCATTGTTTTTAAAATAGTCATAAATCGATGTAGCGAAAGCGAATCCGGGTCACAAACCAAAACCGAAACACATTAACTATTAAAAGAAAACAGATGAATAATTGAAACACTGAACTGCAACAAAATCAAACGCAAACATACATAGTTGTAAACGCCTGCGTAACACTTTAATAGATTTCTTTTACAAATGAGACTTGGATGGAGAGTTTTCTCATTGACACTCATACAAAATCATCTAGTTCTACTGAAACGGTAACCTATTCCTGTGGAGGAAAATCAAGAATCAAATTCTCTGAGGAGATCGAATGAAGAGCTAGACTGAGTTCGTAGACTTGGTAAATGATCCAGCAAAATTCCAAATTTAAAAACTTCTATCTTGACCTGTTTACTATTAAGTGTTTTATCTAGAACTGCCGTTCTAAAATATGTATCATAGTATTCATTTTTATCAGCTGTCATTGGTGATGTGATGAACCGACATTCGTGCCTGGTGCTTGTTAGTTGAATTGATATTGTAACACCAGTTAATGAAGACGTTGTGCAATGAATGAAAGAACATTCGACCATATCTATATAAATCTATGAAAGTTGAAGAACTTTTGAGGTCTGGAGCTTGCATTCCAGTAACTGCTAGTAAATCCTTTGTTAATTTATCGTGATCATTGTCATTTTGATTCGTTTCTTCTGTTACCTATTTAAATATCGGACAATTACGTCTTTAAAACTGAGTTTAACTGTGCGTATTGCTGTGTGTTTTTTTTTAAATTTTATATCCATTGACTAGAGGTATTGGGGAGGGTTTTGATCTCACAAAACATGTTTAAATCCTCTGCCCTTGTTTGTCTGTCCGAAGTTAGGAACCTATAGTTTTAATGTTTCGGACTTTAGTGGGATTTTCATTTTCTGGACTAGTAAACATTGTTTGTTAGTGTGACAGTTGAATCCCGCCTCCAGATGTCGGAGTTTTTGCTATTTTGAAGACACATTCCCCTTTTTCATTTACACTATTTGTTTGTTTGTACAGTTAGAACAGTTTGTGTTTTTCGAGTAGAGTGTCAAGTATTTGAAGGACGATAAGAATGAGCTAGGAGTGTGCTATGCTAGAAATTAAAAGAATAAAAAATGATTATATGATGCTTGAAGTTTTATTTCATTTTGTTTTCAACTGGATGTTATCTTCTGCTCTTGCTTTAACTTCTCCTTACAAGCCTACAAAATAAAGTTAAAGTGTTTATCTAAAATAGATACAAGAATTTGTATTCATTAATTAAAAATATTAAACCGTAGGATCATATGCCTATTTTCCTTTTTGTTGTTGATTGTTTTACTGTTGGTGATAGATAAATGAAATGAATAACCAATTTTAAATTTGCCTAAAAGAATAAATAGTACCAAGAATTGTTCAATTTGATTTAGGTTAACCTTGGAAGAATTTGGCTCTGCTCTTTAGATCTTTGTAGATTCTATATCACCTGTACGCGTTTAATCATACCTTGCTTTCAAATAGGTTTGATTGTTCTTGATGAAGGTATATTAGGAAAACTTTTAAAAGCATGAACTTTATAAACTGTTATATTCATTTCAGACATATATAAACAAGACAATAACAATCAAAACCAAGGACTAAACAAAGACTCACAAAACCAAAGGACATATTTACATAAACAGTTATAAATAATAATTAAGAAACAACACGAACTCAACTAAAACCCGGGAGTGAAACCAGGTGCTCCTTTGCTATAAAACCTACTGTAAGTTATCGAT
This sequence comes from Mytilus galloprovincialis, assembly GCA_037788925.1. Classification (NCBI taxonomy): domain Eukaryota; kingdom Metazoa; phylum Mollusca; class Bivalvia; order Mytilida; family Mytilidae; genus Mytilus; species Mytilus galloprovincialis. The sequence continues at coordinate 59,524,348 of CM075340.1, read as the reverse complement.
GTTTGAATTTCGTAAATCAAGGAAACAATCAAAAACAAAGGACAATACGCGTCAGAAGCCATTCGAGAATTGGTTGAGATCATCATCCTAAACAATACGTTTTCCTGTTTGACATGACAAAATAAATTAATATATATATCGGATGTGCCATCATAGATAAACGTTTATGGCGCCTTGTGAAGACTAATTAACAGCATAATGTTACAATCCTTACTTGTTATACTTACATTTATTAGTTTCACAGACATAGTTCCTGGAATACGAGCATGAGTAATTTCTCCAGTATCCATAATCATTGTAATACAAGGAAACACATCTTGGAGAAGACGCTGAAAAAAATATTTACTTCATGATTAATTACTATTTGTACCATATTGAGGATTAGAAACTTAATGTTCATATTACCTTGTAAGTATTGCTTGTATAAACTGACCAGCATAATTTAAGGAAACTTTAGCATAATCACTTCTGATTCAGATATTTTTTAATATGTTTTTCAAAATGCAAAATGTATGGATGTAATACCACCAAATTATTTTACGTCACATCCGGATGCTATGAAAACAATAACAATCAAAACTAAGGAGTTAACAAAGACTCACAAAACCAAAGAAAAAGGGTAAAAAAAAATGTCCCTTGAATTTGACAGTTGCAGGAAGTTGATCCTACATTTCATTGCAGTTAAAACATTCTGGGTCAGAAAGATATATCTTGGGTGTTTTGAAAACCTATATGGATTACATTGTAACTCGTTTCAAGGATAACTTAGTTTAAACAATATATATTCAGATTAATCAACACATACAAATATAATTCAGATTCAGGAACAAGCAAACTTGTTTATACAAATCGCTCTCTAACCTTTATGACTCTGCATCTTATTATTTGTTATCGTGAACATAAAATGAGAATTGAAACGAATGAATATTGTAACTTGTGTTTACATATGATTGGTTTTCAGTTATTATGAATATTCAATTATTGTTTATACTTCCATATATTTGTGTTATCATTGTTAATAGTCTCAAACAAATTTTATTATAGCGGATTAGATTATAAAATACATTTCATTTCTTCTTCGAAAAAAGTGTCTTACTGTTTTTGATGGGATATCCTTTTTTGAATTTCAGGAACTCTGGCTTCTTGTCCTCATTTGCCCATTTCCAATTATATTCTGTTTCGGACAATAAGCCTATCCAGAAAGTTATACCTGGAAAAAGATAAGTACAACTATAAAATGCAGTTTTATTTTAATGCATGTTATTTCAACACAGTTATTTGAGCTGCATTGCCATTTTACAATATCAGAACTTTTTTTCTATAAGCATTTTGAATATTTTTTAAGTTTAAGCTATAGTCATACAAACCTTAAGGGTACTGATTTATGTTAATGAAGAAAACTGACGTTAATGTACACTTGTTTATAGCGTGTTGGTTATAAGTTTTCACTACGTCATGAGCGATGTTAAGTGATTTTGGTATATGAAGTCAATGCCCTGTGAGTATCGCCTCATTATATCTTAGTCACCACGAATATGTATCAGATGTGAATAATATTTGCAGATCTTTGATTTGTCATTGACCGAATCGTGTAGAAACTAAGTTTACAACACTAAACAGAAAAAACAACACAAAATCAAGGAGGATACACTGACAACCACTACAAGGATTTCTGTGTTCCTCTCGTTTAATTTTTCTTATATTTACATCATTGAAAAGGTAGGGGTCCATGCATCATCTGTCAAAGTTTTGAAGAAATTCACCGTTTCATTTAATGTTTAGGGTATAATGAATATGACCAGTTTTGGGGAACCCTAAAAAAACGGTAAAAACACTAGTAGGTAACAATCATTGTTTGTTTTTGCACATGTTGTCATTAGAAATATTAATGAATGTTAAAATGCATAGAAGAAACATATTTTAAAGTAAATCAGTAAAATTATCATAATAATACAAACAGCCTGAATTTTAAAAAAATGGTTATTAAATATTGATAAGGCAAAAAGACATTTCAGCTCAGATATTTTTTTCCAGCTTAGCCAGAACAAAACTATTGTCGTTTAATTTCTCCCAAAAATTGCTTAAACATTTATTGGTTATAAATCTTGAAAATCACAAATTTTTATCGAATTTGACAAAATCTTTAATCATATTGGCTAACAAGATTTATGACTTTTGAACATCGGTAAACTAAGGTTTCCTTTGTTTATTTACTCACTTTTCTTGCGTGCACGCTCGGCAAGCCATCGGTTTTCTTTTTCATTGTCAACTTTCACTAAATAACCACCGATTTCCTCACATCGTTTCTGAAATATTAAGATACACCAAATTTGTATAATTGGGTTTATTCAAGATGCATAATAAAAGATGAATTATTAGGTTTATTTAAAGATGAATAAAAAAAGTATTTTTTTTCTTTTCAATTATTTATACCTTATTTAAAATGATGAAGTGTTTGATCACTTATTGAAACTTTCATTTACTTTATATGAGGACAACTTTTTTTATCAATAAAGGACGATATGCGATAAATGTGGTTTTTTTTTTGCAAATGATATATTTTTAAAATAATGCATCAATGTTCAATTCTACAAGCGAAGTTTTTTTTATTTTTTTGAAGAAAAAAAAAACGAACTGCATAAGAAATTGCATTCTGTGCTTTGAAAGGACATTTGTAAATGAAATCTTTATGGTACGTTACTTTCAAGTTTTGGCATTGTTTTTATAGCATTATTTGCACTCGATTTTGTAGTCTTTTTGCTAGATACATGTATTATTTATCCATTAAAAAGTAATACGTCAAGATTGTCATATGTTTTATATAAGATTACTAATCAATATTAAGATCAACAAAACATCGTTGACAAACGATGAGAATATTAGCGTTTTAGTATTTAAAACACCTCAAAGACTTTTATATGAAAATTTTGTTCAAACACTGGATCACAGTGTTGTAAAAATTTGTTAACACCAAGGATAAAAAACAATATAGTTGCAACTGATCCGTTTGCACAAGGTACACTAATACTTCATTATTCTTGCAATGTTTTGATTTCAAATTTTCTGATTTAGGGTTTTTGATTATCATTTTTATTCTAGCTTAAACATATTTTGATTGCCTTCAAATCTAAAAATGATGAAATAAACCACAAGAATTATCAAACAAACCTTAGCTTTTTCCCATGTCAATCTGTCTTTTGAAAATATATAACAGTGTCCATTGTGTTTTTGTTCGTTAGACCACTTTCTCGCTATAAAAAAGTAAAACATATTTTGAAAAAAAATAAATCCAAGTATACGTTCTTTTATCTGCAAAAATTAATATATGTATATGGCGGAAATATGTTTCGGAAACTTCAAAACAGGGAAAAACACTTTCAAGTCGACCATTTCTACCTCCAACGTTGAATGTTTGAAATTTGAAGGCTTTTCCACCTCAGAAATAGATTACCGTAGCTGTTTTTGGCAAGACTATTTAGGAATTTGTTGTCCTCAATGCTCTTCAACTTCACTGTTGAGTCTTTTGTAGATGAAACGCCCTTATGACGCAAATACAACATTTCAATCCTGATAATTATGATGAGTTTATATTCAGTAAATTTGTTATGTATTTCGTTAAATGTTTTCTTACTTTTCTTTTAAATTTAGCAGTCATGATAATGGTTTTTCAAAAAGCTTTCGAATATATGGCACTGGGCTTATGAACTATTTTATTGGGAAAAAAAACCAGAAAATATAGCTGATTACGATAACATGTCTTTTTTCCTCAATTAAGGGATATGAATGAATGATAATATAGTTTCAGTTAATCAACAGTTATTGTGTTTTCTTCTAATGGAATAGCCAGAAGCTCTGCTTTTGTTTTCTTATGCGAAGGGAAAATACTTTTCTAACAGGCTTTGTGCCGCATTTAACACTTGCTACCAATTCGAACTCTTTTTCCCTTATGATACCTTTCTTTTTGTTAGAAAAGTTACATCACAACATTTGCCTTTAGGTTAAAATATCTAGTCTCAACATATAGATTTGTATGAGTAAACAGAGAAGCATTTGAACTCAACAAAGTATTTGAATCTACAGTGATTTTGTCTGATAAAAAATTTATAATTCATAAATCAAACAATAAAAACATTGTCCTTTGAATATTTTATTATTTTTTATTTATTTTTGTTGAATAAAGTCTGCATTTCATTCTCAAGTTGATGATTATGTCATCTAGTTTAGGTTGAAAGTTCTGTATTTGAATTGCCTTTAGATCAAAATATACAGTCTCAAACATAAATCTGTGCATGAGTAAATAGAAAAGCATTTGAACACAACAAAGCACTTGTAGAAGCAGTGATCTTGTCTGATGTAACTGTTATAATTCATGAATAATACGAATAAATTTCCTTTCCAAATTGATGCTTGTATCATATAGTAGAGGTTGAGAGTTATGTGATTGTATTCAGAAATTAAAAATAGCTTGTGTAGTCACTTACCATAATATTCTTTATTAACATCAGCAAACTTTTTCTCCAACTTTTTAATCGTTCGACGCATGGATACAATTGGTTCTTTTGAAGAGTATGACCCACGACATGTTTTAAGGTACTTTTCGATATCTTGCAATGGTCCACGCACTTTGTCGTACTTCTGAATAGCCGATAGAGAGACACATTGCGAAGTATAACTAGCGGAGACAACGCTTATCAGCAAACAAATACACAGAATAATCATCTTGCAAAATTGGAACCTATAATTAAAAGTAAATGATCAATTGTAGCAGTAGTAACATTTCTTAAATCTGTCTTCTAATTTTCTGTTACGCAAAATGATTTTTTTTAATGACTCGCGTTTCTATAAAATGTGTTTATGATTCATGACAACACCAGTTGTTCACTTCAACAAGTAAAATCATCTTGATTTTATCAAATAAAAAACTTGAAGCATAATGGTTGAGATGGTACAAAAAAATACGCCATTTATTGTAAAGCCGTTGAAAAACTGATAGATCTTCCTCAATTAGAACACACAAGACTGTTACTTTATACATTACAGATAAAGCTACAGCAACACATATATAAAAGAAAAGAACCGAGAGAACATAGATGTAACGAAATAATTAAAACTAACAAGACAGGCAGGTATTTCGTTAGCCTGTCCAATATTATATAAGAAGAAAAAAAAAATTTTCAGTCATATTTCGTGAGATGTAAGATAAGCTTTATTTTTACAAAGATTAAGTGTATTCAAACCGGCCAGTATGAGATATGTAGACATCCTATTTGCTATGCCAGAATATTGTCTCTTTTAATAATGACGCTAAATCCTTTAACTATAACTTGGCATGAAAAATATCCAATTGTACATTTGAAATATGAAAAACGTTTTTGTTCAAACAAATGAAACCGTTGATGTTGATTTAAATCATTATATATTGTCTCTGTCAGTCAAATACTGATAAAGAAAAAAAAAATTGTCTGAAACTGATAACTTTTTTTCTAAATCAATCTTTTTAAAGATACATAAACAACAAATTGGCTTATCATTTTCAATTTCAATTTTTAATTATTTAAAATCCTTACTGAAGAAACATTTATAGTCGGAATAAGCATATGGTTAAAAGATGAAGCGTTGCCTTATTTAATGTTTGTCAAATTAGAAACTTTTTTTTTCCGTTGCAGGCCCAATAAACAATAAAAACGGACAAACTGAACACGCCCAAGCTATACTGAAAATCGACCAAAGTACACAAAACGCAATAAAGAAAAATAAAGTCTGAGCAACAGGAATCCTCAAAATCCTGAGGCGATTTCAGGTGCTTCTGAAAGGTAAGCAGATTATGTCCTTAATGTGGCACCTATTGTCTTGTTTGTTAAAGTACAAAACTCGTGCTAATTCTAATACGGTGAGGTCAGGTTCTAGGAAAAGTAATTACGGCAACTTGGTAAGGGTAAAAATAGCCTTTGAATTTATTAAAACTTATATGTAGTGACCATCAAAAACATTTGATTCACACATATGTAGACATTCCTGTTACATTCAAATTGAAAAGCTTTTACAAGCGGTGTTGACATGAATATCAATTGTATGGTCATTTTTATAAATTTCCTGCTAAAAAACTTTGATTTTTATGGAAAATGAAGGATTTTCTTATCCTAGGAATAGATTATCTTAGTCGTATTTGGCACAATTTTTTGGAATTTTGGGTTCTCAATGGTCTTCAACTTTTTACTTGTTTGGCTTTATAATTATTTTGATCTGAGCGTCACTGATGAGTCTTATGTAGACGAAACGCGCGTCTGGTGTATTTAATTATAATCTGGTACCTATGATAACTGTTTACATTTGATATCTGCAATACTAATGATGTCAGTATGACTTTAAAACTTAGGAGTCATATAGAGAACATCTTAATTTTGACTAAGGTTTGTCTTAAGTTTGATACAACATATAAACAACAATAAGAACATAAATATATGAAGCGGTTGGTTCAATAGATTTAGTGCAACTATTCCCTGATCACTTTATTTCATAGTATATACCTTTCCATTAACTTACAAATTCAGCATACATTTATGAAATGAATAATCTTTTAAATAATATATGGAAAGTTGATTTCTGCTCACTACTTTTGTCTTAGGTATTTGTTAATAGGAGTCAGTATAAAGATTTCGTTGTCTCTTGTCCAGAAAAAAAAGATGAAGGCTGCTGTTTATGTATACAAAGCGCTGTCTACTTTAATACGTTTTTAAAGAAACAAATTCATCGTTCTAATAGAGGCGTGATAGACTAGTGACAATCGGTGTTCTACATGTTTTTAAGCAATGTTTACTAGTTCCAAAATAAAATTAAAACTATGCTAATTTATGGATAGATATGTGCGGTTAAAATTGTGTGTTAATAATTTTTATTATTTAAAAAAAATAACAATAGATCAATTATGACATTACCAATACATAGACATATGTGACACTTATGATAAAAGACATCACAGTGCTTCAATTCATGGTGAAATGATCTATATAGAAATAAGGAGATGTCGTATGAGCACTTCTGCCACAAATTTCCACTAAAGACAAAATAAAGTTGAAGTTATTTACTTTGTGTTTAGTTACTTAAAAAAAAATTACATACTATTTTTTCTCTCAGGTTATTTATTGTAGTTCAAATAATTATGACGTCTGGCGAGGCTATTTTATTTTTTTTCTGGAACGCCTTCCTACAACGTCATTACGCTGAAGCCATTATTTACGTCTGGACTTTGAGAGCAAATCTTGGGGGAACTTTGCGACCTAATTTTGACATGAAATTTTTGTCGTCGTCTAGAAATTTATACGTAGTTATAAAGTCCTACCTTTTTTGTGCTTATTGATACAAAATATTTCCAGAAATATCTAAAAGGATACGATTCCATTTGAGGTAGACAAATATTTATTTTTCTTTCAACATGATATCCAAGAACTCCTTAGAAGCGTCACTTCCGGTGAATATAAACTATAAAACTCGGTAAAATATGATGGACCCGAATTTCCGAAACGTTCGATTTACATTAGCCGGAAATTCGGGTCTCTCAAATTTTACCGAGATTTTAATTTTATACTTTTCAGAAGTGACGTATAGTTCTGGGATATCATGTTAAAAGCAAAATTAAATTTTGTCCACCTCAAATGAAATCGTATCTTGTTTATCATTTCTTTTGGATATTTCTATCAATAAGCACAAAAAGGTAGGACTTTGACTACGTAAAATAGCCTTGCCAGACGTCATAATAATTTTGACTAATAACCACCCCCTCCTCTCCCCCAATCAAATTGCTTGAATTCACCTTTATTTGTGAAGTACATATTTTTATGTGCAGTAAGTAACTGCATGGGTGACCAAAATAATCAGATTGCATTCTACTGTGTTCAAGGTATTAAGAACAATAATTGTATTTCTTTTTAAAATGATACAGTCTTTTAATGTTTAATTTTTTTTATCATATATACATATTTATATTAGAAAACTGTATGGAAATATGCCAGAACGTAGTTCAACCTTAAATTTTAAACATATATCTATCAAATCGTAAAGTATAGCAAATACTGAGAGACATTTAGAAATTATTGATCATGATGTGAAAAGGTTTGCACTTCTTTTAAGTTTCATTATTGTTAACAAACAAACTACTTGTTGCAATGAGTCTTGCTTCACATACAGCAAATCAATAAATAGTATCCATATATATCAGTATGCGAAGTAGTCTGTATGTTTTGAAAGGTTGTTGGATTCAAATTTGAGCACAAATGAACAAACTAAACCAGCACTTCGTCTTAGGCATTTTGGATTTTAAATCACTTGGGTTTTTTCTGTTTCTAAGTTACCAGGACTAGTTTTACTTATTCTCATCAAAAACTATTTATCCTACTCGAAAACCCATTTCCATCTTCTGTTTCGCGAAATTTGGAAACATTGAAAAACAGGACTTACGGTTATATATAGAACTAGAACACATCCGTGATATCGTGGGTCCATGATTGAATAAAAGTATATAACTACATGTATGCGTAAGCCTTATTTTAGTATTGGGATTGTCATCTGATAAAGTCATGCCGATTATAAGATACACAGTATTCTTTGCCTTCAAATCTTTCTGTTTGAACCCGTCGACCTGGAACTTATCAAATATTGGTAATATTAATTATTTGGAAAACAAACGGTTCTGGAATGGAGTATTTTCAACCAACAGCATTTTCCTATATTAGTTATAAATAAAATTGAATTTTTACGTCATGCCCGCTAACAAATTGAAAACTGTACCTATACGCCTTATTTTAAGTCCAGGTTTTTAGTATTCGTATTGTTATCTTAGAAAGTCTTACTGATTAAAACACTACAATAGGGAACAATTTGACAATAATTGAATGTAGTAGTGTCAACCCTGTGATTAGGACCCGTGTATATAGTAAAATCCTAAATACACCGTTTAGTGGTGCGCCTGTCAGATGCGGAACATACAGATAAGGTAATAGGTAACAGGTGAATATACTATTGGTATCGGTATCGGATTCGACCTGGAACTTGTTAATTATTGGCAATATTAATTATAAGGAAAACAAAAGGTTCTGGAGTGGTGTAATTTTAAATCTACACCATTGTCCTATATTAGCTATATATAAAGTTGAATTCTTTGATTTGTCGTTTTTACCCCATGACGGCTGACAAATTCGACCTTGTTATTTTAGAATTATAGATAACTATACATTATCTCAATATACAAAATTTATTATTGCCTCTATATTTATATTAGAAATGTTAGTTGTTTGTAGAGTTTCTTTTAATTTCCTATGCAGTAATAATTCATTGGCAGGTTCAGGTAATATAGGCAATAGTAGTATACCGCTGTTCAAAAGTAATAAGTCGAACTAAAACAAATCCGGGTCAAAAATCAAAACGGACAGAAACACGTCAACTATGAGAGAAAAACGGCGGTACAACAGAACCACTGAACTGCTAGAAAAACAAAGGCTACCATTCAACTTTTTTTTTGCTTAATGACTTTCCGTGAAGAATGTTCTCGGAGATCGGTATTTTTGTTATTACACAATTTTTGAAATATCAAAGATATTTTCAATTTGACTGTCCCTTTGATATCTTATTTTGTTTTCTATATTATAAAAAACATTTACTGGTTTCAATGATGTGTTTATTTACACAATGTTTTAATGGCGACTAAAACCTAGTTGTTGCAGTTTCAATATTCTCAATCGACATGTATGATAAAGGAATTTGAAAATAATGATAATACTTACTGTTCTACGATTTTTAGGATTGTTCCTTTTGGGGCTTGTCGTGCAGAGTTAATATGGTAATTTGATATAAACAGGTTGCAACATTAAAATAACATATATACTAAATCGATTCAAAAGTTTGAATCAGCGAAAAAGATCACGTTTTGATGTCACGTATCTGTCACATTTTTGCATTGCAAGAGCTGCCTCTCAATTAAACGTTATGATTTTTTAATCGGTAAAAGTGCGCACATTAAAGATATAACGCTTTGTTGAAACAGATGAGGCAAACACAATAAACAAGTAACTCTCAGTATGACAAAGTCCTCAAAGTTGAAAGTAACACATACCGGTGGCGATACTAATTAAACTTTTCGAAATGTAAAGCTCTTTCAAATCATTTATTTTAGGAGTGTTCCTCGTAGTCCTTATCATTTGGAAAAAAATATACCTATTTCATCATTTCGAAAAAAAAATATACATACCTATTTTTCACTTCTGCGTGTTCGAGTTCGCCGGTCTGCTCTTGTTCCGTGAAATTTTAATGTACAATTATGTACTTTTTTTATTATAACGAATTCAAAGATGTGTATGTGAAGGTTACAAAATAAATGGAGCGATATTTTTAAAAATAACATTATCCTGGTAAAGAACTGTTTAAGAACATAGGAAAACTATAATCCCAACCGAATTTTTGAATTTCCAAAGGTGTCTGTTTCATCTTCTGTTTGTTGTAGTTTGGCTTATTTTGTGACGCTATGCTCTTTTTTTAAAGTAAAAAAAAACAAAAGAAAAAACGAACTCTACGGAAAATTCCAAATGAAAAGTCTCTTACTAAATGTCAAATTCAATAACTCAAACACATCAAGGATCCGACAGCTAGTGTTGGTTGATGTGATCTTTTGTAGTGTCAAATATTTCAATAATAGCAGAGTTGTGTTGAGGAATGACTGGAATCCTCATACGTTTTATAGTCACCATCACTATTTGGTAGATCAATACGCTGTATTGTTCTCTCAACACACTATAGCATGTGATCGCGGTCTTTATTCTTCAGATACCGGTTTAATCGTCTATTCTGTGGTTTTATAGATGGAATCCTATTTCTGATTGTTGATGGAAAAGAGACAAAACCTTTACCAAAGACAAAAAACAGCCGAAGACCACAAATGGTGATGCATCTATTCAAGGAAAACCTCCCCTGGCAACGCACTCGGTCTCACTTCTTTCGGAGTTCTTGCTATACCCTCAGCTGTAATACTAGTACCTCAAATTGTCTCTTCTCAATTGATTTACAGGATAAACTACTGTCGCCTGAATTTCATACAACTCAGTGTTTATAATTTTATCGCAAAGCAGTTAAATTATGACGTTGTTTAACGCCCTATTGATCCGTATGGGGGTAGTAAATTTGATAGGGGGTTCACGACGTCAAGTCTACTGTTAATGGTGAAGCAGTTATGGATGTTATTGTATTTCATTCTTTGTTTTTCTACAAAACACCTCCGGAAAAGTTCCGTGTGCGATAGACTCGTTATACGATTTACTAATGACCAACTACTGATCATAGAGGAGGAGTACAATGAATAGAAGATTCGGCCTTGGCCTCACCCCTTTGTATTTTAATTACCCTATTTGGAACAGTCGGGGGTCACTAGGGAACCATATACAATATAACTCATCTGAGTGGGTAATTAACCGATAAACAATGCTGTAGGAATTTTTCATGGTTGCATTTATAGATAATGAGTTTTATTTGAACCGGATGTCTGACTTAACAACAATAAAACAAGCGCTGATGATTTTAAACGGCAGAAATTTACATATGTTCAAACCTTGTATATTTGTTAAGAAGAGACAATGTAACATACAAAAACTGGAAATATCACATAAACTCCAAAATGATCGATACAGGTAACGTCATAAAGTGATGTTCGTTGTCTGTAAGGTTTAATTCGAACAAATTATAATTAAGTACAAATAAGTGCAAAGAGATTGTATGCGAAATTTTCACTGCAGTATTGAACAGGATAAAACATACCAAATATTTCTTCTTTTTTAAAACAAAGACAAACTCTGAAAAAAAAGCCGATTCAACAAAGATTATTAGCGGGAAAACATTGGTGGTAAAATTTTAAACTTGTAAGTCTTTTCGCAGAAAACCAGATAGTTGTTGTTAAAAACAAGGGGAAAGTAAATGAATAATAAGATAAATGTTGCCTCATCATCAAAATTTTGATTTAAAACAAATTCTTGAAATGAGTCAAACATGTAACAAGTAACTCGGCCAGATCTTATACAGTCAGGAGTATTTGCTTCCACTTTCTTGTCTTTATAACGTATTAGACATGAACATTTACTTTAAAATCAAAAATCAGGCTCACCGTACTCTGAAATTCCTTTAAGTTTCTGCTTAGCTCGTTTAAATACAGACCATTTTGTTTGATAACACGGCATGCATAAATTCAAGCACATTTTGAGGTTTTATAATATGTATCGATAATAGTATTATTTTTTGGAAAATTTCTAGTCTGCTCACCTGACAAATTTGAACACAATTAAGTCGTTCAAATGTTAAAAAGTCACCTATGCAAAAAGTTAACGTTTGATATTTATAGTATACTTAGGAAGCAGAACGAATTGTCTTTCACAGTACAACAATACATTAAGGATCGTAACTAAAATTTGACTTCAAAAAATAGAAACAAGAAGAGAAACGGAATTATATCCCAAGGACAAATTGTTTTCTCTAAAGGTAAATTAATAGTTTATTTTTTTGGGCAAATCTTATTTTCTTTTGACAATTGTTACTTGGATACAAGAAATACCGGTGCCTTATCCCATTAGCAATATATAACAGTCTGGTTAGTACTTGAAATATATACATTTATGAATTATAATATATCCAAATAAAACATATAAATATATATCAATATAGAATGATGCATATATTTGAAAATAGAAAATAAAATAAATAAATAAATAAATGAATAAAAGTCACAGAAATATGGAATTTTGGCAAAAGCAAATACAAAAAACAAAAACATAAGTCTTACTTTTAGAATTCATTTCAGCTCACTCAGGATTTTTCTTTTCGATAATAATAGTACAAGCAATAACAATAAGAGTAACATAAGTGTAGATATAAACATAGACAAAAACATAAAGCATACATAAAAACCAATATAGAGCAGTATTAAATCAAAACATAGATGGTGATGTGAATAAGGCAAAGAAATGTAAGTGAGATAGTTCAGGTACAAAAAGTATCTATTATTTTATAATAAAAAAAAATATGCTGCTAGTAGTCGAAGCCAGGGGTCCTTGCGGATATTGACCATATGAAAGGGGTTAGTTTTAAAAAAATAAATCTTTTCTAGTGTAAGAGATTCTTTGAGGTAATCTTGTAGTCCTGTAAAATTTACTTGATTTTCACAAGGCATTTTGACATATGTTTGTTGTCCCTAGTTTTACTATGTTTTCAATATCAATATTTTCTGTTCTTTCTAATAGCTTATTGAGTTTTGTATTGTTTTTAAACAATCGTCGGACCATCGTTAGTTTTAACCCTTTAATGTATTCCTCAATATCTAGCATTTTCAGTCCCTAAAATTTATAATTCAGATATAATATTTTTCTTTCAATCTTGTCAGGCTTATTTTCCCAAATAAATTAGTATATTGTACGAATAAGTTAATTAAGAGTAGTATAGCATGATGCTTGTAATGTTATTCACAAATGGTTTTATTTGAAATAATTAGTGTCTTGGTAATTGTAATCTTTCCCACTGGAGTAAGTGTTTGTTTAGACCAAATATAATTATATTTTAGGATAAAAGATCAATGATTTTATTTATTGCAAATTGACTGAAAAGTTTTGTACCTAGTAGTGTTAACCTACTGGAATCCCATTCCTATCCCCACTTTACACACATTGTGTCTTGACTATATTTTTTCTTCCCTATACACAACACCTTTGTTTTGTCCAAGTACATATGGAGACCAGATATTTCAGCATTTTTATGTAACAGACGGAATGATACATCCAAAGGTTCTGGAGTACCGTCAAGAAAAATGGACGTGTCATCTGCATATTGAGGGATCAATTATTCGGTATCATCAATAAATTCTCTTTATTTCTTTATTTTTTCTAATTAATATCAAAAGTATTTCTGCATAAAGGGCCCCCTTGTCTACAACCTCTTGTGAATTTCAAAGAATCGGTTAAAAAACAGCAGAACTTATGTTCTTGTAAAAGGTCCTTATCCAGTATCTTATAGAGGGTCCAACATAGGAAAATTCTTGACCGTTTTCACTCAAATTTCATGATAGAGTTAAAAGTTTTTTGGAAAACTAAAAGGAGGAGCAGTCCTGGTAAATCATCAAGTTTTGTATGAAATGAAATTCAATATCATATATAAAATGATTATTTCTCTATAAACCTACCAGGAATGACCACTGTTTATTATTTCATGTAGAACTCTGCTATGCAGCTTAATGCTAAATTTAAATGTGGTATTAAGTAAGCTTTTTTGTCGCCAGTTTTCTATGAACTGTCTTGGTTTATCTCCCTTTGTTATACAGGTTATAATACCTTGTCTTTGAGTAAAAGACAATTTCCCCTTTTCGTAACCGTTAGTTATAGAGCGAAATACAAGTTTATCAGGAAAAACTTGAAAAATTCATTTGTGAAACCACCTGACACAGGGCTTTTTTTCATTTTTCATTCTTTGCAAAGCTGTTGTTAATTTACTATACGTAGTTTCAGCCTCCAAAGATTCATTCATGGTTTTATTCATTTTTTGAATATCAGCATACGAATTTATACAATTAAGGTTAATATTATTCAAGTTTTCTCTTTTGGTATAAATACTTTTGTAATAATTGTTTGCCTCCTTTATTATTTTATCTTTTTCACTGACAGTCCCTTTTTTCATTGACTAATTTTGGAATAGTTTTATTTATTTTTTTAGTTTCTAGATTCAGAAAAAAATTTAATTTTTTCTTCTTCGACTATCCATTGCATTTTAGATCTGATGTCATATTTTCATTTGAGCTCACAAACTTTAATATAAACTAGAAAATGAAATATGCAAACTCTGTAATGATGAAATAGAAAAAGACAACAGTAGTAAACCGCTTTTCAAAAGTCAAAAATCAATTGTGAGAAAACAAATCCAGGTTACAAAATAGAACCGAGGGAAACACATCAACTATAAGTTGAAAACGAAGGAACGACACTGAAGTGCAATAAAAAAGTTTTTTCTTGAGGCGCTTTTGAATAGGATAGCTTTGATCCATGTTGACAAAGTGTCCAGTTCTGGTTCGTCTGGTTTGCGCTTTATCCATTTTAATTTCTAGCATAGTCATCAACTGCATCCATTAGTAACCTGAAGTTCTTTTTCCAGTTGATGGGCTGGGGAATTCTATATATTGGTCCCATGGCTAATAACTCTCGTAGTTGTTCATTAGTACCAATGTCAAGGGCGCAAGTAATAACACGAAGTTCTTTTTCCAGTTGATGGACTAGGGAATTCTATATTTAGGTCCCTTGGCTAGCAAATATCGTAGTTATTCATTGGTAAAGATGCCAAGGTCGTCAGTAATAACCTGAAGTTCTTTTTCCAGTTGATCGTCTGGGTAATTTTATAATTTTGAGAGATGGGATGCATTTTCTTTTAACATGTTACACTTTGATAATGTTAGAAATACCTTTCTTAGCAAACTATATAGTAAAAGTAAAAATACTTCAAAACTTGATAATAATTCTCTTTTTATTTGGGTAATTGGAAACATTTTGATAATAATATGTCAATTTTAGAGCTTTGAAACAATAAACAGGAGTACAATATTAAATATGACGTTTTTATATAAAGGTGTAGACCTGTGATCATATATGCATTTACTTAAGTTATATTTATACATTTAATTATTTATTAGTATGTTATGAGGTGTTCAGTATTATAAAGGGTCAAGAGCTACACACGAATGCGTTAGATTAAATATTTTTATTATTACAATTTTTTTTATTTCAGTTACATTGATATTTAATGTTAATCAATCAAATAAATAATCACCATATGTACTTTGTTTAACCTTTTTCAAATTGTCTTTTATTTTATATACAATTAATATTTTAACTATTTTGCTCATTTTGGGCTGCCGAAATTAAAAAGATCATAACAATTATTTGAGAGGCAACTCTTTCTATGCAAAAATGGGTCAGATACGTGACATCATAACGTATTCTTTCTTGCTGATTCAAACTTTCGAATCGATTTAGTTTATATTTTATCTTAATGGTGCAACCTGTTCATATCGAATTACCATATTTACTCTGCACGACAATTCCAAACGGAACCAGCCGAAAAAGCGTAGAACAGTAAGTAGTATCATTATTTTCAATTTCATTTATCGTACATGTCGATTGAGAATATTGAAACTCAACAATTAAGTTTGAGTCGTCATTTAGTTGTGTAAATATTTTTGTAATAAAAAAAAAGATAAAAATTAAAATTAAAAATAAGTTTGATATAAACTTAAAACAGATCTTTGGGACCAATGACGCACTTGGTTTCGATCACCAACTTGTATCGCAGACGTATTCATTGATTTAGTTTTGAAAATTTTAAAACACCATCTAAAAATTACTGTGTTTTCAACTTTATGGGAGTGAAATTTAAAGGCCTTCTTTATAATCAAGTTTTTACATTACGACAATGTTTTTTTTTTTTAAATTTTATCCAAATTTGACAGAAATGGTATACGGAACGTCTTTTTCGTAGCCTGGTATATAAGTAATATATATTCTTATTATGTTCTTCTCATATATGTTATGATCGTATGATACTAAATCCCGAACGGGAGCGATTGTGCCTGATATTCATATGATGAAGACATAATCTTTCAATCAGATTAATTGAAGTCTGGAGCTGGCATGTAAGTTAATTGCTAGTAGTCTGTTGTTATTTATGTTTTTTTTGTCATTCTTTTTATTTTATTTTGTTACATCTTCTGACATCAGACTAGGACTTCTCTTGAACTGAATTTTTATGTGCGTATTGTTAAGCGTTTACTTTTCTACATTGGCTATAGGTATAGGGAGGGTTGAGATCTCATAAACATGTTTAACCCCGCCGCATTTTTCAGTCTTGTATTATTTTTAATTTTAGTTTCTTGTGTATAATTTGGAGTTTAGTATGGCGTTCATTATCACTGAACTAGTATATATATTTGTTTGTGGGCCAATTGAAGGACGCCTCCGGGTGCGAGAATTTCTCGCTGCATTGAAGATCTATTGGTGACCTTCTGCTGTTGTTTGTTCTATGGGCGGGTTGTTGTCTCTTTGACACATTCCCCATTTCCATTCTCAATTTTATAAAACGTTAATCATTTCTTGTTGGTTATAATATATATTCACCAGCCCACTAATCAGCACTTCGGTGTTGACATGAATATCAATTATATGGTCATTTTAATAAATTTCCTGTGAACAAAACTTTGAGTTTTTCGAAATACTAAGGATTTTCTCATCCCAGGAGTAGATTACCTTAGACGTATTTGGCACAACTTTTTTGGAATTTTGGGTACTCATTGCTCTTCAACTTTGTACTTTTTTGGCTTTTTAACTGTTTTGATATGAGCGTCACTGATGAGTCTTATGTAGACGAAACGCGCGTCTGGCGTTTTGAATTATAATCATGGTACCTTTGATAACTATCATAAGAAAATCTTAAAAGTTAGGGGGGGATGACTCGTGCAGTTAGGTTTTTCTTGGTTTGTTTGAAGTCATATTATAGGTTTAAAACATATGTTCATAATAGTGTGTTCCTGTCTTAGAATTAAGTTTTTAGGATCGGATCAGTCAATCAAATGATTTGACTTTGTTTGTCTTTAACTGTTGCCATTCTATGTCTTTTATTAGCTGAACACGCAAAATTCATGCGTAATCAATATCTTGCTAAGGGTTAAATTGATGGTCACATGATTAAATACTCGCTGAGGTAAAATTATTCTTTCGAAGTGAATAATTCATCAACGATGTTTCATAACGTATTTTGAGAATACTGAATGCTGACACAAATTGATATTTCATTAATTATTGAACAAATCATATTTGATTTTTTTTATATGTATCTCTTAGCTAGTGCTTCTTTAAAAAACTCATTTGCAATCGGACACTGTTTTACGAGTCTTTTCTAGGTAAATAAAATCATCTCACGGTTTAAGTGACATTCTAACATGACGTTCTTCAAACGTTTGAGTACACAACCATGGTAAAATATGAATATATTGTTTGGGCTGTTCCGATCGTTCTACCGGGTCATATGCTTTTTTATGAATGAGCCACCCGACGTCATAGAACGATGACCTAAGAATATAAACATATTACGGGAAAATTCACGCTTGTGAAGGCGAAAATCATCACAAGGAAACGTAAACAAACGATGCTTAAATGGGTTATATAAACCAATTTTGTATACACAGAAGACATGGAAGTACAATCATCATTTAGATTCATCCAAACCTATATTGTTAATAGTTTAAGCATGTCATTTATTAAATTTGCTCCGATCTTTTACGTCAATTTAGAAGTGCGTTTAATTCTTGGAACGGCTAATTATGCCTTCACCTAGAGCGCTTCAATCCAAAACAATTACCGTATTTGTCCTATTAGAATCGGAATAATTCATGGGGCTTGAATATATCATGATTTCACCACGGGTTGTCCCTTTATGCCAATATTTTACCCCTCGCTATCGCTCAAGGTTAACTATTTGTCATAAAGGGTCAACACGTGGTAAAATCACGATATAGTCAAGCCCCCATGAATTATTAAAACAAATGTATCGGTTTTACTTACCTCAGAGAATTAAGTCTAAAGACATTTTTTTATGAAGAGAATAAGGCAAACGGTACATTTAAAGATGTTCACCAAGTGTGCCTCAAATTATAAAAAAATCTTCATTCTAAATAATAAATCCACCTATTGACTCAATATGTGACAAATGTATAAAGATTTGTACAGTTTGAACTAGCGTAATGTTAAAGAGCTGCAATTGTTATAAACCTAATCAGGAATTTTTTTACATAAAACACAAAATCCTGGATACTGCATCACAAACGATGCATATCACGAGTTCTTTATTTGTCCTTGTTTGACCTTCTTACTATTTTGATCAGAACGTCTCGGATTAGTCTTATGTAGAGGAAATGAACGTCTGGCATATTAAATTATAAGCCTGTTACCTTGATAGCTTCAATGTATTAGGATGTCGAAATTTTCTATTGTACTGTTTATTTGTGTATTGTCGTTAATGTTGTAGCATTTTTTTCTTGTACTGTAGTCCTGTCATGTTATGTTGTCATTTAAGTGTTATATTTAGCATTGCCATACAAGCTTGAGGTTTGGCTTATCGCAAATCAGGTTCAACCAACCATCTTTTCTCAAAATGTCCTGTTCCAAGTCAGGAAAATGGAAGTTATTATCTTATAGTTCGTTTTTGTGTGTGTTGCATTGTCTTTTTTGTTGCACTTCAGTGTTTCTGTTGTTTCGTTGTTTTCATCTTATAGTTGATGTGTTTTCCTCGGTGTTAGTTTGTTACCCGGATTTGTTTTCTCGCAATCGATTTATGTCTTACGAAGAGCAGTATACAACTGTTTCCTTTAATTATAGGACAAACAGGAAATTCTGCAAACTATTTGTTTTACCTTGCACCAATATACAATCTTGAGTGATAGTATAAAACGATGCGTGAAAGAAAATGTTAAGGTTGATCTTTTGAACGAGTAGTCATTACGGGACCTTATGAAGATTTTTTTATTTCATTAAAATATTTCAGCTCAAACTGAACTCTTACGCCTATGTATGTCCTTTGAAATATCTGAACTGTTGAAGTATGTTAAAGGGGCACTAGCTACGAGATATATAAAAAAAAATCAAAAGAATGATTTTTTGTTCAATCATTAATGAAAGTGAAATAATGAAATAATAATTAGCTTTTGTCAGCTAAAATGGTTCAAATTTTTCAAATTAAGCTAATAAACATTGATAATGATTTATTCACTTGCAAGTGAATAATTCGACCTTATTAAACCCGTATTCGTGTGAACTCCAATTTAACCCCGTAGAAAGAGATAGAAAAACGCATGCAATGTCCGTGTATGGTTATTTAAAGGAAAAGAATGTCAACATTGAAAATGAAACATAGGTAAATAATTTGATTCACTGATTCAATCCATAAAAAGTCATTCTTATAAAGCTAAAAACGACGGAAAACATTTGAATCTATAATACTAAATTTAACAGACTTATAAAAATCCAATTGCACGTGTTGCTTAATCCATTAATATCTATGTTTATGCTTACATCGCTTATATGGTCATAGAAGGTTAACTTGATAGTTAATTAGATGGCGTCTTGGCTAAAATTCTCACGAAACGAAGCTACATCTGTTTGAGACCAAGTCCTGTAAATTGTTTCTTTTATACTGTGGATAGTTTGGAAAAATGTTTTACATTGTTATAAATAAAATATGAGAATTTGGGTCAAATCGGTGAACATGAATTTGGCAGCTAGTGCCCCTTTAAGTGTGAAGAGACGTTATCCAGAAAATCGTTACAAAAGAAGAAATAGACGATATTTTGTGATTTTACCGTTTGCCTATGTTAGTCTAGCCTTTCTTTTTTAGATTTTGGTTCATTTATGTTTCGGAGGTGAAAGGGATTTAAACGAGTGCGGAGTTTTCTCGCTGTGGCGAAGACCCATTGTTAACCTTAAGCTGTTTTCACCTCTTTAGTTGTGTCTCTTTGACACATTCGCCGTTTCCATTCTGAATTTTATTTTGTGTGTTAAGTTAGACCAGTTTGTGGATTTTTTAGTAGGGTGGCATGTTTTGCTGGACGACAATTATGAGCTAGAAGTGTTCATATCTAGAAATTAAAAAAAGAATTAAAAAAAAAGATTATATGGTGCTTGAAGTTTTATTTCCTTTTGGTTTCAATCGGATGTTATCTTCAGCTATATATTGCAACTTCTCCTTACAAGCCTAAAAATAAAAATAAAATGTTTACTGAAAGTAACTATAATCAAAACTAATAACAAAGATTCAATCATTCATATATTAAACCGTAGGACCATATACCTGGTTGTCTACCATGATGTCTACCGTTTTGTAGCGACAATGTTAGTTTAAGATGGATAGAACTCTGATTGGTATAAAATAAGAAGATGGGGTATGATCATGACGATTGCCATTGAGAAAACACACCAGCTTAGTTTAAATGACGTGGATTTAAGCAACTATATGTCACCGTACGCGGCCCCCAACTCAGAAAACCCATAATATGTAATTATCTGCAAAAGGAGCCTGAGTATAGTTTTAATATCAAGGCGGTAAGGTTTTCTCTAAAATAAATTGTTATTATAACAAATATATATTTGTGTCTCGGAGTTCCACGAAAAGATATTAAAGCGTACACTTAAATAATATCGTTTAACTCATTATTATAGGTATATATATGTACCCCTTGGAGGTTCAAAAGGAAATACTTTACAAAGACTAGTGTCTTCAGCATCCTGTTTTATATTTGTGTTCATTTACACGGCACAGAATACTACATATTTATTTGGACATTATTTAACTTTATTGGTATCTTACTGGAAGTGTTTGGTAACTGGGTCGATAAACAAACTTCTGTGTTTCACTTTGTAAATTCTCAATTTCGTCCTAATACTTCAACACTACCATTTTTGTTTTTTTATACATTGAGATTGAAATTGAAATTGAAAATTGAAAGTAGATTTTTTTTTTAAATGAACAATCGTTATCAAAGTTTGTTAAACAGGTTTAGAGGAGAAGGTTTTTGACAACATTAAAGATATAACTATCTGGAAATCACCATACGAAATCTACTAAGAAAATTACAGACCAATAGATTGAATACTTTCCAGTTTTAGAGAAACAGATTTGAAACCTGTATTTGAAATTGTTATCAAAGGTACCAGGATTATAATTTAATACGCCAGACGCGCGTTTCGTCTACATAAGACTCATCAGTGACGCTCAGATCAAAATAGTTATAAAGCCAAACAAATACAAAGTTGAAGAGCATTGAGGACCCAACATTCCAAAAAGTTGTGCCAAATACGGCTAAGGTAATCTATTCCTGGGATAAGAAAATCCTTAGTTTTTCGAAAAATTCAAAGTTTTGTAATGAGGAAATTTATAAAAATGACCATGTAATTGATATTCATGTCAACACCGAAGTGTTGACTACTGGGCTGGTTATACTCTCGGGGACGAAACGTCCACCAGCATTGGCATCGACCCAGTGGTGTAAATAGTTATCAAAGGTACCAGGATTATAATTTGATACGCCAGACGCGCGTTTCGTCTACATAAGACTCATCAGTAACGCTCAGATCAAAATAGTTATAAAACCAAACAATTACAAAGTTGAAGAGCATTGAGGACCCAAAATTCCAAAAAGTTGTGCCAAATACGGCTAAGGTAATCTATTCCTAGGATAAGAAATCCTTAGTTTTTCGAAAAATTCAAAGTTTTGTAATCAGGAAATTCATAAAAATGACCATGTAATTAATATTCATGTCAAGTACATGAATTACCTCGATACAAACACGCAACAATGTAAATTTGAAAGTCATTTTAACATTTTTTTTAGAAAACATCCATGCCCGCTGCCTACAGAAGAATACAGTCATTTGTTCCAGCGCCGATAGCTATTATGTCAATTTTATCTGCTTTCTGTTTCATTGGAGGAAGCAGTATTGGAAACATTTATTATCAGTCTATTATTGTAAAAGATAAGCTTCCAAATACTTTTAAACTTTTAAAAAACAAACGAATATGAAAAATTCATAAAGGCGCACTAAATAACTGGAGAAAGACTGCTTTCTACAAAGCATTGATTACTAGCAATATATTACTATTGTATAATTCTAATTCTAATTTAAATTTTCAATTGCAATTCATCAATTTTATGACAACACTACGTGACATGAATATAGTGCAAACACACACACAAGAACACTCACTACAGATAAACGCACAAATAAACAATATAATAGTACATTAGTAACATGTAAACCACAAAATAACAACGAACATCATCCATTAACGACAGCAAAACTTTTTATTTTTAAATTCATTACTTATAAGTTCTGAATTGAACCTTTATCTACATTAAAGAATGCAGTTAATGAAAGAGGGGCGAAAGATACCAGTGGGACAGTCAAACTCATAGATCGAAAATAAATTGACAACGCCATGGCTAAAAACGAAAAAGACAAACAGACAAATATTAGTACACAAGACACAACATAGAAAACTAAAGACTAAACAACACGAACCCCACCAAAAACTTGGGGTGATCCCAGGTGCCCCGGAAGGGTAAGCAGATCCTGCTCCACATGTAGCACCCGTCGTGTTGCTCATGTTATTACAAACCCGGTAACTTCAGTAGGTCACATTCATGAAAAGGGAACGGGATTGTAGTTACAACATAAGGAACATATCCGATATCATCTGTGAAACGGATATTCCATAACGGTCATTCAACTCGTGATGGCGTCCGTAAAATTAACGAAGGGCTGATTTCAACTTCATTAATTGGTATCCTCAATTAAAATTTTCCGAGCAGGTTTCTTAACAGTTTGAACGGGTCTTATAATAATGATTCAGAATTAGATAACTCAAATATTAAACTCTGAAACATTTCTGTTGTTCAAGATATTATGATTTCTTCCATGCCTTCAAACAAATTCCACTTCGTTTTTGTTTTTTCGTTCTTTCTTTTCAATCGTTTTCCTTTCCTCGATTAAACGCTATTTCATTTACTTGTGGTGTGTGTTACTTTTTATGACCCCGCAACAAAGTTGTCGGGGCCATATAGTTTTACCCTTGTCCGTCATTCCGTCATTCTGTCATTCCGTCATTCTGTCATTCCGTCATTCCGTCATTCCGAAACAAACCATTATACGGACTTTTTTCTAAACGCCTTTAGATGTTGGGCTGATTTTTAGTATGTTAGTTAACAATGATGAGTTACAGATCAAGTTTAAGTTTCGTTCCGCTCCTCTAATTTTTGCCGAAATTACGAGCTTTGAACTTTAATAAATTGTTGAAAATCACAGTTGTACGGACATATTTTCTAAACGCCTTCAAATATTGGGCTGATTTTTGTTATGTAAGTTAACATGATGAGTTACGGATCAAGTTCAAGTTCTGTTCCGCTCAACTAATTTTTGCCGAAATTACGGGTTTAAGACTTTGATTAATTGTTGAAAATCACAGTTATCCGGACTTATTTTCTAAACGTTTTCAGATATTGGGCTGCTTTTTGGTATGTGAGTTAACCATGATGAGTTACAGATCAAGTTTATGTTTCGATCCGCTCAACTAATTTTTGCCGAAATTACGGGTTTAAGACTTTGATTAATTGTTGAAAATCACAGTTATCCGGACTTATTTTCTAAACGTTTTCAGATATTGGGCTGCTTTTTGGTATGTGAGTTAACCATGATGAGTTACAGATCAAGTTTAAGTTTCGATCCGCTCCGCTAATTTTTGCCAAAATTAAGGGTTTAAGACTTTGAAAATTGTTGAAAATCACAGTTATACAGACTTTTTTTCCTATAATCCAACAATTTTTGTGCTGAGTTTTGATATGTTTGATACGTCATTCCGTCATTCCGAAACAAACCATTATACGGACTTTTTTCTAAATGCCTTTAGATATTGGGCTGATTTTTAGTATGTGAGTTAACAATGATGAGTTACAGATCAAGTGTAAGTTTCGTTCCGCTCCGCTAATTTTTGCCGAAATTACGAGATTTGGACTTTAATAAATTGTTGAAAATCACAGTTGTACGGACATTTTTTCTAAACGCCTTCAAATATTGGGCTGATTTTTAGTATGTGAGTTAACCATGATGAGTTACAGATCAAGTTTAAGTTTCGATCCGCTCCGCTAATTTTTGCCTAAATTAAGGGTTTAAGACTTTAAAAATTGTTGAAAATCACAGTTATACAGACTTTTTTTCTATAATCCTTCAATTTTTGCGCTGAGTTTTGATATGTGAGACTACAGTGATGAGTTACAGATCAAGTTTATGTTTCGTTCCGCTATGCTGATTTTCATATCGTTTTAACACATCTCGTTAGATCTGCAGTACATCCACTTCCTGTTTGCTGATAGTTTGAAATTTAATTACTCATTGATCAAGGAAATTTTTCATCAAACTAGTATTGGTCTTGAGAGCTTGTTACTATCCATGCAAGTTTGTGTCCACAAATTGAAGATTTTTCAACTTTTTGAGACGGGTCCATTCGTGTCGTTCCGACACATCTAGTTTGTAATTATATTGTTTTTGTATCTTCTGTGTAAGGCAACCGTAAAACTTACAGTATCGAATAATATAATGAAGTATTTGCCATCATAAAATGCTCTTTCTCTTTGATGAGATACTGTTTTTGTATTATTAATAAAACAAATGTCAAGGTCTGGCTATAAGTTTCAATTTAAAACCATTGTATATTATATATTTTGAATACGTTTTATTCCTCAGATCCGACATTCGTTTTCATTGTGAGGGTAATGCCAGTAATTCTTACTTACATCTTTTTTTTGGGGGTTATCGTCCCTTTTGTGAAGGTTTGCGGCAGCGACATCTTTGTCTAAAACAGCTTGTCTTCATTACAGGTTCGATGAAGTCGTGGTTAACAAACTTGTTTGTCATGTACTGTTGTGTTCAGTTAAGTATAGAAATCGAGTGGTCAGAGAGGAAACAGAAAAAAGACCAGGAATAGTTTTCTGCACTATAGTATACAGACGCAGAAACTCAACTCGAGCGTGTATTACTCGCTATGTGTTGTAGGTGCTTACATTTAAAGTAAATTACGATAAAATACTGTTCATCAATTTTGTACATCCTCTCCTGCATTTATAAATGATATCAAAATTATTGTCTGTTTTGTATGATATGTCATAATTATTTATTTAAACCATCATATTATTTTAAAGGAAGCATAAATGCACGCAATGACAGAACAAGGAGCCAGTGATACGTATATTCTTGACGACAGATAAAACATAGATTTGCAAAGTATGCCATCAAGATCATGCAGTGTTTTCCAACTCTAGAAGACGATAGAGATTAGCATTTTCTGACTTACGAACGCTATATTTCGTATAGTCTACTAGGTTGCGTGGACTTGGGCACTGGACACAGTACAGATGGTGTTGCGTCGATGTCAAAGAAGCATGGGTTTACAGCTGAGGGCAGAACACAACATTTTTATTACTGCAAATTTGCAAATCTAGAATAGTTGAGCTAAAATTCAAGCAAAGTTTATATATATTATAATTACCGCAGTGCTTTTAAACATCGTAGATTGAACTTAAGTAAAGATTCTAGGTACTGACATTCTTTATCGTCTTAATTACGTGTTATAGTGTTTTAATTTGACTTTGTATATTTTTAATCTTTACTGTTTAGTCGAGTTTTGCTAATATACTTTTGGCGTGGCTTGGTATTTATACATCCCGCCTTGTGTTATTGTGCTATGGTCATTTTTTTGTATTTTTGTTAATGTACTTTTTCTATAGAGTGTAAATGCCATTTTGTTTTTCTTTGTTCAAATAGTTATTTGTTTTATAGTGATAAATATAATAAAGCAAAGTTGACTGCTGTTCCCAAAGTTTTGACAATTTTACCAATTATGGCTGCTTGTTTTGCTCACACATTGCTGTCTATATAATGCAATTCTATGCGACTGTCAGGAATATGACAGTTGTTTTCCATTCATTCGATGTGTTTCAGTTTATGATTTTGCCATAACACATTAAACGAATGGATAACAACTGTCATATTCCTGACTTGGTACAGGCATTTTCTTATGTAGAAAATGGTGGATTAAACCTGGTTTTATAGCTAGCTAAACCTCTCACTTGTATTACAGTCGCATCAAATTCCATTATATTGACAACGATGTGTGAACGAAACAAACAGACACAATAGGTAATAATCTGTTTTTAGAGCCTACACCATTTTCGACTTGAGTCTTAAGCATACTGCACTGACATTCAGAGTGGTGTAATGAATTGATGAAAACAACATTTATATAAAAACATGAGGGATATTTCTTTTTTTAATAATTTCAAATTTATTTGTCTACTATCATTAAATTCTATTTCTAACATTTTTCTAATGATTTTATCAGAAACTGATTTATAATATGCATTAAGCAAATTTTAATGGACAAGTTTTTTTTATAATAAGTAATTTCTTTGACCTATTTATGTCAGTAAAATGTTTAATATCTATGCTTAAAATATTTCTTTTTGTCAACTTTTTAACCTTTAAAATTCTTTTGTTGTTGTTTTTTTACTTATTCAAATCCACTCCATCTTTAATGTTTTTTTAATTAATTTGCACCAAAGATTGTGAAGATTTCATTACACACTCAGTCACACTATGTGTGCTACATTTACTGGATCCCAATTATTAACCTATTATGTCTGTTTGAATTGCTCACTTAACTTTGTTTATATAACGGAACTAAAAAAAATGTTGTACAAATCAGCGTTTCAGTTAGCTATAAAACCAAGTTCCTTCTTTTTTTTTCTTCGGCAATGCTTGTACAGTGATTTCCAATAAAATACAGATTTGTTGAGAATGGTGCAGAAAGAATAAGTACAGTCGAGTGTAAATACTACCCTTTTCAGAAGTTAACTGGTTTGAAGTGGATTGTTACATTTTGACTGAATGTACCTTCTTATGGCGGTGGTTGCATGTCCGGTATGTTGACAATATTATTGTTCCCGATTCCCTCCGTTTTTGTTTGTTTTAAATTTGAATTTTTACCTTCTAATTTGATTTAAACAGGTTCAACAATTTTTAGTAGATTTAACGCGATTTGGCATATAGCGTATTTTATGGTTAGGATCGCGATTTGGGTGAGACAGTCTTGGCAAAGTCCCAGAAACACACACCGCCGCCGGTACATACATGTAGGAAAGATTTGATGAAAAAAAATCAACTTTTTATTTCTTTTTTCATAGGGAGACGGATTAATATAAGGGAAAGCTTGTAACCGAATCCTTTGTATTAATGTATTACTGTATTAATATGCATATGTCATGTACATAATTTTTGAAATAAAATATGTTTAAAGTTATTTGATTTATCGGATTTGAACATCAGTAAACTGCTGTTATATTGTACATGCAATATACAATTGTACTAGTATTGTTTGGAAATGCCTATACCAAGTCAGGGAAATGACAGTCGTTTGATGTGGTTGAGTTTGCCATTTGTTTGGGGATTTTCCGTTTAGAATTATCATCTGAGTTCGGTATTTTTGTTATTTTACTTTTTACATAACAGAATGTCAGATCATATGGGAACGTACATTTTTTTAACTCATAAATATATATATAACGTAATTTTTTTACGGTCCTTTTAGTTCTTAAAGATCCTAAAGTATTTATGTATCGTTGGTTTTCAAATTTATGGGTTTGAGGATTCCAGTTGAAGAAAAATCTAGAAAAGCGTTTCGACTGCACAAATCAATAAAGTGTTATTTTATGTTTTTAGCAGTGAAACGATACCCCTGCTGGAAGACTGCCAGTCCACAATGGTTTCTTCAGCTCAACGTTCAGTGGCTTCTATACTGACATGATTTATAAAATATCTTCTTTAAATTGTCCGTTGATAAATTAACAAATTATTAAGGAACTAAGGTTCTTAGTGCCTAAGGCAAAGTTGACCTCAGTTGGATTTGGACATTTCTTTTAGTCCCTTTGGTCATATAGCTATTCAAGTATTCAAGTCATTGTATACCCTTCGCTTCCAAAGTTTTGGTGGTCAGCGTTCCGGATAAAGGCTAATCGAAAGCTCGCCGGACTCACACGATCCAGAACGAGTAAGTGACAATAGGAATTTCGATAATTTGATGATATACAATTTTGCCTTAACGAACACAAATGTTATCAAGCAACCCATTTAAAGCCTTATCAAGATGTGATGTCAGTTTGCGCTTCAACTGATTTTTTTAGTTTTCTGGTAATACCAGGGATCTAGGTTATTTGAAGCTATTGCTTAATAGGGAATTCTAAAACGAGGTTTTATCTTGTTTCTAACTGAGGAATTAATAAATGGTTTGTCATTTAGTTGAAATGTAATGGTTTTAGTATGTATATAATGATATATCTTTTGACAATATATTCAAATATTTTGACAAAATTCACATAGTTTGCAAAAATTTAAATATACATCATAAAATTATTAGAGTTAAAAGCTACGTTATCCTAGTTATAACAGAAAAACAAAGGATATGGGGTATCTATCCATGACACAAAATCAAAACATGCACTGCAAGAAAAAAAAAACAAACAAAAAACACAAAAAAAAAAACAGACACACAAAAAGCAAGGGAACAGCGCTTTTATTGCTGTTCTTCATCTCAAAATCACAGCCAGGCCTTCAACACGGAGCTACAAAAACTTTCACCTCACTGCAAGTTTAAGACGGCCCATAGCACCGGCTTGAGCGAAATTGTATGCAAAAATAATTTGGATAGACACGTAACATCACCTAATTCGGCCCGGTCAAAAAAGAACATACTGGGAAGTAGTACATATATAAAACAAATTAGTTCCTACGCATACCAGCTTCCTTCAAAAAGAGGGACGAAAGATACAAGAGGGACATTCAAACTCATAGATCTAAAATACACTGACAACACCATGGCTAAAAAGAAAAAAGACAAACAGACAAACAATAGTACACAAGACACAACATAGAAAACTAAAGACTAAGAAACACGAACCCCACCAAAAACTGAGGGCGATCTCAGGTGCACCTGAAGAGTAAGCAGATCCTGTTGTGTTGCTCATGTTATTACTAACCCGGTAAATAGTCTAATTCGGTAGATTACATTCGTGAAAATGGAACGGGATTGTAGTTATGACATAAGGAACATATCCGATATCATCTGTGAAACGGATATTCCATAACGGTCAACCAACTCGTAATGGCGTCCATAAAATTTACGAAAGGATGATTTCAACTTCACCATTTTGAACTCTTGGTTTAATAGCTTCCTTGTGAGCGGCAACCCTCTATCAAAGAAATCATGATAGGAAATACAAGCCCGAGAATATCGTTTCAATTGGGAGATATATACTCCGTATGCAGGCGCTGCTGGAATTTTGCTACATAGAAATGGAAAGTTCACAATTGAAGCTGAAATCATCTCTTTTGTCGTAAAGCTTTGTTTTCAACCGACCCTCATTGTCATTTTATAGATGTTAGTCAAGATATGAGGTAGACTTAACTATATCTTCAGGTGGGTTTAAGACCCTCTTAATCTACACGTTTGAAATTCCGAAGTTTAAACCAGAGAGTTTTTAAAGTTTTAAGCGAAACTTCAACTGAAGAATGAAAATTAGAACTGCATAACGGTGTAAGAACAGAAACCAATTAAATCCTTTTTTTAGAATCGTTAAACATCCTTATTGGGTTGTAAAATTCGTATACTCCCAAACATCATTTCAAAATTTTAACAGTCAAGTAACTCCCTAAAAGAGGAATTGGAGCTCGATAACACACTGCAAATGAAAAGTGCTGAATTACAATAATTTTTTTGGTATTCTTACTCACTAAATAATACACATATATATCGAATTTGAGTTTAGAGGCCTGAACTAACTAGATTGTCTCATTACATCTATTTTTCAGCAACATTGCTTACGGATATTGAATTCCAAATAATAAAACAACACAAATCTTCAAGACTCCACCATATTTACATGTATCTCTATCTAACCTAACATATTTTTGAAACATATGTAATTTAGTTTTGTAATTGATATTAATCGACCTGTTATGATGAGGTTTTTATGTACAAATAGTATTCTACTTTAGTAATTCTTTGTTCTTGAGATCTAACTTTGGACGTTAACAACAAGCGTTTTAATATGCTAGTTTTCCTTTTTTATTACACAATTCTGGACCTTGGTTTGGATCAATTCCCGAAATAATTAACAAGTACAAATGTATTGTATAATATCTCTGTGATGTATTAGTAATGACAATGTTGATCGGTCAAAACTGTCAAAGCTTATAATGAACACATATTCAAACATAAGTACATGACATAGTAGACCGGTATAGCTAAAAAAGGCTGACAGTATACTCAAAACAATATGAGAGAAAATACAAAACAAAATATATATAACATAGATACAAAGAGATTACATTGATGAATTACGAATAATAACAGAAACACCACACACTTAATAATGAAAAAAAATATAATGGGCAAAAGTTGTGGTCAGCATTCAACACATCTAAACAAACATATCTGGCTATTTTGAGGTCCGTTTTGGTAATAAAGATCTTCAACTGTTTCGGTTCTTATACACCTTTGACTGTCAAATATTCGGTTTTGAGCGTCCCTGATGAAGGTAAATATAGAAAAGCGCTTCGGACGCATGACATTTATAACGTTGTGTTTTCCTTTCTTAAAAGGATATAGGATAATATTTGCAATAGTCTTGATACTAAATTTAAAGGTGTCGCAACAGACGAAGTTGCATTACTAAGTCGGTCTATTTCTCTACGAAATGTCGTTCCAAATTTCGAACATTTTTATGCAAGCAATCGAAACAGAGCTTTAGATTTACTGTAAAACTATCTGCCCTATTGCTTAGGTGGGAATCCTATGTTGGATTATAAAAAACCCAAACATCTGTAAGAGGAATTCACACAATTAAGATCAAGCTATATTGACTTTCAAGTACCCTATACATACAGATTAAAAGCATTTATTCAACTATGTTGATAAATGGAATGACCAACATTTATAAACATATATGAAGGCTTGGGGCCTTTTATACCTGACTATACGGTATGGGCTTTGATCATTGTTGAATACGTACGGTGACCTATAGTTGATAATATCTGCGTCATTTGGTCTCTTGTGGAGAGTCATCTTATTGGCAATCATACCACATCTTCCAATTTTCATATATACATATATTTTAAGGAACGAACAAGGCATATTTTGTGACATCTAGTGGCACTCGAATCAAAAACACAGTTAAAGAATATTTAGAACCGAAAATTCTGAAAGTTGTGCCAACTATTGATAAGTTAATCTATACTTTTTGTGCTGACATGAATTATCATTGATATTGTTATATTTATAAATTAACTGTTTACAAAATTTTGAATTTTTTGAAATGATAAGGCTTTTCTACCACAGGCATATATTACCTTGGCTGTATTTGGCAACACTTTTAGGAATTTTGGATCTCAATGCTCTTCAACTTTGTACTTTATTTGGCTTTTTAAACTTTTTTGGATTCGAGCGTCACTGATGAGTCTTTTGTAGACGAAACGCACGTCTGGCGTATATACAAAATTTAGTCCTGGTATCTATGATGAGTTTATCTATACCTGGAGAAAGACAAGTCTTTGTGTTTTTAACATTTTAACATTTAATTAACGGCAAATTTACACTTTTGTTTATATGTTTTAAAAATTCTTATGCTGAAGTGATATTTTCATATAAATGAACAGATGGAAGCCGAACTTGGATTATATGGTAACAGAAGGGAGATCATGGTTGTAGGAAAATGTTCTATTCTAAACATCGTTTGTACTGAAGAAACATTAAGCATATTTGCCAATATCATGGAATTTAATGCGACTGTCATACAAATAGAGATTTAGCTAGCTATAAAACCAGGTTTAATCCACCATTTTCTACATAAGAACATGTCTGTACCAAGTCAGGAATATAACAGTTGTTATCCATTCGTTTGATGTGTTTGAGCTTTTGATTATGCCATTTGATTACGGACTTTCCGTTTTGGATTTTCCTTGGTGCTCGGTATTTTTGTTATTTTACTTTATAGAACAACTGCAACAGGAATAGGGGTTATTGCCTGCATTCCTTCAGTTCGATAGCCATCATCAATTAAATAGGAAGTATAGTTTTTCTTTAACCTCAAGGCATAATGATTAAAAACAACATAAACACTTTACGCTAAGCAAGAACTCACCGGCCACATATGGAAACTAAAATTCGCAAAGTATGTTGGCGAATCTGAATTTATTGGTGTCATTGAATTTTTAAACTTTAATTATGCTGGAAAACTAAAATTGAGATAACCTTCAACTTCACCCACAATCCAAATACTCCTTCACACGGTTTGTCTAGAAAAAGATACTGCAATTTATTTGGGTTAAGATCTAATTTGAGTAGAGGTACTCGTACTTGAATATTACGTTTTTTTAAACACATTGGTTTATTACCAGAAGCTGCTAACATTTGCAACTATAAAGTAAACCTCTACTACCACGTGCATCAACTATTGGGATATTGTAGTGGAAATATTACATTTTTGATTATAGTTTTCTTTAAAATAATTTAAATGCGTTTCAAAAGTATTTATTTCAGAGTCTTTTTTTTTCAAATGAATGAAATTTACAAAAGTTATATTTTCAGAGCAAACAAATAAAAGTGAATCTGGAATAGTCACCAACAAATTAAGGTACTACTCGAAAACAAACCAAGCTTTTGGTTCAATTCTAAATTTTCAAATTGTCTACAAATATTTTTTTCTCACTGTTTACAATTTTTTTTTTAACATTTGCAATTGCATTATATTATGCCAAAAGGAATCTGAAATTGCAAAGAAAAAGCTTAGCCTGAATTTCCCGTGGGATTTTCAGCCATTTTCTCATAAATTGTTTGCCTTAGACAATTTGGTGCTCTCGTTCTAATGAATATTATTTTTTGTCAACAAACTACTCCTTCCCACTATTATGGGTTCTTCTAAAGTTATAAAAAAGGGACTTGCTCATTATTTTCGCCATTTTACTATCCCCATTTTTAAATGTTGATGTAAACGTTTAATTTAGTTAATAACTTTTAAAAGAGAAAAAGTTTATAAATATTTTATTTCTATTTTTTTTAAATTTTACAAGCAAATCAAATTTCAACCGATGGCCGTATTAAAATAACTACTTAAGTTTTTTTTAATGTTTCAGTCATGACTGCTAGAAGTTTGTCCATATTACTACCTAGTAAAATTATGTCTGTATAAGATGGAAATTAATTTTCTTGTAGTGAAAACTATTTCACGAATAAATGGATTGCGTTGCTTCAACAAGGACTAAACACAAAAATTGTATAAGCACATGAGATCCGCAACTAAAGATTTACGAGATGAAAAGTAAAATTGAATTGTATACAGCACTGTTATAAGTTTTTCCACCTTACATGTAGATAATTAATGTTTAAATGAACATTAAAACATATGGAGTGTCAAAATTCGTTGGAAGTAATCTATAAATTGCATGCTTATATATTGGTGATTTCGAATCTGTTCCAAGTTTTGATTTTTCTAACCTATATACCACTTATCTAAAATAAATAAATTCACACGCCTAATTAAACTGGCATTTAAAAAGTCAGAATGCGAATATATATCTGCTCTTTTTTGTCATTTTTTCAGTAACATCAAACAATAGAACTATGTAATTTGGACCTGCTTTGATACTATAACTGCCCTAGGATTTTTACTAGATAACATTTTTGTTCGCTATGGAGATTCCGTATATTGTCAAGTTATTGGAATTCCAATAGGAACTAACTGTGCACCACCCACTTATTGCGCACTTATTTCTGTATTGTTATGAGTTACAATTTATTAATGATAAGCAAAGACCCATCGAAATAACATTTAATACAAAATTTTAATAACACTTTGAGATATTTGGATGATATATTGGCTCTCAATAATGACGACTTTAGTATGTACACTAAAGAGATTTATCCTACTGAACTGACTTTAAATAAAGATAATACTAAAAATGAACACTGCCCTTTTCTGGATCTTGATATCTATATCTTTAACGGAAAGCTTAATACCAAAATTTATGATAAAAGAGATGATTTTTCATTTCCTATGATTAATTATCCATTTTTAGATGGTGACGTTCCCTTGTCACCATCTTATGGTGTTTATATCTCAACTTGTTCAATTCACTCGTGTATAACGTCAATGCAATATTTGCCAGTTATTCTTTCGAACTGCCAGAAAATATCAATCAAAAACACGATAAAATATGTAATAGTTAGTTCCCTAAAAATATGAAAATACTCACATTCTTTCGAGTATATATTCAGATAATTAATGAATTTTGAAAGTGTATACACAGGTAGGTACTCCAAGAAACATATAAATGTTAAATGCAATAGCTCAACTTGTTCAATTCACTCGTGTATGTAACAACGTATTTGATTTGATCATCGGTACAAGACATCATTCGTAAATATACATCAACACGCAGACATCTTATACGTTCAGGTATTTTACATCCAATCTGTTATAGATAATGCATATTTTAAGGTTTTTCTTGTCGTAGAACACACCGAGGGGTGTCAGGATTGATCAAATGAAAGACCGACCGGAGGGAGGTCTTTCTTTGAACAATCCTGACACCCCGAGGTGTGTTCTACGACAAGAAAAACCTTAAAATATGCATTATCTGACTTATATACAGTCAAAAAATATTAATTTTATAAAAAATTGTAAAATTTAGTATCCTATTTTACCGACAACACTAAAGTGGGATATTCCTTTCTAATGCGTTCAGGTTTTAATACGCCCTGCGGCTCATTTAGAATAAGAAATAAAACTCACTAAATAATTTAGATATAAACCTTTTAAAAATTATTATCCATACACAATAAAACTATTACTGTAACTGCACGAAGTAAGACACAAGTGTATTGTTATCATCTGATAACGGTGTGTGACAAATACAAGACACGTTGTAAGTAATTTATTGTACCACTTAGCTTATGGAAAAGGGGGAGGGGGTATGATTTTTTTTCTATTTGTTATGTTATTTCTATCGCGGAAAAGTGGGGGTTTTTTTTAACAATTTTACTTGAATCGAATGAAAAATTCAGAAAGATTGTCTTTTGAATAGCAATACATTTTATTAAAAGATAATCAGGATATAATTGTATACCCTCCGCACCCGACCCTTTCGTGAGTTACGTTAATGTTATTCAATAGAATATAAGATTATCTTATTAGTTGAACATTTAATAGAGTAAAAGGTATACATAAATTTTAAAAAGTTTAGAACTGACACGAAGACGAATATAAATACATGTAGGTCACAGTATGATTTCCTATTCAGTGTGTATCGTTCTAAACATGCATGAAATATTTGCCACTGGACGTTAAGCAAGCAACCAAAAATCAATCAACCTATTCAGTTTGACCCAATAAGATTTTCAAAATCTTACACACGAATATGTTAAGTCTACATTAAAATTCATCTGACATATATGATAATGTTTCTTTATTGTAGCGATAAATTAACAAAACTCCACGTTATTTGTTTCTAAAATTAAAATGCGGGACTACAATGACGGTTTCTTTTACGCCTATCATCGATTGAACTTTAAAAAATAAATTTCTAAATCGGCAACAAAAAACTATTAGACGAATAAAGTTTTGAAGTAAATCATAGATTGCATGTTTATCAAGGACAATAATGACCTCACACAGGTCATTATTTTATGCCTTGGATCATATATCATTGAAACATGGTATCGTCCAGGTTGATTCGGAAAAAGAATGACCTGTCGTTCTGAAAGAAAATAACTCCATATAGGTATATAATTTATGGTAATATTCTCACCTCAAAAGCCAACCAAACATTTAAACAGACTTATTCAGAAAGGATAGAGTTACGATACTCTTGTCAGGTCATTAAAGATGGCATATTTTGGTTTTAATATTGATTCACTCATAGGGTCTTTACATCGGAAATAAACACATTTATTCTAAAACCAGCTGTTGGCATGATACGTGTTACGTTCTTTCATATATTTTATGATGGTATGATAATAGCCCCTAACGGGAGAGATTGTGCTTGATTTGTCATATGATGAAGACATACTCTTTCAATCAGTTTAATTGAGGTCTGGAGCTGGCATGTCAGTAACTGCTAGTAGTCCTTTGTTAATTTATGTATAATTGTCATTTTGCTTAGTTTCTTTTGTTACCTATTCTGACATCGAACTCGAACTTCTTTTAAACTGGGTTTTTCTGTGTGTTTTGCTGAGTGTTTGTTTATTATACATTGGCTAGAGGTATAGGGGGAGGTTCGAGATATCACAAAACATGTTTAATCCCGCCGAACTTTTGTGCCTGACCCAAGTCAAGAGCCTCTGGCCTTTATTAGTCTTGTATGTTTTTTAATTAGTATGACGTCCATTTTAACTGAACTAGTACACATTTTTATTTAACGGCTAGCTGAGGCTCACCTCCGATTGCGGGATTTTCTCGCTGTTTTGAAGACCCATTGGTGGCCTTCGGCTGTTATCTACTCTTTGGTCGGGTTGTTGTCTCTTTGACATATTCCCCATTTCCATTCTCAATTTGTTATATTATATAATTATTATTGAATATTTTAACGAATATGTTTACACTAAAATTAGTCATTTTTAATACTCTATATTCAAAAATAAATGCATCTGTCGAAGGCAAATCTTTACACGATTCAAGCAAGGATTTGTATGTCTATATATTTATCAACTATACAATTCCTTTATTCTAGACCCAAAGTTTTATTATCTTCCGACACAACAGTATAAATTTGTCAATATGCATATATACATATACCATATAATCAAAAAGTTATGAAAACATTCCATGTACTATGACAACATAGGATATAACGGTGCAGATTTAATCAAAACATGCATTTAACATTTATATGTTTCTTGGAGTACCTACCTGTGTATACACTTACAAAATTCATTTATTATCTGAGTATATACTCGAAAGAACGTGAGTATTTTCATATTTTTAGGGAACTAACTATTACATATTTTATCGTGTTTTTGATTGATATTTTCTCGTATTTCGAAAGAAAATATTGCATTGACGTTATGGGGAACATGCGTATGCGTACGACCCCTATCTTAATTAATGATTATTATCAAAGGGGTGGGGTTTTCTCCGAGTACTCCGGTGTCATCAGCAAGTTAACACTGGCCGCCTCAATATAGCCACGAGGTATTGAAAGTGGCGTTTAACACACACACACAAAATCAATCAATCAGTCGGATTATGTTGGTTACCTTGATTTGATTTCTAGAATCAATCTATGAGATTTGAACATCGATGTTGCCTATATTTACACATATATAATCATCTGATATGCAAACTATCTTAAAAGATACAGTTGTAGTTCAAATTCTGTTAAAAAGTCAACAAATGTACCCTGAGGTGAACTGTTTATTTGCGAAAATCAATTCTGTAATATTGCAAAAATTTATCATTGAACTTCAGTTTTGACCAATTCTATCCATATGTATTTGATCATTTCATGTAAAACAAAGTAAAGTTTCATCATCAGTAGATCTAACATAAATAATAATATATATCTAAAATTTGCGCGATTACTGAATATGACTACAAAAAACTCGATATTTCGTTACAAGAAGATAAAAAATGTTTTAAATTAAACCATTCTCAATTTAATAACAATGTCTTTTGTAAAGCGTTAAGTTCACCATATATCATATTCCTAGAAGTATTGTTTCTGAACCTATGAATTGTTTTACAGAACTGCAAGTACATCTTTCTGTACCCTGATTATTTTCAAACCCTTGGAGTAGATAAGAACTGGAGAAATAAGTAAAATTAGATAATTTGATTATCCAACGCGTATCCATAACATCTTCTTTTTGTAAACATAGGCAAATGAAAGACGCAAGGAGAAAATGTAGGTTTGTTATAAGTTGATATGTTAGTTATATCTTACATAATTACGACAGGGTGAGATTTGTATTACTTTAATTACCAGCGTTTAGGTTGTAATTCCTACTAGTCTGTGTCTGTTATAGAATTAGAATACTTTTCTAAATAGAAATTGAAAAGGTATTTATCGGACAGTGATTCATTTCGAAAGACAATTTTATGACATAGTATAAAAGGTAAGAACAGAGTTTTATTGAACAGGTCTGAATAGGCATTTGATATTCTGGGGGAGTTGTGATGTGGGAATAGGGAAAAAGGATTTGTTCCTGACGGAATATTTATTTTGACGTTTTATAAGTATCGCTTATTATGTTTACCTTTATGCACATTTATATACTGCATTTTTTGGGGTAAAATGTTCATTTTCATTTTGTTTTAGACAAGGATATCTATTTATATAATATATTTACCAAGTTTTTATAATGATGTTATTGTAGCGTTGTGTCAGATGACTTCGAACCATCATCAAACCAAGAAAATGTGCAAACACCGTAAGAAAAACTGTAATTGACAAAAAAAAGGATTTTTTGCAACTTTAACCTTCAGAAGTAAACTTGCAAGCGTTCTTATTTACTCAACACCAGTGTATGTAGAGTTCGGATCCTAAAATATCATTTTCACTGTATATGCCATAAATTTTCTGATGTAGAATGATAAATAAACAGACGATTTATTTTTTATTTTTGAAGAAAATGAAGAAAATGAGTTAAAATGTATATGTTTAGAAATAAATAATACTAGTAAGACAATGTAAAGATAGGGGTTTTATCGCACCTAAAGCCATCCAGCTGTGAAATATATATCGAAATAGGTGAATATTTAGGACATTTTACGAACAGATCGTGCAGGTGATTTAAAACTAGCAGGTAAGATGTTGTTGCAGAAAAATATTCATTTCAACACAGTTATTAAAGTTGTATAACGTAGAATAGGTTTTGTCATTCAGTTTCTTCATATTGAACTAAATTCCACTATGATGCTTTCTTTATGCGAGTCATGTTTACTTTCATTTTCACTGTAGAGCGATTCATTAGTATTGTATATGCGGTGCATTTTCACTATATGGTTTTTTTTTATATATATTAAAGCCTTAATTTAGCCGACTTGCTCAAACAATGGATAAAGTAAGAGAAGGAGGAAAGTTTGATTTAACACTCTAATAAATTCAATAGAAATAACAATTATTTCAAATGTATTCCGTTTAATTTTTTATAAATTGTAGGGATCTTTATCCTTGGTTTTATTTATATCCATTTCCATGACACTTCATCACTAATTACGTACATCTTGATATAGATCTGGGGCCTTTATAACTTGCTGTTCGGTGTGAGCCAAGATTCCATGTTGTATTTTGACCTATAATGGTTTTACTTTTATAAAATGTGACTCGGATGGAGAGTTCTTATATCTCAGTATTTATGGCTCAAACCGAAGCGGAACGGGATAAAAAAAATTACTACTATTCTAATATATTTATAATGGGCTTTCTATGAGTGCTATCAAATCGTACAATTTTACCTAACCGGTTACTCGGATAGTTGTTCGACCGATTAGCCGGTTAACCGGTAGTTTTAGACCCCGTTTACACTGACAAAAAAGATCGATCTTTACTTGATCAATAAGATCGATCTTTGGTCCAGTGTAAACGGTTAAGGTCGATCTTCAATCGGACTTAAAAAGTCTACCTCTAGAGATGGTTTTAAAAAGATCGATCTTATTTAAATCGATTTTTTTTTGTGTAAACGCTTTGATCGATCGCGATCGATCTTTTTTTCAGGTGTTTGTTATATTTAAGCTAGGTTCACACTGCCGATCAGACCACCTCGATCAATCTCGATCAAGACAAATTAAGCGAACGGGACACTGGTCTGGTCTCAATCGACAAGAATGTTCGGGGTGGTCTATCTTGGTCATCGATCTAGCTTTCTACCCGAGAATTTTTGACATGTCAAAAACATTCGAGTAAGGATCGAGAAGTCAGTCACTCAAGAAGAGATCGAGAATTCGTCGAGTAGCGGTCGAATTGATCGGGAAAGGGTCGTGTAGAGATCGAGTTTGGTGTGAATAAAAATAGTTAACCGATCAGTACTCGATCATTTCGGTCTTTGTTCGACTAATATCCGATCCTTTCCCGATCAAAGCCAACATGTTCGATATATGGTCCAGATTAACTCGACCAATGCTCGATTGCTTCATGATGACTACGACTTCTATATGTTTTTCATCCCAGACCAATTCGAACAATATCCGATCTCTACACGACTCAATTCGACCACTCTTCGATCTCTACTCGGCCATACACGAGTATACTTGACTGCTACACGATACACCCAAAATGTGTGCAGCTCTGATTAACTCTCATGACTTTGCTTCTTCAAAAATATATTGTCGCTATTTATTTTAAACTGTACACAAATTCCTCCATGTGCAGTGCGCGTGAGTCTCTTGCAAGGAGGTGTAAGAGAGACAAAAGATACCAAAGGAACAATCAAACTCAAAGATTGAAAACAAACCGACACCGCCATAGCGAAAAACGAAAGCCGATGAGAAGACAAACATCAGTCTAAATAACATAGAAAACTAAAAACTTAGCAACACGAAACCCAATAAAACCTGTGCAGGATGATCTTAGGTGTTACGGAAGGGCAGTAGATCCTTCATTTTGGCCCCAGAGGATTTTTCAAATATAAAAGTATACGTTATTGTCTATTAAAATTCATTATTAGATCGCTGATGACTAATCTAGCCTTCAAAGTTAGTTTTTAAGAACACCAATATTATTATTTTTCACCTGTTTAATGGGTTATATTTGTTTGACTGTCCGTACTTTCCGCATGTCCAGAAATTTTTGTAGTATAAAAATAAGAAGATGTGGTATAATTGCCCGCACTTGATCTGTGTTATGGTATTAAGCATTGTGTATACGTTTCATAAAATTTGGTTGAGGCAAAATCAAATTAGAGAACGGAAACTAATTTTTGGGACGTACGCATACGGACTTACGTTCGGACAAGGGTAACACTGTCCTCGTTAACGCTGCAGCGGGTGATATTCAAAAACTTTCAGACGTTTTTATACTGAAATTGTACATGCCCGACCAATTCCCGGTTATCCCTACGACCCCTATACGATCGACTCGATCTGGTCTGGCCGAGATTAGGCTGAGATCGAGTATAGTTGAGTTGGTCTTGCTAGTCGAGTAAAGATCGTGTAGAGATCGTGAATTGGTCGGAATTATCGAATATGTATTCAATTAGCGGTCGGGTTGGAGTCATGATGAGGTCCTGAATGGTCAAGTTTAATTCGTGTACAGTCGGATAGCAGTCGGTCAGAAGTCGTAAACGGGCCCGATCATGAATTTGATTACGCTTGGTCGTGGAAATTTGGACAATCGGGATCATCGAGTTATCTGATCGGCAGTGTGAACCTAGCTTTAGATAGGAAAATAAAGGTCAGACCGGTTCTTTTTTATGTTGTAGTGTAAATGCAATGGATTAAATTTAAACGCGAACTGGTCTTTTTAAAATCGATTCATATAAAGATAGATCCAATTTCGTTGCCAGTGTAAACGGGGTCTTAGTTCATGTTTGAGAGCCTTACCTATAGTACACTACAAATGTTCGTTTTCATAATACGATGAATTTAAAAAAAAAGAGAGAGAATGGAAATGGGGAACATGTCAAAGAGACAATAACCCAACCAAAGAGCAGATAATAGCCACCCATAGTCTTCAATGACATTTGTCCTTTACACATTTTACATGTTATAAGGATTGTCTGTGAGAAATACTGGCAAAGTTTGACTTTTAATAACCCAATACCACCGTATATGTTATGGCGTTGGTAATATATTCATAAAACAAAAAAACCTTCATGATCTCGTCGAAATAAATAAAGGCAACAGTAGTATACTGCTGTTCAAAACTCATAAATCCATGGACAAAAAACAAAATCGGGGTAACAAACTAAAACCGAGGGAAACGCATTAAATATAAGAGGAGAACAACGACAGAAAACTAAAATGTAAAACACACAGAAACGGAACAAGCATCAGACAAAAATCACACGAGAATAACAAATATAACATCAAAACCAAATACATGAATTTGGGATAGACAAGTACCGTGACACGTCTTATCGCAATGTGAAATTACACTCAAAAATAAGAGAAAACAAACGACGCAACGTTAAAATGTAACACACACAGAAACGAACAATAATATAACAATGGCCATATTCCTGACTTGGTACAGGACATTTTTAAAGGAAAAAATGGTGGGTTGAACCTGGTTTTGTGACATGCCAAACCTCGCACTTTAATGGCTATGTTAAATATAACATTGAAATGACAACATAATATTACAGGACTACAATACAAATAAATAGGAGAACGTATTAGACAAAGAAACACATGATTAATGGATAACAAAAAATATCAGGTTTAAAATTCAATACGCCAAAAACGCGCCTCGTCCACACAACACTCACCAGTGACGCCCAGATATAAAAAGATCGAAAGTGAAAAAAAGTACAAAGTTGTACAGCACTGAAGATCAAAAGTTGAAAAAGGTTGTGTCAAATACGGCTATGTTTTATGCTTGGGGTAAGAACATCCTTATTATTTAGACCAATTAATGCTATTGCAAACAGTATATTTTATCAAATGAATATAACAGATATACATACTGAAACTGAAGTATTAACTCATTACAGAAAACAAACACGAATACATAATGACATACACTAATAGTGATAAGAATACAAAATGATTCTTTCTCTTTCTCTT
The DNA here is from genome assembly GCA_037788925.1 of Mytilus galloprovincialis. Taxonomy (NCBI): domain Eukaryota; kingdom Metazoa; phylum Mollusca; class Bivalvia; order Mytilida; family Mytilidae; genus Mytilus; species Mytilus galloprovincialis. Next base: position 59,480,922 of record CM075340.1, on the reverse strand, counting down.
GATGTCTCAGAAAATAATGTGGGGTGTTTCAATTTGAAATTAGTAAGCCAGTTGCATCAAGTATACATTAATTACATTCACCTTGATTTTAGTGCATTTTTTTTAGTTGAAATTTCGTTTATAGTATGACAAAGCCTTGAACATTCAGATGTCGGTTTACCCAATATCAGATCAAAAATAAAATAATGAAGTAAATCCTAAAAAAAGTGCAATTAAACTCTGCCATATCAATCTTTAACTGCAAAAAAAAGATAAAGTAAAGAGGTCTTTTACATTGTCTTGTCGGGGCCATTTATAGCTAAATATGCGGTATGGGCTTTGCTCATTGTTGAAGTCCGTACGGTGACCTATAGATGTTGATGTCTGTGTCATTTTGGTCTCTTGTTGACAGTTGTCTCATTGGCAATCATACCACATCTTCTTTTTTATATTTGTTTTTTGTTAAACTCAAGGAAAAACGTTATTTTAAGAATGCAATATGACATTATGAGAAGCGTTTGTTACAAGTTTGAATAGCTATATATTTGATGAAGAATGAATGAGGAGTTTGTATATCAACTTGAAAATATCATAAAAACTAACATCATCAACTAAGTTTTTTCATTTGTTGCAAGTCCATTTATCACATAAATCTACAATAAAAATTCCTCGCATCTTCGAAAATTCTACATCAGAAATGATTGCACTAATAGTGATAATTCATCGCATCTATAGTTAAAATGGATCGCTATCAATAATCGATATGCTATATTATGTTGCTTTTATAACACTTATTTGAACTTTAATGCTATGTTTGTACATTAAAAAGACATATCGCAATGAAAATATGTTGAAACTTAACTTCAAATCAATTATTTGGGTATTTTCGAAACGTAAACAAATACAGTTGTCCCATGATCCTTTATTCTACAATAGACATACTCGCATATGTTAGTGAAAATGAACTAGCTGGATTCGCACTTTATATACACTGAACTCATTGATCGGATCTTAGAATGCTGTGAAAACTCATCAAATATACCAAACTTATAGTTCTATCGTCATCAAACGACTCATCAGTGATGCTCGAATCAGAAAACTTAAAGGCAAAATAAAGTTCGAAGTTCAAAAGCATGGAAGACCAAAATTCCGAAAGGGAACACGATATGATATAATGGCGGATGACAAACTAACCAAACTTCCCTCGTGTTATTCCTTAATCACGTAAGCTCAAACCCACAATTATGTTAGCAAAAAGTATTTACATTGTTATAGAGTATTAAAAAGTAAAATAATTAAACAAAACGAACTCCGAGGAAATTTTAAACGGAAAGTCCCTAAACAAATGGCAAAATAAAAAGCTCAAATACATCAAACGTACGGTTAACAACTGGCATATCTATGACTTGGTACAGGCATTATCTTATGTAGAAAATTGTAGATTAAACCTGATTTTATAGCTAGCTAAACCTCTCACATGTATGACAGTCACATAAAATTTCAAAAATGTCATAAACAGAAAAGCTATAACGTCATACCTACATCGAATTTGCTTGAGGAAGTTTCAACCTAAGTTTGAGTGCAGTTACATCACTGTACATAATTTATTAACTAGAAATTTACACATTATATATGTAGCATTGAAGTCGTACTAATCCCGAATTGAAAACCAATACCGAATGATAAAACTACTTAGAGGATGTTCGATGTACATTTTTATGTTAGTACACGGAAAATTTCAAAGTTATATATATATATAGGGCAAATTATATTCATAGTACGACCCCAATTCTCTTTCTAAAAACTAGGATACAAACACTGGTCTCATCGTGAACGGTTGTTAAACAAATACGAAAGAATATGATACGAGGGATAAGATTGTTATATCACTCTATGTCTTGATGCAAGTAGAAGAGGTTGCAAAACGTCGAAGCTAGTGAAGTGACACAACAATTGCCAAAATAAATTTTAAAAAAATGGATTCTTTCTTGAAGACAATTAAAATGTATCTCAAGGAATATCACAAATTCATCACTAATAAAAAATTATGTAGATTACTTGTTTATTTAACTTTAATTTTTTTTTTACAATGGTGCAAGTGCATCTTTCTATACGATGTTTATTTTAAAACCCCTATGCTTTCCTTGAGTAAATAAGAATTAGAAAAAAAGTGAATCAAAGAATTTAAATTACTAACACGTATGCATAATTAGTTATCAAAGGTACTAGGATTATAATTTTGTACGCCAGACGCGCGTTTCGTCTACATAAGACTCATCAGTGACGCTCATATCAAAATATTTATAAAGCCAAACAAGTACAAAGTTGAAGAGCATTGAGGATCCAAAATTCCAAAAAGTTGTGCCAAATACGGCTAAGGTAATCTATGCCTGGAATAAGAAAATCCTTAGTTTTTTCAAAAATTTAAACTTTGGGAAACAGGAAATTTATAAAAATGACCACATTATTGATATTCATGTCAACACCGAAGTGTTGACTACTGGGCTGGTGATACCCTCGGGGACGAAACGTCCACCAGCAGTGGCATCGACCCAGCGGTGTAAATAGTTATAACAATCTCCATTTTCAAACATATGAAAATGAAATACGAAAAGAGAAAATGTATGTTTGTTACAATGTTATATGTCAATCATATTTTACGGCATTACGCCACGGTGAAATAGGTATAGCTTAAATATCCAGCGTTACAGTTGTAATGTCAGTGTCATAGAATAAGAATATCTCTAGATAGAAACTGTAAATAAAGTTATCGGACAGTAATTCATTTTGAAAGACAATTTGATAATATAGTCTAAAAGGTAAGAACATTATTTTGTTGAACAGATCTCACGAACCTGTTTGTTTTGAAGAGTAAGAATTTATCAAACTATACTAAGTTTTAACAACTCAATAATAAAAATTTCTTACATTAGTGGAATATTTTGTTACAAATTACTTCTAAATGTATTTTATTTGCTGATGGGCAAAGGGGCATTAGCTACGAAGTTGACAAAAAAATCATACTTTAATAGTTTTATTTCAAACATGTATAAAGGCGGAATCGTGAAATAATATTTCGCTATTAGCAGTCAGTTTTAATGTATGACATGGAATCAAACAGACCTAGAAAATTGCTCATTATACGATTGCACATGCTTCATGTTTATTAATATCTATGTTTTGCATCAGATCATATGGCCTACAGAATTCTTCAGAGACCATATCGACGGTTTATTAGATGACTTATATTCTAAAATACTCACGAAGTGTTGGTACAATGTAACGACTCAATGCATTGTTAATTTTTGATTTAGGACGTAATGGAATTTGAATAGACGTTTAAGTATGTTATAAACAAAGTATCAGATTTTGAGTCGAATCGATGAACATGAATTTAACAGCTAATACCCTGCTAATACAGCGGTATGGGTTTTTTTCATTGTTGCCTATAATTGCTTACTCTACATCGTTTGTATCTGGTGGAGAGTTGTCTCATCGGCAGTCATACCACATCTTCTGTTTTGTATATTGTATAATTACTCAATAAAGCCAAGTATATACACTGCAATGCTAGCCTGTTTCTTGCATATGTTGGCGATAAACGGGAAATAATGCATTATAAGCATAATTCAAATATAGTATATAAATTCATAATGCTTCATTTATCTAGACGCATCCGATTTAGCCTTATTATAATATTAAAAAGGAGATGCGGTACGCTTGCTAACTATCCACTAGAGACCAAATGAGGTGGATGTAAAAATCAATGTTGGACTTTTTTTTCGCAAAAAATAATTCTTTAATCTGTTTACTTGTGGTAATACTGTATCCATACATTTGATATTATAGATATGAATATGTTCAGAATTTTCGTAATCCAGGCCACCATAAGAAAAACACATGGACATTTAAAAGAGACCTGTAATTAACGGTTATGAATCTAGAGCCAAAACCTCCAACAAAACGTCAGTTTGAAATTTTTAGCTATTGCCATCACGTAACAAGATTCATATTGTCGATCACGATCGATATCGTCCACCATCGTAAAAGGTTGCATGAACCGTTTGCTATGATTGAGGTTATTTCTTTAGTTTGATTATCTTGGGTTGATCAGTTAATACTTGATATTCTGGGGGTATGGGGGATAGGGCATGAGGATTTTTTTCTGACGGAACATTTAGTTTCACCCTTTTCGAGTATAGCTAGTTATTTTTACATTTGTACACATTTATATCCTGCATTTTGTTGGGTAAAATATTATTTTCATTCTGTTTTCGGCAAGGTTATTAATTTTTTTACAGTTCTTAATAGGTCAGAGTATTCATATTTCTCTAATTCTTCGTCAATTTATCCCTTTCTGCACCCATTGTATAAAACAAAATTAATCAGATTTTGGTTCGTTTGATCTCAGTACTTCATTGCTTTAAATCCGATTATGACGTCGATTTTTCTTGCTTTCCTCTGAATTTCCTATTGTGACGGCATGAAAAAAAGGCGACCATGCCTGATGACGTCACATAGAAAGAACACATCTTTTTGCAGATCATTCAAAAAGAAGGAATAAGTTTGCCTGCATAATGTTAGAAAATCATTAGAGAAACAGATTCCACCACCAAATCTCGTGTAATACGATGTTTATCCACTCTCGACAGTTAAATTTTAGATATTTAAAACGCTCGGGCAAGCCTCGCGTTTTAAATTTGAAAATTTAACTGTCTCGAGTGGATAAACATCGTATTACACTCGATGCAGTGGTAGAATCTATATATATATAGCTTATATAGGAGACCAATAATGGGTTATATAGTTTTATAATGAATGATGTTATATTAGCATTGTAGCTGATGACTTCAAATAATCTCTTAACCAAGAAAATGTGCATATACCGTAAGAAAAACAATAATTTTGAAGGAAAAAAAGAAATGTTTCCAACGTAAAAATTCAGAAGTAAACAAGGGAAACTAAATGTTTAATTGAATAGTTCTATTGGATTGAAAAACAATTCAAATCATTTTTCTTTTCGGCTGATTTAGACAGTCGTCACTCATGGTTATGAAGACGACGAGGGTTTGTAAACTCAAACCTTGAAATACATATGGTTTAAGGTAAGATAAATTTACAAGGACACGGATTTTAAAAATGTGTAAAAGCCGTCAATAAAGCATAAATATTTTGTTTAAACAAAACAAAAAAAAAAAAGATGTAAAATTAAAGTGACGGAAGAATGGTTGTGAATGTCTTTAAGTGTATATTAGATATATGTTCTGATGGTTGTCCACAAAATAGTTAATTTTTAAACAAGTGTGGTCAATTCATAAAACAAAATCCTTTATGTGATCAACATCTTAAGATATATTGCTATTCGCTTAAACCTGTTGCGTATGCAGTGACCTTAACCACGATACATTTTGTTAGAACTTCAACAAACGCAGTGAGAGGGAAAAATTGTAATTAAAAGAATTAAATAAACTTGCACTGGAACAGTAACAGTGTCGATTGATTCTGAAAGAAAATTTTACTACACTAAATCGTATAACAACTGTTTTGGCTTATGGAACGCATAAAAAATAAAAAAAAGATATCCTCGCTCTATCAGAAAAACGAAAATAAAAAAAAAAAAAATAGAAATTGCCTCGATTGTCCATTTTTATTTTATATCTCAAGTTCGTTCGAAAGATAATTTTGTTACATACAAAGATAAAGATATTAAATCGTCAACAGAATCAACCTCAATAGTATCGAAACGAACCTTATCCTTGATTTCCAAACAAATGTATTTACACTACAAAAAGTAATATATAAGTAATATTATTACAAAAATGGCAATGTGTACACAACAGTTAGGCACAGCACATGTTGTCCCAAAACAAAAGGTATCGGGGACGCGTTTTCTTGTTTTTGTGTTCATTTTACTTAATTCTCATTTATTATTTACTGTTTTCTATTGTTGAGGATGCATTTTAAATAGAACCTAAAGTAAACAACAAAATGTAGTAAATCGCAAATAGCAGAAGAAGAAAAAAAATATGACAGATAAATGTTCTTTCCTTATAGTGTTATATTACAGTTATATGAATACTTGCAAGTGTTCCTGTTATCTCAACCCAATGATCTGATCTTAAAGCATTGTAACCGGTGTCTATCAAATATAATGGCGGGTGACAAACTTAACATTCAACTCTCGTGTTATTCCCTTTACAAATCAATGACATTGAATGTGTCTTTTTAAAACAAAATAAACCGTTTTTAATTATGTTTTTGGAATAACCTCTGTCAAGTAAGGTCAAAATTAAAACATTGTTAGCAAAAAATATATACATTGTTAGAGCGTGTATAAAGGTCATAAACAGAAAACTATTATGTCATACCTACATCTAATTTGCTTGAGGAAGTTCCAACTTAGTTTGAGTGCACTTACGTAATTTATTAATTGGAATTTACAGACAATTAATGTAGCATTGAAGTCGTGCCAATACCGAATCAAAACCTACTTCGAGGATGCAAGATGTACATATTTTATGTTAGTACACGGGAAAGTTGAAAGTTATGTAGGGTAAATTATATTTATAGTACGGTCTCTATTGAGATGTTTTCGACTGTACAATGTTCATCATCTAATCTACGTCAAAATATATACGAAAGAAGAAATATGTAGTATTAGGTCAATATCAGAAAATATCTTCGTACATAAGATCTGTATGCAATGTATTATGCATTCAGATCTTCTAACTTCTGACATATGATACTTTATATAAATATTTTTAGCCAACACAACATTTGCATCAAATACTATGTGAATTGTTTAGAAATAATAAAGCATTATAATCCCATTCACAAACATCCAATTCGGATGTATATAGATATAAGAAGATGTGGTATGAGTGCCAATGAGACAACTCTCCATCCAAGTCACAACTTGTAAAAATAAACCATTAAGCTCAAAGTACGGCCTTCAACACGGAGCCTTAGCTCACACCGAACAGCAAGCTATAAAGTGTCCCAAAAATGACTCGTGTAAAACCAATCAAACAGGAAAACCAAAGGTCTAATCTATAAAAATAACGAGAAACGAGAAACACTTATGAACCATATCAACAAACGACAACCACTGAATTTCAGGTTCCTGAGTTAGGACAGGTGCATAAAAAAAGGCAGCGGGTTTAATCGTTTTAATAAGGCACCAACTTTCACCCTACCCTGAAACAATAGTGTAACATCACAACATAGAAAGACACACTATAAAATATTAATTGAAATGGCTTAACTCAATCAAAAGACATATTCTAGTTTCTTATAAAAAATGAATTTTGTTTTTAAAAAACAGACGTTTAAATGAAAGCAGACGTCAAGACCGAAAACAGACACATAATTAAAAACCAGACGTTGAAATAGAAAAATAGACGGAGGTCTTAAACGAAAAACAGACCACTTTTTAAGACAACTTCGACAAGTTTGAAATAATTTTCAGACCAGTGGCTTTTACGTTTAATAAGATTATTGTTTGATTTGTCTAGATTTGATTATAGTTGCTTTATACATATACATGTATATACATTTGAAATTAAATTGAACGATTTCAAAGTATAGACTCTCAAGAATTTCGTTTGAATATTTTTTAAACACTTAAGTACACGGATGTCTGAACCCAATTTTAGATTTAATGCAAGTCAAACTTTTTTTTCATATTTCTTTAGAAATAAAGTAGTTTCATTAAGAATAAATTATAAGCTGATATTAAAAAAATATCACCAACGCGTTATTTATTACATGTATATTAAAAAACTGTGTTGATCAGCATATAATAATAGAAATAAAAGAAAATACTGTCTTAATATTTTCCGTTTTACTTTGTCAATAAGACAATTGAAATTAACAAAAAAATATTAAATATGGCTATATCAAACCTTTTCCATCCTCCTTTACCTACTGCACTCTTTACGGCAAAGTTAAATTATGTACTTTCATGTGATCAAATTGCGTCATTAGTCCAGGGGCCTGGTTTTCGAAAGTATCCTAAGATATGTCATAAGATATATCTTAGGACAAATTTTATGACATCTTATAACATACTTTCGAAAACTTGGCCCCAGAATTTTACATGAATTAAGCCCGAACTTACAAGTTCAAAATCTAATCATTTAGAGGTTGGTTAATCGACTTACATGTTGATGATTAAATTAATGTGATGACCCAGCTGATAAACCATTTTCTCTGATGTTTCTATTTTAGAAGAAGAAGATGTAACATTGTTCCCTGTGATTATCTTATTTGGGCATATAATGACCTAACGGGCGAATTGGTACTATCTTTTAGTGTATCTTTTTTTAAATGGTAACATCGATATATTATTTCAAAACGTTTTTCTCTATCGTCAAGCTCCAATTTGTACCGGTTAACGTCAAAACGTTAAAGAGGTACTAAAACATGTACATAACAAGTAATTCTTATCTAAAAGGTTGAAATAATAGAACAAAAATGCAAAAAAAAATCGATGCAATTTGGTCCACTAATTACAGAGATACAATATTTTTAGCTCTAAAAATAAATCTACCGAAATTGACGCACAGTGGGTCATTTCTTCGGCTTAATTAACTGTTAATTAGTAATGATCTTTCTCCTGATCGTTGATTAAAAAGCACTGCCAATGAACTTCGCTACCCCTTCAAAGCTCATTCTTTATTATAACCAATTTGTCAAAGGAAAAAAAATATGTTTCAGAAGGGAAGTCTATTAATAACGTGTTTCAATTGAAAAAGGGGGTGGGATGGGTTGGGGGTAATTCAACATTGAGTTTTCAACTAAAAACTATGTTCCTGATTGTAGGAAAGAGAAAAATTAACGATCAATATATTATATTCTAGCTTTTTATAAGTTTATTTTAAATTGTTTATGTTTACATCTACGTGAAGATTCATAACATCTTGACAAGATATGACGGTAGGGCTTCTTTTCCATGTTTTAAAAGTTGCAGGTTAAAACCCTGATACAAAATATTTAGAAACGGGTAAAATGAAATCATTTAAAGATGGCAAAAAATTTCATGTGAACGCCAATATGACTTGTAAGACAACAAATCTTATTTACGGTGTCACATGTCCTGGTTGTCACGAAAATTATATTGGACAGACCGGGAATAGTCTCTGTGAACGGGTGCGAGTTCACAAAGAACAAATAAAACACCCACAATACAGAAATTCGCCAATTAGAGCCCATCTTGACACTTGTGGTAAAAAGCATTTTCAAATAATGCCTATTTTTAAATGTAGACTGGATGAAGCATATAGAAAAGAGATGGAACGTTATTTCATAACAACGTTCCGATCGAAATTAAATCCAGAGAACTTTTAATAACGAACAAGGGCGGAACGTCATAAACCTCCTTAACGACGTCGCCTATAGCGACACTACATCAGTTATCCTGAAGAGTCCCAATGGAAGGATGAAATCGATAGAATGGAACTGTTAACTTTTTACTTATTTTATTATTTTATTTAATGAAAATATATATGCGCATGTGAAAATTATTTTTTACGCCTATATATATATATATACAACTCGTCTAAACATCAATGTTAGATCTGTAAATTTTTAGACGAGTTGTATATACATAATGTACACAGCCATGTATCACCATCACTGCTAGTGATCTGATGGATAAATCTGTTGTAGAGTTGTCACTGGCTCAGACGTACTTGTCAATTCAAATTAAGACTCTATCAAAATCTTGAAATTTATACAATTTAAGCGAACGCTGGTACAATTTCCAAACACGGCACAAAGACTACAAAGATATGCCAAAATGAAAATAGTTATTTACCTTGTGAACTGGCACAACTCTAAATTCCCAAAGGTGGTGACAGTTGAGATGTTAAACAAATGCGTTGAAATACAATGCCAATAAACAGTCCTGACCGATCTAAGCTGGTATACTATTTAAAATATGAACTAAATTCAACATCAGACTTAACAACCACCGGTCGTTTTATACAAAAGGAAGAAACTGTCCAATTACAAGACACCTCTTAAGAACTTTTTGATAATATCACCTTTCAAATAATTGAGGTAAACCAAAATTGGGACTCCGAAAGGAGAAAACAGAGAGAAAGGTTCTGGATGCATCAGCTACATACTCTTGAACCTGATGGACTTAATGAGAGGGATGAAAAACAGTTCTACCCAAAACCAAAGGAATAAATCCTGAATTTTATTCTATTTAACTAAAACAACTATTTGTTTAGATTTAAGAATTGTTATGTACAATAAACGGCAAAAATATGTTTTGTATAGACCATCAATAAATATGTTAAACTTTTACACAAATTTTGTGTAGCTCAAGATACAAAGATATTTGTTGTCATGCATCCGATTTCACCTAGATAGATGCACACGCCCGAAGAAGCTAATTTGTTTAGCGAAATATTGCGTGAATAATATATAAAATATAGTGTGTTAAAGTTACATTCTTAGACACTTATATAATTTAATTTAGTAACTGCATCAGTTTATTTACAAACTGATCCACACCTAGATAGATTGAATGTTGATTGTTGCTATTTTTAGACACTATATATATATGGGTTCGAATCCCGGCGAGGGAAGAACAAAACAAATTTGCGAAAGCAAATTTACAGATCTAACATTGTTGGGTTGATGTTTAGACGAGTTGTATATACATAATGTACACAGCCATGTATCACCATCATTGCTGGTGATCCGATGGATAAATCTGTTATAGTGTTGTCACTGACTCAGACGTACTTATAAATATAATTATTTTCTGTGACTGTATCTTGCATTAATTTGTAGGATCCTTTACTATAGATAATTGAGCTGATCTGTAACAATAACATCTCCATGCCTTATATATCATGTACTGTAGTACAACGCTATATTAAAACTGACGAGGAAAGGTAACACACGGCCACCGAAAGCTTTATTATTGTGAAGCCCAGGTGGTCGTGTGGTCTAGCGGGACGTCTACAGTGCAGTCGATTTGGTGTCACGATATCTCAGTAGCATGGGTTCGAATCCCGGCGAGGGAAGAACAAATAATTTGCGAAAGCAAATTTACAAAATATATATACAACTCGTCTAAACATCAACCCAACAATGGTAGATCTGTAAATTTGCTTTGTTGTAGAGTTGTCACTGACTCAGATGTATATATTAATCTGACTATGTGTAGTGACAACTTCAAATTATACCTTGTCCATCGGATTTCTTATGGTTAAGAAATACAAGGCGTTAGAATATGTATAAAGTGCCTAGAAAATCAACCTAACGATTTTAGAGTAGATCTGATTCGTAACTTCCTCCCCGAGCGGGGCTGGAACCTGTACTTTGTATTTCTAACTTCTACGACAACACCGCCTAGCATTGCGCAGACACCTTATCCCCTCCTCTGACTATAGCTTATAAAAATAAGCTTTCGTTTCGGGAGGTGTTACCTTCTCGTAGGAATTAAACAAGGATATCTGATACAATACACGAAGTATTCTTTTTAGTGTACAGAAATGATCATCTACTCATCTCTTCTGTATAATTACAGGATGCTAATCTATTTTCAGAAGCATACAATCACTGTAAATTAATATATATGTATAAGTCTGCCTATGTGTAGTGACAACTGCAAATTATACCTTGTCACCCCATTGTAGTCTTACAATAAAAATACAATTGAGAATGGAAATGGGGAATATGTCAAAGAGACAACAACCCGACAAAAGAGCAGACAACAGCCGAAGGCCACCAATGGGTCTTCAACGCAGCGAGAAAATCCCGCACCCGGAGGTGGTCCTCAGCTGGCCCCTAAACAAAGAGCCAAGTGTGCTTTTCTCATCACTTGGCGCCCGTCGTCCGTCGTCGTCGTTCGTCGTCCGTCGTCGTCGTCCGTCGTTGAACTTTTGCAAAAATCTTCTCCTCTGATACTACTGGGCCAAATTTAAGCCAATCTTAACCACAATCATCATTGGGGTATCTAGTTTAAAAATGTGTCCGGTGACCCGGCCAACCAACCAAGATGGCCGCTATAGCTAAAAATAGAACATATGCGGTAAAATGTAGATTTTGGCTTATAACTCTGAAACCAAAGCATTGAGAGCAAATCTGACATGGATTAAAATTGTTTATCAGGTTAGAATCTATATGCCCTGAAATTTTCAGAATAATCGGACAACCGGTTGTTGGGTTGCTGCCCCTAAATTGGTTATTTTAAGGAAATTTTGTCGTTTTTGGTTATAATCTTGAATATTATTATAGATAGAGATAAACTGTAAGCAGTAACAATGTTAAACAAAGTAAGATCTACAAATAAGTCAACATGACGAAAATCATCAGTTGACCCCTAAAGGAGTTATTGACCTGAAGCTGAAGCTTCTGGATTTTTTCGCTGTGTTGAAGACCGATTAGTGGCATTCAGCTGTTTTCTGCTCTTTTTCAGTTTATTGTCACTTTGACACATTCCCCATTTACATTCTCAATTATCAGTACTCTTATAATAAATTAAAATAAGAAGAAAAAAACACTAAAAAACCATTAGAATGAAGAAGTACGTCAACATATACATAATTTTGAAATATGCACTGTAAAATTCAAATCAATTATCATATAAATGTAAATGTTTTTATTTGTAAACAGGGAAAATAGATAACTAGTGAGCTTCTTAATAATGAAATGAAAATCCGCCTTCATGTACTTTGCATAAAGAATGGAAATATTCTGATGTTACATCATTTTTTGTTTTAAACCCCTCTTTACTTGTATCAATCAGGAAGTCCAACTTTAATATTTACACCAATTTTTAATCGAATTTCTGTAAACATTTGACCTTGATTACCAAGATTTCCGCATATAGAGATTATTATAGTTAATTGATTAAGCCGTGTAAACAAACACATGCTTTGACATTGTCTAATTACTTTCATATAAGCCATAAACAGAACAGGACATTCAAGGTATTTTTTTCCATCGTGACACAAGAAAGTGACCTGTATGTACCTTTTTTTGTTTTATAGTACTGTGGGGTTGCTGTCGCTCTTACCGTGTATACCCAGTCTCTAAATTGTTTTGTGTATCATGCAAATATATCCACACATATATCACTGTGTTGAACGCATCATTTGGCATATTAACTATGTTTGACATGGTTGGCGACTTCGAAGCTTAGAAAAACGACAAAGGTAAGAAAAAGTATAAAAACATTTTTTTTAGAAAAGTAAACACCAAATAATATTTTGTACTGAACGGAATGATCCATAATTTATTTCCAGATAGAAGAAGCAGACGTAACCATTGCACAGTTTTCTAAAGGCTCCTGATTTTTTTGTCGCAAATTTTGAGGCTCAAGACAAAAAATTCTTTTCGGAAACCTATTTCGGTATTTCGTATATAGAATCGACTCAATATCATAGAACTACAGCTAAATTCGAATTAAAAATTTCTTGGTTTAAATGGTAATATTTAGTCTAAATGTAATGTTTCGCATGGGATTGCATATTTTGCATAACACAGGGGAGGGTGAGGGGGATGGTTGTGGACATTCATTAACAGTATTGGATTGCATTTATAAAGAATGAATCTACAAGGAACCGGATATTGTTCGAATGAGAAAAAATTAGAAAACCGCTAAATAAATATTACATTAATTAGAAATAAGCAGATTAATGTCCATTCATGTCTTCTGTAATTTATTTAAACATCAAATTTACAAATAAGCCATATGTTGCAACTGTTGTGTTTCCTTTTTTGCTGAAAAGTTATGCAGTTGAGCCTCTTGTTGTATCTTGTTCATTCGAACATTTTGTTCTTCATCCCATTTAACCTAGAAAAATCACAAAAAGTACTGAAAAAAATATTTCATTCCAGTCAGTATTGGAAATATATAACAGCTCCAATGCAGAGGCTGAATGGTCTATTTTGTAGTAAGCATGAATTAGAAACAAACAGAAGACAACAGCCCCAAAACCCCAACTAAACTAAACAAAACATATAGAAAAACCGCACTTACAAAAACAAAGAGCAAGTGTTCATAAAGTATAAGCAGTTTCTGTAGTAATAGAGTCACGCTAAATATCGAAAATAGGGAAAGTATTAGATACATATAAAAGACGGATTAGATACAAGTAAAAGAAGAATAAGTAGTTAGATACATGTAAAAGAAGGATCAGATACATGTAAAAGAAGGATCATGTACGTGCAAAATAAGTATCAGATACATGTTAAAGAAAGGTGTATTACTATTGATAATGATGAAAAAAAAATCTTCCACCACGGCATTCAAATTAAACTTGTCTGCTGCAGTTCTCCAAAACCGAATTTCAGATTTACTTTAAATGTACAAAATACATTTCAACGATGGATGTTTAAGAAAACAGAACACTGGGTTCGTCTACTTCTGCTTGTTGAGAATATATTTTTTATCGGAACATTCCGTGCAAAAAAAAAAATCCTGCTTTTACTAACCTTAAAATAATTCATCGCTTCGAAGCCTCCACACATCTGTAATTCACACGTTACCATTGGTTATAATGGTATTGGTTTGTTCTAACCTAAAATTGCCTACTTGGCATCACCTCTCCAATTCGTTGCGCAGAAAATTTTGGCAGGTATGAATTTTGTATTTTCAACAGGAGCCGTATTTATTGGTTATAACTCTGACTATAATCTGATAAACGATTTGTATCTAGTATTCAGACGATGGAAGAAATATCAGTACACATAATAAACTTTTAATGTCCAGATTAAAAGTATATTCAGATAGATATCCCATTGTTCTTCGGAACCGTTGAAACGGATTTGATTCAGGTATCGCAGATCAAATTTATTCATTCATAGTGTGTTAAATTACGTTTTTTGATTGAGTTAAGCCTTCCAATTGATATTTTATCGTGTGTTTTTCTATGTTGTTATGTTATGCTATTGTTTCCGAAAAAGGGAGAAGGTTTAGTACCATTAACACGTTTAATTCCGCTGCACATGTTTGCACCTGTCCTAAGAATCTGATGTACAGTAGTTGTCTTTTGTTTATGTAATTTATACGTGTTTCTCGTTTCTTGTTTTTTATATAGATTAGACCGTTGGTTTTCCCGTTTGAATGGTTTTACACTAATAATTTTAGGGCCCTTTATAGCTTGTTGTTCGGTGTGAGCCAAGGCTCCGTGTTGAAGGCAACGGATAAAAAACGTCCCAACCATGTCTTTCTTGTTCTTGTAAAGGGCAGGACATTGAGTTATTAGAAAGAAAATCCTCTACTATTTACCATACTAAAGTAAAACTTTTAACTCTTTACCGTCAGATCGAATGGAACTTTTCACAGCTCAAATTCCATTGGCAACACTCTTCTTTGGTGCCTTCTTATTCAAATTTAATGAAAAAACATAAAAGGCCGCCTATGGAATCTATGGCAATTTTTCTTATTGCAAATTGAATAGTTTGCCGATTTTTTGTCCATTTAATGAAATATGACTTTTTTGTCAGGACCAACATGAATTACGACAAGCTACTAATGAAGATCGGAGGGTTTGGCCGTTTTCAGAAACGTATGCTGGCTTTGTTAATAATTCCTCCATTTTTGGATCCCATGACGTCATACATGCTGACATTTATTCTTGGAGATCATAAGCACAGGTAAGTTTTTTTTTAAATTGCAATCGGAATGACAGACAACACTACCCGATAAAACACAGAAAAATGATTACTGATAATTACAATACGAGATAAAACACAGAAAAATAATTACTGATAATTACAATACGCGATACACTACAGAATAAAAAGGAAATGCTATTAATTTCCAACGTAATTATTGGAGTGATAGCCGGTTATCCGGTGTATGTAATGCTTGTTAAAGACCAAGCAGCTTATTCATTTCTACCAGTGATTTTTCCTTAAAATTTTGTGTGAAGGTATTTCATAATTGGAGGCACAAAATATGATGAAAAAAATTGGGGGTCACCGACTTAGTTTTGTCGCCAAAGCAACCTCAGTTTCGTGTTTTCCCGAATATTAACATAATATTTGCTTGTTATCTAAACTCTCAAAAAAAATCCTTTATATCAAACCTAAAAGCATAATTGGACGTTTGAAACCCACATATAAATTTCCAAGAATAACAAATTTATTCACCTACTTTATTATCCGGTAATACAAGAGATCAAATGCATGTATCAGTATCAGATCTTATGATGTTGTTGCCGCACAATACTAACCTTTAGAAACACCATCCGTCGGAATGGAAAATAGTTTGAAATAACCTTTCACGCCGCTTTTTGTTTTTTAGGAAAGTCTGTTCTTGTGCTCTGCCCCTCATTAGATAAATTATTGAAAATAAAAAAAGAAATGAAAGATGGCACTAGCTAACTTACAGTGTATTTCGATCTATCAGACTAGATGTGTGGGTTTTTTGCGTTAATTTCAGAAGTTTGCCGTAACGAACTAATTCACTACTGTTGACAGACGGACATACAAAAGCATGGACGGTCTTCTTTATACCGTTATTTTTCCCGACTAAGACGAACGTATAGAAATTATTCCATCTAGTTTGTGAATTCATTATTTCTGAATATTTAAGATATAAGGAAATGAAAATTATAGGTATAATATATAAATTAAAGCTTTTGATTCTAAAACGTTAAACATCTATCATAAAATACAATCTCTGAATACTACCTCACGTGTTTTGAATAAATGAGAAAGTAAATATAAAATACAAAAAGTTTTTAATACAAAAATTAATTTAGAAATAATTTTCCGTTGAAAACTACAAAGTAAGATTTCTCCCACAGGATAAAATATAATAAATCGAATTTCTCATTTTGGAAATTAAAATAAAGACAAGGTTTATTTTTTATTATTATTTATATAATAAATCGACATTCACGATCTGTATATATCAGGGGCCTGTTTATCGAAGCACTCTTATGATTAGGACGTCTGAATATGAGGTCATGAAACCATCCTTAAAAAAAACCCGGTTAGATAAAACGTTACAAAAAAACCGTAAAGAGCCACAAACAGTTAGGGAAATTGTACAGATTTACATCTTGTTCAGCAGCTGAGAAACGATGCAATTGTTATTTCTCTGACTTAAAGAAGAAAAAAAGAAAAAGAAAATACCAAGGGCAATAAAAAAATTAAATGTCGAAAAAAAAAACCCCCAAAAAAAACAAGACAGCAAAATTGAAATAGCTTGTTTTTATTGTCTCAATATTAAGTTAATATTTAAAACGATAGCATTTTAAAAATATGTCTGCTGTAACCACAAACTTCAGGCTAAACGAAGAATTAAATTGTATATGATGAGTATGGATTGAATATGGAATAATTTGAAAAGCTTTCCTATAAACATGAATTAATTTTTCAATATATATTGCAGTTGCAAAATGCCAAACACCATGGGGGATCCATTTAACAGTACTCTAAATATGGCTGCAAACATTTCTGAATGTTTTATATATCGAAATGAAAGTACAACAGCCTGTAATGAGTGGGTGTACGATCAAAGTCAGTACAAATCTACACTTATTTCAACAGTAAGTATTGCATACAATTAAGTTTTTGGTATGCTAGAAAACAAACTGCAATCTTAATGATCCTTAATGTACACATATCAAATAATTTGGAATGCATGATCCTCACGTCCTAAAAAACGAGGATTACACTGATGAAATACAAGGAAGTACAAAGTATAAATCATATGCTGGGTATAGTTTCAAACAAACAATAAATACACTCTGAGCTGGCATACGAACGCACTATTTTGAAAAAAAGAAAAAAACTAATTTGGTCTTTACAGTCTTAAAAAAATATTTGACATTTTGTAATCATTTCATTTACATTACTGTAAAACGTATTATTGGTACCATCAAAATTTTAATTCGCTTTGTTGCCATAATTCTATTTCATCTTTTTTCCGTGTCTAATATGTGTGGATGTGTGTGTTTTTTCTTTTTTTTTGGTTTGTTTTGTTTGTTTGGTTTTTTTTTTTTTTGGGGGGGGGGTACCTCTATAAAATAATTCTAAGATGTTACTTTTCTCAATTTTTTTTTTTTCTCAAAATAAGCTTTCGAACGTTTTGATTGTTAATGTTAACATATTTTATTGAAGAAAATCTTAATGTATAACTACAAGAGTGAAGACATAAATACGAAATATACTAGTAATGCAATAAATTGGGTAAGGAAAAAAGAACATTGATTCTCTATAAATTCGTCACCCTAAACTCAAAAATAAAATTAAGAAACTATATAAATAATACGATGTGACGTTAGTGCCAATGTGGCATCTCCTCATTCTAATCGCAATGTTTAAATCTAAAACAATTATAAGTCAAAGTATGGCCTTCGACAAGGAATATTGGCTTACATCGGAATATTGGCTTACATCGAACAGAGTGCTATTAAGGCCCCAATCTGACTTGTGTAAAGCAATTTAAAAACAACTGTCTGATCTTTATAAAAAGAAATGAAGCAAAAACACTTATATATGAACCACACCAACGTCAATCAGTGAACAACATGCTCCTGAGTTAGGACTGGTGCATTTAAAAGAAGTGGGATGAAACGTAACAGGCCAAATAGCAAACGAATATGTACGTTAAAAATACAGTCAATAAAACAATAACATAAAGATTGTTAACCAAGCAGTATGCTCACAACACAAAAAAATATTTCTACATTAGTATTTTACATTCAAATTGTTAGTTACTGTTAGAGCTTGCATTAAAAATTATTCAGGCATTACCATTTTTCAGTTTGATATGGTATGCGACAACAAATTTGTAAGAAGTCACACGATGCTTTGTCATTATATTGGAATTTTTTGTGGTGCCTTCACATATGGAATGTATTCTGACACGTACGTATGCACACACGCGATCTGCAGCCGTATAGAGTACACATAATTGAAAAGAATAACAAACAACATGGCAACAAAAGAAAACACAAACAAAAAGAAAGCAAAGGTCTTTTAAACAATAAACAAATCATTAACAACACAAAACCTTACGAACTTAAGCGCTGCAAATATTATGCAGGTTTGCACCTATAGTTATATGCGTCGTAGGGCTTACTGATGACACTGACGCATCATGTTTTCTTTATCAGCCGCGCACATGAGAATATAGTTATAAAGGTCGACTTGTAAAATGTAGATGTAAATACAAGAGTGTCATATTCAAAATCGTGAAATTTAGTATAAAAATGGGTACTTGACTTTACAGGTCGATGCGCCCTTGAAATTAAAACTCGTTATAAATGAGAAGATGTGGCCGGTATGATTTCCAATGAAACAGCTCTCCAGTAGACTAATCATAAGCTCATCATTAAGAGGATTTTTGAGATGTCAAATAATACTACTGAAATCCGATTTTTTTTCTTATTTTATTTGAAATGTACGCCATTATCATATTTGAAGATTTGGAATCACAATGCTAATTTCTGTATTGTCTTTAGAGTGTTATTATATTTTAGCCACACTAAAAGAGGGACGAAAGATACCAGAGGGAGAGTCAAACTCATAGATAGAAAATAAACTGACAACGCCATGGCTTAAAATAAAAAAGGCATTAATTGTCGCATATATTATGAAAATAAGTTAATGTGTTATAATTGCAAATGAGACAATAATTCACCAGAGACTAAATGAAATAGAAGTTAAAAACTATAGGCCACCCTATGTCCTTCAACAATGAACTAAAACATATTCCATAGGTAGCTATAAAATGCATCTAAATGACAAATAAAAACCATTAAAACGAAAAACCTAACGGCCTTTTTCATCTACAAAACAATGAACGAAACCAAAATATGATATACAGTAACAAACGAACACCTCTGAATAACAGGTCCTTACTAAATGGTACATACACATACAGAATGTGGCGGAAAACATGTTTTAAACCGCAAACCCTTCCCTAACCTTGGTCAGAGGTGTAACGGAAAACATAAGAACAAACACACCTGAAAAGTGTTTAACTCATCAAATCGATCGAAAGTAGAAACAAAAGTTAGAAAAGCATAGACCGGCCTTGGCAGGGTATTTTTACATCCTCCAATAAAAAAAGATATACAAAGTACACATCTGAGAATACTCTCAGTCACTGATAGTTAATTGAAAGCCAATAACACATAATAAAACATTATGTATCTAAGACTAAAATATCAAACAGAACACATCCAACATCCAACGAATTTAGTGCAAAGACGTCATTAGCAGTTCGAGACAAAAGACCTTGTACAATGCCAAATTACAGGTATCGTGAATATTCATATGTATATAACCATACTTTTTTTTATTTGGTTTGAATTTACTGATAACAAAATCAATATTTTTACAAATAAAATCAGCATTTAAAGACACAATTACATTTTTGATTTTGATTGTGAGAGATAATATGTTTCTTAAATAATAACACCAGAAGAACCACGCTGTTTAAACTGATTTTTTTTAATTTGGTAACCAAATCACACAGAATTATATATATTTTTCTAATTCAGATTAGGTAGACGACCCGTATTGACAACAGCACTTATAGGAATGATGTTACCAAATTTGATAAGGTCCTTCGTTTCCTCTCTTCCACTTGTTGGTTTCCTGATATTTGCGAACGGATATTTCAGTATGCTCGTGTATCAGTCAGGTTATGTTCTAGGTATGCTGTTTACATTATAAATCGCAATTTGCGATTCTCATTTACAATTATTCAACCTAACGTCCATTATTATATAGTAGTAACCAATCTCATAAGTACTGCTGGTAATTTGTTTATCTTATTTGTATATATATATATATAAATGTATATGCTCGGAAACGGGCCCTTTAATTGGATTCAATGAATAATCTTATTCTTATTCTTATTCTATGCGCAAGATTTCGTGTGCCTTTATTACAGATGGACAATTCATTTCGAAAAAAGAACAATATGTCAGTTCACAATATGTAAGATATAAATATGTTGTGTACATATAAATGCTTTTCATCTGTTTAGATGTTTTTCGTTCTAGCTACCGAATTGGTGGATCCATCAAAAAGAGTGTTCGCAAACTTTGCCTACTATTTCTCCTTCTGTATTGGAGAATATGTGCTGGTAATCTTTGCCTACTTTATCAGGGATTGGCGTATCCTAGGCTGGTCAACATCAATAGTTGTTGGAATATTTCTCACCTCATTACTGTATGTAGATGTATATCAATTAAAATCATTGCAACTGAATAGTTTTATTTTAAATGCAATAAAATAATAAAAAATACTTTGGACAATTTATGGAAAAGAAGGGATATGGCAAAATATTTCAAGAAACAAAATCAATACGCGTAATTGGAAACACAAAGATTAAAGGAAGAGTTCTATTATTGCTGTTCTTCATGTGTCAGAAATGTCAAATTAATAGTTATCAAAAGTACCAGGATTATAATTTAGTACGCCAGACGCGCGTTTCGTCTACATAAGACTCATCAGTGACGCTCATATCAAAATAGTTATAAAGCCAAACAAGTACAAAGTTGAAGAGCATTGAGGATCCAAAATTCCAAAAAGTTGTGCCAAATACGGCTAAGGTAATCTATTCCTGGGACAAGAAAATCCTTAGTTTTACGAAAAATTCAAAGTTTTGTATCAGGAAATTTATAAAAATGACCACATGATTGATATTCATGTCAACACCGAAGTGCTGACTACTGGGCTGGTGATACCCTCGGGGACGAAACGTCCACCAGCAGTGGCATCGACCCAGTGGTGTAAATAGTTATCAAAAGTACCAGGATTATAATTTAGTACGCCAGACGCGCGTTTCGTCTACATAAGACTCATCAGTGACGCTCATATCAAAATAGTTATAAAGCCAAACAAGTACAAAGTTGAAGAGCATTGAGGATCCAAAATTCCAAAAAGTTGTGCCAAATACGGCTAAGGTAATCTATTCCTGGGACAAGAAAATCCTTAGTTTTACGAAAAATTCAAAGTTTTGTATCAGGAAATTTATAAAAATGACCACATAATAGACTCGATAAAGTATTTAAGTGTCTTTTAATTATGATTAAATATAGGCCGACTTGGCAATATAGATCTATTTTAACTCGAAAAAAGTTTTAACAAAGATATTGTTAAAGAAACCAGACGAAAGTGCGTTTCGTCTAAAATTCTAATCAACAGCGCATATAATTTTTAGTTCCTCACACGATTTTCTCTTAGAAATGCAAATCATTATATTTAGAAATATTATATTTCAGATTCCAGAAAGAGTCGCCACGATGGCTGATAGCTAAGGGGAAGTTATCGAGAGCTGAAATAATTCTAAAGGATATAGCAAAAGAAAATAATGCTAATTTTGACGTTGACATTCAGAAAATTAAGGTTGATGAAAAACATGAAGGGGTTGCATTTTGTACAGCAGTCGGAGAGCTTTTCAAGTCAAAAGTTCTTACTGTAAGATTGGCTATATTTATGTTTAATTGGTAAGTACTTTGAAACAATAACATAATCACGTTTGTAAATCAGCATGTACATCAATCAATTGATTAGCTGTTTAATGTCATGATATAGCAGCATGGGTGAAAGAATTGTTGTTGAACGTCTGATGACAAATATTGTCTACATATAAGGACAAGAACGTCTTAATGTGATATGACTTTGAACCCAGTTTTATATTTGAACGACATGCTAAACCGTATCTGCAACGTGCAACTTCACAAGCTAAAATATAGCAGCTGGACATGTTACCATACCCAGACACATACTTATGACTTTGAACTGATCAGTCTGTTCTTACTACTTAAGGACGCATATTTAGCGGAGATGTAGCTAAAAGGTCAAGGATATTGTTTGAAAAAACATGAAATAGAGCACACGATATCATGCACTCGAGGCAATCATGAGACCATGATACCAAGCGGTATATTCATTTCATGGCATGCCCAATCAAGGCAATTTTTCATTGAATTGCAATAAAAAAAAAATCATTTCCCTCAATGTTGATATAAATCATATTTGAAAGTATTACGATTGTTGAATAGTTATTTCCATCATACCTTATCTTATTTTTTTATATAAAAAAGCCAGAAAATATGCACTGATTTAACATCGGTATTTCCATGCCCGTTTCTAGCCGTTTCCAGTTTTTCTGTTGAGACAGAAGGCACATTGTGGACACAGCAGTTTCACTTTTATAATTGACGGAGTTAGCATTTCTTTTCACATCAATTACACTTATTTGATATCTTAATTACGTGTATATTTATTGTCAACCGCGAAAACCTTAAACCGACCGTGCAAGGGCTGTATAGCAAGTCAAGGTCGTTAAAAACTTCCATCATCATCATCAATAAGTTATGTAATAAACGAAAATCTAAGGAATAGACAAAGCATTATCAAGTCAACAGTAAAAAGCAAAAATTACTGTCGAATTTATCAAGGCATGTTTTATGTTTTACACTTTTCGTTTTGTTATTGTTTTTACTTTTATTAAATTTTGATTTTTGTACACTTTCTTGAGTAATGGTAAAAAAAATAGCTTTATAATGTAACATTGTAGTATGTTTTACAGGTTTTCAATAAGTATGACTTATTTTGGGATCACAATGAAAGTTGGTAACTTAGGTGGGGATGTCTATGTTAATTATCTAATATCCACGTCAGCTGAAGTAATTGCCTTATTCGTATGTCTTTATGTGGTGGAAAGACTTGGACGAAAGAAAATATTCAGTTCTTCTATGTTAATCTGTGGCATCGGTTGTCTGTGTACAATATTTTCATCTTTGTACGGTGGCCCATGTAAGTAGAATTAAGAACACTTTTAAAAGCTTTAATTGCAATCAAAGTATAATAAAGACTTCTGAAAAAGCCCCTTAAGTACATAACTTTAGTATATATGAGCTTTCTTAACATGCCGATAACGTCATATTTGTAAAGGAGTTAAACCAATGTGAACATGTTCCATCGATGATTGCAAATGCATTATATTATGAACAATTCATTTCGCTTTTCCGTTTGTCTAACAGATGGGAAACAAATAGTATAGTTTTCACTGTCAATAAGTGGAGGTGAACTTTTTGGAACTTTATATACGCAAACGATTATCATTTTTATAATCAGGTTCACTCCATAGCGACCCAACATATACTTGCTTCCAGACTCTGTATCATAACATAATTCGTGGGTTTTTTATTTTATTTTTTGAAGTCAATGACTTTTTTTACATATTTGCTGTCTATTTTTTTTAACGAACGGTTTTAAATGCACAAGCTGCATGAAAAAAATATGGCGAAACAAATGAAACATTTCCACAGTTTCAATCTATTCAAACTTTTGTTTGCGAAGAAATTTAAAGGTACCGGTGAATAGACTACACACAGCAAAATAGCTTTTGTGTTCACTCAATAAAACAACAGAACTGAAAACAAGTTTAAATATATTGAACAATAGCAGATGAATATGTAGAAAAATTCAGTTTGGTTCGCACTAATATCACCAATTGTAAGATACTCGAAATTGCTTGTTTTATATTAAGATAACATACTTTTTCGTCGTTTTCCATTCCCACCATTAGCTCTATAAATTCATCATATATTTCTCTGTTAGTTATCAATGATATCAGGTGATATGATCATAGACATATATGCGATTTCTTTGCTATCGTCCCATTGGAATTAATACCTGGTTTATGCATTGATCCAAATCAATTACATAAAGTCTGATAAATACATAACTATTCAGACTGATAATTTTTAAACTGAATTTTACAAGCTAAATTCATAATCAATTCGGCTTTGTAAAATATGACTTATATCCATTCATTATGGATCTCGAATGTTAATCCACGAATTTATTACCATATAGCAATGTAGTTTCATGTAGATATGACAAACCATGTAGACGGAGTAACAATGACACGGTTCGTTCAATCAACATTTCTAAGTTAAAATGAACATACCTAAATGCACTTGGAAGTCCTTCCCACTTATCTATACTTCGCTCTTTGCATCTATGTTGTATTTAAATGCATTTAAACCACGTCGGACAAAAACTTTGTATGCAAGGTATAATAACATGGTTTTTATCGTATTTTCATTTGTCTACTACAGCCCTTCACTGGTTGACGATAACCTTAGCTATGATAGGAAAGCTCACAATAACGGTGGCATACTTTAATATTTATCTTATGGTAGCGGAAAATTTCCCAACTAACCTCAGATCATTTGCGATTGGAATTTGCAGCTCATCTGGGTATGCTGGGTCAATGGTGTCTGCATATGTTGGTGATTTGGTAAATATGTGTTTTTTGAGATTATTTAAAAAAAAAAATTTGGTGACCATTTTTCGAAACGAGGAAAGAAATTTTGACAAGATGTTTATATATATATTTTTATTTTTACCAAATCAAAACCCATTCGACTTCCAATACTCATTCTTTTATGAAATATGAAAAATCCATAAACACGAGAAGCATGCTTTAATGAAGTTAAGATTTAACAGTCAGAATTATAATAGGAATACGAATAACCCTATAATAAAATAAGATAAATAATGATACATTTTAAGTCACATTTCACAGGTTCTTCAGGTATAAATTATAATTAGTTAATTTCTAGTAAATTCATTTCATATATTTGTAGGGTGTATTGGTTGATACAAAGTTTGGTGTTGCCTTACCGCTGGTAATATTTGGTGCTTTTGGTATTTGTGCTGGTTTACTATCGTTTGCCCTTCCAGAGACTAATAATACGCCATTGCCTCAAAGTATACAAGAAGCTGAAAATATTTCAAGGTCTGTATTTACGTCTAAGCAATAAAAACCTAAAATAAAAGAAATGGATTTCTCAAATGATTCTATACTTTACACCATTTGCTCATACAAATGTCGTTCATAAGATGCATTTGAAAAAGAAAATAGCTGTTTCAGATAAAACATACGTAAATAAATGAGCAATATCTCAAGGGATTTTCATTAAATTATATCTTTTCACCTTAGCATTCAACCTATCAAAATAACTTTACAGTAAACACATGTATAAAATTCTCACTAGAATAGTTAACATGATGCATAGTATTGAAAGTATCCTTAGAGTTTTCTTACTTTACACTACTTACATTGATGACTGGGCTTCGACTGTATTTTGACAGCTGTTTTGTAAATTATGTGACCAGTTTTAAATTCAGTCAAAGAAAGCTAATTTCTATTTGTCATTATCATAATTGTAAAGAGCTGAAAAAAGCACTAAACAACAAATCAAATTCATAACATTTTGTAATTACAACCAGTGACATCTTCTTTTAATTGATGGGAAATGTGTTAAGGAACTGAGTATGAGTATTAAGTACCGGTCTTTGTAAAAATCATGCAGAAGGTGATTCATGGCATGTCACAGAAGTAATTTTTTTTGCCCTATATCATAAGAACTTTGGTAGATGGTCAAAATTCTGTCTTTATTTTCCCTGTATTATGCCCGTTGCCATGGTAACCATCAAATCAACATTTTGCCTGAATATGTGAAAAAAGACCCTTTTTGAAAATATAAAATAAGGGAATTTAAAGTCCCATAGAAATAAAGTTAATCAATACAAAGGATATGTATATTTACAGTATTGACAAACAAAACCCCAAACTATATAAAAACGTTAAAATTGTGAATTTACTAAATAGTTTGTTTCCATAGCAACCATTTAAAAATGTGTTAAAATTCGAAAATGAAAAATTTCAAAAACTTTAAAATTTTAAATCTGTTTATCTCCCAAGACCAACAATACCATGACATGTCATTGACAAATTTTGAAAGACCACATTCTATATATTCAGAAAATAAAAAGAAAGTCGTGTGTTTTTTTTTCTTTAAAAAAAAAAATTTAGTCAAAAATTGTCAATTTTCACCAAAATTCAGATTAACAATCAGATGAATAATCAAAAATTTTGAACTTAAAAAGCTAAAACATTCCATTTATATGTGCAATTCTGACACACATTTGTTAATTTTAAAGGAGAATATATGATAAATGAAGATATACTTGTACAAAATGAAAAATCATCACTCTGGGTATGGTGCACCCCCCTTTTTTTTCGATTTTTTTTTTTTTTTTTTCAAAATTATAAAATTTGTTGAAAGAAATGTGGTATCTCATTGTGTTTACTTGTGAACTAAGTATTTTAAGAATTTAAGCATAACACAACTTCTAAAGTTGAGGGCAGCATATGTACCCCCTCCCTTCAATCTTATATGTAAGATTTCTCAGAAGTTTAAAAAAAAATGGTAATACGCATAACCCGTTGTAGTGTCTAAGACTGGTGCTGTCAGTGAAAAAGAATAAAGTTGAATCCAAAACTTAATTACTAGTAAGTCTATGTATAAAGATAAGAGGATGTGTTGTAATTGTCAATGAGACAATTAACTCTCAACCAGAGAGAGCAAAGACATAGAAATAAACAACCACAGATCACCGTATATCCTTCAACAATGAGCATAACATGATTATCTATAAAACAAATCTTAATGAACATTTAAAAAAAATAGCTCAGGATACTTTCTCTTTCAAAATGGCTATAAAGAAGTTACAGTAACAATTTAATGCAACTCATTGTTGGTTTTTGAAACAGATTGATGCTTTAAAAACTTTAACCCTAGACTAAGATCTGCTAAACAAGAAGACTCACCCTGAAATGTCTGGTTGGTTTTATTTATAATTGAATTACTTTTGAAACTCTGTAAGTGTTATGTAAAGATTTTAATACAAGTATCATATTAACTTAACATTATCAATGTTCTAAGAAAATGAGGTCAGGGTAAGATGAACTATGTCAGACAGACGAAAAAAAGAGAACGGAAACGGAAAATTCAGCATTTTTTCCATTTTTAAAGGGGCATAACTTATTGACAGTACCTGTTACACCAATAACATTCTAACTGTTCTGAATTTTATGGAAATAAGCATTGTGTATAAGTTTCAAAACATTTGGTTGTGGCAAACTTAAGTTAGAGAACGGAAACAAAAAAGTCAGCATTTTTTTTCCATTTGTATAAGGGTATAACTCTGGAACGGACGTACTTACAGACAAGGGTACAACTTAATGCCCCCTTTGCTACAGTGGGGGCATACAAATTCTACATGTTCTATCTGAGGAAATATATACCAACGATCTACATTAATTGTGCAAGAATTTGTCAATGTTTCTATTGTATATGGTGGAAAAGGACAGCTGGTCTATTATTTTTTTTAAAACCTAACTGAATTATTATTTGTATACCGCCGAATAATCGCGTTTTTTTATGGTTCTCAAAAATATTATCCTTGTGGCCCTGAGGAAAATTTGCTGGTCCGAACTATTGTATACTGTTTTGATTCTCAAACCTTTATGACAACCATGTGCAATGGCCATTCTTGAATTTTGCCTAATTTAATCAATTGTTATATTTACATATTTTTATGCCCCCGCAGTGGCGGAGGGGGCATTAAGGTTAACCCTTGTCCGTCCGTCAGTATGTCCCAACGTTGGTTTCTGTTCTCTATCTTTAGTTTGCCTCAACCAAATGTTATGACCCTAATCACATTGCTTATTACCATGAAACAAGACTAAGTTTGGTGGTGTCACTTAAACCGTCCAAGAGTTATGCCCCTTTACAAATAGAAATATTGCTGAATTTCCGTTTCTGTTCTCTAACTTTAGTTTGTCTTTACCAGATGTTATTAAAATTATACGCAATGCTTAAAACCACCAAATGCAGATCAACTTTGAATTTTGGTGGTGTAACTTTCACTGTTCTATGCAATGCCTCTTTATAGAGGGAAAAAGTTGCTGAATTTTTTGTTTTGTATTTCTTTCTTTAGTTTGCCTCAACCAAATGTTACGAAACTTTTACACAATTCTTATCACCATAAAAGTTAGTACACAATTGGTAAGTGTCTTCAGTCATGTCCGTTTATGACTTTTATGATATGGAAGCGGGAGCATCATCTGTGTCCAATGGACACATTCCGCATTTATTTCAAATCTTTTAGATAAGTTAGATTATTATATATTAGAATAAAAAGAAAGGTTCTGTAGTTCTTCTTCAATTTCAATTTTAGCACAGTTAAATCGACATAGTGACAAATAAGTGTTTGCATAAAGGTTTCGATATATGTCGATTTACATGGGAGGTAAATAGTAACAGCCATTATGTGTACATAATCTGACTCTGTGCAATAGTATACTAGTCCACAAAAGAAACGATGCAAGGCAATGTATTTTCTATAGATAATGAAATTGGAAACACTGTACCAAGATTAAAACTGTCCCATTTGTCTAATCTTTATAGAGTGTTATTATCTTATCAAAACCACTGATTTAAGACAAAAAAAATATTTTATTTTTTTATTTTTGTTATATCAAAAATAGTATTTTTATAAATAAACCAGATGCTCCGCAGGGCGCAGCTTTATACGACCGCAGAGGTATTGCACAATACTTAACATAATAATTTTGGACCCCGATTTGGACCAACTTGAAAACTGGGCCCATAATCAAAAATCTATGACCATGTTTAGATTCAGCATATCAAAGAACCCCAAGAATTCTTTTTTTGTTAAAATCAAGCTAAGTTTAATTTTGGACCCTTTTGATCTTAATGTAGACCAATTGGAAAACAGGACCAAAAATTAAGAATCTGAATACACGGTTAGATTTGGCATATCAAAGAACCCCAATAATTAATTTTTTGATGAAATCAAACAAAGTTTAATTTTGGACCCTTTTGGCCCCTAATTCGTTGGGACCAAAACTCCCAAAATCAATCCAAACCTTTCTTTTGTGGTTATAAACCTTGTGTTAAAATTTCATAGATTTCTAATAACTTATGCTTAAGTTATTATGCAAAAACCAAGAAAAATGCTTATTTGGGACCTGTTTTTGGCCCCTAATTCCTAAACTGTTGGGACTAAAACTCCCAAAATCAATCCCAACCTTCCTGTTGTGGTCATAGAGACCTTATGTTAAAATTTTATAGATTTCTTTTTACTTATACTAAAGTTATTGTGCGAAAACCAAGAAAAATGCTTATTTGGGCCCTTTTTGTCCCTAATTCCTAAACTGTTGGGACCAAAACACCAAGAATCAATGTCAACCTTTCTTTTATGGTCATAAACCATGTGTTTAAATTTCATAGATTTCAATTTACTTTTACTAAAGTTAGAGTGCGAAAACCAAATGTCTTCGGACGACGACGACGCCAACATGATACCAATATGCGACCAACAAATTTTCAATTAATAAAAATCGAAATTAGAACTTAATTTTTTGCGTTTAAACATGGTCTGCTTAAAATTTTGATTGCCATCCGTCCTTGTGTCCATCTGGCTGTCCTTGCAGCGCTCGCACATGTACAAATTATGTCAGATTTTTAAGAAACTAATACTTTAGGTTATTATAAGCAATATCTCGAACAAGTTAGATATTGGTGGTCAATCGACTTTAATAAAAACATTTATAACCCTTGAAAATAATAAATTTATGGAAAATAGCCCCTTTAACGCTCCCACAGGTACAATTCTTGCCAGATTTTTAATAAAACTTATACACTAGATTAATATCAACAATATCTCGGATGAGTTCTATAATCATGGACAATTGACTTTTTTAAAAGAGTTATGACCCTTAAAAATATTAAAATTTATGGAAAGTTGCCTTGTTAGCGCTCTCGATGGTACAAATTTTTTATTTTTTATTTTCAGTTTATTTCTGATAGAACGGACGTAGTTTTTTTAGGTCACCGTTTCAAAGGAACTGTGAATTTTGCGATCACTTTGCTTCCGTTGTCGTCTGTCCGGTGTAAAATATTTGAAACATTTCCACTGAAACTACTTAACCAATTCCAGTAAAACTTATAAACTGAATGATCCTTAGGATATCTAGAATTAAGTTTGTGTTCTATTTTCTATTTTGTAAAAAAACATGGCCGCCATGGGTAAAATAAGAACATAGAGGTAAAATGCAGTGTGTAGCTCATATCTTAGTTGAATATATCACGTGGAAAAAAATATATAAGGAAGATGATGCGGTATGATTGCCATTATCACAGCTCTTTCAAGAGACCAAAAATGACACAGAAATTAAAAATTATAAGTCATCTCACGGCCTTCAACAATGAGCAAAGCCCATACAACATAGTCAGCTATCAAAGACCTCGAAATCACTGATATAAAACAATTCAAACGAGAGAACTAAGTAGCTTAAAGTCGTCCATCGACATAATATTTTGATGTTTTAGATACGACACACACGCTGGACTGATTTAAACACCAAAATATAAGTTTCAGTGGCAAAACATTTTTTTTATAAGAAAACAATTATTTTACTTTACATTATCGGTAGTATAGACAATAACAAAATACACGTCAAATCAATGTTAAACAATACCAAATAATGTTAATTTACGTTTTTTGATTGAGTTAAGCCTTCTAATTGATATTTTATAGTGTGTTTTTCTATGTTGTGATGTTATACTATTGTTTCAGAAAAAGGGAGAAGGTTTGGTACCATTAAAACGTTTAATCCTGCTGCAAATGTTTGCACCTGTCCTAAGTCAGGAATCTGATGTACAGTAGTTATCGTTTGTTTATGGAATTTATACGTGTTTCTCGTTTCTCGTTTTTTTATATAGATAAGACCGTTGGTTTTCCCGTTTGAATGGTTTTACACTAGTAATTTTGGGGCCCTTTATAGCTTATTGTTCGGTGTGAGCCAAGGCTCCGTGTTGAAGGCCGTACATTGACCTATAATGGTTTACTTTTATAAATTGTTATTTGGATGGAGAGTTGTCTCATTGGCACTCACACCACATCTTCCTATATCTATATAGCAAAGAATCATCACAGTTTTGTCAGTTTTAATGGACCTAACATTTTTTAAATTTACCTCGGAGTTCAGAATATTTGTTATACTTTTTCAAGTTCCATTTATAGCTTATAGAAATTACCATTACAGTTATACGTGTATAGATAAATCAAAATTTGACAACAGTTCGTATCCTTGGATATTTGCGAATCAGTTCTGTTGTAGTTTCTTTTTGAACTATTTATTTGAATATTTATAAACAATCATGTACGACTTTCGTTGCAGGAAACAATACGAAGATGGTGGATCTGTCCTGTATAGGAATGGTGCTAAAAGTAGTTTGATAGTTACAAAGGACTGAAATATGAAACACTTAAATGAATATTATTTGTGTTATTAAAATTTGCTGTTACAACATGTTAGAAATTATTATAAATTACGGAATGTATCTCCCTCATTCAAAGCTCTGATTCCTTTCACGGATTTGGCTATACTTTTTGGACCTTTTGGATTATAGCTCCTCATCCTTTATATAAGCTTTGGATTTCAAATATTTTGGCCACGAGCATCACTGAAGAGACATGTATTGTCGAAATGCGCATCTGGTGTAGGAAAATTTGTACCATTGATGTTATTAGATAATATAACAATTTCTATTAATTTTATTTTGGTTGATAAACAGATATTATTAGTTACATAGTGTGTTATTGACCTGATACGACATATAGGAGGTCAATAAATTCCATATGGGGTGTGAGTGAAGCAGGAACCTCATACGGAATTTACTGATCCTAATATATCGTATTAGGTCACTAGCACACTTTGTAACGAGTTTATCTTACCGAATATCTTTATTTGTGGAATTAAGACCAGAGTTGTCCCATTTTCAATCATTCCACATCTTTTTATTTTTATATTTAAGTGTTTAATTTTAAGAACCTACTTCCATTGGTCTGCTCAAAAACCTAATGTAAACAATAACAATTTAATATCAACAATCTTGATATGACAATATTAAAGTCATTAAACAGAAAATTCAACACATTTGAATAATCAAATAGTGCCAAAGTCGTAACTCCACTACTAACCGTGTATTGAAATAAGCCCCCTCTCTATTAACCTATTATGGAATATACACGGTATCAACGTGGACGCTTTTAACCAATCATATTCCTAGAAATGTATTGGGGTGAGATAAATATGTATAACTGCCATTAAATTTTTACAATTGTCTCATTAACTAATGCACAATGTTATTCACTTTTGTCGAGAAGACCGCGGGACCGGCAACGTCTCGAAAAAAACATTGTAACCAAGGTCGACGTCACAACGGCGACGTCACCTTATCTTTTTCTTAGTAACTAGTAAACGTCAAACTACAAAGCTGTTGTGTATTTTATCAGAGTTATATTATAAGATATCGTCCCCACAACTTTCCTACGAAATAAAATTGAGAAGATCTGGTGAATTGCCCGGTTTCTTTACTCCAGCATACAATTGTTAATAAAAGAGAAGCGAAAGATACTAAAAAGAAACACTTAAACTCATAAGTAAAAAACAACGCCATGGCTAAAAAGAAATAGGACAAATAGAGAAACAACAATACACAAAACACAACATCAAACAAAGATTTGTATAATTCCCTAACAATGAGGTAATTCAACTACTCAAATACCCAAATTGCATAAAGACACCAGCATATAGTCTTCCAATTTGAACAATATATGAATAATATTGGATTTTCCAAACGGTACCGAATCTAGAAAAGTTTCGAAAAGAATATATTCAGTATAGACTGCAATTATCTACCGTCAACACTTAATTATCTGTCGATAATAAGAAACCCATGTTTCCACAGAATTATGGGTTAATTATATTAGCGCTAAAAAAAGTGGTTCCAAGCCCTTGGAATCAACACTGAAAGAGAGAAACAACATCAGGCAAATATACCTTTTAATATTAATATTTTCTTCAAGTCCGAAAAGGGTTTACTGGACATGTATACTATTTTAAATCAAGGTACTATGCCTAAACTTTGTTGTGCGCAATGGGTATTACATTATGCTGTAACTACTGTATATTCTGTGAATACCCCTACATTTTATGTTCAACCACCTTTACATTCACTCATATTTTCTCTATGATGTGTCTATTCTTCCTTTACGAAAGTCAGTAAATAGTTGCGTCCTGTCTCAAATGTGTTTGTTATTCTAAATGTTCTAAACGTTATGTTTTTATACATCTTTGTTATATGAAAACCTCATGATATTATAGTCTAACGGCTCTATGCTGTATTTATACTTTAAATGTCCAGTGAAAAACATAAAACATCATCGTATAGTTC
Organism: Mytilus galloprovincialis; assembly: GCA_037788925.1. Taxonomy (NCBI): domain Eukaryota; kingdom Metazoa; phylum Mollusca; class Bivalvia; order Mytilida; family Mytilidae; genus Mytilus; species Mytilus galloprovincialis. The sequence goes on along the minus strand of CM075340.1, from coordinate 59,446,810 downwards.
ATATGCGTTTTGCCGAACAATTGATACTCTCTGTTAGCATTCGTTACGTCATGTACAAATGCCTTTTACATTATGTTAAAACACCTAATATATTATGTGCGAACTCTTATAACGTTATGTGCAAACAACGTTACGTTGGGGGCAAACATCTATTACGTTTTGTGCAAATGCCTATCACATTTTGGACAAACACCTATACCAGTATGCGCAAATGCCTATTACATTCTGTCCAAACACCTATTACGTTATGTATAACACCCATTTCATTAGATGCAAACACCGATTATGTTATGTGCAAATACCTATTTCATTATATTCAAACACCTATATTCATTAGATACAAATGCCTATTACATTATGTCAAAACATCGATCAAGTTATGTGCAAACACCAATTACGTTATGTGCAAACAACTATTATGTTATGTGCAAACACCTATTACGTTATGTGCAAACACCTATTACGTTATGTGCAAACACCTATCACGTTCTGGTAAACGATTTTTTGACACAGATTTAAATAAAACGCAACAATATTATACACTTTGAACATTAAGGAAATTACAAGTTTGAGCTTTCTAAAATGCAAGATTTGTTTGCATATAAAGTATTTGTTGTTCGGGTAGAATAATGATCCATAGAATTGAGATTTTCCATTCATATATATTAATAACTAATGATGATATTAACATCGATTTAATCATCAAACAGAGTAAATTTCAAATTAAAAAATATGAAAACACATGTGAAAAATTCCTAAAACAAACAGATTAAAAAAAATATTGCATTGAACACAATAAAATGTATGTTAAATTGGCATGATAGAATTATGGAGATATTGAAACCGTACCAGTTAAAGTAAGTTAAAACTTCAAAAATATGTGCTAAAAAAGTTATAAAATTACCAAAATAAGTAAGTTAAAAGTTAAACAAATAATTGCTTAAAAAAATACAATGATAAAGAAATATTTTAAGAACTATGAAAACCATGTCTGAATAAATGAGTTTACAAGTTTTTCTTTCAAAAGTTCACAGAATGGAAGTTCCGTAGATCACTTGATCAATCCTTCCACAGAACGGCTGCTGCTTTGCCGAATCTTCTTTCTTCTTTCTTACACGTGGCGTTGTTAAAATTATTGCATTTTCAAATATAAGTGCTCGCATTGGTTTGTATATATGAAAAAGTTCTTGTTGGTAGATTGGTGCCTCCTAGTGCAAAGCCTGGATCACATACACAAGAAGTTTAAACTGGCATCGATGCTTTACCGGCAGCAATCGAGAGACTTAATGATTGATGTTATATCGTACTTCCTCTTTTTTGTATTGACCTGGCTGGTGTGTTTTGGACTGTAATTTTTGAATAGATGTTGCTTGGAGTCCATACAGTAATGCGTTTCAATAATATAAACGAGAGGTAACAAGAGAGCAAACTAACATTTTGCATGCTTCTTCGGTAATTAATGGACGAATTCGTCCAATGTTTCTGATCTAATTAAAACATGATTTTGAAACAGCACTTATTTGTTATACAAATGTGTAAACCAAATCCGGAATGTAAGAATATTAGTTCATGTTAGATGACAGATTATTTACACAGTTACAATTGTTTTAACTTTACGGGTTTTAATAATCGTCACTTCATTTAAGATGATTGATGGAATGACATCACTAACAGGACTTGCTAAAATGTGAAATAATGTTTACATATTTGTAAAGGGGTAATTCTATTGTTTAAGGTGATTTCCCTTCAGGAATTCTTCTGGCCAGTGAGCCATGGCGTTGTCTGTTTATTTTCGATTGATGAATTTGACTGTTCCTCTGATATCTTTCTCCCCTCTTTTATATTAGATTTGTTTTAAAAGTTGTAAATCGGTAACGCTATCAACTTCAGTTTTCTTACAACCCCACTGAATTTATGTATGAGTATACTGTAGGCCATTTTGGACAAATTGTTTAAAAGTCATGAATCTATTTAAACAAATCCGGGTCACAAACCAAAAACAAAAAACAAAACAAAATTCTGTCTCTTGTTAATAAATAACATACCAGTTAAATTTCCATCTTTACAGTTGTAATTGTTACTGATCAGTGTCAATGTTATAGAATTAGAATTTCTCTCTAGATAGTAATTATAATAACGATTCATTTTGAAAGAAAATTTGAGTACGTAGATTTAAAGGTAAGAACTTTGTGTTGTTGAACAGATCTTATGAACCTATTAGTTTGAAAAGTAAGAATTTAGCAAACTATACTAAGTTCTGCCAACTTGATAATATAAATTTCTTACAAAAGTGGAATATGTTGTTACAAAATACTTCTAAATTTGATTATTTGAAGATGGGTAAAAGGGAATTAGCTACGAAGTGGACAAAAAAATCATACGATTATAATGTTGTTCCAAACATGTATAAAAGCGAATCGTGAAATAAGATTTCGCTATAAGATAACAGTTTTAGTGTATGACAATCAAGAAAATTGCTTATTATACGATTGCACATGTTTATGTCTATTGCCTACAAAATTCTTCGAGACCATCTCGATGGTAAATCATATGACTTATATTCTAAAATATACACGAATTTATGATATATTGAAACAACTAATTGATAATGTTCAGAAAAGACATTTTTCTATCCTTATCAATGTTAAAATATTATAAAAGCTTGTTATGCGGTATTGGTTTTGCTCATTTTTGTCAATAATTGCTTACTCTACGTCGTTTAGTCTCTGGTGGAGAGATGTCTTATCGGCAATCATACCACATCTTCTTTTTTCTATATACTATAATTACTCAATAATTGCTTACTCTACGTCGTTTAGTCTCTGGTGGAGAGATGTCTTATCGGCAATCATACCACATCTTCTTTTTTCTATATACTATAATTACTCAATAAAACCAAGTACTAAAACTGCAATGGTGGCCTGTTTCTTGCATATTTTGGCGATAAACGGGAAATAATGCATTTTTAACATAATTCAAATATAGAACGTTCATTCATAATGCCTCATTTATTTAGATGCATCCGATTTAGGTTTATTATAACATAAAAAGTATATGCTGTACGATTGCTTACCATCCACTAGAGACCCAATGAGGTGGATGTAAAAAAACAATGTTGGACATTTTTTCGCAAAAAAATAATTCGTTTACAAGTTATCTCTTTACTTGTGGTAATAAATTATCCAAACAAAATAGTTTGCCGATTTGACTTTTTTGTCAGGACCAACATGAATTACGACAAGCTTCTAATGAAGATTGGCGGGTTTGGCCGTTTTCAGAAACGCATGCTGGCTCTGTTATTGATTCCTCCGTTTTTGGATCCAATGACGTCTTACATTTTGACATTTATACTTGGAGATCATAAGCACAGGTAAGTTGTTTTTCAATCGGAATGCCAGACAACAATACGCAATAAAACACAGAAAAATAATTACTGATAATTACAATACGCGATACACTACAGAAAAAGAATTGCTATTAATTAAAAACGTAATAATTGTATATGCCGTAGTGATATCCGGTAATCCGGTGTAGGTAATGTTTGTTAAGTAAGTAGTCATGTTACATTTAAAACGTTTCTAATTAATTCACCATTATTCTTGTTCCTTTATAAATCGACATTGAAGACTATTTTTAACAGCTGATTCTTTGACAAAGAAAATGCTGATTGATCTTTCATTGTAAACATCTGAATATGAGGTCATGACACTTCCCTTCCAAAAAAACGGTTCTATAACACGTTATGAAAATACGTAAAAAGCCACCAAAAAATAGTGGAAATTGTATAGAGGTACATCTTGTTGAGCCGTCGAGAAACGATCAATTGTTATTTTTCTGACTTTAAAAGAAGAAACAAAGAGAGAGAAAATACCAAGAGGCAATCAAAAACTAAAATGTCGAATAGAGAGAAAACAGGCAACAACATAGAAATGGCTTGTTTTTATTGTCTCAATTTTGAGAAAATATTTAAAATAATAGCATTTTAAAAATATGTCTGCTGAGACCTTAGGCTAAACGAAGATTTTAATTTTATTTGATAATGCGAATTGCATATGGATTAATTTGAAAATCTTTCCTGCAAAAATTGATTCATTTGTCAATATAATGCAGATGCCAAATGACAAACACCATGGTGGATCCATTTAACAGTACTGTTAATATGGCTGCAATCATTTCTGAATGTTTTGTATCTCAAAACGGTAGTACAACAGCCTGTAATGAGTGGGTCTACGATCAAAGTCAGTACAAATCTACACTTATTTCAACAGTAAGTATAGCGTACAACTAACTTAAGAGTTTCTTCTATTCGGCTGCCGTCATTCTAATTCAGTGTGTGGGAGTGATAGAGGGGGAAACTTCCTTTGTCCAGTTTGTCTTGCAATTAAAAAAAATATTTAATGTGGCATGATTGCCAATGAGGCAACTCTCCATCCATGCCACAATGTATAAAAAATTAAAAATTATAGGTCAAAGTTTGGCCTTTAACTAGTAACAGCAAGATAATAAGGGCCCAACAATGATTAGTCTAAAGCCATTCAAAAGAACTATCTGGTCTATAAAAAAAATTGAAAGACAAGAACAACTTTATATATATCCACACCAGCAAACGACAACCACTGAACAACAGGATCCCAACTTAGGAACGCTGCATACAAATGCAGCGGGTTTAAATGCTGAATAACAAACGAATATGTACGCTAAAAAATGCAGTCAATACAAACAATAACATAAAGATTGTAAACCAAGCAGTATGCTGACAACACAAAAAGCTTATTTGTACATTAGTATTTCACATTTAAATTGTTGGTTACAGTTTGTGCCAGAAAATTATTCATGCATTACCATTTTTCAGTTTGATATGGTATGCGACAATAAATTTGTAAGAAGTCACACGATGCTTTGTCATTATATTGGACTTTTTTGTGGTGCTATGACATATGGAGTGTTTTCCGACACGTACGTATGCATACACGTCAATCGACAATCGTATAGAGTACACAAAAATTGAAAAATAGCCGACAGCAAATGCTAATAGTGTATTGTTTCTAGAGTGTAATCTTCTCTGAGCCACACTAATTTTCGCAGATATTATAAGAATAAGATAATATATTATAATTGGCAATGATACAACAATCCACCAGAGACTAAATGACATAGAAGTTTAAAACTATAGGTCACACTACGTTTTTCAACAATGAACAAAACACATACTCCATAGGTATTTATAACCTGCCCCTAAATGACAAATGTAAACAACTGAGAAAACTAACGGCCTAATTTATGTTAAAAAACAATGAACATCACAAAAATATGATATACATCAACAAACAAAAAAACCTGAATTACAGGTTCTGACTTAGTACATACACATACAGAATATAGCGGGGTTAAACATGTTTGGAGGCCCCACACTCTCCCCTAACCTTGAACAGTGGAGTAACAGAACACATAAGAACAAACTATAAAAAAGCAGTTGAAAAGAGTTAAAAATCGACCAAAAGCAGAAACAGGATTAGGAAAAACATAGACCGGACGTGGCAGGGTTTTTATACATCCCACTATAAAAAATTTACAGGTTACAAATCTGAGAATACTCTCAGTTACTTACAATGGATTTGAAGCCAATAACATCTACTAAAAAATTATTTATCTACGACTTAAATATCAATCAGTGCACATCCAACATCCAATGAATTTAGTACAAAGACGTCTTTAGCAGTCCGAGAAAAACATGACCTTGTGCAATACCAAATTACAGGTGTCGACAGATTGTAGAGCTGTGAATATGCATATTTATATAACCATAATTTTTATTTGGTTTTTATTGACTGATAGCAAAATCAATATTTTTACCAATAAAATCAACACTTAAAGACCTAATTACATTGTTGAATTAGTAACATTTTTGCATAAATTAATTTAAAGGATCGGTACGTTTACCTGGATCATATTTCAATTTCCGGGATAGGTATACAACATTTCCGTAAGAATTAGAGTGTATGTCCTATCCTGTTTGAACTTACTGGATATATAAAAAGGAAGATGGGGTATGATTGCCAATGAAACAACTCTCCACAATGACACAGAAATTAACAACTTAAGGTCAGCATACGGCCTTCAACAAGAGCAAAGCCAATAACGCATTATCCGCATTAAAAGTCCCAATCCTGAAAACTGTAAATCAATTCAAATGAGAAAAGTTACGGCCTAATTAGTGATCTAAAAACTGAACAAAAAACAAATATGTAACATAGTTTCAATTGACAACCACTGAAATACAGGTTTTTGGCTTGGGACAGGCACATACATATAGAATGTAAATAGGTTAAACATGTAAGGTGGATCCCAATCCTCCCCTAATCTAGGACAGTGGTGTTACAATACATTATAAGTATTAAAAACCAATTGAATAAACAGCCAATAAAAATAATAAAAAATCATCCGTCTAAGACTAAGTTATCATACAATAGACATCCAACATCAAATGGATTAAGTGTAAAGACGTCATAATGATATTTGGTAGGAAGTTCAATTGGCATTGGTACATTTATTTCCATGGAGACCAATTGGCGCTGCAATCTACTCGATTGTCTATTGTCTTTGAAACGTTTGCATAGTTAACAGATTTGAGTGTTTGCTTTTTAATTTTTGTATTACGTTGCCGAAATGACACTCAGGCGAAACAAATCACTGCGTTAACACTTTTAAAAATATGACTGATTACATCAAGATTATATCCCGTCTCTATCAACTTAATAAGCGATTCTCTTTGGTTTATAAGTTTCTTAAATAAATCCACTAGAAGAAACATACTGTTCAAGCTGGTTTTTTTTATTTGATAACAAACTCACACACAATATATTATTTTTCTAATTCAGATTAGGTAGGCGACCTGTTTTGACAACAGCGCTTATAGGAATGATGTTGCCAAATTTGATAAGGTCTTTTGTTTCGTCTCTTCCACTTGTTGGTTTCCTGATTTTTGCAAACGGTTATTTCAGCATGCTTGTGTATGATACAGGTTATATTCTAGGTATGCTGTTTATATCTTATACCATAATTATATGTGATTAGTGGGGATATGTTTTAATGTTAACTAAACGGAAACATGACAACGAATTTGAAGACAGTCAAAATTGATTCTATTTTTAATGAAGCATTGCAATTACAGTTAGCGAAAATAATAAATTTGCTATTCTCATTTGGAATAATCCAGCTTTACGTCAATTGTTAACAAAAAGAGTGAAAAAAGATACCAGAGGAACAGTCAAACTCATAAATCGAAAATAAACAGACAACGCCATGGCTAAAAATGAAAAAGACTAATAACAGTAAACATGACGGAAGGGTAAGCAGATCCTGCTCCACATGTGGCATCCGTAGTGTTGATCATGCTATAACAAATCCGGTAAATAGTCTAAATTGGTAGGTCACATTCATGATAAGGAAGGGGCTTGTAGTTACGACGTAAGGAACATATCCGATATCATCTGTGAAACGGTTATTCAATAACGGTCATCCAACTCGTGATGGCGTCCGTAAAATTTACGAAGGGATGATTTCAACTTCACTATTTGGAACTCTTGGTTTAATAGCTTCCTTGTAAATAAGAACCTTCTTTCAAGAAAATCATGATAGGAAATACAAGCACGGGAATATCGTATCAATTGGGAGATATATACCCCGTATGCAGGTACTGCTGGAATGTTGCTACTGAGAAATGAAAAGTTCACAATTGGAAAACTGAAATCATCTCTTGTCGTAAAGTTTATTTTCAACCGACTCTCATTGTCAATTTAAAGATGTATGTCAAGATATGAGGCCGACTTAGTTGTATCTATTGTATCATTTATCTCTAGTTCGATGGTATACATGCGTTTAACATAGTCACCAATTTTTAATTATTTAGTGAGAGAACATCATCTATATATCGGAAAGTAAAGTTACAGGATATTGCTAACTTCTTATCTTTCTTCCTAAGAAGTTCCTGTATAAAGTCAGCCTTATAATAATAAAGAACTAAATCGACAAGAAGAGAGGCACAATTGGTTCCCATTGGAATGCCGGCAATCTGTTGAAAAACACGCCATCCGAACGTAACAAATATGTTTTCAATCAAAAAATGAAGCATCTTGATAATGTCAGTGTCAAAGAAATTTTTGTTTGAAATCAGAGTGCTCCTTTACAAAGTAGGATTTATCCCTCCCTAAGACAAGATACTTGTATCTACGTTGGCCATTCTTTTTTAGGAAGCAAAGCAATACCAACGCTTTCAATTTGTCTTTAAGTTTGGAATGCGGAATACTTGTGTAAAGTGTAGAAAAGTCAAATGTTTTAATACTATTGCAAGATGAAAGAGAGTTAGATTGTATGTACTCTAAAAGATCTTTAGAAGTTTTTAGTATTCACATCTGATTTACACCACCTCTAGAATAGGCAGTTTCTCAATAACTTTGAAGCCCGGCTTAGATTATTGATAAAATTGATGTTAATAATTTAGAAAGAGGTTTGATGGAGCACTTGGAAGACCTAGCAATATACCGTTGTTTGTAAGGACACTTATTTAGTTTAGGTATCAAGTACACTGATGGAATATCCAGTTCTTCATCTTTGGTTGAAATTCCAAAGGAAGATAGAACAGACCTTTGCTTATCCAGGATTTCCTCTTTGGTTAGATGTTGTTTGGGGCTTTATCTGCGGGGACAACAACATATTTGTCGTGGAGATAGAATAACTGTGTTTGCAACATTTAGGTCTTAAAGATAGACCCATTCAGTTTCTTAATTCTGATTTGTATCAACAACCTCACAGTAACAGTTCAAAATATGTAGGATATAAATATGTTTTGTGCATATAAATGATATGCATCTGTTTAAATGTTTTTCGTTCTAGCTACTGAATTGGTCGATTCATCTAAAAGAGTGTTCGCAAACTTTGCCTATTATGTCTCCTTCTGTATTGGAGAATACGTGCTGGTAATACTTGCCTACTTTATCAGGGATTGGCGTATTCTGGGCTGGTCAACATCAATAGTTGTTGGAATATTTCTCACCTCATTACTGTATGTAGATAGTTATCAAGTATAATCATAGCAACTCAATAGATTTATTTTAAATGCAATAAAATAATAAAAATACTTTTGACAATTTATGGAAACGACAGGATGTGGCAAAACATTTCAAGCATTTACATGTGTTTTAATTATGATTAAATATAGGCAGAATTGACATTAAAGATCTATTTTAACCCGAAAAAAGTTTTAACAAAAATATTGTTAAAGAAACCAGACGAAAGTGCGTTTCGTCTAAAAATTCTAATCAACAGCGAACATAATTCTTAGCCCCTCACACGATTTTCTCTAAGAAATGTAACTCATTATATTTAGAAATACATGTACTATATTTCAGATTCCAGAAAGAGTCGGCACGATGGCTGATAGCGAAGGGGAAATTATCGAGAGCTGAAATGATTCTAAAGGATATTGCAAAAGAAAATAATGCTAATTTTGACATTGACATTCAGAAAATTAAGGTTGATGAAAAACATGAAAAGGTTGCATTTTGTACAGCCGTCGGAGAGCTTTTCAAGTCAAAAATTCTAACCTTTCGATTAGCTATTTTTATGTTTAATTGGTAAGTATTTTGAAACAATAACCTATACACGTTTGTAAATTAGTAAGTACATCATTATTGGCAGCTATATTTCGGAGTATTTTATAAAGCAATGCCATATGATGACAGCATAGAAGTTTGAATTATTGTTGAACTTCTGGTGACATTTTTATATTTGACCGGCACGCGTAGCCGGATATTCAATGTGCTATTTAACAAGCTAAAAGCTAGCAGATGGACATGTTACCATACCCAGGCACATATTTATGACTTCGAACCAATCAGTCTGTTCTTACTAATTGCGGACGTATATTTGGCAGGGAGGTAGCTAAAAGGTCAAGGCTTTCATTTGAAACTACCAGAAATCGAGCACACTATATCAAACACTTAAGGCAATCATTCTACCACGATACCAAGCGGTGTATTCATTTTATGACGTGTCCAAGCAAAGCAATTTCTACTCAATAATGGTATTAATCATATATGATACTATTATTTAATGCATTTGAACGATTGATGGATAGTTATAGGCAATCATATCACATCTTATTTTTATATAAAAAAATACAAAATATGCACAGATTGAACAATGGTATTTGCATGCCAGTTTCCAACAGTTTCCATTAATGCTGTTCTGACAAAAGACACAATGTAGATGTAGCTGTAAAAACAATTATAATTGACGGAGTTGGCATTTCTCCTCACACCAGCAACACGTATTTGATAACTTCATTTTTAGTATATTTACCTTTAACAGGGGAAACCGAACAAAAAGTTATTTAACAAATAAAAATATGATATATAAAACATATCTCAAAGGAACAGCTAACACATTCTCAAGTTAACAGGGAATCACTGACGTATTCGAGATCGCTATAAAGTTGAACAATGCATGTGTCATAAAATTAAACGTGTACGTTTAATAATATTATGCTTCAAATTTTCTAAAAAAAAAGTGATTGTGAGAGAAAGTATGATGAAATAATAAACTGTATTTTATGTACTGTTTTTGACATTGGTAAATGTTTGTTTGGTACAAAATTTATTAGTATACTTTCTTCTATTATGGTAAAAATGTAGCTTACTATCAAATTGTTTTACAGGTTTTCAATAAGTATGACTTATTTTGGGATCACAATGAAAGTTGGTAACTTAGGTGGGGATGTCTATGTGAATTATTTAATATCCACGTCAGCTGAAGTAATAGCCTTATTCATATGTCTTTATGTGGTGGAAAGACTTGGAAGAAAGAAAATATTCAGTTCTTCTATGTTAATCTGTGGCATCGGTTGTCTGTGTACAATATTTTCATCTTTGTACGGTGGCCCATGTAAGTAGTATGTTAAACACTTTTTAACTAGCTTTTATATGATGATGGTATTTACCAATACCTGGCCGATTCCACTGCCGGTCGAGTTTTATTCCTCTAGGGAATCACCAGTCCAGTAGTCAGCACTTCTGTGTTGACACGAATTATCATTGATTCTGTATGATCATAATTGTAAATTAACTCTTTACAAAACTTTCAATTCTTGATAAAACATTTGGTCCGAATTTGTATTATAAATTTCATAGATTCGACGTATATCAGCGACAATCATATGCACACGTTAGTCATGCGTTGGAAGTGGTAAATAAACACATCATAGATATCGAACTCCGTACAGTGATCGTTTCCGTTCCGGAACTATTTTCCTTTACTCCTTCAATGTGTAGAGTAGTATGCGGACCCGTATGCGGATCGGAGCTGGAACTGTTGGGGAGTTTGCATAGATACCAGTATTATAATTTCGTATATGCTTTTGGCAAGAAATTGAGTTTACATGCAATGAAAACATTTTGTAATATGAATTGATATCAGCATGTAGAATGAGTTGCGATGACGAAGACAGTTCTGCCAAAATTCAAAAACTAAAAGTGGGAGTATTAAAAACAAAATGACAGGAACATCTTATGCTCATGCATATCTTTAAATTAGGATCTAACAATGGAGTAGTATAATGAAGATACGTTTAACTATGTTTGATGAATTGTGATACAAGGTCGACTCTATCGAAATTGTCCTATTTCAAAATAGCATAACAAAAAAAAAAGACCATTGAACCGGATCATCCGTTCAACATTCATATATATGATGATACGAAAAGTCATGTAAAAGGAGTTGAAATGAGAAGGTCGGTTTTGTTTAAATTTCCTCCAAGTTTAAAGGGCATAATAAAAACCAAAGGACTTGAAGATCGTTCCCAAACGCACATCTGCATTTTAGCATATACCGATGTATAAGTTTTTATGCTGATACGATAAGCAATGTATGAGGAGTTGCGATGGAAAAAAAGTCGGTTCTGTCAATATTTTATAGTTCAATGGGCATAGTGACAAAAAAGGCTCAAATGACATGAACATCTTTATATGCTGGATCTAGCAATGTGGTAGTTTTTATGATGTTGCGATAAACCACAGATAAGCAGTTGCGATGACAAGGTTGGACCTATCAAACTGTTTCTAGTTCAAAACGGCATAACCAAAGAGAAACTTTTTGAACCGGAACATCGACCTTACATCCACAGATGTTGATAGATAAATCTTGTAAGATGAGTTGCTATGAGAGGTCGGTTGTGTTTAAATTTCAATGTTCAACGGTCATAATAAAAAAAAATAGTGTAACAAATTTTATGCTCTTACGATAAACCATGTATGACGAGGTCGGTTCTGTCAACATATTCTTTGTTCAAAGGGGTATAACAATAAAAACGCATTGAACCGAAACATTGCACCCATAGCGCTATAAAACCAGGTTTAATCCACCATTTTCTACATTTGAAAATGCCTGCACCAAGTCAGGAATATGACAGTTCTTGTCCATTCGTTTTTTATGCGTTTTGTTCTTTGATTTTGCCATGTGATTATGGACTTTCCGAATTGATTTTCCTCTAAGTTCAGTATTTTTGTGATTTTACTTTTTATCCATATATGCAATAAAACAAAGAAGAGCGCACATACTGAAATAGTTGTCTTGTTTACATATCATGATTGGACTTTTCTTAAAAGTCTTTTATATAGGTTGTAGCGTCGCTGGTTGGTCTTGTGCGGACGAAACACGCGTCTGGCGTATATTATTTTAAACCTGGTATCTTTTGTTAGCTATTATATGTATTCGTGTGTTTATTTGTTCTATATGTTCTCACATTTTTTTTTTTTTTGTAGTCCTGTCATGAAAAGTTGTCATTTTAATGTTATATTTAATATTGCCATACAAGCGGGAGGTTTGGCATGCCACAAAACCAGATTCAACCCACCAGTTTTTTCTTAAAATGTCCTGTCCAAGTCAGGAAAATGGCCATTGTTATATTATAGTTCGTTTCTGTGTGTGTTACATTTCAATGTTGTGTTTCTGTTGTGTCGTCCTCCTCTTATATTTGAAATGGTTCCCTCAGTTTTAGTTTGTAACCCGGATTTGTTCTTTTCTAAATCGATTTATGAATTTCGAACAGCGGTATACTACTGTTGCCTTATTGTACTAAATGTATCACATCAACCTTAGTTGATTTCAAGTCCTTCCTGCACATCTTTAATTCTTTATCTGCATCTAACTTTTATTTAAATATAATGAAACCTCGACGGATGAATTATGATACCAAGTTTGTTTTTAAAAGAGAAAAAACTTTGCCTGAAAATATATTTTTTTATTCAATATTAATTTATCCTATTTTCGTTTGTCTACTACAGCCCTTCACTGGTTGACGATAACTTTAGCTATGATAGGAAAGCTCACAATAACGGTGGCATACTTTAATATTTATCTGATGGTGGCGGAAAATTTTCCAACTAACCTTAGATCATTTGCGCTTGGAATTGGCAGCTCAGCTGGTTATGCTGGATCAATGGTGTCCGCATATGTTGGTGATTTGGTAAATATTTGTTTATATTGAGATTATTTCATATTTATTTCTGTATGATGATTATTTTTATACGAGTTACGTAATTTTAACATGATGTATATATATATATATATATTTTTGTTTTTTCAAAAAAAGTTTAAGCTTTTTCTTTTAATTTTCTGCTTTTTAGAAATACGATTTCAACAATAAAAAACATATACAAGAGAATCATTCTATGATAAAGGAAAAAATAATAACATACACAATTAAAATAGGAATATAAATAACCGAAGAATACAAAGAATGAAATCAGTTAAATTATGGTAACTTTAACGTTACATTTCACAGATTCTTCATGTATAAATTATAATTAATCTAAACTATAAGACTTTTCCAGTAATTTCAGTTTATATATTTGTAGGGTGTATTGGTTGATACAAAATTTGGTGTTGCCTTACCACTGGTAATATTTGGTGCTTTTGGTATTTGTGCTGGTTTACTATCGTTTGCTCTTCCAGAGACTAAAAATATGCCATTGCCTCAAAGTATTCAAGAAGCGGAAAGTATTTCAAGGTCTGTATTTATGTCTAACAAACAAAGCTTAACACAAAATGAATGAATTTATCATACTTTAAACCATTTGCTCATAATAATGTCGTTCCAAAGATGATAAAGAATAGCTGTTTCTAGATGAAACATAGGTTAATGAATGGTCAATTTCTAAACGCATTTTTAATAAATTATACCTTTTAACTTAGTTTTTCACCTATGAAAATAACTTTACAATAAACAATAAAAAAAAAAATATATGGCACTAGAAATGTAAACATGATACAGAGTATTGTAAGTATCTTTTTTTCTCACATTGCACTATTTACATATATATGTAGTATTAACTTTACCTCTGGTATCTTTCGCCCCTCTTTTGATGACTAATAACTCATAAACGTTTTGTCAAATATAGCCAAGGTTATCTATTCCTGAGGTAGAAAAGCCTAAGTAATCAGAAATATAAAAAAGAAGATATGGTATGATTGAAATGAAACACCACTATGTAAGAGACCAAATGACACAAACATTAATAGCTATAGGTCACCTTCGACAATGAGCAATGCCTATACAACATAATCAGGTATAAACGGTCCCAAAATCACAAATTTACAACAATACAAACAATAAATCTAACAAGCATGGCGTCGTTCATCAACCTGTTAATTTTCAATGTTTTTTTTTATAAATACGACATACATAATGAATGATATAAACAGCAACATACAAATTCAGTGGCGATAACAGTTCTTTTTCTATAAGAAAAAGCATTTAACTTTACATTATCGGTTGTATGGAAATCAACAAAAACATGTAAAAATATGTATAAGAAATGTTAAACAGTATCAATTAATGCTACAGCAGAGAATCTTCACAGTTTTGTCAGTTTTGGTTTTTATAGACGTTTTTTAATTGACCACAGAGTACGATATATTTTGTTATACTTTTTCTAGTTCCATTTAATTTAAAGAAATTACAATTACACTATTTGTGTTTAGAAAAATTAAAGTTTGACAACAGTTCGTATCCCAGGATATTGAGTTTAAAATTTGGCGAATTAGTTCTATTGTTGTTTGTTTCTTTTTAAACATAACGCATTTTATTTGTATATTTATAAACAGTCATGTACGACTTTCGTTGCAGGAAACAATACAAAGATGGCGGATCTGTCCTGTATGTGAATGGTGCTGATAGTAGTTTGATAGTCACAAAGGACTGAAATATTAAACACTTAAACGAATATTAGATAATATATCAACTTCTATTAAGTTTATAAACAGATATATATATATAAGTATAACTGCCATTGAATTATTATAATTGTCTCATTATTAAGCCAATACCACATGATATTAGGTAATAAATAACGTGATTTACTTCCCAACGAAATAATAATGATCTAACTTAAAGGTATCTTTACTCCCAAATGCACTCGAAACTGTGAATAAAAATAAATAAGGATAAATAAAGGCAACAGTAGTATACCGCTGTTCGAAACTGATAAATCATTAGAAAGAAAGAAATCCGGGTAACAAACTAAAACCGAGGGAAACGCATTAAATATAAGAGGAGAACAACGACACAACATTGAAATATAACACACAGAAACGAACACATAATACATAATTCACCCATAATTAAGTAACTCAACTACTCAAATAACCAAATACATCTAGAAATCAACATACAATCTTCTCAAATAAAACATGTCTGCACAATATGGAAATATCTAAATGGTTCCGAGTCTAGAATATTTCAAAAAGATAATTTTCAACACAGACTACCAATGATCTTCCGTCAACACAGAATTGTTTGTCAGACAATTCAAATGGGAAAAATATAATGAAACATACACTTTAGCGAATAAACAATTATCATAATTTTCCTTTTAAAATTATGAAATTTGGTCTTTAACACTATGGATTACATTAAAAAGTTATTTGCTTCAAAGTTCCTATCAATGTACCAAGACAGGAATATGACAGTTGTTATACATTCGTTTGAGGTGTTTAAGCTTTTGAATTTGTCATTTAGTTAGGAACTTTCCGTTTTGAATTTTTCTCGGAGTTCATTATTTTTGTTAATTTACTTTTTGCCAAGATGAAAAAACTCAAAATATTTTATTTTATCATTAAAACAATTGAAATGGGAAAAAAATGTTGAAAAGTCGGACACTAATGTACCTATTGATTAGTATCTCTAAAATATATAAAATATAGGTCTCCAATATTGATAAGAATCGAGTAAGTTTTATAGTTATTTCTATTGTGGAACCTAAACATTTTGACTTAAATACATATCACGTACTCTTTGCACATGGCTCTTATTGTTGTTATTTTCTGAAAGCTGTGAAAAAATTGATTCTATCTGTGACATCATGATAATAATGGTGAAATCTCTTTTTTCAAAAACAATTTGCACGAATTGCTATAATTGATAGGTGTATTAGCACCTTAATTAACTGATACATTCATGTATTAAGTCTGCAATGGGAAGGTAATTTTCCACTGCATGTATTTGTAAAAGATTTAGAGTTTTCCCGCTTTTTTGACGCTTAGTTTGAACGTCCGAGAATGACAAATTATGTCGGAGTATTATAGATTTTTACTTCAAATTACTTATGAAATATTGGTTTCAGCAGAGATTTAAAAAGCTGATTTGTTGTGCAGAATCTAGTAAAAGTTGTTGAAGATGTGTTGTTGATGATTTTGGTATTATTGATCTGTTTTAGTCATATTTCATTTTAATGATACAGCTGTTAATATCAAATTACCATATTAACAGTGCACGCCACTTTTCGACCGAAGACGGCAAACAACTTTACTAAACGTAAGTAGGCCTACTCTTATTATTCACTTTATTCATGTTTTTTAGAACTATTCATAATAATACTACTTTCTTGTTTTACACAAAAGCAGTAAGAACGATTTTTCTATTACAAATTGATTCTTTAGATTTTGAAGTATCAAAATCTATGGATATACTGTACGAAAATGTTCCGGTAGATACGTTTTCATAAGATAAGATAAGATAAAATATATCATTACTATAAATTCCAAACAATCTGATTGTTACTAAAATCAAACACAAATAAACAATAAATAATACAAATATGTAACATTTACAAAAAATAATAAAATGTAAGGCGACATGCCTCTCATTCAAATTAGCTTAAAATTGTTATATTTAAAGGAAATGCTGCTTAACTCTAAATTATTCATTCATATTGTTCTGAATAAAAGTGAAGAAACCTCTATATTACACAGAGGACACAACCTCTTTTCCTAAATATTTATACCTACCATGTCTATTAGACGTGTTAGAAAAGTCGATATTACTGTTGGCGCTCGTGTTGGATGGAAGATGAATACAATATGACCAGGGTTCATCTCCAAAGCTGTAACTACTCTATCATTTTTTATTACCAGTATGGCCACTGAAACCCTCCTTTTAACCTTGGACAGGGGTGTTAGTTGTAACAGTACAACATATACAAGTACTTTCTGTAAAAATGAGTTGGGAATGACGTGGCTCATTATATTGACAGTATGCCGAAAAAAACAACTAACATATGGGCAAAAAACACAAGTTATAAGAGAACTCGCAGTTACTGAAAGCTAGCTCAAAGCAAATAACAACGGCTTCCGTATGTATATAGAGACCTTGCATGTTTTATTAATTATTTATGACTTGGAGCTAGTTTTAAGTAAATGCGAGTTTTACTATCTAATAAAAAAGTGATTCAATTGTCATAACTTATCAGAACAGGATTATAAATCCGAGATAACAGATTGTCAATCCGAGATAACAGATTGTCAATCCGAGATCACAGATTACAAATCCAAGATCACGGATTATCGATCACAGATTAGCAATCCGAGAAAACGGTTTGATTATTTGTGCGTTGATCCCTCTATGGCTTTCGTAGTTATACGACCACTACCTCTTATTATTTGTTATACAAAAGGTTAAAAGAAAAATTGATCTTAAAATGAATTTATTAAACATTTTCTGGTTCTTGAAAAAAAATTGATCTAAAAATGAATTTATTAAACATTTTCTGGTTCTTAAAAAAAAAATTGATCTTCTCCAATGTATTTTAGAAAATTGAATTGCTTAAGATTTATCTCAGCGGTATCGAACACGGCCATACAAGTAACAAAAACATTCAGTATTTGTACTTTTTTAGATGGTCCCCAAATCATATTGTATTCCCCTTCTATCCAACACGAGCGCCAGCAGTAGTTACGACTTTTCTAACACGTCTATTAGCAAGCATGCTCTTACTTATTCTTATTTTGACATAGTTTTTAATAATACGTTTATCAAAATTTAATAAAAGATATTTTTCAAATTCATATATATTTTACTTTAAATTTTCTCTAAGTTCTTAACTTATTCCCATTCATTGAATTGTCATCACTAAAAGGCTATTTTTCCAAAATGTATCGTAATTTTCCTGGAGGTTTTTTGCTTAAGCTGAAAGTAATCGTTTTTTTAGAAAAGGTACATGAATTTTCTCTAACATGAGACAAAACATTATTTGGAGAGTAACATCTTCATTTTTAAATCAAATCCATCAGGTAATTTCTGGTAAACTTTATAAACTTTATAAATTCGACTTGTTTGCTTTTAACATATGCAACCAGAATCCTATAGAAGACTTCAGGGCCTGAAAACTAATAGGGAACATTCTACCTCGGGAATAGATTACCTTAGCTGTATTCGGCAAAACTTTTAGGAATTTTGGTCCTCAATGCACTTTTTTTTTATTCGAACGTCACTGATGAGTCTTTTGTAGACGAAACGCGCGTCTACCGTAAATACAAAATTTAATCCTGGTATCTATGATGAATTTATATCCTAATTCCGCTAATAAAGATGTATTAACTGTCTAGAATTGACTCCAAGTAGACTCTTTGCTGTATGTTTAACTGATTCCATTGATAAATAGTGTGACTCAAGTGTTTTGTTGTTCTTTACAATATTAAGAGCCCATTTTTCACTACAATAAATCATAATTGGACTAAGACAAGTATCAAAAAGTTTCATATAAGAAAAAAATGACTGTTTTATCAGAATTAAGCATTTTCTTTATACAAAATAATGCTTTTAAGGTTTTTCTACAATGATTTACTGCATAGGTAAAGACATATGGCTTAAATAGTATTCCTAAATATTTGTATTCTGTGCAATGTTCAACTGAAAATGCATTTATCTTTTGCAATTTGTTCCCTACGTTTATTAAATACCATTGCCTTTGTCTTTTCAATATTGACTGTTAAGTTCAATTTCTCACAGTTTACATTCAACTTGTTAAAACATTTATGCAGTTCATCTTCTGATTCTGATATTATTACTTAATCATCCACATTAAAAAAAAAAAGGATACATTCATATCGTGTAAAGTAACAGGGTTACACGTATTATCAAAAAGGGAGGTTAAGTCATTTATATAAAGAAAGAATAAGGAAGGGCTTAAAATAAACTTTTGTTTTACTCCAACTATAATGGGAAACATTTCAGTAATACCATCAGGAACTTTAACTGCAAATAGAACATTTTAAGTCATGTCTTTTAAAATTTCACAAAAAAGTCATTTTTTTTGTTACATGTGAAAAGTTTGTGGAGAAGGACTTCTCTGTTTATAGTGACAAAAGCTTCTTTTTTTTTTAGAGTCAATGAAACCGACATTTATTTTTTTTGAAGATTTTAAGTTCTACATCCTTTTTTGAATCCTATTTGTTCATGGTAAATAATCTTTTTCGATATTAAGTATAGTTATGAACGATTAAATAGAACTCTAGATTGTTTTTTTAATAAATAACTAGAAAGGGCTATTCCTCTGTAGTTTGAGGGATCATTTGAACATCCCCTTTATATATAGATTATTAAAAGTTTCTCTCAACTTAGAATGATATATTCTTGAAAAAAGTAATTAGTTAAATAATTTTACATTCATTTAAACATTCATTAATCAAGAGCTTTTCAACATTTCATTTGTTATACCATCAGATCCACTTGATTTCTTGCTTTTCAAATATTTCATGACAAGCAGCACTTCCTCCTTTGTAATCCTTATATTGAAATATTTTTACCAGTACACGAATTGACATCATTTTTTGTTGTTATGAGAGGTGTTCATCAGATTTTTAAAATATTCAAATAAAATTGAAAATGGAAATGGGGAATATGTCAAAGAGATAATTACCCGACCATAGAGCAGACAACAGCAGAAGGCCACCAATGGTTCTTCAATACAGCGAGGAACTCCTGCACCCGGTGGCGTCCTTCAAATTGTTGGTTTAAATTTATCAACTGTAACAGTCATTATACAACCAAGAACTGCAGATACAATAACCATCAATAGAAATTCCATGTTGATTAAAAATGTAACTTTTCCTCGGGTCAGTGATTTCTTTCTTTTTAAAAGTTTTAATAGTTTCCAAAATTCATCGTAGAATTATTTGATTCTAAGAGCTAAGTCAGCATTCTGATTCTAAATTGTCTATATTTTCTTTATTATTCTTTTTGAAATAACTTATTTTTGTACATTACTTCTTATCTAAGTGCTTTATTTCAGGATTATTAATATAGTTTTCTGGTTTGATGCTTTAAAGCTCTGAAGTGGGCTTCAATTAATTGTCATAAAAGGGTTATTTTACTTTTCTATATTTACTCTTTGCACTTGCTCTTCTATAGTTTCTTTTAAATACAAGGACAGCAGCGTTATAAAAACAATTGACATATTTGACACTGGTGTACTAATTTTCTGTTCCATTCAAGATACCAAGTTTTCTGGATAGAATTTCTGATAGACTATCCAATTCAGTAATAATTGGTTGGAAATCAATTTTTGATAGATTTAACTCAAATACACTTTCGTATTCATTAGTCCATTTTATGTTCTTTAAATATGCTTTCTTTTTGCTTATATATTTGGGATAACATATCTACTGTCAATGGACAACGGACTGATACTGTTAGTTTAAATTCATCAAATGTCAAATTCATGATACAACCCAGAACTGCAGATACAATAACCATCAATAGAAATTCCATGTTGATTAAACTTTTCCTTTCATATCTCGTAAGTTCTTCCATCTAAAATTCTTGGTTGAGCTGAAATACATAGTAAAATTTGTTTCCATAGTTATCAAAGGTACCAGGATTATAATTTAGTACGCCAGACGCGCGTTTTGTCTACATAAGACTCATCAGTGACGCTCATATCAAAATATGTATAAAGCCAAACAAGTACAAAGTACATACCTGTTGGTGTTTTGGAAAATTTTAAAAACTGTATCTGCTATATGATTAATAGGTAGGAATGGAAAATCATCTAGATTATCATCAACTTCGTTTGTGAGATGGTCAGAATCATTATCATTAATGTGGGCATTTAAATCTCCCTTTAGACTAATATTACCTTCT